>CM057455.1:915326250-916805000 GCA_016271365.2 Neoceratodus forsteri | reverse complement strand
TGAGGCATACAATCTACTACAGTCACTGCTTTTTGAATTGTGACATTGCCATATTCTCCATGATGAAACTGCTGCACCTGCAAACTCCATTTGCACTACATAATCATCTCTATTGGTACAATTTCTTAGGTTTCTGATTAATTGCCCCTTGGTTATGTTTTCTGGACTGTGTCTAGGGTGAAAACTGCTCACTAATAATAAGCTGTTTCTGTCAGTAGGCTTGATAAATAGGGAGTCCCTATGTTGCCCCACCCCCCCGTATTAAACATCCTTAATCCACAAAATTCACTTCATGGCTACTCACATGGGTTTTAAATTATAGGTTTTCATTCGTAGTATGTAAACAACTAACACGCGTAGAACACATCTCACTTGCTCCCTTCCAGACAATTATGTCATCAATAAAATGGTGCCACAAATCCAAATATGAATAATATGGATTTGTAGCACTGTTTCTTACCAAGTCTCTCTCCTATTTGCCAACATACAAATTGGCAAAACTAGGGACCATGGTGGCCCCCACTGCCATCCCTTTTAATGTTGGCTTGCCGCGCTTGCGCAGCAGTCAACATATTGGGAGAGTGCAGCTTTGAGGGCGCAGCTACTGTTGGGCGGATGCAGGGCACGCATCAGTAGGTGTGTCCCTCATTCCCCAATAAGCCAGCATGCTAGCGCTGACACCAACATTATGTAAAGTGGACAAAACTTCTAAACAAAGTGCGCTACAATCAGAGAGAAGCTCGTCATGCAGCGTCACTTTGTTTAGATGTTATGTCCACTTTACTACGTGCCGTCCCCCCCAGTACAGGGTGCCATGCTGGGAGCCCACCCCAGTGTGGTAACTGATGCCATGGCTGATGGGGGTGCCTAATCCCCCGTAGGCTCCACTGTCCTCCCCCCCGAGTACAGGGTGCCATGCTGGGAGCCCACCCCAGCGTAGCAACTGATGCCATGGCGGACGGAGGTGCCCAATCCTCTGTCGGCTCCATGCCTCCCCAGCCATCCTTCTGCCATGCTGGGAGCCCACCCCAGTGTGGCAAACATCCCGTGTCATCTTTTTTTTAAAACCTGCAAATTAAAAGCGGTCCCACGGTGCTTCTCCCTGCCCCCTCCCACAACCCCACCCACCCACCCACTCGCACCCTGCCTCCCCACACCCCTTACCCCATACTTACCTCCTGAGTCTGGCGCGACAATCTTCGGTGGACGGGAACACATCTGCACTCTTCAAAGCAGACTGCGAACTGAGGAAATGCCGGTAAGCTGTATAATGGGCTAGATAGGGTTTTTCAACTTTGTTGTATATACGCAGGCATTTTTGGAATTTTTGCACCAAATTTTCAACATGGGGTTTTGGGGCCCTCCTCATGAATTCTGTCACTGTCATGGCGTTTATCGGCCTCAAAGGTGATTTTGCAGTCATTGTGTGAAATCACCTTTCAGGCCCATTAACGAAATGACAGTGGTGTGTTCATGGGTGCCCTCAAAAAGCCTAAGTTCAAATTTGGTGGAAAAAATCAACAAATGCATGTTTCTGGCGTCGTTGCGCGGTTGCTATACAGGCTCGTAACCCGATTGCATTCACAATATTTTACTGCGGATTTTCAGCATTGTCATTTTTGTACACCTCCTTGTGAACAGTACAGCTGTGATTTTCCACATCCTGCCCGAAATGTGTTTCCGCACTTCCGGCGCACAATAGCGCAGTCGCTGTGGAAAATCAGTGTTTGGGCCAGATTATGAAAATGATAGTGACACAGTTCATGAGCAGAGGACCTAAAATGCCTATGTTTAAAATTTGGTGATGATACTCCATAAAATAACTGTGTTACGAGCATGCGTTGGCAGATTGCATGCACGCTCGTACCGTCATGCATTTGTGATATTTTCAGTCTGGATTTTCACCATTGCCATTTTTCCACACCTCTTGATGAACAGTACAGCCATCATTTGACATATCACGACCAAAATGTGTGTTTGCACTTCCGGCGCAGAATAGCGTGGTCGCTGTGTGAAATCACTTCTTGGGACACTTTGAGGAAATAACAGTGACACTGTACATGAGCAGAGGTGCTGAAATGCCTATGTTGAAAATTTGGTGCCTAACATCCATAAAATGGCAGTGTTGCAAGCGTGCATTGCATATTTCCCACGCACCCTAGTAGCTTTGCAAATTTGGTATATTTACATGCCACATTTTCAACACTGGCATTTTTTTACACCTCCTTATGAACTGTGCAGCTGTCATTTCTCACATCCTGCCTGACATGTTTTCCTGCACTGCACTACCAAACACCAAAAGGGACACCCTAATGCTTGTCACTCTCTGCAGGGTGGGGGTGGGTTGGCATCAGTTCAGTACTTCACTGCCATTCCTATGATGCATCTGTCTAACTCCTGCACTACCAATGCCAATGCCAGCAAGCCAACATTCGGCATTGACAAATGCTTGTTTTTTTCTTTGTAATAACTTCCTTGAAATAGGAAGATATATGAACACAGGACCAATTCCACCATTTCAATCAAGTACTCAGTAGGGACTTCATGTGGGTATTTCCTCTCACTCAGGAACTGTTTCAATGCTTCAAGTCCACTTCTATAGGGGACATTGGAGTATAATGCTTCAACATCTATGGTGGCAAACAACCAGTTGTCACCCATTTACAATTCCTCCACAATATTGTTAATATGTGTGGAGTCCTTTAAATAAGATTGTAAACCCTGCACTAATAGCTGAAAATTTATATCTACAGTATAAACCTGGATACTGGCTCCATGAGCCACCTATTCTTCCATATAATGGCCAGTCTAGATGGATTTACATGGTCCTTATGTAGTTTAGGTAGGCAATAAATGATTGGAACTAGGGGTTAGGGAACAGTCAAGGCCCTGAATTGAACATCTGTGATGTAACCTTTAAGGTGCCCTTCTTCCAAAGCATTATTGATACTTTTATTTCAAATCCTCAGTAATGTTATGAGATAACCTCTCTTAGAACATGGTATCAGAAAGTTGTCTTGCAACCACTGAAACATATTTTACCTTGTCCATTACATCTATTGCATCACACTTATCTGCATTTTTATTGCAATACTGTGATTAGTTGTCAGATTGTTTAAGGCAGTGCACTCTTCCCTGGTGCAATTGTTGCAAAAATGTGGGTGATTAGTATTTATCAGTTTCTCAATATCCTGTTCACATTTTTTCACAAAAACTGTCATTGTTGGACTTAAGACTGGACAGTACATTGATTTACATCTCATTTGCACTTGTATATTATCAGTAGTAGTTACATTTTCCCTTGAATCATTTACATCTGTTTCATCATCATTTATCTTAGACCCATATATTGTTTAATGTAATCTTTCATGGAAGTCTACAACAGTCTCAGACTCATTGAAATCTGTTGTGAGAGAAAATGAGAATCCTTTGTTTAAAGAAATTTCATCTTCTTTGGTCAATTCCTAGCTAGAAAGATTTACAACAGCAGATGGTTGATGTGTGAATCTTAGGTTCTGTATCCCCCTCGACCTCTTTCATGCCTCCCCACCCACTTTGTCTTTTTCCCCTGGAAATACAGCTCCTAGAATCTGGTCATCTTCACACTGTAATGTCGTGGAGGGGACTGGTACTGTGTGCTCCGAGGGGGATGTTGGCTCTTGTGCTCCGGAAAACCTCGAGATTACTGTCTGTATCACTGGGGATGGAGATATAGCCAAAAACAGTGGTATCATTAGCTGCATTATTATTTCTAAAAATTGGTCTTAAAATGGATGGTTCATTATTAGAAGCAGTTGGAATAATTGGTGCATTGGCAGTTTTATTGTCATTCCAATTAAATACCATGCCCTGTTAGTGTGGCACTAAGATCTGTTGAACTAATATTGGAACACGCTACACCGGTAAGAAAACTTTTAACTAAAGACATAGAACACAAAGAAAAAGTGTTGAGACGTGTGATACCAGTGTATTTGATAAGTACAAACAACAGCTAAAAGAAAAAGTGGTCCAATATGATGTTAAAATAAAGAAAGCCAAACAAAATAGTTTACCTGAGATGAGAAAGAGTACAGACTGGGCATGGTATTTAATTGCAATGACAATAAAACCACCAATGTACTAATTAATCTAACTACATCTAATAATCAACTGGCCATTTTAAGACCAATTTTAAGAACTAGTCTCAAAACTTGTCATACATAGAAACAGAAACTGACAGCAATTAATGACTGCTGTCTGCCTGTTTTTAATTATGATCATTTTTAATGCAGACCCAACTTGATCTACAGCAGTGTCCCTTTCACTCCCTTGCATCCTCCAAATCAAAAGTTAATTGGCTGAACAGAATTGCAGTCACATTACAAGTGACTTCCAAAAATTGAATAAACAACCTCCAACAACCCCCAAAAAAAAAGATTGTAAATTGGAAAGAGCATAGTTGGCTATCTGTCATTACTTTGTAGAAAATATTTGGATGATTACAAATAAAACAAAAATAAATAAAATCCCATATTGTAGCTTACTTAACATTGGTATACAGCTGGGTACTATCAAAATACAGTAACATCAAACGGTAGGTACCTTTCATGGTGTCACCACTCTGTAAGTATTATATTCTTTCAAACATGTTCCCCTTGATTATTTCCCTTCCTCAATGCATATGTTATTACTGATTTGATTATCGTGTCTGTGTAGCATAGTACAACATGAATTATGTGTGCCACTCACTTTACAATGTCGACATTGTGCATATTAATAATTTTACGCCGTATCCCATTTGAATCACATAACATGTCATACATAGAAACATAGAAACTGATGGCAAATAATATCCTCTGGGCACATCTACCCAGTTTTAATTATCATCTGTTTCGCTGCAGACCCAATCTGATCTACAGCACTGTCTCTTCCATCTCCTTTCTTCCTGCAAGGGTTCCTTTGTGCCTATCTGATTCATTTTTGAAACCTATCATTGGTTTATCCCCACTGCTTCCTATGGTAGGCTGTTCCAGGAATCCACCTCCCTTTCTGTGAAGAAGTACTTCCTCACATCTCTCCTGAATCTACCTCCATCCAGCTTCTTATCATGACCGCCTTGTTCTACAGCACCTTTTTCTCTGAAGCATACCTCACTCCTGTACCTTATTAACCTCCGTGAGGTACTGTATTTAAAGTGATCCATCATATCCCCACTCTCCCCCCTCTCCTCCAGGGTGAACATATTAAACTCTTTCAGTTTCCACTCATAAGGTTTCTGATGCAGACCTTGCACCATTTTGATATCCCTCACCTCTTTTCTTGTTGCTTCTTCCTTTTTCCTATTGTTCCTCCTTCCTCACCTTTCTTCTTTGCTCCTTTTCCCCCTTCCTCCTTTGCTAACCCCTTGCTTTCTTGAATAAAATTTGCATTCTGGTGGGACTCTCTTTACCCTCGGGATCTCCCTTCTCTCTATCTCAATCTGTGGTGGCCCACTTTCTGCCTCCCCTATTTCTTCCTTCACTCCCCCCAGCTACTTTAAATGTCCAATGAAGTAAGATTGAAACCATCCACTGAGGACTATGATTACCTCCTTAATAAAAACTGGCTATTACCTCAGAATAGGTTCTTATCCTTCCAGGTTGGCCCTCAGTACCCATTGTAGCCATATCTCTCCTCCCTGCACCATTTCTTCTACCATTACTTAAAGGCTTTGGTGTGGTGCTCCCTTTCCTTCCCCATATAGTACAAGATGCACTCGCTCCTCATATTTAAACACATAGAAAACACAGGATCAAGCAAATAAATGATCTAACTTAACTAAAAATTAAATTTACACATGAACCTGACTACAGAAATTCATCTTTATGTTTAAGCCCATGAAACACCCTTATCAAGTTAATGCATTAGCAGCCATAGTGACTCTGACCAGAGTTTGTTTATTTTAAATGCCTGCAGAATGCAACACACAACAAGAAGTTCTAAGTCTAAGTACAGAAGGTGCCCATCTGAGTGACTTCCTATGTGTCTACCTGCTCCACATATTAAGAGCAGAGCAGAACACTGTATAGTGCCAGTCTAACAACAAACCATGTTGGCGCTTAGCTGGCAAGTCAATCAGGTGCCCCCTTCAAATATGCATTTCAGTGCAAACCAATGTGGAGCCACTTTAGAGACAATCATGTCTGTGTTTCTACCCATGCTTCCCATCTGTTTGCTTGGGTGTCATGATTTTGGCAGAAAACAGAGCTGGAGATGAAAAAGGCCATTGCACTTGCAGCATGCTTGTGAATGTGTATAAGAGAAATAGTCACTTACTGCAACTGATCTGAAGTGGGGATATGGTTAGGAAGTGTATCAGCTACTTAGGGACATTGGTTGCTAGTTCAGGGGGTTTGGATTTTTGCCAAATGGATTTTCCCACTCCTGCTAGTTCTACTAAGCATTTTACATGATTTATAACCTGTCTTCTATTTGGTCTGTATCCTGACAAGCAGTTTCTGACTATAGAGTAATATACTGTATACCTGACATACATTTGAACTTATTATAGGCCATTATAAAATAAGTAGTTTTGTTTTAACTGATGATTTCCCTGCATACTCTCACACTAGGTTGATCTTATATTACTGCTACTGAACATTGCTTCTGTGGTGTCTATTACTACTGTATCTGTTCACTCAGGTTTATACTCATGTATTTCCTTTGTATGTGGTACTAGAAGGTAGATTGCATAGACCCTTTTTTGTCTGAACTAATCATTATAAACCTGCCTACCATTAGGTCACTGCAATGGCTTGCTACCTTGGGATCTTGCTGTTATGTGTGCCCTTTCCTGCCTGCTCCTTATGGTTGACACCTTGCCTTTTCACCACCAGTAGCAGTGTCTCATCAGACCTTTCCAACTTCAGTGTGTCCAATGCCCTTATAAGACTACACAAGAGCTGGGATAGTCACTGTCTCCTTATACTCAAAGTTTGTCATCCAGTTGTCTTTTATCGTAATGGGCCCCACTGGAGCATGAGTCCAGCAAGTATACCACCTAAGGCCTATTCCTTAGTTGTCCTGGTACTGTCCCTCCTTGTGACTGCAGGGGATATTGAGCCTATGTTTCCTGGTGGTCAGAGTCACAGTATATACAGAAAATCCTGTTGCTGAACCCAAGAAATGTTACAACCAACACAATATCACAATTTAGCCTAAGCCTGGCCCCAAGGGGACCCATTCTCCCAATTTCATCCTCCTCCTTGGCAAAAGAAAGGAGTTTAAAATTGCTTATTTAAATATAAGAAACCTGGAGTCAGATTCACAAAGCAAAATGGGACTAAGTCCCACTTTGCAACTCCAGTTGTAGACCAAAATCTCCACAGCTGCGAAGATTGGTATTCACATCTGCTGCAGCTGCAGAAGGATGTTTTGGCTGGTCTCACTGGTCGTAATATATTTCTGCAGCTGCAGGGATTTCTATGGAAATACCACCCACAAGTTGCTTTAAATAGTGGAGTAGGTCATAAACTGGCTCCACCTTTCAAAATATCACAGCTGTGGGAAAAACTGAGGCTCCACAAGTGGAAACCCACTTGCATCAGGTTTTTCTGGCAGCTGCAGGAGTTTTGGGGGCTTTGTGGATCTGGTCCATGTTCTCTCACATTTGAGAGCTCACAGCATGGGTTAATCACTACAAGCCTGACATACTAGGAATATCAGAAACCTAACTGCAATCAAACATGCCAGATAACCTCTGTGTCTTACCTGGACATAACTCCTTAAGAAGTGACCATAATAATGCTAAGAAAGGTGGTGACATAATGATTTATTACAAAACTATCTTCATGTTTTTACCCCTAGTTGTTCACTGACCATTGATTTCTAATTGGAATTTTCTCATGTAGTCCTCCTCTTGGGGAACTCAAAAAAATTACATCTCCTAAATATGAATATTCCACCAGCTGGCAGCCAACAGGCCCTTCTTATTCTTATTCTTATTCTTATTAGTGTAGTGGGCCCACTTGTCCAAAATAATGAATTCCTCCTTTCTGTAGACTTTAATATTAACTGGCCTAAACTGAAAAAATGAAAGCATTGAACTGACCCTCAAGAAGTTCTAGCTAAACTACATCATTTCAGAACCCATCAGGATGTCTAACAATGGGCAGTGTGCTACCCTTATTGACTAGATACACACGCCAGATCAGACAGAGTTATTTGTTCAGAAGTACTCTCCAATGCCATCAGTGCTCACTCCCCAATCTTCTGTGCCTGGAGTGCTAAGCCACCAAAGATCCCTCCCAGAATTATTTTTTTATGTGACTTCTCGCACTTTGACCCTTCATAATATAAACAGGAGCTTGCATGTCTGAACTGGGCACAGTTGTGAACCACTGATGATGTTAATCAGGCACTTTTCTATTTCAACCTTAATTTCACAGGACTTCAGGATAAATATGCCACTAAATCACTCAAAGAGTATGTGGCCCAGTCTCAAAATGGATGTACCACTCTTTATTGTCTTTTTTTTAATATTAAACTTTTTATTAAACATTTTCCAATCTTACAAACTTTGGTATATGCATGAACTATAGCCACGGATACATCAGATTCAACAACTGTGTACAGACAATAGCAGGAAGGCAGTAAAGAATGACAGTTGTGCTTTTGACAGTATCTGCCAGGATAAATGCTAGGAGTCTCACAGTTAATCAGAGGCATGGTAGGTTCCTGTAATACCAGGGAAGCCACTTCTTTAAGTTGTGCTTATCCATTTGGATCAAGATGTTGGAGAAATGGGGACCATGTATCTTTATACTGCTGCATTTTGTTAAGGCAAATGCATGGTAGTCGTTCAATTGTTGCTATCTGGCTAGTGGCTGATAGCCAATCATGGAAGGATGGTATTTCCCTTTATTGTCTTAAATTAAGGTGAGGGACAATATTTGCTCCACCTTTAAAGCCTCTAAAGCTGTCTCTGACCGGGCTAAATACAGAGCACTCAAAGATAAGTGTAAAATGGCCATTCAACGCAACAAAAGCCAACACTGTAAATCACTATTTAACTGCACCACCAGTAACCTATGCCAGTTTTGGAGATGTAGAAAATAAAACTTGGGTCAGTCTGGCAACTTTACTCCTATAAACTTAGATATTAATCGAGTCAATTGCAGTAATCCTACAACAATAACAAATGCTTTTAACAAATGCTTCATGGATCTTTCAGTTTATATTTTGTTCTTCCCCTTCCCCTTAAATTTGATCTCCCTCTTTACCTCCAACAGTGGCCATCTGTGACACCCACACTTTCTACATTACAGCCATCAAGATCTCTGTGTTAACATCTTATGCACATTTCTGTAACCAAATTTGCTGGTTCTTATGGGGCCAAGCCCTAATTACTCAGGATTGCTGCCTTTGAACTTGATGCACCAATAACAAGACTCATTAATTTATCTCTTACCTCTCATACCGTTCCCGACACATGGAAGATGTTGTATGTTATACCATTGTTCAAAAAGTGTAATAGTAAAAATATTAGCAATTACAGATCCTTTGCAATCCTTCCTGTTTTAAACAAGATTTTTGGAACAATGATTCTTCCCATCTCACTAAGTATCTCAAACACTGCCCTCTGTCACTCATCATGAACATTGTTGGTGCTATGGATTGAGGTGAGCTAACAGGTGGGGTTTTCACCGACCTCATCAAGGCCTTTGATTTAATAGACCAATCCCTACTTTGTGAGAAACTCAGTGAGCTGGGCATTTCATCATCTATACTACCCTGGTTCAAACTCTATACTGCCAGTGGACACCAGCATGTTTGATTTGGATCATCCTTTTCAGAGCCAGCCCCAGTCACAGATGGGATCCCTCAAGGATCCATTCTTGGGCCTTTCCTCTTCTCTCGCCACATAAATTCCATTCACCAATGTTTTTTCATATAGCACACCTATCCTCTGTGCTGATGACTTGGTCATTTTTATGAGCTTCCACACCATTAAAAGTCATCTGTCTCAGATATCCTGGCCATCCAACAGTGACTCACTTCTAATAAGCTTCTCCTAAACCCTACCATGTCTAAGGTCATGCTTTTTGGCTCACCACCCAGAATAAAGAGCTGTCCAACTCCACTCCCAGTTGTTTGTAATAATGGAACATCCTTGGTCTCAGTCTCTTCATTGAATTACCTGGGTGTTACGATTGGCCCATACTTGGACATCTCTCTTCATGTGAGCTCTGCCTGTAAGGAAGTCATTTCCAGATTGAGGCTCCTCTTCAAGGTTAGTCATAGTCTCACCCTGAGGCCTGCATTGCAGAAGTCTGTGGTATCTTGCACTCTAAACTTGTATATGGGAAATCTGTTTTCTTTGCAGCCTCCAAAACTATTCTACAACAATGGGGTGTGGTGCATAATATATCTGCCATGTTGTCCTGGCCTAAATTAACACACTCACCACTGTACCTTGTACTCAAAATGCAGAGAGCTCCCCCTACCTGCCCTACAGTATGTAACTTTACACTGGGTGGTGTCATTTATAATATTGTGTGTAATCAATTGCCCCTTACCCTAGCATCACTTCTCCTGCCTGATAGAACATGTTACCCTTAAGTTTCTCTGATCTTGACGTCCTAGCAACTCATAAGACAAAAATCACATTAGGTGAGATTGCCTTCTCCTACACTGCTCCCAGACTTTGAAATCCCATCCTGGCTTTGATTCAGCAGTGTCATTCTACCCAGACCTTCCAATGCGGTTACTGAGCCTATCTGTTTAAAACAACTATGTGCTTCTGCCCCTACTTGGTATGCATTTGTTGCTGGGTGTCCTTCCAGTACATAGTGTTTAATTTTGACTTCTCATCATAGCAAGCCTTTTACACTTGCATATTGTTGCAAACTACTTATGTTGCATGTACCATGTTT
Organism: Neoceratodus forsteri; assembly: GCA_016271365.2. Lineage (NCBI taxonomy): Eukaryota > Metazoa > Chordata > Ceratodontiformes > Ceratodontidae > Neoceratodus > Neoceratodus forsteri. The sequence continues at coordinate 916,794,108 of CM057455.1, read as the reverse complement.
TGCACCTTTGTTTATTCTTTCCAACAATTTGCTGTGCATTGCTGTTTCACTTACTGAACATTTTCCATTATTATCTTCCAGGTCATGCCTAAAAACAGGCAACTGTTTGTTTAGGCACCTACCTGGTAAATAAAAACTAAATAAATGAAAAGAGCTGGGTGACCTGAGGATAAAGGACAAACTGACCAGCTTGGTAGGGAATTGGCTGGGGCAGGACAGGAAAGGTAATCTTCAATATGGTGCACTCAGAGCACATGGGAGTCATGAACAGGATACTGCAGGGATCAGTTTGGGGACTGGGCTCTTCAGTATCTTCATCTGTGATACTGGAGAGTGAATCCACAATAAGATGTATCTCTTTACTTTATGACAATAAAATCTGCAGCAGAGTGAACACTGAGGAGAGAGTTAGAGAATGAAAAGAAACCTGGGAAAACTGAAAAGGTGATCCAGATTATGTCACTAACAGTCAAAATAAAAAGTGCAAAGAGATGCACATTTTTATGTTTTTTTTGTTTACCAGGTGATCACACTAGGCATCTGAATGCCTATTTTCAGGTATGATCCAGGAGGTTACAACCAAAAATACAGACAGTGGAAATACATTGTGTTGTGACATACAGTGGAAAGAAATGAGCATAGAACAGAGCGATTGCATCTATAAAGAAAGTAAAGTTTGCAGTGCATTCACTTACAGAGACGTGCCTTGAAAATAAAGCAAATGCATCAATAAAAGCAACAATACATTTGCATTGCATTCAATATGCTGAGGAGAGAAAAACAAAAGTTGAAGCATAGCAACGTGTCTGTAATGAAAAAACATAAAATATGCAGTGCATTCAGTACTGGGAAGTACATGATCACTGGGGAGAAGGAGAAAGAAATTTTAGATAAGACACACTGAAGCAGTGGAAACAAAAACAGTAATATTCATAAACATAGAGTTTACATCATAGGGGGCTATTGAACAAAGCTGATAAGTCAGCAACTTCCCACAAGAAAAATAAAGAGCTCTGAGTAGGGAAATTGAGCAGGTAGTGCAACAGGAGCAGTGTACCAGGCCAAGGAGATGTTCTTGATATTTTAGATGGAAAGTATGTGGAGAAGGGCAGCGTTGAATGTCTGGAGGACTGGAGTTCCATGGTTTGTGGCAGAGTAGGCAAAGCACGCTTCACCAGCATGAGTTTTAACCTGGTATCCTGTCATAATGGCAACTGCACTTAAGCAACTTATATATGAGCAACTCAGGTTCAATACTTAAAATGTTAGCTACCCTGAAAAGGTAGTGACAGGTGAAGAAAAGGTGAATGGAAGGACAGGATGGGGAACAGAAGAGGAGGGAAGGTACGTGGGAGGTAGTGCATTTAAAGGCTGCTGAGCTGGCCCCCTCCCTGACATGCACCCCACCCGGAGCTGACAATATTTAGTAAAGGGGGTGCAGGAGAAAAGCCCCCAACATAAAAAAAGATGTCAGTTCAGCCATTGTGTTCACTTGCAGTGTACATCGCAGTTTTTATTTTTGGTGATGTACACTTACCCTAAAGGCGATCGTGGTTTTGTGATCACCAATAACACATAGAACCTTTTAACCTTAGGGACAGCACGCAGAGTGTTTTCAGTAGACCTCAGTAAGTTAGCCATTTCTCACCATATGGAAAGATGAAGAAAGGTTTGAGGCTGACCATTTAGTATTATGTTTAAAATAACACCATCATAGCTATGGTCCTGCAGGAGAGATGGGGGGAGCCATTCCAGCCTGTCATAGAGGGAGTACTTGTGAGTCAAGAAGACATCGATGCAAAATGTCAGATCTTATTGTAGGTGACATCCCATTTGAGGAAGGTGGCTGCCCTGAGGACTGAAGGAGGGCAGATGTGATTCCTCTTCACAAAAGTGGGAGCAAGGCAGAAGCAGGAGACTACAGACCTGTTAGTTTGACCTCAGTGGTGGGGAAAATGATGGAATCACTTCTGAAAGAAAGAATTGTTCAGTACCTAGAGGCCAGCGGGGAACAGGACCCAAAGCAGCATTGATTCACAGCAGGAAGGTCATGTCAGATGAATCTAATCAATTTCTTTGACTGGGTGACCAAAGTAATAGACCAGGGAGGGGCTGTGGATATGGCCTACCTAGACTTTAGCAAGGCATTTGACACAGTCCCACACAAAAGATTAATATTCAAGTTAGCCAGCCTGGGAGTGGGTCCCAGGGTGGTAGCCTGGGTAGCAAACTGGCTGCACAACAGGACACAGAAGGTAATAGTGAATGGAACACATTCTGAAGAAAGGGGGGTTACTAGTGGAGTACCTCAGGGCTCAGTACTGGGTCCAGTCCTCTTTAACATCTCTATAGGTGACATTGCAGAGGGTCTGGAAGGAAAGGTATGCCTCTTTGCAGATGACACAAAGATCTGTAACAGAATTGATACACAAGGAGGGTAGAAAGGATGAGAAGGGACTTGGCAAGGTTGGAGGAATGGTCAGATATATGGCAACTTAGATTCAATGGAAAGAAGTGCAAAGTAATGCACCTGGGAAATAAAAATCCAGGAGAAGAGTACACAATAGCAGGGAGGTACTAACGACAACAATAATGGAAAGGGATCTGGTGTAGTCATATCAGATGACCTAAAGGTGGGTAAGCAATGTGAGAAGTCAGTAAGGAGAGCCAGGGGATACTGGGATGCATAGGGAGGCATCGCAAGTAGAAAAAGGAAGTGGTTATTCCTCTATACAGACAGTTGGTGAGACCCCATCTGAGTACTGATGCAGTTTTGGAGACCTCATCTACGCAAGGATATAGACAGGATGGAAGCAGTCCAGAGGAGGGCAACTAAAATGATGCAGGGTCTACATCAGAAACCATATGAAGAGAGACTGAGAGAGCTTAATATGTATACCCTAGATGAAAGGAGGGACAGGGGGGACATGATAGAAACTTTTAAGTACCTCAAGGGAATCAACAAAGTCCAGGAGTGTAGCATCTTTCAGAAAAAGAGATGCGTAAGAACAAGGGGGCCCAATTTAAAGTTAGGGGGAGATGGCTCAGGAGTAATGTGAGGAAATTCTTTTTCACGGAGAGAGTGGTGGATGCATGGAACCGCCTTCCTGGAGAGGTTGTGGGGTCTAAAACAGTGGGGGAATTCAAACATGCATGGGATAGACATAAGGCAATTATAGTGGGGGCTTGCAGGAAGTAGGCTGTTGGTTAACTAGAATCTGAAGCTTATCCAATAGGCAGGAAAATGGGCAGACTGGGTGGGCCAAGTGGTCCTTATCTGCAATCAAAGTCTATGTTTCTATGTTTCTATGAGGCTGTAAAGTACACTGCAGCTCCATAGAGAGGCTTGAGGAGGAACATCCCTCTGGTGATACCAAGGCATGCCTGTATTGTCAGGTCTCAAGCCACTTTATATGAGACAACAAGCATGAAGCTCATGAATTTGCAGAGACTCATGACATGGGATGCATAATCAAGCATGGGGACAAAGGTGATTCCAACCTATCTAAAAGAGGAGGTTGTTGGGGTCAAGGTACCATCTCTATATGCTACAGATAGAGGCAATGAGTATGCCCTGAGTTTGAAGGATGTGCCAGAAAGTATGGACTTAGTTTTAGTGATATTAAGTATTAATTTGCTTTTAGTTAGTCAAGTGTACAGAGACTGTACTGTAGCTCAGGTTCTATGTGATAATGGCAAAAGCCTAAAGGCAATCGCCATTATCGCAAAGTCAGAATCCTGAAAACATTTTCAGCACTACTGACACCCCAGTGCACAGGACAATGGCATCACAGAAATAACTTTCAATGCTTTCTGTGGGGGGGCTGTGCCGCCCTCACACCCACACCCACTTGGGGGGCTTCACCCCCTGCACCCCCTACTAAAGGATTCTCAACTCCAGGGGGGTGCATGTTGGGGGGGTGGATGAAAGCATGTAAAAATAAAGTTTTGGGCCTGGTGCAATAAAATCACACCAGCGCCCAAACCAAACCCGGTACCTCACCCACCCAAACCACAGGCCAACCCCCAATGCCATGACGCAGCTTGGCAACCCACTGCAGTGCCACCCCCTACAGCTCATCTTCCCCCTCCCAGCTCACTCTCACTCCCCCTCATGCGCATACATATAGCAACTTCCTGTCACCCATTTTGACCACCCCTCATATGGTCGCCCTACCCTCCCATCGCCATGAGCGATTTTGCTGAAAAGGAGTCGTCATTATGGATGGTGCCCTTCCCCAAGCTCCCTCCTCACGGGCTACCATAGCTCAGCTGTCAGGTGATGGTTGATTTGATCAATGTTCTTGGAGAAGGTATAGATGACCAGATACTCAGCTCAGAGTACGGCTGAGTAGTGGGTCAAGCAGTGAGTAATGGACTTGATGTGCAGGGCAAACAGCAGCAGGCCTAGTACTGAGCCTTTGGGAACACCCTCTAGAGCTGGTGCAGCATCCAAGAGGGAGGGCTCATCCATAATGTTTTGAATTCTGTTAGCCAAATAATTACTAAACCAGGGGAGAGAAGTCTGGGAGGTATCCAGGTTGACTAGTTTGCTGGTGAGCAAGGTGTGATTGATCAGATCAAAGGCTTTTGTCAGATCAATAAAAATGGCACCTCTGAGTCTGCTGTTGTCCATTGCAGAGGAGTTACTGTTGGTAAGGGTGAGGAGGGCAGAGGTGGTGCTGTGCCCTCTATGGAAACCGTGCTGGGTATGGGACATCAGATCATGGGCAGAGAGGTAACTTGTAAGTTGTGAGGCCTATATCTTCTCCAATATTTTGTTTAGAAAGGGTAGAATAGCAATGGGCCTATAGTTTTTTTAGAATGCTATGATCTCCCTTCTTAAAAACCAGGACAACACGTGAGATTTTTTCACACATCAGGCACTATGCCTGTATTGAGGGATAGGTTAATTGGTTTAACTACTGGGGAGGCTAACTCTTTCGTAGTAATTTTCAGAAGTTCGTGTTCAATACCATTCATGCTCACAGATTTGGAGGTAGGAATCTGCATAAGTTCATAAACATCAGCTGGCCTGACCTGTTTAAAATTGAAGGGAGGGTGAGACTGGGTTTGTAGTGACCTAGAGTGGGTGCTAGCATGTACATTGGTAGGGGACACATTAAAGAAGACACGTGTGTATAAGGTGAGATCTGAGAAATGTAAGTCGAATGTGTTTGCTATTGTTATGATGTTATTGCAATGCACACCATTTAGTAGCATATTAGGGATAAGTGATTTCCCTGCTGACCTAGCATTTTTTTAATTTGCTGCCAAAACAGTCTGTGGTTTTGGGCAGTGGCACTAAAAAACATTTTACATTGGTAGAAGGAACCTTAAAACAGACTACTGGATTGAGGTGGTAAAGGTGGTGCAGACAACTGAAGAGAGAGACACAGAAGTCATCATCAGTGGCAGCCTGAAGTCCACTGCTCAATGCAATGAAATATATAGAAATTCAAAAGGGATGCTGGGGTGTATAGGACAGAGATTTAGAAGTAGGAGGAAGGAGGTGGAACTGGCCCTGTATAGGGCCTAATAAAACCGCACTTGAAGTATTGTATGCAGTTCTGGAGTCCACACCTCAGGAAAGACAGGGACTGCATGGGGACCATGCAAAGGAGGGCCATGAAGATGATCCAAGGGATTCAGTGGAAGAAAGGTAAGCAGATCATAATCAGTATTCTCTGGAAGCCAGGAGGGAAAGGGAGGTATGACTGAGATGTGCATGCTCTTGTGAGGAATCAGCAGAGTTTATTGTAAGAATGCAAATAGAAGAAAAATCCCACACTCACCATCTGTAAATAAGATGCTGCTCACAGCTGTATCCAAAAGTGCATGCGTTTATCAGTTACCAAGTACCAGTGCTAAAATACACATCATCCTGACGAGTTTCGGAACTAGAGCATTCCTTTTTCAAAGGATCTGTGTAACTATAAAGGGCCTTGAATTTTATATATCATGCCCTATGATGTCATCACAATCAGTCATCACATAAAAAAAAACTTAAAGTGATAGTGACTCATAAAACCAATCACCATGAATCTTATGTATTCCACATTTATAAATAAAGCTAAGGATATAGAAACATAATACATAGACACAGCATTCATGTTTGTTAGAGTCTAAAGAGAAATGTTAAATTTAAAATCATAAGAGAGAATCAATGCTATTCCAGAAATGTATCCAAGTGAGGGACCACATAGAAGGTAACAGATCATTATCCCAGTGATTTGAAATATATCTTAAATGCTGGTAATCAATAATCTGGAAAACAAAAAACAATACATATAATATTAGATAAAAAAATCCAATAAATCTATGTAGCTATAGATAACATAACTCAATTATTGGAAAGCTATTTTTGCCCTATCATGAATACATGATGTTGTGAAAAATTAATTTTTAGTTCTTATACAGTAAATAGGGTGTGAGAGCAAAGTGGTCATTTAAGCCAGTGGCCCTGCAAGCCTCTAGTGTAATGATCCAGAAATCTTCACATTCCAAAATCCAATTATTATAGTCACCACCCCTTGGTTTGGGAAAAACTCTCTCTATCCCACTGAAAGAGAAACAATGTGTGGATTTGTTATCAGCTTTGTCTATGTGCAACACTGTGGCATATGTAATGTCCTCATTCCTAATAGACTGCACATGTTCCCCAACTTGCAACTTAAATTGTCGCTTGGGCTTTCCTACATAAAAAGAATCACAACTACAAATGGCCATATAAATGACACCATTTGTGTCACAAGTTATAAGCTACTTAATAATGTACGTTTTGTCTGAGTGTGGCTCCTAAATTCTTTACCTGGTGAGATATGGGTACAATGTACACATTTGAGGCATTTAAAGCATGCCATAGAATTTTTCTGTAGCCAAGTTTGTGTTTTTGGGATTGTTTGTCTACCGTGAACCAAAGAATCTCTGAGGGTGGGCACTCTTCTTTGTGTCATAATGGCATTTCTGTCCAGATTTCTAACATCTCTGCATGCCTCCTGCACTGCAATATAGTTGTACCCCCTTTCATTGACTCTCCTCTGTAAATCTTCAGCTGCTGCTGCATCATATTTTTCTAAATCCCTACAATTACACACTTGCATAAAAATTGTCCCCTTGTAATGTTAGCTGTCATGTGTCTAGGGTGGCAGCTAGATGCGAGAAGATTATTCCTGTCACATTCCTTCTTTCCTGTTGATTTCTTTATTGTAAGAACTTGTTCACAAGAAATGAGGGCAGTGAACAGTGGACATGGGGGAGACTGGAGGGGGGAGATTCTGGTGGACATGAGGAAGTTATTCACAGAATGGGTGGCTGATGGATGAAACAGACTGTTCAGAGTGATGGTTGGAGCCCAGACTGTGATGTGGTTTAAACTTGGTTGGGACAGTAAAAGTGCATAGTGGAATCCATAGGCAGAATAGGGGAAGGGATGCTTGGGAAAGGATTTGACGATCAGCCTGTAATGCAATCAGAGCTCTAAATCCAATCTGGTTTCAGGCCAGCATGTAGCAAAGCACTGGATGGACCTCTAGGTCTTTTTTTGTTGAAGTAATATATGTTTGTATGTTGGGAATTCACTGAACATTAAGTTCAGCTAATCCAAGACATCTGAACCTATCTTAGCTACAACCACATGTACACATTTGTTATTCATTAATTGACCTTATAAAATGGGTTTTAAAGGTGACAAAATCTAAAACCATCATTGCGTGAAATACATCACCTTTATGAAACACCAGTTCTTGAGAATTAATGCACTTGCTGGGTGCATTGAAAGACACTAGGCCATTGGCTTTGTGCCTTCCGATTCATCCAGTCTGTGCAATTATTAAATACAAACCAATGCCTTGTCATGGGTTATTGCTTACCTACTGTAGATGATGAATAATTTATATCTGAAGAAATAAAATCTTGTTTTCCTAATAATTACTTAGAATAGGTTGATCTCTTTGGTGGAGGATGAGACATTCTCCAGAGTCTTGGTGAATGATCACTGTAATTCATACCATGGCAGTCGGCTATGTAATAACAATGCAAACTGCTCATTTTAGCCATAGGCCTGCTGCCCTTTATAAACTACAACAGTAAATCAAAACTACTTTTTAAAAGAATTTATTGAAAAAGAAAACCACTTGGATTATAGAAAAATTATTCACTTAAACCAAACTCCACAGGAAAAAGGTTAGTGAATATAAACCATACACACAGCTCCTGTCTGGTGTTAATTAAGTCTCCAGTGAACCATTTTTCTGTGAAAACAGGAGGAATGAAGAACCATTCAGGCCCTTGTACTGGATCTAATAACTCTAAATATGACCAAGAAGAACTATAATTTTTCAAACTGTTTATTTTTATCCCTATCAGCATTCACTGGTAAGCATGATGTCCTTATCCCTTTTCAATAATGTATGGGATTGGTTGGAAAAACATTCAATAGCATTCTGAAACAAATACAGATGCATTATTTCATGTGTTTCATCTGAGCATAATAATTAACAAAAAATAATCCTTAGGGGTAAAAAGGTAGTTTATCTCACTCAGAGATGTCTAAGACTGGCTCTCATTGTAAAGCATGTGTTGATGTAAATACAGTTATATTAGTACAGTAAACATTCATTAATGGTGTAAGATAAATGTGCTAGAATAAAGTCCTCTGCCTACGATATCAACAGGGAAGGTACACAGTAGGTGAGTGTGGAAGGGTCAACTTTTTCTTTACTATTCCCGTAAGCAATAAGCATCTCTGTCCTTATGACATCCCTGGGAAGTGCATTGTTAATCCTTTAATGTACACCTTGAAGTGACTTACTGTGCTTGTAAAATGTCTTGTTCCTGTCTGTTATATTGAAGTGCAATAAAGTATGTAAAGTGAGGATTCACTGGTAAGCATGATGTTGTTGTTTAAAAAAAAATCAGTGCAAACTTTATGTTTTGTTGTAAAGATGGTAAAGTAGTCCACTGTTTGTCTCATGTACAAAGGACGGTGCTATGGCTTAGTTCAGCACCGTAATATAGCCATGTAATCCCCCCCATTAGTGCTTTTAAACTCATTTTGTGTGTGTGTGGGGAGGGGGTAGCTTTAAGAAATAGAGTGCGTAGTGCCTGTTCGATTTTTTTTTTGTGCCTGGTATACACTGATTATTGATGCTGTTGTCACTGTGACATCTCCATGTGAGACCTTGCTCAGAGAGGTCAGAGAGGTGTGGACTTTCTTAATCTCTCATTGCCTGCTGTTTTATGATTACCATGTTTTCTAGTCACTGTGATGGTAAGGTGTTTTTAGTTCCTTGTGCTTGATGGATGACCCCCTCCTTGGGCTGCAGGATGGGAGATTAGAAGAGCCCAGTTAGCAGGTTATGAAGAGGTCTTCTGTCAGCCACTGGGGAAAACAAGGATGGCTGGATATGATTTGGGTTTCAGAGACCTCAAATGTCAGGCTTGCTAAAGAGCCACTGTTGTTGTTTAAAAAAAAATCAGTTCACCATTTTTTCCATGCCCTCTGCTCGCTTAGAGCAAGGAATTTGTAATGGGAGCCCAGATCCTGATACCTGTCCAAGATATTTTGTTTTCAGCTGTGTCTTGCTTTGCCCCACCCAAAAAAAAAAAGATCTCCACTCATCCTTTTGCCCCACCCTCCACTTGCTTGGAGCAAGGAGTTTGTAATGGGAGCCCAGATCATGATACCAACCCAGAATATTTTTTTTCAGCTGTGTCTCTCATTGCCCCCATGCTTGGAGCAGATGGTACCCATGATTCATATGTGTTTGAGGACTGCACAGTTGAAAGTAATGTCTTTTTTCATTTTTCTTCAGATATACTAAGTGGTATTTAATGTTTGAAATTTCAAAGTGCATGCAGGTGATCACAGACATTGTGGTATGGATGTGTGACTGGTTGAAAAAAGTTTTGCTTGTTGCGAGGCCACAGCATTTAGTAGGGGTGCTTGATAGATAAAATATTTTATGTAAGTTGCGGGAGTTATTCGACAGTGTACAGGGATTCTGAATGCTCTGCTATTTTTTTTAAGAACATTATTAGTTAACTGTTCATCACAGTAGTAAAGTATATAATTTCATGATGCTAGCAATTAGCTTTTCTGCTTTAATTTTGTGTGCAGTGATATGTACAAGTAAGTAGGCTTCTTTAAATGAAAATTTGGTCAGGCAACTGACCGTGCATGAATACTTTTCTAATGCACAGTCAGGGGATGTTTGTTACCAATAAGGTTTCGAGATTTTTACTTGCCATTTCAAAATGTTCTTTAGTGCATAACCTCTACTAGTGAGGGTCCTTCAGTATCTGAAATCTTGTGTCTGATATCTAGGCCTTTATTTCACAGAGGTTTATAACTATGATGAATTATGCAATGGTTATGGACTGTCTTACATATTGATTGCTTGTAAGGACTTAGAAGCCATGGGCCAGATTTTCAAAGTTCCGGGATGCTACAAGCCCCTGGTGTGCAAAACAAATGACACACAGAGCTTGTGGCAGTCCCCTGTCAATGATCAGGATTTTCAATTCCTTGTGGCAAGTGCCCCTCCTTAGACCATGGTTTTGTGGTCTAGCATGCGCTACCCCTGGGAGGTTATTACATGGTGCTTGTATCAGAGCATTGGTGCAAGCTGCCATAAACTGTGTAAAATGTTGCAACTGCACCCGAGCTTTGAAAATCGGGTGCAGTTGCGGCAAAGGGTTGGCACACCATGAATGTTAAAGTCCTGTGGCACAGGGCGAGATGCAAGCCCTGTGCCAATGTTTGAAAATCCGGCCCCATGTGTTTATGGAGTGACAGCCAATGGTTTTGGCCTTTGTTCAGAAACAAGGACACTGCACACTGATACACAATTTCAGAGACTCCCAGTACAATGTTTCACTTCTCTCTTTCAACCATCACAAACATGGGCACTACTGTACCTTTGCTCAATAAAAACTTCAATAAGTCCCTAAAAATGAACCTTTCTTAAATTAAAAAAAAATGAAAACAGATGTATTTATTTTTTGAATTTTGATAACTAGGTAAGCCCACTGAGACTAAAAGTCTCTTTTTCAGGGGCAACCTGGAATTAATTACATGTAAACAGGAAGTCAGTAAGCAGTGCAAATCATGATAATACCATAGGCATAATCACCAGGTTACAGAGTTAGAAAGCACTGGTCTATTTTCAAGAGACCGAAAACATGCTGACAAGTCTGAAGTTATAATTCAGGGGCATAGTAATTCAGACAGGGTTGGTAGAAGTCAACAATTACAAGTGCACAGACAGTGCTCAATGATAAATGTCTTAAGCTCTTTCTTGGGGATGTCATTTTTCCTAATGCAAAATATTGGGGAGTGGTCACTAAGGGAATCTACAAAAATGTCTGCAGCTCAGCTGTGATCTGGTTTAGAGGCACGTGTTCAGTCGAGGAAGACATGATTACCAGTTTTCTTGTTTCTTCTTGCTAGCTCACCGATAATTTGGGTAAGTTGGGACTCTAGTAGGGCTGCCTTGGGCCCAGCCTGTTACTCAGAAATTCAGTTTAAATTGAAATCTCCAAGTAGTATTATTTCACCTAGTGGTTTTTCAAAGAGAGTCATTATAAGGGTATTAAGGACAGAAGTTGTCACTTGAGAGGAGGATTATATATACGCCCCACATATAGGGGATTGGTGACCCCATGGAGTATATTAACTATCAGAGCTTCACTTTAGGAATTTCCTAGATCTGGGATTGTTACCAGAGATGCACTGATGGGGGATCAGATGTAGAGAGGAAGGCTCCCCCTATCTTATGTATCCTAGCCCATCTGAAGGTGGAATAACTAGATAGAATTGTGATAACCAGGTAAGCCCACTTTTGTTATTTTTCAATCTGTGCCCTGACTGGCTTTTAGCTGGCTAACCAGCCTATCCTGTTTTTTTTTTCTTTTTCAGTGTCCATTTTCCCATTAGCAAGTTATGCTGTACTGCCACTAGAGGGACTCAATCTTTATTTAAAGCTATCCCTGCCTGTTGTTCATATAGATACCTTCCTAAAAACTACAGCTACCCTCTCCATCTGACCCAGCCCCCCCCAGCGTTTCCTGCTTACCAATTCTTCCTGTTCCTAAATCAATTGTTCACTAATTTCTCTGCCTTTAAGAACAATGCATCCCCTACTCTCCTCTCTCTCCCCCTTGTTCCGCTCATATCCCTCTCTTTACCACCTCCACTTGCTCATTACTCATCTATTCCTAATAACTCCCCCACCGCCATCATTTATTATATTCAATCCCCTACCCACATTCATGTTATCACTCCCCCCCCCATTTGAAATATGGTCTCACTCTACCACTATTCTTCATGTGGCTTTGATAATGGTGCCCACTTTCACTGCAGTTCTCCACCTTCTTATTCCTCACTCATCCACTCCCTTCTCCTCAAAACTCTCAACCTCCTCTTGAGCCCCTTAAAAATCCCCTAAGCTCCACTTTCTCATACCCACTCTCCTCTTGCTCTCCACTGGGGAAATCCATCCCAACCCAGTCCCTATTGCCCATAGCTCTTCTGGTGCTTCCTCCTCTACTGCCTCCCCCTGCTCTCTTCTCTCAACCCTGCCAAAGGGCTTAAAGATCCTACATCTAAACACCTGTACCTTGTCACAAAAAATAGACCAGATTCAGACCATGGTGTGCACTCTAAAACCAGACATTCTAATCATCTCAAAAACTTGGTTAAAGAGCACTCTCTGACCACTCGGTCTCCATCCCTGGCTACTCACTGCTAAGGCAAGACCGTGCTAGCAGGAGTGGTGGTGTGGCCCTTTATGTCCTAGCCTCCATCCAATATTCCATCGTCTACTCATCCTCCAGTCCTGAGACCCATGATGCCCTAGCTATCCATGTGACCCTCCCTTTCAGTCTCCCAGTCTTCATAGCCAGCATATACTGCCACCCAACTGTCCATCCTTTGGTTGCACTAGACCTCCTAACTCCCATCACTTCCCTTGCTCACTCTGGGGAGTTTTTCCATCCTAGGCAGCTTCAATTTAAAATGGTTGTTACCTAAAACTACCAAAACTAAAAACTAAATTGGAGCTCTAAACCTCTCCCAACTGATCTCTGAACTCACCCACCCAAACCACAAGACACAACAACACTCCTACTCATCTGGGCCCTTACCAACCACCCCCACCATGTCATCATCTCTGGCATCCTCCCTGATGCTCTCAGTGACCAAAACCCAATATTCATATTAGGAAAATCAGCAGAACTAAATCACCACACAAAACCATACAACTACGCACGTTCAAGTCTCTTGACCTTGAACCTCTCCTGAGTAACCATGCCACTTCTGACTGATTCCACCTAACCTCCCTCCCCTCAGTTGATAAGGCCCTTGCCTACTTCAAATAAATCTTTCTTGTAAATTGGAATGCCTTTGCCCACTCAAACAAACCAGAGTCAGAGGTAACCACTTACCTTGGATAATCCTTGAACTTCTGGCCTGCCTTAGGGCTAGAGATTGAGCCTGGAAGTGCCATAAAGCTACCCAGCATTCTACTGACCTCATGAACTACCGCATGCTCTGAAATGCTTGCACCAGGGCTACAAGATTAGCCAAGTCCAAATATTTAAAATCTGCCTTCATCATCAAAATAAACTCCCCTTCAGAGTTCTGGAAGGTGGTCCATGCCCTACTTATCCCCTCATCTCACCCCCCTGATACTTAAAGTAAATAGCTCACTAGTGTCTGACCCACCAGCCATAGCTGGGGAATTTAACCCTACTATACCTCCTGCACCACTGAGCTACTGAAATATCTTCCCTCCTACCCATACCCCCTCCCCACTCTCTACCAGTGTGTCCTCTCCACCACCCTCCTACCTCGCCTTCTCTTTCACTACTGTAACTCCAAATGATGCGCTAAGTGCCCTCCTCACCATCAGTCCCTCTAAAGGTGCCTCCCCTGATGGCCTCGACCCAAAACTGCTCTCCCTCTCCTCTTCGGTCATTTTCTACCCCCTCTCAATAATCCTAAATCTCTCATTCTCTACTGCCTCAGTCCCCTCTTCATGGAAACATGCAGTGGTCCTCCCTCTTCCAAAAGGGGGTGGCCCCTCATCCAATGTCAACTATCGCCCCATTTCTCTCCTCTCTACCCTTGCCAGACTTCAAGAACACATTGTCCTCTCCCAACTCACCTCTTTTCTATCTAACACTTCCTTTTTCATCCGTTTCCAACTTGGTTTCAGGGAAAATCACTCAATCTCCACCCTCTCTCCTATGGCTCACAGACTCCATCCTAACCAGGATTGAAAATGGCCAAATTACTGCTGACATTTTTGTCGGCCTGGCCAAGGGCTTTCAACACCATCTCTCACTCCCTTCTCATTGACTCACTCCTGGCAGCTGGCCTAGCTCCCTCTGCCACAAATTGGTTCAAAGCCTACCTTATTGGCAGAACCCAGTTAGTTAAGATCTTGGACGTCACTTCCCCTCCCCTCCCAATTAGCACTGGCATCCTCCAGGGCTCTGTATTAGGGCCCCATCCTATTCTCCATCTTCTTAAATGACCTTCCCTCTGTTTGCTCCCCCTCATCCACTATACATATGTATGCTGATGATACAGTCCTGTATGCATCTGGCTCCTGTCCTGCTGAAGTTACAATCAGCTTACAGCAAGACATCAACGAGGTTCAGCTCTGGTTTTCTAACCATCAGCATTTCCTCAACACCAAGAAAACTGTCTCCATGACCTTTGGCACAAGGCAGAGAATCTCTAGGCTTCCCTCCCTACCCACTTTTCTCACCCTTGATGGGACTTTACTTGAGGACACATCCTCCTTCAGGTACTTAGGTGTTTGGTTGGACCAACACTTAAACTTCTCTGGACATATTGATGCCATCCAGAAAAAACTGGGCCCCAAGCTTGGTGCCCTGTTCAGAAACCGTAGTTGCAGCCTTCTTCAGCAGGGTGTGAACTTGTTCAGAAGATGATACTGCCCATTTTTGACTACTGTGACATAGTCTATGGTGTTACTCCTAAGTTCTTCCTGGCCAGACTGGACACTCTCTTCAATTCCTTCTGCCACTTTGCCCTGGATGCCCCCCTCACACCCACCACTGTGATCTTTATCGTGAACTATCCTTCCCCTTTCTTCCAAATAGGTTACTCTCCCACTGTGCTAACTTCACCTCCAAGCACTGGTTGGGTTATCTCCCTTCCTACCTCATCTCCTCCTTTATAACACTCCCCCATCCTCCTATTCCCTTAGATCAATTGACTACCACACCCTGGTAGTCCCCCACAGATCCACCAAAATTGGCTAATCCGGTAACTCTCACCGCCTGTCAAAAATATGGAATTCCCTCCTCCCTCAAAAGCCAGCACTCATCCTGTGCCTACTCCGTTAGCTCTGCCCTCACAAATTACCTTGCACCTAGCTGCTCCTGCCATGTCCCTCCCTAATTCCCTCCTCTAAGCCCTGGACAAACTCTACCCCCTACCTTCACCTTAATTATTATCCTGTACATCCCCACCCCAAAATTTCTAGATCTCCTCCCCCTCCCCAATTTTTTCCCCCTTAATGGCCTCCCTTGATCTCTCACAGAATATAAGGGATCCCAAATGCTCTCCATGGGGCCCTCTCCTACCACCCAAGGGGCTTGTATCTCTCATCTACTCCCTTCCCACCACCATCCCTCCTATCTCCCTAGACTTGCAGTCTTCTTGCAAGGTTCTTAGCATCCAGAAGGGATCCTACCGCATCTAGGCTTGTCTCCTTTTCTTCACCCTCCCCCATCTACCTGTCCCCCTAGCTTTTGCAGTCCCCTTACAGGGTTATCTGCATCCTGAAGGAGCCCTACTGCACCTAGGCATCTCTCCTCTCCTCTCCTTCCCCTCCCCCTTCTACCTTTTCTTGCTAGCCTTCACAGTCCCCTTGCAGGGTTCTCAGCATCCTGAAGGGGTCCTACTGGACCTAGGGGTGTCTCCTCTCCTTCCACTCCCCCATCTACTTTTCTCCCTGGCCATCACAGTCCTCTTGCAGGATTCTCAGCATCTTAAAGGGGTCAAACTAAGCCTAGGTATATCTCCCCTATTCTATCTAGCCACGATCTTGTCTTTCAATGACTACTAGCAGGATCCAATGCATCCTGATGGACTATTGATAAGGCCCCACCCCCTCCAAAGGTATGAATTCTCTTCCCCTCAAGGGTTCAATTCTCACTCCCTCCATCCCTCTCCTATCACTGTCTTAATCCCTATCTACTGACCTTCCCCAATCACTTTGTAGGGTACCCCACATCCTGAAGGGTCCTCTCTTGGGTTAGGTCCTATTCTCCCTCCTAGCATTAAGTCACACATCATCCTTCTCTCTCCTCCCTCTTTAAATCCCTATAGCCTTAGCCCCCTTTCTATCTAGCCCCACAGCCCCCTTGCAGTGTTCCCCACATCCTGAAAGGGTCTATTTGGGACACTGCCTTATCCCTTTTGGCTGGTCACCCCCATCCCCTTGCAGGGTTCCTTGCATCCTGAAGTGGTCTCCAGGGACACGATTCTTCCCCCTCCTCCACCTCACCTCACCCTTCCCTCTCCTTTCCCTCATTTCTTTCATGTAAGCACTTGTTTATTTATCAACCCGGCACTTATTATTGTCCACTCTTTCTACCTATTATGCACAATACTGTTGTAACACTGTTTGTAACACCTGCCTTACAACTGTATGTTAATGTTGATCTTATAACTTGAATGTTTAATGTCTCATTCCTATTGTATCCCTTCCCCCCAGGTTGCACTGGGAAACAAGCGACTTGTCACTCAGTGTGCCTCCCAGGTGAAACATTTCAATAAATAAATACATAAAAATAGCTCAACCTCAGGAGGGAGAATAGTGGGCTTTTGCCAGGTTTCAGAGATAGTCACTATGTCAGGGTCATATAGGTCAACCTAGCCTTCAAGCTCTTGGATCTTGATGCTAAGGCTGCTTATGTTTATGTATATTAAATTTTGCCCCTGTATTTTGGATCAGCATGTATCAGAAGAGGCACAGACTCTGTGATTAGGCAACGTAGGACCTGGATTCAATTCTATGTACCTGAATAGAAGCAACCACAGTGAAGTCAAGATTCAGCTTGGGTGAACAGGATATGTCTGACTTAAATTACCTTTAGCATTCTCCATAAAGTAGAATAATTTATAACAAATGCCTTTGCTATATGAACTATAGACTATTAGCAAAAAAGGGTTCCAATGTTGAAAGCCAGGGGGAAGTGCCAAAGGAAGGGTCTGCATACTTGTGTATGCAAGTGGGGGGATAGCATGGACTAGTTTGATTTAGTCAATACCAAGGACAGACAGCATATAAAACGTTACAGCAATCAACCCCTTTAGAACCACCATTTTATATGGGAAGAGTGGGTCACCAAGATATTAATGAAATGCACTATTCTCACTAAGACTAAGCCATAACAGGTATAGATTCTGAGGGAGTGGTAAACCAGAGCAGTGAGGTACAGCCAGCAATGTTTGCCCAAATAGGGTAGATGTTACAGACACTTATTACAGAGGAAAACAAAACAGAAAACTCAAAGAGACAGTTCACCTAGATAGGGTGTGTGGTAGGTCCTAAATATAGAGCAAGAGTCAGAGATAATTGATGAGATGAACTATACCCAGCTAATACAGTTAATACAAAACTCAGATCCCAGAAGAGAACCAAACTCTAGCAACAGTATTCCCCACCCCCCCACCAGAATAAGTTTACCCCTGAAAGGGTGTAAGTTGCAAACAGCTAGAATTGCAGAAATACAAACCACCTAGATAAGGTATGTTATCCATGGTCCAGCACCCCCGATTGCCCCCTACTTCACAGACAGTAATATTTAGGGTGCAGGCACTTATTGTATAAGCATAAGTGTCAGGATCTGAGTTCTATTATACTTTATTGTCATAGAATCATGCTATTATGTGGTAATCCTAATTGCAATACTAGGGAGCATCTTTGGACCATTGTATAATCATTAGTTAGGCAACACTATGCCTTATTATTTATGGCTCAGCTACCTCCACTGCTCTAAGGCGTATCTCAATCACTCTAAATAAGGCCTGCCGGCTCCTCTCGGGGGCTCAAAGACTGACTCACACGTGTGATCTGTACTATGAATCAGGCTGGTTGAACCTATCAAATCGTCTTATTTATCTCACCTGCACAATGGCAAAAAAATCTATCTTGGGACTGACTCCATTATGTATTCAAAACCTACTCCGACTGAATCCTGGCTCCGACCCTCCACCAGATCTGAACACCAACCTTTCCTGGTTCTCGATGCCAGACTGCACAGGGACAAAGATCTTTTGCATACAGGGCCCCAACATGGTTCAATGCGCTTAGTCCACCTACTCTATCCCAACCTCGCAGCTTTCAAATCCATGCTCTATGCCCACCTCACCACCACTAGCAACTGTGATTGCGCTAGATAAAGACTACTACTCCTCATGTCCATCCTCACATCTGAGGCCTCTTCCTCCCTGACTAATGAACCCTCTGGTACCTCTACTACTTCCTGTCTCCCACCCAAACTCACTCCCCCCCTTTTTTCCTGTCCCCTCTCACTTACTCTCCCGCTCACCACCTTTCCCTCCTCTCTAGCCTCCTTTTGGCGCCTAATGATCACCCTCTCCCTGGAAGTTTCCTTAACCTCAAAATTGTCTACTCGCTTGAACCTGTTATAGCTTGTTTTTCTATGAAACTTAAAAACGTTACTGCCTTAAACTGTTAATAGCAAATTTATGATGTAACTTTCCTGTCTGGTTTTACCTGTAATGTGTATCGTGCTTTGTTAAATGTTCTTGGTGACGTGGAACCTTTGTAAAAAAGCCCTGGCTCAAAGGTATTAATTCCTAGACTAATAAACTAAACTAAACACTGCCATCTACAGCTTAGTGCAGAATAGCTATTACCAAGCAATTATGTGAGACCCTGTAAGATGACCTTGACTATGAGACATGTCTTTGTTTGTGATATTTAAGTTTTATGCTGGATCAGCAAGTTTGCCCAGGCTAGCCAAACACCTAATTGTCCAATAGTATGTGTTTTATATATCTTTTTGTTGGTTGCCATAGTAGTTATCAGAAGTATAATACCTATTGTATTATGCATTTTTCTCTGAGAAGAGATGAGATCTGATGAATTTGCTGCCTAGGTAAGCTTTAGGAAGATTGCAGATAATCTCCCTCAGTGTGATTTTCCACTGTGTTTGGTTGTATGCCTGCTTATCACCAGTAATAAATCCTTTATAGTAGACACCACTCATCTGTGTTTCTTCACTGTTGTGCAGTTCCAACCAAGAACCTAAGTTAGGGTGCTTTCTTACCCAAACTACATTTTGGCTACTGTGTGCAGGTTTGGAATATACAAGGTAAAGATTCCATTACAGTTCTTTTGAACTCAATGTCAGTCAGTGTGGTGCAATTTAACCACTCGGTCCTGCTTGAACTTATGGTGGTTGTTACATAGAATTTGATGGCAGATAAGGACTGCTTTGGTCCACCCAGTCTGCCCATTTCCCTACCTAATGGATAAGCTGCAGATCCTAGTTAACCAGCAGCCTACTTCTTTCTACCCCCACCCTCTAGAATTGCCTTATGGCTGTCCCATGCATGCTTGAATTCAACCACTGTTTTTGACTCCACAACCTCCTCCGGAAGGCCGTTCCATGCATCCACAACCCTCTCTGTGAAAAAATACTTCCTTACATTACCTCTGAGCGCCCCCTCTATCTTCAAATTGTGCCCCCTTGTTCTTGCACACCTCTTTTTTTGAAAGATGCTACACTCTTGGACTTTGTTGATTCCCTTGAGGTACTTGAAAGTTTCTATCATGACCCCCCTCTCCCTCCTTTCCTCGAGGTTATACATATTAAGCTCCTTTAGTCTCTCTTCATATGTCTTCTGGTGCAGACCCTGCACCATTTTAGTTGCCCTCCTCTGGACAACTTCCATCTTGTCTACGTCCTTGCGGAGATTGGGTCTCCAGAACTGCACACAGTACTCCAGATGGGGTCTCACCAGCTGTCTGTACAGAGGGATAACAACTTCCTGTTTTCTACTGGTGATGCCTCTCCCTATGCATCCCAGTATCCCCCCAGCCCTCCTTACTGCCCTCTCATATTGCTTTTGCACCTTTAAGTCATCTGATATGACTACCCCAGGTCCCTTTCCATTTTTGTTGTTGTTAGTATCTCACCCCCCATTGTGTACTCTTCCCCTGGGTTTTTGTTTCCCAGGTGCATTACCTTGCACTTCTTAGCATTAAATCTAAGCTGCCATACATTTGACCATTCCTCTAACCTTGCCAAGTCCCTTCTCATCCTTTCCACCCCACCTTGTGCATCAGCTCTGTTGCAGATCTTTGTGTCATCTGCAAAGAGACATACTTTTCCTTCCAGGTCCTCTGCAATGTCGCCTACAAAGACATTGATGAGGACCGGTCCTAATACTGAACCCTGTGGCACCCCACTAGTAACCCCCCTTTCTTCAGAGTGGACTCCATTTACTATTACTCGCTGTGTCCTATTCTCCAGCCAATTCTTTACCCAAGCTATCATCTTGGGACCCACTCCTAGGCTGGCTAGCTTGTATATTAATCTTTTGTGTGGGACTGAGTCAAATGCCTTGCTAAAGTCTAGTTAGGCCATGTCCACAGCCCCTCCCTGATCTACTACTTTGGTCACCCCGTCAAAGAAATCTATTACATTCATCTGGCATGACCTTCCCCCTGTGAATCCATGCTGCCTTGGGTCCTGTGCCCATCTGGCCTCTAGGTACTCGACAATTCTTTCCTTCAGAAGTGATTCCATCATTTTCCCTATCACTGAGGTTAAACTAACAGGTCTGTAGTTTCTTGCTTCTGCCCTGCTCCCACTTTTCTGAAGGGGAATCACATCTGCCCTCCTCCAGTCCTCAGGTACCTCCCCATCCTCCCATGATTTGTTAAAGAGGGTAGTCAGTGGTGTCACTAGTTCTACCCTTAGTTCTTTTAGAATTCTGGGATGAATCCCATCAGGCCCCATTGCTTTGTCCACCTTCAGTTTTAAGAGTTCTTTTAGAACCCTTTCTTCTGTAAATGGGCTGGTATCAACTTCTGTATCCAGAGTGTTTCTACTGTTTGTTTTATGTACCTCCCCCTCTTCATTTGTAAATACTGAGCAAAAATATTTGTTTAGTATCTCCGCCTTTTCACAGTCACCAGCTGCCCACCCCCTCCCCTTTATTAAGCCTCACTATCCCTCCCTTAGTCTTCCTTCGCTCCCTGATGTACCTAAAAAAGGTTTTATCCCCCTTCTTAACTGAGCTGGCTATCTTTTCCTCAGTTCAGGCCTTTGCTGTTTTGACTGCCTTCCCAGCTTCCTTTTGCTTTAACTGATACAATTCTTTGTCCTGCTCCTTCTGTGATTCCTTGTACTTTCTGAATGCTTTCTTTTTCTCTTGAACCTTCACTGCCACCTCCTTTGAGAACCATAGTGGTCTCTTACATCATTTTGTTTTGTTTATTTGCTTCACACAAAGGCTTGTTACCTCTGTGATGGCAGTTTTTATTATTCCCCATTGTTCTTCCACCCCTCCTTCCTGCCCATTTGCTAGTGCATTCCTTAGGCACTCACCCATTTTGGAAAAGTCAGCCCTCCTGAAGTCCAGTACTTTTGCCTTTGTATGGCTTGCCTCTATTGCTGTGTTTATTGTGAACCATACTGTTTGATGGTCGCTAGTTCCCAGATGGCTACCCACTTCTACATCTGTGATCCTCTCTCCATCTCCATTTGAGAAGACCAGGTCTAAGATTGCTCCCTCTCGAGTGGGTTCCAATACTAGTTGTCTAAGGCAAGCCCTCTGTAGGGCATCTAGAATAACCCTACTCTTAGAAGTGGCTGCTGCAACTGCATTCCAGTTAACATCTGGCATATTCAGATCACCAATCAGTAATATCTCCCCTTTATCTGCCATTCTAAGTATACTTTCTGTCATTCCCTTGTCCAATTCCTCCCCCTGAGAGGGGGGTCTGTATACAACCCCTGTACAGATTGTGGTGCCATTGCCTGCCTCCAAATTGACCCACAGTGCTTCTTCTCCTCCCTGTTTACCATTTTGTTCTGTTGCTTTGATTTCTTCTGTTATGTAAAGAGCTACTCCTCCTCCTCTTTTACCCTCCCTGTCCCTCCTGTAGATAGTGTTCTTCAGCAAACTTATTTTGCTTTAGTCTCAGAGTGGCAGACCCACCCCAGACCTCTGGTATACTCATTTTGTGAGTAGGCAGTGTACCTTCTTGGCTAAACTGTTTCTCACAGGGCACCAAGAAGCTATTGGGTTACAGTTCCAAGGATTTATAGCCGTCTTTCAGTTGCTTTTTTATCTTTGTTTGTGTGTTAACCCCTTTGTATCTAATGTTTGAACTATGCACAGAACTGAGACTGGATGTCTCAAAATACCTCACCTGCCATGGAGGGTGGACTAATTTGGGGCTGGATGCAAGATCACCTAAAGATCCCTTGCTTGCCATCTCAGAACAATATCTTCAGTCCAAGCAAAAAGCAAAGAAATATTATTTAAAGGGCTTGTTAGTGGCAGCACTTCACACTGCTGTAAACAGTCTACTTGCCCATTGTGCCTCTCTTGAACTGCAAAATGCTTCTCTAAAAAAAGAGGGAGGTTGCAAGCACAGGAGCTCTTGAAAAGGGAACAGAAATTTGTATAAGAGACACAGTCCTTCTGTGACCACAGTAACAGACTGTTTCATTGCACTGATCAGGAAACAGAATGTGAAAACTGCATTTTAAAACAGGACATTGAAAAGTTAAACTGTGATAAATAACAGCTGTGTTATTTAAATGATGGTTTGACTGATAAGAATGAGAGTTTGCGAGAGGATAATGTGGAATTGAAAGAGAAGATTGCAAGACTAATAAATCAGTTGGATCTGGAGCTTAGGGAGAATGTCGAACTGGGTGCAGTGTACAGAGTGTTGCAGAGAGAGATTCAGAAAGGGATTGAGCAGGGCACTGCTAGAGTCTGTCATAGCAGATGTAAGGCAAAGATGGCAAAAGTGCGCCATCAGAGAAAGGTTCTTGCTGGCCATGTTAAAGCTATGAATGGTTTTCATTATACACCCATTGACATCACGTCATCAGGAGATGATGACTCAGATTACGGGGACCTGGGATGCCTCATCACTTCCCAGCCCCACCCCACAGGGTGATGGCATTCACTAGCTATCCCCAAGATGGCCGCCATGTTGGCACGTCACCCACATTGCCTTGTCACAACCAACATGGCAGTCCCCATGACAACAACAAACATGTCAGCCCCCATCACAACAACAAACATGGCAGCCTCCATGACACGGGAAGCCCACCACTACCCAGTCATCCCTGCAATCCACCACCTAGTCATGCATCCCCACTGGCTCCTGTCAGCAGCCCACAATTTCACACCACCCCACTGGCTCCCCTTACCAAGGAGGATGGTGCAATAGTGTGAGGTATTGTGCAGGAGGTTATTATCACTCTAGCAACCTCCACCACACCGGATGCACCATCATTCCTGCATAACCAAATTCAATGCATGGCTGAGAATGCTATCAGCCAGGACAGTGTGCTCAGAATAGTTGCTGATGCAGTGGCAGCTGCTGCCCTCAGTGGTGCTCTAGCCACTACAACCCAGACACACACATCCAATCCCCTGCAGGTTGCTCATTCTGTTCAACAAATTGCCCAAGGCATTGGACAGATGGGTCCCAATGACAACCTCAGCTGTCATTTGGAGAAGGTGTGGTCCCTCTGTGAGAAGCTCTCTTTCTAACCACAGTACCAGGTTCAAGTCCTGAGATAAGCCATCAAGCCCATCTTCTGGGTCAAGCTCCCAGAGGCTGTCTGCAACTGTGACATGATTTATTTTAATAACTTTGCTCAGGCCCTTCTCTTAGCCAGTGCCCAAGTGTTACTGGAGCCTGCTTGGCCTTCAAGATTAAGCAGAATGTAAAAGAAAGCCCAGCAGCTTACCACCAACTGCTGTGGCTTACATATGAAGCTGGCAAGGGCTTGGTAAATGGGACTGCCAGTAAAAACCAAATTGAGTACAAGGATTTGTTCCTCAGCAACATGACTCCAGGCCTGAGGGAAAAAGTTGAACTCTGTGTTTAACCACAGACTGACACTTTTGAACAAATCCTTACCAAGACAGAGAGAGAGCCTTTCAGGTCTACCTCCGCAACCTCATCTCAGGCAAAAACAACAACAACAAGGCAGCTGCCATCACTAACACACCCCAGGTGGACCCAGCCCAAGTTGCTGTGGTCAACCATGACCCCACTCACTATACTGTGGAAGGTGGCAATACCAAGCAGGCAGCCCCTTCTGATGACCATCAGGCCCAGGTCCACAAGGGGGGGCAACCGAAACTACAAAAACAACCGGAATAACAATAACAATCTGAATTGGCAAAAGACAAATCCCAATAACAAGTACCATAACGGGCCTAGCTATAGGGATTTAAAGGATGAAAATGAGACCCTCCAGTACAAATCTTTTCAGGCCTTGACCCTCAGCAAGGTCACGTGGCCAAGGGACAAATCCCTTCACAGTACCAGGCACTGGCCAGGCCAGTGCAGTGATTGAGGAACTGCCCATTGAGCGAGTGGAAATTGCAGCTCAGACATTACAGGTACAGTATTCCTGTCCTGTGAAGCCCCAAGGGCTGTGGGAGTCCAATGAGCCCCTATAGGCCACAATGTCCAGGGACAGAAGGATGAGAATAAATCAGGTAATCATTCAGATTGACAATTACAGGCCCCAGTCTGGATTGTGAGTGACTTGCTTATTGACACAAACAGATGGCCTTGTATAAGGGCCATGGTCGATGGCCGCCAACTCGAAATGCTTCTAGACACAGGAGCAGCCATGTCAGTTCTCCATGATGAGAACCCAGCCACTTGTGCCTGGTCCACAGGTTGGCAGACTAGTACACTAGGTGTAGATGGTGTCCTACTACAAACTTTTCTATCTGTAGCTTTACCTGTGCAAGACTCCCTTACGGTGGCAGCCACCAAACACAACAACAAGGAGTACGACGTCATAGCTTTGTTCAAAAGTCATGACTTATATACTGAGCTGGCACTCTTGCTAGAACAACACCTTGGTGTGTTTACTACTAACAAGCATTATTGTGGTAGGATGCCCGCCATCATAGAGATTCCAGGACCCAAAACTGCTCAAGATTCTGAGCATGAAACTTGTAGGTTGAGAAATGAATGTGAAATGCTGACAGACCTCCACTCATGCAGCATATTGTGATCAGATGTACTGCTTGTTCAGCTTGTGGCCAAACAATAGGAGATTTTGAAACTTAAAAATGCCCCATTTGACATTGGGGTCAAGCAGCTGTTTCTTTACAACTTGTCTTCTGGTAGGTGTTCTTACAGTTCACTCCCTATTTTTGTGCTCCAACCTTTTTTATGGTTCCAGAACCACTGCTTACCTTGGGTAAATGTTTAAAGCTGTTCTAATGTCGTCTGCAACAGTTTGGGTGTGAGATATATATATATATATATATATATATATCATATATATAGATATATATATATAGATGTGTGTGTTTACTCAATTGTTATTGCTATTCACTTTAGGATACATTCAGACTCAATGGTATATACTACAGTTGTTTTGTGCTCCATGCCTAATTATTGGTGCAGTTATCTATGTTTCAGGGTCATCGTTAGCCAGTTGTTTTTTGCTATTTGTGATATAGGGGGCTGTTGTACAAGATTTCCTTATGGTTGGAATCCTGTTGTCTCAGATGATTCCATAGGGATTCTGTAGGGCATGACATGTTGTTGATTGTTTGTGTAGGTCAATACGGATGGTGTTTGAGAAAGAAAGACTTGCTAAAAAATTATTTGTTTACAAAGATTATGAGTTATGAGAATGTGTACTCTGCTGTGTCTCAAAAGTGTGCTTATGACTGGTCAGTGTTTTTAACGTGGGCTTAGCTTACTACGGTTTGTTGTTTTATATATTTTAAAAAAAATTCTTGTTTTAAGTTTACTTGTACAACAACTGCTGAATGCATACCCACGTGTGAGCTAGGACTGTTGCCAGTTCCTCTGGGCTGACAGCCAAATTACTTAACCCTACAGTATTCGTGACTGGATTCAAATCTCTGCAGTAAAAGTTGTGAGCCATAAACACATGTATATACATTTTTCTTTGCTCTTGGTGTCATTGCAATATTGATACACCTTAGTACAGTTCGGTGCTTGACTGCACTACTGTTTGAAACCTAAATGGCTATGTTTGAGTCACAGCAGCCATCATTTTCAAACTATGTGACCTTTAGCAAGTAACTTGACCTTCTTGTGTTTCAAAATACTTTGCCACTACCAGTTCAAACTTGATGTGTGTCCCCAACTAAAGCATCGATTTCCACTCAAAATGTATGTTTGCATGGAGATGCACAAAGGGTGGACCCTACAATTTTACTTTTTTATACAGTACTTGGACTCTGTCCAAGTAAAAAGGACAGGCATTTTCTTCTGGGCTTGCAGCCAACACAGCCAATGCCCAAGGCCTTCCTTCATGAAGGTTTGGTTATAACACAGTTCCTTTGTTCCTGAACAATATCAAATGATTCCCATACTATGCAAGGCTCTGGGGGTACTCACCACCCCCAGTATTTGGTTTGTTTTTATACAGTATATACAGTATACTGTTAAAAACAAATATTACAGCTGTTTTTCAGAGAATTTACCATCTACAGTTAAACACAGCAACCTTTTTTTGTTTTGTTTTGTGTGTGACCATGGTGTGCTCATTTTTTTTTTTGAAGAATTCATTCTAAGATATACGTATGTATGGTTTTACCATTAATCAAGATCTTTTATCAACTCAGCTGACATTTTGTAATGTTTAGGATAAGGGAACCCAGGGACGCTTGGCTTCTTTTATCCTATCAAAATAATCCTGTTTTATTTTCAGGTCATCTATGTTGTTTGTTTTTTTCCTTCTTTCTTCCTCCTCTAGGTAAAAAGAAAGTTCCCATCTCTTGGAAAAGTACAGTTATTGGGGACAGCAATTGGGGCCACCCCATTACCATCTATCCAGTGTACACCTTCTAAGGTGCAGTGCAACACCCACAGAGGTTGCAAGGTACATTCCTTTCTTCCCATAGCGTTAAGTAAAGGAAAATGTGTATTTGCTAACAACTATTTGTTATTTACAGGTTCTAAAAATACCCACTGTATTCTAATAGTATAACCCAGCTCAGTCCAGCCGAGCTGGGGATTGTGTATGTATTTCCACATATTCATATCTTTTGATTGTCTTTTCAGCTTTTTTTTATCCTGTTCAGACAACTATAAATCACCTTTCTATAGCCTTACAGCAATGGATGCAATCATCTGCCTTCTATAAGCACAAACAAGTTTCTGTAACTTCAGAGTTCTAAAGCATTGTATACCCTTACAAGTTAACAAAAAACAGAGTGGTGGCTTGCTCAAATAATTCTTTGAACCAAAACTAAGTAATTTTTACCAAGGACTGCAACTTACGACCTTAAACTGTGTCCCACTCTTTGCAACTTATTCCATGGTCGTGCTCAACACAAATTAATTCACAATGCTCTAAGATTCCTCGACTCTTAACTAGACTTGCAGTCTTCATTTGTTCTGTTATTTAAAATGTATTTTATGCATTATGCTCAATACTAACATTGTTCTATTACAAAATGTATGCTTTATGTTTATGCTATTATGCTTTCATATACATCTTGCTACACTTTATCAAGTGTGTATTCAGAAAACTGCTCCATATTTATAAATATTTTTAATGCCCATGACCAAACCTAGATACGGGAGCCAGCATTGCTGATCCACCCCTATACTATGTTCCAAGCAAAACCCAGACAAATTAATGTTGTGTTTGTTTCATCACTCCCAGTTACCCCTGGAAAATAAAGTGCACTGTATGCACAACTTTTGATTTTAAATATTAACAATTATAATATGGCAGAATTTAGATTCTGGTCCACAATCTATGCTTCAGGGTTCCATAGTAGGCCTTACTTCACTCCCTACTTTGGAGTATTTCACTATACAGTGTAAATAAGGTAGACCCTTTCACTTGTCACAGGTGCAATAGGCACTATTATTAATTGGTATAGGCCAACAATACATTATATATATATATATATATATATATATATATATATATATATATATATATATATATGTGTGTGTATATATATATATACAGTATATTTGCCCCACAACCGCATAGTGTAACAGGCATATTTCCATAAACTATATGTTTGGAGTGTGTTATTATAATATTACAAGATTTCATAACACAGGCCTTAGTTAGGCCTGCCAGCAACAAATAGACAGGGAAATCATGTTTATCACTGTCATAGCCTCTTCTGCAATCTGAAAGCAGGGTGTAACCTAAACATTGTCATGGATTCACAGATGGTGAAATGGTATTATTGGACCTCGGCCTGCACCCCCAGGTGTGCGGTCGATGCCCCATTTTTATTTTTTATTTTTCTCTTTCCACAATTGTCAGAAATTTAGGCTATGTCACACCACTCTTTACAAAACAAAAAGGTCATTGTTTTAACAGACTGTTATTCATGTGTTCTTAAGTCAGTTTCTAACACACTTTACAAGTTTGCAGGTTTCCACAGTGTGGCACACACAACATCTACATGTACAGCAGCAGTAACACTTTTGTCTAAGCTGCCAAAACTTTCATCTTTTTCCTGAAAAGAAAACAGCTGCCACAGCTTCAATGTCATTACCATCTTTGTGCCTGACTGGCTCCATATAAGGACTACTACATGAAACAGGATATTATTACCTGTGCAAGTGTAATGTTTTCAGCAAAATTACACCTGTTTGTAAACCTTTAAATCAACTAAACAAGGTCCAACCCATTCAGACTCTACAATCAAGCCTATTGTGTCTGCCTACTGTTAAGCAAAGCCTGGGGTAGGGGCAATCCCCTAACTTCAGCAAGAAGATTCTTCTTCAGTTGATCTTCAAGCAAGACATCCATTATCTCCATTGCTGCTCTTTCCAAGCCTGGCTGACACCTTATACAGACTGATTATTACTTGTAAACTGTTAATCTTTGTGCCAGAGTGTGATCAACTACTACAACACAAACACTATGCCAGTGTGTCTGGATATTTCCTTAAAGAACTGATTGCACAATCTAATACACTCCCTGCCAATGTGTCTACCAGTCTAACCATCCAGCAGCCAGCAACATGAACACTGACTTTCTTACTATGATGCTGTTTCATCTTTCAAATACCATCTGCATAGCCCCATGTGTCTTGTGGGGTTACCACCTTTCTGCAAATGATGAACTTTATGGACTGTTATTCATATCAACTTTCTAAACTGGTCATCTATGCTTTATAAGGACCTCTCTGTCAGGAGACATTATCAACAGATTCTTCAATCAAGCTCCAAGGGTGTGCCACACCTCAACACCAGGTAGCATCTACCGTATCCACTCCCAAAGTGGATTCCATAAACTCTTCTTCATCAACAGGCATTGTTATGTCATATTCTGTTCTATGTGGTATTACATGTTAACCTCTTTTCACATTTCTCCATTGTAGTGTTGACATCCGTAAGTTCTGCACTATGTTTTACAGACACACCATTTCTGCTCCATCTTTGACCACCCCTGTACCAACTCCTGAACAGGCCCATTTTGATAGTAACCCTGACTGTCTGCTTTTTACAAACTACATACATTTTTGTCTACATTTAGGTTTCAGTCTGCGATTATCCATCACCCATGTAACCCCATTTTTATTTTTATTATATATTATTAATACTAACCCAGCTATCTGTGATGTACCCTAAAACAACATTGAGAACAACTCCAGTTCTTTTACAAGGCCCATGTGTCAGCTTGAAAATGACTTTTTAGCTCCATCCCTACATACCTACTTGGGATTGGTGCCCCTTTTGAAGCACCAAGGGGGAATGTTATCCATGGTCCAGCACCCCTGATTGGCCTCCTACTTCACAGACAGTAATAATTAAGTCACAGGCACTTATCGTATAAGCATAAGTGTCAGGATCTGAGTTCTATTATTCTTTATTGTCATATAATCATGCTATTATATTTTAATCCTAATTGTAATACTAGGGATCATCTTTGGACCATTGTATAATCATTAGTTAGGCAACACTGCCATCTACAGCTTAGTGCAGAATAGCTATTAAGCAATTATGTGAGACCCTGTAAGAAGACCTTGACTATGAGACATGTCTTTGTTTATGATATCTAAGTTTTATGCTGGATCAACAAGTGTTCCCAGGCTAGCCAGACACCTAATTGTCCAACAGTATGTGTTTTATATATCTTTTTGCTGGTTGCCATAGTAGTTATCAGAAGTATAATACCTATTGCATTATACATTTTCTTCTAAGAAGAGATGAGACCTGATGAATTTGCTACCTAGTTAAGCTTTAGAAAGATTGCAGATATTCTGTCACAGTGTGATTTTCCACTGTGTTTGTTTGGTTCTAAGCCTGCTTATCACCAGTAATAAATCATTTATAGTAGACACCACTCATCAGTGTTTCTTCACTGTTATGCAGTTCCAACCAAAAACCTAAGTGAGGGTGCTTTATTACCCAAACTACATGTAAAAGGCAGGTCAACTGAAAGAGAAGGTCTCAAGGGCATTAAAATGACATACTATAACTATATGTAGCTAGCCCAACTTAACAATCAAAAACAGAGCCAAAAACATCATTGCAGTACGTTAGTTCCCCTCATCCTCTTTTAATACATTTTTTTTTAAAAAAGTAAATACTACTCTCTGTTTTACTTTATGGTGTTCTTTTGCTGACCATGAAAAATTGCCCTTTTATTCTTACCCACTTCCTTGTAAAACCTCTGCTGTTTATCCTGCCTCAGATACTGTACAATTGAGGCATTGGCTACATGTGAGGCTGTGTGTGTGTGTGTGATTGCATATGTGTGTGTGTGTGTGTGTGTGTGTGTATGTGTGCATGTGCATGAGTATGTACAGTAGGGAATGAACATTCTGTCAGTGGAATTCTCCAGGAATTTGAATTCTTCTTTTCCATGGTAAACAAAAATTCCATGTATTGAATGTCCATCAAGAAAAATGTTTGACAGGTGGGGAGGGACTACTCTTTACTATTTTTTTGTTAACAAAAGAACATTTTTGAATTTAATAAAAAGGTTGGCATTAAAAAAAATGTGTTTCTAACCTGGCCCGGTGTTGCTGAGGGTTGAGGCACTGGATGCCACACCTCGCACCACACTGGTGACCCAAGTTCGGGAGTGAGCTCGGGCCACCAGGGGTTGGCGTGGGGGAGGAAGTGGTGCAGGATTGAAATGTTGCAAGGCAGCTCTTCTCTCCTCTCTGGGGTGGGATGTGAGTGTTCTCTGGCTGTTGGCTGCCACCCAATGGAAGTTGAGTGGTAGTGCGAAGCCACAAGGGAACCCTGGCATTAGGCTGGGTGGTGAGAAGGGGCCATCACTGGAGCCACAGAGTGCATGTGTGCCTCTTCACACATGTGCGACCATGTTCCAGGGTCCTGGGGTAATGGGGAGAAAACTAAAAAAAATGTATGTCACCCCCATTGCCAATAAAGGTGCAGGTGGTAATGGGGGAGCAAAAAGTACTATGGAAAAAAATGTCTTTCTCAGTTTTCCTATATTATAGGTGCAGTAAGACCCTCCAGGGTTTGGTTTATTATGTGATACCTGCACTGCCAGGTACTGAAAGCACTAAGTGTAAATGCCTCATGCCTCACAATGCACTTGGGTGTGCAGTTAATAACAAAACACACACCTTCTAGTGTCTTATTGCTTTACATGATTGAATCGGGGTCTCTAAGTTGTTAAGACCCCAGATGGGGTGGGCTGAATGAGAAGAGATCTGGATAAACAGGCAAAATGGTTGGAAGAGTGGCAACTGGGGTTTAATGCAAAGAAGTGCAAGATCATGCACATAGGGAAAAGAAACCCTGAAGCCACCTATAGGTTAGGAGGGAGTTGCTGGCAATCACAATGGAAGAAAGGGGCTTGAGCAGCATCATCACAGATAACCTTAAATCAACCAAGCAGACCTCTAAAGCAGTAGGTAAGGCTAGGGAGATGTTGGGGTGTATTAGTAGGGGTATCATAAGTTGTAAGAGGGAAGTAATAATCCCTCTTTACAAGACACTGGTTAGGTCCCATCTGGAGTACTGCGTACAGTACTGGAGGCTGCACCTGCACAAGGACATTAACAAAATGGAGGCAGTCCAGAGAAGGGTGCAGGGACTGCATCAGAAAACATATGAAGACAGATTAACGGTGCTCAATATGTATACCCTAGAGCAAAGAGAGGTGATATAATCGAAACTTTCTAACATCTTAAGGGCATTAACAAGGTGAAAGAGTCTAACATGTTTCAATATGATAGGTAGGTAAACGTTTATTTTTATACAAGTAATACATGTCATTTGGACAAAAGTCCAGTTTGCAAGACAGACCTGTATAATCCCTATCTAAGATACAAGCAAACAATTTACAATGTACAAAACTTAAATTGCCCTATAAAAGGACATGCAAACTTTCAATACATCATATACATAGACGTTTCAACATAAAATACAAATGTTACTAATATAGTAACAAATAACAGATAAAAGTACTCCCTATGTACCAAATACGGAGGGCAGGACTTGTTAAACTATACAACTCTTATAAATCCAGGAATAGTAGTTAACAGTTACAAATATGGGTCTTCAAATCTTTTGTGGTTTGAACAAATGTTGAATGATTTACAATTTCCCTTATATCTGAAGAAAGAGAGTTCTAAAGGGTAACACCTTGATTAGTTAAGGTCCTATCCCCATGTTTATTTTGTGTTTTTTCCATAATAATTTTGTTTAGATGTACTGATCTAGTTAATGCCCTTTTCATATTTTGATCCACTAGAAATAATAATTTTGAGATTGGATGACTATGACATGTATATTTCATTCTATGGATTAGAGTTATCCAATGTCAAATGCAATTAGTATTCAAAGGCAACCAATTTAATTTACTAAGCAACTGACAGTGGTGAGTATGATAGTTCCCCTTAAGTACATATTTTACCAATCAGAAATAAATTTTGTCCAACCTAATTAAGAGTGTTTTATTAACTTTTCTGTAAATCAGTTCGCCATATCTTAGTACTGGGATAATCAACAGTTTGTTTAACTTCTTCCTGTCTGTTAACGTCAAACATCTTGTGGTTCTCCTTAAAGCCCCCCACCCTTTTACTCACTTTTTTTACTAGAACAACAATATGTTGAGAAAAGGACATCTGCTGATCAAAAATCACTCCCAGATAATTATAATCCGTGACCTGTTCCTATGTGGTTAAATTCTTTGCATAAATTTGTATTTGAGAGGGAATGTAATTTTTTTTAGTAGAAATGTCATGCATTTTGTTTCCTTTATGTTCATGATCAACCTTGACCTGGTGAACCACCCCTCAATCTTTAGTAAATCAGACTGAAGGTTTGCTTGCAACTCATCTTCAGAGTGGCCAGATGCAATAACTACCATATCATCGGCATATAACCTAATTGCTGTATGCTCGGCCACCAGTGGTAGATCATTTACAAAGATGAGAAACAGAAGAGGTCCCAGGATCAATCCCTGGGGAACACCTCTAGTGACCCCTCTGCTGTCAGACAAGTGACCCTGAATTTCTACCAACTGGGACCGGTTACTTAGATAAGATTTTAACCAATCTAAAGGGCCATCTCTGATACCTAACCCCTGCAGTCTCTCGATCAACAAGGGGTGGTCCACCAGGTCAAAGGCCTTTGAAAGGTCCACAAAAATCACTGCTATTTCCATATTATTTCCCAATGACCTGTTTAACAAGTCACTGAACTCTAAAAGGGCTGTTGTAGTTGAATAATCCTTTCTGAAACTGGATTGATTTGGGGTTAGAAGGTTATGTTTATTTAAATAAGAATATAATATACAATATAAGAAGAATCACAGGACAAGAGGACACAGCATGAGATGAGAGGGTCGCTGATTAAGGGGTAATGTGAGGAAGTTCTTTTTCACAGAAAGGGTGGTGGATGTATGGAATGGCCTACCTCAGGAAGTGGTGGATATGATTACAGTGCAGGGCTTCAAACAGGCATGGGATAGGAATAAGGGAGCAATAAAGATGATTATGAATAGATAGGCCATTGACAGAGTAAACACATTCATAAGGCACATCCATAAGGTAGAAAACATGGGCAGACAGGATGGGCCTTGCAATCCTTATCTGCCATCAACTTCTGTGTTTCCATACATTTTTGCAAAGAATTGTTCAAGATGTTTGCAGTACTGCCTGCTTATATGCATCCCGCAATGTCTATTATAATATTTTAATATGCTTGTGTCAGTGTCTCAGCAAGTTGCACACTCACCTCTGAGGCCAGATGATTGTATGGTTGTGGGTTCTAGCCCACACCAAGATCCTGGGGTAAAATCCCAATACTGACACTGTAGTGCAGCACTGGGGGGAGGTGCTACACTCCTGAGGTGCCATTTTTCAGATGAGATGTTAAACTCATTTCCTATCTGCTCATTCTGGTGGTTGCTCAGGTGGGCATTAAAGATCCCATGGCACTTCTTGAAAAGAGTAGTGCAATTTCCCCAGGTGCAACCTGGTGGAAGAGGCACATAGGAGACAGAATGCAAAAGATACAGTGTAATGGTAGTAGTATACTGTTATTCATAGTTACATATCAACAGGGACTACACAGCTGAGTCAGAGTTTATTTTCAATGGTTCTCTTAAAGCATTTTATTACAAAAGTATAAAAGACAAACATTTTACAATAAAAGTTTAGTTGCAGATACATAAATGACAACCATAACACATAAAGCAGTTAAGTAACTACATAATACATAGAAACAGAAACTTAGAATTTGATAGCAGATAAAGATCGCTTGGCCAACCTACAGTAGTCTGCCCATTTTCCCTACCTACTGTAATACCACAGATCCTACTTTACTTAATCTCTGGCTTAACACTCCCTTCACAAATCACTAAGGTTCCCTTATGCCTATCCCATGCATTCTTGAATCCCGTTACAGTTTTTGCCACCACCTCTGCTGGGAGGTTGTTCCAGGCAACCATCACTCTTTCTGTAAAGAAATACTTCCTCATGTTTCCCCTGAGTCTGTTCCCCTCCAATGTCATAGCATGACCCCCTGTTCTTGAGCATCTTTTTTTAAAACATACTTCCCTCTTGTACCTTATTTATACCCATGAGGTATTTGAAAGTCTCTAGCATCTCTCCCCCCTCCTTTCCTCCAGAGTGTACATATTGAGGTTCTTTAGTCTCTCCTTATAGGGTTTCTGGTGCAGACCTTGTACCATTTTGGTTGCCCTTCTCTGGGCTGCCTATACTCTGTCTATGTCCTTCTGGAGATGAGGTCTCCAGAACTGGACACAGTAATCCAGATGAGGTCTCACCAATAGGTCTCACCAATGATCTATACAGTGGCATCACCATTACCACCTCCCTCCTTTTGCTGCTGAGTCCCCTTCATATGCACCCTAGCATCCCACTGTCTCTCCCCAATGCCCTGTCACACTGTTTGGCCCCTTTAGGTTATCAGATATGATTACCCCCAGGTCTCTTTCCTGTTTGGTGGTCATCAGTACTACTCAAAGCATTCTTAGATCCCTATTCACTCCCCCCCCCCGAGTGTCCACCCTGTTCTGGATCTTTGTGTCATCTGCAGAAAGGTGTACCTTCCCTTCTTGAACCTCTGCAATGTCACTAATGAAGACATTAAAGAGGACCACTTTCAGTACTGATTCTTGTGGCACCATGCTGGTCACCCTTTCTTCCTTGGAATGAGCTCTCTTTATCACCACCATCTGTTGCTTATCCCCCTCATCCAACTTCTTACCCAGTTTATCACCTTTGGATCCACTCCCAGGCTGCCCAACTTCTTTACAAGTCTCCTATGTGGAACAGTGTTGAAGACCTTACTGAATTCTAGCTAGTCCATATGCACCACTCTGCCCTGATCTAATTGTTTGCTCACCCAGGAATCCATGCCACCTCAGATCCTGTAGGCTGCTGGATTCTAGATATTCCACAAACCTTTCCTTCAGTAGTGATTCCATTAATTTCTCCACCACCGGAGTCAAGCTGACTGGCCTGTAATTGCCAGCCTCCTCCCTACTACCACTTTTGTGAAGTGGGATGACATCTGCCCTCCTCTTGTCTTCTGGAACCTTTCCTGTATCCAGTGAGTGGTTGAACAGGACTGTCAGAGGTACAGCCAGTGCCTCCCTGAGCTCCTTCAATATCCTTGGATGTATCCTGTCTGGCCCCTTTGCCTTGTCCACTTTCAGATTTGCAAGTTCTTTCAGGACTTTCTCCTATGTAAATGGACTAGTGTTCCCTCCCTTCTTGCGATGCTCCTAACCCTTATCTGTGGTCCCTCACCTTCCCCTTCCTCTGTGAATACTGAACAGAAGTATTTGTTCAGGGTGCTTGCTTTCTCCTAGTTCCCCTCCTCACTCCTCTCAATAATAATAAATACATTCATTCTTAGACAATTCTAAAAATTACTATAAGTATATAATGTACAAACAATAAAACCATAGTTACCGATCGGTATACACTATGGTTTAAATTAATAATAGGGGCAGTAGAATAATGGGAATATGCATTACCAAGTAAATGATCAGCTATTTCATGTAAACCTAATGTCCCCATCAACAATAGGCAAACAACTTAATAAAGAGAGTTAACTGTAAATAATTTATTTTAAACACATTTAACCTGAGTTGTATTTTGAGCAACATGATATAGTTTTTAAATGCTCATTCCATGGCCCAAAGCTTAAATTTTGTACAGACAATCAGATCTGTATAGCGTCTCAAATGATGAGGAACCAACCTCTAAATCATAGGTCCTTGTTAAAAAAAAACAAAGAAAAAAAGGAAGACTTTCCATTATTCATTTGCCGTACTGGCAATACGTATTCCATCCCTGCTGCCTCCCTTAATCCAGCCCTAGTTTGCCTTGTTTCCAAGTCATTCAAAACATAATAAATATAGCCCAGAACCCTTTCTTTATTACAAAAGTATGTGTAACTGAAACTGAGGCCAAAGTATGTCAGGACCAGGAAAATGCTATGGTGCTATTAGTGAAAATATGAGCACAAAGAGACAATGTCCAAAGCACCCATAGCAGTAAATCCACATCACAAATGGATACTCTTCTTACCATTTATTAATGGAAAAAGTGCAGTTCACATTCCAATACTAACAATAAGCAAATAAAAACTGCTGGTGCATACCTATGACATCACAACAAGGCCACTGGATACTGACGTTTCTGACGTTTCGCTAGGGATTACTCAAGCTTCCTCAGAGTTGACTCCAATACCCAGGAGTGGGGGAATATAAGAGGCACTCCTGGTTATTAGAATTAACTCTGAGGAAACTTGGGTAACCCCGAGCGAAACATCAATATCCAGCTTTGTTACCGTGACATCATAGGTATGCACCAGTGTTTTTTATCCGCTCACTATTAGTATTGGAATATGTACTGCTCTTTTTTCATTAATAAATTCTAAGCAAACAGAATATCTGCTTGTGGGTGTGGATTTGCTGCTATGGGTGCTTTGGACATTGTCCCTTTGTATGTACAGTATAACTGAGAATGTGAAAGTTCCTTCGTTCAGTTAACTTCCTCCACCTCAGTTCTAAATACAATTGGCAGTTTTATTATTTTTATCCACGTATATTTCAGTTTGTCACTTATTATTCTTTCAAACATTTTAGATACAATGGCAATAAAGATATGGGACGATAGTTCTCAGTATCTGTTTTGGTGCCTGATTTATATACATGAATAACTTTGGCAGGTTTCCATGACTGCAAAAATTCATCAGTAATTAATGAAAGATTAAAGAGAGCAGTTACAGGGGAAGCAACAGGGGCTGCATATCTCAGAACTACAGTATATATACAGTCTTGTCCAAGTGCCTTGGAAGTGTTCAGTGTATTTAACTCTCCCCACACTTGTAAATCCAAATCTCCAAAACTTCAAAGGTATTTTGTATTTCAGGGGCTAGAGTCACAAAAACTTGCAAAGCACAGTACAAAATTTTGCATTGCACTTTGCGTTTGCCCAGGTGTCCAAAATTGCTATTCACAGTTGGATAGTGCACCACGCTATCCAGCTGTGAAAAGGGCTAGGTCAAAATAGCAGTAACCCCAGTACCACTAGCACTATCCCAGTAGCACCGCCCTGACATGCAGCCAGGAGTATGATTTCACAATGAATAGTGCAGGTACACTATTCCCAATTCACAAAGGCAGCCATGCAAATTGCCCTCTGGGCATGCAAGGCACTAGGTGGCCATTTGCATGCCCACTATGGGCCAATTTACATAGGAT
Source organism: Neoceratodus forsteri (assembly GCA_016271365.2). Taxonomy (NCBI): domain Eukaryota; kingdom Metazoa; phylum Chordata; order Ceratodontiformes; family Ceratodontidae; genus Neoceratodus; species Neoceratodus forsteri. The sequence goes on along the minus strand of CM057455.1, from coordinate 916,755,618 downwards.
TTGCTGTAGGTTAGCACGTCCCCCAGGCCCCTGCTGCAGATGCAGCCCTGTGACCCTGGTGACTGGTGGCTCCCCACCCACCCCCATGATCACCATCTGGAGTACAAAACAATACATTTCCCTGGTGTCCAGTGGTCCCCCCTTGCCGATCACCAATTACCAGCCCTTGTAAGGAACAAGCATGTCCTAGGTGGCTAGTGGTCCTTCCCCCCACCGATCGCCATCCCCATCACAGATATGAATTAAATTATCACTTCCTTGGTGGCTAGTGGTCCCCACCAGGGATTACCGACCTGATGTCCCAATAAAATATTCCTTGGGGCAAGTGGTCCCCCCTCCCTGTGATTGCCTGCCTAAAGTGCCAAGTACATATTCCTTAGTGCTAGTCATTCCCCCCTGCTGATTGTTGACCTTATACTGACTGAGCACCTTCCATGGTGCAAGTGGCCCCCCCATTGCCATCCCTATCAAAGATACAAGGTTATTTATACATTTCTTAGAGGCTAGTGGTACCTCTGCTCACCCACTCCCTGTCCCTGGTATGACAAGCCCCCCCCAAGTACGACAGCAATGATAATTCCTGTACAGGGATTGTCACCTCTCCCCCCAGCCTGTCCCTCCTTGACAGCTGTGTCAATCAATAAGTGCATACTGTATACAGTACATGCACAGTGACAGCTCAGTTGGTGGTCAATCATGGTAGAGAGAGAGAGAGAGAAGAGGGCTGTGCTGGTTGCAGGCTCAGGTTCGGGATGGGGAAGTGGGATGGTGTGGCACTACCTCCAGGGGTGGGGGGGTCCACTGAACCCCAGAGAATGTGGTATATTGAATAAGTGTTCACTGGATCAGGGTTAGGGAGGGGGATCCACTACCAGGGTACTACGTATGAATTTATGGGCAGATCAGGGAGGGGGTCCATGATCCACAAATGAGTGATGGACTGGGGGGATGGGCAAAGATCCTTGCATGGTAACATAGCCAGGGCTGTGGTTTGAGGGGGCTTGCCTTACTGGGGATGGGGATTGGTAGGGGGAGGGGTCATTAACCACCAGGGAATGTATACATTCCTCTGTATCTTTGATTGGGACAGCGATCATTAGAGGAAGGGACCACTAGCCACCAGAAAATGTATAAATAACTTTGTATCTTTGATCAGGAAGGTGATCAGTGAGAGGGGGGACCACTAGCACCAGGTAAGGTGCTCTGTAAGTATCAGGCTGGTGATTGTTGGGGGGGGCCACTAGCACCAGGGACTATGTACTTGGCACTTCAGGCCAGCAATTGGCAATCACAGGGGGCCACTTGCACCAGGAAAAAGTACGCAGGTGGTGGGTGGGGTGGGGGACAATGTAGTACCTCTGCCAACCACTAGAGTTGTGGGGATCAATGCAACGGCTCTGCTGGTGGTATTTGCTCCACTCTCAGTTTACTCCCACAAAAGGATTCTTGCACGGTGCAAATGTTTAGAATTTTGGATTGCTCCGATATGCAGAATCCCTCCCCATCATTTGAATTGCAGCCCCCTTCACACTTTGCACCAGTGCAAAACTGGTTTGAGAGTGCAAACCGGGCTTTTGTGATTATCAGCTCAGCGCAAAACCTGGTTTGCTCATGCAAAACCAGGATTACGTTGAGGTGAAGTTTTGTGCATCCTGGCCCAGATGCCCTATCAAACCCAATGGAATCCAAAAACATTTGAGTTTCATTGTCACCCACAGTCTCTTTTCCCATATGAATAAAAAAAAGTTGTTACATTCATCAACTTGTAACCCCTTTGTTCCCAGGGTTTACTAGAATCCCACTTAGAACCAGTGGCAGGCAGGGAAAGGCAGCTAGTGAGATGCCATTTAAATGGGTTTCACACTGACTCACTCTGTTCTCAGTTTCAGCTGAGCTGGAATGATGATGTCACCATAGAATTCTCGCAGCAGCATAAGCCACAGTGGAATGCTAGCTACAGGGGGCTAGCAGTAGAAAGTTGGGGAATTAGATTTCAGTCTTCAGAGAGCAGTCATTGGGGAAACTCAAGAGAGAGAGAAGAGTGCTGCAGTTAGCAGCATCTCAGAGCCTAGCTCTGATACAGAGCTACAAGAGAAAGAAGGGGTTGTGTGTTCTCACCCTAGACAGGAAGACAGAAGAGACCAGAGAAAGTGGTAGAGACAATTCCTAGAGTTGTTCCAGTGCCCCATCCCTGGTGGGATGCGGGGGAATTCCAGGAATTAAGGGGCAATCCCCTGTGCCAGCCTGGACAGGGAGAAGCTGCCTGAGAATCGAGTTGTTTGTGAGTACCTGAGACATTTGTGGGAAGAAGCCCTGGGGCACCTGCATACCTTTGGTGAGTTCTACTCTGAAATAGAGACAATGTTCACTGAGACACAGTTTAGAGCAAAAGTGTCTGCCTACGGTGGGGGTCTAGGGTAAAGACATAGCCACTTACAGAACTTTTAAAGTCAGGACACCTTCAGAGAAAGTGTAGAATGTTAAATGTGCTAAACATTTCTACAGAGCATCTACAAACAGAGTTTCAAAGAAAGATGTTGTAACCAAATGAATGGCCAAGTATAAATTTGGGAGCAAGAGGTGGGAGACCACCCCCCATCTGGAGTAATCAGGTTTACCTCTCCGGGTTCAGTTTGGGCACCTATGGTTTTCTCTCAGGCACTTGGCTAGTGTCTGAAGGAAGAACCCAGATGTGGGATTTTGGATTTTCCCTGAGAGCTAGAAAGTGTTCATGGGTGGTTTAGGGAGCCACCATCAACCTTCATGCTATATGGAAAAGTGTCCTAGTACTGGCCAGGGTGCCATGTCAAGGAATAGAAAAGAAGTATGCCATTTTGGGCCATGTGTGCCCAGATCAGTTCAGAACCTGAGGATTTGTAGTGAAGAAGTGTGCTCTGTACCTCTGTAATCTGCATTACCAGCAAGAGTAGCCCTGTGGGGGTCCATCTTTGCTTTGTTATTCTCTGTGTTATGTGAATAAAAGCCACACTCTAGAATCCCATTCTGGTTTGGACATTTCAGTTATTGCTTCCAGTGTTTGGATTTACTTGGGTGCCCCTGACCAGAAGTACAAACCTAGCACAATGCTGAGCAAACTTTTTTTCCCAGGGACCCAAGTTATTGGCCATGCTAAATGGTTCCCTCCAGGTGTGAGCCAGGTAGTTGCCACATTTGGTTTGCCTCTCTGAAGGATGACAGGCTCAGAAGTAGAAGTAATGGGTCCAAACAGTTTCTGCAAAAGATAATTTGTAGTGACTACCCCAACCCCTCTCGTTGGCACCTAGATGTGAGAGGAGCAGCCCTGCTGACAGAGAAGAAAGGGGGGGCTGGTGGGGGGAGGTTACAAAATGGAGGCACCACTGAGGATTTGTTTTGGATTCTGGGAGAAAACACTAGACAGGTTTTCTCAGATTGTGGCTAGTGTCTTGTCTGTCTGGCAGTAGGTAGCCCAAAAAATCAGAAGCATTGACATCCAAATGTGCCATTGTGTGCCTGCTGTTCATGTGCTGCTGTAATTGTGCCACCAGTTTACCAAGGAACTGTAAAGCCAGATTGTGTGTGCCCCTTGTTCTGCATTGAAATATAACGTTTGTCAGCTTTTAAATTTCAAGTTGTGACAAGAAAAAGTATGGAAAACTGTGGGAAACAAAGAGAGATTTGTGCCCTAGAAGTTTAAAGTGCTTGTTGTGTGGACTGGGAGAGTCGCTAAGGAAAAGCCATAAAAATGGTTTAAATGGGGCTCCCGCCGAGGAGTCACAGTTGGAAAAAAAAAAGTTGCTTGCAGTTTAAATTTTGCCTGCTCGATGATCACCATGGAGGAGAAGAGAGAGATGCTCATTTGCATGGCATCGAGTGATTGGTGAGGCTGCAATCAGTCCTGCCACCAATCCAGCTTCAGAGTGCTGTACAGTGTTCAAGAGGAAGAGAGACGGTGGTGTGTGAGCTGGCGTGCCAGGAGGACCGTTGCAGGTGACTGAAAACATTGTAAAAGTAATAAAATCAGACTTTTCTGTTTAAAATCTGGCTCAACCCGCATTTCGATCAACTGGGAAGAAAGCATTGTGTTTGCAAGGACAATCACCAGCTTCAATCCAGAGGCCTCCAGGATCACCTATAGGCCGAAATTTCCATCTGAAATCCAGCTACTGATTCAGTGAGTACCATCCAGAGAAACAGCTCAGACTGTGTGATTTTTTTTCTAAAGCCAGCTGAATCTGTATATAAACAGTGTGATCATTTTTGCAAAGAAGGACTGTGTAAAGTGAATCACCTAGCAAGAATTCTGAGCATTAGGCTGTGACCATAATTATGGGTTCAGCAACAGTGAGATTTTCTAAGCAATGTGAGAGACTGTGGGTTGTATGAGAGATACAACAAAACAGGCAATCCTGTGCATGAAATACTGTGGCTTTAGGGATTTTAAGCAAGAACAAGTGATTTAAAGTGAATGAAAAGCACTGTAAAATCATATAGATGTGCTGAGGGAGCAAAACAGTGCAGTCTGTGCAGTTTGAGTGAACTTTATCAGTAAAGCATGTAAATCAGATGTGCAGTGACTTGAGTCAGAAACAGAATGTTGAAGCACCAGGAGTGCTGCCGCTGCCATGACAGGGTGGGGTAATAAAGTAAACACAGCAGCAGGGGAGCCATTTTTTAAGACTTTTTCAACCAAAGTGAGATATGAGATAACAGTGAACTTTTGTTTTTTCTCTGCAGTCATGGCATCGGCATCATCCCACTACCCGGATCATGCCCGGGCTATGATAGTGGAAGAAGTTAATAAGTTGAAATACACTGAGAGATTTTACTACGGGGGATGTTTCCCTCCTCATGTGGTGATTCCTGGATATCCAGTTAGAGTGTGCATAATGTGCTTAAAGGCTGGAAGGGACATCTCCATGGTTCCTCACTGTTCTGGGTGTCTAGAGAAACATAGTCTAACTAAAGCACGGAAGATTCGCTTGGCTCCCACGTGGACAAAGCTTCAAGATTCTGCAAGTGGCAGCACACAGCACCAGGTGGATCCTGTTGGGGGAAGCCCAGCAGAGTGTGGCACAAAGGAAGAGGGTGTGGATCTACAGGCACAGCAAAGTAGTGATGATGTCTCTGAGTCTGGGTCACAGAGAGACAGTGCGGAGGGAGCATCAGCAGATTCATGGAGAGAGACAGGCCAAGCCCTAGTCTCATAGGAGAAGATGAGATGAGAGAGAGTCTTGAATGGGAGGTGTTGACCTCCATGCCCAGTGAAGAGAGGACAGTCTCAGGAGTGAGGATGACTACTCACTCCTGGGCTCAGATCCTCATTGAGGAAGAGGAGGAGGGGGAACCTATGTGGCCTCATGATAAAGGTGCTAGTCCACAGCCTTGGCCTCTTGCCTCAGAAGAGCCAGAAGAAGAAATTGGAGACTCTACTGCCTTGTCCCCATGAGGAGGAGCCAGAGATCCATTTTATGTAGCATTGAGCATGCGTCACTGGCAGAACCAGGACTGGCCACCCTTAAGCCATGCCACAGGTATTACATTGACCAAGTGTAGTAAAAAGGAAAGAGTGATTTGTAGGAAGGCGAATGAGATCTATGGGATATCCTTTCCTACTTTTCCTCGGAGAGTCTGTGAAAAGATAGGTAGAAACAGGAAATCCTGGATAGTGGAGGAAGCAACAAAATATGTGCATCCAGGTACAAGTCAATTTGTCAGAGATAGAGTAATTAAAGAAAAATTCAAATATTGAAAAGTGGGCAGGACACTGTTCATAGACACTGTACGGATCGAGGATGGAGAGGGCTCTGAAACCTTCTACAATGTGACTTATGAATGCCCAGATGGTGTAATAATTCCCACACCTTACCCATTGTAGTACTTCCCTCAATGCAACCAACTTCCTTCGAATGTGCCCATGCCTACCAAATGAAAAGCAGAGCAGTGGTAGCAAGTGCTGCCATCCAGCCATTGCCGTACCCATGTTGTTCCACCAGTCTGGTGTTCCAGGATCCAAAGGTGCCTCCAGATTCCTCAGCCTTGCAGTGTGCCTTCCGATTCCATCACCTGGCCTTCCAGATGACATCACCCAGAGAGAACACCAGCCCAGCTGTTTCCTGATTCATCACCTGGAATTTCAGATGACTTCAGATCAGCTGTTCCTTTCCTGTTCCAAGGTTCCATCTCCTAGTTGACATTAGCCCAGCAGTTTCCAGATGTGCCATCCTATCGTTTCCAGAAGATTTCCACCCAGCTGTATCCAAAAGATGCTGCCAGGGAGAGCCTTCACTGGAGATCCAGGTGCCGTACCATTTTCATTCTTCAAGGGACTGGTAAGTCCAGACTTTTCTTACCTTATTGACATTGCAATACACATCCTACACCTGGCAGACTACAAACTGTTTGAACTGTCCACAAAGACTCTCCCCTTCGGGACTACAGTCCTGAAGCACTGTGCTTCCTGGCTCCGGGCCAGGAAAGACTCTTTCTTGGACTTGCCTTCAGGCACTGTTGTCACTAGTTAGGACATTTAGGGCATTCCAGCCCCCAAAATGTGTTTTGTATATAATGTTAATGTTTTTCTACTGTTTTCTGCTTTTCTAAAAAATATTTTTTGGGATTCTCCAGTGTTTTGATGGTTAGGGTTATGATAGTGTACTGTGTTTGCAGATTAGGGGTGTGTTTTGTTTTTTTCTTTCAGGTAGTTCCTGATGAACACAGAAAAGAAGACAAGAAGAGGAGTGGAGGGACTCATCGGAGTTCCTCATGTGCTTTAAAGTGTTGTGTTTAAAGTACAGTGTTGTTGTTAACAAGAGTTAACTTTTCCTTCGGCAGGTATAGTAGTTGGGGAAGTGTGGGAGTGTAATGCTTAGTTGTAGTATTAGCTCCTTGGTTTGGTTTGCAGGTGTCTAGGGATGGGAGACGTTCCCCTGTTTTGGGTAGTTTTGTTTCTGGTCAGATAGGTTTTCCCTAGAGGATTAGGGAGATAGACAGGCTGTGGTACTGACCGGCCGTAGGGGCCTCAGTACTGGTCTATTAGGGCTATGCTCCTGACAGTTCTTTCAGGGCCACTGATTACCATAATAAGATCATAGAGTAGAGGCTGATGCATCAGCCAATGGTCTCTGGGCCCTTAGTGTTGTCTGCCTGTGCCTGGCACCCAGTAGGGGAGAAGGTAGCGCTACCTCCCCATAGTCAACACATGGGGTAGGACAGCCTGGGGCTGTGTAAATAATTACTGTGGACAGTCATTTTTCTGGCCAAGGGTGGGTGTAACCCCCTCGTTCCCAGAATACCACTTAGAACCAGTGGCAGGCAGGGAAAGGCAGCAAGTGAGATGCCGGTTAAATGGGTTTCACACTGTCTCACTCTGTTCTCAGTTTCAGCTGAGCTGGAGTGATGATGTCACCATAGAATTCTCACAGCAGCATAAGCCACAGTGGAATGCTAGCTGTAGTGGGTTAGCAGTAGAACATAGGGGAATTTGAGTTCAGTCTTCAGAGAACAGTCAGTGGGAAGACTCGGGAGAGAGAGGATTGCTGCAGTTAGCAGCTCCTCGAGCCTAGCTCTGATATAGAGCTACAAAAGAAAGAAGGGGTTGTGTGTTCTCACCCTAGAGAGGAACACAGAAGAGACCAGAGGAAGTGGAAGAGACCATTCCTCTAGTTGTTCCAGTGCCCCATCCCCAGAGAAATGGGGGGAATTCCAGGAATTCAGTGGCAATCCCCTGTGGCAGGCTGGACAGGGAGAAGCTGCCTGAGAATCGAGTTGTTTGTGAGTACCTGAGACATTTGTGAGAAGAAGCCCTGGGGCACCTGCATACCTCTGGTGAGTTCTACTCTGAAATAGAGACAATATTCACCGAGATAGAGTTTAGGGCAAAAGTGTCTGCCTACGGTGGGGGTCTAAGGTAAAGACATAGCAACTTACAGAACTTTTAAAGTCAGAACACTTCAGAGAAAGTGTAGAATGTTAAATGTGCTAAACATTTCTAGAGAGCGTCTACAAATGAAGTTTCGAAGAAAGGTGTTGTAACTAAATGAATGGCCGAGTACAGATTTGGGAGCAAGAGGTGGGAGACCCCCCCCATCTGGAGTAACCAGGTTTACCTCTCTGGGTTCAATTTGGGCACCTATGGTTTTCTCTCAGGCACTTGGCCAGAGTCTGAAGAAAGCACCCAGATGTGGGATTGTGGATTTTCCCTGAGAGCTAGAAAGTGTTCATGGGTGGTTTAGGGAGCCACCATCAACCTTCATGCTATATGGAAAAGTGTCCTAGTACTGGCCGGGGAGCCACGTCAAGGAATAGAAGAGAAGTGTACCAGTTTGGGCCATGTGTGCCCAGATCAGTTCAGAACCTGAGGGTTTGTAGTGAAGAAGTGTGCTCTGTACCTCTGTAATCTGCATTACCAGCAAGAGTAGCCCTTTGGGGGTCCATCTTTGCTTTGTTATTCTCTGTGTTATGTGAATAAAAGCCACACTCTAGAATCCCATTCTGGTTTGGACATTTCAGTTATTGCTTCCAGTGTTTGGATTTACTTGGGTGCCCCGACCAGAAGTATAAACCTAGCACAATGCTGAGCAAATGTTTCATCCCAGGGACCCAGGTTGTTGGCCATGCTAAATGGTTCCCTCTAGGTGTGATCCAGGTAGTTGCCACACTTGGTTTGCCTGTCTGAAGGATGGCAGGCTCAGAAGTAGAAGTAATGGGTCCAAACAGTTTCTGCAAAATATAATTTGTAGTGACTACCCCTGCCCCTCTCGATGGCGCTTAGATGTGAGAGGAGCAGCCCTGATGACAGAGAAAAAAGGGGGGCTGGTGGGGGGGGTTACAAACTATTCAAGGGTTCACCCATGCAGCAGCGACATACATTTTGCTGATGCCGATTGCAGAGCAGGCAAAATGTGCCTGGCCTTACAGTGGCAGGCATTTGGTCTTCCAGGAGTTACAGCACCAAAGCGCCCTCCCAGGAAACAGTTGGCTTTTGCAGGGGGCTTTACCCTTGCACCCCACAAAACTAAATACAATCTTCTTTGGGGCATGCATGCCCCAGAAGGGGTAGAGACTGTGTGGGTTCATATGGCGACATGAGGGAGGGGCGCTCTAAAATCAAGATCACCTCTTTCACTGTCACCCTTGTTACAGCACTGTAATTGCTGTTTCCAAAATCAGTTGGGAACTTGAAGGGATATGCTATTCAAGTACCTAAAGGGATTTGTTGATCATTAGTTATGAAATGATCTCAGAAGTTTGCTGTCTCTGCAATTGTTTTCTTAGTCTTACCCAAATCCTTTGGTTTTAACCAGTTATTATGTAAAACCTCTTGTAAATATTTTTGCTTAGTTTGTTTAATTTCTTTTGTGTACAAATTTCTTGTATAGCAATATGCATCCCAATCAGGCTATTTTTTTGAATGTTTTACTTTCCTCCACATTGCGCCACACCATGGAACATTGCTAGCCTTTATCAACTCTTTCCTCATTGAAGCATGTTTGTTGCACACTGACATAAAATCTTAATGGAAATAAGTCCAGGCATCACAGACAATAAATATAAGGTTAAGTCTGTTCCAATCTATGAATTCTAAGTCTGACACGAATGTGGTGTAAACACAATTTTTAAAGAACATGGGAAATAGATTTTAAAGAAGAAATACACCAGTCCTTAGTTCTGAGACAAAATATACTTTGGTTGCTAAAGGCTTAGAGTAAGACATCTGGCCTGCTTGTGAAGATCAAATCAACTAAAGTGGAAGATGCTAATTCCTCGTAATTATTTCTTGTCAGCTCATTCATAAGTTGGACCAAACCCAATTTTGCTTGAAAGTCCTTTAAGCTACGGGAGAAATTTTTGGATTTTCAATTAACATTGAAATCTCCTATGATAAGTAATTCATGGCTGGATTTATACATCTCCAAAAAAGCCTGTAACTCATCAAAAACTTTCAGATTCGATTCAGGTAGATGGTGCAAACGTACTAATAAGATTGGCTGCGCATGTGTCAATTTAACATCCAAACCCGGTAATTGTAGTCCTGCTATATCCTTTACAATCTTGACCTCTGTAGCAATTAAACCAAACTTCCCATATATCAGTAATCCTCCAACCATTTTATTTTAGTTTCTACACCAGATTTGGTAGCCCTCCATTTTAATATTAATGTCAGTCAAGTTTGGATTTAGCCATGTTTCAGAAATTATTATCAACTCTGGCTTGTAACATAATATTCATTGTCAAATTTTGGTATTAAACTTCTAGAATTGAAATGAACTTTGCTGAATTTATTTCCAGTCAAAATGTCTGCAGTCAAACTGTTACCATCTGATGGATCTGGATTTAGAAGTATGTTTCCATATGTTAGTAGAAACATGCACCAAAGCACCTTGAGAATTTTAAATTTGTTTGAATTCAGTTTCTGCATTAAAAGACCATCATGTAAGTTACAAATTCTCCAGTTCACATGTCTCAGATCCTTATTGGTGAAATCTGAACAATAGCCCATAAGGGCCACCAACTTAAAGAAGTCACATCTTACCACCCTAGATAATAGATTGTGATTAACAGTCTAACTTTTTGGTCTGTTTCCTGTGTTGCATCATAAACTCTACAGGGAAAGACTGAGAGATCTCAGTATATACACCCTGGAAGAATGAATAGACAGGGGGACATGACTGTGACCTTTAAGTAGCTCAAGGGGGTAAATACGATACAGGAGGGGATATTTATCAGAGGAGAAAGTACAGTACATGAGAACAAGGGGGCATTCAATGAAGAGGGAAGGAGGGATTTAGAATGGATGTGAGGAAGCACTTCATTACTGAAAGAGGGGCCAACACCTGGAATAGTCTTCTAGTAGTGGTGGTTGGGGTCAGAAACAGTGTGGGGGGGGCTTCAAGCATGCATGGGATATGAACAAAGGAATCTTGGTAGGAAAGTGGGGGTGGTGGGTAACCTGAGATCCGGTAGGGCTAGGGTGACAGTATTGGCAGAAACAAAATGGGCAGACTGGGTGGGCCAACCTGTCCTTATCTGCCAACAAATTCTATATTTCTATGTTCCATGTGAGTGGGTATGTGTGCCAAATGTAGAAATCAGCCAGTCCCATGAAAATGAATTTACATTATCTTTTTTCCTTTGAGAGATCTTTAGCTCAAATACCTCCCAGCAAATCAATTAAAACCCAACCACAACCAACTGAATTTCTTCATGTTGCTAGTACTAATTTACAGTTTTAAATTATTTGAAATACCCTAATCACAAAATAAACAGAGTATAATTAATTAATTAGTCAGTAACCATGGCTCAGCAGGTTGCACACTCTCCTCTGAGGCCCAAAGAGTGGAAGATTGTGGATTCAAGCACCACACCAGGCACTTGGGAGTAAAATCCAAATACTGACACTGTAGTGCATCATGAGGGGGATGCTGCACTCCTGAGGTGCCATCTTTCAGATGAGATGGTAAACTGAGGTGCAGTCTGCCTGTTCTGGTGGTTGTTCAGGTGGACATTAAATATCCTATGGCACCTGGATCCAAGGTCTCTTGGCCAAATGTCCCCCATTCACTAAAAATACCACAAGCAGCTCGATCTGGTTTAGTTTCAGTTGGTTACCATTTGTATCACCCCCTACCCTGGGACGAGGCTGAAAATATTCAGAATTATCTAGCCATCCTTTCCCAGTAAACAAAAATGAACTACCTAAATTAATTAATTAAATACACTGTTAAAATAATTTAACGAAAAAATAATAGCCTCCATTCAGGACTCCCCTAAGTGACTCCTGCCACTTCTGAGGAAGCCGTTCATGTGGAGTACTGCTAGAGTGGCTCCACTTTTATCTGGTCAGCCTCACCCCCCTCTGATGCTCTGGCCCACTAGGACGCAGCACAGTGTTGGTCAGGGCAGCCGAATGCTAAGTATAGCTTCAGGTGGGTTGTTAGAAATGTTCAGAAGGCTCATCTACAGCAACAGTTCAAAGCAGGCTAATGTTAATTGATAGTTTTTGACTGAAGCTTCCCTTCATGTCTCAAGTGGTTCTACTTTAATCTGGTGCAGCACCACCCTCTTCTGATACTCCAGCCCACTGGGAGGCAGCATGATGATGGTCAGGCCAGCTAACTGCTGCATATGGCTCGGGGGGGGGTTGTTAGAAATGTTCAGAGAGCTCACCTGCAGCAACAGTTCAAGGCAGGCCGATATTAATAAATGGTTTCTGCCTGGAGCTTCCCTATATGTCTAAGTGGCTTCATCTTCATCTGGAGCAGCCATGCCCACTTCTGATGCTGTAGCCCACTGAGAGACAGCACAGGGTTAATCAGGCCATCTAAACACCTGGTAATGTTTCAGGAGGGTTGCTAGACATGTTGCACAGGACTCACCTGCAGCAACAGTTCAACACAAACTAATGCTCAAAAAAGGAGATTACAATGCTGAAAACAATACAGTTAAGAAAATTGTCACAGTCCAAGGAATAAATAATGCAAAAGAAATAAATTATACAAATAATAGACAAATAAAAAAGAGCACAAAATATAATATGCTACATGGCAAAAGACTGGGTGACAAATGGGGGAGGCAAGTTGGGAAAAGGGGTGAACTAGTGCTATAGGACCAGATGGAGGATGTCTGGGTATGGGGAAGCAATCACTGTGCTGCATTAGACATGGAGCGGTAAACCATAAAAAGAGGAGTGGAAGAGACAAATGCCAGGGAAACAATAAGCTACATAAATCCCATGGATGTGGGGGTGGGGGGAAGAGAAGGGGGAGGCAGACATTTGGGGAAGGCAGGGAATGAGATGAGGAGGGGAATATAAGCAGGTTTGGTACATGCACAGGAATGAGAACATTGGTCCTTTATCAACTGCTTATAAGTGAGGTAGGAGGAGGGTATGAGACAGAAATGAGGTCATTCCAGAGTATAGGGAGATGAAAGGGAAAATCAGTTTGACCAATGGATATTCTGCAACAGTGGAATTGAAGTGCGTGGTAATCAGTAGACTGAAGCTAGGAGGAAGAAGTGACAGATAAGAACAGTAGGGTAGAGAGGTAGGGAAAGGGAAGAGTACCAGTACTTGGAGAGGAATAAGAGGAGATGGGAGAGCCATCACAACTCAAGAGAGTGTGGAGAAAGGTTTAGATATAAGGAGCAGTAGTGAGTAAGTGGAGGAGAGTTGGAAGCAAAATGGCAAAAAGAAAGAGATGGTCCGGACTAGTTTGGGAGGACTTTGAAGCAGTGCTATCAACAGTATTTGCATAGTCAAATACTGGAAGGATCATTTTGAGAAGGAACTTATGGTGGACTGGGAGGGAAAGGAAAACATTGGTGCAGTAGAAGGCACAGAATCTCAGGCATAGCTTCTTTTATAGAAACAGAGACAATGATGAAAGGAAAAGGCCACAAATCTATCTAGTCTACCTGGAGTTCCCTATCTGACCTGGGACCTAATGTCCATGGAGGGTTTTATCCCTCCCAGTCCACCCCCTGCTCCCCTCCCTATTGCTACCAACCTGAGCAACCACCAAACCCTTCAATCTGTCATAGCCATATTTGAAACTATTTATGGTCTTGGCGCCTACCTCTTCCTCTTGGATGGCATCAACATGCATGGAGAAGTCCAGGCTTCTATCCACCCACACACCAAGGAACTTGAATTGGGAGAACTCTTCATGTGGGGTCCCATTCAGGATTTTAAGAGTGGGCTGATGGTTAGCCTAATAAGTGTATGCCTATAATGTCAAAGGACATTGATGCTGTATTTTGGGCATTCAACACAAGTTAGTTTGAAAAGAACCAGCAATGGACATTGTTAGATTAAATGTACTACTCCTGCTTAGAGATTGAGGCTTCAGAGGCAAAAAGTACAATGTCATCAGCATGCAAGATTATGTTTGCATCAACACAAGCTGAGGGGAAGTCATTTAGGAAGATGGAAAAATAAATGGGACCAAGGATGTATTCATTGTTCTTTTAGTTCTCTATATCTTTCATATCTGATAACACGTGTAACATATTCTGTTTCATCTAATCCATACTGGCATTTTCTTTCATTGTCTAGTACACATAACATTCTTTCCCTAAATGCCGCAGTTTCATTAAACTGTAGCCTGAGTCTTGCAATATGTTTTTTAACATTAGTTCTTGATAACACTTAAGTATTTCCCATACAACGTCATTGTTTATAACATAAATATGTTTCTGCCAACCTCATCTAACTCATCTGTTCTGTATACCTTTGTTTCTTCTGTCCTAGAAGTCACTCATTCTCAAGCTGTTGTCTAATTTGCATTGTCTTTGTATTCCATGTTTACCACTAATTTATTTATTTTTGTTTTGTTTACCCGGTATGTACACAAAACAATTGAATGTATATTTTCAGTTACAACCCAGGAGAGCACAAAACAGCAAGTGAACTTGACTAGTCACAAAGCATGAGCCTATGTTATGTGACAATGTCCCCTATATTGAGAGCTGGCCAATAGCACAGTGCAGCCAGTAGTACTGCATGCCACATAGCACACTGCTGGGTCTGAGCTATATTCAGACAGTTAGCAAATTCTGATAGAGTGCACTAATTGTGTGACTATTGGCTTGTGTCAGTGCAGTGTACAGTGACTATGCACTGCTCTGACATGGCCCAAGTCTGAATACGGTCCCCGGCGTATCCACTGGAGATAGTACAGCCCAAAATGTGATAGAGCCAGGGCTCCCTGTGAGTCATATTCATCCCTAACATGAAGGTGATCCCAATGGGCATGCAAGGCAATAAGGGCCTCGTTGCATGCCCATTATGGTTTCATTTCCATGCCAAACAGCAACTCCATAGCACCTATGTTAAATGAAATCTACCATTTACCTGGTACAGTCCCTCCTCCTCCTGATTGTCCATGTATTATAACAATATGGTATTCCTGATAGTCAAGTAGAATCCATCCAAGATCACCCACATTGAACATGATATGTTTCTCCCTGGTGTCTACTGGATGCCCCTCCTCCTGATCACCCATGATTTAAAATATATGTCTTTTCCTGGTATCTAGTGGAACCCCCACCCCTGACTAAGTGACATCCCCCCAGCCACCTGCTGAAAACCCCCACCACAGGACACCCCCCTCCTCCTGGTCACTTGTTCAACTTTAACAGATTGACGACTGTCACAGCTCTCCCCTTACTTCCTTGTCTGGCTGCCAACTGACAGTCAGTGACTGTGAAACATCTATTTCTACAGTACTCATAGTGCTCATTGATGGTCAAATGGCAGTTGACTGTGCCAGACTTTCATCTAGTGAAGTCAGACCAAATATCCTAATTTGCATGGGCACAGTGGTAAATTTTGGGATAGCTTGGTGCTCTGGGGGCTTTTGAATATAGCTCTCTCAAGCACTGGTGCCATTCACAGTTAGCACGACACTAACCCAGTTTGTGCCTTTTTAACCTTTTTTAATATGGGGACATAATAAGTAAGAATTACTAAACTATGCAGATAATTAGATTGAAAATGATTCAGCACATGTTAAATAGGTTAACTAATACCAAATAATATAAACAGTCTAAATACCTTTAGTATCTACTATTATATAATCAGGAATATGCTCAATGTATTTTAAAACAGCAGTATTTATTAAGGGCAAATTATACAGTGTTTTAGTAATAATCAAGGCCACTGTTTTTCGGTTTTTACCGGAAAATCTGGTAAAATTCCGGAATTAGGGCTGCCTGAAAACCGGTAAAAAAGAAGATTTCATGGAATCTGGCATTTTCTATCAGATCAGTAAATCTATAAAAAGTCTGTTTTTCTTTTAATTCCTTCCTGTACTATTTTCAGTTTGCTTTATTTACTGCTCTGTATATTAAGCCTTCTTTAATTCTGATTATTTATGCACATACTAAAAGAATGATAACAGAATCCCGGTAAAATCCGGAAATTAGAGTAACAATCATCAGTGAAATTCCAGAATCTTAAGTCTTGAAAATGGAATTTAATTGTTTTAATCACCGTAAATCAGTGGCCTTGGTAATAATGTATTTCTGGCAAAAACAGCTATACATTCATTTTTCTTTTCAATGTAAATCATTCCTAAACTAAGGTATGTAGATTTAAGGTTTTTAAAAATCACTGCTCTCTGGACACACCCTCTGTGAGTAAATTAAACATATTGTTGTGGTACTCTGCTGTTTAGCATCAGAAAGGAGTGCACCCTACCAGTACTTTTGCAATACGAATCCAGTATGTAAAGTCAAAAAGTATCCACAAGTGAAGGAATTTAAGAAAAAAATTATAAGTGGTGGCAATCTTTAATGACTTGAGCCAACAATAATAAAACTATTTTTATTAAATTATCAGCAAGTGTTGTTTCAAAAACATCTGAACGACATTAAAATATACTGATAATGAATATAATTTTATCAGAAATATATTAATGCTAACAAACTATATTAGGACATTTATTTAAAAAATACTGCTGCAAGAAGTATAACACATTCTATTACAGTGTTTACACCTACAGTGTTTACAAAAAAAAAAAACTAACCCATTAGTAAATAATGCCTGTTTGACTTCTGCAAACCAAGGTAATGATGTTATGTTGTTATTCTCACCTCATTCAGATTCCCAGCACAGTCTCAGTATTGTAGTCTCACTATATCCTAATGTACTATAGAGCTTTAATGTGTGCATTCCTCACTCTAGCCTCAGTAATGCTCTCCTTGCACATTTTAGGAGATCCAGAATATTCATTAAATGTGTGTTTTCAAACACATCAAGTGATTTTAATATCTAATAACCCCAAAGCTCTGCTCTATATAACATTATGGCATTCATTATGTTGCTTGCACTCATGTGCAAGAAACATAGTGCCATCATCCGAGTTTTTGGAGGTGTGGCACCCGTCTTCCAATTCAGTCAGTGTGTTTGCAGGCGCGGCCGCAGTTCTCCAATGACTGCTGCAGCTGTCTATGACAGCAGTTGAAAAATGCATTGCCATACAGTTGAAAGGGAGAGCTCCGCTTCAGTGAACAGAGCTCACCCCCACATGCACGCAAGCACACATATGGCGCGCTGATGCGCTTTCTCCCCCCCACACACACTGTATGGCCGACGGGGGTGCCCAATCCCCCATCGGCTCCATGCCTCCCCCAAACAAAAGCTGTCCAGGTGCCACGCTGGGAGTCCACCTCAGCATGGCAAAAACTGTTATGACTGACTGGGTGCCCAATCCCCTGTCGGCTCCATGGCTGCACGCCCCCCCAAAAGCTTTCCAAGTGCCACGGTGGGAGCCCACCCCAGTGTAGCAAAGCTTGTTGTGGCCGATGGGGGTGCCCAATCCCCGTTGGCTCCAGCCCCCCCAAACAGCCTTTCCAGCTGCCATGCTTGGAGCCCACCCCAGCGTGGCAAACGTCCCGTGTCGTCTTTTAAAAAAAAACAACCTGTAAACATAAAAAGGTCCCTTGTAGTCTCCGTCTCCCTACCCACCACCCGCACCGACCCTCGGCACACCCTGTCTCCCACCCCTCACCCCATACTACTCTCCAGAGTCTGGCATGACGATCTTCGTGGATCGAACACGCCTGCATTCTTCAAAGCCAACGCAAACTGAGGAAATGCTGGTAAGCTGTATAATGGCATAAATAGGGTTTTTCAACTTTGATGCATATCTCAGGCATTTTGGGGAATTTAGTCTAAATTTTCAACATGGGGTTTTTGGAACCCTCCTCATGAATTCTTGCACTGTCATGGCATTAATCGTCCGATAGGGTGATTTCACGTCACTGTGTGAAATCACCTTTTGAGAGTGATTAATGAAATGACAGTGCCAGTGTTCATAAGTTGGGATCTCAAAAAGCCTATGTTGAAAATTTGGTGAAAAAAATTCCTAAAAATAACTGTTTTACGAGTGTGCATTGCGCAGTTCCTACACACGTTCATAAGTTCGCGAATTTTTAATATTTGCACTCCAGATTTTCAACATTGCCATTTTACCACACCTCCTTATGAGCAGTATAGCTGTCATTTTTTCACATTTCTCCCAAAACATGTTTCTGCCCATGTGGGGCACAATGGCGCAGTCAGTGTGTGAAATCAATGTATGGGACACATTAAGAAAATCACAGTGACACTGTTCATGAGCAGAGGTCTTAAAATGGCTATGTTGAAAATTTGGTAAAACAATTCCTAAAAATGACTGTTTTATGAGCGTGCATTGCGCAGTTCCTCCCCACGCTTGTAAGTTCACAAATTTTTAACATTTGTACTCCAGATTTTCAACATGGCCATTTTACCACACCTCCTTATGAGCAGCACAGCTGCCATTTTTCACGTTGCCCAAAATGTGTTTCCATGCATGTAGCGCACAATGGCGCAGTCGGTGTGTGCAATCTATGTTTGGGACAGATTGAGAAAATCACAGTGACACTATTCATGAGCAGAGGTCTTAAAATGGCTATCTTGAAAATTTGGTGAAAAAATTCCCTTTAGCCATTCTGCAATGTTACTAATGAAGACCCTGCAGCACCCCACTGGTCACGCCCTCTCCCTAGACTGCACCCCATTTACCACCACTCTCTGCCTCCTGTCTGTTAGCCAGTTTCTAACCCAGTTTACCACCCTTTCCCCCATGCCCAGCATACCCAGCTAGTTTATCAGCCTCCTATGTGGGATGGTGTCAAAGGCTTTGCTGAAATCAAGGTAAGCATTGTCCACTGCCCCACCCAGACTCACTCCCTTTGCCACCCAGTCAAAGAAATCAACCAGATTTGTCTGACATGACGTCCTCACTGTGAATCCATGTTGTCTATGGTCCTGGGCTCCGATGAATTTTAGATGCCCCACTGTCCTTTCTTTAAGCAATGTCTCCATGATCTTCCTCACTACTGAGGTGAGGCTGAATGGCCTATTGTTCCCCACCTCCTCCCTGCTGCTGGACTTGTGTAGAGGGGCCACATGTGCCCTCCTCCAATTCACTCATGTTGAATGACTCAGTGAACATGGCTGCCAGAGGTACTGATAACTCCCTTCGCAGTTCTCTTAATATCCTTGGGCGTATGCCATCTGGTTCCATCGTTTGTCCACCTTCAATTTAGTGAGTGCCTGCAGGACTCTTTTGCCTTTGAATGGGCTATTGTCCACCTCTTCACCCCCTTGGCAATGGCTGTACTGCTGTGGCCCTTGCCCCTCCCAGTCTTCTGTGAATACTGAACGGAAAGACACAGTGGATTTCTTGGGGGGAAGGCATGGAACTACCACTTCCAAATACCTAAACAGCACATACAAGCAAGCAACATTCGGCATTGACAAATGCTTGTTTTTAAGTTATATATTTTGTTTACATGCTCCAAAGAGGATCCAACAGATCAGCACACCTAATATCATACTACCTGCTTTAAATTTTAGTGTTCAAAATATGTTTTCCAGTTGGGTTTATTTATAAGACTGAGGAACATTAGCAAATTACAATTTCATGAAATTGTCATGAAAGTCTGTGAAATCCTGCAAAAATGTGTGAAATTATGTGGAATGTTGCAGAAATTTCAGAAATTCTTTAATCGGCCATACTGTAACGTGGATAGTATTATATCTGGATGCATGAAATTTTGTTTGCATATTGTGTGGATGAGACCCTAAAAAGATGTAAAGTTTCATTACATTTGGATGAGGGGCAGGAACATTTTAGGGGTTCAAATCTGGCAATTTACTGTTAGTGTGAACATTTCTGAAAATAGTTCTATGCTTACAAATTAGCCACCTTTAAAGCTAGACTTGAAAATGTATATAAATACTTTTTGGGAGAGTCATAGAAACTGCTAAATAGAGAGATAATTAGTTGTGTAAATGGTATCTATGGGCACACTCAAGACTTGAATGCATACCAGAGTAAATATGTCATGGAATTTAATTAAGCTGAATAAATGTGGTTTAGTAGGTTAAAATGTGTTATGGCTACTTTAGAAATTACTAATTGGGAACATTTCTTGAAAATGTACAGACACATAATAGGTAATGCCACTAACATTCCACTTTGGAATTTAGCTTTCACAAAATACTTATCAGTACTAAATTACCTTACCTGTACTAGCATCATGGCCCTGCAATACTCTACCAACACCCCTGTGACATTGATGCTCAGCATCATGCTCTATCATGGCTAAAGATATCCAGATAATTTTGTCACAATGTCCTAAGTCACAACTACAGTTGTAAGGCTTGGCTTCACTTGGTGTGACTGTTTTCAAAAAGTTAAGTATACCTTGTTATCTACAGGTTTGTTAAAAAGTTAGCAGATGGCAATGTACAGAAATAATGCTGCATGTGCATGTGCTTCCACAAAGTCATAAGTCAGTGAGGTCTAGTGGTTATCTGGCATATTGTAAGAATTCAGGGTAGTGCACAGTGATGTCCATGACTGTTTGTCATGGTTCATCACTTACTGTAAGATAGTGACCTGATACTTGGTAGCATTATACTTTTGCTATAGAGCCTCCTATGAATGCTATCTTATTGTCACTTTAACCAGCCTTTACCTTCAGCAACAATAGCAACTCAAGTGTATGACTAGGAAACATGTATGGACATGCCTTCGACAAAGGTATCACAGCATTCTCTATCTTATCCTATCCTTGGTAGACTATGGTATAGTCATCTATGGCTCTGCCTCAAACTCTGCCCTGAGCAAAATTAAACTTGCCTTAAACAAAGCCTGCTGCCTGGCAACTGGCTGTGACAGGTTGACACATACCTGCAATCTCTATCAATGCTCAGCCTGGCTACATTTCCAAGGGTGTCTCTACTATCAGACTTACCTACTAGGAGTAAAACTATCTATGGGTCACTCACCCCCTGATTTTAACCTTCTCCTCTCTCCATGGCAGCACAGGTGGGTGACCAGACACACTGACAAAACTGCTTTACAAGTCCCCTTCTATAGAACCACCACCAATCAAAGGTCTTTCAAATATATGGGCCCTTTTATGGATGAACTCCATTCCCTGTTCCCTCATATCCTTACCCAGTTTGGGCCCCTTTCAAAAAAGAACTGCAGAACCACATCCTGGTTTAATCAAACTGTGACTGCCTGTAACACTGTTGTAACTCTCCAACTATTTCCTGTCCTGCACCTTGGCCACACGAAAATGACCATTGGGTGGCTTTCTGGTCTCTACTGTTTCCCAGCTCTCCTTTGGTCCACTTCCTGTGCCTGTTTCTCACTTTCTCCTCCATAGCTCCATCATGGAAAGCCATGTGTGCAAATGCCAGGAGCCTTAACAACAAGATGGAAGATCTGGAGGCTGTCATGGTACAGTCAGACCTGGACATTGTGGCCATCACTGAAACCTGGTGTAATGATAACCATGACTGGGAGATGGCCATACCTGGGTACAACATATTCAGAAGAGACAGAGCAGGCAGGAAGGGAGGAGGAGTGGCACTGTATGTGAAAAATGACATAAGGGCCACACAGATCCAGAAGGAACAAAATGGGGAGAGATACTGTGGGTTAAGCTGAAAGGAAAATGGGGCCAGCCATCCGCACAGGTGTGGTCTATAGACCACCAGCCCAGGAGGAAGAAACAGATAGGAGTTGATGCTAGCCATCCAAAGGATGGCAGACAAGGGTGAGGTAGTACTGGTTGGAGACTTCAATATACCAGACGGGACTGGAGCATCCCAGCAGCAGCATCAACTAGGAGCAGATTTATCCTGACCTTCAGGGTGCCTTCCTCAAGCAACTGGTCATGGAACCAACTTGGCAGAAGGCAATACTGACCTTGAAGCTCACAAACAGGGACAGTGTGATGGGGTAACAGTGGGGAGCACCTGGGTAACAGTGACCACCAGTCATTGTGGTTTGAAATCACAGAAAGAGCAGAACCAAACCACACAAAACACGTATCCTGGATTTTAGGGGGCAGACTTTGGGAAAATGGGGAGATACTTGAAAGAGGCATTAAGGGAATGGGACAGGAATCAGGGTTGAGGAACAGTGGGCAGTATTTAAAATGGGATTATAAGAACAACAGAATTATGCATTAAGCAGGTTAGCAAGAGGAAAAGGAAGAGGAGACCATTATGGTTTTCCAAAGAGGTAGTAAGAAAGTGAAAGCCAAAAAGATTGCATTCAGGCAATACAAAAAGACACAGGCAGAAGGGGATAGGGAGAAGTACCAGGAGAACAAAGGGAGGCAGGAAGTCAGTAAGGAAACCAAAGCTCAGACAGAAGAACACATTGCAAAATCAGTGGGTAAAGGGACAAAACCTTTTACAGGTACATAAGTGAAAAAAGAAAGACAAAGGGAGGGATAGTGAGACTGAAGGGGAGGATGGGAGCGGCGTGGAGGATGACAACAGTAAAGCTGACATATTGAACAGGTATTTCTGCTCAGTCTTTTATGAAGGAAGAGGGGGTAATGGGTCTGAAGGGAGTATAAGGGGTGAGAATGGTGCAGAATGGACAAAAGTCCCTTTACACGAAAGGGTCCTGAAGGAACTGGAAGTAATAAGAGCTGATAAAGCAATGGGGCCAGATGGGGTGCACCCCAGGGTCCTTAAAGAACTAAGAGAGGGGTGGCTGAACCTCTGGCTATCCTGTTCAGCCAATCACTGGAAACAGGGAGGTACCCAAAGACTGGAGGACAGCAGATGTAGTCCCTTATACAAAAGTGGGAACAAAGAGGAAGCAGGGAACTACAGACCAGTCAGCATCACCTCGGTAGTGGGAAAGATCATGGAAGCACTACTGAAGGAGAGATTGGTGGAACATCTGGTTGTCAATGGACCACAGGACCCTAGGCAGCATGGTTTCACCAGGGGAGGTCATGTCAGACCAACCTCATTGAATTTTTGACTGGGTGACTAGGGAGGTGGATCAGAGAGGACAGTGGACATGGCTCATCTGGACTTCAGCAAGGCCTTTGACACTGTGCCACATAGAAGACTATTACACAAACTGGGGAATATGGTGTAAGCAGGACAGTAGTGTGGTGGTAGGTAACTGGCTGGGTGGCAGGACACGAGGGTGGTGGTAAATGGCTTTCTCTCCACAGAGGGAAGAGTGACCAGTGGGGTACCACAGGGATCAGTGCTGGGACCGGTCCTATTCAACATCTTCATCAGTGACATTGCACAGGATCTAGAAGGCAGAATTTCACTGTTCACTGATGACACAAAGCTCTGTAACAGAGTAGACACACCAGCGGGTGTAGACAGAATGAGAAGGGACCTGCAGAAACTTGAAGAATGGTCAAGGGTTTGGCAGTTGAAATTCAATGCAAAGAAGTGCAAGATAATGCATATGGGGCACAAAAACCCTGGCACAATATATCAGTTGGGGGTGAGGATATAGCATGCACCAAGCAGGAAAGGGATCTTGGGGTTGTCATCTCTGATGACCTCAAGGTAGGGAAACAGTGTGACAAGGCATCAGGTAAAGCAAATAGGATGCTGGGATGTATAGGCAGGGGCATCACCAGCAGGAAAAGGAGGTCATAATTCCGCTATACAAGACACTAGTGAGGCCCCACCTGGAGTACAGTGTACAGTTCTGGAGACCATACCTACGTAAGGACATAGACAGGGTAGAGAAGGTTCAGAGGAGGGCAACAAAGATGGTGCATGGGTTGCATCACAAGTCCTATGAAGACAGGTTGAAGGAACTGAACATGTACTCCTGGAGGAGAGGAGGGAGAGAGGGATATGATAGAGACATACAAGTATCTTACAAGGAGGAACAGGATGCAGGAAAACACTATTTTTAGCTGAAAAAGATGTTTCAGGACTAGAGGGCATGGGATGAAGTTGGAGGGGACGATTCAGAGGAAAACATGAGAAAGAATTTCTTCACAGAACGGGTGGTGGACAAGTGGAACACCCTGCCAGAGGAAGTGGTGGGGGCTGAAACAATCACGGGATTTAAAAATGCATGGGATAGACATAAAGGAATTCTAGAGGTCAGGGGTAAGGGGAAACAGACTTCTAGGAAAACAAACTGAACTTACAAGCTCAAATGGGCAGACTAGGTGGGCCATAGGCCCTTATCTGCCGACACTGTCTATGTATCTATGTATCTATGCTCCTGTCTCCAACACTTATTTCTTCTCCTCAGACTTGTCTTTACGATTTTTGGTTACTCCCATGTCAATTGTCAATGCTCATTGTAATGCTTCATTATTAGATAACTCCCTATTGTATAATTTTATCTTTGTGTATAATTAATGTCATTGTTCATGATGTCATGATGTCTGTAACACTTGCCTGCCACACTTTGTACTGACATGAAGCCTTTAAAGAGTCCCAGACTCAAAGGATTGTGATTAGTTGACCTCAATAACTAAATAAATAAACAGATAAATAAACATTCCACAACTTCTCAGAAGCTCATTAAATTCAACTTTAAAGAGCAACTGACACCATCTGGCCAAAAGAGCTACATTGCAGAATTAGAATATGCATACCCCCAGTAAATCTCATACCAAAAAATAGATTTCCACATTACTTCATTTTAAAGTGGCACTCTCTCAATCATGTGCTTGAACATCTGCAGTTTACTTCCTAAGCTTGATGTACTGCAAGCCTTTATCACCCAACACAACCCGGATATTCTGTCAGTAGTTGAAACTTGGCTCACCCCAAAGATTCCTGACCAGGCAATCGCCCTACCTGGCTACAATGTCTTCTGGGTTGATTGTAAGTCCAAAAGAGGTGGAGGGTGTGCCTTATATGTGAATGACACTTTCTGAGGACACCCCATTGATTCCAGTCTTCCAGCAACACCTGCTCAGATTCTTCCCATCAGACTCCTATTAGGTGCCCACAATAAGGCCCTTACAGTTGTCACTGTTTACATACCTCCTAAGGAATAGGGATCTGGTCTTACCGCTGTCCTTGACTTTGTCAAATCCCACTCATCAGACTCCAAAATCATCGTTCTTGGTGGCTTTAACAATAATTGGCTCTCAGCTAAAAGTGGGTCATATAAGGGCTCCATTATATCAGCTAACCTGACTCAAATGGTTGACTATGCAACCAGAAAGAACTACAGAACTGGGAGCTGCATCCTACTCGACTGGATCCTAACCAACCACCCCTCTCGGATCACGAAAACCTCAGTCCTCCCTGGCTCATTCAGTGACCACTCTCCCATCAGCTGTACCTGGTCAAACAAACTCTATAAGCCCCCTCCAAAAATCATCACCAGCAGAGTCCTACCCCGTGGTCAGCTACCCCACCTCAAATCACACCTCCTTCTGCAGGACTGGTCCTCCATCTTCAAGGCAACAGATACTAATACTGCACTGGAGCAATTTATTCACATTTTCAATGAAGCCTGTAATAAATTTCCCCCATCAAAAAGCATAAACTTAAATCACTCAGTAACCCTTGGCAGTCAGGAGACCTCCTAAAAAAAACTTAAATCCACGGACCACCTCTGGGAACTGGCTAGAAACTCTGGCAAGCAACTCAACATCCAGAATTATAAATGGACACAGAACGACTGCACCAAATCCATTCGGCAACAGAAATCTAACTACTATAAAAATGCCCTCACTAACTCCTAGATTAATGGGAGGGATTTCTGGAAAAACATTAAAGATGTCACTGGGAAGCAGTCAAAATCTTCACCGAACATACTCAACATAAATGGGCACACTACACTCGACCCTAAAACTATTGCAAACACTTTTAACATCGCTTTCACTGACCTTAGCAGTGTTCTCCCCTCTGACTTCTTCCAGGATGCGTCAACTCCTAGCCCCCCAACTCCTCCACCCACGCCTGTCACCCACCTTTCTACTTTACAGCACTAAAGAAACATCAAGTCCAAAACTACTTTGCCAAAGCCATGAGCAAATCTAGAACAAACAATGACACACTTGACCTCAAGCTATTGGCCCTAATGCTTGACGAGGTACTTGGGCCTCTCACCAAGATCTTTAATCTCTCTCTTTCCCTTAGCCAATTCCCAGACAAATGGAAAATGGCCACTGTTACCCCAATTCAAAAAAGTGGTGATAAGACTGACCATGCAAACTTCCGCCCTATCTCCATTCTGCCTCCCCTATCAAAGGCACTGGAACATATAGTAGCAGACCAACTTACTGAGCATCTGGACAATTATAATATTCTCTGCAAACAGCAACATGGCTTTAGAAAAGGTCATAATACATCCCCTGCCTTACTTGAATTCACCGGCTCCATTCACAGCTCCCTCGACAATGGACAACTAACTGGTGCTATTTCCATCAACCTGGCCAAAGCTTTAGATACTGTCCACCGCTCCCTCCTGCTGAGCCGACTAAAAAATGCTGGTCTCTCCAATGATTCACTCTCTTGGTTCAAAAGCTATCTTGAAAACCGCTCCCAGCATGTAAAAATCGGGGATGTGCACTCTGATTCCAAACCTGTCCTCTCTGGAGTCCCCCGCAGTTCAGTACTGGGCCCCCTACTCTTCAGCCTGTTCCTTAGCACCCTACTGGACTCTTGCACTGAACATATCACCCTGTACGCCGATGATGCAGCAATCCTTGCCACACACCAGGACCAGAAGAAATTGCAAGAAAATCTCCAACTTGGCTTCTTCTCGGTTGAGAATTGGTTCACAAAGCACAAACTGATCCTTAATCAAAAAAAAAAAACAAGGCCATGATCTTCAGCAGCTCCCATAATAAACATAAGCACTTCCAACTCTCCGTTATCACCAGACAAGGTGCCGCACTGGAAAAGGTCAAAAACTTTAAATACCTCAGGATCACTCTTGACCCTCACCTCTCCTACACTGCCCACATCAACCATGTCGCCAAAGCCTCTAACACCTGGCTAGGTCTGCTATTCTGTCATAGGAAACACCTGACACCCGAAGCCCTCACTGTCGCTGTCCAGAGCTCCATCATATCCATCATTGATTATGGCATTATCATTTACAGCTCTGCTACAACCACTGCACTCAAACGTGTTACCACTGCCCTCAACAAGGCCTGTCAACTTGTCACTGGCTCCCAACACCTAACTCACACCTGTGACCTCTATTCTCAAACTGGATGGTTGAATCTGGCCAATCAAATAAAACACCAAACTTGTATTACTACTACGAAAATCTTGCTGGGCCTTGCCCCCCGCAGAGTCTGTGCCCTCATACAACCGAGAATACACACCCGCCATACCAGGGGATGAAAACCTCAACTTCTGCAAATCCGCATTGCAGCACAACACAAGGCCAAAGATCCTTTGCTTACCGGGCTGCTAGTTGGTACAACGGTCTTCCCAGTGACATCTCATCCTCACTATCGCTCAGCATTTTTAAGACAAGACTCTGCCTAACACTCACTGCCTCCAACATCTATGACTGTTGTGGCTAAACATGTCTTTTGGTTCCATAGCTGAACATGCCCTTTTGGATCCACATCTACTCCAGCACTTTGCCAGCACCCCCCCATCTTCACCTTCCCTGCTGGCCCATGACAAATGCCACCCGGCTATACTACCTCTATTCTTGCCTGCCTTCCACCTCTCCTCTCTCTGTTCCCCCCACCTACCTCCCCCTTTCTCCCATCCACTTAGTCTCCCTCATTTCAACCTCCTACTTTCCCTTCCCTTCCCCAAAGTTCCACCATATTGTTCTTTTTTCCTCTACAAGACTATGTGTTTTTTTTAATATTATAAAGTGTTAAGTTTGCTTATGTTTGTCTCAGTTGTACCAATGATGTGGAACCTTTGTGAAAGAGCCTCAGCTTAAAGGTATTTGTAATCCTAGAACAAATAAATAAATAAAAAAAGTTATGAGCTATTTTGTAACCCTGATTTCACTACCTGTTCAAAACAGCCTGTATCAGTGAAGAGCTGATGATGATGTCATCTCCGGACCTCACAGTCTAGTATTCCCTGTCGGCAAGCTTATTGGACCTGTTTCTCCAAAGTTGTAAAGATCATGTGCAATGGTTTTCACAACTAAATCAGGCAGCACCAGTCAGTAAACATTGCTTTAAAAACTGTGTGTGTTTCAAGTTTTGTATCAGAGCTGACAATATTCTGTTGATGTACCTTTTTGTTGTGGTCCTCTTTTTCTAGGGTTGCTGGATGTTGGGTCATAGCATACTGTTGTGAGGCTTGCACACTGAATAAGTTGCTGATGTTGTAAAAGGCTGAGATCATTCACACCTATCAATCAACTGAAGTGATTTCTAAGAAAGGCACTTTAAAACAATTATTCCATCTCCTTGCAATGGGGGTGGAGAGGTAATGCTGTTTTGAAAACTTACTAGGAGTTTATAATTTAGCCAGCACAATGTGCTCTCCCTGTTAGACTGTTTTGATGTACATTGAGGCTCATCTATGTTCTTCTCTAAATTAAAAAGATCATTTTAACAGAGCCAACACTTCCACCCCTAGTAGGAATTAACACATATAAGGCCCCTATTAAAACATATTGTAAAGCAGACACTGCCAAACAGCAGTGAAGTTACCAACATTACAATACCAGCAGTACAGTAACCCCATACTATAATGAACTAAAAGGGAGCCATAATCTGTATTCATTATAGCTCCCTATTTGTTACAAAGAGGGTCGCTACTATGCACTACTGTTGGCCAGTGCATATGTCACCTGCATACATAAAACACTTCCCATATGCCTTATACACTGAACTATCAGCAAAATAAAGCTAAAATCAAAAAATATCCACATCTTAACTACTAGCTGAAACTCTAAGTTAAAGACAGCACCTGTAACAGGAACGGTGGCTCACAGCTTCCATGTCCTTTACAAACATGTCGCCCCACCCCCAATTCATAGACTTACCACTCCAGATATCTGTACACAGACTATTACACTAGGCAATAGTAAAAGCAAAAAAGAAGCAAGTTGACAAAAGGAAAAACCCAACAACACACCTGTCTCCAAATTTCAGATCGTTTTTGTTGCTCTTCCTGCTTTCATAATCACCCCATCCAGCTCACAGATCACAGCTACAGCTCCACCACATCTGATTTCCTCAGTATGATTCAGAACCTACTCTGCATTAAATAAATTCAGTACTGGACAACATAAATTTACTAAGTAAAGGTGAGAGTTGGGTGGGAGATGGAGGGGGAGCGTGTTTGTAAAGTGCATGGAATCTCTGAGTGGCCATCCATGTTACAGGTGCTGTCTTTATCTCCAAGTCTCAGCTAGAAGTTAAGATGTGGATATTTTTTGACTTTAGTTTTAACTTTATTTTCCTGACAGTACAGTGTATAAGGCATATGGACAGTGTTTGATGTGTGCAGGTGACATGTGTGCTGGCCGATTGCTGGTGCGGATAGGAATTCTGAAGAACAGAAATACTGAAACATCAGAAGCCACATGAGGCATTCATTATAGCCAAACTTTTGCTATAGCAGGGTTCACTATAGCAAGGGGAAACTGTACAACGTCTTAACAGGCACAGTAGAGTAGTGCTCCAAATGGCTTCAGCAGCCTGGATGCATGCTGACTCAGCATTCAGCAGCCCTTGAGAAATGGACCACACCAAAAGGCATTATAAAATACAATTTTGTCAACCTTGTTACAAAATCTGAAACACATATAGTTTTTATAGCAATGCTTTTTGAATGGTGCTGCCTGTTTTACTTTAGACAGCTATTGCACATGATCTTCAGTTCAGTTCAGTTTATTGATTGACAAGACAGAGGGCAGGTTTCTCAAAGAACAGCAAAAATCCCTCAGCTATGGGAAAAAGGCTTGCAGCACTGTGGAAATGCAGTTGCGTGATATTCTGAAAGAAAATCAAGCAGCTAAGGAAAATCCATTAAAAGTATCACAGCTGCGGAATTCCAGCAGCACTGGGAATCCCGCAAGTGCTGCAAATCCACAGCTGTGGATCCATAGCTGTGGAAATGGCTGAGGAGGCACAGCAATAGTAAGTCCATGTAGCTGAAGCAGCAGACATTAACATTGCTGCCATTGTATGAGGCTGACAGCACCCACAAGGATACCTGCTACCAGTCCCTCATTGGGACCACTGCAGCACCGCAGGTACCAACAATACTGTGGCACCACAGTGGCTGACAGTCACTGCTGGTCATCCCTCCCTGGGGTGATCCTGTTTCCTGTGGGGGTGATACTTGCTGCAGGCTGGTTAGGCCGTACTGCTTGTGGGGCTCTGTCATGGGCTGCACTGGGTCTGGTGGTTGTTGTCTGGCTGACCAAGGCACCTAGCTTCACCTGAGCTCTTTCCTTCTAAGACTGCTTGAAAGGCAGAGTAGAGAACCTTACCAGAGCAAGGGAAAAGGATTAAGACTTTTTTTGGCTAAGCAGATTTACTGTGTGGTGTTGTTTTTATTTTTTACTCACAGGGATTGCTACTGTTTGTTGCTAACATTTCCTTGCTTTATTTTTCTCTGTAGCAAAGTGTTTCTTACAGCGTATATCTTCTTTGAAATTATTACAGGTGGTGCTTACAGGTTTTACAGTTTAATCTAACATTAGGATAAGCTTTTAGGGTTACTGCATTTGTTGTTGACTGATTGTTTCTGCTCTTACCTCCTTGTTCTTTCGTCCGTGGTTCTTCTTTTTCAGCAGGGGAAGGGACCAGCCACCCACCCCATCCCCAACCACCCCACACTACACTCCTTTAATAGGGTACCACAGTTGTGACATTTCCTGTGACAGAGCAGGAATGGGCGGATCAGTGGGGCATCCGCAAGGTGAGCTCATTTACAGGGGCACTAGTAATTTAACTTGTTATAACAAGTTAAACAAAAACAAAACACAATCAAACCATTACTTGCATTTTCTTCCTTCTAATTACTCTGACTAGGTTATAAACCCAGCAACTTATCTGGAATGGATATCATTAACTGCAGGTACTGTGGAAAAATTTTGAGAAGGACAGTCTTACAGGATTTAGGACACTGTCCTACATGCTGGGCCATTGGAGATCTTAGGGCTCTGCTCCGGGCAGCATGGGCAGAGATTGCATGCCTCAAATTTCATATTCAAGAGGAAATACATTATAAGAACCACCTGCCATTTCCCCAGCATCCAACAGAAAAACCTCGACCGCAGAGGGTAGTTGGTCCAGAAGGTTGGCAGGTGGTTAGGAGGGGCAAATCAGGTGCCCCATCACTCTCTGCTTTCCAACATATTACCTCCAAAAAACATATAAACACTACAAACAGGTATCTGCCTCTATCTCTGAAATCAAACAAAGAGGCAGAAGACACTGCAGAGCAGGACACTGCAGCACAGGAGCTAGCACAACAAAACTCACCTAAATCAGGAACCAAAACAAAAAAAGCAAAAAGGAAATCCAAAAAACTTCTGATCATAGGAGACTCCATGATTCGGGGAGTTGATACCCATCTCCAGCCAGGGGTAATGGTCAGATGTCTCCCAGGTACATCAGCATGGAGAGACATTGACCGCATTGCTAAAATTGTTCACAAAGCAGGAGAAAACATTGATGTCCTAGTACACATAGGGACTAATGATCTCGCCAGCCGGTCAGTTGTGGAGACCAAGGAACACCTGACCAGGCTGGCTGACAAACTATCATCCATTTCATCTGGCATCTCCTTCTCTGACATCCTGCCAGTCTGGGAGAGGGGGGCAGATGGACGGAAGGTCAGAGAAGGGGAGATAGGGGAGCTAAACACGTGGCTCAAGGGCTGGTGCCAGGAAAAAGGACACAGATTTGTAGGGAACTGGCAACAGTTCTGGGAGCGAAAGTTCTTTAAATTTGATGGACTGCATCTGACTACGGAGGGAGTCAGTGCATTGGGGCAGCAGTTTGATGTCTTTGCAGAATATTTAAACTAGCAAATGGGGAGAGGGGTGCAGCACCCCATACGTCGAATGGGAAGAAAACCCCTCCCCATCAGCTAGTGGTCAAACAGGGATTCAGCATGTTTGCAGTTCATTTGCATCACCAGGTAAGAAAAAAGGTTTGTCTTCCCATACGATGCACAGGGGTAATGCCAAACCTCACCCAACAACTAACACACCGAAATCTGGCCAATGGAAAATCATGTACACAAATGCTCACAGCCTGGGAAATAAGATCCCAGACCTGCAGGCAATAATGTCAGAGGCTAAACTGGACATAGTAGCAATTAGTGAGACGTGGTTTACCAGTAACTACACTTGGGAGACTTCAGTACCTGGCTATATATTGTTCAGAAGAGACTGAGGTGCAAAAAGGAGGGGAGGAGTGGCCCTGTATTTCAATGAAAATATCAAAGCTACAGAAATTCAGAATACACATAAGGAGCCAGAAGAACTGTGGGTTACCCTGGAAACAGGAAATGGGACAGCCATAAGCACCAGGGTTGTCTACAGGCCCCCAGACCAGGGGGAGGACATAGACACATTACTGTTAGAAGATATACAAAACATGACAGCTAAAGGGGAGGTTCTGATAATGGGAGACTTCAACATGCCGGATACAGATTGGTCAATACCAGCAGGAACATCTGCCAGAACTAGACACACAGTGGATTCCTGCAGGAGGGCCTCAAACAACTGGTACAACAACCCACAAGAGACAGGGCTATCCTAGATCTAGTACTGACTAACAGGAAGGGATCACAGATCTCCAGGTAGAAGGCCACCTGGGGCCAGTGACCATCAAATGGTATGGTTCAATTTGGCTACTACATCTAAATCATCCCATTCCAAGGCAAAAATATGGGACTTCAGAGGAGCTGACTTTGATAAGATAGCCAACAGAGTTAAGCTAGCCCTGGCAAAAAGAAACACAGGTGAGGGGGTACAGGCAAAGTGGTCAAGCATTAAGGATGCAATACTTGAAGCAACATCCCATTATGTTAGACAGAAAAGGACGTGCAAAAGAAGAAGGAAACCACTTTGGTTCTCAAATACAGTATCAGAAAAGGTCAGAGCCAAAAGGCTGGCCTTCAGGAAATATAAGGGAACACAGTTGGATGAAGATAGGTAGGCATACCAAACTGCCCTAAGGGAAGCAGGGAACGCAGTAAGGCAGGCAAAATCCCAAACTGAGGAAACACTAGCACGAACAGTAAAAGAAGGTGACAAGACTTTCTATAGATACATTAGTGAAAGGAGAAAGTCCAGAGGGGGTATTGCTAAGCTTAATGGAGAAAAGGGAGCATGTGAGGAGGAGGAGGAACCTGTAAAAGCATCTATCCTAAATAGATACTTTTGCTCAGTATTTACTGAAGAGAAGGTAAGGCAGGGCCCACAGCTCAGCACTATGGACACAGGGGGGAGGGAGGTGAGCACTACTCCCTTCACAAAAGAAAGGGTCCTACAAGAGCTTGCTAAGCTCAGGGTGGATAAGGCAATGGGACCTGATGGCATACATCCCAGGGTACTTAAGGAGCTAAGGGTGGAACTAGCAGAGCCATTAGCAGAACTCTTTAGTGAGTCTCTGAGCACAGGAGAGGTCCCAGAAGACTGGAGAAGGGTTTCATGTGATCCTGCTCCACAAGAGTGGTAGCAGGGAGGAGGCAGGGAACTACAGACCAGTCAGTCTTACCTCAGCAGTGGGCAAGATTATGGAGGCACTCCTTAAGGAAAGGATAGTGCAACACCTGGAATCCATAGGGCACAAGATCCAAGACAGCATGGGTTTACAAAGGAAGGTCCTGTCAAACTAATATCATAGATTTCTTTGACTGGGTAACCAGAGTGGTGGACCAAGGGGAGCAGTTGATGTCACCTACCTTGACTTCAGCAAAGCTTTCGACACTGTTCCACATAGAAGATTGATAAATAAGCTGGGTAGGCTCGGGGTGGGTCAGAAGTTGGTCAACTGGGTGGCAAACTGGTTGACGGTCAGAAAACAGAGAATGGTGGTAAATGGCATACAGTCAGAAGAGATGCAAGTCACAAGTGGGGTACCTCAGGGATCAGTTCTGGGGCCAGTCCTCTTCAACATATTCATTAGTGACCTTGCAGATGGACTAGAGGGTAAGGCTTGTCTGTTTGCAGATGTCACCAAGATCTGCAACAGAGTAGATGATCCAGATAGGGTGGGCAGAATGAGAAGAGATCTAGATAAACTAGCAAAATGGTCAGAAGAGTGGCAACTGGATTTAATGCAAAGAAGTGCAAGATCATGCACATAGGGAAGAGAAACCCTGAAGCCACCTATAGGCTGGGAGGGGAGTTGCTAGCAGTCACAAAGGAAGAAAGAGACTTGGGCATCATCATCACTGATGACCTGAAATCATCCAAGCAGACCTCTAAAGCAGTAGGTAAGGCTAGGGGGGTGTTAGGGTGTATTAGTAGGGGTATCACAAGTCGTAAGAGGGAGGTAATAATCCCTCTTTACAAGACACTGGTTAGGCCCCATCTGGAGTACTGCGTGCAGTATTGGAGGCCACACCTTCACAAGGACATTAACCAAATTGAGGCAGTCCAGAGAAGGGCAACCAAAATGGTGCAGGGACTGCATCAAAAGACATATGAGGACAGATTAACAGAGCTCAATATGTATACCCTTGAGCAAAGGAGGGAGAGAGGTGATATGATCGAGGCATTCAAACACCTTTGAGGGCATTAACAAGGTGAAAGAGTCTCAACATGTTTAAATATAAGAAAATAGCAGGACAAGAGGACACAGCATGAGATTAGAGGGGGCCAATTAAGGGGAATGTGAGGAAATACTTTTCACAAAAAGGGTGGTGGATGCATGAAATGGCCTACCTCAAGAAGTGGTGGCTATGAATACAGTGCACGGCTTCAAACAGGCATGGGATAGATATAAGGGAGCAATACAAATGAGTATGAATAGATAGGCCACTGACAGAGCAAAGGCCAATGGCACATTTATAAGGTAGAAAAAGAAATGGGCAGACTGGATAGGCCTTGCGGTCCTTATCTGCCATCAACTTCTATGTTTCTATGTTTCTATGTCTGTTGCCATATTTTATCATGACAATGTGTGCTTTTGTTGCTGTAACATCAGCCACTGCTATACTATCTGAGATGCTATTACCTGTAGATAACCTCCACCTTAACTGATTCCAATTGTTGGGTCACTACTGCAGTTTGCTGAGGGAGAGTTACAACTCATTCCACTGTGTGTAACATTTCCACAGCTGCAGAAAAAACTGGCTGAGAATAGTCTTGCAGGAGCTGTGCCTTACTTATCTCACACCTTTTTTTCCTCAGGGGCTTCCGCAGCTGCACTTTTTTCCACAGTCCCTAGTGTTTTTTCCACAACTGTGAAGGTTTTTATGAATAGCACTTAGAGCAATATCCCCTTTTTTTCCATAGCTACGGCAGTTTTGGGGATTTGGAGAAGGTGTTGCACCTTCCGAAAGCTTTGTGAATCCAGCCTGAATTGTCATTACAAAATATTGCACAATACATTTTAGCATACATAAATATACATGTAACATTCTACATTGTTAAAATCCATAGAGGTAAAATTACCAATAAATATACAGGGAAATTGAGTAGTACAATTAAATTGGTATTTCTACCAGTAAACTCATTCAGATGTTTATAATTAAACTATTGCACATGTCTCTACATCTAAGATTTAGTAACAACATAAGTGTCACCCTTATAGTAACCAATTCCTTATTTGTAATATGCAGTTTCTTATGTTCTATCTTTTTAAAGAACAATGCAACATTTTCTAATATCTCAGTATTTTTGGATTTCAATAATGCATTCACTTGATATTTAAGTTCCATGTCTAAAGTTGATAAAACACTATCCAAGTATAGATTTCTTTCTTGAATATAAAGAGGACATAAAATCAATAGATGTAATTGGTTGTCTTCCCCAAATTGGCACCTGCAAATTTGTGAAATATTTTTTATCATAGAACCCTCTCACATGATCTTTAAAACTTAAGAGAAACAGGTCCTATAAGCTTGCTGACAGGGAATACTAGACTGTGAGGTCCTGAGATGACATCATCAGCAGGTCTTCATTGACACAGGTTGTTTTGAACAGGTAGTGCAATCAGGGTTACAAAATAGCTCATAACTTTAAAATGAAGTAACACAGAAATCTAGTTTTTGGTATGAGATTTACTGGGGGTATACTTATTCAGATTCTGAAATGTTGCACTTTTTGTATGAGAGTTTTTTTAATTGCTGATGTTATTTTGGAATATCTAGCTGATAAGAACTTGGCCAGGTTTGGCCAGCCTTTGAGCAAGAGATTAGAGAGTTGAGATACATGTTTTTTTTTTCCCATATTGTTTTTTGTTTCTCTCAGCTAGCAGTTCATCTCTTAATGATATACCCTGTTTGCAGGGTGTACCCTCATCAGGCTGAACCCAGCCATCATTCAGTAAGCTACCAGTTTTTTCTCCAACAATTTTTCCCTCCTATCTCCCCTGATGGGGGTAGTGCCTCTCTCAGCCTCACACAGCCATAGCTTCCCCTGTGGCAGGAACAAGCTCCCTGGCCCAGCCCAAGGGGTTGCTGTGTTGCTGGAACAAACCACCAACCCTCACTAACTGAGATGCACTGCCAAGCAGCAGTTATCTTGACCTTGGCCTGTGTCCTGATGTGGCTTTCTAGGCTTGCTTCCAAACCTTGGTCATTAGTATGGCAGCATGACACCCTGCTACTGGGCCATAGGGGTGGCCTCAAAGCCTAATATTTAAGTTCAATGAACCTATGAAAATTGCTGATAGTATGTTCTCTAGTTTTGAAGTTGTAGGGACTTAAAATTCATCAGTTAACATAATTGCAAAATGTCATTTTAAAATATCTGGACGTTTGGAGGATTATAACTCAATCATCTTTAAAGACCAAGATCTCAAACTTGGCACACTTCTGTATGGACTGTGGACAAGTCATTAAATCACATTTGGTGCATTTGTACAACTGTGTAAATTAGATGGGGACAACTGAAATCACACTTTTGTTAAAATTTTACAACATTTTCACAGACATTTCATAAAATTTCACAGAAGCAAAACCATAATTTTGCTAGAATTCTACTGATGGAAGATACATTTCACCCATTCCTAATTACTTAAGAATAATAAGCCATGTTAGCTATAGTTTTTGAGTAATTCATTTCTTTCTTTCCCCATCAACCACATGTAATCTATTTTCCTTTTTTATGTTCTCTCGCAAAGCATGCAAACATTTTGGTATCAGTCTACACTGTGAGAGGGCTTTTTGTGGTACGCCCCTCCATTTTGTATCACAGCTTCAGAATGTTTAATCTACTCCATAATTCCATGCACTCTTAACCTTTCTCCTCCTTTTATCTTTAAAGTCTTTACCCAATAACAAGACTAGAAAATGAAGAGTAGAGGGCTTTCTTGTGCAACTTCTAATTTATGTTTGAATTCTTATGTCTGCTTTTCATTCCACATACTAAATGCTACTGTTTCATACTTTTATATGTTCTACTGTTTAGAAGTTTGTTTCTCAGGGAATGGCAGAGATGTTGCATAACCCATATCATTTGCATACCCTTGATGCAGTGCTGACAACTCATGAAATTAATGTATTTTCATCTGTAGTAAAAAGCAATAAAACAGATGTTTTAATATGTTCCTACACTCATTAATCACTTTAAGTAAGGAGCTATGTTACTCTACTTACCTGTATTTTGAATGCTAAAATTAAAGCATTTTTATAGTGTTTGGTGGAAAATTGTTCTAGGCAGAAATCTGTCTGTAGAACAACGTTGTTGTGCTGCAGTAACTGCATCATTTTGCTGTTGTGCTGCACTAGCTACATACCTACTACAGCACAACAACATCGAACGTCTTCATGCAGTCGCACTAAAGTGACTGTGGCAGTGTGTAAGTGAAGTGAATCATGCTGGAAAGAACCACTACAACTCATACCACAGTATGGCATTTTTTTGTACTGGGGGACCTTTTGGGATTAAGGAGTATAATTATGATTGTCCATACATTATAGAAGATTCTGCATGGGCAATCATACACATACAAGGCTATTTTTAAATCCCAAGGCTTCCGTGGTAGCGAGACCTCTCAAGCTGCACTCTTGAGGTCTCTTGTTACCACAGAAACTTCTTGAGTGAAAAACAGCCTTGTTGTGTATGATTGCTCATACACAATCCTTTATGTTCATTACCTTACAACGTAACTAAGCAAGGCTCAACACATATGTTCCAGAAATCAAGTGAATATGTTTGCTTGTAAAGCATGTGAATAAACTGGCATCACTCTGAAGTGGTAGATAGCTTTTAAGGATATGCTTCTTCTTCTCTTATCACAGCTCCAGAATACTCAATCTGATCCCTACTTTCTCCCACTGTCTGCCTCTCTCCTCCTTTTTTCTTTGACGTCGTTGCCCATTCACAAGGCACACAAGTTATAACCTAAGAAAACATCAACATTTTATGTGAACTTTTTCATTTCCCACTCCTGACAATTGCTCTATTATAATTCATGTTATTAATTTTTAAATTTTAACTGCTGAACAATCTATGCCCAGGAACTAGGGCTGTGTGAAATTAACAAAATCTGATTTTGCAGAATTTCACAAAATTCTGTGAAATTCCACAAAATGTGAACTTTTGTGTAACTTTGTGGAATTTTTCAAACTTTTTAATTGGTCATAACTCAGTCAGCATCATAGGGAGAGATCTATAATTTGGCATGCATATTGTTTGGAAGAGGCCAGAAAACAATGCCCAGTGCCATGACATTTTGGATGACAGGCAGAGAAGTTATAGTAGCTCAAAATAAATCTGGCAATTTATTATTCATATGGAAATTTCTGAAAACATTTTTTATGTTTGCAATTAGCCACCTTTGAAGCTAGATACAGTGTGCACCACTTATTCTGGGTGCATTCGTCCATAAACAACCTGACTGCTATATGCACTGGTCGCTACAACATTAGTGCTGTTTCCAAATGAAAAAAAAATGTTAATAATGTTTTGCATGAAAATCAGTTCCATTTACTGTGCTTGCATGGGAACACCTCTTACATCAAATTCAATGCTACACAGTGCTACATACATTTGGGCAAACAATTCAGTACTGCTGTAGAGACTACAGTAAAGTAATAGTTCAATTAAAAATACTCAATTATTTTAGCTTGCACCATGTTTTTCCTGCAATAGGGCTGCCAAACCTTTTCTGCAGCTATGAGAGCATTCTAGTCTGGTGGCATTACTGGGTGTTGCTCCATCACCCAATGGAGAGTTAGAAGAGCGCTCCCTACATCAGCAGGTGAAACATTTTGTTCCTCTCTGCAGTTGGCATCCTTACTTTCATCTTCCTCCTCAGCATTCTCCTTGGTTCTATTGTGTACTGCAAACAGACTAATCAGAGGTGCAAGCACACCACTCCAGCAGCTTGTGGTTTGATACTGTCTCAGAGGAACAAAAGAAGCTGAGAGCTGTAGCCAGCTTAAAGTGCTTAAGTGATCTAATAAGGTGTCAATTGAAAACACTTACAGTGACCAAGTACCTGCCAGCTGGATGCTGCATGACTGCATAAGTGCCCAAAATCCAAGGCAGGCAATGATCATCATATGCAGTGGCTTCCCCATTGGAATTATAGCAGATGGCAAATGGAAATTACAATCTGCCCACTAAAACCGATTGCCCGTTATAGCCATGGGCAGTATAAGTGGAGTGCACTGTATAGCAGATGGCAAAATGGATATAGCAATCTGTCCGCTAAAACCGATCACCCTTTATAGCCGTGGGTGGTACATAAGTGGAGAGCACTGTAATTGCCTATGGACTGTTACCATGGTCTCTATTGGTGGCACAGTATGAGCTATGCTTCAGTAGGATAAAGTTAGAGGCAACCGATTATGGGCAATCCAAATTTTAAGTTGAACGGGCATGTGATATCCCTGCCTTTTGGCCCTACCAAGCTATTGCATTGGGTGCACAGCTTATGAATAATGGGGTTCTTTTTACATGTACAGAATTCGAGTAACATTATGATGCTCCTAATAAACATTGCTTTAGATATCTGCAGCTCTTTCACTTGTTTTTAAGCATTTTGCACTGGTGCTTTGCTAACTGAGCATGGCCAGAAATTGCTTTAGCTCCTAGGTCCTACTTCTGACACATGCTATTTCTTTTCTTTATACTCAGATTTATGTCTTACTCCCTAACACTGTTGAGGGTGGGATCTCTTTTTGTCATTGTGACCTCCCTGCTTCTAGTGGTGCCTGTGATTGGTCTTGCATTTGAGGAATTTGTATAAATATATCAAGTTTGATCAATATAGTTTTGTGCAATTTAAACTTCTACATAACATTTATTATACCCCTCTCAAATAGTATAAAATGGGTAGAATGAACTCTGTCTCATGCACTCATGGTCAGACTGCCCCCAGTTTGCTTTTGCATGTTATGTGAGAGTGCTCTAAGGTAGCACCTTTTTAGTCTATGTTGCAGACTAAAGTAGATCCAATCTTGGACTTAGATCAAGCATTTTCACCATATATTTGCTTACTTGGTATGTATACAGACATATTAATTTGTATGTAGAGATATCACATGGTGTTAATTTCAACTTGGCCAAAAAAGTTATTCTATGGCATGGGGGGTAGTGTTATACCAACTTATGCAGAATGGTATGAAGAAATTCTTTTCACACTACATGCTGAGAAAATGATTGCTAGCATGCCAGATCATTTGGCTTTTTATCAGCAGATATGTGAGGCACCGTATACCTTATTGTTGCTCAGTGCATGAGCCCAGTGTCACGCAACCCTTATTCTCTCTTGTTTGGTTGTCTGTTGTGTTTCTTAACTCATCTCATGGTATCTTGTCATATTTAGCACCATTTCTCCAGGTTTTCTATTGGTCTTTTCCCCTCATGGTAACTCCCCTGTTGTCATTACTAAGCTCCACGATTATGTGTAGGGTGAGCAGGGGGCAGGTATGTTTGATAAGATGGATTGGCTGTTTTTATTGTTTTGTGATTGTTTTCTTTGTTCGTCTTGTTGTTGCCCTGTTTATATATATTTTTTTTCTCATATGCTTGCCTAATTCTTCAATAAAGTTTATTAAATTAATTAAAAGAGTGTTGCACTGGCCACCACACCAGAAGAATGACTTGAACATGGGGCTAGAGTCCACAATTATGGAGATGGCCAGTAGGGAGAGGTAGTGATAAAGGGGGACTTTAATCTACCAGGGGTAGATTGGATGATTCCTGCTACCACCAGTGCCAGGACTTAGGTGCTGCTGGAGGCATTCCAGAATGGGGTTTTGACACAGTGTGCCCTAGAACCCACCAGGGAGATAGCTATAATGGACCTGGTTCTGTCTAATGGTGTGCATGTCTAGGAGGTGAGGGTGGAAGCACCACTAGCAGGAAGCAACCACAATATGGTATGGTTTCATGTGGACATGGGAAAGTAGATGTTTGGAATTATGACACGGGTGTTGGAATTCAGTAGGACAGACTATGGAAAAATGGGAGGAATTCTGGAGTGGCACCTAACTGAGATCAGAAAAGAAATGGGGGTGGTCAAGAAATGGGCCATCATCAAGGAAGGGCTGCTGGCAGCCATTAATGAGTGTGCCAAAATGAAAAGCAAAACATTCTGAGTCAAGAAGTCCAGCTGGTTCAACAAAGAAGTAGCCAAGGCAGTAATCAGCAAAAGGCAGCTTTCAAAAAATACAAATGTACCTGATGGGATGAGGACTGAGAGGAATACAGCAATGAAGCAAAGGAGGCTAGCAAGGCAGTCTGATTGGCCAAGGTCAGGAAGGAACTACAGCTGGCAGAGGGGGTGAAGAAGGGGGAGAAAGCCTTCTCCCTGTACATTAGGGAGAAGAGGGATATCAAGGATGGGATAATCAGGCTGAGAAAGGAGGAGGAATGGGTGGGGGGTAGCGTGGAAAAGGCAGAGGTAATTAACAAGTGTTAGAGAGGTGTGTAGTTAACTGTTATATTGCAAAAGCAGAGTACGGAGAGGTGTTCCTTTGCTTTTTTATTACCCTACAGTGTGTTTGATTTAAATGTCAATGTTCCACTGCCTATACAGTGGAAAAAGAACCAAGTCTCATTGCAGTTAAAAACATCAGCTGGTGAGAACTGTTCAAGTAGACTGGGCAAGACTTCAATCACCCAGGACTCAGCACCACTGCTGTCAGCATTTTGTTTCTCCCCGTGTGCTCTCTTGTATGTACTGTTGTGTCGCACCTTCCAATGGTACAGCCAGCCCTCCAATGGATTTAAATCTGCTTTCCCCATTGCTTCAGCAATCTTTGTTGCCTTCTGCATTAAGACAGACCCACTCATGTCAGCGTGGCTCAATTGGTAGCACATCCGCCTCTGGACCAGAAGGTCGTGGGTTCTCATCCCACACCGGGATTGGACTTGCACTTAAAAATCGCTGGCATCTGAGTGCAGTATTAGGGGGTGCTGTACTGCTGGGGTGTGCTGTCCTTCAGATGAGATGTTAAAGTGAGGTCCCTTCTGCCCATCCTGGTGGGTGTCCAGGTGGAAGTAAAAGAACCCAGAGCACTCTTCGCAAAGAGTAGGGAACATTCCCGGTGTCCTGGCCAACATTCCCCTTCCCATAAACCGGTTCATACAATTATCCAGGCTGTGTGTGGGTGATGATGTGCGATATGGCCACCACCACACATTCAGTCACTTCACTACCAGTCTAGCATTGCTTATAAAGCACTTTGGTTGTAGGAAAAGTGCTATATAAATACTGATTCTTCTTCTTCATTCTTCGCATTTTGGCATCTCTCCCACGAAGCGTTGGCAAACCAACGTAGAAGTGCCTCTTCAGTTTTTCACCTTTGCCAGTTTGTTTACGCTGTCTATTGGGGTTTTCATTGTTGTGCCAACCCTTTGTAAGCTTGTTCTGACTGAGAAGCAGATCTGACAGTGCTGATCATGGCATGCCGAAATAAATTGCCAATTCTCGCACAGAAGTCTTTGGCATGTCATCGATCTGTTTTAGAATTTAAATTTTTTTGGCAAGCATCAGAGTGTTACACTTCAACATAGTGTAAGGATTTAAGCAAAAAAATCACCTTATGGAATAGCAGCTGCAGCAGAACAGCAAGCTGATTATGAGCAGGTAAGCAGGTATGCACACACAGGCCGGGATATTCAGAGCAGTTGCACCATGCGCAATAGGGATGTGCCTGTGCAATCACTGAAATGCACCAAAATGTGTGATACTCAGTGGCAGCAGAAGCGCAGCACAAAATCCAATGCACAAGAGCACAATAGAAATGAATGCATGCGCAACTGCAGGGGGCGTAACCATGAATATGTGGTGCAGTGCGATATTCAACAGCAGGCGATGTGCGCAACAGAGGAGCAATCGGAAGTTGGGCAACAGTGGACTTGAGCCAAAATAGAAGGGAGCAACTGAGGGGAGGCAGCTTGCACATGAGAGAAGCCATAGTGGTAGGGAGACAGGACACAGCAGCAGGGAGTGAGGGCAACAGAAAGCAGCACTGGAGTGGCCCAGAGGTGGACGGGGTCACAGGGAGTGTGTGTGCGTGTGTTTGTCAGAGGGACT
This sequence comes from Neoceratodus forsteri, assembly GCA_016271365.2. Lineage (NCBI taxonomy): Eukaryota > Metazoa > Chordata > Ceratodontiformes > Ceratodontidae > Neoceratodus > Neoceratodus forsteri. The sequence goes on along the minus strand of CM057455.1, from coordinate 916,712,211 downwards.
GTGCATGGATGCCACAGAGGAGGGACAGCAGAGGGGCCTAGGCAGGTCACACTGTGAGTGGCACATGAGGCGCAGTGCCAGGGGTGCACCCAGTGCAGGGGCAGGGCCAGCAGCACACAGCCAGAGGACCGGGTAGAGAGCCGCCGGGGGGGGAACAACAACCCTGGACATGGCCAGTGCAACATTCCAGATGGAGGTGATCATGAGGGGTGTGAGGAGGCAGGGTGCAGGGAGGCCCAGCTGTGGAAGGGCCCATCGTCGGTATGCCCAGAACAGGCTGTACTGCGCCTGCATCAGCTTCGAGTTGTACAGTGAAACTGAGATCGTGGGCCGGTACCACCTGAACTGGGCCATTCTGAGGTGGCTCTGTGAGCTGTGCAGTGAGGTGATGCAGGCACCCACAAGATGGAGCCATGCCCTGTTGGTGGAGACAAAGGTCACGGCGACCATGTGCCTGCTCACCATGGGTACCTTCCAGAGACCAACAGGGGACACAACAGGCATATCCCAGTCAGCCACATCATGCATCCTCACATAATTCCTCAGCACACTACTGCCATATGCTGCGGAGTACATCCGCTTCCCCAGCACACAGGCATAGTGTACAGCAAACATGCAGGAGTTCCACAAGGTAGCACAGTTGCCTGGTGTGCTCAAAGCCATCGACTGCACCCATGTTGGTATCCACACACCACCTGGCCCAGAAGGGGGTGGCATACGTCAACCTCAAGGGATACACTAACGTCAACTGCCAGGTGGTGTGCGATGCCAGGGAGCGCATAATCAATGTCTCTGCCATGCTCCATGGGGGAGCACATGATGCCTTCATCTGGCACCAGTCTGCACAGTGCCACAGGTTTGAGAGTGAGGACATCCCCATTGACCATCTAGTAGGTGAGTATGCAGTGCACGCCAGATGGTGGGTGCAACAGGATGTGAGTGTGGTGCAAGAGCAGGGATGCCATGGGATGCAGTCTGGATGGCTGGGGACACAGTGACACAGATCCCCATACTAACGATACCTCTCAACACACAGGTGACAGTGGGTATCCACTCTAGCCCTGGCTGCTCACACCATACCAGTGGCCCTCGACTCCAGTGCAGCAACAGTACAATGAGGCACACAACATGGAACATCATTGAGCGGGTGTTTGGGCAGCTGAAGGCTCGGTTCCATTGCCTGGACAGGTCTGTCGGTGCCCAACAGTACAGCCCCTCTAAGGCCTGTGGGCTATTCCTAGCCTGCTGTATCCTGCACAACAAAGCTACTGACAGTGGGATAGCCATTGAGGTCGAAGAGGGGGACAGCAGTGGGGACGATGGGGTTGCCAGTCCAGCTAGAGGTGGGCATCCACCCCCTGGGTGAAGGGATCCCCAGTTGGCCTGGATGGTGCAACAGCACTGGGTCACCATTGCAGAGGAGCACTATGCACCACACAGGTAGTTGAACATGTCCACGAGCATGCCCAGGGTATGAAAGCACAGCCGACAGACAGGCGGAGGCAGACACCTAGCCTGGGTCAGTGGCAGGGGGTGTGTAAATGGGAGGGGGCTCAGACACCATGGTGGAACACAGCAGGGCTGCACACAGCATGCACACACATGCACACACCCCCAACCCCTGCCCACACAGCCACATGCACACCCACCCCCATACGCCCCCCTCACCCAAACCGGACCCAACAGAGCCACACCCAGAGGCAGGCACTGGGTGTGTCTTAGATGCTGAGCACTGTTGCACAGGGTATCCTGTGATAATAGCGACTAAAGAATCGCAAATAAATAATAGCGAGGAAAGAATAGCGCATGAAATAATAGCGAGTGTCATTCAATAGCGAATCCCATTAATGGCGACTTTGGCACGTCAAAATAGGCAATCGAGAAACTCGCCATAACCTGACGCGCGTTGCAACATCTCCAGAATCAGCAACATGGTTATGCTGTTTAATAACAGCTGAAACAGTGTCTACAACTGTATGAAGCCTGGCCAGACATTTGAATTTATGAGCATCCACACACCTCCAATAAACCTTATTTGCAGTTTCTTTATCCAAGCGATAAAAGTAGCCCTCATGAAGAACTAGTGGCTTACCCTTTTGACTCTTGATAAATTCCACAGACATCTCTCACTTGAATCGATGTAATGAAGGTTGAAACCCAGCACAAGAAACAGTGACGCAAGGTAGGAGGGCCATTGATGCAATGGAACTTATACACTGGAGAGGACTATGGGTGGACTATGGTCTGGTTACCTGGCAACAATTGCTATGCGGAAACAGGAAATGAAAAGTGAAAGGTAGATAAATAGAGTGGATACAGAGATAGTAAACAAAGTATGAGAGGCTACAGCAATAGAAAACAGTTTGCTATACTTGCTGTTCAGTTATTTTGACATCCGCTATACTTTAAGTCGCTATTCTTGGTATTGCTATTATGCACTCGCTGTTTTTAAATCGCAATTTTTTTTCATGATTTTTACATAGAACCGTTGCACAGTGGTGGACAGTGCTATGCTTTCATCATCATGCACACGCCATAGTGGCAAGCTGCCGGGTGGGTGTGCATAGGGCCCCTGTGTGTGCAGGACTGGGTACCACACCCATGCGTCACACTCGGAACACCACAGTACACACAGGGTGGTGGCAGACAGCGGTCATGGAGGGGGTAGGGTCAGTCATGCTGCCTAGTAGCACTGCCACTATGGATGCATGGGTGGCCCCGCTGAGGCCTGCCAGCTGGCACAGGTGGCTCAGTGGCCTCATGGGGTTGCACAGATGGTCCCCAAGGGGTGATGCAGCATGAATGTGACTGGGTTTGTGCAGCTGTCTGCAGGCCACCAAACATGCCCACACCAGGCGTGCTTGATATGCCCACAGCTGAACCCGGCGTCGACATGGCTGGGGTCACCAGACGCCAGGCCCAAGAGGTGGACACTGCACTCTGAGTGGTATGTGGCAGCTGGGCACACAACCAGTCGGCCGGTGTTGTCAGGACAGTCATCAGCACAGTGGTGTGCCTATCCACGGCTGCAGTCACATCCACCTGCTGCCGAGCTAACTCTGCCAGGAGCAGGGCATGGTCCCCACTGTGCCGCTCCTCTGCCTGGCACAGCTCCACACAGAGTGCATCTACCGCTACCATGAGCCGGATCTACTGATCCACAGAGGCCTGGAGCAGATGGCTGTGGTCGTCCAAGGGGTCGTCTGCATGGACACCATGCCAACCCATGGGTGAGACCTGGCCCTGCGGTGCAGTGCCCTGCGATGGTGGGCACTGCATGATGGTGCGATCCTGGGGTATTACCTCACGTGGTGCACCATTTCTTCCCGCCACCACCAGCCCCCCTTCAACACTGTCCAGCTGCTGCTACCGCCTCTCCAGCTGCTGAACGCTGGGCATCACCAGTGCGGCTGCATTGGCACCACCTACATCACTGACACATCCGCACACCAGTGCTGCCTCACTGGATGCTGCGGACACATTGGGCACAGTGGCCTGTGGGCAGGCAACCTTGCCAACGCTGCCCTCAGAGCCACCCTGGCAGTCGCCTGTCGAGGGTGCCCCCTGTGACACACCAGCATCACTGTCTGGGATGTACGTCAAATCATCATCAGTGCTAGAGTCAGCCCTGATCTGTGTCTCAGCACACAGGACACCATCCCTGGCGTCATGCTGGAACACAGCCAGGGCCTTGTCTGCACCCATGCCACAGGCATCAGCCCGGACAGCTGCACAGAGTTGTTGGATGTCAGACCCTCAGACACTGATGGAGGTGGATGGGCACTCCACCAGTTCCAGAGCCACACCCTCGGTGGACACACCCACCCCCGCTGCTTCATGCAGGCGGCTCAGGAGCTGAGGAACATAATTGCCATTAAGCGGTGCCCGACGATCCTGGCCCCAACCCCCTGCCACCCTCACATCACCACCACCATTCCTACCATGCAGTGATGGACTGCCACCCATCTGGAAGCCTCCACCAGGCACACCCTCAATGGCACAGCACCACATGCTGCCGGCCACCTGCTCCTGCTGCAGCATCAGGCATGGCACAACCTGCTGTCCCCCGCCTGTGGTGGAACGCGCTGCCTGGATGGCGGCCACCTTATCCTTGATCCTTCTCCTGTCAGTGTCAACCTTCTTCTTGCATTCATGTACAGAACACTGGTGGCTGCCCTGCTGGTTGACTGCACATGTCACCTCCTCCCATGCTGTTGCCTGGGCTGTGGTGTGCCCCTCTGTCCACTCAGGAGAGGCTCCCTGGACAGGTAGGCCTAGAATAGGGCATCTGACTCTGCTGTGGTGAAGTTCAGCCTTCCCTTACGCACCTTCCCCTGCTCCTCATTCTCCTCACGTTCGGACATGCCTGTACCTGTGGAGATGGACAGGTGTTAACATGGACTGTTCAGTGCCACACTACCCTCACAGCCCACTGTCCTGATGGCCCCACAGCATGATGCTTACCTTCAAAGGCTGCGATACCGATCCATGGCCTGTGCAGTTCCATGGTGCCCTTATAGTGCAACACATGCAAATGAGGTCATGCGCAACTGTAATGGGATACAAATGCAGTGGAATGGCTCATGAGCTGATTTGCATATCATGGTTGAATATCACATGGTTGCACCGTGCCCAATGGGGTTGTGCATGCTCAAGTCAGGGTGCAACACTGTGATGTGCGCAGTCAGCCCCACAGCATGCATTTGCATGCTACTGACACGTACGCCAGTGGCACAGCATACGCACATTGAGCAGAAGGCAGCACAGTGCCTGGCCACTATTGTACCTGTGGCACTCATGCGCTGTATGACCTATGGGGCACATGCGCTATAGTGCAGGTGGCACAGTGCCATCATGCCCTTATTGCGCCACTGCACCGTGGTTACCATAACACCTCTGCACAGTAGGCCACTGCACAGTGATGGTGACATGCCCCTACAGTGCACCATATGAGGGGCCCCAATAGTGCAGTGGTGCTCTGTGTGTGGCCTGACCTTTGACCCCACAGATGACCTCTGCCCTCTAGGCACCGTACGGCCACATGGCTGCTACCCTATTGCACCGCTCAGTGTCTGCACGATTGCGAATGGCAGAGCAGCACCATGCCAGCTCCGCATGTGGTTCACATGTGCTACTGGCTGCCATTTTGATGTCTGGTTAGTGAGGGGCATGCTGCACAACAGGGAATATTATGCCCCAATATGGGGTGACCTGCAGCTCACCAACCTCGTGGCCCTTGTGCAGCCACACACTGGGGCCCTGTTTGGCCTGGTGCCCCTCCAGATGCCATGGACTGATGTGTGGCAGGAGGTTGCAGATGGCTTGGAGAAGGGAACTGGCAGCCAGCGCATGGTGGAGCAGTGTCGCCACCACTATGGTGACATGCAGCGTTGGGACCCGGACAGGCTGATGTGCCTGTAGGCGTGGGTATGGAGAGGTGCAGTGCCACGGCCAGGTAAGTGCACAGTGACCTTCACCAGTCTCATCCAACAGTTCTTGGGGTACAGTGGTCACCATGCCCCATGGCTGGGGGGTGGGGGTGGGTCAGTGCATGTGTTGGCAGCTGTGGGGGGGCACCGTGACTGCCCTGCACTACCACAACCCAGACACACTATGTGTCACATCACACAGGTCGGGGTTGGGGGGTCTATGGTTCAGACAGGTACTGATGTGTGTCTCTCCATGTTTCCCTTCTAGGCCCTGAAGACAGGTGGAGAGCATGGCTGGCAGTGGCTGGCCAGGGGCATGGCCACGCAGGGGGAGAGGGGCATTGGCCAGCCAACATGAGTGGTGCTGTGGGGCAGCAGTGCCAAGGTAACTGGGATGCAGGTGAGTACCACTTTCCCCTACACATATATGCATGCTGGCTTGCAGGGGGTAGGGGTGGCATGGCCTCAGTGGCCCTCTGACAAGAGACCACCCACAGTGTCTCTCTGCACTGTCCTGTGGCTCATGATGTGGGCAGAGGTGTCGCTGGTGGGCTGTGGTGGGCTGTGGGTGCACTCGGTGCCTGGCTGTGCCACTGCCATCACACTGCATTGCCGTGACACCGGACGGCCAGGGTGGTGGTGTGCGGTGCATGGGCAGTGATGGTGTGCAGTGGCTTGCATGGCTGTGGTTACATGGGTTGGCGATTCATGTGGGCACACCCACTGTGGGTGGTTGCATGCCATCCCAGGAGTAACGGTCACTGATGCATGCCATGCACTTTGGGTGGGCTGTGTTATCCTGGCCAGGCACTCATACTGTTTCTGCTCCCTTGTCCTAGGTGGCCATCATTGGGAGGTGGTGGAGAGGACCTTCCAGGAGCTCCTGCAGGTGGTGAGGGCCACACTTGAACTGCTGCAGTGACACGGCCAGAGGTCAGGAAGGAGGTACCACAGGCTCTGGAGGGCAGTGGCGGAGGACCAGGGCCACCATTAGGGCCTGATGGCCCACATCTTTGCCCCTCCCCACCTGGACTGTTCCCCACACACCCTTGACCCTGCTATTGCCATTCCCCACATCCCCTGCCCCTTTCACCTACCCCCCTTGTAGCATCCTACCCATACCCCTCCCAATGTACATATCTGTAAATAGGTTTTGTTCCCTTGTTGTTGTACTATTACATACATTTCTATTTACATCTGTGTCTGTCTCTGATTTGAAGCTCACACATGGAGCCTTGCTGCAGTGGTTCATGGCTGCTGTGTGGTGGGGCTGGGGTGGGTGTGGGTGTGCCTGGTGGTGCTCCTCCACAGGTGTGGGAGGAGGCCATGGGCTATCTATACAGGGCATGTGTGGTGTGCCCTGTGCACTGTTCACCTGTGTGATGCTGGCTGTGGTGCATGTGGCATTTCCTGGGCCCCCCTGTTGGTGTGGCCATTGCCTGTGTGGCTGTAGCCATTGCCACTGCCCCACCTGCATGCGTCACTGGGGTCCACGTGGTCATGTGGCTACCACCACCACATGCTCACCTGCCAGTGTGCCTCCGGGGCAGGCTGTACCTGTCACCTTGCTGACACTGCGCCCCTGCAGCTGGCACTCCAAACCCATGCCTATCAGCCTGTCATCCCTGTTGCCACTGTAGGCATTCTGTCCATGTGGACTGGGGTGGTTCCTGTGGGCCGGTGGCTGTCACATGGGGACCTGCTGCATGCAGGTGGTGGACAGGTGGCTGTGGGTTGACCCAGGCCCATTAGCCTGCTGTCAGTGTGTGCAGGCTCATGGGGTGCCTGCTACATGGCAGGCTCAATGGCTGACTGGTGATGGGTGGCCTGCAGGTTACATGGCACCATGGGATTCACACCGGCAGTGCCTATTGCACAGCTTTGATGGGATGCTTGCCGGGGTGCCCATGGGACCAGGTCGGGGGGGCTTTGGGTGTGCCCTGTGTTGCTTCCTGTTTGGCGCATGCCTCCATGCCCCACAGGAGGGTGCTGTGTTGCCTGGTGGGATTGGTGCTGTGGCATGGGTTGATGCATGGGTGTGGGCCCTTGCTCTGCTCATGTGTTTGGGGGCCTTCCTACATGTGGTGCCATCCATGGCGGACCTGGTCACATGCAGGTTCCCTCGGGTACTGGTGCTGGGTCACCCACCTTGCTGTGTCTCCATTGGGTACATGGTGGAGGGCCTTGTGTGAGATGTGGTTGTGTTGGTGGACTTCGTTGGATGGTCATAGTGGTGATTTGGTGAGTGTGCAATGTGCTCCAAGATGACTGGATGCATAGGCATGGGGGGTGGTGGACTGCCTTCATTGCCATGCACTGTTTGATCATGCATCCAGGCTAGGTGTCTCAGAAGCACTGTCCTGGGGGGACATCATCGGGATGGGGACATGGCATGGGTGGGGCTTGGCCATCATTGTGTGCTGGTCCCTGTTGGCTGGCAGATGATCCAGAGGTGCCATGCCCAGTGGCTAGGGTCTACTGGTGCAAATCTGCTAGTGGTTCACCACTGTGGTTCATTGGTCAGTGGTCCCTTTTGCACCCATCTGGCTGTGCCGCTCATGGGGTATTAGGTCCACCTTTAGGGGCCTTGTCCTGGTATGGTGGAGGGGGCTGGGGCTGTCACTCCTAGTGCATGCTCCTCTGCACCTTGCGCATCCCTGGTTGCTGCTCAGCTGATTCCTGGCCTTTTCCCTGCGGATCCCTAGGGGCACTATTGTGCATTGTCCCAGCCCCATTGCTCATTCATCATTGTGCTATGGCACATCGGGGGCGATATTCAGCTGCATGACGCAGGCGCACCTTGTCCTGTGCATGGTTTGAATATCATGCCCGTCGCACCGTAGCGCACTGGACTTGCACCTGCTCCTCTATTGCACATCATTATGGTGCAGTCTGATTATCCTGGCCACAATCTCCAGACAGACTACTGAGCTCAAGTAGCAGTGATGTGTATAATTCAGTATGTAAGTGTGAGTGCTTAAGTAGCTGTCAAGAACTACTAATCATGACTAATCATTGCTAATCGACAGAAGCCAGACTGACAATTAACAACTTCAGTGCCATTTAGTGTCCGTGGGATGTCCAATTTAGATGGCAGATATAAGTTGGTATATCAATAAGTTTTACCATTAGTTTCTGTGAGCTGTGTTTGTGATTTTACAAAATGGATGATGTAACTGAAAAAAAACATTATATCCATTTCTTATTAAACTGGGATGGACTGTACTGTACTTCTGTTCAATCTTCACAAATGAGAAGGATGTCCCTCTACTCCAGGGAAAGAAGGGGGGGGGGTCACAGATTGTGAGATCAAAATGTATTGGGTGAGGAATGGATTAAAGGCCCAGAAGGTGGATAAGTCCACAGGACCAGATGGCATACACCCAAGGGTTCTTAGGGAGTTAGCGGATATGCTGGTGGGCCCCTCTTGTGGACCTGTTTAACACTTCTCTAGAAATGTGAGTGGTACCCCTTGATTGGAGACTAGCACATGTATAGTAGTGCCAAAATATAATAGTGGGCTGAGGAATGACCCTGGTAATTATCAGCCATGTGTCTGTCCTTGATAGTTGGGAAGTTCATAGAAACCATTCTGAATAAAAGACTGGCAAACTTTGTGTATTAAAATGAACTCCATGGTAATAGGTAACATTGTTTTTGTCAGATTGATCCTGCCACATCAACCTAATTGATTTATTTGACTGGGTAACAAGGACAGTGGATGAAGGCCAAACAGTGGACATACTGTATCTAGATTTCAGCAAGGCCTTTGACTCTGTTCCTCACAGAGGATTGATTAGTAAGCTGGAGGATGTGGGGTTAGGTGTAAAGCTAGCTAGATGGGTAAAACACTGGTTACAAGACAGAAACCAAAAGGTGGTGGTCGGGAGGAATTCTCAAATGCTAGACCAGTCATTAGCTGGTCCCACAGAGCTCATTGCTTGGCCCAGTGTTATTCAATATCTTCATCAACGACATTGCAGATGGGTTAAAAGGCAAAATATGCTTCTTTGTGGATGACACCAAGTTCTGTTGGACAGTGGACACAGACAAAGGGACACAGGACATGTCACATTAGAGATGATCTGGCTAACCTGTAGAAATGATGTGGTATTTGGCCGCTGGGATGCAATGCCAAAAAGTGTAAGATAATGTACTTGGGGACAAAGAACCTGGAGACTACATGCTGGCTATGAGGTGTGCAGATCACCACATCAGAGGACAAAGACATGGGTGTGATCATTATGAGTGACCTGAAGCACTCAGCATGCTGCAAGAGACCAGTGGCTAAAACAAATTGGATGCTTGGATGTAAAGCCAGGGGTATAACCGGTAAGAAGGTGGATGTCATTCTGCCACTATACACATCACTAGTTAGACCACATCTGGAGTATAGTGTGCAGTATTGGAGCCTTTACCTAAAGAAAGACATCAATTTACTGGAGATGGTACAGAAAAGGGTGACCAAGATGATGCAGGATCAACAAGGCAGGTCTTATGAGCAGAGTCTCAGGGATCTCAACATGTACTCCCTGAAGGATAGAAGGGAGAGGGGTGACTTGACTGAAACCTTTAAATACCCTTAGGGATTTCAAAAAGGTGAACACATTATAGATTACATTATTGTGATTATGCAATGCACCCTTTGAAAAACTACATGATTTGTAAAAAGCATATGATAAGTTTATAGTTTTTATTGTTTTTGTAACAGATGTATCACCCAAGAAGTGCTGTTTTGTTTCTTTTATTTTACTGTTTCCCATGGAAAATATTTTTTATGTCATGTGGGAAATGAGATTACAGTTTCTTTCAAACCTACTGCACCTGGGAGAACAAGTGAGTGTGGGTAGTAGACATGTTTTGATCTAAATGGGTTTTGTTATGGTTAAACTTCAAAGGGCTGAGTCTCTTTCAAAAAAATGTTTTTGAATGTAAACAGTTATCTATTTAAGGCCAGACATTTCCAGCTGGACAGAGGGCCCATGCCTACAGAAAGACATTAGACTGCTGGAAGGGGTGCAATGTAGGGCAACAAAAATAATTCATGGTCTGGGGGAGCTGCCATATGAAGTCAGATTGGGAGAGTTAAACATGTACTCACTGGAAGAGAGGAGGGACGGGGGGATATGATTGAGACCTTTAAGTACATAAAAGGGATAATTAGGTCAGACACAGTGGGACTGTTCAAAAGGATTGTGGGGAGAGACACTAGGGGCCATGACATGAGGTTGAAGAGAGGAAGGCTCAGGAGGGAGATGAGGAGGCACTTCTTTACAGAAAGGGTGGGGGCAGAGTGGAACACTCTACCAGCAGGGGTGGTGGCAAGTAACTCAGTAGAATGCTTCAAAAGGGGATGAGACAGGACAAAAGGGATAGTTATGGGGGGAAGGGGAGGTGGGGAGGGGCAGCTGCTGAATAGAGCAGCTAGCTGCAAAATTAAGCAGACTCGATAGACCAGATGGCTGTTTTCTGCTGGCAATTTTCATATAGCCAGGTACTGAAGTCTCCCAAGTGTGTTTACTGGTGAACCATGTCTCGCTAATGGCTACTAGAAACACAGAATTTGATGGCAGATAAGGACCGCTTGGCCCACCTAGTCTGCCCATTTCCCTACCTAATGGATATGCTGCAGATCCTAGTTAATCAACAGCCTACTTCCTTCTACCCCCCACTAGAATTGCCTTGTGTCTGTCCAATGTACTCTTGAATTCCCCCACTGATTTTGACTCCACGAACTCCTCAGGAAGGCTGTTCCATGCGTCCACAATCCTCTCCGTGAAAAACATTCTTCCTCACATTACCTCTGAGCCATCCCCCCTCTGTCTTCAAATTGTGCCTCCTTGTTCTTGCACAGCTCTTTTTCTGAAAGATGCTATCCTCTTGGACTTTGCCGATTCCTTTGAGATACTTGAAAGTTTCTATCATGTCCCCCCCCTTTCCTTGAGGGCATACATATTAAGCTTCTTTAGTCTACTTTTCATATGTCTTCTGGTGCAGACCCTGCACCATTTTGGTTGCCCTCCTCTGGACAGCCTCCACCTTGTCTATGTCTTTGTGGAGATGGGGTCTCCAGAACTGCACGCAGTACTCCAGATGGGGTCTCACCAACTGTCTGTACAGAGGGATGACAACTTCTTGTTTTCTACTGGTAATGTCTCTCCCTTTGCATCCCAGTATCCCCCCAGCCCTCCTTACTGCCTTCACACATTGCTTGCCCACCTTTAGGTCATCTGATATAACTACCACCAGGTCCCTTTCCATTTTTGTTTTTGTCAGTATCTCACCCCCCCCAATGTGTACTCTTCCCCAGGGTTTTTGTTTCCCAGGTGCATTACTTTGCACTTGACCATTCCTTCAACCTTGCCAAGTCCCCTCTCATCCCCTTCACCCCACCCTGTGTACCAACTCTGCCGCAGATCCCCGCGTCATCCGCAAAGAGACACACCCCTCCCTCCAGTCCCTCCGCAATGTCACCCAGAAAGACACCAAAAAGGCTTGACCCAGTACTAAAACCTGCAGTACCCCACTAGTAACCCCGATGTCCAGTTTAGCCTCTGTCATTGTTGCCTGCACGTTTGGGATCTTTTTTCCCAGACTGCGGCATTTGTGTACATGATTTTCCACTGGCCAGATTCAGTGTGGTAGTTGTTGGACGACGTCTGGCATTTCCCCTGTGCATCGTGTGGGGAGCCGGACCTTTTTTCTTACCTGGTGATGCAAATTAACTACAAACATGCTGAACTCCTGTTTGATCACAAGCTGTGGGGGGAGGGGCGTTCTTCCCGTTTGATGTATCTGGTGCTGCACCCCTCTCCCCATTTGCTAGTTTAAATATTCTGGAAAATTTCTGGTAAGGGGCAGGAGGAAGTAGGCTGTTGGTTAACTAGGATCTGCAGCTTATCAATAGGTAGGAAATGGGCAGACTGGGTAGACCAGGCAGTCCTTATCTGCCATCAAAGTCTATATTTCTATGAGTTCTCAATACTCATGAGATGCCCTTCCACCCCAGGGCCAAAGAGTTTGGTGATCAGAAAAGGGACATTGGCCAATCTTTGTTGGGTATCCCCGTGAAGGTGTACAAGTGCAACCAAGCCCTGCGAAGCATGAAAACAGCTGCTACCACCACATGGGTGCAAGAATCACCCATGTCCGAGGCTGCCTGGGGCTGGTGCTTAGCCAGCGATTGACCGTGGTCTCACTGATCAGCTTCACCACCACCTGGTGCTCTGGGTGGAGGTGGGGGAGGACATAAAATACTCCCATTAAGGAATACCTGTAATTTGCCATCATAATGGCATAATTAGCTTGATGGAGACCCAGTGTAGCTGCAGCATACACATTTTTTATGATGTGGTCAGGTTTACAGGACTCCTTCTCCAGAGGTTTGTCCATGTTCCCCTGGGGTCCGGACTTACAGAACACCGAATCTGTGACCAGACCTTCAGCTAAGTGGTAGTCAGAAAACCCAGAAGGGAGCTCATAGGGACTACATACATAAGGACCAAGCAGGCCGAGGGTGACTAGCAGGATGCTGAATGCTGCCAGAGTTCCATGCCAAGTCCCAAAATGACCTCAGCCACAGGGAAAGCAACTCCCGGGGATTCAACCCAGTCCAAAATGTCTGTAACAGGGTACTTGTCCCTCTTCTGGACTGGATGGATGTGGACTCCATGATCACCCTGAGCAGCTCACTGATGGACACGATACCTGGTCAGTGGAAAGCTCCTCGACTGAGCCACAGTCCAAGAACAGAGTCCCAAGGAGGACAGGGACTCTAGATCCAAGTCATCCGATGACTCCTAAAAAGATGGCCCTTGGCCACTGTTCACCATGCACCTCTCAGGATTGGTCACCCAATGTAATCCTTACCAACAACTGGCCTGGCAAGCAGGGAACTGAACAGCTGGCCTCCTTCATCAGGGTGCCAATTGATGGCTGCCAGGGTGGCAGTTACACCATAATCGGCAGAGAGGCAGGTAGGGGAGCACCTGCAGAACCTGGTCCATTAGGGCAACCAATGGCAGCTGCCAGGGGACCTAAGGTGCTTGGAGTAGAGTCCTGCTCTGCCCCATGATGGCCCACTGCTGCCAAAGGAACTCCTCGTAGCACCAGCATATTTTCCATTTGTGCCTCTCCTCACTCAAAGATGAGGAGGATGAGGAGTGTCGACAACGGCATCAACGCCTCAATTGTGACCTCGACCATCGACAGCTAGTGGGGTCTTCCAGAAGTAGGCCATAGATAACACGCCTATCCACATTAAGCAGCAAGAGCATCAATGACACAACCTCAGGTGGAGGCTTGTCCCTGGCAGGGTCGACCAAGGTTATCACCTTGGCTTTGTCTTACAACGTCTCGACCGGGTCAAGAAAAATCTCGATGACTTGATCAACCGAAGTCAAGGTCATCTGGCTCAATGGCAGAGGCAAAAAGCCTTCAACCTGCCTGACCAGCACCTTGACTGAGGGGCGCTTGACAGCCACTTGAGCAGTCACACAAATTGAGGGACTGGGATGGCAGTGATCTCTCCCCATTCCACAACCGGCAATGGTGTGAGACGATTTCTTGGTTTTGGTCTTGGATCTAGAGCCATGGTGGGCGGGGCTCTCCACCACAGTTTGGAGAGACCTGCACATATCACAGAACTGGTCCATGAAGGTCGTTCCAATGCCGTCCCTTGGGGGAAACTGTGCCGAGGCCGGAAAGATGCCCACCATGTTGCCCTTCATGGCTGCCACCACTTCCTCCTCAATGACCGCAAGCTGTGCTGCAGACCTGACTACAGCTGGGGCCTTTTTGCAACACTCAGGGCGATCCTTTGGATCCCATTCTGAAGGCTGATCCAGTGCAAGCCGGAGCTTCCTATTTTTGAGGGACTCCGGAAGCACAGAAAGGTAAAGGCCGCACCTGGCAATGTTGTGTTTCCCACCCAGGCAGTACACGCACGTCACATGGATGGAGACTGACATCTGCTGTCTGCACTGAACACAGGTTTAAATCAAGGCTTCTTGCAATCCATTGCTGATCTGGAGATGGTGGGAAAAAAAAAAACACAAAACAACACTCAAAGAGCTTTGAAAACAAGGGTTCACCTATGGCGCACAGAAAATCATAAGCAGAACACAAAGGAGCCTACCTGTTCTTCCAGCAGAAAGAAAGATCCAACGTCATGGGGTGGAGTCAGCGGACACAACCGCCCAGGTGGCGGGAGGAGCCCAGCCCAAAGACGTCCATATATTGTTCATATATTTGTATAAAAATGACAAAGCTCTAAATAACAAATCTAGTTTGGACCAGTTTAAGAAAACATGGTCCCAGAGATCAAAAGTAGGTCCAGGATGTGATGTCAGAGATGCATGTATGATGATACATGTGTTGTAGGACAGCCAGCATAAGGTATTTCTGTTGTACGTTTACAATGAGTAGTCAGTTATGCTGTGGGGCATTGAACTAGCGACATCATGGGTTTGATTCTGCTTTAACTCACTAGTTCCCAGTTTGGGTAAGCTTATTTTACTCAGAGATTTAGATAGCACAGAGTTCCTATTTTATTTGTGTAAAAGATCTTATTAGTTTTTAGATAAGCTTAGGGCTAAAAACATTCTGGGAAAATACAACATAGTAACAATAACAATCAGGACATAGTATCTGGCAACCTGGCCAGAGGCAAGCCCCTATGGATATACAACAGCAAATAAAGTTAACAGGATATGAAGAAACCAATATAATTAGGATAATAACATTGCATGATATCATACATCTTATCAGAATAAAATAACGTTAATCATGCAACTTCATAACCAAACAGTAATACTGATACTCCATGAACCATATACCCTACAGGAATAGAAGGAATATGTAACATAATTAATTACAAGCAGGATAATATTGCTATGTACCATTATCTAGAAATAACAATATCAATTGATGAACAACAGTAATAGTTAATAAAAAAATAGTATTGAACAAGTGCTCTGACAGTAATACAAAAGATATAGTAAAGGTAACTATTAAGCCACTATGTTCCACTAAGTATCAGCAACGTACTACATCCTGTGCATTTCCTATTAAGGAGGTAAGATTATAATAAACAGTTATGCCTTATTAATTGTATAGGAGAAACATGAAATGGAGAAAGTGGAGGCCCTCCCCCCACAGTACAGCTCCATAGGGAACTCCCTATCATAGCTATTGATTTCCGCCTTAGCAATACCTATTGCTGTAACTAAACCTGTCACCCCACTCCCCTAAATGGGTTTTACAACACTCCTCCTAGACTTATATGGATGGAACCACTGCCTCATTGACTCTGACACTGGCATGACTTGTATGTTGATGTTTGCTTTATTACAGGACTACTTCAGCTCATTACCTTGAAATGACACAAATGAATTTTACCTTGACAACACCTGTAATTGTTTATTTGTTTTAAATGTAAAAATTCAATAAAATCTATCATGATAAAAAAAATACATATAGAAGAAAAGTGAGGGGGATGACATAGCATGATGCATCAGGAGCTGTTGGAAAAGGACACCTGATCCTGGTAATGTAGGGATATAAGAAGGCTATTCTGCTGGGGTAGTTCTAGCTTTAGACATGAAACCTGTAAATTCTTACAAAGATAGTTCAGATGATACCAGGTTAGGTTGCTAGTTTAACATCCTAGTGATCCACGAAGACCATCCCTCTGTTAATCTGCTTATAGTACCCCAGTAGCAATGAAGTGCCTGTAAGTAAGCTGCTGTTCAGGAAAGACCTGTCTTCCATTGCTCCAAATTCGGGAGAGTCACTTTGTTTCCATTTAAGCAAAATTTGTTATATAGCTTCCATAGCGGCTTTGTGGAAAAATTTTCTAAAGAAGTTAGGAATGCCAGGTAACTTAGCCAGGTCTCCTAATATAAGCATTTGGGGAAGGAGATGGATTTGGAATGGGAGAATATTCTTCAGTCTATCCACTATTGCCTGCCAATAAGGTTGAATTAGTTTACAAAACCATAAAATGTGTACAATATCCACAGTGGGTTGCTAGCATCTCCAACAGTTCTTGGGGAGTTGAAATCCCATTTTAACTGGTTATGCTGGGGTTCTTTGCCATTGCCCCAGAATCTTCTTTTGTATTAACTGAATTCTGGAGTCAGAAGAATGAACATGAGCAGTTTCCCATCTCTTTCAGCAAGCTAGTGATGATAATGTTGAGGTCATGTTCCTATTTTCAGTTTTGTGATTCCCATGATGGTAATGTTGTAGGTGTGATCTATCAGTCTAGTTATATTTCAGGGATTTTTAAGCACTGGATTGTTGTATCAGAAAGGTCATTAGGTCCCAATGTACTGTACTGATCATATATATGTGTAAGGGCATGCTGGAGTTGCAAAACATGCCAATAATCAATATGGGGAGATGGAAGTCTTGCTGTAGTTGCATGAAGGATTTTAAGAGCCCATTGAAAGGGTGTATTAAGTGTGCTGCCACCTGTATCCTGGAAGTGGCACACCATTCCCACCTAATTGGTTTACCAGCTATAGTTATATTGGTGTTATTCTATAGAGGCTCTATGGTGCCTAAAGCTAGCCCCTGCTAGGAGGAAAATGTCAGCAATTGGTCCCAGCCATGTTTGATACTTTGAAAAAGTAGGAGGAAAAGGTTATATGGCATGCCTGGGCACCCATAAAACTATACTTAGAGGTGTATTGCCCAAGGAGACTTGCTCAGTCTCTTACTATAATAAAGAATAATTGCTGTCCCATTCCAGCCAATAGAGAGCTTGGCTAAGAATATCAGAGATGTAATGACACTTCATGTGTGATAAGTTACACCCTCCTTTCAACAAGAGGGCTCATTATATCTTCTTATTTTATCTTGGTTTTTGCTTGTCCCATAATAAATAAGGAGATGAGTTTGTCTATTTGGGGCAAAACTTTGTCCAGTATTAGTACTAACCAATTGTTCAGACAGTAAAGCAATCTGGGTAAAATCATCATCTTGAATGCAGCAATATGGCCAGGTAATAGAGATGCAGAAAAGTTTTATTCTGCCAGCGAAGTTCCAGTGAAGAGACCAAATTAGCCCCATGGAAAAGTTTGCAAAGTTGGCACTTTGCTATGTAACTTTGAGTTATAACTTTGCCTTGTGTTTGTCAAGGCAAAGTTAGCAGAAAAAAGCTCTGGCACATGTTTCACTTTCTGCAGGTCACAAGGGACACTCCAGCCAGGCAGGAAGTGACTGTGTTGGTTTCATTTTCTGAGTAATGGTTGTGATAGCTGACTGTAGTGCAGCAGACTGAGTCAATGCCAGAAACATCCACATATTAAACTAGTTGAATTTGTTTTAAATTAGTTTTATAAGATATCTTTAGTTTATTTTTCTGTACCATATCTGTTTTGTGATCCCTCTCTAAAACATTTTCATTTGTGTAAATGATAGAGGGAACCAGTGGGTGTCATGCTGGCACAAGAGGGGCAGTGATTCACTTGAGCAGGCTGGTGTTCCAAGGTGGGAGTCAGGCATCTCTCCAACCACCAGCTGAGGAGGGGAGTAGCGCTTCTTCTGAGGTGGCACAAGAGTGTGCTCACTTGGAGGAGCAGCAGCAGTAGCAGGCATCACCTGTGATCCGGGCCAATCCACCCCATTCCACCACCACCACCAGCAGCTCCACCCCACCCCCACACACTGCAGAGCACCCTATAACCTTAGGTGGCCCCTCTACACCAGCCAAGGACCTCGACGGTCTGGTCCTTTTTTACTTCTGATGGAGTCGACAACAGTGTAGTCAAATGTAGTCTCTGTAGGCAAATTGTACACTGGGGGAAGAAAGGGAGCCACTTGGGCATTGGTGGGCAAAGGAGCAACCTGAATATGCACCACCATGCCAAGTAGCATGCCAAGCTGGGGATTTAGTAGCAGCAGGCAGTAGTGGGGGGGTGGATGTTGTTGAAGGGGATGGTGGGCAATGTGAGATGGTAGGCCACTGTGCTACAAGTTTGTGTGGCAGGAGGACTTGCAGCAGTTCCCTGCCATCACAGCAGCTGCAGCCCAACCAGCCCCACCACCACTGCCACCAGCAGACCCTACAGCAGCAGTCACACAGGCAGATATGGCCATCCTATGAGATGAAGTAGACCACCTTCACCAGGAGATGAGTGAGGCAAAGAGGGACAACCAAAAAATGTTAGAGAACCAGGAGAAAGTCTTAGAAAACCAGGAAACAGTTCTTAAGATCCTGGAGGATGTGAGCAATGGTGTTGGCAGTGCCACTGGCAAATACTACCTTTTTTTTTTTATTTTGTTTTGTATCTCTATATGTCATAGTTTATTGCCCCCCCTGCCAAATAAAACCCCACAAAAAAACTATAAAAAGTAAAACAAATAAATAATCTTTTCTATCCATTTCTTTCTCCAGGTTACTGTGTGATAGGGTCCCTATTTTTTAGAATCCATTCCATTGTTGTGGGGGTGGGAGGTGGTTGGAGTAAGCTGGGGTTTGTTTAGTTTTTGCTATTTTATTTGTTGGTTTGTTAATGTTTCAATTTTTGTAAGTTATGGTTATTGTCTTATTATTTTTTTATATGTAAATTAATAATAAAAATTTAACAAAAGTCAAACTTCTAATTTTCTAATCTGTATGTTCCCCTCTTCCAAAACATGTAGTACCCTTAAGTGTTTTCATCTTCATCTCCCTGAATCTTTCCCATTGTATTTCCCTTCTTCTGATTCCTTCCTGTTATAGTCTGTAAGGTTTTCTAGTGTTGTCTTTGTCCCTCCTTCCTATGAACTGCAAATACCCCTCAAAGCAATAAATAAAAAAAGGGTAAAAAATTAAAAACCTTCCTATCTTATGTAAAGTTGGCAGACTGATATAATGCTGCCTGTACCTGCTGTAGCATATCTGAGAGTGTCCAACAGGAATCAGGAAATGGCCACAGTATTGGTGTTGAGAGGAAGCATCAAAAAATCCAAATATGTGGTAATTCTTGGTTCTCTTCTTGTCTTGAAAATTTATGCTGATAGCCATACATGCAAAGTAGTGCCCAATACCCTGCCAAAGTGCTTTCCTGCTGTTAGGAGCTGCTGCTGCAGTGGTGTACAATTGTCAAGATAAGTTGTGAAGAAACATTCCTGAAATATCATTCCTGTCTCGTTTAGAAGATATGTTGTGTTAGCCACAAATGTTAAGTAGTGGCCCAAGTTCCAAACTGCTTTCCTGCTGCTAGATGCCTCCTGTTGCTGTGCTGTGCAAATTCCAAGAGAATTCAAGAAGAGTAACATAAGAAAGTGTCCGCAGGAGAGTGAAAAGGCATTAGGTCAGAAGAGCGACTATGTGGACAGTGCTGTCAAAAACAGCTGCGACCAAACAACGCTCACAAGAAAAGTGGCAGAAGACAATTCCGCCAACAAATTCAGCAACAGTGGTAATGATCGCAAGTGGGGTTTGTGATCGCCACCACTGGAAAACATTGTTTTTGAAGGGGGCTATGCCCCCCACACCAACTGACACATGGATACTCTGCATCCCGCACCCCTATAATTAAAGTAATCAATTCCGAGCCAGATTTGGATTACAAGGGAAAAAGTAAAATTGTGGAGACCAGGATTAGAACCCTGGTCTCCACCACCCTTCCAACTGAGCTTCTCCTGCTTTACCACTCCACGGCATGGGAGCAGCTAAGCCAGCCTCCTCCATTTCCCAGCTAGTGCCCTGAATACTAGTACCCTGGACAGCAACCAGTGTAGGGTACTAGTAACACAGACAGCAACCAGGGTAGCACTTACTGCATGGCACTGAAATTCCGCTGCCGCTGTCTGTGGTAGCACAGTATAGACCGCGTTGTGTTAGTGTGCGCTATTCATGTAGCACTGTTCTAACTGGGTAGGTAGTGAAAATATCATTCCAGTCTGTGTCTTGAAGATTTCTCCTGCTAGCCACAAATGTTAAGTAGTGGCCCAAGTTCCAAACTGCTTTCCTACAGCTAGGTGCCTCCTGTTGCTATACTGTGCAACTGCTAAGAGAATTTGAAAAGAGGGACATGACAAAATTTCCTGAGAAGTGAAACATAATTCTTGTTGCAGTCATGAACATTTCTCCTGCAGCTAGTAGCCTCAAATGTCAAGTGGTGGCTACAGTGAAGAACTGCATCCAGGACAAGAAATGGACAAGAAGGATGAGCAGGAACTTTTCACTATACTGTGTGAAGAAATTGTCATGATGATGTCTAAATATGAGAAAACTTGATGAGAAGGTGCTCTCCTGCTGCTGTTTTTGATAGGGGTGCTCGAGAAAATTGTTTGAGAAATAGAGAAAGAGAAGTTAGCCATCTTATCCTATCTTAATGTCCAGAGTTGAAACAACAGTTGAAGGAGTTGTTGCTGTGCTGCTGCTAGGTGCTGCTGTGGTTGCTGAGAAGTACTTTTGCCTGGTGTGGCTGCTGTATCACACATACAACACTAGTAAGTAATGTTTTTTCTCTCTGTTCTTTGTAAGGGTGTGTGGTGGAGTTAGGCTACACCCTTAGCTGTGACTGATGGACCACTTTTCAATCTCCTTATTTCCTAGCACAGTTAATGCTTTTCTCTTTGCTTTTCTTCTTTTTCACACCTACCCTAGGCTGGTCACCTAGCGTAGCTCTTTACTGTCCCTACTAAAAGTCCTACTAGTTCTCTCCTTTCATTATTTTCCATTTCCATCCATCCATCCATCCATCCAGTCCCTAGAATGGTGCCAAACACCCCGAGAGGTGTAGTGTAAAGTGCGTATATGCATTTTGTGTACAAAAAAGCATGAAGACTATTTTAAATAGGAATGAATACAGGTAGTAAAGCCTTTTTAAAGAAAAATGATTCAGAAGTCATAAAACAATAATAATTTCATGATTAATACAGTTATAAGAAATTGTACCGGTATTTTCACAAATTTACATGATAAACTTGTTACTGTATAAGGTTCTACATATAAAAGAGTTTAGTCACTGTGGATCAGAGATATAGAAAGTCAATTCACAGTGTCAGTGGCTCCGTAGGTAGCACACGCGCCTCTGAGGCTGGGAGATCAGAGGGCTGTGGGTTCAGTTCCCACATCTGGCACTTGGGTTAATATCCCAGTACTGACACTGTAGTGCAGCATGAGAGGGGTGCTGCACTTCTGAGGTGCCGTCTTTCGGATGAGACGTTAAACCAAGGTCCCATCTGCCTGGATTGGTGGTAGTTCAGGTGGATGGTAAAGATCGCATGGCACTTATCGAAAGGAGTAGGGGAATTTCCCCCAGTGTCTTGGCCAAATTCCCCTCATTCACTAAAAATACTACCAACAGCTTAATCTGGTTCAAGGTCAGTTGGCATTCATCTGTATCCCTTCCCCTGGGCCGTGCCTGAAAATAGGCAGGATTTGTCTAGTGCACTTACCTGGTCAATAAAAACCAAATAAAATAAATAAATAAAATAAATATCTGTGGATAGATACACTGTACCTTTAACTGAACCAGGAAGTCCCCTGAAATAACCCCTCCCCCCTTGATTTTGAAACAACATGTTCAGACATGAAATAACATGTCCAGGCTTGTAAATACAGAAAAGGGCTTAGTCAGGTGACCCCCACCAAAAGATATACAAAGCCTCTTCACTAAGTTCACTTCAGTTCAGCCCAGTGGGGCTCAACCCTGAGAGAGAGAGAGAGGAGAGAGGTTCTACTGCTGCTGTAGACAAGCTGTTGAATGCAGATGAAAAGGGTCTTAGGAGCTCTAAGATCCAGAACTTTATTTACGGGAGAAAATACTGATGTTATGTAGTGATTTTCTTTGTAATTTTTGTTGTTTTTCATTTATTATTTTTCTAACCTTTGAAAAATAAATATCACACCACGGTGTGTTAAATCTGTAAATTTGCCTTGTCTGAAGTTTATTGCCACATGCTGTGATGGGGCGGGGGTTGTTATTGCCACTACCTGAAGTCTAATACGTTTGGACTGCTTTTCCATTAATTTTCAGGTATGGGTGATGACATCATACAGCTTCATAACTACAAAATGGATGTTGGAATTCACCACATTTTCCAACCATGAAGGCAAATATATAGTTGTTTGTTTTTTTTTGTGAGGGTGGGGTTAAGTCTATAAAAATGTGTAGATGTGACAATAATTACTTTCTGTTCTGTTGGTCCTTTTTTAGGTACTTTTTAGCATCTGCCTGTCAACATGTGATGTGGCCTTTATTTTGATGTGGAATTTTACACTTCTGAGAAGTACCAGTCCATGAGGTAAGTATTTTGGTTTTTTTGCAGGAAGGCAGGTTAACACTTTATTATCAATTCTAACCATTTCTTCTTAATTTTCTCTAATTTTCAGGTACACAATACTGTGAATCAGGTTGCTTGCTGCATCAGTCAAACCTGTATCTTTTTTGGGCGCTTAGCAGTTTTAAACACCATGGAAGGTAAGTATTTTTCTTCCTTGTCTTGATTTTGGGTGATAACTCACTCGTAAAAAATTTGTAGATGTCAGAATATATGTTCTCTTTCATTCTTCCTCTTATTATGGGTAATTTTCAGCATTGATCTTTTGCAATGTTGTCCATGATTGATCACCTCCAGGAGCAGGTGTGGTGTGGACGATGGATCATCATGCCGATTGATGGTTGCTGGAGATGCGCTGAGGTCAGGAATGATACAGCAACAACACAGAAGACCCGTGGAAAAAAAAAGATTATTCAGACTATTAACTGCAGTGCAAAATGTGATAGGGGCTTGTGGCTGTTAGGGATGTAGCCGTAGTGAACTCCCCGGCATAGGGTACCGCAGTACCTGTAACCACTGTGAAAAACGCAGATAAATTATTTTTGTCCAAGCCTGCACAGATGACACTGTAACTGTACTCTGTACTCAGCTGCTTCCCTTCCTGTACAACGCTGTCCCCTGCAAATAGAAAAGAGCAATTCCTTTGTCTTCAGGTTTGTCTACTGACCACTGCTGGTGCTGGAACCATTCTTACCTGTGAAAAGGGAGAAAAAAAAAATGATAACAATTAAGAAAAGTAAATTGTAATGACACTTACCTGTACATTAGTTATGCTTGCCATGTTGGTGCCTGCAGTGCCATTAATCTGGATTCCTGGCATAAAATGGTGTGCTGATGGCGAAACCTGCAGGGAAACAAAAGGCAAGAAAGAACATTATAATATAATTCTGAAATAAGGTGGACGGCCTTTGCTCTGCTGCTGCACAGCTTCATCTTCATCCAAATGGGGAAACTGTCCTTTTCTCAGCTGCGTCACCTGTGATAAAAAAGAATAAAGAGAAACTGTCCTTTTCTCAGCTGCATCACAGGTGATGAAAAAGTATAAAGATAAACTTTCCTTTTCTCAACTGCGTCATCTGGCCTTTGAATAAAATAGAGCCATTACTTTGGCCCCATTTGGCCAATGTGATCTTTGCAATTATGAAATCTGCGTACCATGTATGCAGCTCATCTACATCTGTACACCTAGAAGTAAGAATTACTCAATTAGTTTGTCTGCAAATTTTTCCACTGTTGGTGCTGGAACAATGTTTACCTGTGAAAAGGGAGAAGAAAACAATTTTAACAATACCGTAATGACACTTACCTGAACTGTAGTGATGCTTGCCATGTTGGCATCATCGTTGCATTCCTGGGCTCAGATGGTGTGCTGATGTAGTGTATAGTGGTGTGCAGGTGAAACCTGCAGGGAGACAAAAGGAAAGACAGGAAATCATTTTGAAGTGATTTCTGCATAAGGTGATGGCCTTTTATCCTCTACCTGATCAGGCCAAGGACTGGAATCAAGGGATAAATACAGTGAACACCACTGAAAATGACTTACCCTCACTGCAGACAAAGGCAGGCCACGGAGGTGGAGTCGAGGTCTTTTGATGCCTTGATGAGCTAGGGCTGACATGATGGCTAGCAAGTGGGCTGGCTGGTAGAAAATGGCTGCATCAATGTGGAGGTACTGGCCCAAGCTGTGTTAACTTGTCATAATGGCTGAGTGGTTATAGGCACACAGGAGGAGGAGGAGGAGGAGGAGAAGGAGGATGAGGAGGAGGAGGAGGAGGAGACAGCATTGATGTAACTGTAATTTATTCCGAAGCAAGCGTGATCTCATCTGCCTAGTTAGTTTTTAGTGGTATTTTTCAGCAGTATGACAGTGGAGACTCATGCTGTTAAATTGTCTGGCATAGGCAGGATAGAGGAGGCGGAATTGTTAGTGAAATTTATTCCTGGCTGGAGTGTGCATAGTTATTCACTTAGTAGTGGTTGAGGTTGGTAGTGTACTAGCATGGTTCAGCAGTAATAGTATCAGTGTGGTGGCCGAAGCTGTTTTACGTTGAATGGCTTGGTGGACACACAGGCAGGGAGGAGGTAGAGATGGAAATGGTGGTGATGATGTTTACTGCTCCTAGTTGGAGCAGGGCATAGTGTCTTGACATCTGAGGTAACAGTGCAGGGGTAAGCAAAATTAAACTGAATAATGGCAGAGAACATCTCCCCCAGTAGGGATCAGCAGTGTATGTGGATGACTATTCTAGTAGTAGTTAATAAAATGTCCCTTTTTTATCTAGAATGGGTATTAAACAATGGGGTAACGGGGAGCGGAAAGCAAAATTAAATTAAACAACAGCAGAGAGCACCTCCACCAGTAGGGATCAGCAGTGTCTTTGGACAAGTACTGTAATAGTAGTAGTTTATAGAATGTACTTTGCTAATACAGATCGGTGACTAAGCAACAGGGAAACAGGGCAAGAGTAAGAAAATGTTACTGAATAACAGCAGAGAGCCCTCCCCACCGACTAACACCCAATAAAAGAAAATAATGACTCATCATACTTTATATCATACTTAATTAAAACAGTATACTGAGTGGAAAGGGGGGGGGACATCCTACTTCAGCCTTATTCCGCATCATCCAGGAAACCACCCTTACAGTCTTCAAGATTGGAGTTGTCACAGAGTGGTAATTCTCTGAATTGCAGCTTCATCCACCTCGCTGCTTGTAGAAGCTTTGGCAGTGCCGAGTCTGCTGAGTGGTGACATCTTCATCATCATCATCATCACCAGCACCAACTTCATGTGCCAACACCATCCACATCACTGTGTTATGTGGAATGTACCCCTCAGTCATTTTAATAAATGTTAACATGGAAACATTCTTGGGTGACAAATTGATCCTCCTGTCATGTACAATAGCTCAGCTGAACTAAACACATGTTCCACACTAACACTGGATGGTGGGCAGCTCAGGTATTTTATAGCAACTGAGTGCTGGCCATTTATTGACTTTGCTGCTTCAGTACAACAAGGGCCTGTCAGTAATGCCAAGGTGCTTTGTGTCCCCCATATTGGCCTCTACCATTCGTTGTGCTGCCTCATCGTTCTCCACCTCCTTTTCTTTCATGGCTTCCACTCCCACCTGATATGGAACATCCCAAATGGGATTAGTTGCCATTTTTGGCTATAACTTGGAGGGTTTCTCAGATGGCTTTCCCTATGAGCTGCTAGTGGTAGCAACACCTGGTCACTGTGCATTTTGTGCATTCTGTGCCTTTTGCCCCTGTGCAACATATACTGCACCCATCTAATTAGGTAATCGGTCAAATTTTGGACCCGTTCACAATCTCCTTCAATATTTGATGACAGGCCACATTGATAGCGTGTTTCCAGCATGGTAGCAATTGCAAATTCATTTGACCAATGAATGCCAGAAACATGTGTATTGCTGTCCAGCACATGGAGCATGTGTTCCATTAGTTCACAACTTTTACCATCCCCACTTGCCTCCATCCCTTGCTGGACATTTACCAGTGTCTGCCTCAGCACACATATAAAGGCAATTGATTGACTTATACAGGCAGTGTCCCCACTCCCTGCCTGTGTTGCATGCTCAAATGGAGGGAGAATTCTTATTATCCTAATAATATTAAGCCATCCATTTGGCACCACTGCTCTGTTGTTAGAGCCATGGACACTTCAGGCCTGTCCCGGGTGGTGTGGAGCAGCACGTAGTCTGAGACTGCCTTATATGATTCATGTAGCCTGTCTATCATGTACAGCATGGATTTCCATCTTGTCAAACATCCAGCTTCATACGGTGCTGAGGTAGATGGTTTTTGAGCTGGAACTCCCATAGCTGGTCAAGGGCCTTTGCAGAATGAGCAAAGTGCACAAAGATGTGATAGGTAGCAGTCAACATTTCCTTAATTTCTGCATGGCTGAGAAACTGAGGCACAACCAGATTGAGGCAGTGTGCCAGTCAGGGCACCCTGAATAAAAACCCATCACTAATGCATGTAACAATGTTGGAGCCACTAACTTTCACAATAAACCATGCTTTGAGTGACTCAGTGTGAATCTAGTCATCAATCTCAGTGAGCAACACATGAAGCAGTTTCTTACCTGTGTGAGATTTGGTTATGCTTTTCATACTGAGTCTGCAATGCTACTGAATCCCTGGTGTGTTGCTAGCTACACAGTTTTTCTTCATAGAGGTTTTGCCATGCCCCAAATTAACTACTACCCCAGATACCTGTGCCCAGTGAGCTGTGATGCATAAATATAAGCTTGCAGCTGTTTGCCCACTGATCCACATATCCATGCTCAGATGGATTTATTCTGATGAAGAATGCTTTAGGGCATCTATTATGGACTGTGACACTATCCCATAAAGTTTTGGAATGGCACATTTGGAAAAATAGGTTTGCAATGGAACCTACAATTTGGTACAGGCATGGGCCATCAACCTGCAGAATACAGCATTCTCCACAAAGGAGAATGGCAATAGGTCAAAAGCCAACATTTCAGCCATGGCTGCATTTAACTCACATGCAGCAGCATGATTAGTGGAGTATTTGGAGTGCCGTTCAAAGATGCTCTTTAGTGTGAGCTGCAACTTTGGGGTTGGTTGACCAAACTGCTGGGCTTGTGGCACCATTGTTGTTCTTGTTGGGGTAGTAGTTGACTCTTGGGGATGTGCAGCTCACATGAAACCGGTAATTTTGTTTTTTTATACGTGGTGTTGTACTTTTTTGACTCAGGGCAGTGGTGCCACCACTGCTGGTATGTCTACTGCTACAGAGAGCAAAGGATTGCTCCTCCTCCTCCTCCCCCCTCAGCCCCCGCCCCGCTCTATTGAACTGCTGTCACATATGTTTAACTTGCTGAAGGAACTGGCACCCCCTGCTCTGGCTTTCTTCTGGTGTTGTTGCCAGAACAAAAGGTGCCTATTCCTCAAGTGTGTGTGTTTGCCACCAGTACCTAGATGGCTGCCCTTTTTACCATGACTAATACATGCCTGTCAAAGCTGACATATTGTAATGGTCTCATCAGCTGGATCATGCGAATAAAAGTCCCAAAATAGGGACTTTGAAACTAGGGACTTCACATGGTGGTGGGACTGGGAGAGCTGAGCAGAAGGTGTGGAAACTTATGTTTTTTTTGTACTGGGGGAGTGACTTAAGTGCATGGTGTCATGCTAATCTCATGACCCTCAGCATCTGAATGGACTGCACCAACCTTGTGCTTTTTCACCTCTGGCTCCCATAGGAGATACAACATGTCATAATCATCAGCAATGCAGCTAATGTCCTCCCCTTCCTCCATAGCCCTCTCTTCTTCCTCAGCATCTTTTTCTTGCTCTATGATCATCTCATCAGGCGGCTGGCTTTCCACATCTCCCTGATACATCAGGTCCAGCTCCACACTATCACCAACACCATCACCACCTGAAATGGAGAAAGTCACACCAGCATCCTCCTCCTCCTGGACCACTGTTCCTGTACTGGTGTCTCCTTTCTTCTCAGTTGCATCATCCCCCCACCAGCATGAATGCAACAGATCTGGCTGAAAAAAATGTCACTACACTTATGCTACTGCGTCTAAGTAGTCCTTTGCTGGTACCTGCCATGGTACAAGAGCCCTCGGAAGATGCTGATGTAGACATATTTTGGTTTGGGGAACTGCAGTACTACTTTCTCCCACAGACTTCTTTGCTGCCTCATCCCCCCGGCACCTCTCACTTTACTGGACCATTTCTTTGAACACATTTTTATATGCTTACTCAAAGTTTGACTTCCTTTCAGATGGACAGTTACACATTGGAAATAAAGTCTGCAGTACTGCCAACTATAAATCAGATATCGGGCACTCTGGAAAACTACAGGTAGTCTATTAAAAATACGAAACATTTTTTTTTTTTTTCTGAACAGGGATTAAACAACATATGGTGACAGGGCATATGTATGGAAATTTAAACCAAACAAAGGCAGAGAACACCTCCCCCTAGTTGGGATGGGACCAGCAGTCTCTGGACAACTACTCTATTAAAATGCACTTTTTTATATAGTACAGAGATTCAATAATATGGTAACAGGGCAAGGGTAAGCAGATTTAATTGAATAACAGGCATGCCGCACAGCAGAGAACACCTACCCCAATAAAAGGAGCTCAGGGATCAGCAGTGTCTCAGGACAACTACTGTATTAATAGTTACAATAAAAATAAAATATAATTTCTTTTTTACACAACAAGGATTGAATAACTGGGTAACAGCATGGGTAAGAATTTTTAACTGATACAACAGCAGACAAAACTGACCACGGACAATCAAAAATCAGGGATCAGCACACTGTGTCTGCAAAACTTTTGATTTTTAAACAGAACAAGAATGATATAGCAACAAGAGTAACAGGACTCAGGAGTAACTTACAAAACAAAATCTAGTCAGATCCACCACGGCTGCATAATGAAGTTAGTGAAATTGTGTGGAATTGTTAAGGAGATATGGAGAAACAACACAATGATTTGTAAGTAGTAAGATTTATTTTAGTTTCTGTTCTAAGGAAGGCATGCACATTATTAGAAAAATATATGGTGTACATTTTAATGGAAGGAATAGGATGCAATATAGGTTTACAGGAGAACCCCAGAGGAAATGCTACTGAGGTATGTGTAAAATTACATGAAATTTGCAGGACAGCCAATTTTTAAAGAAAACACAATTGCACATACCCAAATAATGCAAAGCATCATAGGAAACATATGCAAATCCCAATGGTGGTACAGAAGGTGGCCGTACATGGAAAAGTAATGGCTGGCATATGTTCAGCCTTTGGATTAATTACACTGCCTTTTTTTTACAGAAATAGGGTTTTTGTCCATGAGGTGATGTAAGCTATATTTAAGCAATGTGTTGATGGCAGGAAGTCGGGTGTAATGATGGACTGTTAGCAGAGAAAATGTTATAGTAACTTTCGGGGGGGGGGGTCACTTTTGATAAGGGTAAGGTAGTTATGCTTGTGATAATGACAATATTAGGAAAGTATGAGGTCTATGCAGAAGTGGAGAAGAAATATGCACAGTTTTATAAGTATGTGCTCAGAGTGCAGGCAAATGTGATATGCAGGTTTGTTTTAGAAATAGGTAAAAATAGCGATAAATGCAATTGATAGAAAGACAGATAATTACATAGACATATAGATATATATAGATATATATAGAGAGAGACACACACAGTCAGACAGACAGGCAGAATAGGAATGGCAGTGAAGTACCGAAGTGATGCCAACCCCATCCCCACCATTCAGAGATGGAGGCATTGGAGAGTGCCTTTGGATCTTTGCCCATAATGCTTAAGCCATTTCATCTCACCCTACCCTGCAGATACAGGCAAGTGTAGAGGTGTGCCTTGGAGAAACATAGAAACATCGACTTTGATGGCAGATAAGGACAGCATGGCCCACCTGGTCTGCCCAATTCCCTACCTAAAGGATAAGTTGCAGATCCTATTTAACCAATAGCCTATTTCTTCCTACCCACCACAAGAGCTGCCTTTGTTGTTTCCCAGGTGCATTTTTTTGCACTTCTTTGCATTGAATCCAAGCTGCCATACTTCTGATCATTCCTCCAACCTTGCCAAGTCCCTTCTCATCATTTCCATGCCTCCTTGTGTATCAACCCTGTTGCAGATCTTTGTATCATCTGCAAAGAGGCATACTTTTCCTTCCAGTCCCTCTGCAATGTCACTTATAAAGACATTAAAAAGGACTGGACCCAGTACTGAACACTGCGGTACCCCACTAGTAACCCCTCTTTCTTCAGAGTGGACTCCATTTACAATTACTTTCTGTGTCCTGTTGTCCAGCCAATGTTTTACCTAGGCTACCACCCTGGGACCCACTCCCAGGCTGGTTAATTTGATTATTTAAGGTTTAAACTCACCCCATTCCGTAAGGAAATACACTGAAATGGGTACAGTAATGTATAAGAAAATGGAGTGAACTTTGGGGCTGTAGAGTCAAAGGCACACCTGGATACCTGTCACTGGCTGCAGGGCGGGGATGGAGGTGGAATGGCATGAGCCTTACTGTTAACAATCCCAAGTCACACCCCTGATGCCTGTCAGTCCCTACAGGGCAGAGTGTTATGGTCAGAAACCCTAATGCCCTGGGCATTGTTATGTGACTTCTTAACTTTGCAATAACATTTAATTCATTACATTATAAGGACAAGTCAATCAAAATCTTTATTTATCCAGGTGAACATCATTGACAAAGCTCATTTACAAGATGGACCTGGTTAGCTCTGGGTCAAATGGTACAATGCATACAGAGATATTTACAATTGAGCTAAATAACACAAGTGAAACACAATTAATGCAATTAATGCATGTAAGTACTCAATGTTACATCAGTCATATCAGTTCAGAGTGCTTCTGTAATATTCAAGGAGGACATAAGATGAGGCTTAGTGGGAACTTCAGTAGGGAGAAGTGATTGGCCGCTCATGTAGGGAGCTGACGCAAGCACAGAATTTCAAAGATAGTGTAATCACACAGTATCCCTAAATGTAACACTCTAAACAGAAGGATAAGGGTCTTAACAGTCAAGGAGAAAAGTAATTACAGCTCTTTTTTGGCAAAGTTTGGCATGAAAATCAGATGTATGCTTGGTTTAGAACCGACACAGAAGCAGACTGCAGGAATCAATCGAAAACCAATGCAGAAGAGCACTCATGTTTCGATTCAATGACTGCTAATGCCATGGTTTGCTAATGGAGAGTCCGAGCTTAGGTTCTCAGGCAGTAATAGAGGTAGCGCTGACAGCCCGGTGCCCAGGTTTCCCACGCCTATGGGCAGGGAGCCTGTGAAGAGCATATCCTTGCAGGGGATGGAAGAAGGGGTCGGTGTTAAGTACTGTGCCACAGACAATGGAACATCTGAACCAGCATGAGGACCAAAACAGCAGGACAACAGAACTGGGTATTCCTTGATACCTAAAGACTGGCCCAACCAAGTAAAAGTTTTTAATACATGGACAGGCATTGGGGTGTGCCTTTGGGTCATTGCCCATAACGCTCAAGCCATTTCACCTCACCCTACCCTGCAGACACAGACAAGTGTCAAGGTGTGCATTGGGGTGTTCAAGCTTTACAGTCACCCCATTCCATAAGAAAATACGCTGAAATGGGTAGAGTACTGTATAAGAAAATGAAGTGAACTTTGGAGCTGAAGAGTCAAAGACACACCTGGATACCTGTCATTGGCTGCAGGGTGGGAATGGGGGTGGAATGGCTTGAGCATTACTGTTGACAATCCCAATTCACACCTCTGATGCCTGTCAGTACCTACAGGGCAGGGTGTTATGGTCAGAAACCCTAAAGCCCTGGGCGTTGTTATGTGACTTCTTAATCTAGCAACAACATTTAATGCATTACATTATAAGGACATGTAAATGTTTTTAATACATTTACAGACAGTTACATAAACTTAATTTTCTTCATAGAATAATTAAAATTCAGTAACAGTAGTAGTATAAAGCAATTACCCTGACAACTTGAAAACTATAACTATTTTATATTGTACACTGATACCCCATAAGGACCTCCTTGATATTGAGATGCAAATGCCACACATTTATCCATTTTCTAACAGTAATATTTTACTATCCTAAATAAATTTCTCACTTCAGTAACTGCTCAGCACATCTATTGCATGACCTGCTTATTGACATTTTACACCTGCTATGCAATGTACTGCTGCTTACTACACCAACATTATGTACCATAAAACATATGTCTGCCATAACTAGGGAGGCAGTATAGCACAGTGGTTTAAGACTCTGAGCTGCAAATCTGGAGATCTGGGTTTGAATCTCACAGCCCCCACTTGCATACTGGGTGACCCTGAGCAAGTCACTTAACTTCCATGTGCTCCCAGGCTGCCCCTGTAAACAAGCGTTCAGCTTAGTGTGCCACTCCTGGTTAAACAATTGAAAGAAAAAAAAAACAATATATTATTTTCCTTGTTTTATTTTGCTACTACAAGCTTTGACTAATACACCCATCCTTCATCAGAGTTATCAAACCAATGCATTGTGTGTGCCTTAAAGTGTCACTACTGCTTTTCAAAATGGAGGTCGCGCTGGACCAGCCTCTGTTACCTAGTAATTTTCTTTTGTTTGAATTTGCCCTTATTTACTGAGTATTTTCTTTTTCAGTTTTAAACGTTTTGAATGTTTTGTTTTATCGCTGTTGTAACCTACTTCCTAGTGCCTTCCTGTGTTCTTTCACGGTCATTTACCACTTGCTGTCGGTTATCGTCCTGGTGTTTCCCTTAGTGCAGTGAAGCGAGTCGTCTTGTTGGGAGCTGTATCTTGACCAGGCATAGTACTGAGGATAGTGCTGAGCTGAGGAGTTCAGTGGCTTATCTCCCGGGTTTGCGCCTGGTCACCTGGATGTTTGATTTGCATTGGACCCTTGGATTTGCTGGCTGTCGTCGCCTGGTGCTTGGTCTCTGCATATTGGATGTTTGCATAGTTGTACTTTTAGAGGATCTTACAGCATTGTCTGGGGAAGAGCTGCAAACTTTTGCTGCAAGAGCATTGCAAGAACGCCGGCCGTACGAACTACTGGTGTTTTTTTAAAGTACTGTGAGTGGTGGGACCCGATTCATTGATTGACGTCCTTCTCCCCTAGGGATTTTATTTTTTGTTTAAATTGTTATTCCATCTACCTGAGTGTTCAGTACTGTTTGAGGAAGCAGGGCCATGGCAGAGTTTTGGGTTGCAGGAGGCTTAAGAGCCCCCCCTTTGTGCCTGGATGACCTTGGGTTATGCTGCCTGGGACTGAGCAGGAGCTGCTTTCATTTTCTCCCTAGGGAGTTAGGGGTTATTGGGGGGCTCCTATGCTACTCTGGTGTTGGCATTGTTAGTCTGGCCTCGGGATATCTGAAGCTGTGGGTCCTGGGCAGTACAATAGAGCCTGATTAGGCAGTTCGGGGTTATGTGGGGGGGGGCCTCCACTCCCTGTGGCTTGGCCTGTGTATATTCTCGGCCTTTATTTGGGACTTTCCTGCTTCTACCTATGGACTTGCACTGAGACTATATGTCATTATCTTTTGGATGTGCAAGTTGGAGTAATCTGGGTTGTTTTGATTTTGGTTTATTGGAGTGCCATTTGACTTTTTGCTGGGTCCTGTGTTCATCTTACGAAGGAAAGTGTGTGCAGTGAGAGGGCCTCACTACCCCTATGTACTTGGACTCCATCCAAAATTAATCATCGTTGGCAGTGAGAATGCCTAAACTGCAAATGGACCGTTTATATTTTTGTTTTTGAGTGCCTTAGTCCTATTGGTAGTGAGAGTACCATTGGGATGAAAATTATTTTTTGATTGCATTATTTTATTTGTTATTTTTGGTTTTGTTTTGATTAATTTCTTTTTTCCCACCTCAGAGCCATGAGAAGGTCCTGGGGTGGAGAAGTTTTATTTGTTTGTTTTTGTTTATTTGTATTTGGATTAGGTTTTTATAGCTGTGCTTTTAATAAGGTGTAATTATGGGTGGGTTTTAGTTTATCTGTAATTTAGGGTAATTTATTTTTGAGGTAATTAGGATTTTTATTGAGGTGTTTGGTCCTCAGTATGTGTTGATTAGCCCCCCCGGGTCATGCGTTACTCTTCCTCTGATCTCTGTGCCCTCTGCCCTTCACCCCTTCCCATTTTCCTTCTACCAGTGTTGTCAGGCTCTTGGTATTTTACGTAGGTAGGACCGGGGTGGGTATGGCGGGGGGGTGTGGACATTGGAGGGTGAATGAATGGACCCCTCATATAGGGCTGGTTAGGTCCAGAAGATGCCCTGTGGTGAAATGGAGCCTGGAACATGGTACTCCATGTCTTGTCCCCATAACCAAGGGTACCATCTGTTCTGATGGGCAAGTATTCAGGATGGCTCCGGAGCCTTGTCCAACTCGGGCAGTATTGTGCAATGCCAGATCTGTCAAAATACAAGTCTGCTGTTATTGCTGACTTTGTTGGAACAGCTGATCTGGCTTGCATCACCGTGACATGGCTGGATGGAAATGCTGGCCCCATCTTGGAGGCAGCAGTTCTGGATGGGTACTCGGTGATTCACTGCCAAGATTGGATCACAGGGGGGGGGAGTAGTGGTCTGTTTCAAGACCGGGTTGGGGCTCACAGGTGTACCAGTTGATGAGGTCGAATAATTTGAGTGTACTGTAGTAGCTGGTGTGGGTTGCAGGATAGCCCTCATCTACTATTCACCAGGGGATGAGAAGTGATTCCTGCAGGAAGTGGCAGACTTCGTAGCCGATGTGGCATTGAAGTCACCCAGATTGATGGTTCTGGGTGACTTCAGTGCTTAGGTCAATGACGAACTCTCATCTTTTAGTCAACACTTCCTCCAGCTGATGATATTACTGGGCTTTAAACAGATTCTTTCTTCAGCTACTCATAATCATGGTCACTCTTTGGATTTGGTTTTCTCCTGGGGATTGAGGCCTCTGATTTGGTGGTGGAACCTGTCAGTTGGTCTGATCATTACACCGTAGTCTTCAGATTTTATGCTCCCCTTCATAAGTCTGCCCCTGTGGAGATGGTTCAATACTGCCCTTTATGGGATGTGTGCCCTGAAGACCTGATGATGGTAATGAACCTGAGTTTCCTGTTGCCAGCGTGAGTCCGGAGTCTATGGTTCTGGCTTATAATCAGGCCATTTCCTTGGCTCTTGACTCAATTGCTCCTGTCCGTGTTCATCCCCTCCATCTTTGCCCTCAGGCCCCTTGGTTTTATGGGTCCTTGAGGGAGCAACAGCATGTGGGATGACAGAGTGTCATTGGTGGAAATCTGCTCTAGAAGTCGATCGCTTTAGTTTGGAGGGGCATTATCTGCTCTACCAATCAGAGATCTCCCATAAGAAGGCAGAATTC
Organism: Neoceratodus forsteri; assembly: GCA_016271365.2. Classification (NCBI taxonomy): domain Eukaryota; kingdom Metazoa; phylum Chordata; order Ceratodontiformes; family Ceratodontidae; genus Neoceratodus; species Neoceratodus forsteri. Next base: position 916,676,566 of record CM057455.1, on the reverse strand, counting down.
CTGTCCAGGGAGGTCCCTGTTGCTCAGAATCAACCAGCTCAGCCTTTCAGAACTATGGACAGGCTCTGCAACCCAGCATGTCTTCAGCTCCATCGAGCTTTTTCACAAAAAGAGTGTGATGAGATCACTCAGTTCTTTGTGAATAAGGTAGCCGACATCAGATCGGAGAGCAACCGGACACACTGTATGGAGGATGCTGTTAGTTGGCATTTGTTCATGGTACCCTGAGCCTCCTGGAGTTCCTTTGACCTGAGGATGTTATGTGGATTTTCCAGGGGATGCACCCTATGTGCTGTAGTTTAGATCCGGGTCCAACCTCCCTGATTTTGGGTTGTGTTGAGATCGTGGGCCCATTTCTGGCTCAAATAATCTGGTGCTTCCTAGAATTGGGTGAGTTCCCAAGCTCCCTGAAGGAAGCGGTGGTGACTCCCCTTTTGAAGAAAGCTTCTTTGGACCCAGATATTTTTGCTAACTACAGACCAATCTCTAGTCTTCCCTTTATTGTGACGGTTATTGAGAAGGTAGTGGCAAACCAGCTGGAGGACTATTTGATCATCCATAATATCAACAAACCTCTCTAGTCTGGTTTTTGTAAGAGGCATAGTACTGAGACTGCTCTGGTTTGGATGCTCTATGATCTCTTGATGGCGAGAGATCGGAGAAACCATTCTATCTTGGTTCTCCTTGATCTTTCTTCAGCTTTCGACACTGTAGACCATGGGGTTTTGCTCGAGTGCCTGCGGTCCATCTGTGTACTGTCGGGTACAGTACTCAGATGGTTTACATCTTTCCTATCTGGGAGAACACAGAGAGTTGTGTTGGGGATTTTTTTATCTGACCCTTTCTCTCTGCCTCATGGGGTTCCTAAGGGCTTGGTGCTTTCCCCTATGTTGTTTTCAGTGTATATGATGCCGCTTGGAGACATGGTAAGATGGTATGGGCTGAGGTTTCATTGCTATGCTGATGATACCCAGCTCTACCTGTCTTTCACTCCCGACTAGGCTAGTGCTTTCTCAGTATTTAATAGCTGCCTCACTGAAAGCCATGATTGGATGAATTTGAGCTGGTTAAAGTTGAACGGAGGTAAGACCGAGGTTATGTTTGTGGACCCGGGTCACAGGATAGAGGGGCTAACGTCTGATCAGTCCTCTGGTTTATTTCTATGGGGTGATCTGATCCTTACCTCTGAATGGGTGCGTAACCTGGGAGTGGTACTTGATGACAGGCTGACCCTTCGCTATCAGGTGTCAGCAGTCGTAAAGTCTGCATTTTACCATCTCAGGAACATTGCCAGGATGAAACACCTTGTTCCATCTAGCGATTTACCTGTGTTGGTCCACGTCTTTGTGACCTCTCGCCTTGACTACTGCAACTCCCTGTACCTGGGGCTTCCTGGGGTTGATATCCACTGCTTGCAGCTAGTGCAGAACTCTGCTGCTAGGTTGTTGACGGTGGTGTCAAGAAGGACACACATTACCCCTGTTTTGCGCAATCTGCACTGGCTGCCGATACAGTGGTGGATCACTTTTAAAGTAGGTCTTTTGACCTACAAAGCCCTGCACAGACTTGGGCTCCGATTACTTGAAAGAACTTCTGATTCCCTACAGCCCTGTATGACAGCTCTGTTCAGCTGACATGGGGTTGCTGGAGGTTCCGAGGGTAATTTTAAAATCTTCTGGGGCTCAGGCTTTTATGTTTATAGCCCCAGCCCTCTGGATTTCTCTGCCCCGTCAGCTTCAGGAATGCACGACTGAGGAGAGTTTCAAGCTTTTATGGCTTGATTCTGATTTTTATATATGTATTTATTTCTGTGATTTTATTGTTCATTTGTACAGTGCCTTGGTACTTGAAAGGTGCTTAATAAATAAAGTTGTATTATTACTATAATTATTAATTAATGTACTTTTTATAGCCTATGTGTCTGTGACCTAGGCAGAACTACACTTAAAATCTTCACATAAATAAATCTTCAGAATAACATTTATTTCAGTAGTTTCTCCTTACTTTTCTGGTGGCCATGACACTATGTGTGTGTATATATATATATATATATATATATATATATATATATATATATATATGTGTGTGTGTGTGTGTGTGTGTGTGTGTGTGTGTATGTATATGTACACTATGTGTATGTATATATTTTAACTTCAAAGCACTAAACCTATTCAAATGCACAAAGCACAAGACTTTATTCTCTTCACACACTACTGCTAAACTTCAGGTCCCAGAGAGATAACAATGTAGAGCTTCCCCTAGTTATTTGGGTGGGTGCTTCAGCTGTGTGTCTCGGGGGGGTGGTAAAAAAAGCTTTTAAGGAACAGACACTCTAGTATTCAATATGGAATAGTCTTCTTTGGATGACATAGTGTACACCTTTGTGGGCTTATACCTTAATTGTCATTCTTGTGTTGCAAGTGCTTGCTTGCCTCTAGTGCTGTAATTTCAGGATGCAGTTTTACAAGCGCTGTATAAGGATGCAGTTTCAGGCACTCCTTAATTACTTTTCTTTCCTTCTGAACCTTAAGCTCTGATGGCCCAGGCAGCTTTGATAGTCAGTTGTTCCAACATGATATATCCACCTCATGCCCCTCCCACATGAACCAATAAAAAAGATGGGGGTGGATATTTAGGAGCTTCTCAGGTGGAGGTGGATCTTACTCCCCCAGAAAAAAACTAATACTACCCCCCACTACTCAGGTTCCAGTTCTTGTACCTCCCATTTAAGAAAGAAAATAGTGTCCTGCAACCATTGACTAACATGAAAGTGTATTTATTTGAGGGTGGACATCATTTCTTGGAAGAGGGTAAAGTGGAGGTGACTATTTACACCTTCAGCTGGTTCCATGGACAGAAAACATGAAATCAGCCCTTTTGAACATGCAAAACGTCTGCAGGCTCCACCCACTGCAGCTGTAAAAAGTGACAAAAAACTGTCAATATATAAGAAAAGTAATACAAACCAGTAAAACAGCAAAAGAAACACAATGAAACACTTCACCTAATAATCATACAAAATGTAATCACAGAAATAAAAATGGAAAATCACTCACAAAGACTTAAAAACAAAAACAAAAATAACAGTAACTGACTGAGAAATATGTAGGAAAAGATTAAGAACTCACCTGCCCTGCTTTTACACACCTACGCTCCCCCACTCAACTCCTTCAGTGAGACAGCCAAAACTGAAACTACTATTTAAACTAAAAAAAATATGCAAAGATCTAAACTAAAAAAGATCCCTAACAGTACTAGGACAAACAGAATATTTTGGGAGCAACTGGCTCTGAAAACAGATAGTTTTAAAGGTTTTAGGGTTTTTATGCTGTTATACATACCACATGACTCCTCTCCAACTCTTTCAATGATAGACTGTGCTAGAAACTGCCTCCATGTGATTTTTGACCTCAAAATCCATAATGCATTGCAAAATTCACCATTTGGGCCACACTTCACAAGCGAAGTTCATAAAAATACGCAGTTTGAAAAGTTTTCCATGTATCCATGCAGTTACAAACTATTGCAAAGTTGCAGTTCAGAACAATGGAATATTTAGCAAATTGAGGAAAATTCACAAATTATTTCGCAGAGCAAATTTTTCCCACTTTGCCTATCACTACCAGGGAATAAAAGAGTTAACTTATTCCATCTTTGTATACCCAATTTAATTTTTTCTATTAGTGGGGGGAAGTTATGGGAGAATAACTCTGTATGTTTAGGAGAAATGTTCATCCCAAAGTATGTAATACTTGTGTGGACCCAGGAAAGGGGCATAGGGACCATCTGAAACTAATCAAGGTCATAACCTTTAAGCGGTAAGATCTGTTTTCCCCAATTTACTTTAAGGCCTGAGATGGTTCTGAAATCAGTAAAAATCTGAAAGGCTGTGGGAACAGATATTTCTACCTCTGAAACAGTGAGGAGAACATCACCTGCATACAAAAGTAACATAGTAACACAGAATTTGACAACAGATAAGGACCGCTTGGCCCACCTAGTCTTCCCATTTTCCTTACTTACTGTAACACTGCAGACCCTACTTGGTGTCCAGCTTTATCCCTTCTTTGGTTACCTTTAAGGATCCCTTATGACTATCCCATGCATTCTTGAATCCCGTTACAGTTTTTTGCCCCCACAACAGTATAAGATTTAGAACCTATGGAAATACCCTTAATATCCGGGTGCTGCCGCAGTAGCATATTTAGTGGTTCTATCGCTAACATGAATAAAAGTGGACTGAGTGAACAGCCTTGCCTCATACCTTGGTGGAGTGGGAAAAAAGGGGATTAAATACCATCCAGAAGAACCACTGCTTTAGGAAGGGTGTAGAGTGTCTGAACCCATTTTATAAAGCATGGGCCAATACCTGCTGCTTCAATATGTGCCACAAGAATTCCCACTCCACTGAGTCGAATGCTTTATCAGCATTAACAGCTACCAAAGCAGAACTATCTCAGTTTTGTTTGGCTTGGAAGAGCATGTTGGTCGCCATACGTAGGTATATGCACCTTGACTACCATTCATAAATCCGGCTAGAAAATCATGAATTAGGTAAGTTAGGGCTTTTTTCCAGTTGACCGGACAGAATTTTCGCCAATATTTTTTTCACCAGCATTTTTATATGAGAAATTGTCTGATAGTTGAACAGTAGCCTGTATTCTTTCCCAGTTTGGGGAGAACATTAGTAAGGGTGTCATGTAACGTGGGAGGAAGGGATTCATTATCTAAGGCTTCCATGTACATGTTGAGTAATGGGGGTGTGATGGGATCTTCAAAAGTTTGATAAAAATCAGCACTGAGCCCATCTGGGCCCAGTGCTTTGTCCTCCAAAAGCTGTTTAATTGCTAGAGAGACTGCAGCGGTGGTAATGGGTGAATCCAAATTTTGCACCATGAAATCAGGTATACTGAGGTGATTTAAAGGCACAAAAATATCTAAGTATACCAAGCAAGTAGAACTGACAGAAAAACAAAGCTTCCTATAGTATTCCTGGAAAGTGTGATTACTAATTACTGGGTCTGATGTAAGTGTCCCTGCTTTTGTGGTAATGTGGGGATAAGAGCTTCCACTTGTTTTTGCTTCAGTGTATAAGCTTACAACTTAATAGTCTTTTCCCCACTTTCCCAGTATTGCTGCTTCAGGAAAAAAATGGCCCTTACAGCTTGCTGGTTGTAAAGAACACTGAGATGGTGTTTAAGGGGGTCAAGTCCTTGGCTTCCTGAGGTGTGTGGGTTTTCTTTATGTAAAACCAGTTTTGCACAGGTTTGAGCTATGTTAAATTAATAATCTCCTGTACCTTTAGCTTATTTTGTTTAACAGAAGATAAAATGATGTGACCTCTTATGAAGGTTTTAAAGGCCTTCCATCTAGTGCCATGGGAAGAATCCAGGGTTTTATTTACCTGGAAGAAAATCTGAAGTTCTTTTTTAATAAAAGAGTTGAACTGAGGCAAGCATAATAAGAGTGGATAGATCCTCCACCTGGGGGATTTGAGTATAGTTTGCTGGAGGGGCACAGTGAGTGTGACTGGGGCATGATCCGATAGAGATACGGGATAGCCTGAACTGTCTATTATATCATGTTGATATTTATTACTAGTAAGAAAATAATCCAGTCTGCTACAGGTAAGAAATCTGGGGGACCTAAATGTAAAGTCTTGTGCGGTGGGATGTTGAATTCTCCAGCAGTCTTGCAAGGCGAGTTCCTGACATAGGGAGTTAACTGTCTGTCTGCTATGGATTGAGATCGGCAGTTGGTGCATAGGGGATATCTGTCTAAGAAGGGGTCACAGACACAATTAAAATCCCCCCCAAAAAGATACCAGCATCTTCAGTTCTAAGGTTTGCCATGTATAGTAGTGAATTATAGAAAACGTCAGGGTCATCTTGATTCGGGACATAATTATTACCTAATAGGAGTTCTCTGGTTTGGATTTTCCCTGAAACTGGCATCCAGTGAGCTTCCTAACCTGTTATAGATTGAGTTACTACCAGAGGAGTATTTTTCCTGAGTAAAATTGAGGTTCCTATATTTGGAGGAGAAATTACTCAACAAGTCTTGTCCTTCTCAAGTCCAGTTCAATTTATTGGATTGTTTAGGTAACAAGTGAGTCTGTTTAAAGTAGATTATATTACACTTGGCTGAAGCTAAAAAGGTCAGTATCTTTTTCCTCTTTCATTTCATTTAACTTCATTTCTTTTTATTAGGGTTGTACCTATTGAGCAAGCTCATTTGAAATGGTGGCCCCTCATGCACATCATACAGCATTATAGGATGATTAATTCCTAGAATATTATAAAATAAGAATTTGAATTCAGCCATCAAGTGACTGAGTCTTTAGCTGTGGAGCCGTGATGCAGGATACAAAAACAGCCATATCTTCCATGTAACCACCCAAGGGGCAAATCTCCATCTACCCAAGGATAAGATATATGCAAAGGCTGGGAGAATCATGTCTCAGCAATGAATACACCTTCTATATTTGAAGAAGTTATGTTAAACACATACAATGAGTGGCAACAGCATAAGACAGAGCTTCAGATACATTTTTTTTGGTGGAAGTCAAATACTTCCATGGGTTGAAATGTGGAAGTCATTTCAGTTTTATTGGAGTCAAATTACTTCCAGCTGTCAACTTTTGAAAGTCAAAATAATTCCAGTGAACACATTTTAAAAGTCCAAATACTCCAAGTCCTATAGTTTTTGAAGTCATAAGCCTTCTAAATACCTCACTGTAACCTCATTAAAGTCACATCCACAGAAATACATTTCTGAATGAGTCTAGGAAAGAAAAATGTGCACAGTAAATCAATTACTTACAATACATTTTTTTTCATGAATTGTTCTTGCAGTTCCAAGTAACCGCCATCAATTTTTTTTGTTATTTTCTTTATCCCCCCCCATGGTCAGCCCACATCCGGCTGCCATCCCGGTGCGCCCCGGCTCCTTTTGAGGCCCTCAATCCCAATGATTTGCCCACAGCTTACCCCCAGTGGTGGAGAGGCAGTGAACTCCCCTTACTTACCACCAGGAATGGATCCAGTGTACTGGGGGTGATACCCACAGAGCCAGCTGGTGCATCCCGGGATGGCCATCAAGCCACACAACTGTATTTTTCTCTTGTTCTTCCTAGGGGGTGGGGTGTGCAATGACGCCAGTGGAGGCAAAGCACGTGCTCCCATGCGTGCTCCACCAGGTGTCTGCCCCATCCCCACCCTCATCATCAGCATCATCACGCTGCCCCCCCAGCCTCCACTAGGGGCAGGTGATCGCTGACTACTGGAACCCCCCTCCCCAGAGAAGGAGAGCAGTCCTTGGGATGCTTGATCCTTCTTCTCCCCTGCCGACCCCTGGTGGACCATGCTAGTTCCCAAACACAGGTTGCAGACGTGGTGCAAGGTGTGATGCCCAGCACCTCAACCCATTTTGCCATCAGGCTGGGCACCTCCATCAGTTTTGTGTTAAGTTGCTTGCAGTCAGATGAATGCTATATTCAGAATCTGGTGATCATACACTATCACTAACACACAGATATCACCTGCCTATTAATTCTTCCAGATGTTTTGATATCAGATCTCATTTGTTGTATTATTATAAGTTGATGATGGCAAGCAAGATGCAATGCATGAATGCAATTATGCAACAAACACATCAAGTCAAACAAACTTGTTACATAATTGTTTTTTTTTTGTTTGTTGCTTATGCTTAATTAACAGCATGTTGTGGAGTATCACCACTCACTTAAATGGGAAATTCACCACAAAAGGACCTTTTACCACCAACTTAAGGCACCAACATGGTCACATCCCCATGCTGGGCACCTTCACCACCGAATGCCATGGCCAGCTCCTGTAACATGCCTGCCCCCACCAACATAGTCAGCTCCCCACACATATGCCCGGTCCCTTCCACTGCCAACATGGCTAGTTTCCCACTCATACACCTGGCTTCTCCTGCAATAGGCACCATCCCCAACCAGGACACACACAGCCTGCTCCCTAAACCCACACACAGTTCACTCCACCCTCATTCCTCATAGCCAACTCACCTAAACAATCAGGTCCTTTGCACACACACACACACACACACATATCCCTCCATACCCTCTGTAATACAGCACAGTATGCAGAGCTGCCTTAGATCACAAGGGCCCCCCTGAATACACCAGCCATCTTTAGCTTTTCAACCTGTTGCCCCCTCCCTCCACACACAAAAATATATAAACATACTTCTCAAAGCACAGCCAAGAATGGCATGCTTTGGTAATATTTTGTAAGCCAGAAATAACCTTTCACCACCAGTTTAAGGCACCAACATGGTCAGGTCCCTGTGCCTGGCACCCTCACCCCTGAATGCCATGGCCATCTCATGTGACATGCCTGCTGCCACCAACATGGTTAGTTCCTCACACATATGCCTGGTCTCTTCCACTGCAACATGGCCAGTTCCCCACACATACACCCGGCTTTTCCTACAATAGCCACCATCCCCCACCAAGATACACACAGCCTGCTTCCCAAACACACATGCAGACTGCTCCACCCTACCAACATAAATGCACACACACACACACACACACACACACACACTCTCTCTCTCTCTCTCTCTGTTGCAGAAAGAATATGGCTAATGAGTCCCCATTCCCAATTGAGTCACCCTCCATCAAAGCATCCCACTGACCCAAAATGACTACAGCCAGCCCCCTCAGCCACTGCAGCAACATAAACAGCCCTGAACAACAATTCTGCCAGTCTGCCCCCAGACACCCCATACCCAAGTGAACTCAGCCCTGGCACCAACACTGACAGCCCCACCCCACCAAAGTAAATACAGCCAACCCAGGAACCAACACACCAGTGCAGCACCCCCAACAAATCCAAGTGAACACTGATGGACCCAGCACCTACACAGCCAGTCACCCCATCCCACCCAAGCAAATAGCCCACCTTGTACCAACACTACCAACCACCTTGCACTACCCAAGTGAATGCTGATGTCCTTGGCACCAGCACAGTCAGCCCCCCCCAAGCAAACACAGGCAGTCTTGGCACTAACATGCAAGTCCCTACCCCACCTAAGCAAACCTGCCCAGCTCTCATACCAACAGCCCCACCACAGACCATCCATGAATTGGGAGGGAACAAGTAATTTTTTTTTATTCTTTGGTAACCAGGTAAGGCTTGCTAGGCACACATGCCTGTTTTCAGGGGTATGCTGGGAGCACTGGGAAGATGATGTGATTTGCTCAGAGTGACACAGTATGCAAGTGGAGGTTGTGGGAATCAAACCCTGGTCTGCTGAATGTACCAAGTTCATTCACAGGCCAGCTTGTTACTCTAACCTCCAGGCTATACAGGGCCATGCCAGCCCAACTATATAACTGCTGTTCCCCTCTTTTATCCATGCCAGATATAGGCAGCTCTTGTCAACAGGCTTCTTATTTGTCAAGACCAGATCATAGCGTTGAACTGTTTGGACACTCTGCCAAGTCTGAATATAATATAAATGGCCCACAACAGTTTATAAAGTGGGTAAATTATTAAAGTTACTAAGTTTCGTAAAGAATCTGAATTTTACATGACACCTAAGTTAAAAGAATCTGCAGAAGTCTGCTCAAGTTTAAAAGTAACCTATTATTGCAGTTTATTTGTGGATTTAAATCTATTCAAAGGGTGTGCTATGTCTTAAATTTGATGTTGTATCTCCCCTGCTCTTGGCAGTAATAGCCTATCTTAGTATATACCTTAGCTAAAATATAAGATGTTGATAACCCTGACACGCTGTAACGTGATCAGGAGTATGACCAACACTAACTGTTACAACGATATGTACAATATTTGTACTTGCCTGCTAAAATGACTTATCAATTGAAGTTACAATCAATAAATATAAGTTTTAAAAAACAGGCTTCTTTTTTGTCTTCTTTTGTAGAAATAAACTGATACATACACTTGTCCATCAGCACAGAGTCATGTCAAGGCTAGCTGTAAATCTTTTAGCTCTCTAAGTCAGAGACTGCAACAGCACATAGATAAAACATACTCTTCCCATGCTGAAGCTGATTAGCAGGGTTGCAAACAGTTTTAGTTCAATTTACCCCTTCACATCACACCTGAATTATATAAAAGTCAATGCAAACTGAGTTTCAGAAATGAGTGTTTGTTAGGTGAGGGATTAAATAAAAAAAAAAAAAAGGAAAAATATGTCCACAGTAGAAAAAAACAGACGTTAGTCCTTATCAGGGTTCTTATACAAGGATATCTGTTACTCCATGCTGTCTATTTTCAAACATTTTGCACACATTCCTGAATGTAAAATATGTCTAAAATCCACTTATCTGAAGCTCTGGCATAAGATACAGGAAATCATTACACTGTACAGTAGAAATGAGTTGACATCCCATTGTGAGGTATAACTGGAGTATGAATGCCAGGTGGAAAGTATTCCCAGTAAATATTACATGTAGCCAGTTAACCATAACAATGATAGTAGAGTTTAAGGGTAAAGGGAGCAGTAAACAAGGGGGCAGCCTAAAAGTGACCAGCCTCCTGCCTTTCACCCTTGCACTCATGCCACCTAATGTGCATTTGTTTATGCCTGTGCTAGGCATTTTAATGAGGCACTCTTAATGCAGAGCTCAAATTAAAGAAATAATGTCACTGTAGCAGTACTGGTGGTCATTATGGTCACAGTGGCAAGAATGGTCTGTGTCACAATGGTAGGAGTGGTCTGGGTCACAGTGGCAGGATTGGTCTCAGTCACAGTGGCAGCAGTGGCTGGCAGGGCTACTGTTGCAGCAAAAGTTAAAATAATTTTAGTCTCAGTGGATGAATGGTGGATCAGAGCAGTGGTGGATATTAAGGAGGATATCCTCATCCTGGTGGTACCGGTGGGATGGAAAGGGATGAAGAGAATGCATTCACATTGGTAGTATAAGTGGCATTTAACAGCACTGTCCTCCTAGCAGCACTACTGGTACTGTGAATGCTTATTTAACATTTTCCCCTGTGACAGCTGATGCCATACTGGTGCTGGTGGAGACTGCTGACTTTGATGAGGTAAAACATCATTTTGTATGATGAATGCACCCTGAGCATCACACTGCAGTATTCTTACCATCTCTTGCTGCTTGCTGCTCTACATCTGCTGCAGCTTTGCTGGAGCTAGTGGACCAACAATGTTTTCCAGTAGTATGTCATATGTCTCCCTGGTGGTATTCTCCCCAGAAAGATGTATTCAATTTAAATTATATTATTATGAAATATAGTCACTCAAGTCACTGCAGCAATGCTGAGCTGACAAGTTTCACTGTCAATAAATAGTCAAGTCTGACTACATGTTTCTCAGAAAAAAATATTTTTTTAAATCTCTACCTGGGAACACATCCACAAATCTAGAAAAAAATGCCTTATGTGCACAGCCATGCACACACACACACAGAACAGAAAAGCAACTAATTGAAGTGATGGGAGTCAGCTGACTAGTCCCAACATACCAGCTACGGTGCACTCATACTTGTTAATGTGGCTGTGCAGGGATCCAAGACTGGGTTCTACTCAGGAAGATTTCTGATATTAAATTTAAATTATATTTCTTATGAAATCAAGTCACTCAAGTCACTATAACAATGCTGAGCTGACAAGTCTCACTGTCAACTAATAGTGAATCCTGACTAAATAAATTATTAGAAAAAATATATTTCTAAATTTTTCTTGGGCATGAAGTCAAGCCACCAACAACAGAATCAAGCATTTGTCATTGATGTTATACAAAATACATATTTTTAGATTGCATTTACCCAGGATAGGCCAGCTGAGATGCAATATCTAGTTGTCAGTGGGCTCCCAAATTTTGATGCCAAATATTCAACACTCTTTTTATGACCTGATGTTATGATCAAGACAGGTGGGATTTTTTAAATCCCATCCAAAAGATTACTGTGAAAACAAGTTTTGGAGAGGATTTGAAAAAATCATATTCAGGAAGTGTGGCAACAAAAGTAATATGTTGAACATTAGGTGCCAAAATGTGCAAAAATAAAGTTATGAGTAAACACTGGAACAATTCAACCTTTCTCCATAACTTAGTGGTTTTCTCACATTTTGACCCCATGTTTTTAGAACAGTCTTTTTATGACCACTCATTCTGAACATGACAGGTGTCATTTATAAAATAGTGGCCAAAACCTCATTTCACACCACAAGTGTGAAAAACACATTGGCCAGGATCTGAAAAATGACAGCTATCACATTCATGAGGTGGTGTGTTAATAAAGGCTATGTGAAAAATTCTGGGTCAAAATATTGACAATTACCAAAATTATGAGTGTGAGTTAAAAAAATCTCAAAGTAGGCTCATATTTTGTTGCTTCTTCAAAATAGTCTTCCTGTGGCCCCATCTCATAAACAATGGTGGGGGAAGTTTTCATATCCTTCCTGAAAGTTTTTTTCCATGCAGCAACCACAAAATTGCCTTTTGGAAGGATTTGCATAATTTCACTGCCCTTGTTCGTGAGGTAGTGTCCTGAAAAGACCATTTATTTTATTTATTTATTTATTAAAAGATATTGGAATTACAATCCTTGTTGAAAATGTGTGGAAAAAGGTATTGAAACATGACCAAGTTTTGAGGGCAAGTTCAAAATCCATTAAAATACATTGAATTGCATACCTGATTTCCTCAGTCCCTGGTCTGGCATTGAAGAGTGAAGACGTATCTCTGGTTCAGAAATGAATATGGTGTTGGACCTCCAGTAGGCAAGTACGGCATGGGTGTGTGTGGGGTGGTAGGTGCTGAGTGGGAGGGTTGGGTGGCGAGAGGTTAATGGTGGTGGTATGCCAGCAATGCAACAGACATTGATGGATGATTTTCTTTTTTACTTGGTGTATAAAAAAAAAAATATGAGGGATGGTTTTCAGTATTTCAGCTACTAACACTGGGCCTTGGCCACCCAAATGTTTGTGTTATGTTTGGCGGCACTGAGGATGGGCTCCTTGATGTCACACAGTGATGATAGGTGTGGTTGGGGGTACTAGCTGGCACCAGGGATTGGGCACAATAGTGTCAGAAAATTAAAAGTAAGGAGACTGGGTGGGGAAAAGTAATGGCAGTGGAGTATGGCACTGGCAACAGACATCGTCAGACAATTTTCTTTTTCTGCAGTGTGTATAACAATAAAAAAAGACGATGAGGGATGGTGTTCTCTATATCAAGTACCAACACTGGGGATTGGGCACTCCAGTTTTGGTGTTATGTTTGTCAGCACCAGGGGTGGGCTCACCCAGGTCACATAAAGAAAATGGATGGGGTGGGGGTACTAACCAGCACCAGAGACTGGGCACCCTGGTGTCTGACAGTTTAGAAGGGAGAAGCAATGCAGGGTTTTATTTAACTCTAAAAATTGATTAGCGTTTTGCTCATAAAGTTCTAAAACACTATGAAAATGCAGAGCACTTGTCTCACTGTGTTTAAAAAACATAACACTTCTAGAAAACCTATATAAATGCTTTCTGTACAGTTAGTATTGTCCCAAGAAAAAAACTGCTAATCAATTATTTAAAACCCTACAATGGGGTGGGAGGGATAGATTTTATATTGAGAGGGGAACCACAGCAGACTGATCATGACCCTGGTCAGCTCTGCTTGCTGAGCGGCCTTACGTAGATCAAAGGAAAGAACCACCCTATGATTCAGCGACTCTTTTCTTTGAACTGCATGAAGTTTTCATCCAACCAGTGTCATGAACAGCTTGACTAATGTTGATCTGACACTGTCGAGCCCCTTGTAGTCTGCCCTGCATTGGACCAACATTGACACATCTCTTGAAACCCACTATCATACCAATATGTTTGCTTTGTGCAAGTGCAAGGGTGAACATGAAAATGTCCCTAAGCTAACTGCATTTCAGTTAGACTACTTATTCCTTGTTTCAAACAACAAAGTTACAAAGACCTTACATTTCTAATCAAAGTAAAACCCCTACAATACCATCCTTCTATAAGTTGTTAGTCTTCTTCACTACACAGCAGATTTAAATCTTATTTTAGTACACACCTCCACACACACACACACACACACACACACACACACACACATACAAACACAGTGTGTGCGTGTGTGTGTGAGTATGTGCTATTGGAGCCTGCCTGCCAGCCTGTCTCTTTCTCAGCAAACACTAAACAGCCCTAGTATTTTCCCTTTCTTAAAGCCTAATTTTCACCCTTCAATGCCAACAATCGACTCATCCCTCTGTAGCTTTGGATTTAGAAAAGGAACAAAAAATGTCAAGATGTCTGTTTTTGTTCTACTTTTAACAAGTGATGCAAGTAGATTCTTTGCAGTAGCTCATTGCCTGTCTCTCCTGCTTGAAGCATCTGCAAGTGTGGGGTCTCATGACCTACCTTCAGTGAGCTTCCAAAGTGGCCTCTGATTGGACAGGAAGTCTTGGGAGATCTTGAACTTTCACCAAATAACAAAACGCCAAATAGCAAGGAATAGAGCAAATTGTTCATCTTTCTTAATGAGTAATGAATAGCATATTATTCATGGTATTTGGGGATTGATATTCATTACTTACACATCTCTAACAATAGAGAGCAATATAAGTCATGCCGTGCTGGAAGGTGAAAGCAAGAATTGGAGAGTGGCACCAGAAAGAGAGAAATAGGTTGGTTAGTCAGTTTTGAAAGCAGGTAGTAGTGGTAGTAATTTTATGTACAGTACTTCAGGGGTATTTTAGTAGCATATAAAATCTTGAACAGACTGAATCCCCTGTATCTCACTGAGCTTCTAACACCCTACATGACTTCAAGGGAACTGAGGTATAGGGATAAGGGTTGCAGTGGGTGCCACCAGCTCACATGAAGTCTGTATGTCACCAAACTGGACACCCCTGCCTTTTGAAACAAGGTCCCTTAGGAGCTCTGTATTGCTGAAATCCTCTTTTTATTGATATATAAACTGAAAAAACACCTGTTGAAGTAGGCTGTTTAGTAGATTTACAATAAATGTCATTGATTGTTTACAGTACATACAGTATGTACATACAGTATAGTATGTATTACAATTGTCAAACAAGTTTTTTTAGTGTTCTTTCTCCACTATTTATTATTGGTTTTATGTTTGTTTGCTGTCAGTATAGCATAGAGGTTAGAGTAATGAGCTGTAAATGAACTTGGTGAATCCAGCAAATCTGGGTTTGATTCCCAAAACCTCCACTTGCATACTGTGTCACTCTAAGCATGTCAATTAACCTCCTCAGTGCTCCCAGGTCACCCCTGAAAATAGGCACTTATGCCTAGTAGGCCTTACTTGGTTACCAAAGACTAAAATAACATAAATAAATAAATATATTTATGAAATCTGCATTGTGTGGGCACTCCAAGCATTGGAGGGGCACCCTATTTTAAATAAATCTACCACTACTATTACTGCAACTACTACTTGTATTACAATTTATTTGATTAACAGATTTGTGATTACAGTTTTACAAAAACATACAAAATACATTAAAAGCACATTATCCAATACATAGGAGAAAAACGTTAACATTGTCAGTACTGCTGTTACATGTCCCTGTGCAAAACCATTTATGAAGAAGAGAAAAATACAACTAAACAAACGCACAAACATGAAAGAAGTTGCACTGCGTTGGGGAGCTCAGGGTGAAACTAGAAATAAACTGATTAAAAACCAGGAACTCTCCACTTCAATGATAAAAATAGCCAACAGCAAAACAGTAAAAGTTCATATTTTTTATTTGCCACAAGGCCAAACAGGCCTCTGTCCTTCTTCTGGTTATTTCTTCCATCTTGCTTTCAGGACCCGGACACTGTGAATCTGGCCCCCTCCTCCACACCAGAACCAGGCCGGTTCCCCTTACCCGGGATTTCGCCCTCCAAACCCGGACACTTCTGAATCCAGCACCTGGAACTATCCCCCTACCCACTTTTACCACCATGTCTGGGTTCTTTGTCCCCAGCCCATGTATCCTACACCCTCCCCCTTTCCTCCTCCCCATTTTTCTTTCTTCCACTGCCCCTCCTCCAGCTTGCGAACGATGGAGGGCTCCCCCCTTGCAGGCTAGTATCTAAGTCCTTTTTTGGCTATCTGGGTCACTAGCTCCCCAATAGGCCATAGGAACAGACACATCCCAAACTCTGACTGGTGGACTCCATCTGACTTGTACACTGCAGGCTGGTTGAAAGTGATGTCTCTGTGCTGCAGATGCACTCCCCCCATCTCAATGATCCCCTTGGCCACCCTCCTGTTTAAACGCTTTCTAACTTTTTTGATCAGCTGGATGTCCCTCACCCCGCTCTGTACCCTCTGGGAAGTGATTTCGGACCAGCCGATTATCACCCTCGGCCACCAACGTCTCACGTTCTCTACATCACCCATATTGTTCTGCCCTAATGCCCCCTATGGCAGGCTCCCTAGATCGATGCCCCCCAGGTGTATAATGATGCAATCTGGGGTGCCACACCTCAATTTTAAATCCTCCATCAATGGCATTAACTGTGCCCATTTCATCCCCCTAATGCCCTTCCATAGCACCCTGGTGTGCTCTGTGTTGTATCTCACATCCACTCCTCTGGAGGTGGCGACTGCAAACCTTTCAGCACACTATATGAAGGAATGCCCCACTAGCCAGATCTTTCTCTTGGAACCTGCCATGGAAACAAAATAAACAGTATGAGTCATTGTTATTATTTTCTCATGTACCTCTTGTAGCAGCTGAACCTCCAGCGCCCCACCTTTTGTATGTCCGACACTGCAGCCCCCTTCTCTGTTGCCCCTGTGGCTGCCCCAATCCAAAATGAATGTCAGGCAAACTTGTTGGAGTCCTCTCCTAGGAATGCCAGTGATTTTTTGAGGACCGCCGCTACCTGATACCCTGTGACCGGGAAACCATACCCATGTCTGAACAGCACCCCCCTCAGCCCTCCCCTGAAACTTCTTATATTCCTCTAGTGCACCAACAGTATAGTTGGCTGACTGTGATCTTACCAGCGACACTTAGGTCCCCCTCCCCCCTTGCTCCATTTTGGATCTGGCCAATGTGATGACCACCTTGTCTTGCCCCAACCGGACCTCTTCATGCTGCAATGCCTGCCTGGTGGCTGCCTTTTTTGGGGCCACCACCTCCCGCACTCGGAATGCACCCACTGCCATAACTGCAAACATGGCCTGGAATAGCACCCCTTCCTGTGCTGATGTGCATACAGTGGCCCTTAACTATTATGAGCAACTCTCCCCTTGGGTTGTCTGCCATCTACCTTGGCCAGTTGGCCCCGCCACCAACCTACCACCATATGTTTTACTGTCCTGCCGGCCCCTGCATCAGGCCATCTCTTGTCCTGACATACCCAACTGATGCCAGCTAAGTGCACCACCATCGTGGTGTGGGCCATCCCTTCCTCCCGCATTTCAATCACAAACCTCTTTACCTGTTTGTGCAGGGCTGGTTCGGCCCTGTCCAACCCATGCTTCCTTCTGAATTCTTGAAACCTTGCCCATCCTGCTTCATATGCTCTCAAAGTGTTTGCTGCCTAGGCCCACTGATACAGCAC
Organism: Neoceratodus forsteri; assembly: GCA_016271365.2. Classification (NCBI taxonomy): domain Eukaryota; kingdom Metazoa; phylum Chordata; order Ceratodontiformes; family Ceratodontidae; genus Neoceratodus; species Neoceratodus forsteri. The sequence continues at coordinate 916,658,993 of CM057455.1, read as the reverse complement.
CCTTGCTGTGACTCTCCAGCTTCCCACATCTGGATGGGTATCCTGGTCCTTTGTGGTGCTGCATGAGACATGAGCTCCTGAAACCTGTCGAGCTGTCAGTGGGAAAGACTGTAAGCCACCTCATTCTTCAACCCTTCTATGTGCTGCACTTTGAAAGATATGTTCAGCTGTAGTCCCAACAGGACCAGTCACCTGAGCAGCTGCCCCACCATCTCTGTCTTCCCTCCTTGCCTATTAATGATTTCTACTACCCCTTTATTATCGCACCAAAACAAAATGTGCCTGCCCAGCATCCTATGTCTCCATACCTCCAGAGCCACCCATATCGGGAAAACCTCCAAAACTGTGATATCTTTCAACCAACCCTTTTTGCCCCATGATGCTAGCCAAGGCTCTGACATCCAATCCCCTTGAAAATACACCCCCATTCCCAGGGCCCCTGACACGTCGGTGAATAGCTCCAGATCCACGCTCATTTCCCATTCCTCCTGCCTGAATGTCACCCCATTGTAGCCGTTGAGAAACTCTTCCCATACCCGAAGGTCCTCCTGCACCGCTCTCAGCACATCCACCCAATGGTGTGGTAGTCAGGCCTTCCCCGTTGCCCTCCCCAATCTTCTTGTGAAAGCCCTGCTCAGGCTGATGGCCTTGCAAGCAAAATTAAGGTACCCTAGCAGTTGCTGTATCTGTACCAGCGGCTCCCTCCACCTCCCCATAACCTGTGTGAGCAGGCCCCTAAGGTGTGCCACCTTGTCCCCAGGTAGCTGAAAGCAGCCCTTTCTGTGTCCACCTGTATGCCCAAAAAACTCCTGCTTATGTGCGGGGCCCTCTGTCTTGCCCCACACCAGCAGTATCCCCACCTGCCGGCATATTGCTTCAAAATCCCTTAGCATCCCATGTGCCTCGGCCCTGGATTCCCCGATAAAGAGGAAATCATCCAGGTGGTGTACCACCCTCCTATGCCCATATTGGGCCCTGAACACCCATTGCACCCAGGTGCTGAATGTTTCGAAAGTGGGACATGCTATAGCACACCCCTTGGGCATGGCTTTGTCGAAATATGTGCCCCCATGAAGCTGAAAACCCAAGAGGTCCCAGTCCTTGGGCCAGACCAGTAACAGCTGAAAGGCTGCTTCTATGTCCATCTTGACCAGCCATGCCCCTTCAATCACCCTGATCAAAACTACCGCCTGATCCAGCGAGGCATACGACAGTGTCCTAAGGTGTTCGAGTATGCCCTCAATTACTGAGGAGCCCTCTGGGTAGAAGAAATGGTGTATCAAGCAGAATTCCCCTGACACTTTCTTGGGGACAATCCCCAGCAGGGATACCTGGAAATGCTCACAGGGTGGCTTCCGCAGTGGGCCCTCCACTCTGCCCACCCTTATTTCCTTCTCAGTCTTGGCCCTCACTATTTCCTCTTTCCCTTTTACTGACCCTAGATTTTTGGCCCATATCCGAGTTCTCCCTCCTTTAAAACCCAAGGAGAACCCCCCCTTTGAAATCTGCCCTGAGCAGTTTCACTGCCACCCTTTCGGGTAGTCCATGGTCCACTCCTCCACTACCGCCAGGGCAATGGGAGTGCACGCCAGCACGTAACCCCATCGCCCTTCCTTGCATTCCTTTCTAGCGCCATCCCTCGGGAGCGTAATGCTGCCCTCACTGCCCACCCACCTGGCCCCAATCCCTGCCCCCAGACTGATCTTGATATTGCCCCCCGTGCTGTCCCCCTCTGTCCGACCCCCTGCTGGCAGCTGGAGACCGGGTGCAACCCCCCCCCCGCACTTGGAGCATACGTGTTGAAACTTACAATTGCCCCATGTGCATGTGGCTTTGTTATAGCCCCAACATGCCCTGACCGGTATGGTGGCCATGGCCATTTTTACCTGTTCTCAGGGTTTGGCTCCCCTCCCCAGATAGCATCCTTACCCATAAGTCCGAGTCGGTACAGTCCCACCTCATATCCCCTTTGGCTGCCATTCTCTTTCGGAATGCCTCATCATATTTTAGCCACCCATACCCAACTTTTGCCATGTACGCGTCCCTGATAATGGACATATATGTCAACAGGGGAATGGTGAGCTCCAGCTGTTTCTCCAGCACCAGAGAGCTGTATATGATGAAACCCCCTTGCCAGTTGTCAATGGTCTTCCCTTTGTATTTCGCCTCCTCCATCTTGTGGCCCACCACTGCCAGGGCTACAGCCATTTCTCACTTCCCCACCAACTCCTTCTGCTCATACCTTGGGGCCGAGTCCTCGTCCACCAGCCCGAAGATGTCCACATACCTCCCCTTCCAGATCTTTTCTTTTATGGACACCGGGACGTGGTCCCCAAATGAGCAGCCCGGGGCACGTCGCACAATTTCTTTGTTGCATATTTTTCCACTCCCACCCCTTTGCTTTTCAAGGCCTGCATGGCTGGTTCCATTTTTTCAAACCCCACATCACCCATATCCCCCAGCAGTCCATCCAAATATTCTTTCAGCCTGTTTTCATCCGAAAGGTCCTTGCCATTCTTACCAACATACGTGCTTCCATCATCTGGTTCCGGTGCAGGCAGAGGTGCCGGGATTGGTGCAGGCTATGGCACCTCATGTCTGGGTCTCTTGCTCCCTGTTCCCCTGCCCGGGCATTCCTTCTGCTTTTTCAGGGCCTCCTCTTCTGCTTCCCTTCATTTTGCCACCACCATAAGCTCCAACATCTGTCCCATCAGTTTAGATACCTCTTCCATCAATTTTTTGCTGGACAGTTGAGCTCACTTAGGTGCCATTTGCTTCCTATGTCACTGTGTGTAGGAGGGGAAAACACCTATTCAGCCATGTATATTTCCTTTTGACAGCGACCGCCCCCCCCTTTTTTTTAGGTTCCGTTCTTCGGTCTACCTGGGGACTGCCTAGCCGTCCGGTTTTGCCCACCAGCACATTGCACTCCGTGTCTTCTCTCCCCCTGCGGAGTTGGCCCCGAGAGGGAAGAACCCCTGGACAAAGACGCTGGTAGGACCATAACCTTGTTTCATTCCCTGTTCGCACCCCAGTCCTTCACGGATCCCTACCCCTGGAGGGATACCCCCCTCTCCACCCTGGCTGCAGTACCATGCTCCCAACCCCTCCTGACTGCCTGCAGTCCCAGCTGCTCATCCAGCCACTTTGACAGTTGCTGCCTCCTGCTCTGGGGCTTCCTTTGACCCAACCCTATGCTAGGGCTGAACCGATCTCTCAGTGCCCAGTCCCTGCTCCAATGCTTCCAGCCGCCAAATGACCCCCCACAACCCTGTAGGTTGCTGGAGGCCCTTGAAACCTTCCATTACATTCCTGCTCCGAGCCCTTCCCCCACCTCCCGCTATGATTTTTCCTCCTTCCTTTTTGTTTTTATTGTCGTTTTTGCATTGCTCCCTGAGCACCCCACAACGTGGGACTGCGCTCCCACCGTGCCACTAGATCCAACCGCTCAATCTACTGCCCTGCAGAGCAGGCCCAAAACCTACATCCATTCATTCGGCCTAGTAGAAAGTCAGCTTTCCCGCACTGCAAAAACTGGACCCAAAGGACAAGAACCAACCCTCCCCCTTAGGCTGCGCCGGGCCAAGTGGCCTCCTGGCCTCCTTGCTCCCCCTTGTGCCAGGCCTGCGCCCTTCTGGAGAGAAAAAAATGCCCATAATCTTCCTACCACCCACCTGATACCCATTCCCTGGTGTCCCCTCGTGTCACTGAAAACAACAACCGTGTCCTTCAGAGGTGCGCCCAATTTCTCTTTTCTGTCCCAGGGCTCATGTGTGACCAATGCTGGGCCTCCTTCCTGCCTGCGTGTTGTCCCTGCTTCTGCCTGGTCCTCACAAGACCAACCACTGCAACACGCTTGTCCTCAGAGAATTGTGGTGGCTCCATAACCCCCTTGGTCACTGCCTCTGTTTAAAAAAAATTTTTTTTTTGCTTTTTGCTCCTTGCAAAACCACCCAAACATCATGGCATTCCCCACCAGCCCCATGCTGCTCCCTCATAACTGCATTGGCCCCAACTGAGGAAAAAAAACCCGGCCTCCCATGCTCGCCCTCTCATCTGCTCAGAAAAACAAAACATAGCCACCAAAAAGGAGAAATGCCCATTTCCAGACAACAAGCGGGACATGTGCTTCTATCCGCATGACACACCGTGCTGTGCCGCGGTAACAATCTGCCCTCCAGCACTCTTCCAATGCCCTTCCACTAATGCTGTCAGCGACTAACCCTTCAACAGCTGACCGAACATGATTCCGACTAGCTTCCCTTTTATATTATCATTCTTTGCAACCGGCTATCCTATCCAACAGCCATGCAAAAATGAGGATCCAAACCAAATGATGTGCGTTTTCTTTCTTTTTTTTTTTTAAAAACCATATCTCACATCTTGCTTTCACGGGATAGAGCCTTCCCCTTCTCTCGCTCTGCCTTCCTTCTACCCTCCTTTCACCACACCAACAAATCAGCACAACTGATGGCTCACCTGGTCTGCCAGGCCTAGCTCCACGTGCTCCCATCCCCAGAACAGCGAGATAGTGCCATCAAACAAACTCCTACTCCCCTCCACATACTTTTGCAACTTCCATCGCACCTCTAAAACCAGTGAGAATTCCTTCCTTTACATCATTCTCTTTCCTTTTCTAATACCACAAGCTACACAAATGAGATAAGCAATCAAAACGACGGTGCTAGCCATACATGTGCCATGTGGCCTACTAGGCCTAAAAGCCTCATGTGCCTTACCTGCTAATCACCAACGATGTGCTGAGTTCTCAGAAGAATAATTACCAGTAAAAGAGGCCATCCTGCCTGAAACCTGGCCTAATATACCCCTAATAGGCGCATGGTCAGGAACCCACTTTGGGCTCTGCCCCTCAGCCAATCCCTGAGGCTCTTGCCTGATCTTGTCATTTTACCCTTTCTTGCCCTGGTGATGTTACCAGGCCCCTCTCCCTCTCTTCTCCTATCCTCTCCCCCCATCCCCCACCCCCTCCTATTCACATCTTCCTGGTGGGGGATCACTGGACAACCTGGCTTACCTTTTATTGGCAATCCCCATTATTATGGACATTTCTATGAATTTAGGATCCTGCTTTGAAATCTGGACATTTGTAATTGTGGTATGTTTGCACATCTTTACAACTGTATTTTGAACATGGGGATTAAAGATGTTGCAAAGTAAATTTTGTGGATGAAGTTCGGGCAAAGTGTTGAAAGTTCGCACTTCACGAAGCTTCACAAAGCTTCCCCACACCTGGGAAACTTTGACTTTGTCCCAATCACAACAGTTTTGCTGCATAGTGTGGAATTTTGGCTGCAAAGCATGGAAATCGCTAACGAAATTCTGCACATCACAGTGAATTTCTGCACTTCACTATCGTCAGATTTATTCATGGAGTGAATTCTATGGACTTTGTCCATCTCTTATTGGGATAGTTATTGGCTTTCTGATCAAAGATTTCTTTTTGGGACACTAATTTATCAACATTTTACTATGTGTTCTTTCTGTACTTCTTGCTACTACTTACAGTACATCATTTTACCATCCTGCTCATTAATCTGCCCTGATATGTATCTGTGTATCCTGCATCTTGTGGAGACCCTTATAATAGGATCCTAAATGTGCAGAAATGTCCTGCAATTATAAATGTCCAGATTTCACAGCAGGATCCCAAAATCATGGAGGCAGTAAAGCACAGTGGGTTAAGGCTCTGAGCTGCAGATCTAGAGACCTGGGTTTGAATCCCACAGCTGCCTAGGTGCATACTGTGGGATCCTGAGCAAGTCACTTAACTTCCTTGTGCTCCCAGGTCACTTCTGGAAACAAGCTTCAGCTTAGTGTGCTACTCCTGGTCAAACAATGTTCTCTTTCCCCTGTTCCCTCATGCAAATGTCAATAATAATGCACTGTGTGGCTGCAGTGGCTGAGAGATCACTGTATCTAAAGCATGCAAGAAGTAATGTTTCCAATTGGTGGACAACATCTGCAATGGCACTCCATGATTTATGATGTAAGCAATCACTCCTACTGCAATGAAATATGCCCTTGATATTAGCTGGTTCCTACACTCCAACACTCCACAGCCACCATACTATAAGGCTGACAATGATTTCCCTCACTATGGCTGGCATGTGTCTCACAGTTATTTCCCTTTGATATGGATCTGGTACATAAAACATTACATGTTGTACTGCAGCTACTGAAAAGTCAGAGTGATCCCCTCTGCCCTACTTAAAATTCAGTAACCAGGAATGAGTCAAGGGGAAGTCTCACATCTTTTCACAGCAATATTTTCCTAACTCCATATGTGTAAGTGTTGTGTTCCTCCTCTGATTGCCAGCAGTCCTATATCTGTCCAAATCTGGTTTGTAAATGAAAAACTACAGCCCCCTAGAAGTCATCATTGTGTTTCTCCTTCATTTTTTCATCAAAGTTGCTGGAGAGTGATGTCATCAGAGAAACAAAGATAGTGGTGTTACACTAAATGCAGTTCCACCATTAAACCACTGCCACTAAGGATCTCACAGACATAATTTCTGTAAATATGTATATTTGCAACATTTATAATTATGTTATATTCCTTTGATGTACTGTATTGCTGTATATGACTATTATTTTTATAATGCTGTTAATAACTATTTAATTTTTCCTATTTTACTATACTCCATACCCCTCCACCAGGACACATCTGGAAACAGGCTGCTTATGCATGACTGCATACCCTGCAAAGAACTTACCATGGCTCTTTCACAATGCACAACTGTGTGTGCAGTTATTCTGCAAACCTTATGTCATGTTTGTGAGCTAAGCGTCTGCTATATGCCCACCTTTGTTACATGAACACACTCTTGCCTCAGAGCATGCCAAGCAAAATGCATACCATGGCTTGTTCAGTACGTACAAATGAGACTGCATTTGTTTTGCAAACTTGAGTCTCACTTTGTGTCATCAGCCTCTGATATATGCTAACCTGTGTTAATGAACACTTATCTCTGCCTTTTGCCTTAGTGTCTATCCAGATAACTGCATATCTTTACTTGATCACTATGTAAAATTGTGAGTGTACTTGTTCTGAAAATCTTCTGTCACTTTATGTGTTCGGCCTTTGATGTACACCCACCTGGGTTACATAAAGATTCTTGTCTCTGCCTCATGCCTCACTGCTTACCCTGGTAAGTGAATACCATGGCTGCATCACAAGGTACAGTTGTTACTGTAGTTATACTGCAAACCTTGTGTCACTTCTTTTGTGATCAGCCTCTGCTATATCCTCACCTAGGGTACTTGAACACATTTGACTCTACTTCATGCCTCAGTGCATACACAGGAAAATGCATACTATATTTCCATCACTATGTACCAATGTGGCTGCACTTATTTTGCAAACCTTTTCTCACTTTATTTATTTATTTACAAGATTTACCAGGAAGGCATACTGAGCAAAATGCTTGATTCCAGATGTGACCTGGGGGCCGAGGCCCAGTGCATTACAAAAAGTTTGTGTATTACAATAGTAAATTAGAATACATAATACATAAAAGTGTACACATAGAGACTAGAATCAGGGAGTTTTCAGAGAGGAGATAGATGCAATAGGACATGCAAAAATCTAGTACTGATTACACAACACATAGTGTAATCAGTACTAGATTTTTGCATGTCCTATTGCATCTATCTCCTCTCTGAAAGCTCCCTGATTCTAGTCTCCATGTGTACACTTTTATGTACTATTTATTCTAATTTACTATTGTAATACACAAACTTTTTGTGTGATCAGCTTCTCATATACTGTCACCTAGGTTACATGAACACACTTGGCTCTGCCTCGTGCCTCCGTGCATACCCAGGAAAGTGCATACCTTGGCTCTATCACTATGTACAAATGTGACTGCACTTATTCTGCAAACCTTATCTCTCTTTGTGTGATCAGACTCTGACATACGCTACCCTGCGTTCATTGAACACACTTGGCTCTACATTGTGCCTCAGTTTCTACCAAGGTACCTTTTCTCCATCACAGAGTTCAACTGTGTCTGCAGTTCTTCTGAAAACCTTCTCACACTTTCTGTGATTGGCCTCAGATATACTCTCACCTAGGTTGCATGAACATATTTGGCTCTGCCTCGTATCTCAGCGCATGCCATAAAAATGTATGCCATGGCTCCATCACTGTGTAAAAAGTGTAATTGGCCTCTGACATACACAAACCTGTGTTCAATGAACACACTTGGCTCAGCCTCATGCCTAAGTGTCTACCCAGGTAACTGCATACCACTGATTGATTATTATGTACAATTGAGAGTGCGCTTATTCTGAGAACCTTGTGTCACTTTGTGTGATAGGCCTCTGATATACAGTCACCTGGGTTATGTGAACACACTTTGCTCTGCCTTGTGTCCCACTGCATATCACTGTAAGCGGATACCATGGCTTCATCACCATGTACAGTTGTGAGTGGAGTTATTTTGCAAACCTAGTCACTTGCTGTGATCATCCTCTAATATATACTCACTGAGGTTATATGAACACACTGGGCTCTGCACTTTGCCACAGTTTCTGCCCAAGTTACTGCATACCTTTGCTTGATCACTATGTACAATTTTGTGTGTAGTTATTCTGCAAATCTTGTATAACTTTTGTGTGATCGACCTGATGTACGCTCACCTTTGTTACGTTAACACACTTGTCTCGGCCTCATGCCTCACTGCATACCCTGGTAAATGCATAATGCAGCTCAATCCATGTGCAACAGTGCATACCCAGGTATGTTTATATGCATATCACATCACCACTACACTATGCTATTCTTGGATTACGCACTTCTTTGCTTTGAAAGACACAAAAATCACTTACTGCAATGTAGCAAAAGTTACACATTCTTTCTAAATTTTCAGATCTAGCCACATCAGTAGCTCCAGTTCTAACTGATTAATCCACAAGAATGTGATGCAAATGCCAGGCAAGCTTGACACATTTTTAAGTCTTTTTAGAAATCATGAGAACTCGTTAGGGAAATCAGGTGAGCAGAAATTTTCAAGTCAGAAAGTACTAGCAGGGGGTTTATTTTTCTCGGATTTTTATTTTGACATAAGCATACTAAGTCACTGTTCACTCTGCATTCCTGTGTGGAGTGTCCTCATGGAGTCCTGGGCTACAGGTAATCTTCACAGGGGGATTTGACCATGTTTCAGCCTTTTGCATTTGTGGCTGTTTTTTTTTTTCCAAGATGGTGTTTGCCACGGTTTGTTCTTTTAGTTGTTATTTGGCTTAATTTGTAGTGTCCGGAGGGTGTTCCAAGTAACAGTATCATACTCAGTATATAAATGCAACATGTGAAACATTTTTAAATTGCAATTTTTATTTCCCTTTGCTGTGGATTTGGTGCATAAAACAATGTTATATGTTCTAGTAGAGTGACTGAAGTGTGGAAGAGTGATCCCCCTCCCTTACAAAGACTTCAGCAGCATTGGGACAAACCTTTTCTTGGGAATTTTCCCTGCCCCAAGGAGAAGAAACACACACATGTGCACATAGGCAGCCCACACACACACACACACACACACACACACACACATTGATCTCAATGATAGAAATCTGTTGCATCTTACAGAGTGTTGCATGCTGGGAAGCAAAGAGCAATGATCAACCCTGTTCCTTTAAGACTAAATTAAAGACAGCAGAGATGAATTTCTCCTGTGACTGCTAAACAGAAAAATCCAGGCAGGAACTGCATTATGGAGGAAGCCCACTCTCTCCCCCCTCCCTCTCTCACTCACTCACTCTTTCTCTCTTTCTCACTTGCTCAGCCTTTGCTGCTATAGCATTGCTTGGTTATATAGCTCATTGTCTCCTGTGCTGGATGAGCTAAGATAGTATCAAGCGGGCTTTATTTTCATTTTTTTTTTGATACTTTAACTCATTGCCCCGGCAGGATTTACAGCTCTTTCTCCTTGGTGCTGGCTAAACCAGAAGTCATTGCAGAGCAAGACAAAATAGTGCTGGGGAGGCAGAGGCAAAAGAACAGCCGTGGCCTACTGAAGGGAGACAAGCAGAGAAGAGTGCTTCTAGAGGAGGGATTGTGCTTCGAATGTAAAATGTTGTGCTTCATTAGGTGTGTGATCTGCCTTCACACTCTCTGATAGCAAGATGGCATGCAGAGCTCTGCCCTGCAGCCATAAAAAATTAAAAAAAAAGATTGTCTGGAAGGTAGGATTAGGAGTGGAGTTATGCCACACTGAACTCTAATAACTGTTTTACACTGGTGTAGAAAAGAAGCCTCAAAGGCAGAACATTGCTGTATATATAACGTGCACATTGTGCAAAGTACTGTATTCACATGTATGTTGTTTTTGGCTAAACAATGTTAGGAATCAGTTTGAATGTAAAACTGATGTATTCACAGATACACCACCCCATCACGTGACAATGGGGGGGTGCAGGTATGAAAGGGAGCCAGAAAGCCCAGCAGTTGAGTTGTCACCCAGCTTAGCTGGTGGAATGGCTGTGAGGTAAGGTAGTAGCAGGGCCAGGTGTGGTCCTGTGAGGTAAGTTTGGTAGCAGCCCTTACTGAGTCGATCACTCTGATCCTAGCCATGGATCTTACAACTTCAAGTCCAGTCGGGAGTTGGCTAATCCTGCCACTGTCAAGCCACATTGCTACTCATTGCTGGAGATTGTTGATGTTGTGCTTCAAGAGATATCTTTTAAAAACAAAATTGTGATCACTGAAACTCTGTTCTCCTGCATCTTCCATGCAACTCACCAGCCACAGGTGGTGATAGATGTGGAATTCATTGAAGGAGACACTGTACCTGAAATTCATGGAAGATGTCCAAAGGAGATGGAGTGCCTGCAGTGATCACAAGTGCTATGGAGCAAATGAAACTGAGCTTGAGTCTGAAGGGCTGGGGGCTAAGCCAAAAGTGTGCAAACAAGTGACTATGTCCTTTGACAATGGATGTACTAATCAGCTCTGCCATGCTTCTGAACCCCCCCTCCCCCAAAGTGGGCCAACTTGTCTTTGACCAGGAAAACCAAGTCTTTCACTGCTTGACCTGATATGCAGATATTGACCTGCAGATATGGACCGATTTCAGAAGTGCAGTCTGGAAATAACACTCTCACCATCAGTATTACCTGCAAGTCACTAAATAAGGCAGGGCAGAGTGCAGAAATAAAAAAACGCTTTGTTTCCAAATCTCTAATGAATACGCCTGAGTCCCTGGACCATCACATGACCAGCAAAGGCAAACACCCGTGATACTGGGGTATTGAAGGGAGCCAACCAATGAGGGTCTCTGTTCTGTGATTGATTCATGTTCTAGCCAATCCAGTGTGTTACCCACCACAGGACATCCCTAGGAAACAGTGTATTGAGTGCATTTTGGGCTTTGTATTGAAAGGAGACAGAGAGGTGTGTGTGTGTGTGTGTACAGAGAGATTAAAAAACAGTGGAAACAAAACATTTTTCATTTTCTTCTTTCCTTAGAAAGATAGAGAGCGAGGGAGAGAGAGAGAGAGAGTAGAGTAGAAAGACCAACAAATACAAACAGCAGAGTGCAGAGGCAACAGAATACTCTTTTTTAAAAAAATGACATTTTTCATTAGAAAGAGTGATAGAGAGAGAGAATAGAGACCAATGAATTCCACAGCAGACAACAGCAGAGCACAGAGTAGACAACAACAGAGTGCAGACATTGCAGACGCTGCAGTGAAAAAACTAAACACCCATTTTTCACTACTCAAAGAGGGAGAGAGGGTAGATAGAGAGAGACCAATGAATTCAACAGCAGACAACAGAATGTAGAAAAAAAATATTAAGGAGATGAGAGTCAGACAGGACAGGAGGACTCTGTCTGAAGGTCATAGTGCCTCAGTAATTTTGAGGGAGGGCTTATTGTGCCACACAGATTTTGAAGGGGGGTGTTGCCCATGCCTCAGGCTCTGTTTTGCTCATCTCTGTGCTACTCAGAAAGGTCATCCTGCTGTAGACTGTGTTGCCCATCTCTGTTCCTGAACTTCTACTAGGTCATAGTACCATACATATTGTGAACGGGGGTCATGTCTCAGACTCTGTTTTGCCCATCTCTGTGCCTGACTACTAGGCTAGGTATATGGCCATATTGTAGACTCTGTGTTTCCTTCTCTGTGCCTGGCCCTGAACTACTACTAGGTCGTAGTGCCATACAGATTGTGAAAGGGTGGTTCACGTCTCAGATTCTGTGTTGCCCACCTCTGTGACTGAACTACTACTAAGTCATAGTGCCTCACATATGTTGAGAAGGGGTGTCACATCTCAGACTACATGTTGCCCATCTCTGTGCTGTCCTGAAAGGTCATACAGCCATAGACTCTGTGCTGCCCATCTATGTGCCTGAACTGCTACTACTGTAGGTCATAGTGCCATACAGATTGTGAAGGAGGGATGACATCTCAGACTCTGTGTTGCCCATCTCTGTGCCTGGACTACTACTAGGTCATATTCTTTGTTTTCTGAGCTGGAGTCAAAATAAATGATTTATTTTCACTCCAGCTCCCCTACCAATGAAAATAAAGTAATTTTTTTATACCCATTGGTATTATTTTTTATATGTCCAGCAGTCTAGTCTGGAGGATAGAGTAATGAGCTGTGAATGAGTTTCATACGTCTAGCAGACCTGGGTTTGATCTGACAGCCTCCACCTGCATACTGCTTGACTCTGAGCAAGTCGCGTAACCTCCCCAGTTATCCCAGGTTGCCACTGAAAACAGGCACTTTGTGCTAGTGGGCCTTACCCAGTTACCAAAGAATATATATATATATATATATATATATATATATATAGCAATAACCCATGACAAGGCATAGGGTTATGGGAATTAATGCACTTCTCAGGAGCTATGAGGGCAATAGGCAGTGCTAAATATATGCTCACAGTAAACACTAGTGAGAGGGCAACTATTAAGCCTTATAGGAAAGGCAGATAGTGCAGGCCAGATCTTGTCCTTTTCTATCCAGTACTCAAAAAGGTCATCATCAGCAATATTAATTAATGATTGGTTCTCATAAATAGGCATCCATAGTATCAAAGACGAAGAGGGCGGCCCCAGGACATACACATTTGAACTATCAGTTCCAATAATTGTTTTGACCAAAAAGTGTGAGAGTCAACATCCGTGTGCTTTTCAGAATGACATGCCTTTTTCAAGGGCTGTGAAAGAGGACTTTGTGCAGGACTGTCCAATGCTGATGAAGGAGTACATGGTGGAAATGATTGCTGTCAACACCAATAAATGTTGCATCATCAGATGTAGCATGCACATCATATGATTCACTTGTATTGTCAAATACATTTCCTTTTCCTGTGTAATTGCTGAAATCATCATGATTTGTTTTTATTCAAGATAAGAGTAACCGAAATCTGAAAAAGGCAGCTGTTGCAACTTAAACCGAGGGTCAAGAAGAGTTGAAAAAAGAAAATCTTTGTCTGTCATGAGATTGTGAAGTCTTCTGCAATTTTGAAACTGTTGTATCAGTTGGTCTATAAGAGATAAACCAGATTTGTCTCCTTTTTGTTCACAACGTCTATGTAGCCTCCTGAGTACCTTGTTGAATCAGTTTGTGATGGGAATAACCTGGCTTAGAGAAGCATTCTCTTTGCTAATCTGTTGAGTTGATTCCTCAAAGGGAGCCAAGAGCAATGTAAGACGCTTCATGAGGACCCACTGGAATGAGTTCAGCACAACATCTGCTACATTGTGCTCCATGATATATTTATGGACTGCCTCCTTTTGTGTGAAAAGTGTCTCATAAATGTAAAATGATGAGTTCCATCTTGTTGGAACATCTTGTTTTAGTTTCTGTATTGGCAAGCATTTTTTTTTCTTCTGGAGGTCAGCCAAGATATCATGTGATTTTAGAGAGTGACTGAAATGGCCATAGATTTTCTTTGCAACTCCTACTAACGTTACTATAATGTTGTCATTGGACAGGAAGCTCATGCTAACAGATTAAATGAGTGTGCAAAGGATGGAATGTGAGTAAAACCACCATGTTTCAATGCACTAACAATATTGGTGCCATTGCCTCAAACCACAATTCCAGTATTGAGTCCCAGGGGCTCTAACCACTCAGAATTGTGGCACACAACTCTTCCAAAATATCGGTGGTGTGATGCTTTCCAAACATGATAATGTAAAGAGCTACCATTCTTTGTCTTTTTTCCTGTACAGTGCTGCTTGTGGTGGTGTTTGAAGATGATTGTGACCCCAATGTGCTGTGAAGCACATATAATCAATGGTCTGAGATCTCTTTCACTTGTCTGTGGTCTGGTGTACAGCATCACATTCACTCTCTTTAAGTGCCAGTTTTATTTAATTTTGCGTACATTCATAGTCATATATTTTGGGAACAGCCACAGTTGCAAGTTATGTGGAGCAAAATATTTTAAAAGTATTCTAAAACCTTCATTCTTGACCACAGAAAATGGTTACAGGTCCTTGGAAATAAATTTAGCTATTAACTGATTAATTTTTAATGTTATTTGATTGATGTGATCTACTGTATGTAGAGGCAAAGTGTGTGTAAAGTGGTGAAAATACACATTTCAAAGAGCTTTGCAAAGTTTTCCCAGATCTGAAAAACTTTGACTTCACCCAAATTCTGAAGCTTTTGCTGCAAAATGCAGAATTATGCCATGAAGTGTGGAATTTCACCTGCAAAATTCCATACTTTGCATTGAAACTTTTCACTTCACACTCAATCTGCACTCTGGGAATTGTGGGAAATTCACGAATTGCACTTCACAAATTGAGCAAAATATGTGAATTAATTCATGGAGAAAAGTTTGCCAACTTTGCTATCTCTAACTGTAGGCATCAATTCAGTTATTAACTGGTTACTTTTTTGATGTTACTCTACTGTAGTCATAAATTAACTAGCTATTAACTGATTAATTTTTTAATGTTACTTGATGTGGTCTACTGTAGGTAGATTTTTGTTTAAGCATTGCAGTAATGGTCTGCTGTTTAGTTTGTGCAAGGGGGCAAAAACATGGGATTGCAGTGACAAAGCTATAGTTTGTCCAAAATGCTTTTGTCAGTGAAGTCACACATGTTTTTTTGTCTGCCCTGTCTCTCGGTCTCTTCATCATCATGTAACCCCCCCCCCAACTACTTTATACAGTTAGCTACCTCTGGCACCCTTAACTGAGCACAAACACTAGGAACACATTTAGAAATGGTACCATCCCTAGTTTTGGGAATGTATACCAGACTCATTGCTCTAGAGATCAAAAGGGTTGGGGGTATACAAAAGAAATATGACCTATTAGCTATTTACAAAACCAGATCCTTAGGAAAGATCTTTTTGCTAGAGCTATCCTAGACCTAACTTCTAGAGGGCTACCCAGTAAATCCACCCACAGGAAGCAATAACATAACTGTCCAAACTGTAGCTGGGGTTCTAGAGTGGGTCTTTATTCCAAAACATGTTCTCTAAAGCAAGGGTGGACTCCCAAGGTTTACACATCATGGCACTAGGAATTTGCAGAACAACAAATTGACTGTATCTTACAGAAAACTCTCTTTGTATTTCCACACTGTAGGACATAGAGCATCTTGCACTTGTATTCCCATATGGCATAGGACCTAGGACATTTCTTTCAGTGGCACTGGCCACAACTGAAGACACATTTACTGACAGAACACTTGCACCTTGTTTACCACATGTCATAGGACATTGAACATTTCTTCCAGTGACACTGGACACAAATGAACATACATTTTGCTAAGAACTAGCACAACCCATTTCAGGGGGAAAAATCCTCTTCAGACATTGGCCCTATGCCTAAAGTAACCAGGTACTCTCACTAAACCTGTAGTCCTCAACTGGTTGCTCCAGATGGGAGTCTGCCTTCCCTTTGCTCCCAAAGCCATACTCACCCATTCTTTCAGAGTTACACCTTAAACATTTTAAAACACACTTTGTAAAATGCTTAATTGAATGAAACTTTGGCAGCCGGCATTTAAATCACTACACTGGTAGTGGAAGAACTAAAGTCCTGAACAATGTGAAATAGTCATACCTGTAGACATCACACTTCAGCCAACTTTTAATGAGAACAGCCGCATACTTCTGAACAGAAAAGTTGTGCATTTCCCTTTTAACCAAACAACACAACAGCACAGGTACTTGCTTTCTGCAGCAAAAGTCAGATCCTACTCACTGTGAGACATTCCAGGCAGCTTAAAAACATCCTGGATCAATAAGGGGATTGCCCCTTGGATCCATCCACTAGCAGTCCTTTTCACCCTTCCAGGGATGAAACTCCAGAGATCATGCTGTAGGCAATGATTTCTACCACGTCTCTTGGCAAACTGGAGAAATACAGGACTAGGGTGAGAATGCAGGGCTCTCAACTCAGATCCCTTAGCTGAGTAGTTCTCACTCCTTCAGCTTCAAGTTGCTGCTTCACACTGACTCTCGTCTCAACATTCTAAACTCCATTCTCACAGCTGGCTAAGGCTTATGCAGCTGTGAGAGTTCCAAATGAGTTCATCCCTTCTATTTCAGCTGAAGCCAAGTAAACAAAAGAGTGAGCAGGTCAAAAACCCATTTAATTAGTTAATCAGTATCTGCCCTTACCTGCCTAGTAGTGTAACTGAGGGGATTCTAGTAACCCCAGGGGACTGAGTGGTTACACTCACTGCAACCAGCCAAATGACTGTCTGCAGTTATATCTCCATCCAGCACTAGGCCATCCTACCCTCTGTGTTGCCTACTGGGAGGTAGCTCTACTTCTCCAATGCCATGTGCCAGGCATCGACAGGCAACACTAAAGGCATAGAGGCCTGCTGATGAAACTTCAGCCCCTATCCTATGATCTATCTATGGATTCTCAGTAGCTCCATGATAACTGCTTGAAGCATGCCCTAATAGACAAGTACTGAGAACCCCTACTGCAGATCAGGACCCCCAGCCTGCCTATTCCCTTTGCCCTTTAGGGAAAATCTATCTGACCATTGCTACCTACCAGGGAACCTATCCCCCCAAACTTCCCAGGGTACCTGTGAACAACAAAGGAAACACACACTACATTGCATTACATTTCCCAAAATTTCACACCTGTGAAAAAAAAAAAATGTTAACACCCTGTTAACCATAAACAATTCTATACACTAAGAAAAGGGGAACTCGGATAAGCTCCAATATCCTCTTCTGTTATTTTCTTTCTCAGAAACACCTGCAGGAGAAGAAAAAACATAAAACACATTCTGCATTCCACACAGTGCCTAAACCTCTACCTAACTCTAAAGAACCCCCCCCAAAATATTTTTTTCTATAAAAGTACAAAAGTAATAATGGAAAGAAGACATTTATACAACACATTTGGGGTTGGAAGTCCATATAATGTCCCAACTAGTGGCAATATCACTGTTGCCCATAGGCATTGTCCATTAAAGAGTCTCTCTCAGGCTGAAGCCTGCTGAAGAACAGTCCTTGGACAGGACTGGGCCTGTATAGCACTGCAATCCATGGGAAGAGTCTTTGATAAAAATATTAAAGTTCTTTGGATAGTCTTAAAAAGTAGGATGTGTTGTGCAAAGTCAGTTAATGTAAATAAAAAGTTTTCTTATTAGCTCCTTGAAGACCAAAAAAAAATGGTTGCTTACTCTGCAAGCTGAGGACCTTCTCCTTGCAGACCAGACGGCATTTTTGAATACTGCTGGACTCATTTGCTCTGGAAAAACAAACGATGACACAGGAAAACTGCTGGATGATGACATCTGGAAAACCAAACGATGAAACAGGAAAACTGCTGGACTGATGTTCTCTGGAAAGCCAGATGATGGAACAGAAAAACTGCTAGGATGACAAATCTGGATTCGCCTGAATAAATCCTGGAATACCAAAAGAGCTGCATCTTCCTCCATAAATACGGCTGCTTCAGATGAAAGACACTGGCCTGCCACTGCTCACTTCCTTTAGGCATGCTGGGACCATTCACAGGGAGTGGCACCATTAAGGGTAGTACCACTCAGGGTGTGAGACAAGGACTATGACCCCCAACTGGGAATTCAAAGTTGATGTGAAATGTCTTTTGCCCAGCCCCATCCACAATTCTCACAGTGTTCATAAAGAAAGTCTTGCCCAGTCTCCAGAATCTAAGGCTATCACTAATGATGTTGTCCCTTACACATTCTGCTACACCTAGGTGCAAATTCTTATTTGCCTCTTCCATTAGCCGGGATTGCCTTTTCTGTTCAATTTCCTCCCAGACTCAGTGAGAAAACATACAAAAGGACTTCTCATATGTGGTGTCAGCCCTCCTACTAATTGGTCTCTCTCCTTTACTACTCTTTACTAGTCTGCAGTCCATGGCCTGGCTTGGTAGTGGCCAGTCCTGGTCGAGCCAGTGTCTCAAACTCAAAGAAGGAAAGAACTTGTCCCCCACTATCTCTGTTGATAAGTTGCTAGAGCCTTCTTCAACTGTCTTTGGCTCCTCTGAGGCAAGAGCGTGAGGTGACTCACAGTATCCCTCAATGTAAAGATACCCTTCTTCATCCTTCTCTTCCTCACTCATTATCGGTACCAAGAATAAGCAAAAGTCCTCACCCCTGAGACATTCTATTCCTCACTGGGCATGGATGTAGACACCTCCCAATTCAATGTTCTTGCAATTCATCCTCCCCCACTAGGCTAGGACTCGGACCTTGATTCCATGGGTCCACTGATCCCTCTTTTGCACTGTCCATCTGGGACACAGGCATGGAAACCTCTCTTTGTTCCTGCCCTTGCAGTGGATAAACATCAATTTTACTTGCTCCTTCTGTAACACACTCTGTAGAACTTTCCCCAACAGGTTCAGCCTGCTGCTGCGTGCTGCCACTGGCAGGGTCCCCTGCTCAGATCAACATGGGAGCCAATCGAATTCTTGATGCCCTCTTTGGTGCTGCACCCCTGCTCATTCCAAACTTCACAAGACAGTCTGAGCAATGAGGTGTCAGAAACACATCCCTTCCAGCCTTTAGACACAATGCATAGTCTCAATGGATAGCTAGGAATTACCATATCCGAGGGTAACCTGTCACCATAGTAGGCTCTCTTAACCTCTCTTATTGCTGCCACCTCCTTGGTGATCATAGCTCAGCCATGATCCAGATAGCAGGGAATTCCTGAAGCCCTGTCTGAAAGCAAACACACAACCTTTTTGTTACTGAATTGCTCACTAGTCACATATTGTTGCACAAAATGACTCCCTGCTGCTGTGTTTACATTGCTGACCATGCTCTGTCATGGCATCTGTAACCTTTCTCATGCATCAAAATCTGTTCAACTTGCTCAAATCTGTGTTTCTGCTCTGCTGGTACATTTCAGCACATTCATACAAATTTTTAAACTGGTAATTTGACTTAACGATCAGCATTAATTCAGGAAAACTCTATTTACACATGCTCAAAGTCACTTGTAAGCCCCACAGTTTTTCTTTGCACAGGATTGCCTGATTACTGTATCCACCATATACAACTCACAGTCCTGCTGCTGAAAAAAAATAACTGTTGCTAAAACCATGTATCATTGCTCACAGTCTATGCTCAGAATTTCTGTTTGTTGCACCTGCCTTTACAACTTGTAGGCCTTTTTTGCACAAAAATCACACTGCTTGCACACATGTTCAGCTGGCTTGATAATCACACACAGTTTGTTTGCACAGTTAACTTGTTTACTCACTGAATTCAGTAGCTGGTTTCCTCTGATGGAAAACGTTGGCCTGCTGCCGATCCTAGGAAGGCCTCTGTGGTGAAAGGCTGACGGTCCCACTGATCATAGCCACAAATGCCTCAGTCACTCTCCAGTTAGTCGGACAACGGGTTGAACCCAAAACTACACGGTACTAGTCTGTTTATTAAAGTTTAGAATGCTCACAAGCCACTCAATGGTTGATCCTGGTCTAACTAGCTCACATTCCACTCTCTCTGTCCTCCTCGAACAATCTGCAACACACAGACACTGGCCAGGGTGTGGGACTGGATGCAACAGCACCAGTTACTCAACTTCATGTAAATGAGCCTCTCTCTCTCTCTCACTTGCTCTTCCTTCATGGCGATCGTCAAGCAGGAGCAAATTTAAACTGCAAACTGTAACTTTTTTTCTTGGCTGCAATTTCAGTGGCAGGATCATCGTTTTGATCATTATTACCACAGTTTCTGGACATTTTCTCTAGAGACTCCCCCAATTTACACATTAAGCACATGAAATGTTCAGGGCACATACCTGAGTCTGTTCGTCAAAGTCCACAATACCTTTGGCACTTGAAAATTGCATTTTAAAAGTTCTTCAAGTGTGTTTGATGCAGAGACCAGGACACACACTTCAATGCTTTTCTGTCCATTACAAGTTGAAAACACACAAGCAACACTTTGTTCTTTTACTATACTGGATGGCACACAAGCAGCACATTTGGATGGCATTTTTCTGGGCACAAATCCTTGTCCAAAGCTTCCTTTCTGTTTGGGCTACACTGCTATCAGACAGAAAAATGCTAGACATACCCTCAGTAAAAATCTCTGGTTCTCTCCCCAAATTAGACATCTCCAGATGAGTCCCCATTTTTTGTAACCACCCCCCCACTACTTTACACAATTAACTACCCATGGCATCCTTAACAGGTCATAGACACTCAGAACACATTTAGAAATTATACCGATGGTCACGTGATGGCAGCCTGAGCTAAAGCAACAGTTCCCCGGAGCTCCGTTCTCTACTCCCCGGTTTCAACTTAATGACAGTATTTAAAGGTGAAACTTACCTCATCAGAGAAATCAAGCAGCAACGCAACTATATTCCAAAGTGTGAGACCGAGCTTTGAATGGAGGTTTACATGAAGCGTTACCCGAGGCAGTCCCGCCCTTCCTCGGGAAAGACAAGGCTGCAAAATGACCTGGGCAGCAAGTTCTGAATTTGCCAAAATGTCAGCAGTAACAACAGCACTGTCGGAGGAGAAATTCCTAGAAAACAATGCAGCTGCTTCAGACAGCAATTACTACTATCTCCAAAGATCTCCAAACAATTAAAAACTCAGTAGACTCCTTAACAAGGAGAGTCAGGGGATTCGAAACCAGACTTGCATCCCTGGAAAAAAGACAAGACAAGACCGATCTGGGTTCAGTTAATGTAGGACGCAGACTAAAGAAATTGGAGGAGAAGATAGAGGACCTCGAGGGGCGCAGAAGAAGGAATAATTTGGTTGTAGTTGGCATCCTTGAGAAAGAGGAAGGGAATGCAGCAATATCATTCATGCGAAGGCTCTGCGTTAAAATGGCTGCCCCCCCCCCAGATGGAGGAGAGTATGTGATTGAGAGGGCCCACCGAGCCCTGCGTCCTCCGCCAGCTCCTGGCCAACCCTCTAGGCCAATGATCTTTAAGCTGCTAAATTATATCGATAACAGCATATACTTAATAAAGTGAAAAAATCTGAGAAGTGACCTGGGAGGGCAGGAAAATCTAGATAGAGGATCTTCCCCACTCGGTGAGATTGAGGAGACAAGAACTCCATCCATTGGTGTCCAAGCTGATAGCCGCCGCAGAGCAGTTCAGGGCTAAATATCCCGCAATCCTGATGGTTAAAAACGAAGACAAATGGATCTCCTTTGATTCCCTTATGCAAGCCCTGCAAGGTCTAAAAGAACTCTTCCCAGACCTGTTTAAGTGATGAAAAGTCTGCATATAATAATACCACGTAAGTGCCTGTTACTTTTAAGTCTCCTCCCTGAACACGCATTAATGGAACTTTAAATCCATAGCAGCCAGATATCTCGGCATAGAATTGATGTAAGTCACAAGAAGAAGTGACTGTTTGTGACGAATTCCTGTATGACCCTGCAATCTCCCAAAAGCACGCCCCTGCCCATTTTGGAGCTGTGACTATAGTGCCTAAAGGGGAATCGGTAGTGGGGGAAATTACTGACAGGCCAGAGACTCGTGAGCTGTACCACCTTAGAATAGCCTGTCTATGCCTGCTACATGTACCGGGACACCTGCAGTTCCTTGTATCCCCCTGACTCTGCGGTCTGAAACACGGAATGAGTCATAAACCAGAAGAAGCTAAGGCAAAAGCTGATACAAAGACCCACAGCCCCAACAACAGTATATATCCCATTCATATACTAAGGAACAAAGCAGCTCATCATATAGTAACATAGCCACATGGGCCAGCTTCATTTGGACATTTAACGCAATGCATGGGATCAGAACTCAGCGCAATTAGTGATACGGAACCGAGCCGCCTTGAGACAGTACTAGATTAAGTCCCGTTAAATTACGGCTCCTCCCAATCTGATAGCCCTTAAATTTAAATTTACCTCACTATTAATCTTGCCCTAGGAGACCAATGGCACATTATTGGTTGCAATTGGACCGAGCAATATAGGATTTGACACAAGTCTGTATTGTGCTTGACCTTGTCACCTCGCAGGTTTTAAGAAAGCATTAACATTCTCATTCTGCTTAGAATTTAACATCCTAGTATATAGGAAAGTAGAGCTATTAATCTTATGCTTTTTCTAGGTGTAGAGTTATTATAATTAGCAGAAATTTGATAGCATAGATATACTACTTACTTAAACGCTGATTCCATATATATTAAGCTCTTAAAGACAAGTAGAGATGATGAGAAGGTATATAGCTGTTTGATATTATCACCCTTTGATAATTGTTGTTAATGTTTATAGGTTTTAACAGGTGCGCACCAGATACAGAGAAACATTGAATAGTCAAGCACCTACCTGCAATATAAATAAATGACCCTTTTTTTTTTCTTTTCTCCTTGGAACATTTGCTAACAGCAGGGTTAAGGGGAGGGGGAGGGTTCGGGGAACAAAGGTGTTAGGTTTGGGTCTGCTTATGCATAAATCATGTGGCATACTAAGGTTGGGAGTACAGTGAGTTTGAACTGGGGGTGTTATATTAAGCAGAGGGTTATAATTTATAAGTTTAATAGATATAGAGGGATGGGTAGTAGCGTTGTTATGTGGGGAGGGAAAAGGACTACACACTGTCAACTCCTAAGTTCTAAAAATTCGCCAGGATGCATCTTAACTTTCCAGTTGGATTTATCATGCTCCTTCCAATGGCCTGGAGTAAAGAACCAATATGGTACTTCCTAATGGGCATATCTGCCCACTCACCTACTTCTGCCTTTACATCATCACCCTAGAAAATAAGTAATAACTATCGTTTTGTGAGCTGAAATATTAAGGGAGCCAAGGACAGGGTCAAAAGACAGGTTATTTTAAAGCATTTGCAACAACTGCGAGCACAAGTAGTCTTTTTACAGGAAACGCACTTGAAAAGGGAGGATATACTCCTCTTCAAAAGACTATGGGTCAGTCAGGTATTCGGAGCAGGAGCATCCACGAGCAAAGGGGGGGTAGTGATTCTATTGGCTAGGAGTGTCCCATTTAAATTGGCCCAGGAAATATGGGATCCAGAGGGCAGATATATAATAATACATGGATCTTTGGAGTCCTGTCTGGTCCTCCTTGGATCCATATATGGCCCAAATAGTGATTCTCCTTCATTTTTTGTGAATTTATTAAGCGCCATAGTGACTAACCCACCTAAACTTACAATACTGGGAGAGGACTGGAACTTAGTTCTCCAGACGGACCTAGACAGGTCTGATCGTATGCGACGAGGCCTATCCCCAGCGCAGAGAGCATTGAAAGAACTTATGTGCAGTGCTGCACTAGTTGATGTGTGGAGAGTTTTTAACCCCTCCAAAAGGCAATATACCTTCTTTTCTGCAGCACATAAAACATATTTCCAGATTGATTACTTACTTATAAGCTCCTTCGCAATCCCCGGGGTCACACAAGCAGGAATCTCAGCCAGGGTTTTGTCTGACCATGCTCCGGTCGACATGGAATTTTGGTTAGGGGCAGGAGGCAAGTGCTCCCCGCAGTGGCGCCTGACTAGCCAGTTGTTAAAAGACTCGGCCTCCTTGGGACATATTATGGAACACATTGCCTTCTTCCTCAATTGCAACCAGGGGACAGTAGATAAATATGATTTAATTTGGGCAGCCTTAAAATGCTCCTTGAGAGGTGAATTCATTAAAATGGCCTCCAAAAGGGTCAAAAATCAAAGGGCTCAGCTAGATGCCCTTTTAACATCTATTAAAAATCTAGAATACAGTCTATCTCGTACCTCCCCTGTAGAGACGTGGACCAGATTATATCAATTGCAGGCCCAGTATGCAGGCTTAATATCTCAGAGGGCTGAGCTGTCTTTACACAGAACCAAACTGAAATATCTGGACATGGGGGAGAGGGCAAGCAAGATGCTTGCGATGCGTATTCGCCAAATAGATGCTTCGCAATTTATTGCTGGAATTTACTCCGAAAAAAATGGCCAAGTTTGTACCGACCCCCAAAAGATGGCGGAAATGTTTGGTTCGTATTTTCAGGATCTGTATACAGTGGCCCCATCCTCACGGCCCACCGAAGCAAATATAAATTCCTACCTTAGTTCCGTGAATCTGCCTAAGCCCACTGCTACAGAAGCAGCACTCTTGAGTGCCCCAGTCACCCTAGGAGAAATCCAGATGACCATCCAACAGTTACCTCTGGACAAATCCCCCGGACCGGATGGTTTGTCAAGTAATTTTTATAAAACTTGCCAAACTGCTATAGCATCAGTGCTAAAGGATCTCTTCACTTATTGGTTTAATAATGGGATATCAGATCCCAGTTTTCAAGAGGCTGTGATATCCTTAATTTTAAAGCCTGGGAAGGATCCACAAAACCTCAGTAGTTACCATCCTATATCCTTATTAAATACAGACACAAAAATATTGGCCAAAGTACTGGCAAACAGACTCACTAACGTTATAGATAATTTAATAGGACACGTACAGGTTGGATTTATGGCCAGAAGGTCATCTCAAGACCATGTGAGAAAGCTGTTGCACCTCATTGCGACTGCTAGAGATTCCAACTTACCAATGGTGCTGGTCTCATTAGATGCCAAAAAGGTGTTTGATAGAGTCTCCTGGGATTTTCTGTTTGCCACTTTAACCTCTTTTGGCTTTCCGAAAGAATTTATAAAATGGATTAGAGTCTTATATTCCTGTCTCTCGGCCAGAGTAAAATGTAATGGATTATTGTCTCTCCCCTTTAAATTAGCTCGGGGCACTAGGCAAGGATGTCCCCTGTCCCCACTACTGTTCAATATATACCTAGAGCCCTTGCTTCTCAGAATGGCGGGTAACACTAACATTAAAGGAATCCAAGTAGGAGAAGTAAGGTATGCTTTTTCGGCATATGCAGATGACATTTTGTTACATTTAGAGAGGCCAGGTATCTCAGTCCCTGGCGTCCTAGGGGAAATTGAGGAATATTCTAAAATATCCTATTATAAGCTAAATCGAGCTAAAACTAAAGTGATACCCCTGAATTATAGAGTGAATAAAGTGGAGCTATCCCCTCTGGGCCTTGCTTGGGAAACGAAGTCCATAGTTTATCTAGGAATTAAGATCTTTAGGGATCTTGGGACTATAATGCGAAACAATATTGATAACCTAACTAAAACAATAACTAGGGACCTGGAGAGATGGCGACTACTCCCTATCTCTTTATGGGGTAGACTAAGTATAATTAAAATGAATCTATTGCCGAGGATACTATATCCTCTAGGAATGCTGGGTGCATACCTCCCAAAAGTATGTTTTTCCAGGCTGCAAAGCATGCTAAACTCCTTTTTGTGGAACAAGTAGAGTATTCACAGATCTTATCTAAAACTGACAGCCCCGAAATTAAGAGGAGGCCTTGCAGCCCCCTCTTTTTTCTATACTATATTGCACAACACATGAGTAAGTTGTTTTTCTGGCACAAAGAGACAGAACATACAGCATACTCCCCTCTGTGGCTACCTATTGAAAGATATTTGGCAACCCGAGTGAAATGCTCATATTGGGCCCTTTTATATGTTTCCCCATCATACATTCCCAAGCCTCTCAGAAGTAACCCCATGGGTTGGTCGATGAAGGCCTCTCACCAGGCCAAAAATACCTCGCAGTAAAGTGGTGCCAGTCCTCAGACCAGCCAATTATTGATAACCTGCATTTCAAGATTGGTGGCACACCAATACCCCCTACCTTTTGGCCTTGGCTGAATCAATGTAAAGTCTCAGAAATGTGGTCGAGTGGGAAACTGACTCCCTTTGCTCAATTACAAGAGTCTGTTGGTGTATTAGGCAATGAAGCCTTTAAATATCTTCAAGTCAGCAAGGCCCTCACCTCGTTCTCCCTGCTGGCCCCATTAACGGATCCAGGAGAAAGAGAGCTAATCACACTTCTGCAGGTAGCTTCCCAACCACATGCAGTCTCTAACCTATACAAAACTCTGCAGGATTGGGACCATAGATTACCATCTGGAATTTGCCCCTACTGGATAAGAGAACTAGGTATTCCTGAAGATACTAATCTATGGAAGAAACTTTGGATATCAATGTATTATGGTTAGACCACACCTTGAGTACTGTGTACAGTACTGGAGACCACACTTGAAGAGGGACATACAGCTCCTGGAGAGGGTACAGAGGAGGGCAACAAAGATGATATGAGGGCTAGGGGATTTGACTTATGAGGACAGACTTGAGGAGCTCTGCCTGTTTTCATTGGAGGAGAGGAGAGACAGGGGGGACATGATTGAGGTCTTCAAGTACCTCAAGGGAATAAATAGGGTAAACTTGAAGGGGATCTTAAGACTAAAGCAGGGAGGTATCACCAGAGGGCAGGGTTTGAAGTTGGAAGGTGGAAGGGTGAGGGGGGAAAAGAGGAGGAGGTTCTTCACCGAGAGGGTGGTGGACCCTTGGAATGCACTGCCTGGTGAGCTGGTTCAGAGATCCACAGTGGAGGGCTTCAAGAGAGGGTGGGACAGACACAGAAAGTGGATGTATCAGATGATGGCCTGTCCCGGGGGGGTGGGGATGGATGATAGGGGTTTCTGGAGATCAAGGGAGGGGAGGGTCTCGGCATCCAACTAAGGATCTAGGTTCGAGCAGACTCGATAGACCGTAAGGCCTAATCTGCTGGCAAATAGTATGTTAGTATGTTAGTATAAATTTATTAAACAAGATAGACTTAGATTAGTCCATCATAACATTATGCATAATATTTATTTGACACCAGTTAAGCTCTTTAGATATGGGGCATTAGCTGCATCAACGTGCAATAACTGTAAGAATGACACTGGCTCACTCTATCACATGTTATGGCTGTGTCCCTATATAAAGACATTCTGGCAATCTATTAGTAGTACATTGGACTCTATCCTTGGCTTGAGAGATTTATTTATGCCAGAAGTTTGTCTGATAAATTATTTCCCAGTTGGCACTCCAAAAGGCAGGAAAGCGCATATGACACTCATCACTGCAATAGCCAAATTAATAATAATGAGACACTGGACAGAGGAGAAATCTCCCACGATAATGGAATGGTACAGGGAGAGTGTCCTGGCACTACAACTGGAAAGGCACATCGCACTCATGCAAGATAGAGTCAAAGCTTTTATTTCTTTGTGGGGTAGCTTAGAGACTATCCTGACAACCTGGAAACCCAAATGACAAGGGATTCCATCAATGCTGCATCTAAATGGCTAATAATTGTGTGTAGTCAGGGGGGAAGGGTGGGGGGAAGGACTGTCTTGTGTTGATGGGTTTGCACCTGATGTTTCATCTTTGCTGGATTGCCCGATGTATCTAACTTGGTGCTTAAAAATTAATAAAGTTTTGTTAAATTAAAAAAAAAAGAAATTATACCATCCCTAGCTTCAGGAATGTATACCAGAAAATACAAAATCACACATGCCCACACAATGTATACCAGGCTCAGTACTCTAGAGAACAAAAGAGGTGGGGGTGTACAAAAGCATAATGACCTATTAGGTATTTACAAAACCAGGTCGTGAGGAGAGAAATTTTTGCTAGGGCTATGCTAGACCTAAAGTCTGGAGGGGTATCCAGTAAAGCCACACATAGGAAGCAATAATGTAACTGTCAAAACCATAGTTGGGGTTCTAGAGTGTGACTTTATTCCAAAAGATGTTCTCTAAAGCAAGGGTGGACCCCCAAGGTTTACACATTGTAGCACTAGGAACTTGCAGAACAACAAATTGACTGTATCTGACAGAAAATTCTCTTAGTATTCCCACACTGTATGACATAGAACATCTTGTGCTTGTATTCCCATACAGCACAGGACATAGGACATTTCTTGCAGTGGCACTGGCCACAACTGAAAACACATTTACTGACAGAACACTTGCACCTTGTTTCCCACATGTCATAGGACATTGAACATTTCTCCCAGCGACACTGGCCACAACTGAACATACATTTTGCTAAGAACTAGCACAACCCACTTTAGGGGGTAAAATCCTCTTCAGACATTGGCCCTATGTCTAAAGTAACCAGGTGCTCTTACTGAACCTGTAGTCCTGAAGTGGTTACTCTAGATGTGGGTCTGCCCACCCTTCGATCCCAAATCCATACTCAACCATTCTTTCAGAGTTACACCTTAACATTTTAAAACACACTTTGGAAAATGCTTAATTGAATGAAACTTTCAGATCCAGTATTTAAATCACTACACTGGTAGTGGAAAAAACTAAAGTCCCAAACAATGTGATATAGTCATACCTCTGACATCACACACTTCAGCCAACTTTAAATGAGAACAATCTCACACTTCTGAACAGAAACGTTGTGCATTTCCCTTTTAGCCAGAGAACACAACATCACAGGTACTTGCTTTCTGCAGCAAAAGTCAGATGCAGCTCACTGTGAGACATTTCAGGTAGCTTCAAAACATCCTGGATCAATAAGGGGATTGCCCCTTGGATCCATCCACTAGTAGTCCTTTTCACCTCTCCAGGGATGAAACTCAGGAGGTCCTGCTGTAGACAATGGTTTCCACCACTTTTCTTGGCAAACTGGAGAATTACAGAACTAGGATGAGAATGCAGGGCACTCAACTCAGAGCCCTCAACTGAGCAGCTCTCAATTCTTCAACTTCAAGCTGCTGCTTCATACTGACTCTCATCTCAAGATTCTAAACTCCCTTCTCACAACTGGTAAGGCTTATGCTGCCTCAAGAGTTCCAAATGAGCTCATCCCTTCCATCTCAGCTGAAGCCAAGTACACAAAAGAGTAAGCAGGTGAACAACTTATTTAACTAGTTAGTCACCAGCTGCATCTCCCTGTCTAGCACTGTAACTGAAGGGATTCTAGTAACCCCAGAGGACTGGATGGTTATAATCACTATTGTCTGTATGATTATTTTCATCACAGGATATTTGTCCATTGCTCAGGACTACTGCCCTCCTGAATGGCTGGACATGATCTTTGCAAGTGTCTTTTTAGTGATGTTGTCCCAAACTGGCCCCTCACTTTCCCCATGAGACTGTAACTTCCCAATGGCAAAAGGTGTAGACACTATAACATTCATTTTTGGGACTTATATGAACAAAGCTCTATATAACTGAGGTGGAATGTTTTGTCATCATGTCAGGCAGGAACTGCTGCAGTTTTGGTGGCTGGTGTTTCTGACCCGGATTCATTCACATTGTGGCTGTTCCCAGAAGAGCTACTCTTATTGCTATTTTTTTTCCACTACTGGCTATGTCTAGTGGTGGTGCTTGCTGTATGTGTTTTGGTTTTTTCTTTTTGGGTTCTGAAACCTAGGTAGCATCCTGTACCTCATCAGTATTGCATTCTGATTCATCATATCTGGAAGCTTGCATGTAGGTTTATTACCTTGCTGTTCAGCTCATTCAACATGTGTACAACCTTGTGGTTATGTTTAAGTGTGTTCACGGCCTGTAATTACCATATAAATGTACTTCTGTAATGCTGTATTTTCTTTAGCTGTTATATAGCTACCTATGTAACTGTGAGTATGCCCTCTCATGTTTTGTCACATCTGGATGCTTGTGAAAATGGGCATTTTAGCCCACATGCCTTTCTAGTATAAAATAAAAGTGATAGTGATAATGAATGATAACTGTGATAAATCGTGATTGTGATCTTGTTCTTGATTCTTGTACATTTACATCTTCATCTGAGTAAATAATAATAAGTAAGTAAAATTTTATTTGTTGAGCACCCCATCCCAGAGGCTCTGGGTGCTGTACAGGAGGACAGGAGTTAGAATGCATAACAGACAACTAATATAAAACATAAGTCAATAAATAAGAATAATAAACATTAATTTGCCTAAAAAGAGGTCACAATTAATAATATAATTCAGCAGTTAACTATTATGAGGGTCATAAACAATCTGCAAATGCCTCCCTTAAAAGATTAGCCTTCAGACCCAGCTTAAAAACAGAGGTGCTGCTTTCTGATGAAGGATCCAGACATTCATGAGTGGCATATTGTGGAGTGCCAAATCTAGTCATACTAAACAGAGCTTTTTCCTTATTTATTGGCTTTCTAGATCTAGCAAATTTAGCTACCTGTTTTTGTGTTTTATCTGATTTTTCTGGCAATGCCCACAGAGCTGCATCCCTTTGATCAGGGGATTTTATTTATTTATTTATTAGAATTTTGGTAACCAGGTAAGTCCACTGAGACCATGCAGTCCCCTTTTCAGTGTTGACCTGGGTGACAATGGTGATCACAGTACAATAGATAAATACAATAATAATATACAGGATACAGAGAGATTTAACAATGTTGCAAAAGATTATTACAGTGGAAAGCCAGGTAAGTAACTTAAAACAGATCAGGCATTAAGCATATATAAATAAGCAGGATAACTAATGTTATACAATATATACATAGCAGAAACAAGAGAGCAGGTGGATTATAATATACATTTATCAGCGTAAAATAGACTAGGCATTAGCGACACTATAAGGGTTATTTAAAGCAATTGCAGAGGACGGGGTTAGTAGGAAAGAGGTAAGCTATTTTTTAAAGGAGGATAGGGTGGGGCAGGACAGTAAGTTAGGGGGGAGGGAATTCCAAGCAGAGGGAACTGAGAAGGTGAACAAGCACTCACCTGATAGGTGTTGCGTCTTCTGGATTGCTAATAAGGGTAAGGAAGTAGATCTAAGTGTGTGTGGGGGTGCTTTTTTGTAAACGATTCCCCTTAGGCAAGAGGGATTAAAGAGCTTGATAAGTTTGAATACAAGGCATAAGCTGTGAAACTGTAACCTTGAGTCATAGGTAGGCCATTGAAGAGAATACTGGGCCTCACAGTGGTGTTTTCTGGAGTCCACTCCAAGGGCAAAATGCCCAATCCTATGATAGAGTTGACATACCTGTGCACGGGAAGAGGATTGGGTGTTGAGTAGTAGACGGGTACCATAAAACAAAATAGGGAGAAGGGATGTTGATACATCAGACATTCTATCTGCGAAGATAAGTAAATTCCATAAAGTCACAACTTATTCTCTAGTAAGACAAGTTCATCAATGTCACTATGTGCACCAGCATCTCAAATGGTTCCTCTGGGGAGTTCATTCAGACACCACATGCAATGTCATATTTCAGTGTTACTTGCACTTATAGCCAAAAATTCAAGTCCAGCCACACTGTAAATGTATTGTGCTACACATGGCTTGCATGCTAATAAGAAAAATATACAGACATAACACTTAATTGCAATGTGCAATCGCTTTTATATCCAGATTTTAAGATTCTCAAATGTTAAGCCTGAATTATAAACATACAGAGAAGCAGTCTCCTCATTATTTGATATACGCTTGATGTTTTCTTACAAAGAAAAAGTATCATATTTTATCATAACCACCCATTGTTCTGTATATAATATATAGAATAATACATGGGGTTGTTTGTTTAATGAGATTTTCATGTACCCGAGGTTTTGGATGCTACATAAACCCCAAGAGCAAAGCTTGAGGGGTTTATATAAGCTTCCAACACTGAGGGTGTGTGTGTAAAATTTGAGTTTTACACACCACCACCATATGTTTTATTTTATATAATCACTGGGGAGTATTTGTTCACCACATCAATTCTATAAAATATAAATACAGTACATCACTGTTTTGCCACGGTCCAGTCAGGATGAAGCATGGTCCGCTGCTGAGCAGGTGCTGAAACCTTTCCATTTTTTTTAAACAAGGTTTAATCAAGGATTAAATGTTTAATCAAGGATTCCAAAACTCCAATGATGAGAAGTGAGTTTCTGTTTTTTTAAATGTACTTACCAACAAGTACTACTGGGGATGAAGTGCCCGGCACTGAGGAAGGGAAGAGCGGTTGCTGGTGCATGCCTGGAGCAAGGGAAATCCTGTGCATGTTCACCATTATAACCAGCTATTTATAATGGTGAATTATAACTGGGTCTCCCTATGGGAGAAAATGCTCACCAGTAATTAAAAAATATTCTTATTTGCACCAAATCTTACTCCTGTCAGAGAACCAGTTGCTTACCAGTTAGGATTAATCATTCCTGTAATAGTATGCAACATTTAATCATCCTTTTTAAATTGTAAGCAAGTTTAAACATAAAGAATATTTAAGTCACTGTGTAGACACTTTTTGGGATAGAACAGGTTATCAGTGTTTATACCCTAAACTGTGAGACTGGCCTCAGAGAATATATTTATGTACAAACCACCAACAGCTTAAACTGGTTTAACAGTAAGCAAGTAAAGATTTATTTGTAGAATACCCATTCTCAGAGGCTTAGAGTGCTGTACAGTAAAACAACATGTTTAAAACACAAAATTAAAATTCACACAATTGATTAAATTGTCCAACATAAATATGTGCAGAATGCACAACTTTTTTCTTTGTACACTTTATTTCTGCTCTGGGGACTAGAGCATCTCTCAGGAGTTCCTCTCAGTCACTACCTCTACTCCCAGTCTGAAACCTCTGTGCCACTGGGAGACACACTGCTGAGCACCCCCTCTAGACACGTGGTCCCATCCATCCCCCCTGATCCCTCCCCAGGGGAGGGACACCTCACTTACCTGGTGGCCTATCTGGAATTAAAGGGATGGTCCTGGTTCTGGGTCGGGGGGTCGGGAGAGCCAGTGGTCAGCAGGTCCAGTGACAGGATGTGGGCCTGAGCTACTGGGGCCTCCATCATCTCCCTTGGTCTGCCAGGGATTTTTTCTTGGTTTGTTTCCCCCCACAGGATGCAGCGTGCAATGGCTCCTGCATGGCTGTTCCACTGTGCCTCTTGCCACTGGAGCTTGCTGTCATCCCACCCTCTTCCTTGTCCTGTAGGCTTGCACTGCCTCCAGTCTCCAACAGAGGCTGCTACAGCACTGGGAATCCCCTACAACCCACCCGGGGAGAGGAGAACAGTTCTCTGGATGCTCAGTCATCTCCCTCCCCTGCCAACCCCAATGGCCCAGGTCCATTGCTGAACCTGAGTCACCAGCGTGGCATGAGGTGTGGCATCCAGCACCTCAACCCTCATTGCCACTGGGTCAGCAGTCAGCATGCACAATTTAATATAGCAATTTAAGCACCATATCCGGCAGTATAAACCAGGAGCTCATTATATTAGGCTAAAAACTTCCTGGAGCAAGACGTATTTTAAGGCCCTCTTAAAGTCTTCCACTGAGGCTGATTCCCAAAGAGATCAAGGAAGTCTGTTCCACTGGGCAGGTCCCACATGTACAAATAATTAGTCAGCATAACCTTTAAGCTTGAGCCTGGAAATGATTAGGAGTCCCACCTCAGAAGAGCAGAGGGGAAGGAAAGCCTGATATGGAGTAAGAAGGTCACTCAGATAACTGGGACCCAGTCCATATATGGCCTTGTAGGTCAGCAAACCAAACTTGAAAGTGACCCACCAGTTCAAAAGCAGTCAGTGCAGTTTGTGCAAAACCATAGTTATATGACAAGACCTTTGTAGGCCTATCAACAACCTGCCTAAAGCATTCTTTACCAGTTGCAGACATTGTAGCACACCTCCACTCACCCCAAGGAATAAAACGTTATAATAATTGAGTCTGGACATAGCAAAAACATGTGCTAGTAGATAATATCAGTCATTTTACTTTCTTTTCCGCCTCCATTTCGGCCAAAGCTGAAGCAGGAAGTATTTCCTAGCCCTCTTTTCCAGGTAAACAAAAACAAATTACAGTAACTAACTAAAGATATCCAGGGTTCCTTTGAATGTATTCTCCCTCATGCTCTGAACTGGGGCATGAATTTAAAACTTGGGATGAGGCAAGCACACAGGGCCCTTAGCTCAAAACCTAAATCTGTAGATATGCGGAAACCTGTCATCGTGCAGTTCCTCTGGTTTCTGCAGAAAAAAGCAATGTAAAAAGTCTAAATATTGGAGAACAGGCAGCCCCTTTCAAAAACTACTCTACAAATGTGATGTATAAATGGCAGACATTTGATTGTGTAAAAAATGCATGCAAAAAACACAGTCTTTAAGTACAGTATGTGCTGATTTTTTTAAGCATTCTCCATGCCTGGTAAACATCTTTACTTTACTAGTATTCAGTTTATGAACCCAGAGAGAGAGAGAGAGACACTTCACAGCACATACTAATCTCAGAAATGATCAAACAACATGTTTGTGGGCATAAAAATATTGGAGAAGGAAGGCAGCAGCATTTTTGGCACACAGAGGTAGTGTACTTCATTCATGGGTTGATTCCTTGATATGCATCCTCAGACCTTTCAAACTTTGATATTAAAATTCCTTTAGGAATGAGGGAAATATTCTTGGGCTTCATGCTTGTCAAGAGTCCTGATTTTTTACACAAGAAAATGTCCAGCATCTGCTCAGGGATGTACTGTATCTTATGCAAAAGTAACTTTTTGATGCTTACTTAGATGAGAATTCTAAGGTACCTGCATAGTGTAAGACAATGCTGCATTACTACTCTTAATGTAAACATAACTACAGTATATTACCAAGTGATTACATTTTGTTTCAGTTGTTTTTGGTTATCATTCTGCAAAGTTTTGAAATTACTAAGCCTTGGCCAGTGTCATAGAATACTGGCTGCTGCTGTAAATGGAATCACTGCTGAAGGAAAAAAATGTGAAATATCTTGAATCCAGTGGGTTAGAAGACCTGAAGCTGCATGGGTTTACAGGAGGAAGATTATGTCAAATTATCTTGATAGATTTTGTTGACTGGATGACAAAGGATTTAGAGCAGGGTGGAGAGATGGACATGGCCTACTTAAATTTCAGTAAGGCTTTTATCACTGTTCCACAATGAAGACAGGTGGGTAACTTAGGAGTGGGTCCAAAAGTGATAAACTGGATAGGAAATTGATTAGAGGATAGGAGACAGATGGTGTTGGTCAACAGAGTTCACCCAATGGAAGGGAGGGTGATCAGTGGGGTGCTTCAGGGATCAGTGCTGGGAGCAGTCCTCTTTAATGTCTTTATAAGTGAAATTGCAGAGGATCGGGAAGGGAAAGTCTGCTTCTTTGTGGATGACAACAAAATCTGCAATAGAGTGGACGTTTTGGAGTAGAGTGGAAAGGATGAACAGATGCCTTAGAAAACTAAAGGAGTAGTCAAAGATATAGCAGCTAGGTTTCAATGCAAAAAACTGCAAAATATTGCATTTAGGGCACCAAAACCTAGGGGCCGAATACAAAATGGGTGGAGTGGTATTGATGACTACCAAGCAGGAAGAAGACATGGAGGTAATCATATTGGATTACTTAAAAGTGGCCAGATAGTGCAACAAGGCAGTCAGGAGGGTTAATGGGATGCTATGGTGCATAGGGAGTGGTATCAGCAGCAGAAAGAGAAAGGTGGTGTTGCATCTGTATAGACTGCTGCTAAGACCCCACTAAGAGTACTGTTTCCAGTTCTGGAGACCGCATCTGAGGTAGGACATAGACAGGGTGGAGGGAGTTGAGAGGAGGGCAACTAAACTGAGTAATTTGAGAGAAGATATAATAGCGAAAAGCAATTTTAGTGAAAGCATTTCAGCGACTGCAATTATGGCACCCTTACATATGGGTGAGCACCGAAACAGTGACAAATGCATTTCTCCCTCCCCTAGGTGCTATGACCTCAGAGCTGATTATTTTAGGAAGCGGGTGCGTGCGCAAAGCCCCTCACAAAGGGGAGTGTGGGGGGCTAAGCCCCCCACTAAACAAGCATTTGCCAAATTGTCATATTGTAATTGCAGTCTTCACTTAATTGACATGGAACCCTAAACTGGTGGAGGGTCTGGAACAAATGACTTCTGAGGAGAGACTAAAGGATCTCATCATGTACATGCTGGAAGAGAGAGGGGGAGAGGAGATATGACAGAGGCCATTACATACTTCATGGGAGTAAATAAGATACAGAAGGGAAGTATTTTTCAGAAGAAAAGGGGCTTGGGACAAGGGAACATGCTATGAAGCTGCAGGAGGGTAGATTCAGGAGAGATGTGAGGAAGTACTTCTTCACAGTGAGAGTGGTAGATTCCTGGAATGGCCTTCCAGAGGAGGTGGTGGGGAATAAAACCATGGTAGGGTTAAAAAATGCATGGGATAGGCATAACAGAATCACAGTGGAAAGGAAGACTGGGATCAAGTACAGTTTGTGATAATAATGTAAGTAGGGAAAAATGGCCAGACTGGGTGGCCCAAGCATGCCTTATCTGCTGTCAAATTCTGTTTCTGTGTATGGAGTTCTTCCCCTTGTTTGCCACAGAAAGGCTGATTTAGGCAAAAACCAGGGTCAAGGAGGATGCCCCCTAGAAGACAGGCTGAAAGACCCTTCCGAAGATAGGCTGCAGCTCAAGGAGGCTGTTTCTTTCCCGGATCTCTTGGTTAATGCTGCTTATGTTTTGCATTTCTTCACAGTGAACATGGTTTAGCTTGACTACTGAGTTTCAGCATCAATCAACTTGTTTTTCTGGGGTCTCTGTGAGCAGCTGTATGTTTTTCAGGCTTGTTATAAAAAGGCTGATCACCCTTTGTGACTTCTATATGTGCTCATACTGCTCCAGCAGCATGGCAAATTAGGTAGAAATGTTTTCATAGGTTTCATAGGTTTAACCAAGTCAGTCGCAGTTAACCATAGCGACTGGTCTCTTTAGATAGTAAAACCCAATCGTTCCCTATTCATCGTAACTTTATCTAATGATTCCTCAAACTTGTCCATTTTTGTGCTCCTAACCACTTCATCTGGCAACATATTGCACTCTGCCACCACCTTCTGGTTGAACCAATGTCCCCTTTCATTTTCCTTGTAGATTTCTCCTTTAAGCTTCAGGTCATGGCCTCTAATATCTCTGTCACCCTCCCTTCTAACCAGTCCCAGGCATTCCCATAAATCATTGTTTCTGAATGCTTTGTAGACCATGCAGAGGTCTCCTCTCGGTCTTCTGTACTGCAATGAATAAATATCCAGTTCCCACGCTCTCTCTTCATATCCCATGTTTTTTACACCTTTATGATCTTGGTCACCCTTTTTTGCAATCCCTCCAGTCTCCTTCCATAGAACTTACTACTAGGGGCCTAGATTTGGACACCATATTCAGTGTGTGACCTCAGCAGGCTGCATACAGTGGCATCGCCATCTCCCTGTCCCTACTCCTGATGTTTCTCTGTATACATCCCAACCACTTGTTCCCCTTATTTATCACTTTCTTACACTGTCTGTCAAACTTTAGTTTACTGCTTATGTATACCCCCAGATTCTTCTGCTCCTCTGTAACCTTCAGTTCAACCTCTTAAAGATAGCACCAGGCCTTGATGTTTTTTGCCCCAAAGTACATTACCATACACTTATCAATACTGAAGGTAAGTTTCCTATTCTCCACCCATTTTTCTAGTCTGTCAATCTCTAGTTGGAAGCGTGCAGCATCCTCTTCAGAATTAATTAGTGCACCTATCTTAATGTCATCTGTGAATTTACTGATCCATGATTTACTACCACAGTTCAACAATGCCACAAACAAGTTAAATAATAATAATGGCCCTGAGACTGATCCCTGTGGGACCCCGCTTGTCACATTTGCCCGACTAGAGAGATGTCCCCTCACATTTACCCTCTGTTTTCTCTTGTTGATCCATGATGCTATCCAGTTTATCAGGTTGCTAGTCATGCCAGTATCTACTAATGTTTTCATTAACTCAGTGTGTGGCACTGAGTCGAAAGCCTTTGAGAAGTCCTTACAGATAACATCCAGAAGGACTCCCCTATCAATAGCCTGACTAACTGGTTCAAAAAAAACTTGTCAGGCTAGCAAGGCAAGGCTAGTAGGACATGACCTGTTTCTTGTAAAGCTGTGTTTTAATACATTTGCTTGTCCGTGTTCTATGCTTAATTCCTGCACAGATTGTATAACATCATGATTAGACAAGTTTATATAATTTATTGTTTTGTTTATATTATTTGTATTTTTAGTTGTCTACTACTGAAATCACTGGCAATCAGAATTAACTGCCACTGTAGAGACTGAGGGGGATTCATGCTGTCTCAGTACATAAATTGATGGCTCATGCAAATGACATGTTTTTGACCCCATCCAGAACAGGGACCTCTCTCTCCCTCCTTTAGTATGTATTATCCAGCACTGTTCATCCATGACAGGATATACAGTTCGTGGGTGGCACAAAAAGGCTCTGCCTCTTACTCCATGTTAAAATATATCCTGCCTTACAGAATGACATATGCAAGTAAAGCATAACACTCAAACACAGGTATGCGTGCTGCTGAGACGAATGATGGAGCCGCTGAGAAAGGCAGACAAGCAAGAGAATCACACAAACAGAGTGCTCTCAAATGTAAAGTGTTAAACTGCTTCTGTAGTTGCAAAAAAATGTATTAGTGCATAAAATACACACTTAGACTACTTGCTAGTGCTCTGTGGTGCTTTGATACTTTGTCAGGTGAAGCATAACACTATTGAAATACTATAGGGACAGGATTTTGAAACGTATCCACCCAAAATGAGATTGCTTGAATTTTCAAAACAGAAGTGCACCCAAACCTGTAAGATCATCTCTTAGATGGCCTGTCGACAATCAAAGTCCTTGTCCAAAAACATTGACCAGCTGAACCTGGACTTGGCCAGAAAGAATGTAATGCTGCTCATAGTATGGGGCAAAACACATGCATTCAATATAATATCTCCTAAATTTAATTACTCAAACACTTGCCACTGTCCAATCCACAGGAGACACTTAAGAAAATGTAATAAGCATTACAGCTGTTTATACTAAACAGCAAAAAAAGACAAGACTGGAACTTTAGAAACTGCAGCAACCCAGGCTACATGGGGTCTTGAACTCCTGCACTTTGATATACAACATCAAACATACTTAATACACAAGCAATAACACAGGATGAGGTGTAGATTATGTCCTGATAAGAGCAAGCCCAGATACGTTATGAGGCATGAGGCACTTGCGTCGAGTGCCTTATGCACCTGGGCATGCTTTTATCAGGACATAACCCACACCTCGGAGTGTGTTATTGCACTTATAAAATGGGCCCCCAAGTAGAAATAAAAAAAATGTCAAAATGGAAATAAAATAAGAAAAAAAAGAGTTTTTAATTACAGCATTAAAAATAGTTCCTCTATTTATAGACTGTCCTGTACAGTGCAATACAATGTATTTCTCTTGGTCACTGCTAGAGACCCTCATCCATATTGCTCAGGGTTGATCAGAACACCCCAGTCCATTACCCAGATGCACACTCTTCGTGCTTTTACTTATGTTTTGTCCTTCCAGTATGTCACCCATAGATAGACACTGTGAATGTTCCCCCCCCCCCATCACCCACTTACACACACTCTCTGCAGGGCTTCTAAAGGTCCATTTCTTTCAACTGAGAAGAACAATTTGTGAAGGAGTGAACATGTCCCACTTCAGGCACCAGAGTGCAGACCATTTTCACTACACTTCGCAAGGCTTATTTATAAAAAATTTTTTATTTAGTGTGCTTTTTCCTTTTTTTCCACCATTTTGAGGTAGCTAGACTGTCACTTACTGGCCACAGTAGCAAGCGCTTTTCTCTGAGCACTTTTGTGACCAAAAGTCTCTCTGGATTTTACAATTATTGCTTTATTTCTTTTTTCCACTAAGAGCTAGTGGAGGCACAGACATTGGTTTGATTTGAAAGCCATGTCAGAGAACTGTTGGAGGTGCGGGTGTCAGCTTTGAAACAAAGCTTTTTCTGCCCAGCACCTGCATCTACCCTTGGTTTCGCTGCATTGCAAATAAGGGAAACATGCATTTGCCAAGGTTAAATGTTTATTTTTGTCAATGGGCACTAATGTTGTGCATTGGGGGAGCAGTGGTGACTCTGATGGTGCTCGGTCAGGCAGGTACTTTTAAAATACAGAGGTTGGAATAGTGAGGCACAGTGATTTTTTTTTGTAAAGCAACTTGACTGGCTGAAGAGGTGCTGGTTGGCACAATATGCCCTGATAAGGACATGGCCATAGGTACCTCACAACTAATCAGGACACAGGATTCTCCCAACCCATTTTATAAGGTAGTTTGAATCCTAAGAACTATTTGGTGCACACCTGTCTCACAGGAGCCTAGATGGCTAGTAATCAAGAATTCCTAGTGTGCTATTTCCACCATGCACCTTCTTATAAGCCTGCTAAGGGCTCTCTATTCCCACCCAATGCTGGTCCTGGCATGGTGAGAAGGGAACACAGCAGGCCACTTACTTAGGGTACACCACTCCCCTCTTTTGAATTGGAATAATACACCAAAAAAGATTGAAGGCAATCCCTCAATTTAGAGTGGCTTGAGCAATAAGGGAATACAAACCCCAAACCAAGGTGTTATTATCCATTAAACAACTAAATTAAACAAATCGGCGCAGCAGTTGGATTTCCACTTGCGACGCTGGTGACCCGGGTTCGGGAATGGACTCGGGTTGCTGGAGGGCTGGCCAGAGGAAAAGGAAAAAAGAGTCCCTGGATGGCTCACCTTCTCTGGGGGGAGGGTGGAGATGCATCTTGGCACCTGCTGACACCTGGTGGAGGCCGGGAGTACAGCATGATAGCCTGAGCTGAAACATTGGTGGAGTGGCAGATGTCAGCGTATGCCTTGACATCACGTTGCATGCCACTCTATAGGAGAAAACCCAGGAAACAGCCCTGGTGGACTGGATGATGGTTTCTCTGTTCTCCCACTGCCATCAGGCCTTGATTGCCGGCACTGTCTCAGTGGCACCCGGGCTAATGTAAAATAATGTGATGGCTGTCCCAAACTGGTGCTTTCCTTCTTGGGGGGGGGGACCCACCCAGGGAAGGGATACGCCAGGATTTCCAGGGGCCCATTATATGAGGTTAGTGGCCAGCGTTAGGATGTGCGAGCAGACAGGAAGGACCAAGAGGAAAAAACTGAAGGAGTGGCTGACCAAGGGTGTGGAGAAGGGGTAAAAAGCATAATACAAAAAAAAACAAAAAAAAACAACTAAACACTCAATACAGTTTAGCTCAAACAGATTTCTGTAGGGACCTCCAGTTGAGCGGTGCCTTAAGTACATTCTGCTGCTAGGTAACAAGTGAAGACCTTTTGAACAAGTCATTACCATACCTAGGCTCCTGGACCTAATCATTGACTGTACAATCTACACTTAACAGAAGGTCCCACCTCCACTGATGCAACCTGCCTGACTTGGTGGCAAAAGTCAATATTATCATAATGGGGGAAAGTTGGATGCAGTTTTGAGGCTTGCTTTTTAGTTTTCATTTTTTTAATTTAAAATTAAGTTATCCTAGATAGCATAGCTAAGATGCATTTCTAGTTGAGTACTGCTTCTGCCCATTTCCAAAGCTGGGTAGAGAGGAGAAATGTAAGGCTGCATGACTTTGCCCAAGATCACTCAGTGATTATTTGTCTAGCAGGTTTTCAACCTGTGAGCTACCAGTTCTCAAGCTAATACTTAAACCACAAGTTTATTACAAAATTTCCTATGATTTATTTGTTGGTGATATACTGTAGTTTGGAATGTTTTTCAAACACTCATTGAATCATTGCAAAAGTGTAATCAGTAATTTTGTTGAAATTTCACCAGTTAAATTCAGATCTCACACAGCTCTACTGCCAATCACTTTGCAGAGGCTTGAGTGTTCTGTGATGTTTACGGGGATATTTAGGAGGTTGAAAGGCAGATGGGGAGCAGGAGGGCATGGCATCATACTATACTTTGCAACTAGATTCATTTAATGTAGCACAGAAATATATGTCCTACAAAGAATGTGCCGTGAATGACAGACTACAGGATTTGCAGAGGATGCCAAGAATAGCTTCAGTATCCATGGAGTCAGACAGGGGATGAAGCAGGGCAAGGCTATTACTGTACATGTAATCAGGAATCCCTTTACAAACTGACTGGAACCTGCTCAGTAGTATTTGCTGGAAATTGAGGGGACAAATATTGCCTTGGAATTGAAACTGCTTAGTCCAAGCTTCCATACATGTTTCTTTGTTTCACAATTTTTACATTATAGGGTCAAGAAGGACTTTGTACAGGGGATCTGGAGCATTACAGAGGTGCCTTTTGGTGATGCTCACTTGTGTTTGTTTTAATAAAGACTTTAGTGTAGAGATTCAGGCTAAATGGAAGGAGGAGACTGGAGTACAGAATGAACTAAAGGCAAACAATATTAAAGCCTATATTTTGTAATAGCCAATTCCAAATTTTACTTAAGAGGAGAAAGAAGTATTCCACATACCAAAGGACACTGCATAGACTTTACAAATATTGGGAATTGCAGTGCCTACTAAGCCCATGGATCAGCTATAGAGGGAGTTGAACAGTGTATCTTGGAGAACAATTAGCAAGGGGCAACATAGATGTCCCCAGTCAGAAAACAGAGTGGCATCAAACATGGCGGAAGGAACAATGGAGAAGAAGCAGCACTGAGGAGAGACTGTAGGACATGGATACAGACTAAGTAAGATATCAGTTTTGCTAGAGATGTTTGAATGCTTATGGCAGCAGTAAGGCTTATCAAATTGCAGGCTGACAGACTGATGTGGATGTTATTACACTTCAGGGTGCTGTGGATGGCCCACTGGCATGGAGAGTTGAGGTGCTGAATGCCACACCTGCTGCCACATTGGCAACTTGAATTCAGAATTGACCCAGGGTCACTGGGGGTTGGCTAGGGAGGAAGAGGACTGAGCATCCAAGGGACTGTTCTCCTCCCCAGAGCAGTGGGTAAGCATGGTGTCAAACCGTCACACAGGGAATAGGGAGAGTGGTGGTCATGGATTTCCTGCACACAGGAGTCTGTACAGGGCTGTCTTGGGTGGCATTGGACTCCCACTCTGTAGCAAAGAAAGCAGAGGAGAAACTCTGCAGTTCCTGGCTGGCTGGCCATCTCCAGCCACTTGCAATCCCCATGCCCTGTCAGCATCTGGATCATGTCACAGAAGTGCAACTCTAAGCCCTGGAGAAAAGGAGCA
Source organism: Neoceratodus forsteri (assembly GCA_016271365.2). Lineage (NCBI taxonomy): Eukaryota > Metazoa > Chordata > Ceratodontiformes > Ceratodontidae > Neoceratodus > Neoceratodus forsteri. The sequence continues at coordinate 916,615,601 of CM057455.1, read as the reverse complement.
GAGATGGGGCTGGAGTGGGTGAGAGTGGTCAGCTGACCCCTAGAACAGTGGAGAAAAAATAGATTAGCTACAAAAAAAAAATCACTGTGCAAGATCACAGGAAAGACATAAACAAAAAGTACACACACAGAAAAAACAAACTACCAGTGTCTGAAAAAAACAAGCATTTGTCAATGCCGAATGTTTGCTTGCTGGCATTGGCAGTGGTAGTGTAGAAGTTACAGAGCTGCGTAATAGGAATGGCAGTGAAGTATTGAACTGAAGCCAACCCCACCACCACCCTGCAGAGAGTGACAGGCATTGGGGTGTGCCTTTGGGTCATCAGGCATAACAGCCACGCCATTTCACCACCCCACCCTGCAGACACTGATAAGTGTCACGGTGTTCCATAGGGTCTTTGACTCTTATCGCACCCATTCCATTAGGAAATACGGTGAGATGGATGTGATATAGAGAATGGGGTGAACTTTGGGGCTGAAGAGTCCAAGGCATACCTGATGCCTCTCACTGGCTGCAGGGTGTGGAATGGTATGAGCATTACAGGCAAGAATCCTAAGTCACACCCCTGATGCCTGTCATTCTCTACAGGGTTAGGCATTATGGTTGGAAAACCTAATACCTCAGGCATTCGTTGGTATTTTCACTCCAAATTTTCAACATGGTTTTTGTGACCCCACCTCATGAACAGTGGCAATATCAGTTTGTTAGCGAAAGCTGCTTATGCACAGCGAATCGGCATTTGCTTTCCCAGGTGCAAAAACATTCGAACAGGATGTAAAAATGACAGCTGTACTGTTCATGGGAGGTGTAAAAATGGCAATGTTGCAAATCTGCAGTAAAAATATAAAAAAAATGGTGAAGTCCGCGGCGTACACAAGAAACTGTGCACTTTACCGTAATTAATTAGGTTGGGATTTTTACAGCAGATTGTCAACTCAGGCATTTTGGTGCCTCTGATCATGAACAGTGTCACTGTGATTTTCTTTATCTGTCCTGAACAATGATTTCCCACAGCGACCACGCATCTCTGCGCTGAAAGTGTGAAAACACACTTCAGCCATGTTGTGAAAAATGACATCTGTACTGTTCATAAGGAAGTGTGGAAAAATGCCACTGGTGAAAATCTGGACTGAAAATATTACAAAGTCATGAACTTACGAGGTTGCGTGGAAACTGCGCAATGCTCACTCGTAACACAGTCATTTTATGGACTTTTGTCACCAAATTTTCAACATAGCCATTTTAAGACCTCTGCTCCTGAACAGTGTAACTGTGATTTTCGTAATCTGTCCCAAACATTGCTTTCGCACCAACAGCACCATTGTGCGCTACATGTCTTGGCTTACATACTGGGCGACATATCAAAATAGCAGCTGTACTGTTCAGAAGGAAGTGTAATAAAATAGCAATGTTGAAAATCTGCAGTGAAAATATTAAATTCGCAAACTTACGAGTATGCATAGGAACTGGCAAGAACGCGACGCCTCGTGAAACAGTTGTTTTAGAATTTCTTCACCAAATTTTCAACATAGCCATTTTAAGACCTCTGCTCATGAACAGTGTCACTGTGATTTTCTTAATGTGACCCATACATTGATTTAAGCACATCGACTAGTGCGCCATTGTCTTCATGGGCAGAAACATGTTTTGGGTGAGATGTAAAATGACAGCTGTACTACTCATAAGAAGGTGTGGTAAAATGGCAGTGTTGAAAATCTGGAGTAATCTACGCGAACTTACGAGCATCGTGGGAAATGTACAATGCACGCTCAGAAAACAGTCATTTTAGGAATTGTTTCACCAAATTTTTCCACATAGCCATTTAAGACCTCTGCTCATGAACAGTGTCACGTGATTTTCTTAATTGTCCGTACATTGATTTGCACCCGACTGTGCCATTGTGTGCTACATGGACGGAAACACATTTTGGGTGAGATGTGAAAAATGACAGCTGTACTACTCATAAGAAGGTGTGGTAAAATGGCAATGTTGAAAATCTGGAGTGAAAATATTGAAAATTCGTGAACTTACGAGAATGCGTAGGAACTGCGCAACGCATGCTCGTAAAACAGTCATTGTTTGGAATTTTTCACCAAATTTTCAAAATAGACTTCTTGAGAGCCCACCTTATGAACACTGGCAGTGTCATTTCGTTAATCAGTCCCGAAAGGTGATTTCGCACAGTGACTGCGAAATCACCCTTCGGGCCTGAATAATGCCATGACCGAGACAGCATTCATGAGAAGAGGTCCCAAAAACCTCATGTTGAAAATTTGGTGCAAAAATTCCCAAAAATGCCTGAGATATGTAACAAAGTTGAAAAAAACCCTATCTATCCCATTATACAGCTTACCGGCATTTCCTCAGTTCGCAGTCGGCTTTGAAGAGTGCAGACGTGTTCCCGGTCCACCGATGATCGTTGCGCCAAGCTCCGGAGGTAAGTATGGGGTGAGGGAAGTGTGTGGGGAGGCAGGGTGTGCAGTGGGTGGGTACGGGTTGTGTGGGAGCAGGGAGACTGAGTGGGACCGTTTTTTCTTTACAGGTTTTTTTTTTTTTTAAATCTCGACGCGGGACATTTGCCACGCTGGGAGCACAAGGACGGCTGGGGGGGGGCATGGAGCTGAAGGGGGATTGGGCACTCCCATTGGCCATAACATCTATTGCCACACTGGGGTGTGTTCCCAGCATGGCACCCTGTACTCTGGGGGGGGGTGAAGACAGTGGAGCTGACAGGGGATTTGGCACCCTCGTTGGCTATACCATGAGTTGCCATGCTGGGGTGGGCACCCAGCGTGGCATGTGGAAGGCTTTGGGGGCGCTGGCACAGTCGACGGATTGGGCACCCCGTTGGCTATACAGTGTGTGCGTGGGAGGGCAGCACGCAGTATGCGTGCGTGTGTATGTGTGTGTGCGTGTGTGTGTGGGTAGGGAGAGCTGCGCATGAGCAGGAGATATCTAATCGCTGCTCACTGAAGCGTAGGTCCCCCTTTCAACTGTACACCACTGCATTTTGAGCTGTCATAGACCGCTCCAGCATGCATTGGAGGACTGGGGCCGCGCCTGCCAACACACTGACTGAATTGGAAGAGGGAGTGACACACCTCCAAAAACTTGGATGATGGCACTATGTTTCATGCACATGCGTGCAAGCAAACATAAAAAGGGTTCATTTTAATAGTTGCTGTACCTAGAAAGTGCGGTATGAGGTTCCCTGCATTTTGAGTGTAAAGTTTCACTTCATCAGTGGAGCAAATACTCTAACAAACAATATGTTTAAATAGTTAGATCTTAAGGAGCCTGAATGGATTTGTATCCTAAACATAAAACTGCTGCAGTACTTTTGTCCTTTGTGCTTTTTATACATATCTACTCTATATGAATATAGCTGGCTATTTCTCTGTATCTCATGAAATGGATTTGATACATTTTTCTAAATGGATAGAAAGTGCAGAAATAATAGCAGTCAATCATGTCTCCTATTAGCATCCACAAGACATGTGCACTAAGTGAAAAAGACACACATCTGAAGAATGAGATAAAGTCTGAAGTACTAAAAATGACCAGAATTATAAAAGAATCTGGCTTTCATGATGTCTGTAGATCATTCACTCTGTGAAATGTTACTTAACACATATTTCTTTTGCGAATCAGTTGTACTCATGGATTGACCATTTTCCTATATGTACTTCCTAACTGTGTGAGGCAGAGGGCTGTGAAATTCATACTAATATGCCTATCCTTTTGTTATTAACTTTCAAATCTCAACTAAGAATAACCTCATTGTGGAGACTTTAATAGATCTCTGTCAACCAGGACAGACTTTGGACTGTTCAGACATATTTATTAGTAGAGGTACAGTATGCAAAGCTGCCATACTTTGCCTTAGAAATTTGCAGTCTTTACCCACATTCCAGAAATTTTAGCAGAAACTGTCACAAGTCACAGTGGGTATAGCACAGAAACCAGTTCTGAAAAGTGACCACTTTGTTGAAGAAAAGACATGCCCATGTTTTCAGAGCTAGCTGTTAGCAACGTGCAACCCTTAGCATTGTGCATGCTGCCTGTCTGAATATGGAAGCTATGGGAGCTCAGCCCCAAGTTACTATGCGCTATGTTATCACAGCCCTGTGTAGGACAATGGCTCACAGGAGCAAGGGAGATAGCACATTCCAAACAGGATAGTGCCCTTGCCTATTTGAATCATAGTGATGATTACTGAGCAAGATGGTGACCACACTGGGTCAGTCTTTATTTTAGCTCTGCCATGTGTTGTTTTTAATTATATTTTATTTTTATTTTAAGTCAGTGGTAGCAGTAGCGGTAGTAAGAATTGTGAATTGTCAATTGTGAATGTTGACTATGAAGTGTATGTGTTAACTTTGACTGGGTATTTTGGGTGCTCCTATATTGAGACTGAGACTGTTTTTGCCCCAACCTTGGCATCGGCTTCTGCTGCAAGAACTGTGGACCTAACTGCACATTTTATGATCTGTGGAGTGTGTAGCGGAGTTTGAGGCATGCTTTGTTCTGCTTGCTGGGGCTTGTACAATTGAAGGGGGTTCGCCGCTAGACACGGTGAAGACCAGAGTACTGAGCCTTTTCCAGGAGCCACTGCCAGTTTTTGGCACTTTCGGATGATTGACTGCCCAGGCGAGTGGAGTGTTGGACTGTTGGAGTTACCGAGGAAGTCTTTGGGTGGTAATTTGCTTTAAGAACTGCCATTGCGAAGTGGATTTAAAGGACTGTGGCTGTCTGCCGTGAAATATGATTGAGAGGATACCGATTTGATGAGCAGTGTTGGACATAACGTTTCATGGAACCTGCTCTTGCATGGTGAGATTGTTCTGGTGGGGGAAAGAACTAGGATTTCTGCAGTGTAATATCTCTCAATACCAGCTGGAGGGATTGCTGTGCGCTTTCTTGGAGTATCATGAGTGAGGGGGGCTGATTTATTGATCAGTGCTCCTCTTTTCCAATAACATTACTCTCCTACTGGTTCCTGAGTTTCAAGTCCAGAAGCAGGGCCACAGCAGCGGTCTGGTGATCTTGGGTACCACTTGGGACCGAGCAGGAGCTACCTCTCTTCTTCCTAGGGAGTTAGGGACTAGTGGAGGGCCCCTAAGTTATTTCAAGGTCAGTCCTAGTGGTGTGGTCTTGGGATGTCTGTAGCTGCAGGTCCCGGTGGTATAATAAATACCTGATTAGGCAGTTTGGAGTTTGGTAGGGGAGCCCCCACTCTCAGTCACTTGGCCTAGTTATTTTTCTGGCTCTCTTGGAGACTCTGTGGTTTTCCTTCGGATCTATCTTGAGACCGTGTGCTGCTATTTTCAGGAAGCCCTAATCTGGAACTGATGAAATTTCTGCTGCTGAATTTTTATTTTTGATTTTTGCCTGTGTTGGATTATTTCAAATTTTAGGTTGTATTTGGATTTATATTATTTCGAATCTCTCCTACAGCTCCTCCTATTGACTGATGACTTTTTCCCGGATTTTTTAATTTGTTTGGTTTCCTAGTGGTGAGAGGACATGGGAGCCTATATTTTATTTTTTATATTATTTGATGTTTATGTTTATTTTAGTGGTTGTCTAATTTTTTCCTTTCTTCCTCGGCTGTGAGAGGGCTGTGGGAGGGGGAATTTATCTGTGTGTGTGTGTGTATATATATATATATATATATATATATTTTTAAATCCTGTTAGAGGGGATTGTGTTATTACATGTTTTTATTGTAATTTTTTCTCTTCCTCGGCTGTGGGAGGGCTGTAGAAGAGGGATAATCTATATTTGTGTTTGTTTTATATCCTATGAGAGGGTATTGTATTACTGTTATTCTATTCTGGGGTTATAGGTCATCTTTTATTGGGAGGAGGGTAGTTTAATATGTTTTGTTAGGGCAAGGATTACTGTATAAGTTTTTATTGTTTTTGGGGCTTTTAACTGTCTCCAGTTTTATATTGGATTCAGGAATTTGATGCTTTATGTCCTTTCCCTACTATTTAGTTATAACTATTAATAGAATGTGCCTGCTTGCCCCCCTGTCCTGTGATATTCGGCCTCCGTTCTCTGCGCCCTCTGCCCATTTTCTCCCCCCCCCACCTGCTTCTATTTATCAGCGCTGGGGATTGCTCATAGGGAGGGAGTCGGCGAGTGGGGGGGTCGTGGGACAGGGAGTCTGAATGAGCGGTGCTGTCCCATAGGGGTGGTTAGGGCCAGAAGATGCCCTGGGGTGAAATGGTACCTGGAATGTGGTGATTCAGTTCTAGTTCCCATACCCAAGGGCACCTCTGATTTGGGAGGGCAAGTAGTTGGGACAGCTCACCAATCTCATCCAACTCGGGCACTGTTATGCAGTGCCAGATCTGTCTGCAACAAGATTGGTCTTATTGCAGACTTAGTTGGTAGGGCAGATCTGGTTTGCATTACCGAGACCTGGTTGGATGAGGGGGTGTTGCAGTCTGTTTCAAGACCAAACTGGGCCTAACTAGTGTACCAGTTAAGGAGGCCAGGCCTTTTGAGTGTATCGTGGTAGCTGGTGTGGGGTGCAGGATAGCTCTCATCTACCATCCACCAGATGATGAGAAGCTGTTCCTGCAGGAAGTAGCAAATTTCCTTTATGTGAAGGAACTAGAAGGGGGACAGGATCAGATCTACAGTATAGTAGCTTCTTCTTGTTGTTTTTACATTGTTTCTTGTGGATTCTACTTGGTAGAAGGTTATTTCTTTCCTTTCTTACTACTAAGGGGCTAGCAGGGTATTGTTTGGGGCTGTTGGAATTTTGAAACCTGTTTTGGTAGCTATAAGTGGGCTCATTTGTTTGATGATTCACTGTGTGGCAGGCAGCATTTGTGGAGGCCTATTTCTTCTGTTTTAAAATATAATTGGTGTGATTTAACTGGATCTGTTTCTTTGAATTGGAGACCTATATCTTCTAATTCCAAGCCTATTTTGATGTGTTGTTGGTGAAGCTGTTTGAACTGGAGTCCTGTTTCTTTGGGAAGCAAACCTATTTGGGGGGCTTTGAGTAGAACTGTGATTCATTGTTGCTTGCTTCATTAGCTGCAAAGTTTTAGTGCAGAGTGGGGGAAGGGTGCTAATGGTCTGACCAGAGGCCTGAGCTACCTGATTGTTTCTGAAAGACTTGGGCTGGTCCCACCCCAAACCCTCACCCACCCACCCCTGGTCCATGATTTCCTTTCTACCGGGGTTCTGACATCACTTCCTCAAATGGGCAAAGGATATGCACCTGTCATAGCAGAAGCAGACATCCAGGAAAGGAACAGCAGCAAGTGAAGAGGTGACTGCTATCTCAGTGGAAGGGAAGTAAATGCAAATCTAGGAGCTTTCATTATTACTTCTTTGCATTGATATTGCATTGGGGAAAGGAGGAGTAGGAGTTTGAAGAAAGTTGTGCAATGGCTACTTAAAGTCTCTTTTTGAGTGTGGATAGGAAGGATAGGAATATAAAAAGCAGTTGCTCAATATATCTAAACGTGTACAACAAAGGAGGTAAGGGAAATAAAGAAAAGAATGTTTTGCACTGATAGAGGGGGGAGAGGGGAGACTTGGGGGAGTGTTTGGTATCCTGCATCTGGGAGGGTGGGAGGTCATTGGTGGGCAATGACAGCAATGGGTAGGGTGGTAGGCTGCAACAACTGCGGTGCACCAATCTTTCTAAAAATTGCCTGGAGTATGGGAGGATGTTTAGTGTGCAACCACATAGAAAAACTTAGAAAGGAGATTGAGGGCCTGCAGGAGGAACTAAGACAGGCAAGGCAGATTGGGGGTGGGTTGAGCCCAATACTGGAGGGAGGAAGAAGGGGAGATGAGGGAGGGCGATTTAAGCCAACAGTGGTGAGGAGAGGGTCAGAAGAAGGGAAGCAGAGACAAAGGGGCCCAGGCCAGGAAGAACGATTGCCAGGGAAACCAGGTCAAGAGACAAAAGACAAATGGAAGGAGGAGATAGGGACTTGTGAGGGGAGGTGAAGAAGTGGCAAAAGTCATGGACTGGAAAGGAGAGAACAGGTTACTATGAAGAGAGAGGGCATGGGCATTTGTGGAGGGTCTTCAGAAAATAGTTTTGCACTGCTAGAGAGGAAGAAGGTGGATGAGGGAAATGATGAAATTGGAGGAGTAATTGATAAATGCCTGGACCAAACTGGAGCAGGGGGAAATTCTGCTCAGAGAATTGCAACAGGGGTAAAAGGGGGATATAATGTGCAGGAGGAAGAAGAGGAGCTGGAAATGAGAGAGGGAGATGAATGGAAGCAAGCAGGGAGTAAGAGTAGTAGAATCTTAGTGCTGGGGGACTCAATACTAAGAGGATTCAGGTGAGGTAGCAAGGGGGAGAGGCATAGCCGCATTTGGGTGGAGGCCATGCCAGGAATGACAGTGGAAAGGGTGGGACAATCTGTTCTGAAATATGCTAGAAGGGGTAGGGACAAGCCTCATTTAATTATACATCTTGGGACAAATGACCTGGCTGACAAGACCGTAGATATAGTCAGGGAGGTTTGAGAACTAGCACAATTATGTGAGGGCAGGAAGATCAGTAACTTTTCAGAGATACTTCTGGTGCCAAAGGCAAACACAACAAGAAAGCTGAGAACAGAGGAATTTAATGGATGGCTAAGAACCTGGTGTTGTGCTAAAGGGTATGGGCTGTTGGGGGTGGGGAGGGACCTGGGAGGACAGTAGTCTCTATGCCAAGGACAGACTACACTTGAGTGAGGAGGGAAAGAAAGTGTTGAAACAGAGGATGGAGGAGTACATAGAGGAAGCTGGGAATTTAAACTAGGAGTGGGGGGTGGCAATTGGGAAAGAGATATGCAGAGACCACAGATTAGGAAACCATATGAGCTTACCCCCCATAACAGTGACAAAGGACAAATAGCAAGTACTATTGGTGATGCTAGGAAAGGGGGCAGGATGGGTGGGGGAAGGGTGGAAGGTGGTTACCCTTAATGCTAAGGAGCCTTGGGGAAAACTGCAGAGTTACAGGTTCTCATGGCAGAGAGAGGTGGACATTGCAGCCATCCCAGAAACATGGGCCACCCAATACAATGACTGGGACCTGTCTGTACCAGGGTACAGATTATTTCGTAGGGACAGGGTGATTGGAAAAGGAGGGTGGCACTATATGTGAAGGAAGGACTGAAGTGTGTAAGGAGGAAGGGAAGAGGGGTAGTGCAGTCACTTTGGATGCAAATCCAGGATTCCAAGAATAGGATTCTTAGAATGGGAGTGGTGTACAAGCCACCATCTCACGACGGAGGAGTTAGATAGGGAACTAGCGGGACAGATCAGGAGGACCTGCGAGAAGGGGTAGTGTGGTGATTGTGGGGACTTCAACATGCCAGGAGTGGACTGGAGTACCCCAACACAGGGAACAGAAGGAGCAGGTACTGCTGGATGCCTTCAGGACAGCTTCCTGCTGCAAATGGTCAGTGAACCAACCAGGTTAGGGAATACCCTTGACCTTGTGCTGGCAAAGCGGGGACTTTGTGAGAGAACTACAGTGGAAGAACCACTGTCAGGGAGTGACCACCACTCAGTATGGCTCACACTGGATATGGGCAAGGAAGGGTGGAATCTGGCACAAGAGTGCTGGACTTCAGGAGGGCCGACTTTGGGAACGATGGGGGAAGTGGTAAAAGGGTACCTGGCCAGAATTCAATCTAGTATGGACACTAACCAGAGGTGGGAGCTCATAAAGCTGGGGATTGTGGAGGCAACCAAAACCTGCTGCAAAGCCCAGAGCAAGAAGGCTAGGGCTAAGAAACCGAGCTGGTTGAGCAAGGAGGTCATGGAAAAGGTAAGGAAGAAAAGAGCTGCCTTTAGGAAGTACAAGAAAATGGGGGGGGGACAGGGAGCAGTACTTGACAGAATCGAAGGAAGTGACAAGGGCAATAAGGGGAGCCAAAGCATCTACGGAACTCAGGCTGGCACAAGGCATTAAGAAGGGGGAGAAGGACTTCTTTAAGTACATCAGGGAGAAAAGGAGCTGTAAGGACCACATAGTAAGGATTAGGAAGGAGGGGGGTTGGATGGAAGCAGGGTGCGATAAAGCAGAAGCACTAAATGAGTACTTCTGCTCAGTATTTACTAAAGAGAAGAGGGGGTGACACTCAAGGTGGGAGAAGTGGCAGAAACGGGGGGGATGGGGTAACAGATGGGGAAATCATGGAGAGCAGAGTTTGAGAGGGCTTGCAGGCACTGAGGGTGGACAAGGCACTAGGCCCAGATGGCATCCACCCCAGGGTACTGAAGGAGCTGGCAGCGGTCCTTGCAGGACCTTTGGCAGACCTATTTAATGCCTCACTACATTCGGGGTGTGTACCTCAGGACTGGAGGATGGCTCATGTGGTGCCCTTCCACAAGAGTGGCCCCAAGGATGAACCGGGAAACTACAGACCAGTGAGCCTCACATCCATCGTGGGTAAGCTAATGGAGACTATCCTGAAGGAGAGACTGGTGGCCCTCCTAGAGGCCAAAGGACTACAGGACAGCAGACAGCATGGCTTCATATGTGGCAGATCCTGTCAAACCAACCTGGTGGAGTTCTATGACTAGGTAACTAGGCAACTGGACAGGGGCCATGCAGTGGATGTCCTGTATCTGGACTTCAGTAAGGCATTCGACTCTGTGCTGCATGGAAGGCTGGGAAGGAAGTTAGTAGGCACAGGGGTGGGTGCAAAGCTGGTGAGATGGGTAGGAAACTGGCTTCAGGGAAGGCAACAGAGGGTGGTGGTGGGTGCAGAGCTCTCACACCCAAGGGCAGTGACGAGCGGTGTTCCACAGGGCTCGGTGTTGGGACTAGTGTTGTTTGGGATGTTCATTGCAGACATATCATGGGACATCAAGAGCAAGATCAGTCTATTTGCTGATGATACCAAGGTAGGCATGGTGGTGGATGACCTAGGGGGATGGCAGGGGTTGCAGGATGATCTGGCAAAGCTTGAAACCTGGTCAGACACCTGGAAACTGGGGTTTAATGCCAAAAAGTGCAAGGTGCTGCATTTTGGGATGAAGAACCCAAGAAGGAGTTACCAGCTGGGGGGATTGCAGCTAACCCAGACAGAGGACAAGAAGGATCTGGGTGTGCTCATTACAGGGTCAATGAACAACTCAGCACAATGTAGGAAGGCAGCTGCAAAGGCCAACAAAATGCTGGGTTGTATTGCAAGGGGTATATCCTCGAGGAGGGAGGAGGTGATTCTGCCACTGTATATGTCATTAGTTAGACCACACCTGGAGTATTGTGTGCAGTACTGGTGCCCGTATCTGAAGATGGACATTAAGTTACTGGAGGGGGTGCAGCGCAGGGTGACAAAGATGATCAAGGGGCCGGGGGACTTATCATACGAGAGGAGGTTGAAGGAGTTGAACATGTACTCACTGGAGGAGAGGAGTGACAGGGGTGACATGATTGAAACCTTTAAATACATGAAAGGAATAAACAAGACAGGTACAGAGGGGCTGTTCAAAGTAAGGAAGGGGAGGGCCACCAGGGGCCATGATATGAGACTGGAGGGAGGAAGGTTCAGGAGGGAGATGAGGAGACACTTTTCTACAGAGAAGGTGGTGGCTGGGTGGAATGCGTTACCTGCAGAAGTGGTATCCAGTAGAACAGTGGACTACTTCAAAAGGGGATGGGACAGGACAAGGGGGAGGGTTAATGAAGGAGAAGGGTGGAAGGAAGGGGCAGCTGCAGAATAAGGGGTGCTAGCTGCACATTCGAGCAGACTTGATAGACCTCTAGGCTTTTATCTGCTGGCAAATTTCGTATGTTCATATGTTGGCTGCCAACATGGCATTGGAGTCGCCCAGACTGAAGGTTCTGGGTGACTTCAATGCATGGGTCAATGATGAATCCTCACTTTTTGGTCAACACTTCCTCCAGTTAATGACATCTCTGGTCTTCACACAGGTTGTTTCCTCAGCTACTCACAAGGGTGGTCATTCTCTTGATTTGGTCTTCCTCCTGGGGATCAAGGCCTCCGACTTGGTGGTGGAACCAGTTGGTTGGTCCAACCATTACTCCGTTGGGTTAAATTTTTTGGCCCCCCTGGGTAGGTCGGCCCCTGTGGAGGTGGTCAGTTATAGCCCTTTGCGGGATGTGGTCCCTGAAGTCCTGATGGCGGTAATTGACCTCTCATTATTGGGCGAGACTAGCACAGATCCTGAGCAGCTAGTTACGGCCTATAATAGGGCCATTTCTTCAGCTCTCGATCTGATTGCTCCTGTCCATGTTCGCTCCCTCCCACATCACCCTGGGGCCCCTTGGTTTGATGGGACTCTAAGGGAGTTGCAGAGAAAGGGCCATAGGTTGGAGCATCTTTGGCAGAGGACAGCCTTAGATGCCGACTACCTTATTTTGTTAGAACATTATAAATTCTATCAAACAGAAATTTCCCATAAGAAGGCAGAATTCCTCTCCAGGGAAATAGCTGTTGCACAGAACCAGCAGGCTCAGCTCTTCAGAACTGTCGACAGAAAGTGCAACCCAGCCTGTCAGAAGTTCCATTGATTTTTTTCACAAAATGATTGTGATGAGATCACTCGCTTCTTTGTGAATAAGGTGGCTGACATCAGGCAGGAATGCCTTCAACTTCTCTCTATGGGGGATGCTGTTGATCTGTGCCATGTTGCAGAACCTAGAGTTTCCTGGAGTTCCTTTGTGCTGCTGGAGTTTGTAGATATTATGAGGATTGTCCAGGCGATGCATCCCACCTGCTGAAGTTTAGATCCGGGCCCTACTTCCCTGATTTTGGGTTGTAGTGACATCATTGGCCCGGTCTTAGCTTGGATTGTCCAGTGCTCTCTGGAGTTGGGTGAGTTCCCTAGCTCCCTGAAGGAGGGGGTGGTTATACCCCTCCTGAAGAAAGCTTCTTTAGACCCGAAGAACCTAGCAAACTACAGGCCTATCTCTAACCTCCCTTTTTTGAGGAAGGTTATTGAGAAAGTTGTGGCAGCTCAACTGGATAACCATCTAACCATCCATAATTTATACGAACCTCTCCAATCAGGTTTTCGTAAGAGGCATAGTACTGAGACTGCTCTGGTTCGGGTGCTCAATGATCTCCTGATGGCGAGAGATCAGAGACACCGTTCCATCTTGGTTTTCCTTGATTTATCATCAGCTTTTGATACTGTGGATCATGGGGTCCTGCTCGAGCATCTCAGGTCCATCTGTGGGCTGTCTGGTACAGTTCTCAGATGGTTTACATCGTTCCTTGCTGGTAGAATGCAGAGAGTTGTCTTGGGTATTTTTTCTTCTGGGGCTTTCTCTCTGCCTTACGGAGTACCTCAGGGCTTGGTGCTATCCCCCATGTTATTCACAGTATATATGCTTCCCCTTGGAGACATTGTAAGACGGTATGGGCTGAGGTTTCACTGTTATGCTGATGGTACCCAGCTCTACCTGTATTTTGCACCCGACCAGGTTAGTGCTATCTCAGTAACGAACAGTTGCCTCATTGAAATCCAAGACTGGATGAACACCAGCGGTTTAAAGTTGAACCCAGGAAAGACTGAGGTTTTGGTTGTGAACCTGGGTCATAGGCAGAGGAGTTGAGGACTGAGCTCCCCTCCAGTTTAGCCCTGGGGGGCCCAGATTCTCACCTCTGAATGGGTGTGTAACCTAGGAATGGTGCTTGATGATGGTCTGACCCTTCGTCATCAGGTGTCAGCAGTCGTCAAGCTGGCTTTTTACCATCTTAGGAACATTGCTAGGATTAAGCACCTTGTTCTGTCCAGCAACCTACCTGTTTTGGTCCACATCTTTGTGACATTGTGCCTTGATTACTGCAACTACCTCTACTTAGGGCTTTCTGGGGTTGATATCCACTGCTTGCAGCTAGTGCAGAATGCGGCAGCACGTTTGTTGACTGGGATATCTAGAAGAACTCATATTACCCCTGTGCTGCACGGTCTGCACTGGTTGCCTAGTCAGTGGTGGATCACCTTTAAGGTAGGTCTACTGACTTACAAAGCCCTACACGGACAGGGCCCTGATTACTTGAAAGAGCTCCTGATCCCTTACACCCCTCTGCGACAGCTCCGCTCGGCTGACGAGGGGTTGCTGGAGATTCCGAGGGTAAGTTTAAAGTCATCTGATGTGCATGCTTTTGGTTTTGTGGCACCTACCCTCTGGAATTCTCTGCCATGTCAGCTTTGGGAGTGCAGGATGGTGGGGTGTTTTAAGCAGGCTCTTAAGACTTTTTTGTGGAGAAAAGCCTGCTCTGGATTTTCTTGATTTTACTGTATGTATTGTATTTGTTTTTATCTTGAATGTACAGTGCTTTGATATATGAAAGGCGCTATAACAAATACATTTTATTATTATTATTATTATATTCAGCTGCCTGCATACTAATAAGAACATGTGCAATGCAAGGTGATAAGGGGCCATTTGCATGCCATTATGTGCTTAGTAGCAGTTCAGAAAAATGCACCATATATGACTGTGTAATGGTATTGTGTGGAGTTGTGTCAGCCCCCACCATCCTGATCCCTATTACAATGCCATAGAATTTTGCAAAATACTGCTCTGTGGTAGTCTAGTGGTCTGCCCCATCCCCGTTTAAATGGTCCTGGCCTGTGCAATATACTGAACCCTGGTAGTCTAGAGGTCACCAACCTCCCCGATCACAGGACTGATGACATTATCCTCATTCCAGTGCTCCTTGGCATCTTGTTGCCCCCCACCCTCTGATCCCAATTCCCAACCCACCTCCCTGAGCTGCCCACTCAGGTCCATCCACCCTTACCCTCGATGGCGCCATTCTTTCCCTGGCTGGCAGCCTCCACCATGTGACAGTGATCAGCTCAGCCCCTCCACACACATCTTGGCTGGATGCCATCTCAGTGACAAGGGCCAAGCACTGCCTACTGTAGAAACAGATGTTTCTGCAGTAGGCATGTGCTTGATCCCTGTCACATAGATGACAATCAAGAAGGGTGATAAGCAGCAGGACTCTGCTGGTTGCTTTCACTGGAGGGGGGCTGCCCACTGCAGTATGGAAGGTGCCACAGAGGGAAGGGGGCTGAGGGACCTGAATGGGTAGGATGGGGAGGGGGATTTGAGCTTGCAATTGTGGGGTCACTAGGCACCAGGGATAATTGGAATGTGTGTCATTTTATCCAACAGGTGATCACAGTTCAGGGGTACTAGATTACCAGGGAGCAGTATATTACATAGAACCATGGCATCTAACGGTAATAGTGGGGTGGGGTGGGGGTACCACTAGACTGCCAGGGTGAAGTATATTGTACAGTCTGGGAGCATCAGAATGGCAATTTTTTTTTTTATTTAGTTGTTTAACCAGGTATAGCACACTAAGCTGGAAGCTTTTTTACAGGAGCGACCAGGAAGCACAAGGAGGTTAAGTGACTTGCTCAGGGTCACACAGTATGCAAGTGGAAGCTGTGGGATTCAAACCCAGGTCTGGTCTGGTCTGGTCTGTTGGATGTTACCAGATTTGCAGCTCAGAGCCTTAGACCACTGCGCTATCCTGCCTCCTTGGGGGGTGGGTTTTAAAACTAGACTGCTAGAGAGCAATATTTGACACAGTTCTGTGACATCTAAATAGCACTCTGGAGTAAGGGCAACACACATGACTGTGTACTTCAAAAAGGGTAGGGTTTTTGAACCATTAAACAATGCTGTGATTTCAGATGTTTAGTGTTTTCAAAACTTCTGTAAATACCACTGCACCCTTTAAGCAGGAGGGAATCCCTCATTTGCCTGGGTGCAATGGTACTATATACATGTGAGTACACTTTATTGGGATGGTGTCACAAACTGGAGCAGCTGAATATGGCCCCCACACAGTCCAACTAATCTATTCCCAGCTATCATGGCCCTAATTTGTTTAGCACCCCACTGAACTTCTGAAAATGGGGGCCACAAAACAGTAATATTTTTCCTGTAAATCCACACTGCATTATATTTTTCCGTGAAGTGCAACTTTGCAGAATTTTTTCCATGTACAGTGAAATACCCACCCAGCAGAAATGTCATAAAGTGTGAAGTGGGGTACTTCACAGGTACTTTGCATGAACATATAACATCTGTAAAGTCTCAAATTTTTAGATAAGATGGGAGAAATATTAGAGACAATGTTATACTGTATCTCAAGGGATACTCTCAACATGGTTATTTGTGCAATAATAATTCAATACTCCTCCCAAGGAAAATGTCAGGTAATATGGGAAGAGATTCAGCTGGTGACAAAACTTAATCCCTTCACACTTGAATTAAATAGAAACCAATGCAATAAAGAGCTACAGTAGAATCACAGGATAAGGAAAATATTGTACAATTGAGGGTCAAAATTAAGCATGTATATCACAAATAAAGGCTTTTGTGGAGATAAACTGAAGGAAAAATTATCTTTACCAAGAAGTGGTACAGTGAGGCAGGATATACTCTAAGGATGGCAGACTGCTGGATTTCCAGATTAAATATCAAGCAGCCCCCAAATTGTGAATGGTATCCAGACTTACTCTATTTTCTACTTGGATCCCAGTGTTAATAAGTCTGATGAGTGTCTAAATTCTTTTTTTGCCAGGTTTCAGCTCCCACAACTGCTGTAAAAAAAGGGCTTCTTTGCCATTGAATTATCATATTCCCTCCAGCATACTGCAGCATTTTGTGATACACTGCAGCATTACTGTATTGCATCCCAGCTGGCACCACTGTGGTTTCGATACAGCCAAAACTATAACACTGAAAGAGGTCCAAAATGCCATCAATTCCCTTCGGCACAGCAAAGACCCCTGGCTGTGATGGTATACTGAAGAATATTAAAAAACTATGTCAGGCTAGTTAATTCAAGTAACAGAACTAAGAGTTAATGACACAATAGAGAACACTGTACTCCTTGAGAGAAGATAGTTACTGTAATATGGCATTAGCTAAATCTGGAAATATACCAAATTATGCTGTTTATTTTGATCCATTATCATTATTGAACACAAACCTAAACTTGTTTACTAAGACACTGGTAGATTCCATGTAGCAGACAGTTTAAATCATCCTAACTAAACATTTGTGGAAGTCAGCTTTTCAATAACATACAGAGGTTGCTTAATATCATTGAATTCCAGGCCAGCTATGGGCTTCTGTCATTGACAGGTCCCATGGATGCAGAGAAGGCATTTGATAGAGTCAAAAGGTCAATCTTTAAGAGAATGTTGCAGGAGATGAACTTTAGCTCTGTCTTTATAACCTGTGTGATAGTGATATTGTATATCAAGTCTAAGGACTGACTTCATGCCTTGATGATTTTCATTCAGTAGAGTGATTTGGCAGGGGTGCCCTTTATCCTCACTCCCATTTCTTGTGTCAATGAAACCTTGTGTGGCTTGATTAAGACAAAAATCATGGAACTGAGGGTGTGGTGATTTCAGGCAGACTGGCATAGTGTAAAACATTGCCTTAATGCTAATGATTCCTTATTGATTTTTGTATGGGGTTCTGAGCAGTTGCTCACAGAATTTATGTCTACACTGGAAGTTTACAGTGACTGGTCAAGACCTCAAGCGCAAATACGCTCAGTCAAAAACTGCATGGTCATTACAGTGATGTGTGGTTTCAGAGTTGGCATGTATAATCTGCATGGTTTTGGGCCATGCAGTTTTGTACTAACTGTGCATCTCACTTACTGACCATGTGGTTTTTGATGTTGTGGTCTTGACATAGCACCAAAGTTTACAGAGCCCTCTTGGAGTACAAAACTGAATATTAGCAAGTCAGCGACACTGTCAATGAATAGTACTCAGTTGCCAGCACTCCAAGAAACTGAATAATTTCCATAGGGACTTTATATCACTATTAGAGATTTTAATTCACTAGCATAGTTGTTGTGAATCCACATTGTTCGCAATATACAATAATTCACAGATTCCATGGCAGAACTTCCAGCTTCACCAGTGGATTTCTTTTTAACTTAAAAAAACCTCCCCCACCCTCTGTGCTGTGAAATTACCCCTCCTTCCACCCAAAAATATAGAAATCATTTGATACTCCTTCCCACCCAACCCCGCTGGCACCTTCCCTGCCCCAGCAAACATCACGCTGCTGTGGCTGCCTGTGTTAGTTACAAAAGGTAATCCCTTCCCCCTACCCATGAGTCAAATACACTCCACCTGTCTGTGTTCCACTGTTTTTAATATGTGCACCCAGTCTCCCACCCAATCCCCCTCTGGTCTCCACCACCCACCAGCACCAACAAAATCAACCTGCAAATAAATAAAAATGGTCCCCGGTATAGAGCATCTGCTCTGTTCAGTGCCAACTCCAGTCTCATAACGGTGCAAATGAGTGAATGGTGACATCTTTGCTCCTAGTAAAACCTGACTGGTTGAATTTTCCACCAGTCAGGTTTGACTATGAGCAAAGACATCATCATTCATTCATTAAAGCCATTATGAGATGAGAGTCAGCACTGAACAGAGCAGACGCTGTGTGCTGGGGGTCCTTTTTCTTTATTTTTAGGTTGATTCTGTGGGTGCTGGTTGGTGGAGTAGAGTGGTGGGTACCAAAGGGGGTTGGATGGGAGGA
Source organism: Neoceratodus forsteri (assembly GCA_016271365.2). Lineage (NCBI taxonomy): Eukaryota > Metazoa > Chordata > Ceratodontiformes > Ceratodontidae > Neoceratodus > Neoceratodus forsteri. Next base: position 916,597,036 of record CM057455.1, on the reverse strand, counting down.
CTTGGCATATGTATTGACAGTGGGACTCTGGTGGGGCCAGGTGGATGGAGTGTATTTGTTACATGGGTAAGGGGAAGGGTTAACTTTTGTAACTGCCACAGGCAACCATAGCAGCCTAATGTTCACTGGGCTAGGGAGGAGGAGGTTGCCAGTGGGGGGGAGGCTGGGAGGGGGAGCATCATGATTTCCACACAATTCATGTTATTTACCAGGCAAATTGGCCTTTCATCATGTGAATTTGGTCAGACTGCCTGGTGAATAACAATATGAATGTAAATCCCCAGCTCCATGAATTTGCTGAAATTTGGCAACTTCACACATCTGCAATCACTATAACATTCCAAGGAGTCAATTTTCAGGTGAATCTCATGTTAAAACTAAAATATGTGACTCAGGTATTCATTTATGTTATATTTTCACACTTCATTTAGTTAATTATTTATTTATTTAAGTTTATGTTGACCAGGTTGGTACAGAAGTGCAAAATCTGATTTTCAGGCACAGCTCGTGCACTTCCTTGTGTACATCACAGGACACATATATGTGAGTAAGATTCAGGTGCAATAGTAGTTTGATGAGTTAGAAGACATTTGTTCAGTCCAGTCTTTAAACTTGCTTGTGTGGGCAATCATTTTGGGAAAAAGAATTCCAAAACTGGATGATATACTGTAGGTGAATAATCTCTGACCCATTCTGCTAGCTACCATGGTCTTGTGCAAAAACTTGTCATTTGATGGAACAAAGGGTTCTGACAGTATGGACTGGTTTCATTGTTTCATGGTGATGTTTTGGCACTTGACTGTGGATCAGATTAAAAATGAAACTCACAAAATAATATTAGCATCTGTATGGGGGAGAGCTATCTAAAATCTATGTACAGCATGCAGTGGTGCACAATATGAATGAACAAAGAAATCTACAAATTATTGATGGCAGTGGTCCTTTCTGACATGTCATCAACAATATAGATAATAATGTATGGACAACCATAAACAACAAAGCTGTTTTTCCATCGAGGGGTGAGATGATATCATAGACATCCAGAATGAAGCTCAAGAGGTCTCTTTGATGTCATCTCACCCAGAGATGGAAACATCATATAGAATAGTGTACGGGTGCCCATACACAACAAGGCTATGTTTCCATCAAGGGGATGTCATGATGTCATACAGATCTCAAGAGTGAAGCACGAGAGGTCTGTATGATGGCATCACATCCCTGAGATGGAAACAGCCTTGTTGTATATGGTGATGGTCACCCATACACTGTTCAGTATAGTATATGGTTCCCCAAAATTTTGAAAAATTAATTTCACAAGGTTTCATACATTGTGTTCATGGTTCCACTTGCTTCCAGTCCTCACTGCACCTGTTCTACTCTTGACCCTGAAGATCCCTATCCTCGCTGCCATCCCACTCTGCTCCTGATCCCAAAGGAAAACAGTGGCAGTTAATTAAAAAAAAACTGACAAATTGAAAGTTTGGAATGGTGGAGCCGACCATGGCAGTCCTTGTCCAAACATTCTTTGAACTGCTTGCCTGACCACTCACTAAGTAGAGCCACCATTTTTGTCTGAATTTTTGTGTGAACAGTGCAGTTTCCACCAGTCAGGTGGTAGGACATAGTACATAGAAATTGACAGCAGATAAGGACTGCTAGGCCCATCAAGTCTGCCCATTTTCCCTGCCTCCTGTAAAAGCTGCAGACCCTACTTAATCTCCAGCTTTACCTCCTTGTTCCTAGTGCTAGGGTTCCCCTATGCCTATCCCATGTATGCTTGAATTCTCCCACTGTGTTTGCCCCACCACCTCTGCTGGGAGTCTATTTCATACATTCACCGCCCTTTTCATGAAGAAATACTTTCTCATGCTACCCCTTAGTCTATCCGCTTCCAACCTCATGTCATGCCCCCTTGTCCCTGGACATCTCCTTGTCTGAAAGATGCTACCCTCTGGTACCCTATTTATGCCTTTTAGATACTCATAGGTTTTTATCATATCTCCCCTATTTTTCATCTCCTCCAGGGTATACATATTGAGTTGTTCCAGTCTTTCCTCATCTGTCTTTTGGTGCAGACCCTGCACCATCTTTGTTGCTCTTCTTTGAACTGCCTCCACCCCATCTATGTCCTTATGGAGATGCTGCCTCCAGAACTGAACACAGTATTCCAAATGAAGCCTCACCAACGATCTGTACAGTGGGATCACCACCTCCTTCCTTCTTTGGTGATACCTCTCCCTATGCACCCCATCATCCCTCTGATCCTCCCCACAGCCTTGGCACATTGTTTGGCCACCTTCATTTCATCAGATATGATTACCTCTAAATCCCTTTCCTGTTTGGTGACCATCAGTCCCCTTCCCCCGCCCATCATATAAGGCTGAGAAGCTGTACTATCAATGTGATGTCAGAATGATAGTAAAACAACTTTTTTGACCTTTGAACTGACCTACGACAGGATTCTGAAAGCCACCATTTTCAATGCATAATCAGCCTTAACCATATAGTATAGCCTTGCTGTGTATGGTTAACCACACATTATTTTGTATATTATATGTTTGCTTTAATTAATGTACCTGCTTTTGATCTCTGTATAACAACCTGCTATTTAATATTGTGTTTTTTTTTATTTAACACTACCTACATTAATAACAGCAAAATCTGATCAGCTATGGGGACAGAGATGGTCTGAGGAAATTAGATTAAAATTGTTGCCAGAGGCATACCAGCTGTTTCTGGTAGGTAATTACAGTTCCTTTGTCCTGTGATGATGGAACCCCCTGGTCTGTTAATAAAGGAGCTTCAAAGAGTCCAAGGTCTTTCCTGTCAGGAAACTGTCCTGACACTGCAGCCACAACCTGCAGAGGAAAACAAGACTCAGAACAATGAAAGGTGTCCTGAGTCCACAAAATCCAAAGTTCTAGTTTAGGTCTGTTTTCGAGAAAGGTGGTACCCCAAGGAGACAAAGAAAGTGTCTAATCCATAGTGTCAGAGTGACACATTTGATGAGGCAGCACAGGGGACTGGCAGCTGAAGACTTCTGAGGTCTATGCCAGATCTTAGCAAGTCATTCTGTTAGGATTTCATACACCATCTGATAGCTGGAGTCTGCCACAGCTTACTAAAGGTATCCAGTGTGGTAAGGGTCATTCTACTCTGCTAGATTTAAGAAGTTATAGGGAGGCTTTTTAGTTTGCTTCTTTTGCTGTGTGCAAACCATTTTCTTTTTAATTTCTGTATTAACCCTATAATTTCTTATTCTTGTATACAGTGGAGCTAGCCACGATGCAACACAGGAACTTGCAGTAAGTGACATGTCACAAAATACTGCATGGCAAAAGGGGCTTAATTGCCATTGAATTACACTGTTCACTGCAGCATACTGCAATATTTTGTGATGTACTGCAGCATTTTTATGTTGCATCCTGACTGCCATGAATAGACAGAGAGATCACTTGCTAATTGTTTAATGGCATTCAACTGCCTAGTCTATCCAAACATTATGACTAGTCATCACTAATGACCTTGTGATTGTAGTGTTAGAAAATCTTGTGACATTTGGAAACCTGACACTAGGCACAACTGTATGCCTCCTGGAAGTTCATACCTGTGCTGGTCAGAGTTAGAGGGCAGGTTAGCCTCCCCTGTTAGGGACACCTGGTGGGGGCTTGCAAATGTTGTCCAAAAGTCCTTCGTGAGGACAGCAGGGATTAAAATGTGGGAGTGCATAAACCCTGTGACCCCTTGGTGTTACATGGATGTATATTTAAGTTGTGTAAGCAGAAAAATAACTTAAGACTCCCATTGCCACCATTTTCATGGGGCGTTCACACAATGGCTACATAACAGGGGCTTGATGCAGCAGTATGAACCACCCTGCAGTCTTCCATAAGAGTAATTTCTGATGAGATCTCCAGAGAGGAGTCATTGCCTGGTTCCCTTTCTTTTTTTGATAAAGCTTTTTACCTTCTAGGCTGTGGTGCAGACAGCTTTCAGCCCTGTCCGTACAGGCACTGACCAGCCAGCAGCTTCCCCAGTCCCACCTCTATCTCCAACGGATTCTCCCCCATCCACGGTGGGACCAGGATAGGGAGGGCATCCACCCAGGTGACTCACATCTAGATGACAGGGTCCAGGCTAGGGTGAGGGTTGAAGACAGTCAGGGAGGGATTAATTAAGCCTTAAGCCACTGCCCTTTTCCACTGTCTTCATCCCACCTCCTACACTTCAGGTGCAGATCCTGCAGGCCTTGACACATCATTGTCATCCCCTGTGGAGGAGTAAATGCCCTGGCTGACCACAGGTGTTACTTGTGCATCATAACTCAGCTCTATCCTGGACTTGGGTTGCCTGCATGTGAGCATGACCTGCTACCTGTTGAGCCATTAGGTGGTCCTGCCTGGTCCTCTTTTTGGCCCATGAGACTTCATTTCTACATTTAAGAATGACTGCTACAAATCCAAAATGAAGTGACACAGGTAGTTCCTTCATTGATTCCCCACTGGGGGTTACAGGCAAAAGTGGAATCCGTGAGATTTGTGAGTACTGTGTACTGGTAGGGACAGTGAACTAGTTCAAAATTGGAACTTTGTAGGTACTTTCACTTGTGCCAAGCCAAAGAGGAAGAAAAGCTGGACTGAGATCCAGGAAGAATGGAGTGTAGTTGGATGGCTACTTCTAGAGCCACACCTTTAATAAGGGTTGGGCCCTTGGGTCCCTCCCCAGTGCTGGTGCTCTCCTGCACCCAGGTCCCTGGGTACAAGTTATCACTGTACTGTGTGGTTTGGTTTTCAGAAGGGACAGAAAAAGAAACATATTAAGACAAAGATCCTGGAGTTCAGGAGGGCAGATTTTAAAGAAATGTGAAACTGCCTCAGAGAATGCTTCAAAATGGAGGGAGGCAGAGGGGGAGTATAGGCTCAGTGGAGAAAAATTTAAGAGGGTATTACCCAGGCAACAGCATGCTGTTTGAAGAAAGTGAGCAAGGAAAACAGGAAAAGAGGAAGAAGAGGCCACTATGGTTCTCTAAGGAGGTAGCAAAGGCAGTAAAGACAAAAACAGCATTTAGAAAGTATAAGGAGACACAGAAGAATGATGACAGGGAGGTATATCTAGTAAAACAAAGAGAGGCAGGAGGAGGAGGGTGAGGGTAGCTAAAGCACTAACAGAGGAGGAGATAGCTAAAGAGGTCCAAAAAGGGAACAAGACCTTCTTCAGGTATGTGGGGGGAAAAGAAGAAGACAAGGGGAAGGATACTGAGAATCAGGAGGGCAGGGGAAGACTACACAGAGGAAGATCAAGAGAAAACAGGAATACTAAATGATTACTTCTAGAGGGTGTAAATAAGTAAAGTAAGTAAAACGTTATTTGTTTAGTGCCCTTTCCCTGAGGTTCAGATTTGGAGGGGGGATGGACCAGCATGCTACAAAAAGCAACAGTGAGAGGGGGGAGTGTGCAAAAGTCCATTCTCAGTAGAGAGGGTCAGGAAGGGATTGGAAGCCTTAAAGGAGAATAAGGCGATAGGACAGATAGGGTTCATCCAAGGTTCCTAAAGGAACTGAGCACTGTGCTGGCCTCGTCTTTGGCAGCACTTATTACCACCTCAGTGGAGATGAAGAAAGTTCAAGAGGACTAAAGGAGGACCGATGTTGTCCCTCTGCAGAAAAGCAGCAGTGGGGATGATGCTAGCAACCAAGACCAATCAGTCTCATATCAGTGGTGGGGAAGTTAATGGAGATACTACTGAAAGAGAGGCTCATGGAGCACCTGGAGGCAGAAGGGCTGCAGGACCACTGGCAGCATGGTTTCACAGGGGGAGGTCATGTCAAACTAATCTCATGGATTTCTTTGACTGGGTTACCAGGAGGTTGATCAAGGGAGAACAGTGAATGTGTTCTATCTGGACTTCAATAAGGCTTTCAACATTGTGCTGCACAGGAGGCTAATTAAGAAACAAAGCAGCATGAGGGTGGGGAGAAAGTGAGAAGCTGGGTATCAAACTGGTTAAGGGATAGGAGGCAAAGGATAGTGGTAAACAATCACTCAGGTGATAGGAGAGTTACTTGTGGGGTGCCACAGTGTTTGGTGCTGGGATCAGTGTTCTTCAATGTCTTCATAAGCAACTTTGCAGAAGAGCTAGAGGGTTATGTGTGTCTCTTTGCAAATAATACAAAAAATCTGCAACAGAGTTGACAATCAGGAGGGGGTGGAAAGAATGCAAAGGGATCTGAGGAAAATAGAGGAATAGTCTAGGGGGTGGTAACTGGGTTTCAATGCCAAAAAGTGCAAGGTTATACACTAAAGGCTGTGGACCCACAGGCTGTGTATGAGATGGGGATAGTGGAGCTTACAGTTGCCAAGCAAGAAAGAGAAGTAGGGGTCATCATATCTGATGACCTCAAGGTAGCCGGGCAATGTGACAAAGCAGTGGAATAGGCTAGCAGCATGCTGAGTTGCACTGGGAGAGGGATTTCTAGCAGGATGAGGGAGGTAGTGCTGTCATTGTATCTCTCACTGGTGAGGCTCCACATGGAGTACTGTCTACAAGGATGCTGAATGGGTGGAGGCGGTGCAGAAGAGGGCAACCAAATTTATGAGGGAGTTGCATGAGAAGTCATACAAGGAAAGGCTGTAGGAACTCTTCATTTACTCCCTGGAAGAGAGGAGAATGAGAAGAGACATGATTGAAACTTGCAAGTACCTCACAGTAGTGAACAAGGTGCAAATGGAGGGTCTATTTCAGATAAAGGAAGGCACTAGAACAAGGGAGCATGCAATGAAGCTAAGAGGGGGAAAGTTTAGGAGAGATGTGCGAAAATACTTCTTCATGGAAAGGGTGGTGGATGACTTGAAAAGCCTGCCAGAGGAGGTAGTGTGGGCAAAGACTGTTGGGAGCTTCAAGCATGAGTAGGATAGGCACAGGTGTATATTAGGCAGAGGAACGGGGAGAGGGAGTGACACCTATGACCAGCTAGGGTCAATGGTGATGGAATAGGCAGGGACAAGTGGCAGGATGGATGGGCCTAAAGGTCCTTTTTTGCCAACAACATTTATGTTTCTCTGTTTATATATTTATTGCTCAGTGTTTCATCTTTATTGTGTTGGTACTTGAAAACATCCTGTACATTAAAAACAATGTTTCAGAAAATTAAAATAATATATCTGAACTTGCTTTTACAATGAATGTCCAGCCTAGATACAAGCATACTGAGGAAATGATAATGGTAAAATTTGCAAAACGTAATGTTTACCTCTGTCTTCAAGCCAAGTAACCAGCCAGTACAGCAGCCTCAGTAGAAAAGTGCTTAGGATCTTTTGCCAGCTCAGAGAACTGGTGCATTGAAGTGTTAAGTACATTGATTGCAGAGATCAGTTGCCTAAATGATGCTGAGCCTGCACTTGTGCTGCTTGCTTAAAAGTCATCCTTACAGTCTGCCAGGTCCTGTGACTGATTTTAGGCTTGAAAGGCCTGCAGATTATGTAGAGCTGTAACATATATGTTAAGTCACAGATCTGACTTATATAGACTTTGCTTTTACTATAAATAGAAGTTTGTTAAGTCACCATATTTGTACCTCTACAGTCTTTGATTTTATTATGATTAATGTTATTTATCTTTGTTACACACTTGTTTATTTATAGCACCCTTTATCTGAACTTTGGCTTTGAGGGGGCACGGGAAACCAACCCATTCAATTACCAATCCTAAGTCCCTCTCATGAACTGGCCCCAGGATGTGCTGTTAAATCATAAGTCAAAGGCCGCTTCAAAAAGCAAACCCATCATGTCTATGATGCCTCCACTTTATGTCACACAGTGAGAGACTCAATGCCACATCTTGGTCTCCTGTGGCACTGTTTTAATTTTGGTGCCAGTCATCAGGCTGACTTACAGTGTTCTCTGAATTTTGCATAATATAAAAAAATGCTTCCTTTTTATTCTCTATTCATGTCCATCCATCACCAAGTGCATATACGTTACATGTACATTATTTTGCTATGAGTTACTTCCTTCCCTATTTTTATGTTGATTTGTTTAGTTTTCTGTACATTTTTAGTCTTCTGTTCTACTTATTCATACACATAACAAAAAACTACTATGTGATGCCACCGGGTCACCGTTGATGTCATAGTAGCTATCAGTGCCTTGTGGGGTCAACAAGTTTAAGGGGCCTGGGTCCATTAAACTCATGATTGTGGAGTTCATATCCAAGGATATAAATAAACAGTATGGTGCCTTCATCCAGAGAAATTTTTAAGTAGGCCTGGGGTAAGCATAGTACCACACCCTGGGATACATCTTCTCTCTACAGGATCAATCCAGCTGGGAAACAACCTAGTGTAATCACAGCCCCCAAAAAGCATTGGACATACTTTAAAATAGTAGGTGCTCATAGAAAGATTGCAAACAAAGCAACAGGGGATTTTATTTGGGGTGAGGTATCAGGCCCTAAAAGGGAAAGGGGGTTAGCCTGATTAGTTAGTTCTGTACAGTCCTTGTCTGGTTCTTCAGTGCCCATTCCAGCCTAATGTTACATATGGCTGTTCTTCAGTCACCCTCCTAGGCATAACCAAACAATAAATATTTCAACTGGGCTGTGCATTCAATGTCCTTCTAGGTTAATCCCAACATATAACAACCCAACACTAAACCACAGAATGCATAGTACTTTCACCCAGCTGCACTAGTGGGCACTGCCCTCTCCTAACGTTTACCAGTTCATAACCCTTTAGAAGTACTGTAACTAGAAAGCTCCTTGTGCTTCTCTGGGTATCCAGACATGGATGTGATATAGGATCAATGACACTGCACACAGATAACTAAATTAATATCTCTCTTTATTTCTCTGTCTCTCAAGGCCTCTGGGGTTAGTTGACAAATGATTAGTTTCTCTGACCCCTAGTCAGGCCTCTCCTAGTCCTGACCCTCGCATTCAACAGACAATCATCTTATGTATACAAGGCAGACCAGCCTGTAAAATCCAAATGAAGTCTGACCTGCACACCACATCCTAGTATCCAGTCCCTAGTGTGTTGCAGCTACCAATGCCTGGCTGTGGCACTAGCCGAGTAGATTTTCAGACTAGATGAAATCCCAGTTTGGCTGTTCAGGGCTGCAGCACAGCAACATCTCACAAATGGCAGCTGTAGCCTTCAACTTCAATTTGTGCTAAGCTAGCATGTGATTACCTCTGTCTGTACAGCAGCAGAGTTAAGTCCTGTTTATCCTGTTTCACTCTATTTTTGGCAGACACATGGTCTGTCGCTGCAGTAGTACAGTTATTCTTATCTGTATCTCTGAACAGCACACACACCTTTTCTTGCCTTTACACTCAGCTGCAGACTCAGATAGACTGAAGAAGTTCTGAAAGACACCCTGCTGTTTAGTGGGGTATTACAGTGCCTGACTGGCTGTTAGATTTGTCTCTTTATTTCAGCAGGTCTGGGGATCTGTCATTAAATAGGTGGGTGACTGGATACTACAAAGGTGCCAAAAGTAATAAGTACACAACACATCCATGAGCCCTTGTGGCTCCCTCCTCAGGCTTCGTATCCTGATTGGCTGAGCAATTACACTGCCGGTTCTATTGCTATGCCATTTTGGGTCAAATGTAATGAAGGTGGTTGCTGAACTTGTAGTACACAGGCAGGCATTCCAAAATGTATTTATTTACACAATGTTCAGCTTGCAGATAGTATTTTGATTCATAAACCTGACCTGCACAGGTGCACTTCCGTGTCTGGTTCAATCAGGGCAAAGATCATGAGAGTCCCAATTCACCCAGGAGCATTGACTTGGTGACTCAGTCTCCAGTGGCTGCTGCCTTTGCTGTGCAAACTACAAGGATCCTTCAAGGTAAAATCCTCATTGGGGGTCATATGTAGATCAGATAGCAGAAAGTCCTGGTAAAATGCAGAATTTATACAAGCAATCAACTCTGCAATATTGGAATTTCATATCTTGGAAATGGAATTCTATCACTTCATTCAGCCTAAATCAGTGACCTTAAGCATCACGTTATCAGTGGTGTCCTTCTTATATCAGATTATTCAGGTTAGGGAACTGCAGTGCATGACAGTTAAGTAAGCTGCTTTAGGTAACATAGTGACTAAGGGACTCTGTGGATTTGACTCTAAAACTGAGCTCTCTTGGGTCGCTGGTCTATGAGTTTATTAGTATTGTTTTGTCTTTGCTTGTGGCTCAGTGGGGCGGTGGATGAGTCGACACTTGCTGCACCCCTACACCAAGTGTTACTTAAACCATGCATGCCAAAGTTTCTTTTAGATGCTTGTTCACTGCAGCAGCTGTATGACAGCCAGTATTGTCTTCCCATTTGCTTTGCCCCTACCAATTTTTCTCATACCTTCCTCTGTACTAGATACCTGCTTCTCAGTCTCATTTGCAGCCTCCTCCTTTACCATGGCTGCTGTCAGGGTGTCCAGGCCATTCTGGACCTCTGATGCCCCATTTTGTTTGCTGCCTTTTAGCTGTTTCTTTCTTCTTTACACTCTGAGTTCACTAGCTTTCCTTGTGCTCTCTCCGTGTTCTATTTCCATTGTTGGCATGGTGGTGCTCTGCCTCTTGGTTCCTAGTGCTTCAGAAAGCTGCTTGACCTTTAGCTGGCTCCTTTTCCTTGAAGAAACCTTCTCTGCTGCTACTGGTTCCTTGTCTACTGGCCAGCTTGCACTACTGGACCCTGCTGCAATTCAGTCCCTGCTTCCTGTTCTTCCTTCCTTTCCCTGCAGTGTGGAATTTAGATCCTGGCTTCTTCTGCAAGACTTAATCTGACTGTTCCTGTGCTTTGACTTCCTGTTCCTGTTTCTTGCCTCATATCAGACCACTGACTTATCCTACTGCTTTTTACTGCCCCAACCTCTGTGTCTCTCCTTCTCCAGTGACTTGGGCTACTCCAGTCTTCAGTGGGCAAGATCACCTGTGATTCTGCCAGCTCGATCAGTTCCCTCTTTACTCTGGCATGCAACCCATCTGGTCCAAGGGACTTATCCACTTTAAGGTCCTTAAGTTTTAACACTCTTGTTATTGATATTTCTCCCATTTCTTGTTTATGTTGCATCCCTTCCCCTGGCTTAACCTTGTAGTCTGGAAGGGGACCTGCTGCTTCAGAAATGAAGACAGAGCAAAATAAATTGTTAAGGATATCAGCTTTTCCCTTATCCTGAGCCACACATTGGTCTCCATTTATTAGCCTAACAATACCTTTCTTTTTCATTTCTATTTCTCTCTGATGTACAGTATCTAAAAAAGGTATTGTCATTATCGTCCACTTCCTTTGCTATCAAAAGCTCTGAGTCTTATTTTGCTCTCCTGGTGGCATTCCTGGCCTCCTTTAACTTTTGTATGTATACCTCTTTGAGTCTATACAGTCTGACGTATGTTTTTGAATGCAATTCTCTTGTCTCCAACTGCCATATCCACTTCCTTAATGGACCAGATTGGCTTTCTATACCTCCTTGCTTAAGCAGGTAGGTAAGAGCAAAAAATCAGCAAAACGCTCAGGAAGCTGCACCAGTGCCGACCAGGGAGGCCAGCCCAAACTGAAAGTGCAGAAACCCAAATAGTGGCACCTGAAAACAGGAGGCAAAAAAGCAAGAGGAAAGCTTATTCTGTATATTTTGAGCCTATAAAAACTACAAACACTAAGAAGGATAGAGTCCTGGCCCTTCATCTATGTAAATCTTCATTAAGGGGCATGACTGAAGGAGAATGACGTTACTTTAAACTAGTACCCATAATGAGTGCTAGTTTAGTTGATAAAGTATATGATCCAACATAAAAGGTGAGCTATGCCAGACAGTGCTCTGTTGGTAAATGAAACCTAAACTGTAATTTGGTAAAAAGCATTGCATTGGTGCATACAGTACCATGGACAAGCATAAATGAATTATACACATGAATGGCAATGGAAAGATGATACTGGTCAAACAGTGAATTAGAAAAGAAGTACTATAAATCCCAAGATATTTTTCCTTTAGTAGAAACTGAAAGAACCAAAGAGTGCAGAGACTTGAGAGGAGGAGGGTTTATGGGGAAGGGAGTGAGGGAAAGGAGGAAATTATATTGGGTAGTCAAGTGTTCTACTAAACTATAGCTTAGATAATGCACTAAATGAGATAACCACATCATGGTAATTAGGTGGGGGATGGGAAGGGAAATTTAGAATTACAAATACTCAGTGATGTGCTTGACTGATAAATAACAGCCTAAATAGTGCTGTTCAAATATGATAGACAATCTGAGTGGAACAGGGATAAGGAGCTAACATCATATACAGTGACATAAAAATTAAAGAATCAAAAAGGAAAATAAGTTAATGTGGAGAGTCAAAATGTTTTAAACACTGGTTAAACCTGTTATGCACAACATCTGATGAGATAAGATAGAGTAAGGTAATGATTGAAAAGGGGTAGTCATAGGATCTATGGAGAAAAGGAAAAAGAATAAGTTAATGACAATAATTCATACTCTCTTGTCAAAATCTAATAATCAGATTCATACATCTAAAATCTGTGAGATTAAACAGTCATATCATAAGGGGTATAGTTTCAAGTATATTGATTGGCAATATGTCTTCCAAGCTATGCAAGTAAAAATGTAGTACAAGTATTCCAAATATTAAGTATCAGATAAAACCAAATTACAAGTCCATTATCTGTTTAAGTTCTGCAAATGGAGTAAAATGCAGCTAAGCTGCTAAACTGTATCACAATAAACTATATACTTTTATAATGATCAAGCATGACATATACACATGCAAACAATAGGAATAGTCAAATAGGGTTAGGCCTTTAGTAATCTTACTGTATTACAGGAAAACAATGAACTACATGGTTTCATAATAAACTAACACAACATATATATTTGCAAGCAATATAGGCAGTCTGAGAGAATTGGGTCTTTTGATAATCCAGCTGATTATCAAGAACATATACAATAAATTGCAAAATTCCATAATAAATAAACCTCCTCCCCCACCCAGGGACCACCAGGGCCAATGCCACTACCTCAGAGGTTGCCAAGAAAGAGGAGTGGCTGGACCAGGGTGGGCTCAAGGAGGGAGAGGGTGGTGGAACAGAGTTGCATCCCTCCAGCTGTACCTCTTCACACTTCATTCACTCTTCTGGTGGATAGTGGTTCCTCTATGGAGGCACCTGCAGTGGAGACCAAGGAAGATGCTGGGAACCTTCACAAAGGAGACCCAAAGGAGGGTGGCATGGGACCCCACAGGGGAAGGAAACAACTCCTGGTGGGGGACTCAATCATTAGGGGGTAGAATTGGGGGAGGATGGGGAGAGGAAAGTAAGGTGCCTTCCTGGAGCCACAGCTTGGAGGGACAGAAAGCGAATCCTCAGGATCGTGGGAGGAGCTGCATGAGGAAGGGAGCTGGATGTCATTGTCCACCTGGGGACAAATGACCTGGCTAGAATGGGATCAGAGCAGTGCAAGAGGAGTTTGTAGAGTTGGGAAGGGCCTTAGACAAGTAGCGCATACTGCTAACCTTCTCGGAGGTGCTGCCTGTCTATGGCAAGGGAGATGCTAGGCACTTCTCACCAGGGAATCAATGACTGGTTGAAAACTGGTGTGGAGCTCAGGTTTTGGCTTCACTGGGACTGGGAGCCACCTGGAGGAATGCAGACCTATACTGGTGCCATGGTCTGCATCTGTCCAGGGGGGAACCAGGATCCTAGGTGAGAGGTTTAAATGCTTCATTGGCAAGCATTTAAACTAGCCAAGGGGGGAGGCACTGAAAGGAGCTGGGAAATCCGAGCCTCCCCCCACAAAACATGGTGATTAGTGAGGTAAACACCAAGGTACAGAAGTTATTAGGGAGCAGAACAGATTTAAATGTAAAAAAAGGCAGAGGCAGTAAGGACAGTAATGGGGCTAAAAGGGTAAGGCTATCAAAAAGTGGAGGGTGATGAGTACCAATGCTCGTAGTCTGTGTAACAAGCTCCCTGAACTAGTGGCCTTGATGGAAGAGGGTTGCCTGGATATTGTGGCAGTCACAGAAACATGGTACATGGAGAACCATGACTGAGATGTCAACATACCAGGATACACAATCTACAGGAGGGATAGGGAGCGTAAAAGAGGAGGAGGAGTAGCTCTCTATGTAAAGGAAGGGATCAAAGCAACAGAACTAAAGAGTAAACAGGGAGCAGATGAGGCACTTTGGGTCACCCTGGAGACAGGAAATGGCACCACAATCCGCATGGGGGTTGTATACAGACCCCCATCTCAGGGGGAGGGAATGGACAAGGAAATGATAGAAGGCTTTCTTAGAATGGCAGAAAAAGGGGAGATATTGTTGATGGGGGACCTGAATATGCCAGATGTTAACTGGAGCACCTTTGCTGCAGGCACATCCAAGAGCAGGGTCATTCTTGATGCCCTACAGGGGGCATGTCTCAGACAGCTAGTATTGGAACCGACTCGGGAGGGAGCAATCTTAGACCTGGTACTTTCAAATGGGGATGGAGAAAGAATTTCAGATTTAGAAGTGGGTAGCCATCTGGGAACAAGTGACCACCAAACAGTGTGGTTCACGATAAACACAGCTATACAATCAAGCCATACAAAAGCAAGAGTACTAGACTTTCGGAGGCTGACTTTGGGAAAATGAGAGAGTGCCTCAGAAAAACACTAGCAAACAGGCAAGAAGGAGGGTGGAGGAACAATGGGAGTGATCAAAATAGCCATCACAGAGGCAACAAGCCTCTCAAGTAAAAAAAAATCAATAAAACACAATCTAAGGAAAAACCGCTATGGTTCACAAAAGAGGTACGGGAAGGTTAAGGAGAAAAGGCAGCATTCATGAAATATAAGGAAACACAGAAGGAGCAGGACAGAGAACTTATCAGTTAAAGCAGAAAGAGGCTGGAAGGTAGTTAGAATAGCAAAGGCCCAAACCGAAGAAAGGATAGACAATTCTGTTAAGAAGGGGGATAAGACCTTTTATAGGTACATTAGGGAGCGAAGAAAGACCAAAGGAGGGATACTGAAGCTTAATAAAGGGGAGGGAATCTGGGTAGAGGGTGACAGTGAAAAAGCAGGGTTACTGAATGAATATTTCTGCTCAGTATTCACAAAGGAAGAGGAGGAGAGTTACCTAAACCAAACAAGAGAAATACTCTGAAGACGGGGTCAATACCAGTCCATTTAAAGAAGAAAGGGTTCTGAAAGAACTAATAAAATTGAAGGTGGACAAAGCAATGGGGCCTGATGGGATTCACCCAAGAATTCTAAAGAACTAAGGGTAGAACCAGTGACATCGCTGACTACTCTCTTTAACAAATCATGGGAGGTTGGGGTGGTACCCAAGGACTGGAGGAGGGCAGATGTAATTCCTCTTCACAAAAGTGGGAGCAGAAAACTACAGACCAGTTAGTTTGACCTCAGTTGTAGGGAAAATGATGGAATCACTTCTGAAGGAAAGAATTGTTGAGTACCTAGAGGCCATTGGGGCACAGGACCCGAGGCAACATGGATTCATGATGGGAAGGTCGTGTCAGATAATCTAATAGATTTCTTTGACTGGGTGACAAAAGTAGTAGATCAGGAGGGCTGTGGACATGGTCTACCTAGATTTTAGCAAGGCATTTGATACAGTCCCCCACAAAAGATTAATACACAAGATAGCCAGCCTTGGAATGGGTCCCAAGGTGGTAGCCTGGATAAAAAATTGGCTAGACAACAAGACACAAAGGGTAGTGGTAAATGGAGTACACAGTGAAGAAAGGAGGGTTACTAGTGGGGTACCTCAGGGTTCAGTACTGGGACCGGTCCTTTTTAATGTCTTTATAAGTGACATTGCAGAGGAACTGGAAGGAAAAGTATGTCTCTTTGCAGATGACACAAAGATCTGCAACAGGGTTGATACACAGGATGGAGTGGAAAGTATGAGAAGAGACTTGGCAAGGTTGGAGGAATGGTCAAATGTATGGCAGCTCAGATTTAGTGCAAAGAAGTGCAAGATAATGCACATGGGAAACAAAAACCCAGGGTAAGCATACACAATGGGAGGGTGAGATACTGACAACAGTAAAAATAGAAAGGGACCTGGGGGTAATTATATCAGATGACCTAAAGGTGGGCAAGCAATATGAGAAGGCAGTAAGGAAGGCTGGAGGGATACTGGGATGCATAGGAAGAGGCATCAATAGTAGAAAACAGGAAGTTGTTATCCATCTGTACAGACAGTTGGTGAGACCCCATCTGGAGTACTGTGTGCAGTTCTGGAGACCCCATCTCATAAAGACATAGACAGAGTGGAGGCTGTCCAGAGGAGGGCAACCAAATGGTGCAGGGTCTGCACCAGAAGACATACTAAGAAAGACTAAAGGAGCTTAATATGTATACTGTTGAGGAAAGAAGGAGAGAGGGACATGATAGAAACTTTCAAGTACCTCAAGGAATTAACAAAGTCCAAGAGGGTAGCATCTTCCAGAAAAAGAGATGCAAGAACAAGGGGCACAATTTGAAGATAGAGGGGACGGCTCAGGGGTAATGTGGAGTATTTTTTCACTGAGAGGGTTGTGGATGCATGAAACAGCCTCCCTGAGGAGGTCGTGGAGTCAAGAACAGTGGGGGACTTCAAGAATGCATGGAACAGGCATAAGGCAGTCCTAGGGGTGGGTAAGAGGAAGTAAGCTGTTGATTAACTAGGATCTGCAGCTTATCTGTTTGGTAGAAAAATGGGCAGACTAGGTGGGCCAAGTGGTCCTTATCTGCCGTCAAATTCTATGTCAAATCAAATTGTATGAAATATGCTTCCATGAACAGTAGGAGGAGTCTGAGACGACTAGACCTTTAGTAATCCTATGAAATAACAGGTGTAAATGGGACTCCTCAGGGTTCGGGTCTGGATACCTACAGTACATCACCATCAAAGTACTATAGCTAGTAATCTCTAATAGTCTATAAAATAAATTTAGAACAATATAGCCATTATTGGTAAAAAAGGGGTTATCCTCTCATACTCCTCAGATATATGGCATAGCCAATGACATTCTAGTGTTCAAGTCAAGAGTTGATTCAAGGTAACATAATTCATATTCACAATTTCAGTGTCAGCAAAAAAACAGCAAGTCGATGCAGAGCTGTTAAATCATGCGTGTTGTACAAAGTACAATTTTTTTGGTCTGGGGGAAGAATGAAATTGGTCAATACAGGTCCCAACCAATAATCTCTTTTACTATGGTACAAAGGGCTAAAAAGATAGATAGATAGATATTTTTATTTATAAAGCTCCCAATTCCTGGGACTCTGGGCGCTAAACAGTAAAAACACAATACAATATTTTAAAATCATCAAACATATATGCTAAAATCAATATAAGTACACAATTTAGTTATATCTATCAATAAAATCACATTATAAAAGCTAATTCAAATAGGAATGTTTTCAACCCCCTTTTAAAGGCTTCCGCTGATGGGGCTCCCCCTTAGATAATTAGGCAGGAAGTTCCACAGGGGTGGTGCAGCCACTGCAAATGCTCTATCTCCTGAGTGCCGCAACCTCACCCTGGGAATGCCCAGGAGGCCCCCCTTGGTGGAACAGAGCATCCAGCCAGATATTAAATGTCAAGGAGATCTTGCAGATAGGAGGAACCCCCTCATGCAGTGTCTTATAGGTAAGAAGCCCTATCTTGAATTTAGTCCTCCACCTGACCAGCAGTCAGTGCAGTCTGCGGAGGACAGGAGTAATATGTTCACACCTCTTTACCCCAGTCAGTAGTTTTTCCACCATTTTCTGCACCAGCTGCAGCCTGCAGAAGTTGCCTCCAGATAACTCAAGGAACAGGGCATTACAGTAGTCCAGGCTGGAATTTACGAAAGCATGTACCAGTGTGGGCAGGTCCTCAGGAGGAACCAGGGCTTTGATTCGGGCAATATTCCTGAAATGATACAAATTACTTTTCACCATGACTGACACCTGTGCATCAAGTGTCAGACCTTCATCCAGGAGCACACCCAAATCCTTCACCTGTCTAGAAGGGACAAGGGGAATGCACCCCTATACTAGATTAGGGGACACCCCCCACCTCCCCTCCACCATGATGACCTGGCTCCACCACCAGTACCTCAGTCTTCTATGGGCTGAGTCTAAGCCAGTTTTGAGTCATCCATGCCTGGATTTCCTCTAGGCAGTTGTTAAATATGATGTATTCTTTGCTGAACTATGAGGTTCTGTAATGTCATGATCTTCCTGTTGGCACTGTATGTAATTAATTCCAGGTCGCCTCAGAAAAAGGGACTGCTGGTCTCAGTGGGCTCACCCGGTTATCAAAATGTCATAAATAAATAAATAAATATGGAATCCGACACCTGGACATCAGGCACACAGGACAGGTACAGTTGGGTATCATCTGCATAGCAGTGAAAACCCAACCTGTACTACCTAATAATGTCGCCCAATGGCAGCATGTACACTGTGAAAAATAAGGGTGACAAGACAGACCCCTGTGGCACTCCACAGCTCAGAGGCTTCAGGATAGATAAGACAAGTCCCATTTTCACCCTCTGCACTGTGTCCGTCAGGTATGACCTGAAACAGCAGATGACATTGCTGGACAGGCCACGCCAGAACCGCGGCGGTCAAGTAGCACCTCATTGTCCATGGTGTCAAATGCCGTAGAGAGATACAGGAGAACCAAGATGGTATGAGCTCTCTTGTTCCTCACCATCAGGAGATCATTAAGCACTCTTACTAGGCCAGTCTCCATACTATGCCCCGCCGGAACCCAGTCTGGAAAGGCTTGTATGTAGATGAAGATGTGAGGTGTCTCTCAAGCTGAACGGCCACCACTTTCACTATAACCTTCCCTAAAAATAGGAGGTTTGAGACTAGCCTGTAGTTGCTGAGGCAGTCTGGGTCCAAAGTGGGCTTCTTTAAAAGGGGTCTGACCAGATCATCTTTTAAGGACACCAGAAAGATCCCACTCCTCAATGAACTCCAGACAACCTCAGCAATAGTAGTGGGCGAAGTGGGCTCAATCCACTCTGTGAAGCATTTCGCGGAGCACAGGCAGATTCGCGGAGTGCTTCGTGTTATAATGAGGAATGTGAAGTGCATTAGAAACAGCTACTTCATGTTACTCCACCTCCACTGGTCACTTCTCTTTCAATTTTTAAGGTGAAGTACCTTGGTGGCAGTTCACTTTGCCTCACTTTGCCTTGTTTTTGAGCTCCGAAGGCAGATTTTGCAGTGATTCAAGGGAGTTCAGGTCACATGGGCTCTATATTGATCTGCACAGCCTCAGTTCAGGGTAGTATGAGTAGGAAGGAGTAGGAGACAGTGTGCTCTGATAGCTGTCTGTAGGAATCTTTTAAAAGCTGTTCAAAAAGCATTTTTGCTTTATTTGGGGGGAACCAACTGTTGTTCATCGATTGTAGGAAACCCTCCTATGCTCACATCATCAAGCGTTTTTGTTTGTGTGTGGATTTTGAATGTTAATTTACAACATTGAGTGTATCTGGTGAAAGACAGTGAAGTTTGCTGTGTGGGGAAGGGGTGTATCTGTGTGTAGGTAGATTTAAGTTGGAGAAATAGTGATTTCTTTGTGTTTTCATTATATTTTTGTTAAATGACTGTGTTACTGTACACATAGTAAAATCGTCAGTAATAGTACAAATTTTCTTGCTGTTTGTTGTATGAATGTGGTGCAGCATTTCATAAGGTCAGGTTGTTTAAATTACAAATATACATTACGTGGCAGTACACTGAACTTTTGCATTTCCATCGCATTCCACGTTCTGCATTGTACACAAACTGTTTTGTGTTGTGTGTGCAGTGTTGCGTGCATCAAATATATAATACACCTTTTTAAAATTTGTGACACAGACTAGTGTAAGTGCAACTAAGTACAGCAGTGTGAACCTGCTATCCACTGAAGCTGCCTGAATTTGTACTGCGATCGTGTTCCCTGTTCTTAGTTTTGCTGCTTGTAGTGCTGTAAAAATCAGCATTGTCTGTATTCAGTGCTCCCTACCCCCACGTTGAAAAGGTATTTTTAACAGACTGGATTGTTTTTGTGACCCCATCAGCACCACTGGTTACTGAAGTTGTTTTAATTCTGTAACAGTGTCACAACACAGTAGTCTCTTATCTGTTGCTGAAGCCACAGTTGTTTATTTTGCTTCATATCCAGCCAGCGTCCCTCCAGTCAGAAAGTGAACGTATCAAAATCTGAATTTGATAATATTTGTGGTTGATCCCCCAAAATGCCTGCAAAGAGACGTGCAAGTAAAGCTGTTTCTGGCCATGGCAATGTTGGCAGTAAGAGGGTCTGTGGTCGTGGTAATAGTACGTAGATGGAGAAGTGCATTGCTGATGTGAGGAAAGGTATTTCTCCTGCAATGTTTTTTACAGCCCAATCAATAACTTCACTCAGGAGGAGATGATGTTTTCCCAGCCGGTGGTGTTAGTTTTACTGGTGTTAGTGGTGGTGGAGGTAGTATTAGGATTGTTGCTTCAAGTTCTAATTCTGACCAGTGTACCATATCCAAACATATTGAGTGTGTAGCAGTGCAAGTGAGTGACAGCGTACATGATGTCATACTTCCCAGTAACATCGCATTAACTGAACCTGATTCTGATGATGATGATGTCAACGATAGCACACAATGTGATATTCCATCCACCGTGGCACTTAATGTCATGCATTTTCCATGCAGTGACTCACAGTGTGGTGAAAAAATACCAGGTGATGGTGGTGTAGATGCTGATGATGAATGTGATGATGCTGATGATGTTGCTGTTGTTGCAACATGCAACCCACATGTTAGCATCCAAGCAGAAGATGTGGATGTGTGTAACAGTGACATTGATGAAATATGATGATGATGTAATTGATCCCAGTTGGGAACCGGAGAAAAAGAAATTAAAAGTGGCTGTGTCTGAATCTGTTTGCAGGAATCCCTTCCCCGTAAAAACTTGCAATTTACCAGTTTTACTTGATGATGATGATGACGACCCAGTAATCAATATGATAGGTAGTCGTGGTGGTCAGTTGCAGTCCAGGTGCGCAGTGCCAGAAACATCACACGCCTCCCCCCACTTCAGTGCTTAAAATGACAGACTTAAATAAGCCACATCATGGACATGTTAAAAGCAGACCATCACACTCTCTTGTTTGGGATTTTTTTGTTCAAGATGCAAATGATGATTCAGTTGTAATCTGCCAGGTCCGCCATGTGCATGTGAGTCGAGGTAAAAAGTGGAGCCATCTTGGGACAGGAGGACAGCATACACATCTTAAGAACAGGCACTTGGCTCTGCAGACCCAGAACAAGTTGGCAGCTAATACCAGTCTGGGGGGGTTCACCCGTATCACCGGCAACCATAGCCAGCACGTTATCCCCTTCCATGACTGTTAAGCCCAGTAGAAAATCAAACGTGTGCAGTAGTGTGGTAATTAGAGCAGAGGATTTCTACAGGCATGATGAGGTGGAGGACCATAATGACTTTGAAATGTTGTCCAGTGCTGGTGAGAGTAACATTTTTTGTGGTGGTGGTGGTGGTGGTGAATGCAGTATGTCTAGTGCAAGTGGTACATCAACCCCGGTTGGCAAATCTGGAAAAATAACATAATTTCTGGGTTTGTCATCATCATCTGTGCAACCATCTTCATCAATCTCCATACTCCACTCCCTGCCAATGCCATTCATCACAGAGCATAACCATTTGTGACCAACAACACACCCCATGTAAAATGTTTAAGTCAGCCCATGTTACAGAGTGTTTTTGTGCATAAGCTGAAGTACCCCCCAGTCATACAGTGTCACGTGAACTTAATGCTGCTGTAGCAGAAATGCTGGCAATTGATCTTTTGCCCTTCACCTTTGTGGAGAATTCTGGGTTCCAGCTGTTTGTTGCACGTGCCTGTCCAAAATGGAAAGTCCCATCCAGGACATACTTTTCTACCCGTGCTGTTCCCGAGTTGTTCTGCACTGTCTCAGACTCAGTAAGACATGCCGTTCAACATTCCTCCTCTATATTCATCCATTTAAGTATGGATATGTGAACAAGTGACAAAACAGCAGGGAGATCATATCTGTGTATAACTACACACTGGGCGCAGGTGCCGGGGGTTGTTTGTGATGTTGGTAGTGTGAATAATCAGTGCAGTAAGGTGAATTGTTGCGGTAGCAATCTTCCTGGAATTCACCAGCATGCAACAATTGCTATGCACAGTGTGACCTGTTCACACACTGGTGAGAACATGTTGGACATGGAACTGACTGAAATTGACAGATGGCTAAACCCTCTGTCCCTGAGAGCTGGGTTCATAGCAGGTGACAATGGGTCAAATGTGGTGAAATGCATCACAAATGGTGTTTTTTTCGTGTTCCATGCATGGCCCACTGTTTAAATCTTGTAGTTCAGGAGTTTCTGCAGCACCCTGACATAAAGGAAATGCTGATCATTGCACGATGTATCTGCTCTCACTTTTCAAGATCTGGAAACGCCCATGACCCACTGCGGCAGTTGCAGATACAAAACAGCCTGCCTCAGCACCGCTTGAAGCTGGAAGTTGTCACCCGATGGAACTCCACGTTATACATGGCAGAGAGGTTTTATGAACAATACAAAGCCATCTCAGAATATCTTGTTATGCACACTAGCTGTGACAGTTCTGGGGCCTCCATGTCTTTGACGACTGAACAGTGGTGCCTCATGCACCCTGTAAATAACAATTTTGCAGCCTTCTGAACATGTCACACGCAGTAAGTGGTGAGTCTGCCTCCATTCCTCCATTAGCCAATCAATTCCACTGCTGCGGGTGCTGAGGCAGACATTGTTGAATGTACAGCATAGCCTTGATGTTGCCGGAGACGGTGGTAGCAGTATGTTGCTGCAACACATGCTGACAGTATTCGACCAGAATCATCGCATTGTGAGCATTCAGTGTAGTGACAACTTTGCCATGGCAACAATGCTGGACCCACGATACAAATGTGGAATTGCATCAGTACTGGAGGGAGGGCCTGAACAGGTAAAAAATATCAGTGGTCAACTGGTTCGCTTGGTTCATGGGGCACAGAAGTCACATGCCAAGGCTTGCAAGCCTCAGCAGCATAATCCAGCTGAAGGTGTAGCTGGAGGACCAGCAAGCATATCATGCAAGGGTAAGGGGACTGTAGTTCCAGGTGATCTGTCATCCAAAGTGGGTGGTGTCAACTGGTTTTTGGAGGCTTTGTCCCAAGTGGGTATTTGTGAAATAAATGATTCCGGAGAACAGGCTGATGCATCAACAGTTGGTCTTAGTGTGGCACAGAGAATGGTTGTCATATCTGTCTGAAAACAGGCATCTGACAATAAGTGATGATACTCTTTTGTACTGGAGTGGAAAGGTCAGTGAATTGCCAGAGCTGACTGCAGTGGCAATGAAGTACCTTACATGCCCACCCTCCAGTGTAAGTACTGAGAGGGTATTCCACTCAGCAGGTGCAGTAGTCAGGGATGGTCGGACAAACCTGTCTCCTACAAATGTTAGTTTGCTAACATTCATTAAAATGAATGAGAGGCACATACCAGCACAGACTGCAACCACGGTTTTCATACCCCGGCCTAGTCATGGTGGTCTTGGTGATGTGGAAATGGAGCATCCTGGTGGCACTGTCAATGGCTGCCTGAAACAGCCCTCTACTGACGTGTTGATGACACAATGGAGAAAGAATTTCCCAGTGGTCAGACTTCAGACATCGATGACTGTGAGGGCAGTTTTCTTTATGAGGATGATGATGTGGTTAATGGTGGCAGGTTTTAACTGCAGTATTTAAAAGGCGGTGTGCCCCCCCACCCTGGACCACCACCACCACCGGGACTGATGTTATGCAAGTCTGCCACCATGAGTCTGTCTGCCCCCCATGGATCACCACCACCACCACAAGCGGGACTGATGTTATGCAAGTCTGCCACCATGAGTCTGTCTGCTCCCCATGGACCACCACCACCACCACCACCAGGACTGATGTAAGGCAAGTCTGCCACCATGTGTTTGTCTGCCCCCAGACCACCACCACCACCACCACCACCACCACCACCACTGGGACTGATGTTATGCAAGTCTGCCACCATGAATCTGTCTGCCCCCCACGGACCACCACCACCACCGGGACTGATGTTATGCAAGTCTGCCACCATGAGTCTCTCTGCCCCCCACAGACCACCACCATCACCACCACTGGGACAGATGTTATGCAAGTCTGTCACCATGAGTCTGTCTGCCCCCCACGGACCACCACCACCACCACCACTACCAGGATTGTTGCTATGCAAGTCTGCCACCATCATGAGTCTGTCTGCCCCCCATGGACCACCAATCCACCAGTGCACCACAACCACCAGCTTCTTAATATTTAAACCATAAAGTTAGTATGTGCACTCATGTTTGTTATGCTGCCTCACTTCCTTAAGTTGTCTGTTTTGCTTTCTGTAGCTTTTCAGAGCCGCAGTGGCAAAACACATACAGTACACTTCTTTTGTTTCTTTTGCAGGAGAACAAAAACAAGCTCCATCGCTAATACTCGTTGGGAAAGATATTGTAGCTATACCATATAGAGAGGAACCAATGTAATGTCCATGTGAAATCCATTCTGGTAAGTATGAAGATTTTATTTCATCCGTTTCATTGCTTTGTAAAGACTGCTGCAAATATTGCACACAACAGGTTGTCTTAGTAGTTGACAACACGTGTCTCTGAAATGTAGCTTGACAATAGGGATTGAGATTTGAGAACCAGGGAGGGACACATAACTTGTAAGAAGTCATTCATTTTTTTTTTTTTTTTTTAGGAAACTTCGAGATGCTTTGTTGTTGTGTCAAAGTGGCCTTATCCAAATAAGTTCTTCATCATCAGGCACACCCCTCCCCCGAGCTTGGGCAAACATGCAACATGCATAAGTCATTTCATTAGATGACCATGACCATCATTAACAACCAGACTCCAGAAGGATGCTGATGAAATCTGTGAAGAAGTAAAAAAATAAGAAACCATTACAGGCAAAACTGAAAATATGATTCCCCACCCCCAAAAAAAATAGAAATACTTACCTTCATGTGCTTGAGAGTTATCCATTTCCATTTAAGTGCAACAAATTCTCATTGAGCACTGGAATGTGCACATCAATAGTTTATGAGTCACCTGTGTGATGCAGAACAATAGCATGAGTACATGTCTAGTTCAAGTTCAACCCCCCTTATCATCATCTACAAAATACACAACCATATATATCTATATATATATCTACTCACCAAGGCTACTATTAGTGCACATCCAAAGGGCACCTTTCAATCCAGTTGAGATGATCACATTTCATTTGGTGGAATCATCTCGCACAGCACATTGGACCAGCAACACAAACCTCAGTCATCATTTTATACTGGCGTATGTGCTGAAATAGTGACTGAGTACGCCATTAATTCTGGGGAACTTTGTATGTTCTGAAACAGTCTCTTTTCACTTCATTACCACTTGTCAATTTTCTGCACACAAGGAGGACGCATTGTGGGCCTGCAGAAAAAATCTGGGGACTCTATGCCACCACTGTGCGCATGACTGAGTGCGCCATTAATTCTTTGGGACTTTGTATGTTCTGAAACAGTCTCTTTTCACTTCGCTACCACTGTTCAATTTTCTGTACACAAGGAGGATGCATTGTGGGCCTGCAGAAAAAATCTGGGGACTCCGTGCCACTTTTGTGTGTTCTGTGATTGTTGCTGTGAGCTCATAGTCATGATGTCATAGTGACATTTTTACAATTAAAGCAGCATTGCAAGAATGTCCTCACAGTTCTGAACTGTACTTTTTTATGCTACTTTAAATTGCCACCACTACTTAAGTCCAAGTCGTCAGTGACTTCAATGATATGATTCATCTCACAATTTATGTGCTTCTCTTACTCCTACTTTTTTTCATGTATGAAAACAAAATGAGCACGTCTTCCAATATTGTTCCAACCAGCTTTGTATTTATTTGCAGTTGCTTTTCAATAACTATTGTTCAGTGGTGTCATATAAAACACTGACTGATGCATAACTGTTAGTTAACAACAGAAGTGATATATGACAACTACTTGAAGTGATGGAGAAAAGCAGAGGAAAACAATGACAAAGAACTGGTCACACTCACTGTCAGCAGCACCCGAATTTAAAAGGAATACTCCTTTCATTATTTCACACATGAAAAAAGGTAGTACAGCACACTTAACTACTGCAAATTTTTGTATCATTCCAGCCAGTCAGGATGTAAGTATAGGCAGTTGTAACATAGCATTAAAAATATAGGTCAGAGTTATCAGCAGATTGCTTTATGGACAGTCACCACATTACTTGAAGTGATGGAGAAAAGCAGAGGAAAACAATGACAAAGATCTGGTCACACTCACTGTCAGCAGCACCCAAATTTAAAAGGAATACTCCTTTCATTATTTCACAGATGAAGAAAACAAAACAGCTAAATAAAAAAAAATTACATAGCTATGGTGATGCAGATAAACTAATATGTGGGGGCATTACTACCACTGGAATATTTCTTGCTCCACATAGTGCAATATATGTCTGTGAATACCATCCATAATTTCATTACAGTGAGTCAAATGATGGATGAATTAATGATCTGAAAAGCAACTCACATTGTGCCACATTTTCTCAGCAATGTTAAGACATGATGGCAGGGGGAGCGCAGGTGCATGCTCCACTATACTGAATGTCCAGCAGCTATCCCAAGCAATGTTTCCTAATGTTATAAGGTTCCCTTTGTGGTGAAATGTGAGATGTTTCCACTAACAAGGCTCTTCTAACTGGAAACGTGGCCACACATTTCACAGCAAACTGATTATTAACGTAAAGAAACATTCGCAAACCTGCACAATTAGATATTCACTGTAAGGAGCACGCACACGCGCTCTCCCTGCCATCACATCCTAATGTTGCTGAGAAGGGAGGCAGAATGTCTGCAGATTTTCAGAATGGGAATGCCTCCATCACGTGACTCACTGTAATGCATTTATGCCTGGTTTTCAAAACAATGCATTGCACTATGTGGTGCAAGAAAGATTCCCCTTGAAGGAAAAATGTATATGATTTAATAATAACAAACAAAAAACACACAACAAAAGTACAACACAGTAGTGGGGTGGGTGTGGGTGTGGGGGGCAGAAAACAATACCTGACTTACTATGGCTGTGGACACCATGGTGGTCCAGCAGCAGGTGCAGCACTGAAAGTATTTGCTGCTGCTGTGCTTCTACTCTGGTAACCTGCTGCTCCAAAGCACTGAAACGCTTGTTCTTTTCCTCCAGTGCTGCCCACACCAGGAAGAAGTCAGACTGGCTTACAGGGACTGTGCCGGGGTCCACTGCAGTGGGTAATCCAGGTAGTGGGGCTGGTGGTAGACAGGGTGGTGCTGGTGGCTGTGGTGGCGGTGGTGGTGGTGGAGCACCTGATGTAGCCCTCCTCCTCCTGCTGTGGTGGTGACTGCTGCAAGGCACATCTCCCACCCCAGGAGCACCATTGTTGGCCACTGCCACAGAAGGGCCAGCAGGTGAACGCCTGGCCCCTTCTCTGGCAGCCTGCCACTCAGCCCTGTGGTGATTCATCATGTGGATGTGTTGGCCACTGGTCCCCAAATGTGTCCCAGGGGGCCCGCGGCACACCTGCACACTGCACACATGGCACTCCACCACTGTGCTGTCTCCCCCCAGACAATTTAAAAACTCCCACACTGGGGAGCTGTGGGGGGGGGGGCCAGACACAGTACGCACTTGTTGGGCATGAGTCCCACCACCACCCACAATTGCCGGGGCCACCTCCTGTGGCTGTGGAGGTGGTGGAGGGAGTGCTGGAGCCCTAACAGCCTCTGCTAGTGGTGGTAGTGGTGGTGGAGAAGGTGGATGAGCAACAGCCACTGGTGGCATTGGTGCTGCTGCTGCTGCTCCTGTTACTTCCCTGGGGGAAGCCACACTGGGCAGGAGTTTGGAGTGATCCAACATAACACGACCACCCTGTCCCCCACGGGTCCACACTCCTCCCCTCCTAATGCTCCTACCTGCCAGTGACTCACCTTCTCTGACTCCAATGTGACCCTCCATCCTCCTGGGTCCATGGGATCACACACACACACACACACACACAGTGGACATAAACACACATATACACACACACACACAGTCAGTCACACACAAAACAAAAACAAAACTTATACAAAAAAATTCACTAACCAAAAAAACACTAAATACAAACACTAAATAAAATAGCTTTTAAAAAAGCTCTTTGATTATTATGGCAGTACGAAACAACTCCGAGAGCCAAGCAAACTCCTCTCCTCTCACAGTTTTGCTTTCTCCCTGTACAAATGCAAAGGAGAAAGTGAAACTGCTTCTCTGACTTGCTTCTTTCCTGCCTGGCTAAAGCATGTGACTTACAGTACTGCAGGCCATGTGATGTGCCTATTTTCTTCTCACTTCATCTTACTTCATGTTAAGACATAATGATAATGCGAAGTGGTAATGATAAAGCGAAGTGAGCACTTTACAGGGTCCACTTTCCATTGTGCTCCACTTCACTGGTGGATTTATAATTTGCTGCATCTCTACTCAGCAACCACAGGTCCTATCAGGTCCAAACATCCAACCACAAGGCAGGTCGGACCTGGGTCCAGATCACGCTGTGTAGGTCATAGCTTTGAGATTATCCCCATCACCTTTTCCACCCCAACTATCTCAAACTCCTCCCAGACAAGAGGAGTGGTTTGGCACAACTCAGGCCAGACAATGCATCCCTTTCGAAAGATACTTGAGGAGACCTCATCTCAGATAGAGGACACCTTCTCAGTGAAGAACAGAGCCAACTCTTCGCACCTTGAGCTAGAAACTGCTCCTCCCACATGGAGACAGGCAGGATGTAAAAGTCTGTCTACCATACGGAAGAGCTGAGCTAGTCTCTTCCCCGCCACAGCAATCTCCTGAGACAAAAACTCTGCCTTCTTTTGGGAGATTTCCCCCTTATAGTCAACATAATGTGACCTCAGAATCAATTTGTCTGGAGATCTGGCCAGATCTCCTCCAGCATCTCTCTAACCTCCGCCCCTTAGTCTTTAAACTCTGGAGTTCCTCATCATACCAAGGGGATCTCCGGCGAGTAGGTAAGGGATGGACACGAAAGGATGTGATGGAGTCGAAAGCTTCAGTCACAGCCGCATTATAGGCTGTCACTGTTTCCTCTGGCCCCATCACACAAGCTGGCCCCACTCTCGATAGGTCCAGCATCACTGATAGTCCCATAGAGGAAACTCCTCTTATCGGGCAGTACCGGACCATCTCCACGGTTCTATGATCCGACCAAACCACCGGATCAAGCTAAAGGTCAATAATATTAAGAACCAAAACTAAGTCCAATGTGTGGCAGCTCGAGTGTGTTACTGATGTTACATGTTGTGTCAGGCCCAGGGCCTCCATACTCTTCAGGAGGTCACTTCCAAACTTCAAGAGCCTGTTATCAACCTACACATTGAATTCCTCCAGGATCAACCACCTGGGGGACTCCAGCACCAGGCCTGCAATGAGCTCCTCAACCTCCCTCAAAAAGTCCCCACCCACTCCCGGAGGACGATAGAGCAGCAGAACCCTGAAACCCGCAGTCACACCTTTCTTGGTGGCCACAAATTCAAAAGAACATGTAAGACCTACATTTAGCACTGTGAGGTTAGGGCTAGACTTAAAATAAATGACCCTGTGATCCTCTCTCAGGGTGTGTATCACAGAATACCCCACTGGAACTGTCACCTCCAAAATGGGAGCAGCATTTTGATCCAGCCATGTTTCTGTGATGCAAGCCAGGTTGACTAAGGCTATCAAATCCACCATAATGGCAGTCTTGTTCCTCATCAACCTGGCATTGCATAATACAACCCGAGTTGGATGAGGTGAGGTAGCTGGGCCCATCATCTGCCCACCCACACAGGTGGAGCCCTTGGGTATTGGAACTAAACATTGCAGCCCTCTTTCAAGTTCCCATTTTGCCCCAGGGTGTCTCCATGCCCATACCGACTGAATCCCTGACACTCCAGCAGCTACCCGAGTGCAGCCCCCTCTGGTCCTACCTCTTCTAGTTATCTCCAAGGCCCTATACCTCCTATAGGCCTCAGCTGGTAGTGCTGGAAGTTCAGAGGGTTGAAGGTCACGACTCACGGAGGAAGCCGCCCCCCCCCCTCGAGTAGCTGCGTCTTAGGGGTTTCTGTCCCAAACACATTTCTTATGTAAACAATATCATCCCACCTCAGATATAATCCTCTGAATTTAACTAAACCTTCACAACTTCAACTTTTACAACCACCCACCCACCATGTACCTACACTCCCCCAACACACACACCCACCCTCCAAACACCCACTAATCACACAACTCAACTTAAAAAGTTTTAACAGCACAGTCCTCTATCATATATAGTCCAGAAAAAGTTTGTCTTCCAGATGATGAAAAGCCAGATTTTACACTCAAAGAGATATTGAGAACATATTAAAGAAAATTGAAATATTAGAGAATTAGAGAGCGAGCTCTCATCAACATCCTCTCAAACCGAGATTGAAAAAGAGGGCTATCACTATCTCTTAATCATTAAAATCAGACCAAAGAATATAACCCTCTAACAGTCATATCCACAACTCAGATTAAGTACTGTAGCTCCAAAAAGGAAGAGGCCCTCTCACTGCCTCCCAGCTTCAGAAAATAGCTTCCAACAGAAGTTAATTTAAATCCAAACATCAAAATGAAAACTGAATCAACTGAGTGAAGATAGAAACATAGCATGGAAACGTTCTTCTGTGATCCAAATTAGCCATGTCCCAACCATCACAATAGGAGGGCAACAAGCGCACAGAGTGTAGCATGGGAAAGTTCTTCTGCCAGATTCCAGCCACCCCGAAAGTAGGCAACAGGGTGCACTACTACACCCCCCCTTGGGTCACTGGGGAAGCCCAGCTTCAGTCAAGCAAACCTCGCAGCCCTAGAGGCACGGCCAGCATTTACCCTCCAGTACGCACTGCCGACCCCCTCCGGGGAAGAGCAGTGGCCCCCCGCACCCACCTCCAGGTAAGCTGGACAGCTTAGAACTCTTCTCCTCCTTATAGACTCCCACTAGATAGCAGTCTTCCTCCAGTCAAATAGCCGACAGAGTCCAAATAGAAAATCCAGTAAGTTCCCACTCGAACAAGTTTACACATACAAATACCTTGGGATAACCTTTGACCCTGCCCTCACGTTCAATTCCCATATCTCCGCCTTAGCCTCCACCACCAATATTAGGTTGGGAATCCTTTACCGCCACAAACACTGTCTTCCCCCCGATGCCCTCCGACTCGCACTTATGTCCTCCATTCTGTCACTTGTTGACTATGGCTAACCAGTCTACGGGGCTGCTGACCAGACCTCGCTAAACAAAATCTGGCTTACCTTAAATAAGGCCTGTTGACTAATCTTAGGTGCTCCTAGACTTACACATACCTGCCATCTTTACTCCCAGGCTAATCTGCTCAATCTTTACGTACGGCTTAGGTATCAAACCTGCATCCTTACAAAAAAAAACTCTCCTTGGGCTCTCTCCTCCTGGTTTGACTGCCGTTATCCACCATGTTAACTCCCTAGCTTCAACACGGTCCTCCTGTAAAACCAAGTTGAAGGTACCTAGGGCAAGGATCTCTCATGGACAACGGGCTTTCCACTACCGTGCCCCTTCTTGGTACAATTCCCTCCCTGCCAGTATCTCAGAGACCCCCACAATCTCTTGCTTTAAAACTACCCTCCAGAACCACCTTTTCACAACTCGCAGCTGTTGCTGTTTCTAAGCTATCTTGCTCACTCTCTGACAAAGCCCCCTGTTGGCTGCTCAAATCCTCTACCTTCTCTACCCTTGGTTCCTGTTACCTCCCTGTTGACTCCACTAAAACACACTGTATTGATATCCTATGTTTTTCTGATGTTCTAGTTATTTCCCTGAACAATGTTAACTTCACCAACCCTGTATGTGGTAAACTGTTGATCTCATTTGTCCTCCTGTATCCTCAAAAAAACAAACAAACAAAAAAAACTGTACACTGTTTCTCTGCACTAAGTTGTTATCACTGTATTGTCTTCTCTGTGACGAGGTACCTTTGTAAACGAGCCTCTGGCTCAAAGGTTGTAAACTGATGCTTAGTAAATAAATAAAAAAAATAAAGTAAGTGAGACACAATTTAGCCTGCTGATTAAGGTTAAAAATTCCTTTGGGGATTAAATCAACACGATTTCACTGAAAGCAGTCCCGGCTGATGTTTATTTATTTAGTTTTTGTTGACCGGGTAAGTGCACTAGACAAATCTTGCCTATTTTCAGGCATGACCCGGGGGGAGGGGGATACAGATGAAAGCCAACTGACCTTGAACCAGATTAACCTGTTGGAGGTATTTTTAGTGAATGAGGGAAATTTCTCCAGGACACCGGGGAAATTCCCCTACTCTGCCTGCAGGGGGGATTGCTGCTCTGTTGCAGAGTGGTGGTCAGTTGCAGGATGGAGGGTGAGGAGGATGGACGTCTGATGCAGTCTGAGGTTCTGTCCCTGGCCTCGGCTGCTTCTTTGCCAAGGGATTCTGTTACTTGTGTTGGGAGTAATGTGGTGCTATGTCTGGAGGAGATGTCTGCTATGATGCACACAGAAGTAGTACGAGCACCGAGAGCAATGGAAGATTTTGTGGAATTACCTCATCTGGAAACAGCTGGTCTGAGTGTTTCCTCTGAACATGCTGTGCTGAGTGGTATGGCTGTGGGTGCTAAGGATGTGACTCTTGCTACAAATGGAGAGGCAGTGGTGCAGTCCCTGCCTCTTTCAGTGGAGCCTGTCTTGATGTCTGCTGTCAAGGGAATTTCAGCGTTTCAACAGCCTGTGACGGAGCCGATGAAGACGTTGGATAGAATGCAGAAGTCTTTCACTATCTCGGGGTTGGCCGTGGTGCCTGGTTTCAACAAGTGGTGGAAAGAAGATTATTTGCATAATGCAGGCTGGATTCAAACCCCACATGGGGCCTGGGTGCCTGATTCGGCTTAGGAGTCCTTTTCTTCAACATGGAGTATCCCTGATCAAGGTACTATACAACCTGGAGATGGGGAGGGGGAGCAGCCTGTACTTTCGACTGTTGCTGGGTTTGGAGATTCAGTGACTGTACCTTCTTTGCTGGGTGCCACTACTGATACGGCTGAACAATCTAACTTTGCTGGGCACCGGGAACTTTCTCCTAGTCCACCCCCTTCCCCACATCATGAAGGCTGTAGGACTGGGCCCAGATATTCGGATTTATTTAAAAATAATAAGGTTGAGCAAGCTCCTAGGCATAATGCTGTATGTCTTTGTTACAGAGGGGGTCTGCAGGAGCACCAGGACAGGCTAAAACCCTTTTAAAAGGTTTCATGAGGTTTCAAGCTGCTGATGTTTTTGCTCTGATTAATATCAGGGGGGAAGACACCTTCGATATTAGTTTCAGGACCTTTGCAGGGCTTGATTTGTTTTGGAAAAATATGATATGTATAAAACATTGCCCTTACGGACTCCTTTTTGGGCTATCCCCCTTACTAAACCTTTGTATAAATCGGTGGTTGTGATATTTCAAAATGAGGGGGTGAATGTTGGGGATATTTATTACTGGATGCAAAAGAAATGTCAGGTTATGGGGCTTCCTGAAGCTATCATTGACAGCGAGGGTATTTGGAATGGTAGTTGGAGGTTTAAGGTAAAGTTGCATTTAATTGGAAATGATGTGCAGCATATTTCTAATAGATTTTTTGGGGGGAAAGGATAGAGGGGTGGTTTTTCATCCAGGACAACCGAAGGCTTGCTACAAATGTGGCAGTCCCGGACTTCTTAGTAGCACTTGTGACAGGGTCATTTGTGCTTTATGTGGGGGATATGATTATCCTGGCTCTGTTTGTAGAAATGTATTTAAATGTAATCTTTGTAATGAAATTGGTCATGCTTGTCATCAGTGCCCTTGGGCAGGCCAAAATCAGACTGGTGGACTTAACCAGGAGAATTTGGTCTCTGAAGCCCAAGAGAGATATAGGCCTTCCAGACCAGAACCTGGACCTCATGTCCTGGATACAGCCTCTAGGTCTACCTCTCCAGTCCCTACCCAGACTGCTTCATCTCCAGCTGCCCCCACTGCTTCTACTGCCCCACCTGTTTCCACTGTTTCTAATGCTCCCACTGTTTCTCCTATTTCTGAACAGGGGGTAGTTCCTGATTTAGAGGGTGACATGGGGCAGATGCCCCCAGGTGGATGCTGATTTTCTTCCACAGAAATGGGTGACTAGATCTTCCCTGAAGCCCAAGGTTTTGGTTGGCCTTATTCCCACACAAAATTATTTTCAAGTGCTTCAAGATCGGGGGGGGGGGGGTTTAGTCCGATGTCTCCTCCTTATCTGGTGTGGTTTCAGAAATGGAATGTGAAGAGGATACTCCTCGTAGTGTCCCAAATTCTAAGAAAAAAGTAGGGAGGAAGAGGAAAAAAGATAAGGATGAGGTTTGAAGGTCTTTTTCTATTTGTAATCTCATAAATGGCTTTTTTTTGTCTGGTTTTCCTGAATGTTTGTAGTATTAAGTCTTTTCGAAAGCAAATGGCTTTGTTGGAGTTCTTTCGACACTGTCCGTTTGATGCCTTACTTATTCAGGAGACCAGATTTGCTTCCTTACAAAATATTGCCCAAGTTAAAAAACATTGGCCTTGGGGGCCCTCCTTTTGGTCCTTTGGGGAGGATGTAGTGGATGGTCTTGGGATTCTTTTTCAATCACCCCAAATTCAGGTTCAGAAGGTAATAGACATTCTTCCAGGAAGAGCTTTGCTGTTAGATTGTGTTTATGAGGGTTTTTCTATATGTGTATCATAAATACTTATGCCCCTCAAAGTAAAAAGGCTATAATAGAATTGTTTACCCTTATTAAACCTTTTCTATTTTCTTCTAGAATTATATTTTGGGGAGGTGACATGAATTGTAGCCTAGATGTGAAGATGCGGGATAGTGTACAGCAGAAGGTGTACTGTGATTCACATGCATTACATAATATTATTCGCACTGCAGATTTGGTGGATGCATATAGGGTGTTGCATAATGATGGGGGATTTACATATAGGCGTAGTGCATATTGTACCCATATTAATTATTTTTTTTATTTTTAGTAGGTTGATGGTTCATGGTTTTAGTTTAAAGAATTGTGAATTTTCTGATCATTGTATTTTACAGTGTGATATTCAATTTTCACACATGTACCTCCCTCTTTCCTCGGGATGCCTAGGCAGTGGAAGCTTAATTCTGTTGTTTTGGATGATATTGAAGTTAAAACCAGAGTGGAATTGTTGTTTGAGTTTAGGGGTTCTATGGTGGTCCTTTATGACTCCTGGTACTCCTGGTGTCGGGATACTAAAATGGAGGCTAAAAATTAGTTTCTTGATTTTGGGAGAGCTAAGGGAAGTAAGGACTATTTGGGGTATTTGGCTTTAAGAGATCAATTTTATAAACTCATATCCCTCCCTACTATAGCAGATTGTAGGATTAAAGCACAGCCTGATGTTTTGAAACGTAAAATGAGAGACTATCATTATCAGCGTGCTGCTTTTGTATATGCTACTTTTAAATTTGGTACTTCTAAATCTCCTTTTTCTGAGCCATTTGAGGCATGTAAAACAAAGTTGGCAAACAAAAAAATGACTGGTCTCTTTGATAGCTCTGTCCGTTTGCTTATGTCCCATGCCGAGATGTTGGATGTTATGGCTGAGTATATTCAGACTTCCCCGGGACAGGAGTTTGTCCCTCATATTGCTTGGGATACATTGATAAATTGCTAATTGCCTGTCTTGTCTCCTGACATTGTGGCTGATATTGCTAGTCCTGTTACTTTGTCTGAGGTTGTGGATGTTATTTCTAAGTTACACTCAGGTGTGTCCCCAGGAGAAGATGGGCTGACAAATGAGTTTTTCAAAACCTTTAAGGAATTGGTGGCTCCACTTTTAATGGAAGTTTGTGATGAATTTTTAACGGCTGTGGCTGTTCCACATTGCTTTTCCTCAGCTAAGGTGGTTTACCTTTACAAGAATGGTGATAACCTGGATTTGGGGAACTGGAGGTCGATTAGCCTCTTGAATTCTGATTATAAAATCTTTTCACAGATTTTGTGTCATAGATTGCAGAAGGCTGCATCGCTTTTGATTCTCCCTGTTCAAACATGTTCCATTCCTGGGAGAAACATTCAACAGAACCTCAAATTACTGCGGGATGTCTGTGAGTCTGGGAAGCAGAAAAAGTT
Organism: Neoceratodus forsteri; assembly: GCA_016271365.2. Lineage (NCBI taxonomy): Eukaryota > Metazoa > Chordata > Ceratodontiformes > Ceratodontidae > Neoceratodus > Neoceratodus forsteri. The sequence continues at coordinate 916,560,694 of CM057455.1, read as the reverse complement.
TCGGGGGTTTCTGATCACTTTAGATCAGGAAAAAAAACATTGATAATGTGTCTCATTCCTTTTTATTTAAAGTTTTACAGGTTTATGGTATCCCTTCATCTATGATTACGTGGATTCACATTTTATATTAAAATGCTGTGGCCATTCCTATGGTAGATGGTCTGATGGGGTCACCAGTTTCCATAAAAAGGGGGGTCAGGCAGGGTTGTCCCCTTTTGTATACATTTTGTTTGGACCCTATGATTAGAGTAATCCTGAATGATCCTTTTATTGTTGGGTTGTCTCCCAGTCCTGAGGTTTTTCCTCAAAAAATTATGGCGTTTGTGGATGATATTTGTCTGTTGACTGCTTCTGTTCAGGCTGGAGTGTATGCTTTAAGGGTATTAGATACTTTTTTGGGGATTACTGGGGCAGGCTTTAATCACCAAAAAAAGCATGGCCTTGCAGCTTGGGGACGGGGACCCTGTACGCTCAATAGGTACTGTCCAGGTATCTCAACATTTTATTAAGGTTCTGGGTATAAAGTTTGGAGAACAGGATATGGCACGGGTAAATTGGGAAGATAGGCTGCAAGTTGGAGAGGCAAAGGTCTCACACTGGAAGTCCTGGGGGATGGGGAAGAAGAAACGGGTTTGTATTATTAAGCAATTTCTCTTCCCAGTTTTTTTGTATATTGCACACATTTTTCCTCTACCCACTGATCTCGAGACTAGACGGTTTAGCTGTTTTTTTCAGATGGTCTGGAGTAGAAGGTTGAACCCAGTGAAAAGAGATTTTACGTATCTTAAGGTTTCTATTGGAGGACTAGGTATGTTAAACCCTGTAGTGTTTTTTCAGTATTTTTGTATTTTTTCTTCCTTCCATAGGACAGTGGGACTTACTTCACATTGGGCAGAATAGACTTTTTCTTTGTTTCATCTTTTTTTTTCAAAAATGAGAGGTGACTTTTTCCTGGTTCAGTGAGTCTTTATGGGTTCCTGATTTTGCCCTTCCAATGTTAAAAAGAGTGAAAGGGTGGAACTTAAATAAACTTGAGATTACTTCCATGCAGAGAAAATCTATATATGGCCTTGTGATGGATAGACATAATGCTCTGCAGGTTGATTTTCCTCACTGCCTCCCTACTAAACTTCAGTTTGCATTGAATATTCTTAAAGATGTTAGGATTCCTGATCATATCTGTGATGTCCAATGGCTGAGCTGTCATGGAAAATTGGGGGTTAACGGTAATTGGAAGCATAAACCCATACTGACAGGTTGTGCTTGAGATTTTCCTGTACTGATATGGAAGAATCACAGGAACATTTTTTTATTCTATGTCCTTATATTAAACAGTTTGGAATTGATTTAGCCACTAGCTGGCATTTGTCTCCCCTACAGCATATTAAATATGAATGTTTGATACTGGGGGATTATTCAGGTATTTATTCTAGGTACCATCCCAGTACATTAAATGTAATTTTTGCTTATATCAAATATTATCTTTGCCAGGCACATTGTCAATTCTATTTACAGCATGTGAATACTCCTAATGTAGTGTTGATTAATCAAATTACGGAAGCGTTGAAGCAACTTAAAATGAAGGAGTCAAGGATATTTGACAGAGGGAAGTTTCAGTTATTCTGGAAACATGTTTTTTGGCTGTAGTGATTACTTGAATTTTTGTATTTTTTCATTTTTTTATGTGACTCTGATGATTCTGTATATGACCTTTTTCTGTGTTTCATCTGTTCTCTTTTTACTTTGAATGTTTCTTCTCTGATGTTATGTATTTTGCAATAAAACATTCCCCTACTGTTTTCGATAAGTGCCATGGGATCTTTAACATCCATGTGAACTACCACCAATTCAGGCAGATGGGACCTCAGTTTAACATCTCATCCGAAAGACAGCACCTCAGAAGTGCAGCACCCCTCTCATGCTACAATACAGTGTCAGTACTGGGATAGTAACCCAAGTGCCAGATGTGGGAACTGAACCCACAGCACAGCCTCTGATCTCCCGGCCTCAGAGGCGAGTGTACTACCTACTGAGCCACTGACACTGACAATGTTAATTCAGAAACAGGCAAAGATAACACACTGGCAGGCTCAGCAAGTGGTCCAGCAATAGACAGGCGATGTTCTTCACAACAGTGGTCAAGCCGTGTTCTCCACAACAGTTCACCGCAGGCCAAACTCGATCCACTGGGAGAATCAAACACTCCCACCACTCACCGACACACCCAATCTCAACTTAGAAAACAACAAAGTTCAATAAATAGAAGCTACCGGGATCATAGAGTAAAACACAAAATAATGAATTTAAAACTAGACAATTCTTCAGAACTGTGCTAACGGCTGACCCAGCGTGACTGCCATCTTGATGGATGACATCTTTTAAGTTGTCATCAACTTCAGTACCACATTTATAAAATGCTGTGTTTATCTAGGATGTTTTTGCCTATAGTATATATAATTAGCTTTATATAGTTCCAATCTGCACCTAGTAATTACTTTTCATTTATGTGAGTTAGATAAATAAGTCAAATAAGCTTCAAGATAATGTAGAGGTTTAAATTATTTATACTATTTATACAATTTTAAAGAGGAAATTCGTGAGAAGTCTTGGTCAATTGCAGAATCCTGGGTCCTGGTCTTTATTTGATTGATAATTTCATGTTTAGCCATAAGGTAGATTTTGTAAAACAAATTCCCCAGACCCACAGGAAACAAGTGATCTTTGATTAGTTTGATGGATGGAAAAATGAAATAATTCTGGTCATATTTAATCTGTTCCTCCAGACATTGTCTTGGTAACCACTCCTCTGGCAGGAGAAAGAGGCCTAAAAAGAAAATTGTCTATTTCTCACCAGAGGAGATGAGGAAAACTGGCCCAATTCAGTTCTTAATATCTCAGCTGGAACTGAATTCAGGACAGACAAGGCATAACCATATATTTTGTTCTGGATAATTTCCAGACATGACAGGTTAGGGGAATCTAAATGTCAGCAGCATAAAGAGTACATGATTTATTTTTTACGTTCGCTTGCGCGCATGCGCAAGGAGCGTCTTGGAAATGGGACCTTTGGGTGTGTGCCCTCCTCTGCAATCCCTGCTCTATTGAGCAGGAGTGGCGATCAGCACCAATTGGATGCAGTGCTGTGTGTGACAGCGGTGGTCCTCTCTTCAAGAAAACCACAGCTGTCATACCGCCCGCGATCAAGCCGCCCCAAATCTTTGCTGCCACGCTGGGAGCCCACCCCAGCGTGGCAATGTCCCGGCCAGTCTGCCGGTCGAGGGTGCCCAATCCCCATCAGCTCCACGGCCCCCAGCCATCTTCTGCCATGCTGGGAGCCCACCCCAGCATGGAAAATGTCACGCCATCTTTTTTTGAAAAACCTGTAAATTGAAAACCGTCCCACTTGACCCAGCCCCCAACCCGCACCCACCCACTCTGCACCCTGCCTCTCCACCCCCTCACCCCATACCTACCTCTGGAGCTTGGCACATGATCATCGGTGGACCGGGAACACGTCTGCACTCTTCAAAGCTGACCGCAAACTGAGGAAATGCCGGTAAGCTGTATAATGGGCTAGATAGGGATTTTCAACTTTATTGCATATCTCAGGCATTTTTTGGAATTTTTGCACCAAATTTTCAACATGGGGTTTTTGGGACCCCTTCTCATGAATGATGTCACTGTCTTGGCGTTATTCGGGCCCGAAGGGTGATTTCGCAGTCACTGCGCGAGTCACTGCGTGAAATCACTCTTGGGCCTGAATAATGCCATGACAGTGACATCATTCATGAGAATCACAACTGTTGAAAATTTGTCAAAAATTAAAAAAATACTGTTTTACTGAAAGTGTGTTGTGCAGTTCCTACGTGGCTCATAAGATCGCAAATTTTCAATATTTTCACTCCAGATTTTCAACATTGCCATTTTACCACACCTCCTTATGAGCAGTACAGCTGTCATTTTTCACATCCTGCCCAAATCGTGTTTCCGCCCATGTAGCGCAGAATGGCGCAGTCAGTGTGCAAAATTAATATATGGGACACATTAAGAAAATCACAGTGACACTGTTCATGAGCAGAGGTCTTAAAATGACTATGTTGAAAATCTGGTGAAAAAATTCCTAAAAATGACTGTTTTACGAGCGTGTGTTGCGCAGTTCCTACGCACACTCGTAAGTTCATGAATTTTCAATATTTGCACTCCAATGACTTCCAAATACCTAAACAGCACATAGAAGCAAGCAACATTCGGCATTGACAAATGCTTGTACTTCCTTGTCACTGATTTTTTTAAGCCATGTCCAAGTGCCAAATACCACTGCAAATACCTGCAAGCGAACGTTCGGCATTGACAAATGCTTGTTACGTTTGTGACTGTAAGAAGACCCTTGATGATATCTTTCCCTAACTTGCAGATGAATCTCTTTAAGAGCATTAAATGTTTTTTATTCTAGTTTCCAATAATGTCAAGTGTCTATTCTGCCCCGAAAAAACATGGGTCCAATTCTCAAAAGCCCTGTGCAAGTCGCACCAAAGGTGACTTGTGCCAAATGCCATTTCCCCAGGGACCCTTTGCCAGATTCACTATTGGGCAGGGTCACAGCAGCTAAGTCCCATGACTTCTGCCAGCCAAGGTAGTGCACTAAATGGAGGGTGCACTTGCACAGGTTGTTGCAAGCCAGTGGCGTTATCAGCTGAGTGTCACAAGGCCCCCCCAAGCCTCAATCCCCAATACAATAAATTGTCAATGCCCAGCAGGGCTATAGGATCCAACTAGCCCCGATCCCCAATAAAATTGATTGTCAATGCTGTGCAGGGTTATTGGACCCCCCCAAGCCCTGATGCCCGAGTATCAAAAAAAGAAGCCCTCATGGGCCAGTGCCCCCCCAGACACAATCCTGATCCCGATATGTGAAATAATCATCCCTTATGGGCTAGCAGACCCCCCACAGCCCCAATCCTTATATGTGAAATAATCAGCCCTTATGGGCTAGCAGATCCTCCCACAGCTCAGATCCCGAATCCAATATCCATGAACCCCGAATTATTACCCTGTCATTGTTAACAAAAAACAAACAGATACACTGTAGACCTGGTGATCTAGTGGCCCTCCATCCCCTACCCAGCAGTTCCAGACCAACCCACTCCCCTTACCCATACCCAGCTGGTGACTGGCACAGTCCATGTCTCACCGCCATGGCCAGCTGCCAACTGAGCTCTTCTAAGAGCATGTATGCACTCAGTGAGTGATAGCAGCTGTCATTCACTAAGCGTATGTTATTTATAGTATGCATTCATAGAAGAGCTCAGTTGGCAGCTGGCTATGGTGGTGAGAGTTGGGATGTGCCAGTCACTGGTTGGGTATTGGTGGGGGGGAGCGTGGTGGTATGGCACTGCCAGGTGGAGGTGGGGGCCACTAGACCACCAGGGCTACAGTAGTTCTGGGTTTTTATTTGAAATGATGACAGGGTAATAATTCAGGGTTCAGGGATCAGAGATTGGGGATCAGGGTGGTGGGGGGTCTGCTAGCCCATAAGGGCTGAGTATATCAAATATCAGGATCAGGGCTGTGGAGCTGGGGTGGGGGCTGCTAGCCCACAAGGGCTTCTTTTTTTTCAATACTCGGGAATCAGGCTTGAGAGGCTGGTAGCCCATGACGGCATATTTATTACTACAATGGGGCACATTGGCACAACCTCTGGTGGACGCAAAGTACACTTATAAAAAGCTCACAGCTGGTTTAAATGTACAGTACTTTGATGGGTTGTTTCAGAATCCCAAATTTTGGGGTGTGGTGGCTGTCCTTACAGAATAGGGTGCAGCTGCTGCTGTAACCCCCTTGTGCCATGTCACAGTGGGGTTTATGGTGCAACAGGTGGTGTAGTTCCACTTTGGTGCAAGCAGATTGCATTATGTCACAGACTGCTTGCTAGAATCCCACATGTCGCAACTCATGGCGCAAAGTGCTACTTGCATCATTCCACTTGGCGCAAGTCACTTTAAGCTATGCGTAACCTTTGTAGAATTGTCCCCCCTCACTGAAAACCTAACACCCAGATATTCATAATGGGCTCAATTCTCAAAGGAACAGTTACGCCAGACATAAGTTACACATATGCATAAAATGCACCCAAAAAGTTGCAACATGCGACTTGTGGTGTATTATAGAATATTTGCGACTTACATCAAAGCCTAACACAAAAAGCATAAGCTGCGGCTTGCATCATATAAAAGGGTGCATGTCGCAGCAACAGTGTTGCAATTGCACAGTTGATAATGGCACAGGTCCCTGTGACAGTGGTGAGCAGAGAATGATGCAAATCACAGCTAGAAGGCAGAGGCACAAGAAAAACTTTAGCCATGAGGAAGTTAACATTCTTTTGGATGAAATAAAGACCAAACCTGACCTTTTGCTCAGCAGGGGTGGTGAGAAGTCAAGGAGGGACAAATGAAAAAAGGCATGGAAAAAGGTGACCAGGAAGGTTAATGAAGAAGAAGAAGAAGAAGAATCAGCATTAATATAGCGTTATGGCCGCACAAAGGTGAACTGTGAGGGACTTGCACAAAAAATACAATGACATGACAATGTGGTGCAAGCTAAAGCTAGCACTCAACAAGCATTGTACCCAGGCCACAGGCAAGGTCCCAGCCAGGAACATCCCCTGACAACCTATAAGCAGTGGATAGCAGCCCACCTCAACTGCCACAGCATCAGTGGGGATAAAATCAAATCAAATCAACTTTATTTTTATAGCACCTTTCAAAGCCAAAGCACTGTACATAAAACATATACATAATGATAAAAATTTTAAAACAACATTAAAATATAACAACCATAACTAAATAAATGCTAAACTAAATAAATATGTCTTCAAACCAACTTTAAAACAATAGATGGTTGGGCATTCTCTCAACCAATGAGGTACAGAATTCCACAGGTTTGGTGCTGAAAAAGCAAAAGCATGAGATCCTGCTGTCTTAAATCGAACCCTGGGAATCTCCAGCAATCCCTTATTGGTGGAGTGGAGAGGACAGAGGTGGCAGTAGGGAATCAGGAGATCTTTCAGGTAACCAGGTCCCTGGTCATATAGGGCTTTAAAGGTTAGTAAACCAACCTTAAAGGTGAACCGCCACCTAACAGGCAGCCAGTGCAGTTCATGGAGCACAGGTGTAATATGACTGGTTCTAGAAGTCCCATTCAAAAGCCTGGCTGCCGCATTCTGCACCAGCTGCAGGTGGTGGATATCAACCCCAGGTAGCCCTAGGTAGAGGGAATTGCAGTAATCAAGATGGGTAATGACAAAGGCATGGACCAATGTTGGAAGATCACCCGGAGGAACCAGGTGGTTCACCTGGGTGATATTCCTCAGATGGTAAAAAAAGGATTTGACGACAGCTGACAACTGAGATTTTAGGGTCAGACCATCATCAAAAATAACACCCAGATTTCGCACCAGATCGGAGGTAGGGAGCAGCGTAAGACCAAGTAACAAACCTGATGGTTGTCCAGCTCCCAAGCCCGCCCCTGGACGACCTGGGTCCACTACCAATACCTCAGTCTTTTCCGGATTCAGTCTCAGCCAGCTGGAACTCATCCAAAGTCTGATCTCAGCAAGGCAGTTATTCAGCACGGAGAGTGCATCATCCTGGCCAGGCAGAAAAGACAGATACAGCTGGGTATCATCTGCATAGCAGTGAAGACCCAAACTGTATCGCCTAATGATTTCTCCCAATGGCAGCATATACACTGCAAACAACATGGGAGCTAAAATGGAGCCCTGCGGTACCCCACAAGGCAGGGAGTGAGTGCCAGAGGAATAAATTCCAGTGGCAACTCTCTGAGATCTGTCTGTGAGGTAAGAATGAAACCATTTGAGGACTGTACCAGACAGCCCACAATAAACCCTCAGGCAATCCAATAGCACACCATGGTCTACAGTGTCAAATGCAGTAGAGAGATCGAGAAGGACCAGAATGGTACATGCCTTTCAATCTCTAGCCATTAGGAGATCACTCAGTACCCAGACAAGGGCAGTCTCCGTGCTATGCTTCTTCCTGAAACTAGACTGAAGAGTATCATAGACATTGCGAGTTATAAGATGATCATCCAGTTGCAAAGCAACCGCCTTTTCAATAACCTTACCAACAAAAGGCAGGTTAGAGATAGGCCGGTAGTTAGCTAGACAATCTGGATCTAAGGAGGGTTTTTTAAGGAGTGGTCGAATGACTACCTCCTTGAGGGGGTCAGAAAAGACCCCCCTCTCCAAGGACTTCCAGACAATGTTAGCAAGGATTGGGCAGATAACTTCTACACATCCTACTAAGAGAGGTGTAGGGCCCGGATCCAAACTACAGCTGGTTGGTCACAATGTTTGGATGATCTTCACAATGTCACTGAACTCCAGCCGACGAAAATCTGACCAGACAGACCGAGTACATGCCACTTCCCATCGACCACTGCAATCCGCCATAGGAGAGGTCAGACCGATGCCAGACCTGATGCTGGAAACCTTATCTGCAAAGAACCGAGCAAACTCCTCGCATCTTAGCTGAGAAAAAGCTTCTCTGGGCTGGAGGCAGATTGGATTGCACAATCTGTCCACAGTCCGGAAAAGCTGAGCTGGTCGGTTCTGTGCAGCAGAAATCTCCCTGGACAGGAACTCTGCCTTCTTATGGGTGATTTCTGATTGATAGCCATCATAATGTGCCATCAAGCTAAGCCTGTCAGCATCATTACTGGACTTCCACCAGACTCTATCCAACCTTCGGCCAATTCGCCTTAACTCCTTCAAGGAGCCATCAAACCAAGGGCTCTTTGGATGGAGGGTGAGAGGCCGAACATGAACAGGAGCAATTTTGTCCAGAGCATCTCCCACAGCCTTGTTATAGGCTAGTACGAGATCATCTGGACTCATGCATTCACTCAGCAAGCCTGGTAGATCCAGTACCGCCATTAGGTCACTGGGGTTAATACCCCTTAAAGGGCAGTACCGAACCATCTCTGTAGGGGCAGACCTCTTAGGGGGGCCCCTGAAACTGAACCTCATGGTGTGATGGTCAGACGAGCTGACTGGTTCCACCCCCAAATCAGCGATCTCCATACCCAAAAGAAAGATCAGATTCAATGAATGACCCCTTACATGGGTCGAGGAGGTAACCACCTGTGTTAGGCCCAGCACTTTCATCAGCTGGAGGAGATTTTGACCAAAGTGCTAGAGTTCATTGTCAACCCAGGCATTGAAGTCCCCCAGAACTATCAGTCTGGGAAACAGCAACATCATGTCGACAATGAAGTCTGCTATCTCCTGCAGGAAATCTCCACCATCACCTGGTGGATGGTTATCGAGGAGAATCCCACAGCCTACACCCTCTCCCAGGATATATTCAAAGGATCTGGTACTTCCCAATGGCACATCCACAAGGCCCAGCTCAGTCTTAAACGTAATGGCCACACCCCCACCCCTACAATCCAACCTTGGACGGTGTATCACTGAGAACCTGGCTGGAATTGCCGAGGCCAATATAGGACCTGGATTTTCATCCAGCCAGGTCTCAGTGATGCAAGCCAGATCAGTTGATCCAACAAGATCAGCTATAATAGCTGTCTTATTTTTAATAGATCCGGCATTGCATAGCACTGCCAAGGTGGGATGAGCTGTCGAGGAAGACCTCAGCACCTGTCCATTAAAATCAGAACCCTTGGGTATGAGGACAAGACAAGAATAGCCCCCATCCTGACCCCATTTTTCCCCAGGGCATCTCCTGAACCCCAAAACCCCAATCCGCCCACCCCCTCCTGTCCCCAACAGACCCAGCTCTCCACCTTCGCCTATGCTTCCTGAGAATGCCCAACGCACAACACCTAAAATAGGTGTCAAATGACAAGGGAGGGCATTCAAAGGGACATAATTCCCTGAGTCTGAAGGGGGAATAATGCCCAACAGTTGCTAAACCTCCCCAACACATTATAAATAAACAAACAGGAGAGGAAACAAAATTAATAACAAAAATAAACCTATCAATATCAAATAACCAAAAAAGAAAAAATATAATAAATTCACTCCTCACTCTCTCTCACAGAGGAAGGAATCAAACAAAAACCAAACACTATTGCATATTAAAGACAAAACAAAATAATATCCAACCCAAAATATAACCCCAAATAACAATAAAGTACAATTCTGATAACTGCAACAACAGTTTGATCATCTGTTATTGTCCAAAAAACACAATGTCCAGTATCTTCATGAGCTGCTGAGTTTCATTTGAGAAGTTGTAAAACAAATAATAATAAATCAAAAATGAGAAAAGTGGCACTCTCACTGCCACAACAAAGGATAATAAATCCAAGCTGAAAAGTTGTGGCACTCTCACTACCACAGCAACTGCAATTTAAATTGTACATAAGTCTCTGATATTAATGAAGCTCTCTCACTGCTTTCCAAAGGAAAAAAATGTGATTACAGTACCTGAGGATGATGAAGTACTGAAAAAACAGCAAACCCTTGTAAGTCAAATCCAGGGAGAATAGTACCAATATTACTGGCCAGAAGAAAAGGAGGGGGGCCGGAACAAGAGACACCCCACTTAGCCCACCAAAGCCACCCAGTCAAACTAGGAGGCCATAAGGAGCCAAGGAGGAAGATTATCCACCAGCCTTCCAACTGGAAGCCTCAACCCCCACAGGGAATCCCAAGAACCGGGCACCCAGATTCCATCACAGGCCAGCTCGGGATCCACGAATTCCATTCCAAGTCCAGCTCCAAACACTCCCCAGAGATAAAAATCCGACGAAGCTCCAGTGATAGTCAACCAAACAGTGCCGACACGGTGAACCAAAGAAACCGCAGTCGATATCCAAAAGACCGCCAGCCACTCCAAAATCCGAGTCCAGAGCATGAGAAGCAACTACTGCCAAACAGCAAACACAAGCTGCCAAATCCGAATCTGGATCCGAAGTCGAGAATGCCAAACGTCAGGCAGGTATCCGAAAAGCCACTTGATAAAAATTATAGATTTTTAAACAGCAAATATAGCAAGTTGTAACGAGTTTAAAAGCAGCAAGATAATAAAGCTGCTCCAAAAGCCGACAGTAAACAGATAGCAGCAGAACGCAAATATCGCTGTAAAGGCTGGGTAATTAGAGAAAAAATGAAATAACTACCGAGAGAGTCTCAGACGACCTAGCCTTGTTGCAGCAATCAAACAAAATTAAAACAGCAATATAAACAGCAATAAAATAAACTTAAAAAATACTAAAAACAAAGCTTAACAAAGCTTAACATAGTGGCTTAGATAACAACATTAACGCCTTCAGGCTGCAGAGCAGCAGAGGTACGCAGACAGGTTGGGAGTGCAACACAATCAAGGCTGTGTGTAGTGAGTGATGTGTGCAAATACCAGTGGGACTGAGTGTGAGACAAGTGTCTGTGACTGCATGTGTGTGCGAGCCTATGCAGCAGACAACAAGCCACAGGCATATGCCACAGCGCCACAGTGCAATGTCAGCATGGCAACCATGGTGGTATGGCCAGTGACACAAATAACAAGCACACTGCCATGTACAGGCTGGGCTGTGATCCTATATGGCCACCACACCCAGGCATGCACAGTGTGGGACATTACAGCCGCTGACTGGCTGACCCATGGCAGTGGTGCGTGTGATGTTGGTGCAAGTGGAGCACAGCCCCACAGCACACCACTGAAGGGGGGAGGATGTACCTGATGGTGCCTATGTCGATTGCCAGATGACACTGAATGGGAATATCACATCCCCAGAGCAGCCATCCACACAGATAGCATGTGTACAGGCCCGGAGCCACCTGTCACACTGAGGGCTGGCAGTCAAGGTGGACAAGGACCATGGCGTCTGAGGCCACAGGGCTGTACATACATGTATCCTGGGCAGATGGGTCATGGGTGACAGGGTGACATTGACAGCAACTGATGATTCCCTCTTTCACCCAGAAGGACCACAGTAGCATCTGGGGGATGTAGAGAAGGAGACCCACAAGGGAGTGGTGGACAGCAGGCCAGTAAGGAGGAGCCAGACAATGATGGGGACAGCAGCACAGAAACATTAAGTGGAATGACAGATGGCCAGGGAGAGTCTGAGGAGGCGGAGAATGAGCCAGAGGAGGAGGGGGATGCTGCTCAGGAGGTGTCAGAGAAGGAGGTGGAGGGTGTGGAAGATACAGAGATGTTGCAAGAGAAGTCCAAGAGGACTGTGGACACCACTGGCCAGTTGTCTGCCACCAAGAACTGGCCACAGGAAATGAACACTGCACGGGAGACAGTCCAGACACCCAGCCTGCAGGACAATGTGGCTGAGGAGCTCAGTCCCATCAGCGTGACAGAGCTGGAGGCCCACCTGGATAAGGCAACCAGGAACCTACAGGAATAGCTCATGCCACCACCCTACATATGGACCTATTGTCAGTCTGTGGTTGAGGGCCAAGAGGAACTAACGCAACATGTCAGCACAAGGAGTACCAGTATGCAACAACTTCTCCAGTGCATGGAGCTACAGCTGGCTGAGATGACACAGGCAATACAGGCAGGCCCCGGGGACACAAATGTTATCCTCTCCAATATTGTGGTGGTACTGCATGTCATGTGCAACAGTTCCCAGGGGCAGCTGGAGGCTCTGCAGCAATGCAATAATGCACTTGAGCATATGGTCATGCAGCAACAATGTCACACAGAGGCAATGACAGCAGCACTGCTGGACATAGCTGATGCACTAAGGGTCTGACCAGAGCCCCCCACCATGCCACCCTGGGATGATCACCACACACAGGCAATAACACAACTGCAGAGCCATGCAACAGGTACACACGTGCATCATGCCACAACAGCAACAAGCGTGGTGGCACAACACACCATGCCTCCATAGGAACTGTCCCCGCACACACAATGCACCCATGAGCCAGACAGTGGCAATGAAGTGCCCAGCAGCATTGGCAATGTACAGTCCCCCAGGGAAGCCCCAGCCACACACACAACCACACCTCCAACAACAGCCACATCCACCCCCCCCCCCAGCAAGGGCCAAGACCCATGCAGGCACAGGCCGCAACAGTGAGCAGACAGCAGACACAGACAAGTGCAGCAGTAGATAAACTGGTGCAAGGCCCATGAGACAGTGGCACACATGGCACAGTGGTGCAAGAACTGCCTCAAGGCAGTGGCACACAGTCCAGGAGGCGGGGCCAGAAGTGATGGACTATGTCCACTGAGAACATACAGGCTGAAACAACAGCCATTGGCAATGTAGAGGCAGGGGGAGAGGACATTGTGCGCAGCACCAGAGGTACACACACACACACACAAGCCCAAAGACCCGCCCAACAGGGTATTTTCCATACCCGAAGCCACCTCTCCCAAACACAGTGGCACATATATGGTCACATAACATGGATGACGTTACAGACCCATGTGCACATCAAGGACTGCACAGGACAACACAGTGGGTGGGGAGACATGTAGGAGTGTATACAGGAATGGGTTATATAGTGTGTATACTGTAGAGGAAGTGATAAGGTGCTGGGTAGTCACCTGTAAATAATTTGCAATGGGTACAGAGGGACATACTTTTTGTCTGGTACATGTTGATGCACAGACACGGTCACTGAATAAAGCTTTGAATGACACACATTGTTGATGGTGGTGAATTATTTTTCCAGTCATTCACATGTAGGTAGCAATAGCATTGTATGGCCCCATGGGACTGCAGCCAGTTAGGGGTGGGCAGCATGCCATTGGGGGGGCTGTACATGTGTATTAGAGGGATGCAGTGGCACAACACATTGGGAAGACATGGCCCAGAGGCATACACTGTGCTATACATATGTGCCACAGTAATGCACGTGCAAATGTCACACACACCAACTTAGAGTTGGCAGTGTATGTTTGGGTTCAGGGAGTCCTGACTCCTATGCACTACACTGCAATGACACACATGGAAGATGATGGCATAGGCAGGATGTGTGCACCATCATATGTGACACATGCCATGGCATGGGATGACAGCACTATAAATCTGCACTGTCCAAGAGGGGGGCCCTTGCATTAACCACAGCAACCATGGTACACAAGGAACTGTTGCATGATGAATGACAGATGCCATGGGCACATGTGCTGTTTTGTCAGTGCTGCATTGCATATGCCATCCCCAAGACCCACTGCTGAGAGAATGTTAATAAGACATGCTCCAATCCAGCCATCATGAGGGCACCTGCCCACAGCATGTGACCTGTGGGCACGACGCCCTAGACAGGGTCACCTCTAATGGTCACTGTAGCCACCAGGTACTACTCACCGGCCATGGCCACCCGATGATTTGTACAGTGTCGCCACGACAGATGTGTAGAACCGGGCAGAACATCACTGCTTTAGGATGGTGTAATGCTCCACCATGGCCTAGTGCTACCAGTACCACCTGTAGGGCTCTGTAGGCCTTCAGGTGTAGCACTGCCACACAAGCCCACAGCCAGCCCACTGATAGAGCTGACAGTGTACAGTGGAGTCTGTCCTGTGCATGTGTATGCACATGCATGCAAGGTGGGGTGTACATGCTACACCACAATAGCAGACTGCCACCGCAATGTCACATGCTAACATATACCACACCATAGTGCTGACTGTGTGACCACAAGCCTATAATGGCAATCACACATTTTGGTGGACACTGGGACCTCTGGGCACAAATTACACAGTGACACGGTGGGTTCCATGTCATAACAGCGATCATCAAATGGCGATCGCCATTTGGGCGAGTGTACATCTCCGAAAATAAATAACGGCGATGTACACTCGCAGCGACTACAAAACTGGCAATGGGATTACAAGATATGCATGGGGCTGCACCCCCACACCCCCTTAATTAAAGATTCTCAACTCCAGAGGGGTGCATGTCGGGATGTGTGTAAAACTTACAAAAATAAAAAAACTTCCCTGATGCAAAAAGTAATCCAGCCCCAGAAATGAACTGGCACCCTCTCATCCCTAGTCTACCACCCTACCCACCATGCCACATGGCCAGCTCGGCAGCCAACCGCCACACTACCACCCACATACCCTCCTTCCCCTTCTGCCCATCGCACAGTGCGGTGCCTCCCCCACACCCTTGTACACATCCTGTCACCATATTTTCCCACTGTGGTATCCTCTCACTACCCTGCCAGGTAGCCCAGAACACAGGCACCGTAATTGAGTCACCCTTTTTGCAGTTGCTCAATCATGGTCGCCATGTTCACAAGATACCTACTGTACATGGTGTGTCTGAAACAATGAACAATTGTTATTTGCTAACACAACACCCCCTCCCCAACAACAAAAGAAGAGTAAGCCAGAATCCACCCCAAACTACAATTGAATGAATACAAAGGACCAATTCCACCCCACACGACAAGAAGAAGAAACGGTGCTTCCCCCCAACCTCAACAACAATGCGAACAACAATACAGAGGAGAAATCCCACCCCCTACCCCCATCAACAACAAGTACAACAGTCAAATGGTGCAAACCCCCCACCACCACCCGCTACAATGTTTGCAACAGTTCAGCAGTGCAGTCCCTCCCACAACACCAATTAGCAATATAGACAAGTGCATCCATCCCCTCCCCCTGAAGCAACATTAAATACAATACAAAGGACCATTCCCACCCCCTGCCCCCACCACAACAAGTACAACAGTATAACTGGCCATTACCCACCCAAGCAACAACATTCACAAGACTGTACAACAGCCACCCCCCCACTCCTCAAAAACAGTTGGTACAGTACAGCACTACGCCCTCACCCCTCCCACAGGGTAGACAGCGAGTCTCATAGGGATCCATGCAGGTGTGCCACATCTGGCATTATAGCCTCCACTAGCACCTGGTCCCTGTCCCTGTGTGGTTGGGATGGGGAAACAGGGGCATGCTGCCCATCATCCTGGGCCTCGGCCTGCTGTGCATGCCCATGGTCCTCTCCCTCAGCGGGCACAATGTCAGGGTTTGGGGCCTCTGTCTCACTGTTCTTAATGACCACAGGACTTCCGGCCTTCTCCAGGTGTTCTTCCACCACCTCCATCTCCTGTGCACCGTCCTCTTCCTGCAGGCCATGTCCATGGGCAAAGCCACCTTGCACCACATCCACCGATGTCTGTCGGTGCTTTTTCATGAGTCCTGGCCTTGCTCCTCAGGGACCTACTGTGCTTCATCTATGGTCTCAGGTTCAGCTGGGCTGGCAGATGCTTACTCAGCCTGGTTTTCGTCGTTTTCCTCCTCACTGTCTGGTGGCAGAGGCTTGGCCCTCCTCAGCTGGTGTCAGGTGCACAATGCATAAGCATGTGCATCCCTCCTCTTCTGGTCTGCCAATGCCTGCATTAGTGCCCCATGGAGGGGGCTCTTGAGACATGGTCTACCATGGTGTGCAGTACCTGTAACATGGAACAAGACACGTATCAGTGAGCAGTCATGGCACTAGCCATGTGACAGTCCAGAGGTGATGGCATGGGGCAGTGTTTGACACCTTCCCCCATATATTATCTGTACATTGCACTGGCCCTACCACTGTGGCCATGCTGCCACATGCCACCCCTGTGCTGCACACAACATTATGCTGCAATTTCCATTTGCACCTCTGGTGCATAACCTGCCCACTTCCCCCATGTGCCACGTGTACATACATGCCACATGTGTGCAACGCACCATGCACACACAACTCCCTTGGGTACATGACTGGTGGTGGTGTGTGGTCCACACCACCACCTGCACATATGCATCCACACCCTGGCCCTGTTTTCCGGGATGCCCCCACTTACCTTGCCATGGACAGTTGGGCATGGCTGCTTGTTCCTCTGCCTGTTGCACCCATACCACATCACCAGTCCCCTGTGCTCCTGCAGCTGCATGGCTATGACCTATGGAGACAGGGTCAGTACACTTGTGTGAGTGTGATTGTCACACAGCCATCCACTGGATGCCATAGGTGTCTGCCTGGGTGGAAGTCTGTGTGTCCTACCTACCATCTGCAGGTTGCTGGTCAGTCCTCATTGCTGCATCGCTGCTGGAGGCCATGTCCAGCAGCCACTGCAGGATCCTAGGGTCACACCTGGTGAGGTTCTGCAAGCAGTGTTTGAGCTGGTGGCGGTACACCTGATGCCACAGACCCTCTCCAGGCATGCCCCGATCTGCTTTCATTGTAGTGCACCTTTGCTGTAGTGTGTGTGTGCCGTAGTGGCATCATAACCCATGGCAGCTGTGGGTATCCATTGTCACCTGTGGGATGTAGGTGGCACACCATTAATGTGTAGGAGGGCACATGTCACACACACTGGAATGTTGCATCTGCAGGGACAAGGTGCTTTTTTGCATGCCAGTGGCACCTACCAATGAGCATCCTCCTGTGATTTGTCCCCCTCAAATACCTCCTGTTGTAGGAGTCCTGTAAGCTGCAGTTGTGGAGGACGTAGGAGTCATGGCTGGAACCAGGGTACTGGGCTACCACATCCAGTATGTGGCACTGGCTATCACACACCACCTGCATATTCATGGAGTGGAAGTCCTTTCTGTTGATGTACACCTCTGCCTTGCTTGGTGGTGCCCTGATGGCTATGTGTGTACAGTTGATTGCCTTAAGCACATGGGGAAAACTGTGCAACTTCATAAGATGCCTGCTTTATCATCTGCTGCTGCTGTGCATCCTTCAGGAATGTGATGTAACTGTCCGTCTGGTCCATCATCACATCCAGGAACTGCCTGAGGCACCCGGTCAAGGCTGGCTGTCAGATGCCCACAGTGCACTCTATAGATCTTCCCAAAAGTCTTCACACAGCTCAGCTATGGTGGCCTTTGGAAGTTGATAGCGTGTGATGTACTGCTCCTCAGTGAGATCCAGGTGTGATGTCCTGGATCTGTACACCCGTGGCACATGGCGTCTGGCTTGTATGTTCTGCACTGGTTGCTTCCTGTTCCCCTGGTTCCTGCCATCACACTGCCTGCAGTGCCCATGCCATTTCTCCAGTAGCATTAATCCCAGTATGGCTGATGGTGCTGTCATCACATTGTCATTCTCAGCAGGAGTGTCTGCACACTGCTTGAGCCACAGGGACTCTGCTGTCTGTTTCACAGGGCCCCCTTTTATACTCTGCTGAAATTACACCTGCTCCCCCCAGTTGTAACTTACACCTTTTGCAAGTGGTGTATCTTGCCATTTGGTTGCTTATAGAATCCCAGAAAAGGGGATATTGCTGCTTTTCTTTGGCACATGTCGGTTTACGCCAATGAGCATCTCAGAGTCTGGCGCGAGTGCTGCATAAGTCGACTTTAACGCATTGGGTTTACACCATGGTGCAGGCCACATTCAAGAATTATGCATGTTGCAACTGTTTGGAGCAACTTGCACTTTTTTTTTTATTTATTTAACCAGGTATAGCACACTAAGCTGAAAGCTTTTCTACAGGAGCAACCTGGGAGCACAAGGAGGTTAAGTGACTTGCTCAGGGTCACACAGTATGCAAGTGGAAGCTCTGGGATTCAAACCCAGGTCTGGTCTGCTGGATGTCACCAAATTTGCAGCTCAGAGCCTTAGACCACTGCGCTATACTGCCTCCAAGACACAATGCCAAGGCACTTTGTGCCATTCTGTTTGGTGCAACTACGTTTCACCTGGCATACGTTTTTGTGAATCAGGCCTAATATCTTTCGGTTCCAGTTGTTTGGTTCCCTATATATAACCTGGGAATCTTCTTGCCCCCATTCCCAAAAATGACCAGTTTGGTTTATAAGAAGATTATTTTCATTACACAACTTAAAAAAAGGTCCAATTTCCTTTGCAGGCCAAGCAGTGATGTAAACGACAAAACAATATTGTCAGCATAAGCTAACAAGATTACATTTCTATCAAACACTTTAGGGGAAAGGAAGTCAGGACAATATAACTATTTAATAATTCAATTTATATACAAATTAATCAGTTTGGGGCCAAAAATACATCCTTTGTGGACTTCAATATTTTTTTTGAATTCTAGAAGTTAAATTACCAGATTGAGTGTATTGTACCTGCACCCAGGTATTATGATGAAGACTTATTAAGGGGCCAAAAAAGCATCTATGCAGAATGCTCAAAACTTTTGCCACAAAAATATACAGCTAATACTATCAAAAGCTGTTTTAATATCTACAAATCAACAACATAGCTTAGCTTTTTTGATAGAAATATATTTATAAAGAAGATTGGATAACATGTAATAACCTTCTAACCTGTCATATTGTATAGTAGACTGATTACACTTGAAACCATTCTGTGCCTCATCTAAGAGATGATTTTCAAAGACCCCAAGATCTAGTTCTGAAATATAATGTTACAAAATATCTTTTGTGATGCATCTAAAAGACTAATGGGTCTATACATACTTGAATCCGTGACTTGTCTCTTTTTATAAATTGGGTATATAGTACTGCCCTTCCTTAAAAACCTGTTGAATACTGTATATTAACAAAATGAGAGTCCACCAATCTGGGAATGCTTTATAAATATTTGCTAGGATTTGGTCAGGACCTGGAGCTTTACTGGCTTTAATCAAGAGAAAGGCCTACATAATATTTTCAGGAAGAAAGATAACTGGTCTAGGAGATACATAGAGTCTTAACAAGCCATACCTTTGTTTTTCCACTGGGAAAAAATATAATGCTTCAAAGTGAGCAACCCAAGACTGAGGCTTAATATAAGCCTCAATCTTGGTAATGTATTGGTTATAACCAAGAATGACTAATATCCAAAAGGTTTTAATATCTTTAATATCTTGATCCAATACTACCTTTTTAAATTTATTCCACATTTTAATTTGATATTTCTCTTTTTCTATCTTGCAGAGTTTTTTATAATCTTCCTACATTTGTTTAAGAGCTTGAGATTTTCTCTTGTCCTATGCTTTTTAGTATACCTCATGAGTTTTTTTATTCCTAGTTTAGCAGTCTTGCATTTTGCATGAAACCAAGTCTGTTTGATGGGTTTAGCTTGTTTATTCTGAATAAAGGTTTTAGAATGTTACTTATTTCCAACCATGCATCAATAACATTGATATTATCTTTAACTGTACAAGAGACTATTCCTGATCTCATGATAGAGACAGGGTCTGTAGTAAGTATAGTGGAGATTGAATCAACCACATCGCTTTGCCATCTTAATCTCTTTGTATTTATTACCTCTAATGTATTCTAAGGAGAAGAAGCACAATCCATTTTCCTGCCAAAGTTTGAATAGCAAAAAGTAATGAGGATCAGTGAGTGAGCTGAGTTAGACTGATCTAGAACGTTAAAGTCTAGCAAGTTTTCCATAGCACATTGATTTATACAGGCAAAATCAATATTCAAAGACCCCATGAGACTGTCTTACATGCTGGACCATTGGACATCTAAGGACTCAGCTCCAAGCAGCATGGGCAGAGATTGCGCTCCTCAAATCACATATTCAGGAGGAAATGTATTATAAGAACTGCCCACCATTTTCCCAACATCGAACTGAAGCACCTCGACAGCAGAGGGTAGTTGGTCCAGGAGATTGGCGGTGGTTAGGAGGGGAAAACTGGGTGCCCTATCACTCAGTGCTCTCCAATGTATCACCTCCACAAACCATATAAAAACTACAAACAGGTATCTGCCTCTATCTCCAAAATCAAACAATGGGGCAGAGGACACTGCAGAGCAGGACACTGTGCACAGGAGCTAGCACAACAAAACTCACCCAAAACAGGGAGCAAAACAAAAAAAGCAAAAAGGAAACCCAAAACACTTCTGATCATAGAAGAATTCATGATTCAGGGAGCTGATACCTACCTCCAGCCGGGAGCAATGGTCAGATGTCTCCCAGGTACATCAGCGTGAAGAAACACTGACCGCATTGCTAAAATTATGCAGGAAGCAGGAGAAAACATCGATGTCCTGGTACACATAGGGACTAATGATTTCACCAGCCAGTCAGTTGTAGAGACCAAGGAGCACCTGACCAGGCTGGGAGACAAACTGCCATCCATTTCATCTGGCATCTTCTTCTCTGAGATCCTGCCGGTCTGGGAGAAAGTGGCACATGGATGGAAGGTCAGAGCAGGGGAAATAGGGGAGCTAAACATGTGGCTCATGGGCTATAGCCAGGAAAAAGGACACAGATTTGTAGGTAACTGGCAACAGTTTTGGAAGTGAAAGTTCTTTAAATTCGATGGACTGCATCTGACTAAGGAGGAAGTCAGTGCATTGGGGCAGAAGTTTGACATCTTTGCAGAATATTTAAACTAGCAAATGGGGAGGGGGTGCAGCACCTGATACATCGAATGGGAAGAACACCCTTCCCCCTTCAGCTAGTGATCAAGCAGGAGTTCAGCATGTTTATAGTTCATTTGCATTACCAGGTAAGGAAAAAGGTCTGTCTCCCGTTACGACACACAGGGGAAATGTAGGACCTCACCCAACAACTAACACATTGAAATCTGGCCAATGGAAAATCATGTACACAAATGCCTGCAGTCTGGGAAACAAGATCCCAGACCTGCAGGCAACAATGACAGAGGCTAAACTGGACATAGAAGCCATTAGCGAGACATGGTTTACCAGTAACCACACTTGGGAGACTTCAGTACCCGGCAATGTACTGTTCAGAAGAGACCGACGTGCAAAAAGGGGGGGTGGAGTGGCCCTTTATGTCAATGAAAATATCAAAGCTACAGAAATTCAGAATACACATAAGGAGCCAGAATAACTGTGTGTCACCCTGGAAACAAGAAATTGGACAACCATACAAACTGGGGTTGTTTACAGGCCTCCAGACCAGAGGTAGAACATAGACACATTACTGTTAGAAGATATACAAAACATGATAGCTAAAGGGGAGGTTCTGATAATGGGAGACTTCAACATGCCAGATACAGATTGGTCAATATCAGCAGGAACATCCATCAGAACTAGACACATGGTGGATTCCCTGCAGGGGGAGGGCCTCAAATAACTGGTACAACAGTCCACAAGAGACAGGGCTATTCTAGATCTAGTACTGACTAATGGGGGAAGGATCGTAGATCTCCAGGTAGAAGGTCACCTTGGGGGCCAGTGACCATCACTTAGATTGATTCAATTTGGCTACTAGAACTAAATCATCCCACTTCAAGGCAAAAATATGGGACTTCAGAGGAGCTGACTTTGATAAGATGGCCAACAGAGTTAAGCTAGCCCTGGCAAAAAGAAATACAGGTGAGGGGCTACAGGCTAATTGGGCAAGCATTAAGGATGCAATACTTGAAGCAACATCCCATTGTGTTAGAGAGAAAAGCAAGACCAAAGAAGGAGGAAACCACTCTAGTTCTCAAAAAACAGTAGCAGAAAAGGACTGAGCCAAAAGGCTGGCCTTCAGGAAATATAAGGGAAACCAGTGGGACGAAGATAGGGAGGCATACCAAACTTCGCTAAGGGAGGCAGGGAAGGCAGTAAGTCAGGCAAAGGCCCAAACCAAGGAAACACTAGCACGAACAGTAAAAGAAGGTGACAAGACTTTCTATAGATACATTAGTGAAAAGAGAAAGTCCAGAGGGGATATTGCTAAGATCAAAGGGGATAAGGGGAAGTGTGTGGAGGAAGACAAAGAGGAAGAGCATCTATCCTAAATAGATATTTCTGCACAGTATTTACTGAGAAGAAGGTAGGGCAGGGTCGACAGCTCAGTACCATGGACACGGGGGGGAGGGAGGTGTGCACTAGTCCCTTCACAAAAGAAAGGGTCCTACAAGACCTCGCTAAGCTCAGGGTGGACAAGGCAATGGGACCTGATGGCATACATCCCAGGGTACTAAATGAGCTAAGGATGGAACTAGCAGAGCATTATCAGAACTGTTTAGTGAGTCTCTGAGCATAGGAAAGGTCCCAGAAGACTGGAGAAAGGCTCTTGTGATCCCACCCCACAAGAGTGGTAGCACGGAGGAGGCAGGGAACTACAGATCAGTCAGTCTTACCTCAGTAGTGGGCAAGATTATGGAGGCACTCCTTAAGGAATGGATAGTGCAACAGCTGGAATCCATAGGAGCACATGATCCAATACAGCATGGATTTACAACAGGAAGATCCTGTCAAACTAATCTCATAGATTTCTTTGACTGGGTAACCAGAGTGGTGGACCAAGGGGGTGCAGTTGATCTTGCCTACCTTGACTTCAGCAAAGCTTTTGATACTGTTCAACATAGAAGATTGATTAATAAGCTGTGTAGGCTCAGGGTAGGTCAGAAGTTGGTCAACTGGGTGGTAAACTGGTTGGCAGGCAGAAAACAGAGAGTGGTGGTAAATGGTATACAGTCAGAAGAGATGTAAGTCACAAGTGGGGTACCTCAGGGATCAGTCCTGGTGCCAGTTCTCTTCGATATCTTCATCAGTGACATTGCAGATGGATTGAAGGGTAAGGTTTGTCTGCTTGTAGATGATATCAAGATCTGCAACAGAGTAGATGATCCAGATGGGGTGGGCAGAATGAGAAGAGATCTGGATAAACTGGAAAAATGGTCAGAAGTGTGGCAACTGGGGTTTAAAACAAAGAAGTACAAGGTCATGCACATAGGGAAGAGAAACCCTGAAGCCACCTAGAGTTTGGGAGGGGAGTTGCTGGCAACCACAAGGGAAGAAAGAGACTTGGGCATCATCACCACAGATGACCTGAAATCATCCAAACAGACCACTAAAGCAGTAGGTAAGGCTAGAGGGATGTTGCGGTGTATTAGTAGGGGTATCGCAAGTCATAAGAGGGAGGTAATAATCCCTCTTTACAAGACCCAGGTTAGGTCCCATCTGGAGTACTGCGTGAAGTACTGGAGGCCACACCTGCACAAGGACATTAACAAAATGGAGGCAGTCCAGAGAACGGCAACCAAAATGGTGCAGGGACTGCATCAGAAAACATATGAGGACAGATTAACGGTGCTCAATATGTATACTCTAGAGGAAAAGAGGAAGAGAGGTGATATGAACAAAACATTCAAGCATCTTAAGGGCATTTACAAGGTGTAAGAGTCTAATATGTTTCAATATAAGAAAAATAGCAGGACAAGAGGACACAGCATGAGATTAGTGGGAGGCCGATTAAGGGGCAATGTGAAGAAGTTATTTTTCATAGAAAGGGTGGTGGATGCATGGAATGGACTACCTCAGGAATTGGTGGATATGAATACAGTGCAGGGCTTCAAACAGGCATGAGGCAGGCATAAGAGAGCAATGCTGATGAGTATGAATATATAGACCATTTACAGAGCAAAGGCCTATGGTACATTCATAAGGTAGAAAAAATGGGCAGACTGGATGGGCCTTGCGGTCCTTATCTGCTGTCAACTTCTATGTTTCTATGTTTCTATGAATACCAGCACAGAAGACTGGGTATATTTAATTTTGGAAATCAGGAGATCCAAGGAAGTTGTGATGAAAATGGCCAGACCAGCTTGGTATCTACCAAATTTTTTGTTTTTATAGTGAGCATAATGTAAGGTGTATAATCAAGTATCGTGGGTGGGGTGACATCATGCCACCATGTTTCTTGAAGACACAAAATGTCATAGGAAGTCAATAAGTTATAAACCTCATGATCTGTTAATTTGGTGACTAGGCCCTTGATAGTCCAGGAAAGAATGCTTAAAGAATTGTAATCATTTATTTATTTATTGATTTGGTAACCGGGTTAGTTCACTGATCAGAAAACATTTCTCTGGCACAGCCCAGGCAAGATACTGGCACAAACAGTGTAAAATACATTGAGAAAACAGTGTGGGTCATACAATGAACATAACAGGTAATCAACTGTATGTCAAGCTAACAGAGAAAATATAAGATATATAGTATCAGATACAGTACATCAACAATTGAGCATAGCAAGGTATATTTTATTTTGGTAAACAGGGTAAGGTTGCTCCATCATTCAACCAAAGGAATAGCAATAGCATTCAGGGCGGGGGGAGAAGAGTGGAACACTGGGGTGGGAGGGGAAAGGGTGGGCTGCAAGGGAGGTGCAGCAGTGCTAGCAGCCTGTGGTCAGATTGTGGAGGACAGAAAGTATATTCTTGATAGAGAATTTGGATTTAGGGGTGGATCGGGGGGGAACATACTGTAGGGATGAGGGGAGGTCATTCCATAGTGAGGGTCTGGCTGCAGAGAAGTTTCTTAGGCCCATCCTCATAGTTATGTTAGGACATTCTAGTTGGAGATGGGAAGACTGGCATAGATTGTGACAGTAGGTTCTGGGCTGGATAAGAAGGGATACTGGAGACTCGGAGGAATTGTGCAAGGTATCAGCAATGGTCTGAGCCAGCAGGTAGAAGCACCGCACTTGTGGATGGAGCCAGTTAAGGGACTGGTAAAGATAGCAGTGGTGATTGAGGAGAGGGGCGTAGAGGACAAGGTGGCATATATGATTGTAGGTAGTGTCCAGGCAGTTCAGGTTGGTAATGAAGGTGAGGGAGTACACCAGGCAGCCATAGTCAAGGAGAAGAGGTTGCCAAGGGCACTAGCAAGGAGGGCTTCCAGTGACAGGTGGTTGATCAGGCAATAACAGAGCCTTATCTTCTGGTTTCAGTGCCTGATCAGTGAGGCAATGTGATCAGTGTAGGTTAGGGATGGGTCCAGGATTACCCCCAGGTACTTGAAGGGAGGAACAGTGTCAAGGGGTGATCCATCTAGGGATTTGACAGTGAGAAGGCTGTCATTGCTTGGCAGTATAGCCTAGAGGTTAGAGTAATGAGCTGTGAATGAGCTTGATATCTGCAGACCTAGAATTGATTCCCACAACCTCCACTTGCATACTGTGACTCTGAGCAAGTCAGTTAACCAGCCCAAAGCTCCCGGGTCACCCCTGAAAACAAGCACTTGTGCCTTGTGGGCCTTACCCTTTTAACAAAGACTAAAAAACCAAAAATTGTGGGCAAGGTTGGAGAGTTTTGGTTGGGAACCAAAACGCATGAGGTTTCTTTTGGCAGCACTGACCAACAGTTTATTAGTATAGAACTAAAAATGTGCCTTGCAGAAATCATCGGTAAGAGTGGTGAATAGTGAGATGGAGTAGGGGTCACTTTGGTATAGTATTAAGTCATTGGCATAGAAGAGTGATTTACAGGATAGGACCTTTGATGGGGGAGAGTTAATGAAGAGGAAAAGAAGTGGGCTAAGGAAAGATACCTGGAGGGCACCCAGAGAGACAGGCAAGAGGGGAAGGTGGCACCACCAAGGCAGCCCATTTGTGTTTTACCAGAGGTAGTAAGTGAGCCAGGTGGTGGAGGTAGGTGAGAAACCAAGGGCATCAAATTTTGCTATCAGGATGTTTTGATTTACTAGGTCAAATGCTTTGGACAGATCTACAAATACTGCACCAATTAGCTTCCCTTCATCCATATTCCTTAGCACATGGTCATTGAAGAGGGCAAATGCCATGGTAGTGCAGTGATCCTTCTAGAAACCATGTTGCAGAGGGCAAAGGAGATTTTATTTGGAGATATGCTCTGTAATTTGGTAGTTTATGGCCTTCCCTAGGAGCTTACCAAGATGTGGCAGAATGGAGCTAGGACAGTAGTTGCCTATAAGAATAAGGTTACCTAATTTATGAATGGGGACAATTTTGGCATGCTTTCTGATAGAAGGGGCAGAGGCTGCAGTAAGGTTGAGGTTAAAGATGATGGTGAGTGGATAGGCAGTGTCCTGGTCCACTAGTTTTAAGAAGCGTGGCGATAGACCATCACTACCAGCACTCCCTCAAGATGGTAGGCTGGCAAAGAGCTTAAGTGTACCAGGAAGAGAAATGGTCTTAAAATAAAAGGGAGGCTAGTAGGAGGGAAGGTGGAGGAGGGGCAAGGGGTGGAGGGTGGGCTTATCCAGGTTGCTGCTAAAATTTGAGAAATGTGCATTAAGTGCATTTGCAATGTCAGTAACGTAAGTGAGGGAGCCTTGTTGTGTGTTTAGGGGGGAAAGTGACTGCTTAGTGGGGGCGGCAAGGCAATAATTTAGGATCAGAAATGCACGAGGTTGCCTAGGTGATTGGAAGAAGTCTGACTTCCTAAAGTGTATATGGTGTTTGCAGAGATTTTGAAGTTGATGGTAGCCATTCCAAAGGATAGGGGATGGGCAGCTTTATAGTCAGCCCACTTTGAGTGACACTGCTTCATAAACTTGAGGCGGTTAGTCATGAGCCAGCAGATGTCGTCCCCAAGCATTCTGTGAGAAGTGAGCTGGAAATGTTTGTCTTGGATGTGAAACAGAGCTGAGACAAAGATGTCTAGTGTAAGGTAAGCATTAGTGGTACCATAGAGGGAAGTCCAGCCAAGGGCTCTGAGGTAATCCTGAAGCCTGAGTGGGTCAAAATTAGAGAAACCACAGAAAGTCAGGTAAGTAGATGGGGGATGAGGGGGTTGGTACACCACACACAGTAGATGGGGGTGGTCACTAATGGCATCAGATAGTGTGATGGCATGGGCAACTATGTCTGCTTGTACTACTTAATACCTGTGAGGCTACAGTTTGACATGGTTCTGGTCAATTAGCAGCAGGTTCCTGTAACAAGGAAAATCTTTTATAGATTAAAAACTTAAAATGTTTACCAAGTAAGGGGTTCCAAGTTGTTTTCAGTAATACAGTTGGTCTCTGTCCTACATGGTCCTGGATGGCTTGAGTTACAATCTCTCCCCATGTTGTTCATATCTACCAAAAAGATACCAAAATCATCAAGTATGGGAGAAGTTGCTAAATAAAATTGCTAGTTGAGAATTCCTAAACATGACACCTAGTCGTGGGCTATCAGAGATACCATTGTACAACATAATCCATTCAATTCCATCCTCCCCAAATCAGTTTCAAGAGTATGAGATAAGAATGTTGCTATATCTTTCTTTATTTTACCTATTGATTCTTTAGCAGAAACCTTTCAACCAAAGAGGGAAAGTATTATATCTTTCCCAAACTGTTTATGATCTACAACATATTTATTTATTTATTGCTGCAGTTACCCTGTCAACCCTAATTCTATCAGCCTCCCTTTCCCTATTGAAGTCATATGACAATTTTTCTTCAAGACAAACTGGAACTCTTTGTGGGCAAAGGATATTTATAACACTTGATTTTAATATGGCCCTTTGGGTCCAGATCTGTGTTCCTAAATCTTGAAAGTCAAAATACATAAGCACACACTCAACATATTCAGGGTTTGGTGGACGTCTAGCAAATATCTCTTTTGCTTTGAAAGAAATGTGAGAAAAGTCACAGACCCAATCTCTCAACTTCTTTGGTGTTTCTGCTTCCAATTTCTTATCACCATAGATTTCCACCAATATTTTAGAATTATCCATTACCACCTGGACCAAGAAAGTGAAACCGTAATTATTTACAATACTCTTAGGTTGTAAACTAAATGCCTTCTTGACTTCATTTCCTGCTTCTAGTATAGATTGCTCCATTAAAGAAGGTAATTTGGGATTATTACTTGTCCCCAGAAGCCCCAATTCTTTGGTAGATTTGAGGAAAGAGGGGCTCTGAGTACCATGTTTGGGGATAATATCTATTGATTGGTCTATGGAGATTTCTTTATTTTTAGCTTTGATAGCTTTCCCATTTTAAGCAACCTTGGTTGGTCTCTTGTTGTTAGTCTTTATATTTTTATTTTTATTTCTGGAAACTTTTGTGTCTGATGCATCAACAATTATAAGGGAATCCTCTCTAGAAAACAAAGGGAGAAGAGTGACTTGGATACATGTATTCTCTTTAAGGCTGAAAGCTTCCTCTATGTTACTCTCAAAAGCATTTTGAGCATAAAATTGTTTACATGTATTCATTGTCTCTTCTAGCTGTGATATCAAGTCTTGATTGTGAATAACATTTGATATTCAACAGCTGCGTCTATGAAATCCAGGACTGGATGAGGTCCAGCTGGCTGAAGTTGAACTCTGGGAAGATGGAGGTGTTGGTAAGGGATCCAGATTGCTGGATAGGGGGACCTGGGGCCAGCTCCCCATCTGGATTGTTTTTTGGGGATGTTGAGCTACAGGTCTCTGAATGGGTGCGAGACCTGGGGGTGATATTAGATGCAGGGCTGACTCTTCGGTCCCAGGTGTCAGTGGTGCTTAAGTCATCTTTCTACCATCTAAGAAACATTGCTAGGATCAAGCACCTTGTTCCATCTGGTGATCTGCCAACTTTAATCCATGCCTTTGTGACCTCGCACCTAGACTATTGCAACTTGCTTTACTTTGGGCTCCCGGGGATTGATATCCGCTGCTTGCAGCTGGTGCAGAATTCCACAGCTCGGGTGTTGATGGGTACTCCTAGATCTTCCTATATTACACCGGTGCTGCGGGAACTGCACTGGCTGCCAGTTCAGTGGTGGATCACCTTCAAAGTCGGATTACTGACTTTTAAAGCCCTGCATGATCTGGGCCCTGATAACGTGAAAGAACTTCTGATCTGTTATTGACCTGTGAGAATGCTCCGCTCAGCTGACGAGGAGTTGCTAGAGATTTCAAGGGTGATTTTAAAATCTGCTGGGGCCCAAGCTTTTATGTTTGTGGTCCCTTCCCTTTGGACTTCTCTACCCCATCAGACTAGGGAGTGCACGACTGTGGGGAGTTTTAAACAGGCTTTGAAATCCTTCCTGTGTGAAAAAGCCTATGGTTTTACTGTTCATTGATCTGTTTCTGTTTTTATAATATTGATTTCTGTATTTTTATCTTATTTATCTTATTGTATTGTGCCTTGATATTTGAAAGGCACAAAATAAAGTATTATTATTATTATTATATGAGATTTATTAATTCTTCCTTGATTGCCCACATATATTCAAGTATAACTATATTTGCATAATAAGGGTGTTTTATCATTTCTAATACTTGCTTAGAAATAGAGGAAGAAGAGATAAATGTTTCCTCAGCAATAAAAATGTCCATGCTCTAGGGAAGAGGAAATCCTATTGGATACCATAGTTTCAAATTAGGTTCAGTAATATCAGTAGGGGGCAGTTCTGGTGTTATTGACAAGTCATCTCAAGCTGCAGCATTAATGATTGCATCATCAGAAGTAGGATTAGCCACAACTAATTTTTTTAAGACCTGAAATGGGGTCACTAAGCTCCTGATGCAAATGATTAGTTTCCCTGGCACCAAACCCATAGAGGCTGGAAGTTGAAAAACTCAAGAGTTATTGAAAGGACTGTTTAAAGAAGAGCTTTTAGGAGAAAATAAAATAGAATGAGATGTTTGTGTGTCATTAGTATAAGAAAATATTAAATTAGAACAAAAAGAATCTGGATCAAAGCTCAGATTTGATGGTAATAGGGAAGTTTCTTCAGTGGGTAGATCTACAGATATATTCTCAGACAATTTGGTTTTCCCTTTTCTTGGCATAGTATACACCTCTTGATCCTCTGTTATAGATGTAGAAAGGGCTGTGGGAGTGGAAACAGGACAGTCCAAAAACCATGTTATTGTAGGCTGAGCCGAATCCACAACCCCAGTCTTTCATGAAGCATTATTTTTAATTGGATTGTTTTTACCCTTATCTCCCCTGTCCTTTTTTATTTTTTAATAATGATAAGGATAGTACCTGGGATAGCATCATATTTTTGCTACTTCTTGTTCTAATCATAATAATAGAAAGTGGACAAAAACAGTAGTAGTAACAATGAAATAGTATAGATAATATAATCTAAGAATGGAAATACTTAACTATAGCTTTGATAAAAACCTTAAAAAGTTTGGTGAATCGTCAAAAATTTCTCTGTTTAATATTTTCTGGTAGATTGCAGATATGCAAAAGATTTCCAGTCTGCAAAGGTGAGATCAAATATAATAATCAGGAAGGCAGGAGGGGGATCTCATCCGTTTAGCAACCAAACATGCAAGACAAAGGAAAGTCCAGCTGAATTCTCTCTTAGGGTACATACGACACTTAGAACATTCCCTGCATCTGCCTTCCCCTGAGTCCGATTGGGCCAAATTGCATCTTCTCCAATCTCAATATGCAGACATAATGGCTCGAAAGGCCAAACTTTCCTTGCATTGTACTAAAATGTGATATCTGGAGTCAGGTGAGCGAGCCGGGAAACTGCTGACCCTCAGGCTTAGACAGGTTGAAACTGCTGAATCTCTGCCTGGTCTGCATTCGTCCCCAGATAGGGACATTTCCTCTGACCCAAAAGAAATTGTGTCAATTTTTGGCAACTACTACCAAGCACTTTATGCAGCTGAATAATCTCTCACCCCTGAGGGCCTCACCATAGCTGAGTACCTGGACACCGTAGTCCTGCCAAGTCTTTCGCCCCAATGGGTCGCAGGTCTGGAATTCCCAATTTCTGTCACAGAGGTAGAGCTAGCCATTAAACTCCTGCCACCGGATAAGGCTCCTGGA
The DNA here is from genome assembly GCA_016271365.2 of Neoceratodus forsteri. NCBI lineage: Eukaryota > Metazoa > Chordata > Ceratodontiformes > Ceratodontidae > Neoceratodus > Neoceratodus forsteri. Next base: position 916,529,312 of record CM057455.1, on the reverse strand, counting down.
CAGGACAGTCTCCCGAACAATTTGTACAAGCTCTGCTGTAACCAAATGGCACTGTTTCTAGTGGAGGTGTACAATTTGTGGTTTGATAGGGGGTGAGTGATCAATCCTTTCTACAAGCTTTGATAACTCTGATCCCCAAACCTGGCAAAGACCCCTTACATCCCAATAATTACCGTCTAATTTCCCTCCTCAGCTCAGATGTGAAAATATTAGCCAAAATATTGGCTACTCGTCTCGCACCACTCATGGCAGAAGTCATCGGGCATGACCAGGTCAGTTTTATGTCACACCACTCTTCTGGAGACCATATGAGGAAGCTTCTACATTTAATTTTGGCATCAAGGGAGTCCTAGGTACCCTATGCGTTGGTCTCCCTCAATGTCGAGAAAGCATTTGATAGAGTTTCCTGGGATTTCTTATTTGCCTCCCTTAGCAGTTTCGGGATCCCAGATGATTTTATTAAATGGGTCTGGACACTGTATTCTTGTTCTACAGCTAGGGTATGGTACAACATTTACCTTTCAGTCTCATTTCCCCTACAGCATTGGACCCGCCAGGGTTGCCCACTCTCCCCGCCTTTGTTTAATTTTTATTTGGAACCCCTTATACACAGGCTAGTCAGCTGTACTAGCTTGACTGGTATCCAACTTGGAGGTAAGAGGTATCTCCTCTCAGCTTATGCAGATGACCTGTTGCTACACATAGAAGACCCCACCTCCACTGTACTCACTTTACTTGAAGAATTGAGCCTTTTCTCCAAAGTCTCCCCTTTTAAGCTCAATCTCTCTAAGTCCCAGATCTTCTCTCTTAACCAACACCTTACTAAAGCTGAACTTTTGGGACTGGGCTTGACATGGATGCCCCATACTCTGACCTATTTAGGGATTAAGATTGCCAGAGACGTACCTACTATGATGAAGGAGAACCTCATCAAGTTGATCTCCATGATTAAAACTGACCTGGATAGATGGGGAGCTTTGCCAATTTCCCTTTGGGGAAGCATAAGTGTCCCTAAAATGATTGTGCTACCATGGGTCCTGTACCCAATGGGTAAGTTGAGCCTTTTTCTCCCCAAATGTTGGTTCACCCAAATGCAGAGAATGTTTAATAAGTTTTTATGGAGAAATAAGGAAATGCGAAGGGTGTACGCTAAATTTACAGCACCTAAGCTGCGGGGGGGGGGCTTGCTCTCCCAACCCTCTTTACCTACTACGGGGCCCAACACATTAGTAAGTTGGCTAGATGGATGGGTGACCTGGCTTGCAATGGACCAGCTCCTATACTCCCACATGGGTCAAAATTGAGCTGACCCTAGTGAAAGGAATCCACTGTTCCTTATCGGCACTAGTGTACCAACTCCCCTCCCATCTCCCATGATTCCTTAAAAACTCCCCTGTCAGCTGGTCCCTCTGAGCATTACACCAGACACAGATACACCTGTCCCTTAATTGGCATAGCTTGACTAGTCAACCCCTCTTCAAAAACCCTCACTTTCAGATGAGTAATCACACAGTTCCGCCCTCTTTCTGCCCTCTGCTCCAACACAGTGTGCTAGAGGACTTCTGCAATGGGGACTCTATATTATCTTTCTCCTCCTCCCTACAAAAGAAATTTCAGCTTACCAATAATGATGTATTTAAGTATTAGCAAACAAAAGATGCTATTCTTGCCTTTTTAGGACCCAAACCCTAGACCCCTTTGCCTCGAGAAGACTTACCCGCAGTACTTAACATAGTGAAACAACCCCATGCTGTATCTGGCAGATATAAATTTCTACAAGATCTCAACCCTGCTCACCCAACAGGGGTCTGTTATTATTGGACACAAACGCTATCCCTCCCAGATAACCCTGTATACTGGAGCAAAGTTTGGAAAGCCATTAATAAATTTATCAAACAAGACAGGTTGAGGCTTACTCAATTCAACATAATGCATAACTTGTACTATACGCCTGTTAGATTGCATGCTATTGGAAAGTTGGTATCCCCTCTTTGCCCCAGGTGTGGGGAAGAGCCAGGATCCTTGCTTCACATGCTGTGGGAGTACCTGAAAGCCCAAAAATTCTGGAGTTTCATCAAAGACACTCTGTACCTTATCTCGGGCCTAGAACCTTTATTTACCACAGAATTCTGTCTGTTAACCCTATTCCCACAGAATACACCTAACTCTTGGAAAGCCCATCTAACCCTAATGGCAGCCACAGTCAAGTTGGTCATGCTTAGACACTGAAAGGATGAATCACCCCCTTCGGTTTTGGAGTAGTATCGTGAGATTTTACTTGCCATCCAATTAGAGAAGCACATTGCCTGTATGCAACATAGGCTAGATGCTTACCACTCTTTATGGGAGCATCTCCTGACCTTACTATCCCTCTGGCAACCTTAGACAACCATTTCCTGAATCCTCATTCCCCACACTCTTGACATGCCGGCTTGGGGAGAGGGGACCAAGGGATGGGGGGGGGGTTCATGTTATAAGTTTGTATTGTGTCCTGTCAATGGGTTTTTATTATGTATGTCTGATTGTTAATGTTTGTGCAGCTGTACTGGATTCAGTGTTTTGATTATGGTACTATGCTGCTGAAAATCAATAAAATGTATTGAATTAAAAAAATGCTGTAATATTGTGTTTCTGCATTTTTACCCATATCTACTTCAGACAGATTTTCAAACACAGAAATAATAGAGTTCCCACCAATATGAAAGCAAAAAATATGTTTTTGCCTAAAATTTTTCCTTTTCAAACCCATGTGTATAATTTATTCATGCTTTTCCATAGTCTACACCAATACAGTGCTTTTTACTGAATTACAGTTCAGGTTTTGTTTAACCACTGAGCACTGTCTGGCATAGTTCACATTTTATGACAGATCATGTACTTTAGCAACTAAACTAGTACCCAATGAGTAATCCTAAAAGGTTTAAAGATTTAAGTAAAATAATATGATTTAAGAATATGTGTAAAAGGTTGCACAATGCCACGTGATTAACTGTGTCTGAATTACATAATAACAGAGCTTTTTGTTTTGTTTAGTTCACATCAAATTTTCATATTTTATTTGCTAAGAACTTATTTTATTGGTATGTATATATTTTGCACTGTCTATCCCTTTAATATGTCAGTTCTTGGAGAACTACTGGGGCACTGTTTCTTTAAAGACACCCTTTGTTAAGATAATGTCTGTCTCTTTCAGCCATTACCCCTGCTAATACTCAGTGTGGTTGTAGCGCTGAGGCTCTATCCTTCTCAGTGTTTGTATTTTGATGAGCCCCCAATAAATGGAACAAACTTTCATCCAGCTTTTTTGTCTGCTCTTTTATAGTGCCACCGTTTGGATGTCTGCACCTCCTTGCTTTACCCTCCTGTTTTATGGAAGTTTAAGTTGCTTTCAGCATTTGGCCCTTAATGTAGTCTCACAATTCTTCTACGGCTTTAATCTCTTCCACTCATTTTAGCTTGTCTCAAAGGTGTTCCCCCATGGCATTAAGGTCTGCCTTCTGAAACCGGAACTGTAATTTTAGACTTTGATCTTTGTTTTTGTAGGGCAAGAGTAAATATGGTCTATATTATGGTTACAAAGTCCCAGTTGCTCCATCACCTCCACCAGACTGATCATATCCTGAGTCACCTGTGACCCTGTTTATTTTCCTTCCCTCTTTTCACACTATTGTTTTTATACAGTGTAACACACTGCATATTTTGTGTAGAGAATAGCTCAGAAGGCTCTGCTGAAGTGTGAGATGTGAAAATACCCCCACCATATTGTTCACCTCTATCTAGTTGAAACTCTTTTTATTTTTTTGCACACCTCAATCTTCTGCTCCAGGGCACTGGTTCCATCACAGCTGAGACTCAGGGCACCCCTGTCAAACAACCAGAAATCCTCCCAGAACAAGCCACACTCACCCAGATAGATGAACTCCTGCTCCTCCTTACATCAGCCATTGAGCAACATGTTGAACTCTTTAATATTTTTATGCTTTTCCTCACAAAAAAATGCATCACTGGAAGCACCTCTGAGAAGGTTTATAATCCTATAACATCCCTAAGCCTCTTATCTAGTAAACTAAAATTGTTCTGCAGCCTATTTGAACTGCTGTTACCAGATCATTGGTAGCTACTGCACATGCATAACCACATCTGGCTTTTCCCCTAGTCTGTAGTGAGCCTCTCCAGCTGAGGAATCACTCTTGTCACTGAAGCACCATGAATACAGTGACTGGTTCTATCCCCTTGTATGGAAGACCTCATTACCCTCTCTACACCTTTGGCTATCAAGTTCCAGTCAACAAAGCCCTTCTCTTATCTGATCTCTGCCCCCCACCCAGTTCACCCTCCTGTGGTGTAGCTGGAGTTCCTGGGGCTCCAGTGCTGCCACACCCATGGGTTCAACAGCTTGCTCCAATTTGGCAAGCACTTCAAACTGACTCCTGATCTTCGCCTGAGGGCTTGTTTAAAAATGTTACAGGAGAACAAAACATATGGCTGCACAAAAGTATGAATACAGAAAAAATGTTACTGCAGATAAAAATGGCTCTCTGGCTTCTCATATCAATATGCAGGTAGCAAAAGGAAAGAAATGATCCCCTGCACTTCAACCAAACAAGTGGCTTTCTCCTGGGGGTTGGATTTTCAGGCTTGTGCATGTCTCTTATATAGTAAGCTAATACGTCCCACTTGGTTGCAATAAATACTAATTGTTAAATTATTGCCTCTAATTGTTTTCTTCTAAAACCATGGTATCAATAGAGCTATCACGATGCTGATTAAATTATGCAAATTTTCAGAAAGTTATCAATTATCTAGTCAATTTTAAAGAGACATACAGTAGTGTCCCCCAGGAAGAAATGCATTTTTAATGCACTCTGCAGTATGCTGCAGCAGACCTACTGAATAAAGCAATATAATTTCAATGGCAATTAGTCCCCTTTGTCATGTAGGAAATTGTGGCATTCAGTTAATTCTGGCAGTATCTCATTTTCCTGGATGACAAAGGGGACTAATTACCATTGAAAGTACATTGCTTTATTTAGTAGGTCTGCTGCAGCATTCTGCAGAGTGCTGCAAAATGCTGCAGAATTGTGTTTCATCCTGGGGGGATGCCACTGTACATAAGTTTAAAGCACTTATATAGTAACAATGTCTAAAATGATTAACAAATACAACTTACAAATTGCTTTTAAATAGCAAAGGAAGTATACAGAACCAAGGAGCAAAACACCAATGAATGGCATTATATGGCATATACTGTAGAAACACAGAAACATAGAGGCTGATGGCAGATGAGATAAGGGCCTCCAGGCTCACCTAGTCTGCTCTATTTCCCTACCTATAGTGACACTGCAGGCCCTAATCAGCCTGAGATCCCCTCCTTAACTTTCAAGATCCCTTTGTGTCTATCCCATGTGTTCTTGAATCCTGAAACTGTTTCTGCCCCCACGACCTCCACAGGTAGGCTGTTCTATATGTCCACCACCCTCTCCATGAAGAAATGCATCCTCACATTACCTCTGAACCTCCCCCCTCCAACTTCATATTGTGCTCTCTCATCCTTGAGCATCTTTTTCTTTGGAAGAAGATAGCCTCCTGTACCTTGTTCTTCCCTGTGAGGTATTTGAATGTTTCAATCATATGCCCCCTTTCCATCCTGTCCTCCAGGGAGTATATATTTAACACCTTCAGCCTTTCCTTATTGGATTTTGATGCAGGCTCCTCACCATTTTGGTTGCCCTCCTCTGAACTGCCTCTACCCTATTTATGTCCTTTTGAAGATAGGGTCTCCAGAACTGGACACAGTACTACAGGTGTGGCCTCACTAATGATCTATAAAGCAGGATTATTACCTCCTGTCTTCTGCTGGTGATTCCCCTGCTTATGCATCCAAGCATCATGCTAGCCTTCCCTGCTGCCTTGTCACACTGCTTAGTTACTTTCATGTCATCAGAGATGACTACTCCCCAGGTCCCTTTCCTGTTTTGATCCTGCTATTGTCTTCCTTCCCAGGTGGTAAGTTGTTCTGGGTTTCTGTGCCCCATGTGCATTCATTTGCACTTTTCAGCATCGAAACCCAGCTGCCATTCCCTCAACCATTCCTACAGTCTTTTAAGGTGTCTCTTCATTCTATCTATCCCCCCCCCCGGAGTGTCCACTCTGTTGCAGAGCTTTGTGTTGTCTGCAAACAGGCATACTTTCCTTCCTAGACCCTCTGCAATGTCACTGATTAAGACGCTGAAGAGGACTTAGCCTAACACTGATTCCTGTGGCACCCCAGTAGTCATTCTGCCTACTTCAGAATGTATGCTGTTTTCCACCACCCTTTGAGTCCTATTATCCAGCCAACTCTCCACCCATTTCACTACTTTAGAACCTACTCCCAGGTATCCAGCTTGTTTATTAGCCTTCTATTCAGAATGGTGTTGAATGCCTTAATAAGATCCAGGTATGCCACATCAAACTGCTCCCTCCTGATCCAGTATTCTATGATCTGGGCTAGTCTCAAGTGGGCACCTACTGAAATGGTGACCCACTTGAGGTGCATACCCAGATGGCGAGGGAGTAGAGATGGTGACTGGATGGGAAGGGTTCACGAATGGTGACTGGATGTGCATGGGGGGGAGTGACCACACTGAGTGAGGGGGCGGGAGGGTTTGTGAAGGGTGGTGCCAGAGTCAGCGGCCAAGCTGGCTCCATGGTGTGGTGGGTGGGTGCTGGCCTGGGGTGGCTGGGATGCAGGGTTTGGGTCTGGGTGCAGGTATGCTTTGCTTTGCCTGGCTCGAGTCGGTAACATTTTTTTTGCACTCTTGCACCCCTCCGACATGCACCCCCCTGTAGTTGAGAACCTAATATTAGGAGAGTGCGGGGGGTGCAGCCCCTCACATAAAAGTACATTTTTGTGTCCCTTGCACCATTTTCTTTGTCGCTGGGGGTGTACATCGCCAAAATTGAATTTCAGCAATGTACAGTCACCATAATGATGATCGCCTTTCGCTGAGCATCCTTATGATATAGAACCACCTGATCCACTTCCCTGGTTACTCAGTCAAAGAACTCTATGAGGTTTGTCTGACATGATCTCCCTCCAGTGAAACCATGTTGCCTTGGGTCTTGCAGACAACTGGCAGCCAAGTGTTCCACTATCCTTTTCTTCAATAGTGTTTCCATTACCTTGCACACCACTGAGGTCAGGCTGACTGGCCTGTAGTTTCCTGCTTCCTTCTTGTTTCCACTTTTGTATAGTGGGACCACATCCAGCCTCCTCCAGTCCCCTGGTACCTTCCCTATTTCTAGTGACTGGTTAAACATTGCTGTCAGAGGTGCAGCCAACACCTCCCTTAGTTCCCTTATTATCCTGGGGTGCACCCCATCTGGTCCAATTGCTTTATCAACTTTTAGGGATGTTAGTTCCCTAAGGACCCTTTCCTCAGAAAAAGGACTTTTGTCCACCTCCCACACCTTTATGCCTTTGTTTATTATTGGCCTGTTACCTGCCTCCTCCTCCTCCTCCGTGAATAATGAACAAAAGTATTTGTTCAATATATATGCCTTTTGGCGGTCTTCCTCCACACAACCCCCCCTCCTTATCTTTCAGCCTTACTATCCTTCCACTCATCTTCATTTTTTCAAATATATTATTATATTATTGTACTTCTTAGTATATCTAATTCCAATACAGTACCAATGATTTCTAAGTTGCATTGTATTTAAATTTATTTACACATGAGATCTTATAAATTAGAATGGCCATAGATATAAGATAGATGTTTAAAAATGTAATACCCTCTCCATGTGAAAGAAAACATAGAAACTGATGGTTCCATGTCACAACGGTGATCGTGGAATAGCGATCGCCATTACAGCAAGTGTACATCGCCAAAAAAAACAAAAAGGCGATGTATACTAGAAGTGAGGAAACACAGGCAAACATGGAAAAGGTTATTCTACAGAGGTCTGGCTGCCTCACCTCACCTCCCCCCCCCCTAAGAATTATTAACTTCAGGAGGGTGCATGTCTGGGAAAAGGAGAAACTTTAAAAAAATTAATTATGGAGCAAAATTAAAAAAAAAAATACTGTATCCCTTCCCACTGTAGGCAGCCACCCTCACCACTCCACCATGGTGCCAGCTCAGCAGCCTCATGCAGCAGTACCCCTTACATACCGTCCCTTCTGTTCCGGTCTCCCTCCCAGTCTTCCTGTCACCCTGTTCTTCGCCCATTGCTATCCTTGCAACGTAACCCACATAACAGGCGCTAAAATTTAGTCGCTCATATTCGAGTTGCTCAATTTCAGTCACCATTATGATGGTATACCAAAACTGACAGCAGATAAGGGCCGCTTGGCCGATTCAGTCTGCTTATTTTCACTGTAACTGCTTTCACTGCAGACACTCTTTGGTCTACAGCACTGTCTCTTCCACCACCTTCCTTTCCCTTATGATTCCCATGTGCCTGCCTCAGGTTTTTTTTAAATCTCACCACTGTTTTTGCCATGACTACCTCCATTGGAAGACTGTTCCAGGCATCCACTATCCTTTCTGTGAAGAAGTATTTGATCACATCTCTCTTGAACCTACCCTCTCTAGCTTCATATCATGACATCTTGATCTAGAACATCCCTTCCTCTGAAAAATACACCCCACCTGTACCTTTTTCACCCCTGTGAAGTATTTAATGGTCTCTATCATATCCCCACTTTCACTCCTCTCCTCCAGGTTGTACATATTGAGTTCCCATAGCCTGTCCTCATAGGGCTTATGATGCAAACCCTGTACCATCTTGGTAGCCCTTCTCTAGACCTACTCCACTCTGTCAATGTTTTTCCTGAGATGTGGTCTCCAAAACTGGACACAGTACTCCAGGTGGGTTCTCAACAATGACCTATATAGGGACAACACCACTTCCATCTTTCTGCTGGTGATACTCCTAGCTATACACACCATCATCCAACTAGCTCTGCTGATCACTTTGTCATATTGTCTAGCTCCCTTCAGGTCATGCGATATGATTACCCCCAGGTCCCTTTCCTGTGTGGTCATTGCAAGTATCTCTACCCCCATTTTGTACTCCACCCCTGGGTTACTGTGACCCAAGTGCATTATTGTGCACTTTTTTTGCATTAAATCTTAGCTGCCAAACTTTTGACCACTCCTTCAGTCATGTTAAATCTCTAATTGTCCTTTAAACCCCCACTCTGTTGCAGATCTTGATGTCATCCACAAAGAGGTATATTTTCCCTTCCAGTTCCTTAGCTATGTTGCTAATGAAAATATTAAAAAGGACTGGCCCAAGCACTAACCCCTGAGGCACCCCCTGGTCACTCTCTGACCTGGTCATAGTATTCAGCGCTGTGTGAGACACTGCTCTGCACAGTTTTCTGCCTCAGTATTTATATGTAACATACTGTTAGAACATTTATGCTTGACTACTGTGTGAGCCCCATAGTGAATGCAGGAAGAGGGACCTTTGTCCAGCGAATCATTTTAATTGTTTCTCTACACCATTTGCTAGGTGTGGGCTTCTTTTTAAAACTTCAAACTTTAATTTAAAGTGGATGGGGCTAGAGTATGTGCTCAGTGATCCCTCAATCTCACTTCTGGGTTGGGGCAGCTATAAAACAATGCCCTATAGTGAGCGTGAGCATAGTATTCAGCGTTGTGTGAGACACTGCTCTGCACAGTTTTCTGCCTCACTATTTATATGTAACATACTGTTAGGACATTTGTGTTTGCCTACTGTGTGAGCCCCGTAGTGAATGCGGGAAGAGGGACTGTTGTTCAGTGAAACATTTTAATTGTTTCTCTACACCATTTGCTATGTGTGGGCTTCTTTTTAAAACTCCAAACTTTAATTTGAAGTGGATGGGGCTAGAGCGTGTGATCGGTGATCCCTCAATCTCACTTCCAGGTTGGGGCAGCTATAAAACAGTGCCCTGTAGCAAGCGTGAGCTAGAGTGGGGTGAGTGCTAGATGAGCACGAAGACACGTGCAAAGACACACACGTCCTCGCGTGTGTTTCGCGTGTTTAGCGTGTGGAGCAGGAATGAGTCGGTCCCTTAAAAAAATACTGCCATGTCTGTATATCGGGGTAAGATCACTGTTTCTGTCATGGAGAATTAAGCTTAAAAGCACCCAGCCAATAGACAAAATGGACGATTTGTACAAACAGTGCAATCGCTGTTCTATGTTTGGCCTAGGCATTTTTGATCAAGAATCTATTTGCAATAACTGTGTGCTGATAAAATCTTTGCAAGACCAAATTTCTGGTCTTCTTAGTAGAGTAACTGTAAACAGCGATATTACCAGTTTAGAATCCTTTATTGACCAGGCAGTAGAACATTTTATCTCTGGCAATCCTACTACTGCTGTTTCCTTGTCTGAACCTATAGCCTCAGAATCTGAAAATTCACACACCCAGTCTGTTGTGGACAATTGGGCAGTGGTTCCTAGATGTAAAACTAAACGCAGGGGGGGACAAATACACCAGTCTTCTCAAATACCATTATAGAATAGATTTTCACCATTAAACAATATTGTATTTCAGGAAACAATCATTTCCTCAAATAATTTGGCAGTTTATCCTACACTGAATATCAGTACAACTTTAAAACCCATATCTCTGGGAAATACATCAACAGAGAAATCTCAAATCCCCCTTTATCTGTCAGATGATACTCAGAAAAGCCAAAATGATTTAGTTCCTATTATTTCTTCCGCTCAGGATACTTTATCTTCTCATTTATCAGTTATTAAAACCATTCATAATTTAACACTGCCTTCAATGCCTCTTTCAAATTCAGTTGGGGCTTCCACCTTTGTAGATGTCCCTAAGCAGGTATTTGTTCTCGGTGATTCCCTCATTAAGCACTTGGATAGGACTATTTGCAACCCAGACAAGATTAATCATACCTGTTCTAGCTTTAGGGGGCAAAGATAAGTGACATCATAACTATGATCCCCAACATTCTACACAACACAGGTCAAAATCATTTTGTCATAATTCATGTAACAACAATTCAATAAACAACATACAGAATACTACAATTCTTAATAAAGTGAAACAGGATTTTGTAGCTCTTAACAATTTGCTTGTGGACAAAGGATGCACTGTTTGTTTTTCAGAAATTCTGCCAGTTCCTAGAGCCACTCAGGATTTGATTTTAAAAATTAAATCCGTAAATAGCTGGCTTAGAAAATGGTGTATTAGTCAGAATATTCCCTGTCTAACTCACTGGGAAAATTTTGTTGATAAATCTCCTCTATATTGCTGGGATGGTTTGCATCTGAGTAGGAGAGGTAGCACTATGCTGGGTAAATCCTTTTTACACATCATAAATAATTATTTAAACTAACAAAAAAGGGGGAGAATGGGAATCAGTCCACATCTCTAATTAAACTAATGACCCAGTTACCTGGAACATTTAAAATTCTATCCTTAAATGCTCACTTCTTAAACATGTCTAAACTATCAGAATTAGAAGCAAAAAGTAAACTACTAAACTTGGCCATAATCGCAATAACAGAAACCTGGTGGGATTCACATTCCCAGTGGAGTCAACAAATAATGGATTATAAACTTTATCACAAAAACAGAGTCAATAAGAAGGGAAGGGGGTTGTCTCTACATTAGAGATGACATCTCATCTTTTGAACTTTTATCCCCAAATAATTCTGAAAGCAACTGGGTGGCAGTTCAACCTCAAGGACTTCAACAGATAATTATTGGGAATTACTATAATCCTCCTTTATGTGATTCAAATACTTGAAAAGCTTTGATTAAAGATCTTGCCCACTTTATTAGCCATAATGATACAATAATACTGGGTGATTTTAATATGCCTCACATAAACTGGTCCTCCCACTGAGGGAATAGTAATCACGATTGTGAATTTCTATCAGTACTGACAGACAATGGCTTAGTGCAACTTATTTCCTCTGCTACCAGAGGAACTAACATTCTGGATCTTCTTATTGCTAATATTAGTCATAAAATAACCAATATTCAGATTTTGGATCCCCTGGGCAATAGTGATCATTTATTCTATACTGTTTGATCTGATAGGAGCCCAATGTAGTTTACCTAATAAGTCAACATACAAAAATTATAATAGTGCAGACTACAATAGCAATAATAGAGAAATTAATAATACTCAGTGGGATAAGGTTTTTCAGGGTCTTTCTACAAATGAGGCTTGGACCTTATTAAAAGATTTAATTTATTCACTTGAAAAGAAATATGTTCCAACTAAAAGCAAATATAACAAAAAGGGTAGAATACCAAAATGGTTGAATAAATCAATTAGGTTACAAATAAAGAAAAAAAATTGTTCAGGAAACTTAAAAGTAGTCAATGTAAAAGTAATAGCACAATTCTCTTTGAGTATAAAAAAACATTGCAAAAGCTCAAACATATGATCAAGCAGGCTAAAATGAAAATTGAATTCAAATTGGCACATACCAAAGATGGATATAAAGTGCTGTTTTCATATTTAAATAATAAAAAAGGCAATTTTCATAAGGTAGGGCCATTAACTCATGATGGTATTCCCATACAGTCAGATACGGACATAGTTAATCTTTTTAATTCTTATTTTTGCTCAGTTTTTGCTAAAAAAAGTTCCAACTTACCTAAAATAAATACTGGATCTCATCCTAAACTAACTCATTCATAGGCTTCTGATATATAGATGTAAGGCTTCTGATATATATCCATTTCTCATAAATCTAAAGAAAACTACAAGTCCAGGTCCTGATCCGATTAACGCTAGATTCTTAATTAATACTGCCTAGGCTTTAGCCCTTTCTTCACAAATAATATTTAATAAATCTCTTCATAAAGCGGAAATCCCTCTAGACTGGTTAACTGCATTTGTTACTCCAATCTACAAAAAAAGTAGCAGGTCTATAGTTCAGAACTATCGTCCAATAAGCCTCTCTTCAATTATCTGCAAAACAATGGAAAAACTGATAAAATCATTTCTTGAAAAAGAAATGACTGAATTAAATATTATCGATCCTACTCAACACAGATTTAGAATCAATCATTCCTGTACAACTAACTTAATATCATTCTATAATAATATTAATCAGGGTCTGGATAACAAAAGTCAAATGGATGTTATCCTATTGGATTATAGTAAGGCCTTTGACAAGGTTCCTCACAGTATTCTTATTAACAAAATGTATCATTTTGGTTTTTTAGACCAATTAATTAATTGGGTTTCTGCATGGCTGACAAACAGATCCCAAAGAGTGGTATTAAATAATCAACTCTCTGGTCCAGGCGCAGTTACTAGTAGAGTCCCCCAGGGCTCGGTGCTAGGCCCATTTTTGTTCATTATTTATATAAGCAATACGAAGGTATCAGATAATAGCTAGTTGTCTAAATTTGCTGATGATTCAAAGCTTGGGGCCTAGTGAATAATCTATCAGACTTCAATTCTCTGAACTCTGATCTAAAATTGATCGAAAAATGGGCTACTGATAATTTGATGGAGTTTAATGTTAATAAGTGTGTAGTTTTTGCATTTTGGATCTCAAAATCCCCCAAATAAATATTACATTTGTAATTCACTGTTGAATTCATCATATGTGGAAAGGGATTTGGGTGTTTTAGTTAATTCTAAACTTTCATCAATTGATCACTGCACTAAAGTGGCTAATTCTACCAACAGTCTACTAAGACAAATCCAGCGATCATTTGTAAATAAATCCGAACAATGTATGATGGTCCTCTATAGATCATGTGTCCGACCCCTTACTGACTATGGGTCTCCTTTTTGGAACCCCTACCTAAAGGCAGATATTAATCGCTTAGAAAGAGTGCAAAAATGTGCAACAAGGATGATTCCTAGGCTAGCTAAATTGCCCTATAAATCCAGATTATCTATTACTGGTCTACATTCTCTTCAGAGTAGAAGAGCTAGGGGGGATTTACTCCTAATATATAAGCTTCAAAAAAAAACTGACCTGATGAATAAATGTGACTGTCCTATGTCACAAGACGTATTGTTCCAAGATGTCACACTAAACAACTTATGGTCCCCAAGGCAAAAAACAATCTAAGATTAAACTTTTTCTCACTAAGGGCACCAAAACTGTGGAATAGACTTCCACAGGAACTGGTTGATTCAGCTAACATTGAATCATTCAAAAAGGGTGTTGATATTTGGTTGACTGAGAAACATGTGATGTGAAATGTTCCCACTTAGTGTTGGAGGAAAATCTAGATGGGCCTCTGCCTTCTTTTTTCCCAAACAAACCAAGTAAACCAAGTAAACTCTCCTCTCCTGAGAGCAGAAACCATTTATGACCATCCTCTGCCTCCTATCCCTTAATTAGTTTCTTACCCAGGTCATCACCTTATTGCTCACCCCATGCTACTCAACTTGTTTACCAATCTCCTATGTGGAGTGGTATTGAAGGCCTTGCTGAAGTCCAAGTTGGTCACTTACACCACCCCTTCCTGATCCAACACCACAACCTTCCTTCTATGAAACCGTGCTGCCTCAGGTCCTGCAGTCTGTTGGATTTCAAGTATTCCACAATTGTTTCCTTTTATAGTGTTATCATTAGTTTTCTCACCACCTAAATCATGTTGACAGGCATATAATTGCCCACCTCACCCTTGCTGCCACTTTTGTGAAGTGGGACTATATCCACTCTTCCCCGGTCCACCAGGACCACACCATTTTCCAATGAACTGCTAAAAAAGTTTGCCAGGAGTGCAGCCAGCACCTCCCCGAGTTCCTTCAGCACTCTCGAATTCACCTCGTCTGGCCCCATGGTTTTGTCCACTCTCAGATTAGCGAGTGCTTTCATGACCGTCTCCTCAGAAAAGGGACTGGTGTCCAATTCCCTCCCCTCAAAGATCATGGTGCCTGTGCATGGTCCCTCTCCTTCTCCTTCTACTGTGAACACTGAGCTGAAGTATTTATTTAAGATGTCTGCCTTTTTAGGTCCTCCTTTATACATTCCCCCCTCCTATTTTAACCATGCAATCATTCCTCTTGTCTTCCTTTTCTTGCTAACATACCTGAAAAATGTCTAGCCACTTTTTGATACTGCCTGGGCTATTCTTTCCTCAGTTTGCACCTTTGTGCTACTTACTGCTTTGCCTGCCTCCTTCCATTTCTCCAGGTACACTTACCTACCTTCCTTTTTCTGAGCCTCCTTATGCCTGCTGAATGATGATCTTTTCTCCTTTACCTTTTCTGCCACCTCCTTTGAGAACCATAACAGTCTCCTCTTCCTTCTGCTTTTGCTTACTTGCTTGAAATGCAGACTTGTTCCCTTTATTATGCCCTTTTTTAATCTGGCTCATTTGCCCTCCACCCAATCCAGGACATCTCCACCTATGAGGTCCTTTCGGAGGTGCTCCCCCATCTTTGTAAAGCCAGCTCTTCTGAAATCCAAGACCCTTGCCCTTGTGTGGTTGGACTCTGCTGCTGTTCATATACTAAACCACACTGTGCAATGATCACTGGTCCCCAGATGACTTCCCACCCTGATGTATGCAACACTGTCCTCGTTAGTAAGCAAAAGGTCCAGTATCGCCCCACCCCGAGAGGGTTCACTGACTAGTTGCCTGAGGATTGCTCACTGCAGGGAGTCCAGGATTTCTCCACTTCTGTGTGATCTTGCAGCAGTAAGGCTCCAATCTACATCTGGCACATTAAAGTCCCTTACCCGCACCACCTCCCCCTTCACAGCTACTTTGCCGTAGCTTCTAGAATTTCTTTATCTACATCCTCCCCCTGTGCTGGAGGCCTGTAGACAACTCCTATCTGAATGGTGGCTTCTACAACACTTTAGCCCCCTCCGAATTCCCCGTACCTCAATTGCTTTCATGGTTTCCTTAACATAAAGTACCACTCCCCCTCCTGTACTTCTTACCCTGTCTCTTCTAAATATTATGCATCCAGATATGACCATTTCCCAGACATGGTTGTCAATGCACCATGACTTGGTAATGGGCACAATATCCAGGTCTGCCTCTGTAGTTCTATGTGAGAACAGCAACTGAAAAAGAGCACTAACAAAAACTGTGTGTGCACATCATCGAAAGTCAAAACAGTGATGAGCACTACAGTGTGGGGCACAAAAAGCAACGGATGTCAAGATTTCCTAAGGGGGGGTGTGACAAATACTGATTTTTATGTGGGGAGCTATGCTTTTCACACCTCCCATCTCTAAAATAACCATCACCGTGGGGGGATGGACACTGAGGAAAAGGAGCAAACTCAGGAGTGGGGGCTTCTCCCCAGGGGAACAGAGGTCAGCAACAAGAGAAGGGAAATGGGTGTTCAAGCAAGGCAACCCCCCAAAAAAAATTAAACAATGAGCAACACAAAAACCAAAAAACAGCCAGCCTGGTGGCACAGAGGGTTGACGCGCTGGACGCCTTACTTTGCACTATGCTGGCTACCTCTATTCGGAAATGACCTCAGGTCATCGGGGTGCCAGCATGAGAGGGAGGGCAGAGCAGGATTGAGCATGCCAGTGGGCAGCTCTCCTCTACTGAGGGTGGTGGGGGTGCGCTGGTGCCTCCCCAATAGTTTCGGTCCCACTGGGTGGAGGTCCAGTGAGTAGCATAGATGGAGAGGGGTAGGCAAAGTAACGGGAGGTGGAAGGGGCTGAGCTGGCACCACAGGGTGCAAAGCATTCCTCCACACACTCACACAGCCATATGCTGGGGCCTCAGGGGTCAGGGGAGAAAATCTAAAAAAAAAATGCATATGTATCCCCATTGCCAGTTGGCAGGAGGAGGTAACGGGCACCAAACAGCTATATGAAAAAATACAACAACAAAAAACAGTATGTCCCAAAGTCAGCCCCAAACCCGGGTCTGTGAGTTACACAGGTGGTGACTCTCACACGTGTATCAAAAGGCCAGCTCAGAACTAGCCCAACCGACAAATCCCCATGTACTGAATAAGACAAGTACTCCCTTGGAATAAGTACTCCTTACAGCAAGCAAATCACTGAACTAACACTACGCTATAAAGAACAAATAGGGCATTTGACATTCACAATTTTAATGTCACCCAAATTGACTCACTTACATTGATTTGCTCTAATCACGGGATACTGCTTCCGCCATGGTGGCCTCCAGGTCTGGTATCTCACAGCTGCAAGGTAGTGCCAGACAAACCTGGTAGCCATTTTTGATTAGGTAATGAATGCAGTGGACCAAGGGGGAGCAGTGGATGTGGTCTATCTGGACTTTAGTAAGGCCTTCGACTCAGTTCCACACAGAAGACTGGTAAAGACGCTGGACCACATCAGCATAGGTAAGGAAGTGGTGTGTTGGGTGAGCAACTGGCTGAAGGGAAGACACAATAGGTGCAGGTAAATGGAGTGGTATCGATGGGCAGGGAAGTGACTAGTAGAGTGCCTCAGGGGTTGGTGCTAGGGCCTCTACTCTTCATAGCCAATATCAGTAATGAACTAGAAGGGAAGGTGTGTCTGTTTGCAGATGACACCAAGATCTCCAACAGAGTGGACACCCCAGAATGAGTCAAAAGCATGAAATCAGACCTTAGGAAACTCAAGGAGTGGTCAGAGGCCTGGCAGTTGAAGTTCAATGCCAAAAAGTGCAAGATTATGCACTTAGTCAAGGGAAACCTCAAGGTGGGAAACTACCTGAGAGGGGAGCAGCTGGCATGCACCAACCAGAAGCGAGACCTAAGAGTCATTATATCAGATGACTTAAAGGTGGGGAAGCAGTGCAAAAAGGCAGCTCTAAAGGCCGTTAGTATTCTGGGCTGCATAGGGAGGAGAATCACAAGTTGCAGAAGGGAGGTGGTGCTGCCACTTTACACTCACCACCTGGAGTACTGCATACAGTTCTGGAGGCCACACCTTAGGAAGGACATTGAAAGGATTGAGACGGTGCAGAAGAGAGCCACAAACATGATTCAGGGTCTGCATCAAATGGCATATGAGAATAGGTTGAGGGAGCTCAACATGTACTCCCTGGAGCAGAGGAGGGAGAGGGGGAACATGGTTGAGACACTCAAGTATATGAAGGGTATAAATAAGGTAGGGGTTCAGGAACTTCTTCAGGAGAAGAAAAGCATCAGAACTAGAGGACACGATATAAGGCTCAAGGGTGGGCAATCCAGGAGCAATGTTAGGAAGTTCTTCACTGAAAGGGTGGTTGACCCATGGAATTTCCTGCCCTGGGAAGTGGTGGAGGCCAAAACAGTAAATGGGTTCAGAAACACCTGGGACAGGCACAAAGGTATAATTTCCTTCCTCCTCGAGGGGCCTCCTTGCGATTCCCTGGATGAGGTTAAAAACTGCCGGCAATAGAGCTTTTAATGTCACCGGCCCCGTCTTATGGAATTCACTTCCTCCATCAATAAGGGAGTCACCTTCGATGGAGGTTTTTAAGGCACGCCTCAAGGCCTTCCTGTTCGAGCAGGCTTTTCCCAACCCAGCACTGTAAATATTGACTTATATTAACCTATTACACTATTTGCCCCAATCTCTTTGTTTTACTTATTGTAGTTTATGTAATTATATTGTAGTTTTATGATTATTCTGTTTATTGATGCTGTGATGTTTGGTTTTATGTACGGTGCCCAGATCCTCTGGGATTGGGCATTTTTTAAATAAAATTCGCCTTGCCTTGCCATTTTATAGAAAGGATAGAAGGGGGGGTAGTAACCCTTATTGAGCAGACTAGATGGATCTTGCGATCAGTTTCTATGTTTCAATTTTCCAGACTTCTAGCATTGGCACACAAGACTTTCCAGATTTTTGTAGCCCTTATCTTGTCCCTTTCCTCTTTTTCTATCTGTTCTCCCTTCCTCAGATTTTAATTTTGCCTGCTCCTTTTCCCACCCTCCTCCCTTACTGATCCCTTACTACCTTGACTGTTTTGCTTCCCAGTGGAAAACTCTCCTTTCAGGATTTCTTTACCCTCTATCACAGTTTGCGGTGGGGTGGGGCAATTATTGCCTCCCATTTGACTTTTGCCACTCCCCTGGGCTAGTTTAAATGTCCATCAAAGTACATTTAAACCATCCACTGAGAACTGCTGTTTCCTTCCTGGATGGATTCAGGCCATCCCTCTGATATAAGCTCTGATCCCTCCAGGTGGAACCCCAGTCCCCAATTTAGCCATACCCCTCCTCTCTGCACCATTCCTTCAGGCATTGGTTGAAAGCCTTAGTGCAGAGCTCCTTCTCCTTCCCTCTGTTGTAGACAGGCAGCACATCTGTAAAGGTTACAGTGTGTGCTATCTGCCTAAGACCCTTATCCAGTTCCCTAAACTGCTCCTACACTGCCCCCATCACATGGAAAGCTAGGTCATTCATCCCCACGTAAACAATTATAGCCAGTGCCCCCTTCTATCCTACTGTCCTCACAATCCATTGAATACACTTCCCATCCCTCAGATCCATTGCACCAGGTTGGCACGTTATCTCCCTGTCCTCCTCTTTCCTGCCCCATCTCTATCCCTGTGACAATACAGTCCCTCACCAGAAGCTGCCTCCTCCTTCTCTGTGGTCCTCCTTTCCTGCCCCTAGAGACTCCATTCGGGTGGACCCCACACATCCTTACTATCCACTATCTCGGGTGCCCCTTCTTGACAGCCCCACTCCACCAGAATAGTGCAGGAATTTCTTAGTTGCACTGGTTGAGGAATCTGCCTGTGACATGTTCCTCCCAGCCTACCAGATTCCACCACCCCAGCCCTGCTTAAGCTCACTATAGTTCAACTGCTCCTCCCTACTGACATCCCATGAGTTAGCAGTGTCTAACTAGGTGGTCCCTGGGTGGGAGAAATGGTCCCTCTACTCCATACCAATATAATTTTTAGTCTAGTGACATTCTCCTACTCTCAGCCAGTGCTTTCTGAAACCTGGAGACCTATTCCCACCACCCAGAGAG
This sequence comes from Neoceratodus forsteri, assembly GCA_016271365.2. Taxonomy (NCBI): domain Eukaryota; kingdom Metazoa; phylum Chordata; order Ceratodontiformes; family Ceratodontidae; genus Neoceratodus; species Neoceratodus forsteri. Next base: position 916,509,417 of record CM057455.1, on the reverse strand, counting down.
GCACACACAGATGGGGCAGCACTGCAGTCTCCAGAAGGTCTCCCTGTAGACTGCCACTCCACAACCACTGTATTGCACCACTCCCCACATTCCCTTTTTTCCTACTCTTCTTGTTCTTCCTGTCCTCCTGACCCAAACCCTGGTAAGGCTATCCTACTAACATCAAGTAATTACAAGCCCCAAAACCCTGACACTCACTAATACCCAGTAACCGTTAATCAGTAAGCTCCTGAACCCTGAAACACACTAGTACCTAGCAACAGTTTAATGGCAATACCTTAAAACCAGAAACACACTAATATCCAGAGGTTCACCCACGTCTTGGTGAAAAAACATGTTTCCAACTCTGATTACGGCATCAGCAACATGCCACCCAGCATTACAGTGTCAGGCATTATGTGCCCTGGGAGTTACAGCATCAATGCGCCCTTCCAAGAAACAGTTATTCTTTGTGGTGGGTTTCACCACATGCACCCCCCCAATGTGGGGGGGCGCTTTGCCCCTGCACCTCCCAAAACTAAATATAACCTTCACTGGGACAGGCATGCCCTGAGGGGGTAGAAACTGTGTGGGGACAAAGGGTAACAGGTGTAAGGGTAGATCTAAAATCAAGATTACCCCTTTCAGTGTCGCCCTTGTTGCGGCAATGTAATTGCAGTGATCAAAGTTAGTCACTGTCCTAACGGTATACCATATCCATCAGCAGTTTAATTAGCAAGTCCCTAAGCCCACAATCACATCAACCCACAAATACTTAACAGCAAGCCCCCACTATGCAACTTCCAACAATACTAATGCCCAGCAATTTACTAGAATAAGAAGAAATAGTTCTGTTTTACAGGATTTTGAACAACAAGCTGTTGATCTTAAAAATTTCTTTCTGGCCAGAAGGTATCCTGAATGCATTCTAAATGAAGCCTCGAATAGAGCTAGAAATATGGACAGGGCATATTTACTAGTACCAAAGAATAAACAACATGAAGAACAACAGCCAGAAACTCTAGTGACTACTTATAATCATTTATCTGGTAACATTTCTGCCATTATTAACAAACACTGGCGTGTTCTAAGTGGTGACCCAGCACTTCATAAAGCAGTGGGTGAATCCTTCCTAAATCACTTACCTTTGTATGCAAAATTTAAAAGACAAATTAATCAGTAGTCTTTATGTTAGAAACAAACCTAATATTAGACCACAATGGATGTCTCCCCCAACACCAACGGGTTCATTTAAATATGGCAGATGCAATATTTGTCTTTATTGTGTGCAGACAAAACTTTACTGTCACCCAGTTTTGAACAAAGCAGTATCCATCCTGCAATTTATTAATTTCACAACACCTTTTGTGGTGTGTTTTGTCATGCCCCTGCCCAAAAATATACGTGGGTTGCACAATCTGGCCTCTGAAAGAATGCATTCAGGAGCATGTTCGCTCTGTAATTAATCTTGAATCCGATAGCCCAGTGGGTATGCATTTTGCTGAATATCACAACAGTAGTACTGAGAAGTTCATGTTTTTGGGAATTGAACATATGTCAGCAAATCCGGGGTGGGGGGGGGCAGACAAGGAAAATCATTGCAGTGTGAAGTAAAGTGCATTTTTATCTTGAAAGCACAGTCTATTGCAGGTCTTAATAATAGAAACATTGACATTCCTTCATACAGTACTTATAGGCCAGTTCTGTTTTGATATATTTACATAGGTTTTGCCAAGTACTAGATTTTTCTAAAAACCTTTTTACCTTATGAAAACTATCTGTCAACTTACTGCATTGTATATAATCACCTTTCTTGATATGACTTTGATTGTAAGTAGCCCTTTGCCTATGAGCAGTCACTGGAATCTTCCCACGAATTGGGTTCATTATATTTTACTGTGTGGATTTACTTTGCAATAGAGTTTTCCTGGTCATACGTTGCTTTGGCCTGAAGCCCTGTCTCAGTCATAAAATACTTGGATTGGAATTTTTATTAGCAGCCCTTCTAAACTTACATAGATTTACTTACATGGGTTTTGGTATTTGACTAACACCAGGGAACATTTTCTGACAAAAAAGCACAAGTGACTAATTGTTTGGCTATTTAGCTGTATTTGTAGTAACTTGTACCTTAGTTTCTTTGATTTTGGATATTTGGTCATGCTGACAGTTAATTCTTTTTAGCACTGACATTTTATATTAGAATTAGTTGTCTCTGGGGTTTTAACACTAAATTAGCTCATTTGCAGGGTAGTCCCTGCAATCTGTTAAATTCACACTGTTTTTTGTTCAAGTATCAAATGTACTGTCACTTTGAGTGGAATGGTTTAAAGAGCTCCATAGTGTGCAGACTCCTCCTCCTGACAAAGTGTCATGTCATAGATGTAAAGCACTGAGGTTGTGGGCTCACTATGGATCTATGAATAAATTTGCAAATGGCAAGTGCAACTTGGATGCAAGTTGATTCATTTCCTACTTTAGCCTTGGAGTGCAGCTTCATATGTGCTTTAGCAGTTTAAATAACAAGCCCCTATGCCCTCAATCACATTAACCCCCCCCCCAAATGCTTAGCAGCAAGCTCCCACGTTGCAACCCCGAACAGGTGTACCGCCTGTTAGAGCTGCCTGTTATTTGTGTTGTTGCACAACCTACCACCAACCCTTTGTTAGAGTTGCCTGTTACATCTATGCTGTTACACAGCCTACCACCAATGCCTTGTCAGAGTGTCCTTTTTATGTTGGCTCACACTTGCACAGCCAACATATTGGAGTAGTAGCAGATTTTGAGGAGCAGTCACTGTGGATGAATGCAGGGCACGCATCAGTAGGTGCATCCTTCATTCCCCAATGAGGCAGCTGCAGGCACTGACACCAGAAACACGTAAGGTGGCCACCAAATCAAAGAAAAGGTCTGCTGCAATGAGAGCCAATCTCGTCATGCAGCGGCACCTTCCGACGTGTCTTTGCTAGTGAAGCAAACATGGTGGCAGTGACTGCCACCACCACCTGCCACAATGCTGAAGTTCTGGGGGTGCCCAATCCCCCTGTCGTCATGCCCTAACCCATTTCATGTGCCAATGGGGGAGCCCACTCCCCGTCAGCATAATGCCCCCCTCATTTGTTGTGCGCTGAGGGGATACCAAACCCCCTCGGCACTTGTCCCCCTCAGTACATGCCAGCGGGGGTGCCCAATCCACCATCGGCTAGCCCCCCCAAACACTCAGGTGGCATGCTGTGAGCTCATCCCAGTATGCCAAATACCCCTGTAAAACAAAAACCGTCCTGCAACATTTTTTTTTAACCTATAAAAGAAGAAAACAGTTCCTCATGGCCCCCCCCTTCAGTATGTGCCGGCAGGGGTTCCCAATCCCCCATCGACTAGCCCCCCCAAACAGTCAGGTGGCATGCTGGGAGCCCACCGTATCATGCCACAGGCTCCTGTAAAAAATAAGGTCCTGCAACGTTTTTTTTTTTTTTAAACCAGTAAAAGAAGAAAACGGTCCCTCGTGGTCTGTTCTGCTCCCTCCCCAGCCCACGCCCATCCTCTGTGCACCCTGACTTCCCACTCCCCCCTTCACCCTAGACTTACATTCGGAGTCTGGCGCGACGATCTTCGGATACCTCCAATGCATGCCTTGCCAATGCTGTATCTTCCTGCTGTCATACACTGCTGCAAGTCCACACTCTGCCCCATTCCTCTGTGTAACATGCCACCCTCCAGACTGCTGAGGTATCCTGGGTGCCATGGGGTATGGTATCCTGCAATGCAATTTGCAGCGTGCACTTCGTCCTATGGGTAGTTAATCTGCAATTCCCCAATTGTACAAACAAATGGGAGGTCAGCTGTAACATGCCTGTTTTGGGACCTGTGTGAGTGAGCACAACATTGGCCATCACCCACACTGAGCAGTGCAATGCCACCGGGATGATGGATCTGAATGCAAGTGCCTGAGGTGTATGGCCACTGGGTGTTATCACCCACACACAGCTCGTGCCTATGTATAACACAATTCAGCATCCTACTGTGAGTGCTCTGCCACCTGCCAATAGAGTGGTATGATCCCATTGCAGAGCCAGTTGTCACAATAGGATGGGCTGGGGGGGGCAGGGTCTGTGCACTGTTGAGGGGGGAGCTGGGGACACTACACTATGGACATGGACTGTAGGTGTATTTAGGTGCAATTAGGGATGGCATTGGTGTCTCTACAATATGGAACCGATAGAGCCTGGACTCCGGTATGATCGGGGCTGGTGGAATGGGTGGGGGTGCCACTTTACTACCAGAGACTTCAGGGCCTGTCCCACATGGGAGTGATCTGGGTTGGGGCTTGTGGGTGAGAGCTGCTATGGCACATTCATCCCCATGCCAACATGCAAATGGGCTGGTAATGAGCATGCATAAGGCCCCTTTTCACCCTGCATGCTCAATTAGTTCATTTGCATTCCTGTGCTGAATATCACCCATTGGGGCTGCAGTGCGTACCAGTATGTGACACACATTCCCCCTGGAAGGTATTTAAGTCGGGGTCACCCTGGATGCACCTGACTTTGCAGCCACCTGCACTGTGACTCCTGTCCAGGGTCACATTTTCAACAGGTACGCTGAAGCCCACCAGGATGAAGCACAGTGTCACAAGTTTACTGTATAACAAAAGGGATTAACTCCCATTGAAATTGCATTGTTTGCTGCAGCAACTCTAATGCAGAATTCTGCAGTGCTGCACTTCATCCTGGTGGGCTTCACTGTATGCACATCCTGAATCGGTGGCGCATTCTCTTTGAATATTGTATCAGTGCCGACCGGTGCACTGCAATGCATCTTTCTGCTCATGCATTGATCCAGCATTTAATATGTCCCCCCAGGATGTAAAATATTGTCTTTAGTGCATTCTGATTTTACACAATGCAGCATAGTATTGTGTAGATGTAGAGCCCCACTGAAAACAAAAGGCCATTTCTTCTGTAAACTATCCAGGCTAAATATATAGCAATTAGCAGGCATAGTCTAGGAAAACACATTGTAAAAGTGTGTAAAAGGAAGACCACATTGAAACTGCCTCTCCACAATCCTGCGTTGTGCAAATTCATTAGAAATAATGGGTAAAAGCATCCCAAAAGCTTTCCTCAGCCATATCGGCTCTCACCAGAGTTTGTTATATATGTGTTGTTATGCAGCCTTCCTCCAACCCACTGTTATAGCTGCCTGTTATATCTGTGCTGTTACACAACCTACCACCAACCCATTATTGGAGCGGTCTTTTCATATCTGTGTTTTTACGCAATCTTCCTCCAACCTCCTGTTACAGCTTCCTGTTATATTTGTGTTGTTACACAACCTACCACCAACCCCCTGTTAAAGCTGTCTTTTATATCTGTGCTGATATATAACCTACTACCATCCTCCTTGCTATATCTATACATTTATATAAACTACCACCAACCTCTTGTTAGAGCTGCCGGTTATATCTGTGTTGTTATACTGTATAACTTACCACCAATGCCCTGTTAAAGCTGCCTTTTATTTCTGTGCTGTTATATAACCTACTGTACCACCAATGCCCTGTTAGAGCTGGCTTTTATATCTGTGTTGTTATAAAACCTATCACCAACCCAATGTTAGAGCTGCCTGTTATATCTGTACTGTACTGATGGTGTTGCTGGTAGTTGTACGTGCCAGTAAAGTATGAATTAATGGCAGTGCTCCCCATCATGTGCTGGAGTCTGCACTACAAATGGTAGAAAATTCATTTGATTTGTTATTGGAGAAGAGACAGGTATCTGCAAGGCTAGAGTAGACTGGTGACTGCAACTGAGGGAAAGTTTCCTGTGTGAGACCTGAAATGAGAACTAATTCAGGATGCCAGTCAGGGATCCATTCAGGACAATCAAAGAGTATGTACAGTACCTGTGTAAAATTTGAGGACCTTACATACAGTAGAGCTGCCAGGATGCAATTCAGTTCTGCAGAATTCTGCACTAGAGTTACTGCAGGAAACAAAATAATTTCAATGGCAGTTACTCCCTTTTGTCATGCATAAATCTGTGACATTGCCCTACATCCTGGTGAGCTCCACTGTAAGTCCTTGCAGTGCTGGCTCCATGTGATGGGAGGAGAAAGGAGCAAGACTCCGTGTGGCATTCAGGTTGTGCAAAGAGTGGACAAAGAAATAATTCCTGGAGGTTGTGGGGTGCTGGTGTCCCTGTTCTAAAAGTGAAGTGATTTCTGTATTTTGTGGTACCCACTATGTGGAAGAAGGGGTATCACCCTTGAGGTGTAGTGCCCTGCAGCAGGCATCATCTCATTAGCTTAGTGATTCCCCCAAAAGGTTTTCCTGCTTGGGAATACAGGGCAGAAAATGGGGTGACATTGAACTGAATGCTTAGAAGTCCTGTGTATTGCAAGGAACTCTGGGTTAGGAAGTTCTGTGACCTGCCAGTGGGATTGTTGTAAGGCCAGGGTTGAAGGAATGATTCAGCAATGTGCATACTTTATGGGGCCTTCACTCCTTGGGGTTCTGGTACATTGCCACTGGAAGAGGAACTCTAAAAAGTGTTATAGTACAAGGAGCCAGCAGGTGTTGCCCTAGTGAAAGGGACTGCTGGTTAGGGAATTAATCCAGGGAACCAGAATAATCATCATCTGTTTTGTACAGAATCAGCTTATGAATGGTGCTGATATATAATCACGTGTGTGTGTCATTCAATGTCCGGTCATCATCTCAACTCTTCAGTGCAATTAATTTATTTTTAGAGAAACACTGAGCTGGTAAATTTTTGGTGCCCCACACATACACTTTTTTGCAACAAAGAAAACCCTGGACCTGGCCTCTGGCATAGTGGGAACTCCCCCTGCCTCAGATGAGGGTCCTACAGGAACCTTATAAAGAAAGAAAAATAAATGTTAACTGTAATTTTCACAGCAACAGTTCTGTTAGTTGTCTGTATTTTTCATCTAGCTAGTGCAACACGGATGTGTCTTGTCAGAGTACTACTGGGGAGCTTACAATCACAGTCTAGTCTGGACAATGCAGATGAATTCAACTGCACCAAAACATCAAAATAGATCTGCCTCATCTAGCACTGAAAATATGAAAGCTTAATTATTATATAGCATAGAAACATAACATAGAAACATAGAATTTGATGGCAGATAAGGACTGCTTGGCCCACCTAGTCTGCCCATTTCCCTACCTAAAGGATAAGCTGCAGATCCTAGTTAACCAGCAGCCTACTTTCTCCTACCCCCACTAGAATTGCCTTATGTCCGTCCCATGCATTCTTGAATTCCCCCATTGTTTTTGACTCTATGACCTTTATGTTCTGAATTGCTGGTTAAAGTATGAAGGCAGTTGCTGTAAGACAAAAGTCAATAGGTTCATAGGGTAACTTTTATGCCACTGTGTTCTCTATGACACAACAGCTGTCTCGGGAGCTAAGGGTCAATGTCTATGATGCCAGGACCCTCTCTTCACAGCTGCATTGCTGCTAGCAGTGGCAAGATATCCTGCAGGGGGAAAAGCAAGGCGTTAGATGCGTCTACATCCCGGACAGCATGCCATCCCTCTGGCTGGCTATCATACCCCCATGCACCCCCTATACCCATGCACCCTCAGCCTACATGCACCCTTGTACCCATGCACACACTGCCCTACACACCCCCAACCCACATGCACCCTCTGACCCTCTCCCCTCATGAATCCACTGCCCCCATACACCCCCTGCCCTGGCCTGTGTCTGTACTCACCACGGTGGGTTTGATGCTGTAACATGCCATCCTGAACTCATTGCAGTTGTATTCCTCTATGTATTCCAAGTCCTTAGGTAGTTGTATTTTCAGTGACAGGGCAGCCTGGTACCTTGTCTGTGGAATAGACAGCTACTTTGGGCCAGGTAACAGCAAAATCTCCACCGGGCATCCCTGGAGCATCTGAAATGACCAGAAGACAGGTGTTAGTGTCAGCTGTGGGGGCAGCCCTCCCTGGCACAGGTGGACACTAGGCATACGTATCGTCACAGTCTGGGCAACACCCCAGCAGTGGTTGTACTTGTCTTCACAGGGGAGTGTGGCAACCTGCTGAAGCATGTAGGGAAGCATCTCTGAAGTCATTTCTGGTCCAGATGCAATGTTGGTACGAGTCCCAATGTCAGGTGTGAGGGAGTGGTGTGCATATATAAGGGGAATGTGACCGTGGCCACACTTCGACACACCTGTGGACCATTGTCATCTGTGACACTATGACAACCACTTTTACAGATGCCCATGTGACGTCCTTGACAACCTGTTACACGAGCGGTATGCTCCATGCTGTGCACAACAGGTTTATGCCAGAGGCCATGCATAGCCAAGTATGGAAAGGTCACAGTGCATTCCCAGCTCTGTGAGGCCCACCTGTTACTACCTGTGCACCTACGTGGCCAGGCATGAGCCGTGGTGGCTGATACCTTCATTATGGTGTATGCTATGGTCTGCTATGCATGCCTGGCCCTCATAGCTCCATGTGGACAATATGCACACCACAGCATGTAATGGACCCAGTTGTGCATAGGGCCCAATGTCCCTTTTTTAGGAGTGACCTAGAATTAATTAAAAAAATATAAAAGGCATAGAAGCATCTCATTAGCATGATGCAGGCAAACAGTAGTTAACAGTTACAGATCTGTAAAAAACTGCATTAGTTTCCAGCCTTATAAACTACAGAAAAGACACCTTAACTGTAGTTAATGAGGTCTAATATGTTCAACCTGCATGTGCATAACTTTTGGTTCTTAGCACAAGCCTCACAAACTTGACTGCCTAACTGAATTCTACTCAGTTTTGTTGTTCAACTTAAAAAAATGTGAATATTTTTTTTTATTCCAACAATCCCATAGTTTGCTTCTAGTGGTTTTAAAAACAGAATTTAGCAGCAGCTGTATCAAATACAACAGTTTCATTGTTTTATCAAAAAACGTACAGGAGAGTCACCTCACCACTCTGATACTTTATAACATACGAACATACGAAAACTCCAGTAGAAGCAAGCCTTATGGTCTATTGAGTCTGCTCGATTGTGCAGCTAGCCCCTCAATTTACAGCTGTGTACCCTCCCAACCCCCTTCATCATAACCCACTCGCATTGTCCCAACCCCTTTTAAGCCACCCACCATTCTACAGGACACTACACTCTTGGGCAGAGCATTCCACTTGTCCACCACCCTTTCAGTGAAAGAATGTCTCTTGATTTCCCGCCTGACCCTTCCCCCCTCCAATCTCAACTGATTACCTCTCATACCTCTCCCTCTTCTAAGCTGGAAAATTTCTTCTCTATTAACCTTATCTATCCTCTTGAGGTATTTAAATGTTTCAATCATGTCCACTCTATCCCTCCTCTCCTCCAGGGTGTACATGTTCAGCTTGGCTAATCTCCCCTCATAGGACTTTCCCCTCAAATCCCTGGATCATCTTGGTCATCCTATGTTGCATCCCCTCCAACAACTTGATGTCCTTCTTCAGGAATGGGTGCCAGTACTGCATGCAGTACTCCAGGTGAGGCCTGATCAGAGACTTGTATAGGAGAAGGATCACCTCCCTATTCCTGGAGGGGATTCCCCTCACTATACACCCTAGCATCCTATTGGCTTTTGCCACCACCTTCCTGCACTGAGCCAAGTTGTTCATGGTGCCTGTTATAATCACCCCCAGATCCTTTTCCACCTCAATACTTTCCAGTTGTAACCTTCTCAGCTGATAGGTCCTCCCTTGGTTTCTAGCTCGGAAGTGCAGTACCTTGCACTTCTTGGAGTTGAACCCAAGCTGCCATGTTACTGGCCACTCCTGTAGTTTGTTCTGGTCCTGTTGCAGCCTCTTCCAGCCTTCAATGTCATCTACCACAGCTCACATCGTCATATCATCCACAAACAGACTGATTCTACTCCAGACCCCATATGAGACATCAGCTATGAATATCCCAAACAACACTGGTCCCAGTACTGATCCATGTGGTACCCCGCTCATCACTTCCCTTGGTGATGAGAGTTCCCCCCACCACCACCACCCTCTGCTGTCTTCCATTCAGCCAATTGATGTCCAATTGACCATCTTTGTTCCCAATCCTATATATTCCAGCTTCCCCCCAGCCTCCCATGCAGCAAGGAATCAAAAGCCTTGCTGAAGTCCAAATACAAGACATTCACCGCGTGGCCCTTGTCTAGTTCCCTGGTCACCCAGTCATAATACTCAATTAGATTTGTCTGTCAGGATCTGCCAGTGACAAACCCATGTTGATGACCATCCTGGAGACCATTGTCCTCCAAAAAGGTCACCAGCCTCTCCTTTAGGATTTTCTTCATGAGCTTCCCCACAATCAGTGTCAGTGGCTTAGTAGGTAGCACACTCGCCTCTGAAGCTGGGAGATCAGAGGGCTGTGAGTTCAGTTCCCACATCTGGCACTTGGGTTAATATCCCAGTACTGACACTGTAGTGCAGCATGAGAGGGGTGCTGCACTTCAGAGGTACCGTCTTTTGGATGAGACGTTAAACAGAGGTCCCATCTGCCTGGATTGGTGGTAGTTCAGGTGGATGTTAAAGATCCAATGGCACTTATCGAAAAGAGCAGGGGAATTTCCCCAGTGTCCTGGACAAATTTCCCTCATTCACTAAAAATACCACAAACAGCTTAATCTGGTTTATGGTCAGTTGGCATTCATCTGTATCCCCCTCCCCCCGGGTCGTGCCTGAAAATAGGCAGGATTTGTCTAGTGCACTTACTGAATAAAACAAAGAAAAACTGAATAAATAAATAAATATATAAATCGCTGAGGCTCACTGGCCTGTAGTTGCCTGGTTCATCCCTGGGGCCACTTTTGTAAATGGGCTCCACATGGGCCATCCTCCAGTCTTGTGGTATGCATCCTGCATCCAGGCAGGTATTGAACAGGTCAGTCAGCAGCCCTGCCAGGATCTCAGCTAGCTCCCTGAGTACTGTAGGGTGAATGACATTTGGTCCCGGTGCCTTGTCCACCCTTAATGCCCTCAATCCTTCCAGAACCCTGTCCACTGCAATCCTTCTGTCAGTCACCCCTTCCCCTCCACTCTCCCCCTTAGAGTATCTGCCCCTTTTTCTCCTTTTGAACATAGAACAGAAGTATTCATTTAATGCCTCTGCCTGTTCCCCCCCCCTCTCCGCCCACCCATGTCCTTCCTAATCCTCACAATCTGGTCTCTGTTCTTTCTTCTTTTTCTAATGTATCTGAAGAAGTCCTTTTCTCCTTCCCTAATATGCTGTACCAGTCTCAGTTCTCTTGAGGCCTTGGCCACTCTGACTAGTCTGGTAACCTCCATGGACTTCTTCATATACTCTTCCTTATCAACCCCCTCCCCTCTGATTTCATGAGTTTTCGAAATACCTTTCTTTTGGCCCTTACCCCCTCCATAACCAACTGAGTCAACCAACTGGGCTTCTTTGCCCTTCCCTTCTTACTTTGTGCCTTTATACATGTCCCAGTGGCTTGCTCCAGGCCTCTTTTAATAATATCCCACTTTTAACTAGCATCCATTTCTTGTTAAATGCCTGCCAGAAATTTAGTCAAAATTTCCCCCTCCTCCTAAAGTCTTCCCCTTTAAAATCAATCACCGTGGTTACCATACCCACTGTTTCCCCACTAATATTGAACGTGAACCACACTGAGTGGTGGTCACTCCCAGCCAGACAGTCCTCCACCCCCAGATCTCTTACAGCCTCCCCATTTGAAAGTATTAGGTCCAGAGTCTTATCCAATCTAGTAGGCTCATGAACCAACTGGTTCAGGATGCTGTCCTGAAATGCCTCTAGTATGATCTGCTCCCTCACACTTGTGGTGGCTAGAGTGCTCCACTCCACCCCAGGTAGGTTGAAGTCCCCCAACACCACTGTGTTCCCCTTCCTACAGACCCTTCTAATTTGCTCAGCTAGCTCTCTGTCCAGTTCATCCCCTTGCGCTGGAGGTCTCTATACTGTCCCCAACCTCAGTGTCCTACCTCTCGAGTCCTGGAATTGCATCCATAGGGCCTCTGTTCTACTTCCTTTCCCTCCTCCCTTATACACCTTATCCCTTCTCATGCATAGACTGCCATGCCCCCCTTCCCTTTAGCCCTATCCTGCCTGAATATTTTGTACCCTGGAATCATTATATCCCAGTCCTGGTACTGGGCAGCCCATGTTTCAGTGATGTCCACAATGTCCATAACAAAGATTCTGATGTAAGGCACATCACTGAAAATGAGCTTTGGCTCAATTTAGTTGTAATCCCTATCAATATTTTTATGAATAAAATTTTACTGCTACTACTACACGGCTCCGTACTTCACTTCACGTTTATCTGAAAAGCTCAGTAGGTTCCACAATAATTAGGTTTGAGGCTGTTTTTTCCATTTTCAAGTCTTCTTCCTTAAGACTGCACTCTGCATGTGCACTGACAGAGCAGAACAAGCTTGCTGCAATGCTGAGGCAAGCTAGCAGCATCATACAGTGAAAGTAGGAGTAGCATTTCATTTATAATGTGCCTTTCCCTGGAGGTTCAGGGTGCCACACATATTTCAAATAAGAACAATTACAAAGAATTTAAAATCATAGTATATAGCAGGAATACATTTCAAGTATTGCTAATAAAACCCCATCAACTATGTTATATCATTCAGCGGCATCAGTAGTAAACAGAGTCTTATACATAGCTACGCAAGTGGGTCATTATGTATTTTTTTGAATGCCTCTCTAAAGAGGTATGTTTTGAGACCTCTTTTAAAGGTTTCCACCGAGGGGACCTCCATCATGTCTCTGGGAAGCAAATTCCACAAATAAGGTCCAACAACATCAAATGTCCCATCCCCAGATGATTTTAATCTCTCCCAAAATACTGAAAGGAGGCCCACCTCATTAGAGTGGAGAGAATGGGATGGTTGGTAAGGAGTCAGGAGTTCCAGCAGAAAGTCCAGGCCTAACCTGTATAGGGCCTTATAGTATAGTATGTAGTACATATTCTTTGTGAAAAAAATGCATTGATGCAACATTTACAGTTCAGGCTAAAGTAAAAAAAAGTAGGAAAATGTGGTTTTAGGGTTTCCAACCCTAAAAACCCACCCCTAAAGAAAATCAGAGTTGTAGTCTTCCTCGGGGTTGTCAACCCTAAAGCTCACACCATTTGGTGTGTATGTTTCTGGAGTGTACAAAATGGGGTGAGATTTAGGGTTGACCTGTTAAGCACCTTTGTCTGTGCTCCTACTTGTATGGAATGTAACCCCCAGGTCGCATCTGGAAATGAGCGGTCCCCGCTCAGTGTGCTTATCTGGTAAATCTCTTAAATAAATAAATAAAAATAACCTGAGGAAGACTGCACCCCTTATTTGTTGTAGGTGTGGGGTGGAGTTTTAGAGTTGAAAACCCTAAATTCACATTTATCTACTTTTTGCTTTAGTCTGAACCCTAAATGTTGTATTAATGCAGTTTTTTGTAAAGAATGTCCTTACTTTTTGAGATAGTATAATCATATCCTTATTTGCCTATGGGTGGGCAGGGCTTAGAGGGTCCTGCGCTTCCATCCATCCACACTTTTTGAGACTGTATCCTTAAATTTTTGTATGAATGAAAATTTCATACAAAACTTTTTGTTCATATGAAAATTTTCATATGATATTTTTATTTGGAGTTAGTACAAATATATTTGTTGATACGGAAATGTCATATGAAATTTTTTGTATGAACAAAAATTTCTATATGAAATATTCGTTCATAAAAAAATTTCATATGAAAATTTCACCCCATAAAATCAATTCATACAGCTATTTGGAAGTGCTTATTGAGCATGCTCAGAACTGAAATTTGTAAAAATTACTTTGGAATGGATTACTATTTTTTCACCAAACCAGTGAAAAGCACATTTGTGGGCCAAGTCCTTGCCACCCTGAAACTTTCAGACCAAAAGTCCAAACCATCTGGGCTCTAGGTGATGGCAAAAAAACAACAATGTTTTACATGTTTTCGTCAACAGGATCTCAGAATCTGCACATTCAATCAGAATGAAAATTGACTCCTTCAGAGATATTCCCCATGAGACTGCACATGTAAACATCCATGCAAATCTGTTGACTGGTTGCAAAGATATTAAAGTGCAAAGTTTGAGGATTAACATAGAAACCGCTCCCCCCATTAGGTGTGTATGTTTCTGGAGTGGGTTGGGGTTTTAGGTTTGGAAACCACATTTCCCTACTTTTTTGCTTTAGCCTGAACTCTAAATGTTGTATTAATGCTGTTTTTACAAATAATTTCCTTTCGTTTTGAGATAGTATAATCATACTGTATCCTCATTTGCCTGTGGAAGTGCCTGGTCCTCTGGGTCCTGCACTCCCTTCCATCCATACTTTTTGAGATGGTGTAAACATATCCTTAAATGTTCATATGAAGTATTTATTCATGCAAAAATTTCATACAAAACTTTCATCCTCATATGATAATTTAGAAGTGCCTACTGAGCATTTTCAGAACTAATATTTTTTAAAATAACTTTGGAACAGATTACTATTTTGTAATTTCACAGTCAGTGAGGTCACAATGCTGATGATATACTGTATAACCCCTTATTTTAGTGGTAATTTTATTTACGCGATATCCACGGTATGGTACCAAAGCGCGAATAATAAATCACAGCGTTTAATGTTTTTCAGTGGTTCATATTTTGCATTGCTAAGTTTCATGTGCGATTTTACCTGGTAGCATGGTTGTTGCAACACTGGTCTCAGGGCGATAGGATTCGCACTGCTAGTGCTAACATGCTACATAATGAAACACAACTTGTATGTATCACGTGACCTAATGTGATTCACGCGATTCTACATGTTTCTCTATTTGGTTCAGATGGGGACTACGAACAGGACACAAATAAAAAATGTGAGTGGCTTTCCAATGTGCTTGCTACTGTGCTGATCAAATACTGCACTACAGTTCACTGTGTGGTGAATGAAGGGGTTGCTGCTTCACATGGTTTAACTTGTGTGGGAGGTTGAAGGAGGTGGAAGGGGTTCATTGGTGTGCTTGTGAGTGCTTAATGTACAGTAGTAATGTGATTACTTGCTTGACTTTACTTCAGGGAATTAAAAACAAACTTCATTGAGATAATTAAAAGGACATCAAGCTTCAGTAGTTGAGGCACTGATTGTGTGCTTCCATAATTCCAGCCTTTCAGAATCCACTCAGAATTTCCTTTTCTCTCTCTCCCACTTTGCTAACGTTTCCACCAGCCATCGAGCATGCTAAAGTTTCAAGGACTGCATTCTTAAATCAACGTTTATTTCTCCTGATGCACCTCCGTTTTGAAGCTGGTGTGATACTGCATTGATGTACCATTTTATGAAGCACTGCTTGAGCTCATCCTTTAGCAACTTGTTTACAGTCAGGTCAAGAGGCTGGAGTAGATCAGTACACGATGGGGGCATGAAAATCAGTATAATAGCATTTTGCTCCAATGCTTCCAAAACATCCTGAGTGGTATGCCCCCAAAATAGATCCATTATTAACAGTGATCTCTGTTCAGCCGGTAGGTCCATCTGTCACTGGATTTTATTACTGTAAGAGACCAGGACATCACTGATAAACTGAAGCATTGTAGCATTACATGCCCAGTGGTTTTCTGAATGACTGATTAACCAACCCTCAGGGAATTCAAATTCAGGGTGGCAGTTATTGGTTTAGCCCTTATAAATGATCTGGGGGGGGAGAAGTTCACCAATCATTGACACAACAAGCACTACTGAGGCCTGCCTCTTGTCGCCCAACCCACAGACTTCTACCTGCTTAGACCCTGTAGTTGCCATGGTCCACTGGCTGCAGGGCACTAATTGTACACCGGTCTCATCCAAGTTGATAACTAAAGCTGGAGGGATCAGTTCTTAGCTGCATGCTAACGACACTCTGCCGAGGAATTTTGATTTTAGGTCATTAAAGTTGAGGGTTCATTTTATGTGCTGCTTTAGTAGCTTTTTTTTGAGTACCCCATGCAACTCAACAACTTCCATGACCACTGTTGACTGAAAGAAAGGTGACCACCATTCTCAGACAAGAGGTCAGGGTTATGTGCTTTTACAACACCATATGCGATAGCAGGAACTACCCTGGCATTAACTACTGCACCCTCTGACCTCAGACTTTTTACAATATTTTTCAGCTCCTCTTCAACATCCTTGAGAAGCAGTGCGGGTCATCCTCAGGGCTTGGTGGGCAGCTCAGGGATAAGCTAACTGGGATCTGGGGTTTTGCTGAGCTTGGCGAGGTAGCCTTTCTTAAAACTCTCACAGTACTCTTGTTTCTGGTTCCACAGTATTTCTTATTGTAGTGACAAACAGTGCTCATAACACCATTCTCAACTGCATGTTTCCTGATTTCAAATCAGACAACTGCACTGTACCTCCTATGCTCTCTCCTGTGCTTTTTAGCAGGAGAACTGGGCAGCTCACCGGAAAACTTACCAACAGCAGACTCAACAACTTGGAGGGGGACTGACGCGGACTTGCTCAGGGTTTCTGAATTAAGCAGTGCTCCAGATAAGTCCCTCTTGACAGAGGTTTTCTTGGAAAGCCAGGAAAGAACTGACATCTTCAGTTTTGTCTGCAGTAGCAGTCCACAAAAGGCTTGAAATACAGTCGCCATTATTTCTCCTCAATTTGTAGACTACTAGCAGCTGACAGCTGACTTCCTGGTTTGCTGAGTACCATAGTAGCACTAATATACTTTGACGCTAAAAAGTCTGGGAGTCACAGCCACGCAGAAATTTGGTTGCACGGTAATAAAGCGTTATACAGTAGTCTGGGACAGTAAAGCAAGATATGTCAGCTGCCAGGCTAATAGCTCTTCCACACATAACACTTACTAGTATCAAGTAAACAATCTTCTAACTAAACAAAGGGAAAAGAAAAAGTACCTCAGATATAAAAGGTAATGGTTTGTTGCTTTTAAAATTGAATATTAGTTTTAGGCAATACACTAGCTCTTTAATTTGGCTGATGTTAAGTAGATGGTTAAGTCTGTTCTGGACTACCACCAATACCTTTCCCTTGAATGTCAGCACTTCATCCAGAATGACCCCTGATTTTTCAACTTATTGAAGGCTTTCATTCTATATGGACTAAGCCAAATAATCATCTGATTTGTGACAGCCCCCACACACCCCTTCTGGCCTGGATTAATCACCAGTACCTCAGTCTTGTCTGGGTTGAGTTTTAGCCAGTAAGATATCATCCAGTCCTGAATCTCAGCCAGACACAAATTAAGCACCTCCAATGTAGCTGGTTCCAAAGAGGACTATTGGAACTTCGCCCTCCTTTGCTGGATCATGGTCAGACTGTTTATTTTATTCATCTTGCCGTCAGTGAGAGTGTTGTATGGTATCTCCCTAGACTCTGGTAGTGAGAGTACTTTGAGGAATGGGGAATGCTTTCATTTTATTTTGGGGAAAATTTTAAAGACTGTTTCATCATTCTGCTCAGGGAGGTGTGAGCTCCTGTGAGGTTTGTTCAATCCTGTTGGTGGTGAGAGGACCATTGGGATTTGGATAATTTGAATTTCTCCCTAAATGGTTTTAAATGCATTGTCAGATAATCCTGTCTGTTTATACCAATTGTGTTTTATTCTGTGTATTTATTTTGTGTTATATTGTTTTGTACACTCCCAAGGCTGTGAGAGGGTCTGGGGGGTGAAGATTTTGAGGATCTTGTTTTTTTGGGTTATTATTTTAGTTTGGAGTTTTACTAATTAGTATTATTTGATTTTAGGAATGTGATATTAGAGTTATTTGTATTAGTGTTACTTATCTGGCAGTGAGTTTAGAGGATATTTACTTGTTTTTAGTAAGATTTTGCATGTTATTTTATTTTATAATATTGTTTCTTTTTGTGTATTGTTTTTGTAGTACATAATTGGATAGTTGCGGAGTGTTGTTTGGGTTACCAAAATGTGTTGGAGACCTGCCCCCACGGTCGTGTGCTATTCACCCTCTGCCCTTCGTGATCTCCGCCCTTCCCCCCAACTTCAGTTTACAACCTATCAGCGCTGTAGGGCACTGGGTATTGTGCGTAGAGGTGGGAGGAGGGCGGGGGTGTGCGAACAGTGGAGAGTGAATGATGGGAGCCACTGCATTGGGGTAGTGAGATCCAGAAGATGCCCTGGGGCAAAATGGAATCTGGAACATGGCCCACCATGTCTGGTTTCCATACCCAAGGGCACTATCAATTGTGGTAGGCAGAAAGTCTGGATGGCCCGAGAAGTTTCTTCAACTCGGGCGGTGTTATGCAATGCCAGGTCCATTAAAAATAAGACTGCAATTATTGCAGATCTTGTTGAATTGGTGGACCTGGCTTGCATCACCAAGACCTGGCTGGATGAGAATTCTGGCCCTGTCTTGGAGGCTGTAATTCTGGCTGGGTATTCGGTGATACACCACCCGAGATTGGATCGTGGGGGGGGGCAGCGGTCTGTTTTAAGACCAAGTTTAGCCTCACAACTCACGAATGTACCAGTTGGGGAGACTGAGTCATTTTGAGTGTACGGTAGTAGCAGGTGTAGGTTGTCAGATAGCTCTCATATATCATCCACCAGGAGATGAGAAGCAATTCCTTCAAGTAGTCGCGGACTTCGTCGTTGACATGACATTTGAATCACCCAGGCTGATGGTCCTGTGCAATTTCAGTGCCTGAATCAACGATGAACTCTCGCAATTTGGTCAGCACTTCCTCCAGTTGATGACATCTATGGGCCTTACACAGATAGTTACCACTGTTACTCATAGACATGGTCACTCTCTTGACTTAGTCTTCCTCCTGGGGATTGAAGCCTCCAACTTGGGGGTGGAACCAGTTGGATGATCTGATCACTACACCGTGGGGTTCAGTTTTAGCACCCCCCCTCCATAGGCCTACCCCTCTGGAGATGACTAGGTACTGTCCTTTATGAGATATAAGTTCTCAAGGCCTAGCAGCAGTGCTAGATCTCTCATCCCTGTCAGAGGCAAACAGTGACCCAGAGGCCCTCGTGATGGCTTACAACTCATCCATTGTGGTGGCCCAGGATATCATTGCTTCTGTCCATGTTCATCCTCTCTCCCTTCGCCCTTGATCCCCATGGTTTGATGGGACTCTGAGGGAGATGCGGCGACTAGGATAAAGGTTAGAGGGTTGCTGGTGGAAATCTGCCCTTGATGCCGACCACTTAGATTGATAGACCATTATCATGTCTATCAATCTGCAATCACCCGTAAGAAGGCAGAGTTCCTATCCGGGGAGATTGCAGCTGCTCAGAACCGACCAGCTTTTCCGAACTGTGGACAGACTGTGCAACCCAGCCTTTCTACAAGTCCGGAAAACTTTTTCGCAAGAAGAGTGCGATGAGCTTGCTCGATTCTTTGTGACTAAGGTGGTTGACATCAGGGTGGGGCTCCATCCAGCACACTCTATGGGTGTTGCTTTGGATCAACGCAGGGTCACTGTCCTTCAGTTTTCCTGGAGTACCTTCGACCGGTCAGCTTTCATGGATGTCATGCGGATTGTCCAGAATATGCAGCCCTACATGCTGTAGTTTGGATCCGGGACCTACTTCCCTGATTTTGGGTTGTACTGATTCTATTGGTCTCGTCCCTAGCTTGGATAGTCTGGTGCTCCTTGGAAACAGGTGTTTCCAAGCTCACTGAAAGAGGCAGTGGTGACACCACTCTTGAAGAAATCTTCTTTGGACCCAGACTGCCTTGCAAACTACAGACCAATCTCTAACCTCCCCTTTTTAGGGAATGTGATTGAGAAAGTAGTGGCCACTCAGCTGGAGGACCATTTGACCATCCATGACATCAATGAACCCCTCCAGTTCAGATTTCGAAAGAGGCATAGTACTGAGACAGTGCTAGTTCGGGTGCTCAATGATCTGATGGCTAGAGATCAGAAGAGTCATTCTATTCTGGTTCTGCTAGATCTCTCTTCAGTATTTGACACTGTGGACCATGGGGTTCTGCTTGATCATCTGAGGTTCATTTGTGGACTGTCAGGTACAGTCCTCGGATGGTTTGCATCATTCCTCATGGGAAGATCTCAGAGAGTGATGTCCGGGGTTTACTCCTCGGATTCAGTTTCTCTATCACGTGGGGTTCCTCAGGGCTCAGTGCTGTTCCCCATGTTGTTTGCACTGTATATGCTGCCCCTCGGAGACATTGTAAGAAGGTATGGGCTGAGGTTTTGCTGCTGTGCTGATGATACCCAGCTCTACCTTTCTTTCACACCAGACCAGGATGGAGCTGTCTTGGTCTTTAATAGCTGCCTCACTGAAATCCTGGATTGGATGGATGCCAGTTGGTTGAAGTTGAACTCTGATAAGATTGAGGTACTGGTTGCTGACCTGTTTAGCTGGATGGGGGGGTTGGGTTTGGGTTCACCCATCAGACTTTTTCTTGGGGGCGTGTCACTCCTAACCTGTGAACGGATGCGAAACCTGAGGGTAATTTTTGACAAAAAGCTGACCTTACATTCACAAGTGTCAGTCATTGTCAAATCCTCGTTTTACCATCTGAGGAGTATCTCCAGGATTAAGCACCTTGTTCCGTCTGGCGATCTTCCTACTCTGATCCATGCCTTTGTGACCTTGCATTTAGATTATTGCAGCTCCCTGTACCTAGGGCTACCAGGGGTGGAAATTTGTCAATTGCAGCTAGTGCAGAACACGGCAGCCTGGCTTTTGACAGGATCATTTTGGTCCTGTCATATTTTGCTGGTGCTGCGTGGACTGCACTGGCTGCCAGTGCAGTGGCGGATCACTTATAAAGTCGGTCTTCTGACTTTTAAAGCCCTACACAGACTTGGCCCGGACTACCTGAAAGAGCTTCTGGTTCCTTACTGCCCTGGGCAATTGCTCTGTTCAGCAGATGAGGGGTTGCTAGAGATTCCAAGGGTGAGTTTGAAATCTTCTGGGGCTAGAGCATTTATGTACGCTGCCCCTCCGCTTTGGAATTCTCTACCCTGATAGTTACGATAGTGCATGACCGTGGAAGGATTTAAGCAGGCATTAAAACTTTTTTATGGCACCAAGCATTTGGTGACTAACTATTTGATGATATCAGTTTGGTATATTTCTTGTTGCTGAGATGTTTGCTTTGTGATTTCAATATTGTTAAGGCACCTTGGTATTTGAAATGTGCCATATAAATAAAGTTTATTTATTTATTTATCAGACATGCTGGGTGCAAAGGACAGATACAGCTGGTTATCATCTGCATAGCAGTGAAGACCCATACTGTACTGTTGAATGATCCTCCCTAATGGCAGCATATACACTACAAACAGCATGGGAGATGAGACAGACCTCTGGAATACACCCCAAGGCAGGGGCCATGAATGCAAGGAGAAATTTCTCACCTCACTACCCTCTGCAACCTGTCCTTGAGGTAGGATTCAAACCAGAAGATGATTTTGCTGATGAGTCCTACATTCTCCTTCAACTGATCTACCAGTAACCGATGGTCTACAATGTCAAAAGCTGAGGAGAGAGCAAGGAGGGCAAGAATTGCAATTTCCATCTATCCTTTACCCACAGGACTCAGGAGCTCATTTTGTACCCTAACCAAAGTGGCCTCAGTATTGTGCCAAGATCTAAAATCAGAGTAGATGGGATCATAGATGTCAAAGTCTGTCAGGTGTGTGTCAACCTACAGCACCACAATCTTCTCAATAACCTTCCCCAAAAAGGGAAGGTTAGAGACAGATCAATAATTTGTGAGGTTATTCAGATCCAGAGATTTTTATTTTCAGGAAAGCCTCACCAACACATCCTTCATTACAGCTGGAAAGACCCCTCCTGACAGAAGCACCAGACAATCCCTGCAAACACTTTATCCAACTGTCCAATACAAGTTACAAGTAACCATGTCAGACCCTGGTCCCATAAGGACCACAGCTCCAAGATTACCTCACAGACCTTTTCTATTGTCACTGGCCTAAACTCTTCCCAGAATAGATGAGTTTGACTGTAGAGAGCAGCAGGCTCAGTACTGTTGGGTTGCAGCAGCCAGCTTGGAGAATTCCCAGTCTTATGCTAGACTCCATGTCTGAGAAGAATGTAGCAAATTCTTTGGAGTTAATGGCAGAACAAGCCCTAAGTGGCTGCAAACAGGCTGGATGGAGTAACCTGTTCACAATCTGAAAGAACTGAGCTGGTTGATTCCTCCCGACAGCAGTTTCCCTCGATAAAAAAGCTGCCTGTTTCAGTCATGATTGCCTTTTAGAATTCATCATAATGAATACTCAAAGCCAATTTGTCCTCTTAAGCCCTGGATCTCCTCCAGCAATTTTCCAACCTCTGCCCCTTGGCCTTCAAAACCCTCAGGTCCCTATCAAACCACGGGGAGCCTCAGAGAGAGAGACCAAGGGACAAACACAGATGGGTACCATTGCATTGAAAGTCATGGAGAGTGCCACATTATAAATAACCACTGCATCTTCCAAATTCATCTCACATGTTGTCATCATACCTCAAATGTCCAACACCGGCTATAGTCCTTCTGGCTGTATCCTCTCAAAGGGCAGTATTGAACCATTTCCACATGGGGTAGACTACAAACGGGGGCCCCAAAAGAGAACACCACACAATGATTCAAGCAACTTACTGGCTCAGCCTCAAGATTATCAGTCTTGAGCACCAGGGAAAACAACAAGTCCAAGGCATGGCAGTACTGGAAAGGCCTTTCTGTTCCACAAGAAGGGTTGAAATTTTAAATAAAGCATTGTTTTATGCCTTAGACTTCTTTGACTTTTTGGGCTTCTGCCCTTTACCAGCATTTAAAGAAATAGTTCTAATCTGAAACAGAAGGTATAAACAGATACATTTAGGCATATATGCTTAACCTTGTGAGAGATAAACATGTCTAAAGAAGTGATACTGCAGTGCCCTGTCTCACATTTTACATGATTATTTCTTATTATTTATTAATTAGTACATGCTGACAGAATATACTTATTTATTCTGTTTTATGAAACAACTGGATGTACATGATAGAACAAGTGTCCCTTCCAACCCTAAATTATTATGTTGATATGTGTTATCTAGTGGTTGTTTTCCTAGTTTATTCTGTCAGTTATTTCCATAATTATTTCATGATAAAAGGATTTTGTTATAATTTTGCATTAAAGACAAGATACAAAAATGTAAGTAGTATTTTATATTCCAAAGTTGTACAGCTGGAGTAAGCATCTTGTTTACAGTGATGCAGCAGTTAACAAGGTACAGTATTACATGAAGAAAGGTTACAGGGGAGCAGGAACTCTCATATAATTTTGTAAATGTAGTGAGACTAGGTTCACGTGGGTTCCTGTTCACTTTAACCCTTACATCAAGGCCCCACTTCCAACCAATTTGCAGAAGGGAGGTCTCAGAATAATTCAGTATTCAAGCTGGATCATGGTTTCCAGCAGTTGACAGATCTGCTAATGTCTGTTGTAAGTGACAAGACAGCAGATGTTCCCTTCTTTGTTTTTGCACAGTATGGAAAAGCTGCGCACATTTAGAAATATGTCTAGTTTTTAGAAAGCTGAAAAAGCCTGTCTGTCAATGTCAGTGCTGTGTATGTAATCAGTGGAACTACTAGAACTGCTGAATAGTATCTCCTCACCTAATTTCAGCTGAAACTATAACCACTACAACCAAGAAAAGGGCTGGAGTAGAACAGTGAAACAGTCTAGGGAGGTCAAATCATGGAGAGCCATGTGTGCCAATGCCAGGAGCCTTAGCAACAAGATAGAAGATCTGGAGGCTGTCATGGTGCAGTCAGACCTGGACATTGTGGCCATCACTGAAACCTGGTGTAATGATAACCATGACTGGGAGATGGCCATACCTGGCTACAACATATTCAGAAGAGACAGGGCATGTAGAAAGGGAGGAGGAGTGGTACTGTTTGTGAAAAATGACATAAGGGCCACAGAGATACAGAAGGAACAAAATGGGGGGAGAGATACTGTGGGTTAAGCTGGAAAGGAAAATGGGGCCAGCCATCCGCACAGGTGTGGTCTATAGACCACCAGCCCAGGAGGAAGAAACAGATAGGGAGCTGATGCTAGCTTCCAAATGATGGCAGACAAGGGGGATATAGTACTGGTTGGAGACTTCAATATTCCAGATGTGGACTGGAGTATCCCAGCAGCAGCATCAACTAGGAGCAGATTTATCCTGGACTCCCTTCAGGGGTGCCTTCCTCAAGCAACTGGTCATGGAACCAACTCGGCAGAAGGCAATACTGGACCTTGTGCTCACAAACAGGGACAATGTGATTGAGGTAACAGTGGGGGAGCACCTGGGGAACAGTGACCACCAGTCATTGTGGTTTGGAATCACAGAAAGAGCAGAACCAAACCACACAAAAACACATATCCTGGATTTTAGGGGGGCAGACTTTTGGAAAATGGGGAGATACTTGAAAGAGGCATTAAGGGGAATGGGGCTGGTATCAGGGGTTGAGGAACAGTGGGCAGTATTTAAAATGGGGATTACAAGAGCAACAGAAGTATGCATTAAGCAGGTTAGCAAGAGGAAAAGGAAGAGGAGACCATTATGGTTTTCCAAAGAGGTAGCAAAGAAAGTGAAAGCCAAAAAGATTGCATTCAGGCGATACAAAAAGACACAGGCAGAAGATGATAGGGAGAAGTACCAGGAGAAGCAAAGGGAGGCAGGGAGGTCAGTAAGGGAAGCCAACGCTCAGACAGAAGAACACATAGCAAAATCAGTGGATAGAGGGGACAAAACCTTTTATAGGTACATAAGTGAAAAAAGAAAGGCAAAGGCAGGGATAGTGAGACTGAAGGGGGAGGATGGGGGCCGCGTGGAGGATGACAACAGTAAAGCTGACATATTGAACAGGTATTTCTGCTCAGTCTTTACTGAGGAAGAGGAGGGTAATGGGTCTGAAGGGAGTACAAGGGGTGAGAATGGTGCAGAAATGGACACAAGTCCCTTTACACGAGAAAGGGTCCTGAAGGAACTGGAAGTAATAAGAGTTGATAAAGCAATGGTGCCAGATGGGGTGCACCCCAGGGTCCTTAAAGAACTAAGAGAGGTGGTGACTGAACCTCTGGCTATCCTGTTTAGCTGATCACTGGAAACAGGGGAGGTGCCCAAACACTGGAGGACAGCAGATGTAGTCCCTTATACAAAGTGGGAACAAAGAGGCGGGGAACTACAGACCAGTCAGCCTCACCTCGGTAGTGGGGAAGATCATGGAAGCACTACTGAAGGAGAGTTGGTGGAACATTTGGTTGTCAATGGACTACAGGACCCAAGGCAGCATGGTTTCACCAGGGGGAGGTCATGTCAGACCAATCTCGTTGAATTTTTTGACTGGGTGACTAGGGAGGTGGATCAGGGGAGGGCAGTGGACATGGCTTATCTGGACTTCAGCAAGGCCTTTGACACTGTGCCACATAGAAGACTATTACACAAACTGGGGAATATGGGTGTGGGCAGGACAGTAGTGTGGTGGGTAGGTAACTGGCTGGGCTGCAGGACACAGAGGGTGGTGGTAAATGGCTGTCACTCCACAGAGGGAAGAGTGACCAGTGGGGTACCACAGGGATTAGTGCTGGGACCGGTCCTATTCAACATCTTCATCAGTGACATTGCCCAGGACCTAGAAGGCAGGATTTCACTGTTTGCTGATGACACAAAGCTCTGTAACAGAGTAGACACACCAGAAGGTGTAGACAGAATAAGAAGGGACCTGCAGAAACTTGAAGAATGGTCAGGGGGTTGGCAGTTGAAATTAAATGCAAAGAAGTGCAAGATAATGCATATGGGGCACAAAAACCCTGGCACAATATATCAGTTGTGGGGGTGAGGATATAGCATGCACCAAGCAGGAAAGGGATCTTGGGGTTATCATCTCTGATGACCTCAAGGTAGAGCAAACAGTGTGGCAAGGCAGCAGGTAAAGCAAATAGGATGCTGGGATGCATAGGCAGGGCATCACCAGCAGAAAAAGGAGGTCATAATTCCACTATACAAGGCACTAGTGAGGCCCCACCTGAGTACAGTGTACAGTTCTGGAGACCTTACCCACGAAGGACATAGACAGGGTAGAGAAGGTTCAGAGGAGGGCAACAAAGATGGTACATGGATTGCATCACAAGTCCTATGAGGACAGGTTGAAGGAACTGAATATGTACTCCCTGGAGGAGAGGAGGGAGAGGGGATATGATAGAGACATACAAGTATCTTACAGGGAGGAACAGGTGCAGGAATACACTATTTTAAGTGAAAAGATGTTCCAGGACTAGAGGCATGGGATGAAGTTGGAGGGAGGACGATACAGAGGAAGCGTGAGGAAGAATTTCTTCACAAGAGCGGTGGTGGACAAGTAGAACACCCTGCCAGAGGAAGTGGTGGGGGCTGAAACAATTACAGGATTTAAGAATGCATGGGATAGACATAAAGGAATTCTGGAGGTCAGGGGTAAGGGGCAACAGACTTCTAGGAAAACATAAACTGAACTTAAAAGCTCAAATGGGCAGACTGGGTGGGCCATAGGCCCTTATTTGCCGACACTGTCTATGTATCTATGAAAGAAAGAAAGAAAGGGAGAAATAGAGGAGGAGAGAAGGAAAGAAAGAAAGAAAGAAAGAAAGAAAGAAAGAAAGAAAGAAAGAAAGAAAGAAAGAAAGAAAGAAAGAAAGAAAGAAACAAAGAAAGAATCTGTATATATTTTTGGTTGCCTGCAGAGAAGAGTATGCTATAGTGGAATCATAAGCATGCCCATATCTGTCACTTGGATTTCTGCAATGGCTTTAGACACTGAATACAAATCTGCGCCATCTCTTTAAATTAATCTCAACTATAACCTCCAGGATGAAAAAGGTGCTTCCTGACTGTGGCCTAACCAGACTGCCTTGATTCTGTCTAGAATGCTGTAGCTGTTTACTTTCACATTCAGTCTGAGACTGAATGGATTAGAAGTTTTTGCTTGGTTTAAATGTGTATCTGCTAGTTAAAAGGTTTAATAGCTCTTATTTTCTACCTGAAATACCAAGCACCGCAGTTTTCATCTGATGTGGAGTTTTGTGCGTTAAGTACATGACAGATGGGAATTCAAGCACATTAAGAATTATTTTTTGACTATACATATTTGTGTTACATGGATGGGGTGGGGAGATCTAGCATCAGTGTTTTGTCACTGTATTTTTATTTTCACCTGAAGCAAAAATCTCAAATGTGATTGTCTCAAATTACAAATCAAAACAGCGACCTGGGCCACACCACACCATAACTGGCACTTTTCAATCCCTGGATGTAAACTATATCGGAGGGATAGGGTGTCAGGGAAAGGGGGAAAGGTGCAGTTTATATTAGGAAGGGTATAACATGCACAAGGGAAGAGTCAGAGGAAGGGAAGGGGGAAGTTTTGTGTGTTCAGTTACGGTCTAATAGATGGAGAAAGGTGAGACTGGGGGTGATTTACAGACCACCCAACCAGGAAAAGGAAAAGGACAGGGAACTAAGCTCATAAATATTGGAAGCTGCAGGGAAAAGAAAGGTGATAATAGTGGGGGACTTCAACCTGCCCAAGGTAGAATGGAGCATACCAGCCACAGCAAACACCAGGAGTCAAATGATCCTAAAGGTTTCACAGAGTGGGTTCCTGACTCAGGAGGCCTGATTACAAGATGCATGGTGCAACTCGTGGGCATATGCGAGTTGCACCATGTGAAGCTATGCTCGGGACCCTGCACCCTATTCTAAGATAGGCAGGGTACCCAGCACCTATGCCCGCGACTTGCGGCAGCCGCAGGCTAGAGCCAAGGGAATGGCGCACTGGATCTGGGTGCCGCAAGTCACAGTGTGCAATCAACTGCCCCCCCTGAAGCATCCCTCACACTGAAACACACCTGCACTCACCTATGGACATTGGGGCTGGCCGGTTGGCACTGGCGATCGGGGGGGCACAACAGAAAAAGAAACTTGGGGTCCTTGAATTTCAGGGGTTGGGGGGCATGCCTGAGCAGGAGGGGGCATGTGAGATACATACATGTTGCTTCTACAGAGCTGCGGGGAAGGGCATCCATCGATGTGCCAGGATGGATGCACCTTAGACCACCTCCAAGCTGGTTTAACCCCGTTATGCCGAATCGGGTCCTGAAATGGCATAGGTGGGTTATGGCAGCTGCCCTTGCAGAATAGGATGCAGTTGCTGCCATAACCCACCCTTGCACCATGCAGCTGCAGGTTGCAGGCATAGTTGGTGGCATAGCCCACCTTTGGCTCAACCCGCAAGTGGCATGGCACAAGCCACATCTTGGAATCGTCAGTCACTTGTGTATCCTATTGTGCAAGGTGCAATTCATGGCACGGGGTTTGGTGTAAATCGCCTTGCGCCATGAGCAAGTTATCTTGGAATCGGGCCCAGGGCATCACAGAACCCACTAGGGAGAGACAGTCCTTGATCTGGTGCTCACAAATGCAAAGCACATACAAGAAATAATGGTCAAAGAGCCCCTGGGTGGAAGTGATCATAGCACAGTGTGGTTCCAGTTGGATATGGGCAGGAAAAAGCATCCCCATTAATACCAAAATCCTGGATTTTAGGAGGGTAAACTTCAGGAAGCTGGGTGAGGTGAGAAGAAGGCACCTTGTGAGTATCAGAGAAGATATGTGGGTGGATCAATGTTGGTCCATCATTATGGAGGGACAAAGGGTTGTCAAAGAGGAGTGCATTATGCTCAGAAGGGCCAAAGCACCCAACTGGTTCAGTTCTGTGGTCATCCAGGCAGTAAGGGAAAAGGGGTTAGCCTACAGAAAATTCATAAAGACCAAGAGGGAGGTGGGTAGGGAGAATTACCTATGGTTGGCTAGTGTGGCAAGGAGGGTAGTCCAATGGCTAAGACATAGAGGGAACTGCAGATAGCAGAGGGAATTAAGAAGGAGGAGTAGGCCTTTTTTTGCTATACAAGGATTCAGGATATACAGGATTTCAGGCTTCAAAAAGGGGAAGAGTAGGTGGAGGAGAATGAGAGAAAAGCAGAGGTACTGAACACATACTTCTGTTCCGTCTTCATCAAGGAGAAAGATGGATGAATGCCTACAGGTGGGAGAAGAGAGTAGCGGGTGAAGGTGGACAAATCACCAGGCCTGGGTGGCATACACCCAAAGGTACTGAAGGGAACTGGCAGAGGAGCTTACAGGGCCACTTGTGGGCCTGTTTAATAGTTCTCTGGAGTCAAGCATCATACCACAGGATTGAAGAATGCACATGTGGTGCCCCTCCACATTAGCTGTTCCAAGGATGACCCAAGGAATTACAGACTGGGCAGTCTGACCTCAATCATGTGCAAGCTCATGTGTACCATACTTATGGAAAAGTTAGTAGAGCATCTAGAGAAGTATGGTCTCCCTAATGTGAGGCAGCACAGATTTATGGGAGGAGGGATGATGTCAAATGAATCTGATCAACTTCTTTGACTGTGTCACTAAGGCAATAGACAGAGGCCAAGCAGTGGGCATCCTTTATCTGCACTTCAGCAAGGCCTTTGGTTCTGTACCCTAAAAGAGGTTGATCTGAAATTTGACAGATCTTTGGATTGTGGCAGGATGACCAGATGGGTAGAAAACTGGCTGAGGAATGGTACCCAGAAGGTGGTGGTGGTGGGGGAGAATTATCAAGTACCAGTGAGGTCACTAGCGGGATCCCACAGTGCTTGGTGCTGGGATCAGTGTTGTTCAGTGTTTCCATCAATGACATTGGGGATGCTGATAAGAATAAAATGTGCCTCTTCATGGATGACACCAAGCTATGTGGGACGGTAGATACAGCTGAAGGGATACATGACATACAAGATGATCTGAAAAAGTTTCATTGTCTGGGATCTGGCAGCTTAGCTTTAACCCCAAGAAATGCAAAGTTATGCCATTGAAGCCAAGATTTCCCAGATGGAGTACTACCCGGAGGTATCTGCAAGGGAGAAGGAGAAGGATTTGGGAGTCTATGATATCTAGCAACCTGAAGCAATCCATGCAGTGCAAGAAAGCAGCAGTAAGGGCAAATATGATGTTGGGATGCGTAGCTAGGGGCATCAGCCGTAGGTGAAAGGAGATTATACTGCCCTTGCACTGGTCACTGGTGAGGCTGCATCTAGAGTATGGAGTGTGATACTAGTGTCCACACCTCAAAAAGGACATTAGATTGCTAGAGACAGTCTAGAGGAGGGCAACAATGATGATTCTGGGTCAGCAGAGTAAAGCATATGAGGAAAGACTGAGAGCCCTCATCATGTACTCCCTGAAGGAGGGGGGAGGGAGGGAGAGAGGGGACATGACTGAAACCTTCAGGTACTTGAAAGGGGTAAATAGAGTGGATAAGGAGGATCTCTTTAGGCTAAGAGGCAGCTGTAACATGAGGGGACACAGCCTTAAGCTGGATGGTGGAGGTTTAGGAGGGAGGTTAGGAAGCGTTGCTTCATAGAGAGGGTGGTGGTCAGTTGGAATATGCTACCAGAAGAGATGGTCTCATTGAAGATGGTGGGCAGCTTCAAGATACACTGGGATAGACACACAGGGAAGGTAAGGGTGAGTGAGGGGGCAGGGTCAGTAGCTCAAGCTGTGGACCCTGCAATACGAGAAGATTAAACAGACCAAATGGACTTGTTCTACTAGCTGTTTTGTATGTTTGTATGTCCTTACTGTATTCCCTGTCAAATTATCTGTCCCAGAATGTGACCCTCAGAATTGTCTCCTGATTTATTTTATGTACTGTATGTAAGTCTCTGCTGTTCCCAAAAATTTGATTGTTTTTATTTTGAGTCAGTATGCATGAAACAAGGTGGCATGTGCTCTGGAGGAACAGAATTGGACAGTATTAATTAACAAACAACAAAAAAAGACTTTTGTTTTATTTCCACTCAGTACTGTGGGGGATGCGTGTGCCCTGGATCATGTTTAGGGGAGGGGGCCTCTGGAACCCTTGGACAGTATTCCTTTAAAAAGCAAACTATGACTAGTGTCATTTCCAGTCAGTGTGTGTGTACATGTGTGAGTGTGCATGCAAGTGTACACCCTGGACCACTTTTGATGTGGGGGGGGGGGTATCTCTGGATTATTTGGACATTATTGATAAAAAAAAAAAAACAGAATTTGACTTTTTTGCCATTTACAGTCAGTGTGCATGTGGTATGTGTGTGTGTGTGTGTGTGTGTGTGTGTGTGTGTGTGTGTGTGTCGATGTGTGCCTTGGAACACTTTGGTTGGGATTGTGGTCTCTGGATCACTCAGTCAGTATTGATTAAAAAACCTGGAATTTGACTTTTGTGTCATTTATTTATTTAGTTTTTGTTGACTGGGTAAGTGCACTAGACAAATCCTGCCTATTTTCAGGCACGACCCGGGGAAGGGGGATACAGATGAATGCCAACTGACCTTGAACCAGATGAAGCTGTTGGTGGTATTTTTTTAAGTGAAAGAGGGAAATTTGGCCAGGATACCGGAGAAATTCCCCTACTCTTTTTGATAAGTGCCATGGGATCTTTAACATCCACCTGAACTACCACCAATCCAGGCAGGTGGGACCTCGGTTTAATGTTTTATCTGAAAGACGGCACCTCAGAAGTGCAGCACCCCTCTCATGCTGCACTACAGTGTCAGTACTGGGATATTAACCCAAGTTCCAGATGTGGGGATTGAATCCACAACCTTCTGATCTCCCGGCCTCAGAGGCGAGTGTGCTACCTACTGAGCCACTGACACTGACATTTCCAGCCTGTATGCATGGAGGGGGGAGGACATGTGCTTTGGATTGCTGCTGCTGTGATGGGCTCTGGATTACTGTTGGTGTGCATGAAAAGAGGAGGGGGTGTTCTGTATCCCTGTCCTGCTTTGCATGCCAAAAGCATTCTGCTTCAAGATGTTAGTGCAAGTGTGTCTATGAGCTGGACATCACATTTATTTTATTTATTTATTTATTTTAGCTTTTGTTGACCGGGTAAGTGCACTAGACAAATCCTGCCTATTTTCAGGCACGACCCGGGGGAAGGGATACAGATGAATGCCAACTGACCTTGAACCAGATTAAGCTGTTGGTGGTATTTTTAGTGAACGAGGGAAATTTGGCCAGGACACCGGGGAAATTCCCCTACTCTTTTCGATAAGTGCCATGGGATCTTTAACATCCACCTGAACTACCACCAATCTAGGCAGATGGGACCTCGGTTTAACGTCTCATCCGAAAGACGGCAACTCAGAAGTGCAGCACCCCTCTCATGCTGCACTACAGTGTCAGTACTGGGATATTAACCCAAGTGCCAGATGTGGGAACTGAACCCACAGCCCTCTGATCTCCCGGCCTCAGAGGCGAGTGTGCTACCTACTGAGCCACTGACACTGCATGCTTCACACTCAGTCTGTTGAAGATGCTGTAAGGGGTTCAAGCTCATTCCAGTATACCAGAATGATGTTGTGCTCAGATGCAAGTGTACCCACAAATGGGTGGAGGGTGGAATGTTCAGGTGGAATGTTCAGCTGGCACACCACTCTGCCAAGATGCCAGCATACTGGAAAAAGGGTGCTGAGTGTTCAGTTGTTAACCAGCATCTCCAGCATTTCGGCATGCTGCCTTTATAGCATCATGCTTGAAAGGGTGGACAGTGCTCCTAAACAAGCAGTTAGTGTGTCGAATTTGAATATGTAATTTTGGTTACGTACATCCAGCATGCCTAAAAAGGGGTGGTGCTCTGGCTCACCAAAATTGAATATATAATATTGTTAATGTTGCTGCTAGTGTGCTGAAAGGGTGGGATGGCATAATTTTGTTTGGTTACAGCTGGCATGTGTAAAGAACAGTTATTTACTGTATACATTGCTTCTGATACACAATCTATCTCAAAGCACTTTATAAACGATGACAGACTGGTAGTGTACTGACTACAAATGTGTAGGGGCAGCCAATTCACACATCAAAACCTGCACACATCCCTGGAAAATTGCATAAGCCAATTTTTTTTTTTTTTGAAATTAAGTCATCTTTATTAGTTTAGCTTGTATAATCGAGACAAGTAAAACATTGTAAGAAGATACAAGACATAATCACCAAGTAAACATACATGTGGTGGAGATAAACAGGTAAGCACTCATATCCCCCCTTCCTCCCACCCCTTCACCCCTCGACCCCCCTCCCACTTCAGATACCAAGAATAAGGAAGGTAGCTACATATCGTTTACATTAGTCAAGATATGTTTTTAGAGGATTGGATTCTTACTAACTCAAAAGCACTTGCAAGGCGATTGAAGCCTATCATTTATCAACTGCTGGAGTTGTTTGCAACAATAAGAGAGTTTCTAATTTACTCCATTTCTTATCATAAGACTGAGGACAGTTCCTTAGGGTAGCTATTGATTTTTCGATTCTCAGGCTGTGTAATATTTCATTTAGCCATTCCGAATATGAGATTTCATCTTGGTCAAGCCAATGATGCAGAACCAAGCATTTAACCATTGAGGAAATTAAAGAAATATGAAACCTTCTTTCCCTAATGGGAATTAGTGAGAGGGAGCCCAAAATGCAAATTTCAGGGGAGAAATACAGTATTCTGTTAGTCCCAATAAGGGATCAATTGTGTTTTTTATTCTTTCCCATAATTGAGTTACCTTGCTACATTCCCACAGAACATGAAGTAGCGAGCCCTCAGCCAATGCACACCTAGAGCATGTTGTTGAGGGAAGTTTCCTCATTCTATATAAATGCACTGGAGTAAAATAGATATTATGGAGAATATAAAACTGGGTCAGGCGTAATCTATCATTGGTGAGGTATTGTTGTAGGTCAAGCCAGATGCGTTCCCATCTTTGGGGCAGAGTAGGCAATGCCTTGTCCCAGTAATGGGATCCACCAGTTACACTGGAGTAGATATAGGGAAAGAGAAAAGTCACTAATTGTGAAACTGAGTGGGTCTTCCACACGAGGGAGTGGATGGAGCGGAGAAATTCTTTGGTTGGTGACTCAGTCTGTTGTTCCAAACCACACTATTAACATGTGATGGATCTGGTAAATCTTAAAAATCTGTGACTGTGGAAGCCCATTGTGTCATAGTAAGATGGAGCTTTCAAGTAACTTCCCTTACACTAGAAGATCAGAAATGCATTTCCTCTTTAGCTCTGGTATACGGATGGTGAGACCCTGGAGTTTGAAATTAAGGTTACCATAGATTGGTTGAGATATATCTTGAGTATTTCTGTACTGCATGGATCTACAAAGCTGGGAATGTACCTTAAGGGATGTAGCTATGACTGTGGTTTTGAGCTGAAGGGGTAATCTGTGTGGGGAATTAAAATAAATGGATTCTAGGGAGATTCCTGATGATATAATCAAGGTCCTTTCGATCTGTAGCCATATAGGTGTGTGTGTTAAAGGGTTCAATGAGGTCTGGGCTAAAGGCCATCGGGCATATTTTGAAATGTGTCTAGCTAAGTAATATAGATACAAGTTTGGTCGTTTGAGTCCTCCCAATTTCTTTGGGGCTCCTAACTTAACATATGATCTACATGGACACTTCTTTTTCAAGAGGAAGCGAGAAATAAGAGCATGAAGTTTTTTGAACCATGTGGATGGGAAGTATAGATTAAGTATATGAAGGGGACAAAAGATTCGGGGAAGGATATTCATTTTAATCACATTTATTCAGGTTTGTAAAGATAGAGGGAGTATAGACCATCTGTCTAAATCTCTTAAAATGGAAACGACTATGTTATCTAGATTTAGTTTCCATCTCAGTGACAGGCTTTGCATAAGAGTGACTCCAAGATAGGTGAGCTTAGAGGTCCATCTTATGCACATTGGTATGTACTTGACATGATGATTTAAGGGCATAAGGGTGGTCTTATCTAAATAGTTTGTAATTAGAATATTTACCAAAAAGGGATATAACATTAAATGCTTCCGGTAAGGAGACAGTAGGGAGAGATAGATGTAATAGGATATCATCTGCATATGATGATGTTTTAATCTCAAATTAACCGAGTGGAATACCTTGAACAGATGGGGAGGAGTTCAGGAGTCTGATTAAAGGTTCTAGATAGATATTAAACAAAAGGGGGGAGAGAGGGCAGCCCTGTTGAGTGTCTGAATGAAGGCAAAAG
This sequence comes from Neoceratodus forsteri, assembly GCA_016271365.2. NCBI lineage: Eukaryota > Metazoa > Chordata > Ceratodontiformes > Ceratodontidae > Neoceratodus > Neoceratodus forsteri. Next base: position 916,474,308 of record CM057455.1, on the reverse strand, counting down.
CCTGTGGAGAGGACTCCATTACAATATACCTTAGCTTTTGGCTCAGTGTAAAGTACTTGTACCCACTGAATGAAGATCTCAGGGAAGCCCACTCTCTTCAGTAACAGAAATAGGAAGCCCCACTGCACCTGCTCAAAAGCTTTCTCCGTGTCCAGAGACACTGGGGCCATAGGGTTGGGGGAGTCTCTGGACATGGAGAAGACATGTTCTAACTTGTGCAGGTGGTCTGAGGAGGATCTCCCTTTCATAAACCCCACTTGTTAGGGACCTGTAATTCCTTCTCACACTTGAATTTGCCTCTTGGATAGTATCTTAGCAAAAATCATCATATTGTTGTTAATAAGAGATATAGGGTGATAGTTGGCTACTTTATCCATGGGTTTGTCAGGCTTGGACAAAACAATTATGAAAGCCCACAAAAGGGAAGGGTCAGAGATACCTGACTCACATAGGTAGGAGAAAACTTGGGTTAAGATGAGGACCAATTTCTCAGTGAAGGATTTATAAAAATTCACAGGAAAACCATCTGGCCTCGGGGATTTATCTGATGCCAGGGATTGAATGGCACCTAAGATTTCTTGCTGAGATATGGGGAGGGTTAAAAGGTTTTTTTGTTCAAGGGATAATTGAGGGAGTGTAATGTTCTCCAAGTATTCTTGGGTTTCTGATTTTGCGGGGATTTTTGAAGGGGAGCTATATAGCTGTGAGTAAAAACTGTCAAACTCCTCGACTATGTCTGCTGGGGAGGTTTTAAGTGTGCTGTTTAACTGGGAGGAAATGACTTTCATGATATGGGAGGCCTCTTGTTCCCTAAGCCGTAATGCTAATAAATGTCCCACTTTGTCCCCTTGATCTATATAGGTAGAGTGTAATTTTAGTAATGCATATTCAGCATTTGCTCGCAATAAGTCTGTGTATTGGTGTCTTAATTTAGTAAGTTAAATCTGGTCTTGTTCTGAAGTATCTAGGGTTGGAGTATTTTCTAGTGTTTCAATCTGTGCCAAAAGAGAACGAAGGGATAGTTCTCTCTTCTTTTTCTGGACAGAGGCAATCTGAATACATTCTCCCCGGAGTACACATTTTAAAGCTCCCCAGATGTTATCTACTTCAGGGATGGACCCTGCATTAGTCAGCCAGAAATTCTTAATGAGAATGCACAGTTTATCTAAGACCCAAGATTTTTTAAGCTGTTGTGTGCTTAGTTTCCATATTTAATCTAGTCTAACATTTGGGCAGGGAACATAAGTGAGCCATACTGGAGAGTAGTTCAACTACACTTTAGGGGATATCCCGGTAACCAGAATGTTTGGTAGAATTTCGGTGCTAGTTAAAAAGTAGTCAATCCATGAATAAGATTTATGAACTGGGGAATGAAAGGTGTATTTATGATTAGTCGGATGAAAAATTCTCCAGGGATCACAAAAAACCCCCATAGTTATGAATTCCTGTAAGGCCCATTGTGTCGGGGAAAGTCTGGTGGTTCGCCCATTCGATTTGTCTAGAGTGGGCATGATAGTAACATTCCAATTTCTGGCAATAATTACGGGAAGGTGTATAAAAGGGGAGATAACATTTAATAAGCCCAAGAAACATTCGGGTGTCAGAGTGTTTGGACCATAGCTACATCCCATAAGCAGTTCAGTGTGGTCCAGGGTACCATGTAGGAAGAGAAACCTTCCTTCAGGATCCTTGACAGCTGTTATTAATTGGAAATTTATTCCTCTAGAAAAGATGATAGCTACTCCTCATTGGTTAGTGGAGTTCCCAGCTGTGTAACTCTGACCCAGCCATTGACGATGGAGGAAACTGTGGTCCAAGGCCAGTAGATGGGTTTCCTGAAGGAAGGCTATATGACACTGCAACAGTTGCAGATGCTTCAATATCTGGTATTTCTTGTTGGAGGACCGTATTCCTTTCGCATTCCATGAAACGTACTTCATATTGTAACCATTTTATGTAAGTAGTCTCCAAGTACTGTGCCTTTAAGTAACCATAAACTAACACTTGATATGGTATCTGAGCCCACCCGCCACCTTCCACTTTTCCCACTCACCCATCAGGTTAACCCTCATCTTAATGACCTTTCCCTGTAAAAAAAGAGAACAAAACAAAATCAGACTTCTTTAATTCTGGTTTAAATTACCAGAATACTTTGTGGTATTAGGCTGCAATGATATCTACCCCTCCCAAACAGTTTTGCACCCCAACCCCCACCGCACCCGCAATCAAATAACAAGCTACTAAATCAGAAACATCATAATATTCCAACGATAGTGAGTTAACTTTCAGAAAATTCCAAACAGTTCTTAATAAATTCTATAATGCAACATTGCAGAAACTTTGTTAGCATCGCCCTATATGTATAATTATTAGGAGTTATCAGAGAAAAAGGGTGCTGTCCTGGTAGGTATCTGACAATTAGGGATAAGAGGACCTCCCCTGGGGTCCACAGGACAGCTGAGTAGGTAAAAGAAACTTTAAGGTTGCACAGGAGATTACCGTCATCAGGAACATTTGGACAAGTTGAGGGAAGTAATAGAGGGTTCTTAAGCAAATAAGTAGGGTAATTACTGTAATGGGTTCCGAAAGATGGACCAAGTTATAAAGATTCCACATGAGGTATTTCCGCTTCGGTTAAAAGGGCGTAGCCAAAGAAAACAAGGAGCCACATTATGTCTTCCTCCAAGTGTTTTTCATATAAGGAGCTCTAAGAGGCTGTGTGCACTAGATTGAGACTTTATTTATTGGTTCCAAAGCTAATGTCCCCTCGCATTCACTAATAGAAGCCATTGGTAGTCTATGGTGCATGTGTCAGTTGAAGTAATAGACAGATTGGGCTTGATAGGTAGTCTGTTATTAGATCTCCACAGGATAAAGACAGAGTTTACATCTTTCAATGTATCTGGATGACAAATGTATGAGAGAGGTACTAGAACCCAGGCACTGCAGTTCGCCATATATTGCATTGGGAAAAAGAAGCAGGATGTATCATGCTCCAATTAGATTGTGTAACTGGAGTGTAAAGGTCCCCATGTCTCTCTCTAATATTTTTGTGTGATCGGGGTACAAGGTGTAGCTCAGTCAACTGACTCAAAGGCTATGCCATATTTCCCAGTGAGAGACCTGAGATATTAAGGGATAATTCAAAGTTATGCAGTTCCCTGATGCAATGGATCTTATGTCGGATTCAAGCCGGACTTTCTCAATTGAAGATTACTCTACGAGGCTTGGGTTAGTCAAAACTCTGGATCTCATAGCAGTTGAGTTAAATCTCTGCCTGCCTGTGCACACAAAATATTGATAGACCTTGCTGTCATTAATAGAAGCCCAGAGCTGGTCCATGGAGCGTGCTTCTTCTGGGCTGGTAAACAGAATTGGTAACATAGATAAATTAAAGTTAAATAAATGCAGGGTGTCCAAAAAATAAATGTCCAGCCTAAGCTCGTTCCTAGGAGGGTTCAGGACCTGGTGTTCTGGGTTCACAACAGTTGACACTAAAATGACAGTTCAGGGCATTGTACACTGCATTTATACCCTTGTATTACTTACATACCAGAGGTAGGTGCCCAACATCTCTCGCTCCAGCAAGTTCACTTAAATAGATCAGGATACAGATCCTTTAGGTTCGCAGTGGCTTTGTCAGTGAATTTGAAACTGTGCCATACATCCCGATGAAGAACTTGAAGCATTGCAGGATACCTCATTTTAAAGTGGATCCTGGCTGTAATACACTTTGTGACTATCAGGTGGAACTCTGTTCTTCTCTCTCTCACTGCTTTTGGTAGATCCTCTGGCCCTCCCACTGCAGCTCAGATAAGTCACGGATTTTGCTCAGGATGTGCTGCTTGTCCCTGAAGTTAAGGAGGCAGAAAATTATAGGCCGTGGAGGGACACCAGGTTGTGGTATGGGCCTTAGAGATCTGTAGGCCCGCTCAATCACATATTCGGGACCGTTGGGGGAAGGTCCTGCTAGCTTATTGCATAATTTTTGAATAAAGAGAATAGGCGATGCACCCTCTTCCCCTTCAGGAAGACCCAAGATCAGCAAATTATTCCTTCTTGACCTCCCTTCATGGTCCTCCATTTTAGATTCCATGGCCTTGATGCTGTGCCAGAGCTGGGTTAGTTCAGGGTCAGTCCGTGCCCGCCAGTCATCAAGAAAGGAGTTACGACTTTTGTTGTCTGACTTGCGCTGTATCAGCGATGCCAATGAAGCAGTTATGATTTGGATAGAAGTGGGTAGAGAATCCAAAGTTTCTTTCAAAGGAGAAATACCTTCCCAAACTTTTTCTTCAGTCAGAGCAGCCTGGGTGATAGAGTCCACCAGGGTCCCAGCAGTAGAGGCCTTAGAACGCTTAGCTGTTTGTCTTGGGTCGGAGTAGTTGGCGGCGTATGGCAAGGTATGCTGTCTAGCATTTTAGTTTCCATGCCCTTGTATTTTTGTCTCTTTGATGATTTAGGCAAACTCTTGAAGATAGGGTAAACCAGTTTTGACTTAGTAGCTTGCAAAATATTCTGAAAAAACAATGAATAAAGTAGTGTAGTGAGAGCAGAAGAAAAGACGACTGCTCAGGCAGCCATCACTTGCCTCTCCATCGCATAAGCCAATTTTATGGGAATGGTAAGGTAGGCCAGAACACTGCAGAAAATCCCCATGCTTGCAAAAAAATGCCTTTAGTTCTTTTACTTCTGCCTGGACACCCTCCAAGATAGCCCCAGAGATAAAAGGACAGGACTGGAGTTCAATGGAGTTTAATCCCTCATTCTAAGGATGCCACATCCTGACAGTACATCATCCCCCTAGTATTGCACTCGGGTGCCAGTGTCAGGAGGTCTAAACCTCACTCTCAGGTTCTTGGCAATAATGGGCATGCAAGGAATCACAGACACATTGCATAACATACTAACATACTAAAATGCCAGCAGAATAGGCCTAACGGTCTTTCGTGTCTGCTCGTTTGGTCAGTCCCCAACCTGGGTGCTGACCTTGCTGTCCCCCTCGCCTTCTCTGGCTTCTCCCTTCCCAGTTCCGGATATTCTTGCTGCATTGGATTTTGCTTTCAGAACCCTTCCCCTGTACCTGTCCCACCCCCTCTTGAACCCCTCCACTGTCTCTGCCTCCACCAGCCCCCTAGGCAGTGCATTCCATGGCTCCACCACCCTCTCAGTGAAGTAGCACCTCCTCCTTTCTCCCCTGAATCTTCCCCCCTCCATCTTCCACCCGTGCTCTCTAGTGGCCCCTTCCTCCTTCCTTCGAAGCACCCTGACTGTTCCTCCCCTATTTACCCTCTTCATGTACCTAAAGACCTCTATCATGTCCCCCCAGTCCCTTCTTTCTTCCAATGTGTACATATTTAGCTCTTCGAGCCTCTCCTCATAGGTCCTGTCCCCCAAGCCCCAAATCATTTTGGTTGCCCTCCTCTGGACCCTCTCCAGGAGGTCAAAGTCCCGCTTTAAGTGTGGCCTCAAACTGCACGCAGTACTCAGGTCTGAGCCTCACCAAGCAGTTATATAGAGGAGTATCACTTCCCTCCTTCTGGAGTGATCCCCTAGCGATGCATCCCAGCATCCTGTTGGCCTTGGCTGCTGCCCTCCTACAAGTCTCAGAGTTGTTCATCTTGACATCCACCACCACCCCCAGGTCCCTCTCAGCCATCGAGACTTGTAGCATTTCCCCCCCCAGGGTGTACACTTGGCTGGGTTTCTGGCCCCAGGTGGAGTACCTTGCATTTCCTGCATTGAACCTCAGCTTCCACTTTCTAGACCATCTTTCCAGAGCCTCCAAGTCCCCTGTGGGCCACCTCCCTCCTCCCCATCCACCACCGCCCCAGTTTCGAGTCATCTGCAAAGAGACTCATCTCACTCCTGATTCCTGTCCTTATGTCAGATACGTAGGCGTTGAACAGAAGGGGCCCAAGGACTGATCCCTGTGGGACCCCACTAATGACCCTCCTTGGGGATGAGACTATCCCACCAACTACGACCCTCTGGGTCCGGTCCTGGAGCCAATTGCCTATCCATCTGATCATCTGGTTCCCACCCCATTTCTCCCAGCTTATCCAACAGGCCACATGAGGAACAAGAGTCAAATGCCTTGCTGAAGTCTAGAAAGAGGACATCCACTGGTCTACCCAGGTCCAAGACACTTGTCACCCAGTCATAGAACTCCACCAGGTTTGTCTGACACGATTTCCCCGGGATGAATCCATGCTGTCTATCGTCCAGGCACCCTGACTTATCCAGGTCCCCCTAGCCTCTCCTTGACAATGCCCTCCATCACCTTGCCCACCACCGAGGTCAGGCTGACAGGCCTGTAGTTCCCTGCCACCTCCCTTGATCCCCCTTGTGGATAGGCACTATATGCGCCACCTTCCAGTCTTGGGGCACCCACCCTGTCCTCAGAGATGGTGAAAAGCTCTGCCAGGGTTTTGCCAGGACATCTGCAAGTTCCTTCAGCACTCTGGGATGTAATTTATCCGGCCCGGTGCTTTCTCCGTCTTAAGGGGCTGAGGGCTTCCTCACTCTCTGCTGTAATTTCACTTCGGTACCCCTTTTCCTTTAGCCCTCCCTCCACCTGCCAGTGATGCCTCCCCTCTCCCAGACCTGCCGATCGGTGGGTCCCCCTCAGTATCTCTGTCTCCTCCCATGTATGATGCAGCACCCCATTTTCCCTGGTGAAAGCTGGGGTGAAGTACTCATTTAGTACCTCAGCCTGCTCCCCGGTCTTGTGCCCATCTCTCCCTGATTTAATCCTGCTAATCTGCCCTTCACCCTTCGTTTTCCCCAATGTATCTAAAGAACCCTTGTTCCTCTCCTAATTTCCCTGGCCAGGTTCTGCTCCTTCCTTGCCTTAGCCGCCCTCACCACTCTAGTGGCCCTTCTACCATCAGCTCGTACTCCCTCTATCCTTTTCACTCCTTGAGCACTTGAATTGCTTATAGGCTGCTTTCTTTCCCGCACCACCTCCTGGACCTCCCTGGTCCCACCAACAGGAGTTTTGGGCCCTAGCATTTTTAGTCTTACTCTTGCTACAGGTGCTGGTGGCATCCTGCACCCCTCTCTGATGATTTCCCACCTACTATCAGCGTCCATGTCTGACCCAATCCCATCCAAATGCTCCTTAGGGATCCTTCCCATTTCCTTAAATCTGCCCCCTGAAGTCGGTTACTTCTGTCTTTGTGCAACCTTCTACCCTCCTAGGTCCAGGCAGAACCAGACGTGGAATGGTCACTCCCGCCAATGGGTCCCTTACCTCCAGGCCCCCAATCTGGTCACTGTCTGCCAGGACCACATCCAGTACCATGCCTCCTGGTCGGTTCCCTCACCTGCTGAGTTAGGAACGTGTCTTGAAAGACATCCAACAACCTCTGTTCCCTGGTCACAGAGGATGTCATAGTCTCCCAGTCTGTTTCTGGCATGTTTAAGTCCCCCAACACCACCACCGTTCCTCTGCCCAGTCTGCAGTGTCTCCTAACATCTGCCACCAGACTGTCCTCCAGCTCCTCCGCCAGGGCAGGGGGTCTATACACCACTCCTATTTTTACTCTCTTGCACCCCCTTGTTATCAAGGTGGCCTAAATTGCCTCCACGGTTCCCTCCACCTCCTCTACTCCCCCTATGCCAACGCAGTTTTTGACTATCATTGCTACCCCTCCTCCCCTTCCCTCCCCCCTGTCCTTCCTGAACATAGTGTATCCCTCCAGGTTCAGGTCCCAGTCATGTCTTGCAGTGGCCCAAGTCTCAGTGACCGCTGCCACATCCACTGCTCCCTCAGTTAGCATCACCTGGATCTCAGGCATTTTATTGCCCAAGCTCCTGGCATTTAGCAGGACTACCTTCCACCCTTTCCCTATAGTTCCATTTCCCCTGCTCGTGTTCCCACGGGGATTCTGTTTTCCCCTGGTCTGCACTTTGCCAGTCGGCCTTTTCCTGCAATCCTCCTTTGTCCCCAGGGGTGGAGACAGAGTCCTTCTTATCGCAGCCCCCTTGACAGCCTTTTTCTCCATCCCACCCCCTTCACAAGTTTAACCCCACTTTTCACCAATGAACCCTCTATTTTCAACGTGAGATTCTCCTCCCTCCAAATTGAGATGTAGTCTATCTCTAGCATACAGCTCCTTATCCTCCCAGGTCTCCCCAATCCCCCATCAACCCATACCATCTGGCCTCACACCACTCCCTGAGCCACTGGTTTATCTCCTAATTTTCCTTTTGTGTTCCCACTCAGCCTTGGCACTGGCAGGATTTCTGAGAAGGAAACTGTGCATCCTATGTCATGACAGACCCTGGAAGAGCTCGCTGAATCTTGCCTGTATCTCTAGCTCGCTATTTCCCTCAATGTCATTTGTACCCAGGTGGACCAGTATGTCTGGAAAACCCCCACAATCCTTTGCCAGCTGATATACCTTGTGCTTAGCCCTGTGCACCGTTAGTCCAGGGAAACATCTTGTTCTACCTGGCCAGGCTTCTCCCTCCCTATCCCATTTGATACCCCTGATCATAGAATCCCCCAGCAGGAGCACTCTGACCACTCCTTTTCCTCCATTCCCCCCTTCCATGTCCCTCATCCTTTCTACAGGCCCCTCCACCCAGCTGGCTCCGTGTTCCTCCCCCTTTCTGGGTGCCACATGCCACCCCCTCCTTATTTACCATGGCCACCCCCTCCCCTCCAATCCTATGCCTCTCCTCCTCCTGAATATCCTTGTGTTCCTTGCTAATTCCCCCCTCACTGCTTGCAACTGGTCCTTCTCCCCCATCTGTTAAACTAGCCTGGCTCATCCTCCCTTCCTTCCTGTCTCCATTTAGTTCCTCCTTGCTAGTCGTGCTCCCCTGGCCTCAACCCTCAGCTCCCTTTACTGAATCCTCCTTGTACTTCTGGTCCTTCTTTACCTTTCCTCCCAACTGGTCCTTCTCCTTGCGCTTTCCTCCCTCTTCCCCCTGCCCCTCCTGCTCTGATTCACTGCTCCCCCCATTCTCCTTCATTCCAGGTCCTCCCGTTCTTCCTGCTATCTGGCCCCTGCCTCTGCCTCCTCCCACTCCTTTCCATCTCTAACTACCCCTGTCGTGGCTACATCACCCCCCTCATCCTTGAGCAGAAGAAGAGAATGAAGCGGTTACTGAGTGTAAGGTCTGATCCACCTCCCCGCCTTGCTTCCTTCTGTCCAGCCCTGGCCATCTGCCTACTTCCCTGAGAATGTTGTCCCTCTGTCCCCCCTTTGTGAGGGCCCCCAGTTACCTGCCTGCTTCCTTGGTAGTGTCCTTTTGGACCCCCTCTGCCAGGTTCCCTATGTGACCCCTGAGTATTCTCCTGCACTCCTTTCCTATCCCCCACCCCCAGTGCTTGGTGCAACCCTGTGGAGATTCCCAGCCCCTTCCCCAACCATACCACCCCCTTCCCCAGCTTTCTCCTAATCCCGCAACCTCCTCCCTAAGCTGTGCTAGCTGGTAGCACACTGGCAACCACCGAACTCCAAGCCCAGTCCAGTATCATGGCTGCTCCACACCCTGTGCACCCACCACCCTCCCAAAGATGCCAGCCCTAATGATGTGTGGTTCCATCCCTTCAAATAGGTTTCCTTGGGTGAGCCACCAGGTCCCCCTAGTCCAAGATACCCCTACTGCCTAATCAGGTCACCCACTAATCTTAGAGACAGTCCCACACACCAGTAATCCTGTTACTAGGTGCAGTACAACACATTAAACTTATAAGGAAATGAACAACTCCCAAAGCTCCTCTCTCCCAGCCTTTAAATCCTACCCCAGTGGCTAGAACTACATGAGCTGCACCTGCAGCCTTTTCCTCAATTGCAGGGCAGGTGTTCCCTATAAATTCGCAGACTTCTGGGAGGGAGGGGTGGGAAGGGTGGGTCTTGGGCAGACACCTGACCTGAGAGAGAGTGTATCAGCCCTGTGTCTCCCTCCAAGCCCAGCAGCCAAAGAACCAGGCCCAAGCAAATCCCACCAAATAGGTTTTAAATCAGAAGAAATAGGCCTCTACCAGTGCAGCCTGTTACACAGTGAAACATCCACAAAATGAGCCCCACTTACAGCCACCAAATCAGTTTACAAACATCCAGCATCACCCAAAACAATACCTGCTAGCCCCTTAGAAGTAAGAAAAGAACTAACCTACCAAGTAAAATCCACAAGAACCCTGTGAAAACAACAGCAGCAGCTACTGTCCTGGAACACAACTGATCCTGTCCCCTTCCAGTTCTTTCTGAGAAGACAAAGCAGCTAACACCTCAATCTGATTCAGCTCTGCCTCCAGTCAATTGGCTGAGTGAGACCTGGCCAGACTATTAACACCCCTCCCCCACTATGCAGTAACCTTTACAGCTAATGGAGTCAGCACAAGGAATCAAAATTCAAGTCAAAGCCCCCAAAATATGTTTGCTGCCAAAGGAAACAGGACTCCAATTTAATCAGCTTCACTAACATCACATCAAAATAGGCTTGAAATTAACAGATATAGGTCTCCAATTCAAATAACCATCTCCAAGCAAATCCCACCAAATAGGTTTTAAATCAGAAGAAATAGGCCTCTACCAGCGCAGCCTGTTACACAGTGAAACATCCACAAAATGAGCCCCACTTACAGCCACCAAATCAGTTTACAAACATCCAGCATCACCCAAAACAATACCCTGCTAGCCCCTTAGAAGTAAGAAAAGAACTAACCTACCAAGTAAAATCCACAAGAACCCTGTGAAAACAACAGCAGCAGCTACTGTCCTGGAACACAACTGATCCTGTTCCCTTCCAGTTAAGAGGCAATAAAGCTTGTTTATTACTACCAAAAGGAAAATCACAGTTGCCCTAAGCAGTTCTTACCAATAGGAAATGGGAGCCAGTGCTAAGCGTTCCCCTATACCTCGAGGAATCTCTGTGTCTCCTGGGGTCTCCAAGGTAGAAGATGTAATGCCTTACATTACATACATAAGATAATTACCATGGTTACTGTAAGATAGAAACAGTTCTAGTTACAGAGATGAGCCCTATTGGCTAAATTAGCGGTGGCTTCACAGTCTAAGATAACATTATGCAGTATTGTTATAGTCATCACTTTGTAGAAACAAAGAGGTACAGTTTGTACATAGCCATGTAGTACTACAAATCATCAGAAGATGGCAATGCTGACTCATATATCATATTCATTACAAGGACACAGATGTCCTAACATCTTATAAGCAAGAAATACATGTGTATATTAGAAAGGAAAGTGTATAACAATAATATGCATACAAATCCTGACATCTACTCTTATACGGTAGATGCCCTTAGCCCCTATATGTTAGTATAACATATACCTAAATGCTAGCTGTCTGCGGTGTACCTGTGGGGGTACCAATTAGGGTAATGGACCTCGTGTAACATTCCCCCCCTTGTTGCCTCTCAGGGGCAACACAAGCAAGGGTAAGGAAATGGATAGGGAGCAGGGGTCGTTTACAGACTCGACGCGTGAGCCTTGTAAAGGAACTCCAGCTGCTCATGGTGTTGGCGTAATGTGTGCCGTAGGCAGCAAAGCATATTAACAAGAAAAAATATCAAAAAATGCTTGTATGACAACAAAGCCTTTAAAGGTAATCTCTAACCAAGTGTTAGTAAGTGCACTATTCAAATTGCTATCATTAATGAGGGCAAGTATGGCCTCATCTGCTTTGGAGATATTATTGCTGATGTGGATGAGATGGGTGTCTTTTCTGTCTGAAAGTGATTTTAATGTCAAAGTTAAAGGATCAATGTGTACATTAATGTAAGGTAAATACTCTGAAAGTGTAAGCAGATACTCAGGATTATCATCAATGATATCAGAGCCCATAATAGGGACAGGTAATAACTGTGTGCCAGATTACAGTGGTTTGATAGGGAATGAAACAGAAATTTGGGGCATCAATAGAACATGTCTGTTCTGCATAATTAAATGTCCTGTAATTAGTAACCACACAATATTTACCATCAGAATTATATTGTATTTTCACTGTAGGCAGTCTCCATTTTTGGAACTGTACTGGGCAAGTATAAGTCTGTTTTGAAATCCGTGTTGACAGGTGGTGAACCTTCTTCTGATAAGACTGGTATAACTTGGAATCATCTTGAACAGATGTTGAGTCTTGGTATTCAGTGCCATTAGTGGTGATGTCATCATCCATGGAAAAGGACCAATCAATACTGTCTGGGGAATAGCCACATACAGGTTTAATAACATCAAATGCATCACATCAACACAAATAAATATACTCTTTCTTCGCACAACAGCCTGTGTGCGACGAGACCCATGTGTCCAGAAGAGGATGGAAAACCAAGAGTGGAGACAAATCAAGACATTCTCAGTAGATGTCATCATCAAGGTACCCAATGGAGTGTACAGAAGTGAGATAATCAAATATAGCTGTAGAAGGATCAAAACAAGGTAAAGAAACAGTGAAAGACACAAACATAGTATCTTTAATTGAACATTTCTTAGAAGTAATACAAGGACCAGCATTAGGGTGTCTGTCACAAAACTCAAATTCCTAGCTGTAAAACTAGGAATGGTTAAAGGCTGTAGCATACACATGGCAACACAGTTAGGGGATTTGCAATGAGGACAATACCATTTAGAGATACGTCTATCATGTATGATAGCAGAGATTCTTCCAGATTCATAGATTGTTGATGGTTGTGATAATTTAAAAGCCATAGGCTGAGCATAATATTTCACAAGCAATGTATTGCTTATCAGCTTCTTTATTGTTTTTTGCAATTAGTGTGTTAATCTTATCTTTAGAATCTGAAAATGCCTTAAAAGTAGCATGCATATTGTATACAGTGTATCTTTCTTTCTGACTAAGGCCATCCACACCATGCAATAATGGGCGTATAATATCATTCACTAGACCAGTTTGAAACTTCTGTGAATATGATTTGATAGCAACAATGTCGACCTTATTCTAAATGGACATTGCTCTACCAAAAACACCAGTGACGGTGCCTGTGGCACCAGTGACATCAGATGTGTCACCTGTATTATGATTATGACTTTGATAATCTCTATTAGGTTTTCTCCTAAAATTGCCTCTATGCTCGGTGGTGTGTATCCCGGCAATAGGGTCTTGGTTACGAATCTGAAAAGCTGCTAAGCTATCAAGTAACAAAGTACTATAAAACAATGATGTATTAGTAGTATGACACACACCAAATTCTTTCATATTCCAGTAAGTCAAGTTAAACAAAACAGGTATATGCGTAAATTGTAAGTTGTTAATAAGTGGGCCAGGTAAAGCAGTGGCTGTGAGACCATTACGAGGACATGGGGTTTGTTTTGGACATTCCAAAAGCTGTTTCTCAGTAGGGGGTAACACAGATAAATACATGGTAGCTGAGGCCATGTTGTGTACAGCACAAAATTTCCTGGCAGAATCTTTAGACAATGAATCACAATATGAGGGGTCAATTAAGGCAGTGATGTTGTATAAACCATAATGTCTAAGAGAGGTTTGGAGCAAGGACAAAGTACCATTTGGGGATAATTTTGCGTTGGGCCAATCATGGAAAGTTCCATTGGAGAGCTTGGCCATGGGGAGTATTTGTCCTTGAGATTTAGTTTGCCACTCAAGTTTGTAGGGTAGATTTGTCAGGAGCAACAACCGAGGCAGTGAGGTAGACATCAGAACCTTCCTGGACAGTAATCAAATTGTAGGGAATGTTGATGGAGACTCCCTCTGGGGTAGTTGCAGGTGGATCAAGGTGAGGAAGGAGGTGCTTTACCATGCCTTGGATGCAGGGGATAACTCCTCAGATGAAGAGAAACTGGAACAGGATAGCCATCTTGTCAGTGTATCTGAAAAGTAAAATCAAACATTAGTAAATTAGTACTATTCCACCCAATGGGGTGAGGAAAAGTAATTATACTCCTTTATACAGTTTCATTTGGATTGCATGCAACCATTTTTCAGTCAGTTTGTTGTTTTGCATGAGTCTAACCTGATAGACTATTGTACTGATCATGTTGACAATGGGGTACAGTCCTTCCCACTTATTGGAGAAGGAATGTGTGGGATATGCAAATCTGAGAACCATTACCTGATCCCCAACTTGCCAATCCACTTCTCTTGTGCATGTTTGTCAAACTGAATTTTGGACTGTTGCTGGGCCTTGCCCATGCAGTTAGCAGCATACAAATGAGTGTGTACAGGGTTTTATTTAACTCTAAAAATTGGTTAGCGTTTTTCTCATAAAATTGCTAAAACTTTGTGAAAATGCATAGCACTTGCCTCACTGTGTTTAACAAACATAACTCTTCTAGAAAACATATATAAATACTTTCTGTACAGTTAGTATTGTCCCAATAAAAAAAAAACTGCTAATCAATTATTTAAAACCCTGGTGTATGAGGTCTTGTCTGAGTTTTTACTCATATTGATCCACTGAGACACTGTCTGCAGTGAGGGTGAGCAGGTCAAACAACAGGTGTTCAGGTGATCTCATCCCTCAAAGGGTGTCAACTGGGTGGTGGCTGAGGGTGTACCCCTAATTGCCATAAGGAGTAAAGGCAGTAGGGAATCCCAATCCTTGGGATTGTCCTCAATGAATTTGGAAAGCATTTGCTTAATCAGTCTGTTGGCTCTCTCTACTTGACCTGAGGATTATGGATGGTAAGGTATGTGAAACATCTGATGAACTCCGAGAAGTTCAAGGGCTTCTTTCATCAACTCACATGTAAAACTGGTTCCTTTGTCAGAGTCTACCTTAAGAGGTAAGCTTCACCTGGAGAAAATCTGTTCCACAAGGGTTTTGGCAGTGGTTTTAGCAGTGCATGTCTTAGTGGGGAAAGATTCAACCCACTTAGAGAAGAGATCAGTTACCACAAGGGCATATTTTTTATTTCTGCTGGTATTGGTCAGGGGACCAATAAAATCGATCTGTATGGCATGTCAAGGGCCAGAATGCCTCTGTGGTAGTAACTTGGCATTACACTTGGTAGGGATGGGGTTATTTTGCACACAACCAAGGCAGTTATCTATGTACTGTTTGACATACTTGGTGACCCCAGGCCACCAGACAGTGGTCTTGAGCCTCTGAAGTGTGTTTCCTATTCCCTGGTGTCCACCAGTAAGGGTGTCATGCACTTGGTGCAGACTTTTAGACATAAGATGATGAGGAACCACCCACAATTTGATTGGGGTGTCATCTGGTTGGCACCAGATGAGATTGTTGTCAGGGGACAGGCGTAACTTACCTTCATGCCTTCAGTAGGGGGTTGTGGGTAGGTAGGTTCTTCTTGGTACCTTTGTCCAGGAATCTGAACACGTCTTTGAGTTCAGAGTCAGCGTGCTGGGCTTCTGACAAGTCCAAGGGGGAAAAGGGTTCATGTTTCTTCCTAACTGCTACAATGACATAGCAGTGTCAGTGGCTCAGTAGGTAGCACACTCGCCTCTGAAGCCAGGAGATCAGAGGGCTGTGATTTCAGTTCCCACATCTGGCACTTGGGTTAATATCCCAATACTGACACTGTAGTGCAGCATGAGAGGGGTGCTGCACTTCTTTTGGATGAGATGTTAAACTGAGGTCCCATCTGCCTGGATTGGTGGTAGTCTTACATTACATACATAAGATAATTACCATGTTTACTACAGTATACGATAGAAAAATTTCTAGTTACAGAGATGAGCCCTATTGGCTACATTAGAGGTGGCTCCACAGTCCAAGATAACATTATACAATTTTGTTATACTCATCACTTTGTAGAAACAGAGGTACAGCTTGTACATAGCTGTGTAGTAATACAAATCATCAGAAGATGGCAATGCCAACTCATATATTATAATCATTACAAGGAAACAGATGTCCTAACATCTTATAAGCAAGAAATACATGTGCATATTGGAAAGTAAAGTGTATAACAATAATATGCCTACATATCCTGACATCTACTCTTATACGGTAGATGTCCTTAGTCCTATATGTTAGTATAACATATGCCTAAATGCTAGCTGTCTGTGGTGTACCTGTGGGGGTATCAATTAGGGTGCAGGGACCTCGTATAACACCAGCATTTATGGTATGACCCCAGTCACTGTGCAGACTAGACCCTATGATCTTCTGGCCCACAGGTGAATGTGCTACCAGCTGAGTCACACTGATACCCTGAAAGTGTGGCTCAGCTGAGTGGGTTAGCGTACTGGATCACTTAAATTGACTATATAATCTTTTTAATGCTTCTACCAGTGTATGTGAAAAGGTACAAACAGACATCAAAGAAATGCTGCGACAAGGCTTGGTCAAATTGGTGCTCACCACAACGAGCGGCCAACTCATAATTATAAACCAAAGTCCAGAAAGTGGTGTCCCTCAGGTCTCCTACTGCATATATAAGTATAAAGAATCCAGGACTCACCAAATGCAAATGTGAAAGAATTTATTACAGGGAGTACCAGCAACACAGGGAGCTCCCTCTTGTGTGCCCAGTGCTTCGACTTCTCACAAGTCTTCCTCAGGGGTGTGGTCCACTTTATGCCTCAGTGCCCACTCTGGTCACCAGAATGCCCACTCCAAGTGGAGGACTGACAACCCTGAGTACATGAATGCCTACCCTAGAGCAGCAGTGCCCTCTCAGAGGGGCAGAATATCCATCTTGGGTGCCAGAATGGCATCAGAACGGTTGAAATATGTCCAACATTTCTCATATAAATTGGTGTCCACAATGATGATTGATTTTGGTTTGAATGGGATGGATAGAATTTTAAGTTTGTGTTGAGCTGCTGTTTGTATGTACTTTGTTGTTGATTTGTATTGTACAGCACCCAGAGTCCATGGAATTGAGCACTTTATAAATAAAATATCTATCTATCATGTTTTTTTATATAATCCAAGTGTTCTACCCTTTTAAAAAAAGGCAAACGGGTATCCATTCTTTACTTGCATTGTCACATATGTTAACATAACAGCACAGGCAAAGGTGCAGGGGAAGGCTTCGTTAATAATAATGCTGCTATATAAGTTCATAATGTGCCTTACACAGTGTCTCCACAGTACCCTAACCACCCAGTACACCCAGTACACGAGGCACAGAGATCCCATGACCTCAAGAAAGGTTTGCTACCTTGTGAGCCAAAACATTCATTAACATGAGTGGAACAGTTACAGTATGTGGGACATGGGGCCGCTGAACATTGGAATGGTCGGGAATGAGGCTAAGGAGGGAGTATCTGCTGCATACCAAGGAGGAAACAATTGCCACCAATTGATATAGGTCCACTGGACCACCACATTAGATCACTTAAATACATTAAAATTCAGAATCAACATTCACAGGAAGCGTGTATAAAGGTTTGTTTCTTTGGAGGGAGGGTTGTGTTCATGACTATGGCAGTAGCACGAAGTGACTGTTGCATGAATCTTGTCATACAAACATGCCCTTGGTGCCATGCCATATTCCCACCCCTGCTGCAGTTATAATCCAGCATGTTAGTGGTTGCACAGACTGTATGCTGCCACTCACATCTGGATTGGTGGTTTTCATAATGAGGACATGCAGATTTAGTGTTCAAACACCCATTTGGGGGTGTACGGCCATCATCAATGTGGCCTTGAGGGGCTGGTTTGGAAGGTACCATCCATGTTTTGGGACAAAACAGTGTACCATGGCATAGTTACAGGTCTGAGATTAAGCATTGCTGACATATGATTTAGTCCATGCACATGCACAGATGCAATGTATGCAGAATTAGCTACTATCAGGCCACATCCTGTATCACTATACAGCACTGTATAATATCAATATCGGACATATGTGGGGCAGATCGTGGCTGGATGGCCAGAGAAGGTGAGTGTAGGGGGAACAGGTGGCTACCTCGGCAGGGATGAGAGAACCATACACTGGGGAAAATAGCTGTGGATTGGGTGAGTGAGGGGATCACCAGACACTGGGGAAACTAATTAGCTTAGCAGTTACAGATTGGGTGAGGGAGCAGGGACCACTCGATAACAGGGAACCTTTAATTAGGTCAGCAGTCATCATCAGGTAATTGGGAGACTTATGCTGTCATGGCCCATTGTTTTGATAGTACCCCAGTCCACCACAAGCTGTAGTGAAGCAGTAAAAGAAATTATTCAAATGCACCAAAGAATATTTTTTCTAGACCCAGCATGCTGGGTTTCTGGCAACTACAGTGGCAAGCTGTCCATGCTGTCCAGGTGTCAGGCTTCAGGCACCTGGACTGGTGTGCTGCTGTAAATATTGGTGAGACATGCTGGTGGTGCTGGATTTGGCTCCAACCCCTTTACCACTGCAGAGCACACTTCATGTTTTTGGTTTTTTTTATTTGTGAGGTTTTTTATCCTTTTGGGTGGCCCTACAAATTCAGTCTGCATCCACTATTGCTCTTATACCTCTCCATCTGATGCAAGGGCTTTGCAAAAATTCCTGAAGCTTCTCCTTCACAGTGGGTATACCACCCGAGGAGTCAATAAGGGGGTGGTGTTGGAGGGGGCAGCAGAGTGACCAGAGCTGGAACAGGCAGAACTGGGGACCATGGATGCCATCCAACCTGACTATCCCCATTATAATTTCTGCTTTTTTAATCCCTTCCCTCATTAATAGGTTAAACCATGAAAAGATGAAAAGCTGCTGTCATGTGGCCCCCTGTGATGTTGAATGTCTTCTGGACACCTGTCCATGAGGCATTGTTAAAGCTGGAAAGGAAAGGGCTGTCCCACCATCGCAGTGGTGAGATTTCCATGTGCGACGCCGGCGACCCGGGTTCTGGAACAGACCCAGGATAGCCGGAGGGCTGGCCGGGAGAGAAGGATAGAGTGTCCTATGAACTACTCTCCTTATCCGGGGGGAGGGCGGGGAAAGTGTCCGGTGTGAGACAAACCCCTGGTGGAAGCCAGGGGCTTCACAGCTGCCAGTGCTCGTAACTAATGGAGGTGGGGTGGACACTGGACGTCATTGCACGTCCCCACCTCCCGGAGGAAAAAAATCAAGAAAATGGAGGGGAGAGCCTCCATATTCATGAAGCCCTCCCGGGCTTCAATTAGCCACTGCTGCTGCACTCCCAGCTAG
Source organism: Neoceratodus forsteri (assembly GCA_016271365.2). Lineage (NCBI taxonomy): Eukaryota > Metazoa > Chordata > Ceratodontiformes > Ceratodontidae > Neoceratodus > Neoceratodus forsteri. Next base: position 916,455,260 of record CM057455.1, on the reverse strand, counting down.
ATACTATGCCTGCAGCCCGGAATTGGGGCACCGGAGCTGCGGCCCCTCCCTCGGGGGGGTAAGCTGGGGGTGACCGGGAGATTGTGGGCATAGGCAGTTGGTGAAAGCTCCGGGGGCCATGACCAGGGCAGAAATTGATGGAGCCCTCCCGAATAAAAAGGGGGAAAAAAAGCTGAGAAGGAAAGAATCTCCCCAATAATCAGGGTACTGCCTTCACCATGCCATGAGGTTCCCTGGCCCATAACCGGAAATTGGGATTATGTGGATAATCCAGGCTTTAAGACTCACTCCACCTCAGTCAATCCTCCGGACACTCTTATAAAACATATTAAGTGATCCCCTTTGAGTAAGCCAGGTGTAACTTCTTCTAGTAACACAGTCAATGATAAATATGGATATGATGAAATCCAACCTGCCAGACTTTGACTGTGTCAAAATGGTAAACCCCAGACTGGGTAGTTTGCCCAGAACATCAGGACTGTGTGCAATTTGCACAGTCTAGCTAGTCTGGATTGCACCTAGGGTTTAATGGAATGTGTGAAACGCTCCTAAGTTTTTTAAAGGGGCTTGACCCCAGAACTGGCCCCGCCTCATTTGACAATCAACTCTATACCATCTACACCCTAATAGTATCCAGATCAGCCTTTGACCCACAGCAGACCACCATTCAGGCACCTGGACCACCATTCCAGCAACTGGACCTCACTAAGATTCCCAGTTAACCACTCTCCCAGTAGCTGGGACAAATTTCAGCCACAGGAACAGCCTCCAACCCCTAGATGACTACCCTTCCAGCCCTGGACCCCTTCCCACCACTAGCTGACCTTCCTCCCAGAAATTGCATCATTCTGACAGCCCCCAGACCAGCACCTGCTGCTCAGCCAACCAGCCCCCTGGCCTCGGACCACCTTTCCGGGCCCCAGACCAGCCTTCCCTCCCCAGCTGAACAGCCTTCCAGCAGTGGGACCACCCTTCCAGCCACTGAATCAGCCTCCAACAAGCAAATATGCCTCTAAGCAATTAGAGAACCCTTCTAGGCCATGAACCAACCTCCAACCCCTAACAGACCACCTTCTCAGCACCTGGACCATCATACCAGTCCCTGGCCTAGCCTATGACCTCCAGCCACTATCCTTCCAGCAGCTGTATCACCATTTCTTCCCTAGGACCAGACTCCAACCCCAGTTGACCACTCTTCCTGCCCCTGGACCAGCCAACCAGCTTCCCATCACTTAGACCATCTTTCCAAACCCCATACCAGCTTCCCATCAGCAGCCCCACTCATCCATCCCCCTGACCTAATGACTTCCCTCCCAGCAGCTGGACCACTCTTTTAGCCACTTGACCAGTTTGCTCTCCTCAGCTGTGCAGTCTCACTGCACCTGGACCATCCTTCCAGGCTCCAAGCCAGCCTCCCCTTGCCAGCTGGCTAGCCTCTTGACAGCAAGACCACCCTTCCAGTTCCCAAACTAGCCTGCTCATAGCTGACCTTCCACACAGCAGCTGAATCACCCAGTCTCTGGATCAGCTTCTCCTCCTCCATCTGACCAGCCTTCCTGCATCTGGATCACCCTTGCAGGCCCCAATCCAGCCTACTCCTCCCAGCTGCACAAGTTTAAGCCCCAGATCAGATCCTCTTCCGACCAGCCTCCTTTCAGCTAAGCCACACCCTGAGTTCCAAGACCAGGATCTCCTCCTCAGTCAATCACAATGATCACCCTAGAGCAAATATGCCCACATTCTTTACTTCAGTGTCATCTATAGAATCAAAAAGCCAATCATAGGGCCAGATTGCCAACTGTTTGTTCCTGAATGACCACCCTGGAGTCAGAATATTCATCCTGGGGCTGGAATGCCTGATTTCTGTGCCTCAGTGCATACTTAAGGCTTTAATACCCACCATGGGGCTGGCACACCCACCCGATGTGACACAATGTCCACCCTTCAGCAAGAATACCCACACTAAGGCCATAATGTCCTCCTTTGTTCCTCAATGTATACCTTTGGGCTGCATTGGTAGTTCAGTGGTAGAATTCTTGCCTGCCATGCGGGAGGCCTGGGTTCGATTCCTGGCCAATGCAACACTTGCTTTGGTTGCCATGTGTGAAGAGAAGATGGACCACAGTAGGTTCTGGGAGGGTGAGGGTGATGGAACAGAGGCGTAGCCCCTGGGTTGCACCTCTACACAAATCATATGTCAGTCTGGCAAATCAAGGTTCCTCTATGATGACACCCTCATTGGAGACCATGAAGAATGCTCGGGACATCCACAAGGGAGACCCATGAAAGGGTGGCAAGGGGCACCACAGGAGAAAGAAACAGCTTCTGATAGGGAACTCAATTGTTGGGGGGTAGAACTGGGGAAGGGAGAGGGGAGGGAAGTAAAGTGCCTGCCTGGTGCCATGGCTTGGAGGGACAGGAAGCAAATCCTCAGGATTGCAGAAGCAGCATCACAGGAGAGGAAACTAGATATCATTGTCCACCTCGGGACAAATGACCTAGCTAGGCATGAGATCAGTGCAGTGCAGGATGAATTTGTGGAGTTGGGGAGGGGCCTCAGACAGGTAGCAAGAATGGTAACCTTCTCAGAGGTGCTGCCAGTCTATGGCAGGGGTGAGGCTAGGGTACTGCACACCATGCAGTTTAATGAATGGTTGCAAAACTGGTGCAGAGAACAGGGCTTTGGCTTCATTGGGGACTGGGATTCCACCTGGAGAGATGAAGGTCTATACTGGCATGATGGTCTGCATCTGTCCAGGAAGGGAAACACGCTCCTAGGTGACAGGTTTAAAGGCTTCCTTGGCAAGCTTTTAAACTAGCCAAGGGGGAGGTGCTGATAGGAAACAGGAAAATTCAAGCCTCCCCCCACAAAACATGGCAGGTAGTAGGGTAAACACTGAGGTACAGAGCTTGACAGAGGGAAGGACAGGGGTAAATGGAAAAATGGACAAGGGCAATAAGAGCAGGGATGGGGTAAAAAAGGATAAAGCCAACATTAAATGGAGGGCAATGAGTACCAATGCCAGTAGTCTTGGAAACAAGCTTCCAGAGCTAGTAGCCCTGATGGAAGAGGAACACTTGGATATTGTGGCAGTCACAGAAACATGGTACACGGAGAACCATGACTGGGATGTTAACATACCAGGGTACACAATCTACAGAAGGGACAGGGAGGGTAAAAAAGGAGGTGGAGTAGCTCTCTACATAAGGGATGGGATCAAAGCTACAGAACTAAAAAGTAAAGGGGGAGGACAAGAGGAACTCTGGGTCACCTTGGAGACAGGGAATGGCATCACAATCCGCACAGGGGTGGTATACAGACCCCATCTCAAGGAAAGGAAATGGACAAGAAAATGATAGATGGTATTCTCAAAATGCCTGAAAAAGGGGAGATACTGTTGATGGGGAACCTGAATATGCCAGATGTTAACTGGGAAACATGGACTGCAGCCACATCCAAGAGCAGGGTCATTCTCGATGCCCTACAGGGGGCATGCCTTAGACAGCTAGTGGTGGAACCCACTTGGGAGGGAGCAATATTAGACCTGGTACTCTCAAATGGAGATAGGATCACAAATTTAGAAGTCAGTAGACATCTGGGAACAAGTGACCACTGCACAGTGTGCTTCACAATAAACACAACCATGGAGACAAGCCATACAAAGACAAGGATACTGGACTTTAGAAGGGCTGACTTTGGCATTATAGGTGAGTACCTGAGGAATGTATTAACAAATGGCCAGAAAGGAGGGTTGGAAGAACAATGGAGAAAAATCAAAACTGCCATCATGGAGGCAACAAGCCTTTGTGTGAAACAAATGAAAACAAAGCAGAATAAACAACCACTATGGTTCTCAAAAGAGGTGTCAGGGAAGATTAAGGAGAAAAAGGCTGCATTCAAAAAGTATAAGGAATTACAGACGGAGCACAACAGGGAATTGTATCAATTAAAGCAGAAAGAAGTGGGGAAGGCAGTCAGAAAAGCAAAGGCCCAAACTGAGGAAAAGATAGCCAACTCAGTTAAGAAGGGGATAAAATCTTTTATAGGTACATTAAGGAGCATAGAAAGGTTAAGGGAGGGATAGTGAAGATTAATGAAGGAGAGGGAGGTGGGCAGAGGAGACAGTGAAAAGGCAGAGATACTGAATGAATACTTTTGCTCAGTATTCACAAAGAAGAAGAGGAGGTTACCTAAACCAAACAGTAGAAGCACTCTGGATAGTGGGGTTGGTGCCAGTCCATTTACAGAAGAAAGAGTACTGAAAGAACTCCTAAAACTCAAGGTGGACAAAGCAATGGGGCCTGATGGGATTCACCCCAGAATCCTAAAATAGTTAAGGGAGGACCTAGTGACACCACTAACCACACTTTTTAACAAATCATGGGAAGATGGGGCGGTACCTGAGGACTGGAGGAGGGCAGATGTGATTCCCTTTCACAAAAGTGGGAGCAAGGCAGAAGCAGGAAACTACAGACCTCTTAGTTTGACCTCAGTGGTGGGGAAAATGATGGAATCACTTCTGAAAGAAAGAATTGTTGAGTACCTAGAGGCCAGCAAGGCACAGGACCCAAAGCAGCATGGATTCACAGCAGGAAGGTCATGTCAGATGAATCTAATCGATTTCTTTGACTGGGTGACCAAAGTAATTGACCAGGGAGGGGCTGTGGATATGGCCTACCTAGACTTTAGCAAGGCATTTGACACAGTTCCGCACAAAAGATTAATAATCAAGTTAGCCAGCCTTGGAGTGGGTCCCAGGGTGGTAGCCTGGGTAGCAAACTGGCTGCACAACAGGACACAGAAGGTAATAATGAATGGAACAAATTCTGAAGAAAGGGGGGTTACTAGTAGAGTACCTCAGGGCTCAGTACTGGGTCCAGTCCTCTTTAACTTCTTTATAGATGACATTGGAGAGGGTCTGGAAGGAAAGGTATGCCTCTTGGCAGATGGCACAAAGATCTGTAACAGAGTTGATACACAAGGGGGGGTAGAAAGGATGAGAAGGGACTTGGCAAGGTTGGAGGAATGGTCAGACATATGGCAACTTAGATTCAATGCAAAGAAGTGCAAAGTAATGCACCTGGGAAATAAAAATCCAGGAGAAGAGTACACAATACCAGGAGAGGTACTAACGACAACAATAATGGAAAGGGATCTGGGTGTAGTCATATCAGATGACCTAAAGGTGGGTAAGCAATGTGAGAAGTCAGTAAGGAGAGCCAGGGGGATACTGGGATGCATAGGGAGGGGCATCACAAGTAGAAAAAGGGAAGTGGTTATCCCTCTATACAGACAGTTGGTGAGACCCCATCTGGAGTACTATGTGCAGTTTTGGAGACCTCATCTACGCAAGGACATAGACAGGATGGAAGCAGTCCAGAGGAGGGCAACTAAAATGGTGCAGGGTCTACATCAGAAACCATATGAAGAGAGACTGAGAGAGCTTAATATGTATACCCTGATGAAAGGAGGGATGGGGGACATGATAGAAACTTTTAAGTACTTCAAGGGAATCAACAAAGTCCAGGAGGGTAGCATCTTTCAGAAAAAGAGATGTGTAAGAACAATGGGGCACAATTTAAAGTTAGAGGGGGGATGGCTCAGGGGTAATGTGAGGAAATTCTTTTTCATGGAGAGAGTGGTGGACGCATGGAACCGCCTTCCTGGAAAGGTTGTGAGGTCTAAAACAGTGGGGGAATTCAAACATGCATGGGACAGACATAAGGCAATTATAGTGGGGGGGTTGCAGGAAGTAGGCTGTTGGTTAACTAGAATCTGTAGCTTATCCAATAGATAGGGAAATGGGTAGACTGGGGGGGCCAAGTGGTCCTTCTCTGCCGTCAAAGTCTATGTTTCTATGGAATTCCCACATTCTGTGGCTCAGTGACCACTCTGGGGCCACAATGCATTGGAATGCCACTGTGCCAGAATACCTACTGTCTGTGCTCAACCGTGGGCAAGAATGACCACTATGTGGGACAGAATGCCTACCCTGAGAGCTGGAATGATTACTCACTGTCTAGAACACCCACCCTGCTGCCAGAACAACCCTCCCCAGTAGGCACCCTGCCACATGAATGGCCTCTTGCCATGGGCAGAGTAACACAGTATCTCATCATTGTTCCCACTTTCCAAGAAAAACCATAAAGCTAACCATCCTGCTAGTCAGCGAACTTTCCAGCCTGCCAGGAAGGATGCCAGTGCCAGAAATCAGTGAGCTAACCATCCAGCTTACCAGCATGCCAGTCTCAGATAAGTCAGACTAGCAGTTACCAAGGGACCAGAACAGTGGGAGAGTCAGTGCACTGAGTTTGTTATTTGGCACCTGGGTGGATTTCATTCAGAACATGGTTCAGGCTTACTAGGTATTGAGTAAAATGGCACCTGAAGACAAGTTTGGATATCAGGCCTACCAAACAAAAAGGTCTTACCTTTTGCAAACCTTATATTGGACTTCTACATTATACTTTTACAATTCGGTCATAAGGTAAAACTGAAGTGCAATTTTGCTATAGTTTTTGTCTGCAGCAAAATTGCCATTTTCACCCGAAAGGAAATGATTAAATCTTTTATTTTTATGTTTATATTATTATTGCCGTATTTGCAGTACAAGTACATCTCCTTAATAGTATCTGCAAAAGGCAATCGCAGGTCTCCTTTTATGTAGGGGCATGCATTTGCCTTTTCTGTTGACAGAACGGTAAAGGTGAATCATCTACCAGCAGGGGATGCATGGCATACTCCCCTACAAAAATCAGCACACTTCACCTATAGTACATAAATGCCCAGGCCTCCTGCTGACTCCATTTATCAATGAATGCATCAGCAGGGTTGTGTATTGTTAATTTAATGTTCCACTGAATTTTAAGTTTCCTCTATAATCTGATTTGCCCCACCACGTGACCTAGCATCCATCCATCCATCTATCCATTTATATTTTTTTATTCTCTGTTAACTAGTAAGGTCCACTAGGCACAAGGCCTGTTTTGAGGGGCAACCCAGGAGCACTGTGAGGTTAAGTGACTTGCTCAGGGCACATAGTATGCAGGTGAAGATTGTGGGAATCAAACCCAGGTCTGCTGAATGCACCAAGCTTGCTCACAGTTGGTTACTCTAACCTCTCTATGCCATTCTGCCAGCCATATTATATCTATCTCTATCTCCATCACTATCTGTACATCTACATCTATTTCCATATCTAAATATTTATCAGAATCATGAGCATCAGTACAGGGAAACAACCACTTGGTCATCCTGAAAAGTGCTCCAAAAATACAAATAACTCAAAATACAATGGTAACTTTCAAGTAAACAGCAAAAATAGCAAAAAGCAATGGATGAATAATATATGCCATGCCCCCATTAGAAATATCTGAGTAGTTATCCCCTACTGTAGTTTGACCTTTGGCATCTTGTGATGTCACAAGGTCAAACTATACGCCGGAGAAATATCACAGATATTTCTAATGGGGGCATGGCATATCACTTATATCAGGGGAAATATCACATATATTTCTTTTTTTTTTTACTTTCTTTTTTCCCTCCATCTCTCCCCATGCTCAGCTTCTTCTCAAGTCCCCAATGGATTCTGCCCCCACTTCAGTCACCTACCTGTGTCACCCGAGAACCCCCATGTAGCCTCAATTCTACCCCTTGGGTAGTGACGAGGTGGGGCACTACACCCCAAGCTTCTTGTCTGCGTCGGGCTCCGGGATTGGCCAGGCAGGTGGGAGCCATGAGGGGTCTGCTCTGGAGCTCCGTCTACCCGGAGCCTGGAGAGTGTTTTTTCTGGTGCTCTGTGGTCATCACGTGAACACCTGATGTCAGGGTGCATAGCGCCGATGTCCATGACGTCCTCCCCTTCTCTTTTGTCTTGGCTCATGCTGTGCCACAGACCACCACCTGGGGCCAGTCTTGCACCGGGACCTGATCCCCCATCCCTCCCTGGAGAAGGCAAGTTGTTCTGGGGATGCTTAAGTCTTCTCTCCAGGCCGGGCTCCAGCTTCTCGGGCTCATTCCCGACCCGGGTCACTGGCATCACAAGAGGAAATCCAACCGCTGTGCACATATATTTCTAATGGGGACATGGCAAATCCCTTTATTAGATAGATAGATAGATAGATAGATAGATAGATAGATAGATAGATAGATAGATAGATAGATAGATAGATAGACAGACAGACAGACAGACAGACAGATAGACAGATAGATAAATATACATACTAGGGCACTGCCGTGCCCCTATAGTTAAGGTTAGTAGGCACTTTAATGATGAACCTCAAATTCTGCACTTCAGTAACTTTGCAACCATTCAACTGATTTTCATGACATTTTGCATGCGCAGTGTTGCTTGGTAGATCTCTTGACTTGCCAAGTTACATTTCAATCAGATTTGCAGATTTCGAGCTGTGCATGGTGCACAAATTTTAACATTCGCCTTTTGAGGAACTTTTTTTTTGTTATCGTGCTGCACCCAGATGGTTTGGAATTTTGTTCTAACATTTTAAGAGTACAAAGAGCTTGACACACACAAGTGCTTTTTTCTGATTTGGTGAAAAAATATTAATCCACTTAAAAGTTATTTAATTTTAAAGTTTCAGGTTCTAAGCATGCTTAGTACAGTCTTTTAGATAACTTCCTGGAACGACAAAGGAATTTGTCTCACGGAAAGGATTCTTTTTCTTGACGACTCAATCATTTTTCATGAGAACAAATTCCTTTTTCATGAGTCACCATCTTGTTTTCCTTTTTGTCAAATCAAATAATTGTGTAAGTCTTCAAAATAATGCTTTTCTCTGACACCAAAACATGTATCCTGCTCATCAGGACTTCATTAGATGTACTCTTTATTGTTTTGCTCTTGAAATGCCCTAGGAATGTTTTTTTTCACTATATAAATCCTTTTTCGTTACTCACTAAGTTCCTTTTTCATGAATCCTTTTTCATTCTCACAAAAAAAATTGGCTTGCAAAATTAAAAAGATTAAAAAAAAATAAAATTAAGTCAGAAATCCTTTTTTGTCAGCCAATTCCTTTTTCGTGAGAACAGAAAAGTATTCGCAAAATAGGAATCTTCTCACAGAAAAATTTGGAAAAAACCCTAAGTCTGAAATCCATTTTTATGATACGGAATTCTTTTCCATGACCATGGCAAAGGATTCATGGAAAATGATTCCTTTTCTGTAGAATGGCAAAGCATTCATGGAAATTTATTCCATCTGGCGAAAAAGGATATCTCTTGTTTTTTCCTGTGGCACATCATGGTTTTCATTGATGTCAGTGGTACCCCCCCACCCTCCAATTTTTACCCCTGCCAAATGTATATCCCTGGTGTCTAGTGACACCCCACACCCTGCCATTTGTATAGATTTTTAACATATATTTATTGCCACCATGTGGTACCCCCCACCCTCTAATTGTACCAAATCACTAGCACCACCAAATATATATGCCTAGTGTCTAGTGGCACCCCCACTCTCTGAGCCCCACACTACTTGTAATTATATCCCCATTTGTGGCCAGTGGCACCCTCAGACTTTCCATGTAACTGTCAAGCTCTAAATTCTAGAACGGTTCCTCGCTGACTTAATTTTTTTCCCCAACCTGAAAAAAAAAGTCCACGGGCGATCACATCCACATCCCGACCTGACCTCCCACTGTGCACCCACCAACCCACATGCCCCATGACCCCCAAACACACCCTCAGTCACCTGAACTGGCCCCACAATGAAAATCTACTCTCTGATTGAAGACATGTCTTGCTGCTGGAAAGTTGGAACCAGCGACTGCTGTATGACAAGGTAACTGCAGTTCAGTTACCTTATTTGTCCTACAGCAGCCACAGGTTCCATCAGCAAGTCATTTCCTCAATTGGAGAGTGGATCTTCACTGTGGGGCCAGTTCAGGTGAGTGAGGGTGTGTGGGAGGGTCAAGGGGGTGTGGGTCTGTGGGTGAAAAGTGGGAGATCAGGAGGGGTTGTGGGGGTGATCATCAGTGGACTTTTTTTTCAGGTTAAGAAAAAATCAAGTCAGTGAGGGACCATTTGCAGTTTGACAGTTACATGGAAAGGTGGGGCTGCCACTGGCCACCAATGGGGGATATAATTACAAGTAATTTGGGGATCAGTGGGTAGGTAGTGCCACTAGACACCAGAGATATACATTTGGGGGGTGCTAATTATTTGGTACAATTAAAGGGTGGGGGCACCACTGGGTAGAGATAAAGATATACCGGTATATTAAAAATCTACACAAATGGCAGGATGAGGGGTGTCACTAGACACCAGGGATATACATTTTGTCAGGGTTAAAAATTGGAGAGTGGAGACACCATTGACACCACTGAAAACCGTAATGTGCCACAGGAAAAACAAGAGATATGCTTGACTGGGCATCAATAAATATATATTAAACATATATACAAACGGCAGGGTGATTGGTGTCACTAAACACCAGGGATATACATTTTGTCAGGGGTAAAAATTGCAGGGGGGATGACTGACACCAATGAAACCATGATTTGCCAATAGAATAATGGCAGGGTGGGGGGTACCACTAGGCTAGTACATTTACAATTAATGGGGAGCTGGCCACAACTGAAGAGTGGGGGTTATCACTGAACACCAATGAGAAAATAGTAAAACTTATATGGAAATTGGAGGGTGGTGGGTTCCACTGGATACCAGGGAACAGACAAATGTATTTTTCCAAAACAAATACATGACCAAATTATGTATACATAGGAGCACAGTTTCCAAAGGACCCTGCACTCAAACATCAAAATACATGGGAGCGCAGGGCCTTAAGGACCCTGTACTCCCACACAGAAATGCATGGCAGCGCAGGGTTCTGTCTCAAAAAGTAAGGAGATAAATTGCAAAAAACTTTATTAATCCTCAAGTTAGGATCAATATGATAAAAGCTGGGAAATGTGGTATTAGGGTTTTCAACCCAAACACCCCCCAACAAACAAGCAGTAGAGCAGGTGTGGGGTGTGCCTTGTGCTTTTCAAATCTAACCCTTACCCCATTCTCATAAAGTCTACACATCAGATCTTATTTATAGATGGAATGTGTTGAGGTTTAGTCTTGGGAGCCCAAGGAACACACCACACCTGCTGTCTTGCCTGTTTTCGAGGTGGAGTGTTAGAGTTGGAAATCCTAATGCTACATTTCCCAAATCTTGTTGCTTTGATCCTAAATCCAGCATTAGCAAAGTTTTTTGCCATTTATATTATAGGGGGTGAGGAAGCACCCCTGTCATGAGGGTTGTACAGTTACTTCTATGTTAAACTCCAATTTGTGCATTTGGCATTCTTTGATCAAAGAGCTCAACATCTGGCATGTGTGGTCATTCTGCCAGTGTCTCTCACTGTGGAAACTTTTGTAACAACATCTTGCATGGTGTTTGAGACACTTTATGGAGTGGTAAAAAAGTGAAAAGGTGCCACTTTTTTCCTGTAATTAACATGGGATTGTTTGCTGTTATCTACAGCCCAGATGAAATTAAAATCTTTTCCTGAAATTTTCAGGGATGATGGAGTCTGTGCCAAGGGTATGCCTTTGGAATCTTTGGTGAAAAGGTATCTCACTTTAAATGTTAACATTTTTTGTGATTGCAGCAAGAAAGGCAGATAAATGAAAACATTTTGAACTGTTAATTGTTAAGGATTTACTGTTCGTGCTTAGAGAAATACTGTTTGTGCTGTCTGCCATCTTATATTTTTTCTGTTCTACAAACTGATTCCTAAATATATGCTACTTCCTAAGAAATGACCAAGACCTGTATTTAGGTCTCAGTCACATGCTTAGTTTCTTTATTGTATTATTATTATAAAATTTTGATGCAAGAATGTCTTTTTGGTGTGGTAATTATATCGCCCGTCACTCACTTTGTTAAGGATCAATTGATCGAAAAATAACCATTCACAGTTCTTTACAGTTCTAACTTTACTTTTCAAACTGAAAAGTTTGTGAACAGTAAAGGTCCATGACAGTTCAAACTGTCATAGCTCTCTGATGTCTAGTGGCACCAAAACTGCCGATTTCTGTTCCCTGAACATAAAATAATTTGCCCCGGTAGTCTATTGGTCCCTCCCTGCTTCACCATTTTCTGATTGCTGCCCCTTTAGTTAAATTATATTCACTGGTAGTCCAGGGGTCCCTTCCCCCTCCCCCATTCTCTGATCACAATCCCCATACTAAAAATAAAATCCCAAGTAGTCCAGTGGTCCCACACCCCTCCCCAATGTCTGATAGCTGTCACCATAGCAAAAAATAATTTGCCTGATAGTCCAGGAGTCCCTTCCCTCTCCCAAGTTCTCTGATTGCCATTCTGTATTAAAGTTTATTTCATTGGTGGTCCAGTGGTCCCTCCCCCATTCTCCGGTAGCCATCCTCATGCTCCGATTTATCTCTCTGGTCTCTAGTGGCACCCTCCACCTCCATTAGTGTCCTTATCCCTGTGTAACCTGTGATAAAGAAAAAATTCCCGCTGATGTTTTGTTTTCTGCCAAACAAAAAAAAGTTCCCTTGTCTATCAGCACCCACCACCCCACAGCTCCCAGTAGACCCCCACGCACCCTCACTCACCTGAACAGGTCCCAGGTTCGAGATCCACTCTTCGATTGAAGACATGTCTTACTGCTGGAGCCAGTGACTGGAATGTGAGAAACTAAGGTAAATGTGGTTCAGTGTATTTCAATGGGGTTTTCAACTTTGATGCATAACTCTCTATCTGTAGATCCTAGTTAACCAACAGCCTACTTGCTCCTACCCCCCACTAGAATTGCCTTATGTCTGTCCCATTCATTCTTGAATTCCCCCACTGTTTTTGACTCTACAACCTCCTCAGGAAGGCTGTTCCATGTATCCACAACCCTCTCTGTGAAGAAATACTTCCTCACAGTACCTCTGAGCCATCCCCCTTCTTCAAATTGTGCCCCCTTGTTTTTGCACATTTCTTTTTCTGAAAGATGCTACCCTCTTGGACTTTGATGATTCCCTTGAGGTATTTGAAAGTTTCTATCATGTCCCCCTCACTCCTTTCCTCGAGGCTATGCATCTTTAGTTCCTTTAGTCTTTCTTCATATGTCTTCTAATGCAGACCCTGCATCATTTTGGTTGCCCTCCTCTGGACAGCCTCCACCCTGTCTATGTCTTTGTGGAGATGGGGTCTCCAGAACTGTACGCAGTACTCCAGATGTGCTCTTACCAACTTTCTGTACAGAGGGCCAACAACTTCCTGTTTTCTACTGGTGATACCTCTCCCTATGCATCCCAGTATCTCCACAGCTCTTCTTACTGCCTTCTCACATTGCTAGCCCACCTTTAGGTCATCTGATATGACTACCCCAGGTCCCTTTCCAATTTTGTTGCTGTCAGTATCTCACTCCACATTGTGTTCTCGTCCCCTGGGTTTTTGTTTCCCTGGTGCATTACTTTGTACTTCTTTGTGTTGAATCTAAGTTGTCATACATTTGACCATTCCTCCAACCTTGCTAAGTCCTTTTTCATCCTTTCCACCCCACCTTGTGTATCAACCTTGTTGCAAATCTTTGTGTCATCTGCAAAGAGACATACTTTCCCTTCCAGTCCCTCTGCAATGTCACTAGTAAAGACATTAAAAAGGACCAGCCCCAGTACTGAACCCTGCAGTACCACACTAGTAACCCTCCTTTCTTCACTGTGAACTCCATTTAATATTACCCGCTGTGTCCTGTTGTTCAACCAGTGTTTTACCCAGGCTACCACCCTGGGACCCACTCCCAGGCTGGCTAATTTGTTTATTAATCTTTTGTGTGGGGCTGTGTCAAATGCCTTGCTAAAGTCTAGGTAGGCCACGTCCACAGCCCCTTCCTGGTCTACTGCTTTGGTCACCCAGTCAAAGAAATCAATTAGATTTGTCTGACATGACCTTCCCGCTATGAATCCATGCTGCCTTGGATCCTGTGCCCCACTGGCCTCTAGGTACTCAGCAATTCTTTCATTCAGAAGTGATTCCATCATTTTCTCTACCACTGAGGTCAATCTGACATGTCTGTAGTCTCCTGCCTCTGTCTTGCTCAGACTTTTGTGAAGGGGAATCACATCCATCCTCCTCCAGTACACAGGTACCACACCATCCTCCCATGATTTATTAGAAAGGGTAGTCAGTGGTGTTACTAGTTCTTCCCTTAGTTCTTTTAGAATTCTGGGGTGAATTCCATCAGGCCCCATTGCTTTATCCACCTTCAGTTTTAAGAGTTCTTTCAGAAACCTTTCTTCTGTGAAAGGACTAATATCAACCCCCCTATCCAGAGTGCTTCTATTGGACCAGATTAGGTATTTCCCCCTGCTTTTCCATTGTGAATACTGAGCAGAAGTATTCGTTCAGTATCCCTGCTTTTTCACTGTCGCTCTCTGCCCAACCACCTTCCTCTTTATTCAGCCTCAGTATCCCTGTCTTAGTCTTTCTTTGCTCCCTAATGTTCCTATAAAAGGTTTTATCCCCCTTCTTAACTGAGTTGGCTACCTTTTCCTCGGTTTGGGCCTTTGCTATTCTGACTGCCTTACCTGCTTCCTTCTGATTTAACTGGTACAGATCTCTGTCCTGCTCCTTCTGTGTTTCCCTATACTTCCTGAATGCTGTCTTTTTCTCCCTTACCTTCCTCACCACTTCTTTTGAGAACCATAGTATTTTTTTCTTTCATTTTGATTTGTTTATTTGCTTCACACAAAGGCTTGTTGCCTCTGTGATGGTGGTTTTGATGTTTCCCCATTGTTGCTCCACCCCACCTTCTTGCCTGTTTGCTAGTGCTTTTCTGAGGCACTCTCCCATTTTGACATCAGCCCTCCTGAAGTCCAGTACCTTCACTTTTCTGTGGCTTGACTCTACAGCTAAGTTTACTGTGAACCACACTGTTTGGTGGTCGCTTGTTCCCAGATGGCTACCAACTTCAAGATCAGATATCCTCTCTCCATCCCCATTTGAGAGCACCAGGTCTAAGACTGCTCTTTCCCGAGTGGGTTCCAAAACTAGCTGTCTGAGGCATGCCCCCTGTAGGGCATCAAGAATGGCCCTGCTCTTGGATGTGGCTGCAGCAAAGGTGCTCCAGTCAACATCTGGCATATTCAGTTAACCCATCAGCAGTATCTCCCCTTTCTCTGCCATCACAAGGATGCCTTCTATCATTTCCTTGTCCATTTCCTCCCCCTGAGATGGGGGTCTGTATACAACCCCTGTGTGGATTGTGGAGCCATTTCCAGTCTTCAGGGTGACCCACAGTGCCTCCTCTCCTCTCTGTTTACCCTTTAGTGCTGTTGCTTTGATCCTTTCCCTTACATAGAGAGCTACTCCTCCTCCTCTTTTTCTCTCCCTGTCCCTCTTATAGATTGTGTACACTGATATATTGACATCCCAGTCATGGTTCTCTGTGTACCATGTTTCTGTGACTGCTACAATATCCAGGCATCCCTCTTCCATCAAGGCCACCATTTCAGGGAGCTTTTTACCTAGACTATGGGCATTGGTACTCATTACACTCCATTTTTTATGGCTTTATTTCTTTTTGCCCCATCCCTGTCCCTATAGTCTTTGTCTTTTTCTCTATTTACCCCTGCCCTTCTCCCTATCGACTGTTCTATCTTGGTGTTTACCTCACTAATTACCCTGATTTCTGGGGGGCTAGGATTTCCCTTCTCCTCTTCAGTGCCTCCCCCTGGGCTAACTTAAATGCTTGCCATTGAAGCATTTAAACCTGTCACCTAGGATCCTGGTTCCCCTCCCAGATAGATGCAGACCATCACACCTGTATATGCCTGCATCTCTCCAGGTGGAGCCCTAGTCCCCAATGAAGCCAAATCCCTGAGCTCTTCTCCAGCTTTTCAACCAGTCATTGAATCCCATGGTGCGGAGTACCCTAGTCTCATCCTTACCATAGACAGGTAGCACTTCTGAGAAAGTTACTGTGTGCGCTACTTGTCTAAGGCCCCTCCCCAACTCCACAAACTCCTGTTGCACTGCTCTGATCCCATTCTTAACCATGTCATTCATCCCTAGGTGGATAATGACATCCAGCTCCCTCCCACTTACCACTGCTCCCACGATCCTGAGGATTCATTTCCTGTCCTTCCAAGCCTTGGAACTGGGCAGGCACCTTACCTCTCTTTCCTCTCCTTCCCCCAGTTCTACCCCCTAACAATTGCGTCCCCCACAAGGAGTTGTTTCCTTCCCTGTGGGGTCCTGGGCCACCCTCCTGTGGATCTCCATTGTGGAGGTTCCCAGCATCCTCCTTAGTCTCCACTGCAGGTGCCTCCATAGAGGAACTATGCTTCACCAGAGTAGTGAATGAATTGCATAGAGGCACAACTGGAGGGATGCACCTCTGTTCCACCACTCTCAACCTCCCTGAGCACACCGTGGTCCAAAAACTCCTCTTTCTTGGCAACCTCTGAGGTAGTGGCAGTGGCCTGGGTGGTCCTTGTATGAGATAGCAGGTTTCCCAAATCCTTGCCAGGTCAGCATGGAGATGAACAACTCCTCCCTCAGACCAGAGAGGTGCCTGCAAATAGGGCAGCAACGCAGTCTCCAGAATGTCTCCCAGCAGACTGCTGCTCCACAGGCAGTGCATTGCACCACTACCCCATGTCTGTGTCCCTTCCAGTTACAGATGATTTTTGGTTTTTTTTGTTCTTGTTTTAGTTTGTGCAAGCTTGTGAGTGTCTCTACCCTCTATTCAGTGTGCTCTGCCTTTAAGGATATGAACAGGTATATGTTGTTAGCAGTTTTGGGGAAGTGATGTCAGAGCCCCTGCTATAAAGGAAGTTATGCACTTAGGGTGGGTGGGGAAGGGAAGGGTGGGTGGGAGCAAACCTATGCCATCCAGAAACAATCACCTACAACTCTTACCCTCCATCTCGGGGAGTGCCTTCCTTCCTTTCAGACACTATTTCACAAAGGCTAAGTAACAGGTCTAGTCACAACTGACTGCAAATATCTCCCAGCTACAGTTCCTCCCAGGCAAATTAAAGTTAAAACTAAGAAAAGTCCACCCCAAAACAGAAGCAATACTAGTTACTTATACAGGTCCAAAAAGTAATAATACAGTTCAGTGTAGTCTAGAAAATAACCTCCTTGATTCAAGTAAGCTGTGGCTGCTTTCTCACTCTCTCTGTCTCAGTCTCAGCAGACAGAGACCACAAACAACTCCAGTTATAAGTCCTCAGTTCAACTAGGCCCTTTTCAGCTCCTCCCCTTAAGAGACACCTATTTCACAAAGGCTAAGTAGCAGGTCTAGTCACAACTGACTGCAAATATTTCCTGGCTACAGTTCCTCCCTGGCAAATTTAAGTTTAAACTAAGAAAAGTCCACCCCAAAAACATTTCAGACTAGATAGGCCAAGCAGTCCTTATCTGCCATCAGATTCTATGAGTCTATGTTTCTATGTTTGCATACAGAATTTTTTTATTATCTTTATTTTGCTGTGGAACAGCAGGATCCTCTGGACCCTGTGCTCCCATCCATCCATAATTTCTTTGTATCCTTATTTTCTAACTTTACTTTTATTACTTTATTTAACTGGCACTTAATATCATTGGTGTCCAGTGGCCCCCTAGACTCAGATTTGTATATTGTGTTTAATATCTTATACTTTTTATGGTGTCTGGTGATACCCAAACCCTCCAGTTGTGGTCCAGGTTCCCATTAATTTATATTCAATAGCTCTAGTGTCTAGTGTTCCCCCCACCAGCTTTGCTGTTATATTTTTTTTTATTTTCTTAAGTCCATTTTTCCCCAAACACATCTCCCGTATCTTAAAATTAATGAAAATATCCCTTTCTTATTGGTGTCTAATGCCATCTCCCCATGTTCATAGAATGCGTAAAATAAGAAAATGGACCCTTGGTGAATTTTAATTGTTTTTTAATCTGGTAAAAAAAAGTCCACCATTGACTGCCTCAGCATCCCCCAACAAATTTCCCACTGTGCACACCCTCCACCACCTCTCACACACCCTCACTCACCTGTACTGATCCCACAGTGAAGATACACTCTCCAATCGAAGACAAGTCTTACTCCTGGAACCAATGACTACTGTATGAGAAGTAAGGTAACTCTGGTTCTGACTACATTTACCTTACTTCTCATACAGTAGTTGCTGGTTCCAGGAGTAAGATGTGTCTTCGATCAGAGAGTGTATCCTTACTGAGGGATCAGTGCAGGTGAAGAAGGTTGTGTGTATAGGGATCTAGGGGTGGGGGGGGTGGTTTGTGCACAGTGGTAGGTCAGTTAGGGGTGAGGATGGGATCAATGGTGGACTTTTGAATTTTTTACAGGTAAAAAAATGAAAAGGCATTGAGGGACCATTTTGTTATCTTCAGTATTCTAGGAACACGGGGCACTGAACTCAAAGAGAAAGGGATGCTTTCATTAATTATAAGATATGGGGATGTGTTGGGGGGAATG
Organism: Neoceratodus forsteri; assembly: GCA_016271365.2. Taxonomy (NCBI): domain Eukaryota; kingdom Metazoa; phylum Chordata; order Ceratodontiformes; family Ceratodontidae; genus Neoceratodus; species Neoceratodus forsteri. Next base: position 916,436,816 of record CM057455.1, on the reverse strand, counting down.
GACTTGAGTAAAAATTATTAAACAAAATATATAAGACATCGGAGTCTGGTGGGGGGCACTAGACACCAAGGCTATTAAATTAAGTATAAATTAATGGGGACTGGGGCCATGATTGGAGGTGGGGGATACCATGTAATACCTGGGAAAGTAAAGTGTATTCTGTACCGAATGCCCATAAATCCTTTCCAGTGATAAGAAATCCTTTTTCGCCAGTGTTTTCTATTCTGGCGATAAATAATTTATTGTCATGGAAAAGGATTTTAGACTTGGGTCTTTTTCCAGTCCTTTTCCACAAGATGGAATCTTTTTCCGCAGATACTTTGCCATGGTCCTGGAAAAGGATTCTGTCTCTTGAAAAAGGATTTCAGACTTTGTTTTAGTTTAAAATCCTTTTTCATGAGACTATTCCTTTTTTGTGAATCCTTTTTTGTTCTAGTGGAAAAGGAATGTACTCTCGAAAAGGATTTTGGACTTAGGTTTTTTTTTAAATCCTTTTTCATGAGATGATTTATTTTTCGTGAGATACAATACAGGAACTTAGTGAGTCACAAAAAAGGATTGTAAATACTGTAAAAAATGTTCCTGGGCCATTTTACTACTAAAAAATAAATAATACAACTAATGAAGTCCCGCTGAGTTAGATACATGTTTTGGTGTCTGTGCAAGGCATCATTTTGCTGAGTTATGCAAGTATTTTATTTGACAGAATGGAAAAAGTGATGGCGGCTCATGAAAAATAATTATTTTTCTCATGACAAAGGATTGACCCCTCAAGACAAAGAATCCTCTTTTGTGAGAGAAAATTCCTTTGTCATTCCAGAAAGATATGCAAAAGAGTGAACTGAGCATGCTCAGAACCAAAAAATTTTAAATGAAATAACTTTGCAATGGATTAATATTTGTTTCACCAAACCAGTGAAAGCCACTTCTCTGAGTCAAGCCCTTTGTACCCTGAAAATCTAAGACCAACATTCAAAACCATCTGGGCACAACGTGAAGGCAAAAAAGTACAACAAAAGTGAATTTTGACATAGTAGCACTATGCGCAGCTCAAATCTGCCAATCTGACCAAAACAAAACTTGGCGCATCAGGAGAGGTTTAGAAACAGTTAATTTGGGGCCGGGGGGTGGGTGATATTGTCAACAAACTGCAATGTAGGGAAATATATTGGCAGTTCAAATTGAGAGCTGGACAATATCCAGTTCTAAATTATGTTTTTCAACTGTCTCCTTTTTTGAAAAAGTGATAATGAAGGATTATTTGTCATTCATATGGGTAGTGATAATATAATTAAAACCTAAGTCTGTATCTTGTTCTCTTCGCTTGAACATTCTTTTTTAGATTAGCATTAAGATCTCCATTATGATGCTACTATGCATATTGCAGTATTGCAACTGCAGTAACATGTTTTTCTTTTCAGTTTGGTATTTATTGAATAGCACTTTAGGTAACAGCAGAATGTATTTGATATAGTGAATTTGAAATAGTGTGAAGTATGTACTTTTGAATGTGGCATAGTACATGTTAGCCTGTTGGCTGGTGCGTTCTCTCAGATAGTCAAAATTAATACTAGTGGCCATGCATTTACAATGGCTTTTGCATGGTGCATCTTAATATGCACACTGCAATTTTTGTGAGTACAGTTATATGCCAATTGGAATTTGACATTTATTGTATAGTACTTTTAGCCACAATAGATAGCATGTGCTTCAGTGCATTCGTAATAATTTAACATGTAACTATTTTATATTGATACATAACATATGTCAGTACACTGTATATATATATATATATATATATATATACATTGTTAATGGAATAATATGCATTTTTTTGGTGGTTATGCACTTAACATGGATCTAACATAGAGTATGCTACCAATTAACTTGCACTTAATTTGCACTTTATATTGTGTCATGGTAAATTATTACTACTGCAGTATGTAGTGACAAAAACTGTTTTAGTAAATGTATTTATTCATTTAGAGTACATGCATAGTAACTTAAGTCTTTATGGTATTTGGAGGAAATGATGCAGCAATATCATGTTTGTCTGTATGTAATTTTAAGGTACGTGTATATGTTTTTAATTGTGTGAGGGGTTAACACTATAAATATGCGCAACATGACATGCTGCAGATTTCTTGATAAAGCTCCAGGGCGACATGAAACACTGATGCAGGGGCAAAGGGGTTGCTTCATTAATTAAAGTTTAAAATGTTGTTGCTATTTGAAGCCTTTCTGCGCTATAGAGCCCGCTTTTGTTCTATTTTGCTGGCACATCAGGAGATCTACCACACAAGACTGTGCATGAAAACCTTAGTTTAAATCAATTAAAAGGCTGCAAAGTCATTACAGTGCAAAATTTGAGGTTTAACATTAAAGGGCTTACTCAGTCCAAGTATAGGTGTGCTACTGCGCCCCACTAGTTAGGGTTGAGGAGCCATTTACATGTTAAACCCACAATTTTGCACCTAAATAACTTTGCAACCATTTGATGGATGTGCCTGAAATTTGGAATACACAATCAAGACCCATACGCCTTGGGATCTGCCAAGTTCTGTACCAGTCAAATATATGGCTGTGGAGTTATTAAGCATGATCTGCGTGTGATTTTACGCTTTTTTGGAATTCTATGGTCACGCCTACAGGTAGCACGGTTTGCGTGACCAGTCCAAAATCTTCAGAGAACATGTGGCCTGGGTTCCCGATGTGCCTTTTGAAGATTTCATGAAAAAATATTAAACGGTTCAAAAGTTATTCAAAAAACAAGTTCCCATTATAAGTCAATGGGAAAAGTTAACAAAAAGTTTGACAGTGTCACAAATGCAGTTTTTACTTTCACAAATCGCCCTTTTACTGTCACAAATCCGCCATTTAGGAAATAAAAAACCAACCCTCAATGTTGTGTATTTGTTTTAGAACCTGTAAAAAAAAAGTCCACCACACCAGTCACACATGCAACACCCACCCAACCTCCCACTATGCACACACCTCCCCACACCCCCTTGACCCCCCACATTCCCTCACTCACCTGAACAGCCAACAGACTGAAGATCCGCTCCCCAATCGAAGATGTGTCTTGCAGCTAAAACTGGAGACTGCTGTCAAACAAGTTAGGTAACTGCAGTCAGAAATACACTGAACTGCAGTTACCTAACTTGTCAGAGAGCAGTCACCAGTTGTAGCCACAAGACTCATCATCAATTGGAGAGTGGATCTTCGGTGTGTTTGCAGTTCAGGTGAGTGAGGTCATGCAGGGTGATAATGGGGGATGTGGGGAAGTGGTTGCATAGTGGGAGGTTGGGTGGGTGGTGCAGATGTGATCAGTGGAGGAATTTTTTTTTACAGGTTGTAAAACAAAACATCAAGGGACTTTTTTTTTTATTTGTAGGTTGACAGGGATATGGGAGGGTGTGGGGTGCCACTAACCACCAGGGGGTTATATATACCAAAACTACACTTTGTAGATAGTAGTAAAGAATAGAAGCATGCCCGTTCAGAATGAATTCCTACAGTATGTTCCAAACTGTCTAAACATGCCAAGGTTATCTGTAATAGTCGTATACTTTTACCTACCTTTTCCTTCCTTGTTCTGATTTTGATAGTTCATTAAAAGCCATGCTACAAATCAGAAACTGTGGTCTTCAATAACAAAACTTGATTTTTATTTTATTTTTGTGAATCAGTATTGTGTCTTACTAGAGACTCACTGTCAGGTGTGTGTGTGTGTGTGTGAGCGTGTGTGTGCACGTGTGCATGTGTGTGCCAAAGCAAAATGTATGCCCCAGAGTCCTTACATTGTTTGTGTTAGCAATTCCTTTTTGTCAGACTCACAAAATTATTGGACCACATGTTGACAGTGTAGTATGCTTTTAACAATACAAAGAAGATTTTTTTGAAATGCTCCAGTACTTTATAAACCCATTACAAGAGCAGCAGTTGTCTAAAAATCATTGTTATTGTGTCTCTCTTGTTGTCCAAATGTGTCCCACAGTTTTCAGGATTATGACCAAAATGCGAGTGCAGTACTCTTATATTATTTGCAGCAACAGATTTTAAATGAAAGTGCACTTCGTGTGTGTAAATTCTGAGTCCACTAAAAGTATTGCCCATGTACAGGGCACTTTTACAAGTGGTGCCATTCACAACCAGCAGTGGCCCTAGATCAGGGAACCTAGACATCAGTTAGAGTTAAACGCTATGCCTTTGTTCCTGTTTTCTCCTTAACAGCTTGCCTGTTCATAATATCGAGCATAAAGAAGAAAAATGCCCGACATAGCTTTAAATGGGCTGTCACCGTGGTACAGAACGGCACATACTATATTTCAATTGTAGCAGAGCTGTTGAGTCTGGAAATGTGTTTTGACCAATGTCTGAGAGTTCCAGCAGGGTAATTTGGATGTTTTGTACAAGAAAATCATCCCAGGTGGCTAATGGTTCTATGTGGCAGTGCCTGCTAAGCATCCATTTCTCTAGTTGTCCCCAAAATTCTCCACATTCTTTTGCAAGCTATAGAAAATCACCCCATGTTGGTAACAGATAAAAGGAGTGATCTTCAGATGGCTGTTTGGTGGTAAATGTACTACAGTGGTCTCAGTCCAGTGACACTGAACCAACTTTCCATGCTACATAACTTGCCAGTCTCTCATGTGAGGCCAAGGGCATGGAGTCTGAGCTACCTGATTACCCCTTAGTGGTGAAAAGTGAACAACTTGCATTTCTTCCCCATCACCTTAGTATCATGCTGTTTTGTGGGAGTGTAATGGTCAAAACATGAGATGACACACTAACTGATGCTATAATGTATGGATTTAGAGTTTTGCTTATTATGAAAAAAGTGCTAGATTTTAATCCCTCCTTTGCTGATGTCATTTGTGGGAGTCTGTTTTCTCACTGCTAGTTCTAACGCTAGGTAGCTGGAATGTTAAAAGAGTTTGAAGGTATTGTCAAAAAATAATACAATTAAATATTCTTTTTTAATGAAACGTTAATGTTCTTCAGCTATGGAAAAACCAGTATGGGGAAAGTAAGGTCAGGTACCTATTGGACTAAAGAGAAATGATTATTCAAACAGATCTTACAGTTTCAGTAGTTCTGTTACAGTTCTGTAACATTCATCATTGTAGACTCTTTTTTTTGTACACACGTTTATCTTCCTTCTATATTTAGGAGTTTTATGGAGGATGCCTCTGGATAAAAGGCAGCAAGGGCTTGAATATTTTTGCCTGTGACAACAGTGGGGATATAAATGAGGAAGAAAACTGGGTGTTTGTTGGTAGGTCATGAAAGGCAAAAGCATTCAGCGCTGTGTTGCCTTACATAGCCTTAATTTATCTGTATCGGTTTCTCTTTAGGTGAAGGTCATTAACCTTTTGTCACAAATGAACATTTCATTACTAATATTTTTTTGACGTTACCTTCAAATTCTTTTAACAGTCCAAACATCTTTAGAACTAGCAGTGCGAAAAGAGCCTCCCACTAATGACATCAGCAAGGGAGCGACTGGAATCTAGCACCTTTCTCATACTAAGCAAAACTGTCATTCCATGCCTTATAGAAACTGTTTTCAATCTGATATTAGGGCTATTATACTCCCACAAAACAGCACACTACTATGGTGATGATATGCATGAAATATGATTCTGAGACAGTGTAGAATGACTTCAACAAAGAACTTGGAATACAACTGCATTTCCATCTAGTAACTGCTATTACTAGAATTGGTATATAGTAAGGTAACATTGGAGTATCCAAGCAATAGCACCACCAATATCAACAGTATGAGTCTGGCAACACTAAGTGCTTATGAAGACTGAATTAAGGAGCCTATATAATTAGGAGTTGGTTCATTAAAAACATTTAGGCTAAGAAAATATACACAACATTAAATATTACCTAAAAGGCACCACACATAGACACAGCCCTGCTGCCAGGTGAAACATTGCACATCTGAATGATGAGTGTGATATTAAGTACCTTTGTAGCCATAACCTACGTTAATCCAGGATACGCTATTGAATAAGGAATTATTTAACAAGGAATGTATTTCTACAATAGCCAACATGGAACATCATGACGATACATACTGTGATTATACATATTCTTTATAAAACACAACACTAGGGCCAGTACATTATCATTCACGAACTGTACTTTTTGAGTGTTTCTGAACTGACATTAACCCACATTGTCCATTTTCACAACACTAGAGCCAGTACAGCATCTTCACTAAGTTTATAATCATTGTTTTTCTGCACTGTTGCCATCATCAGTTCCACATTGTAGGGCTAGTATGTGCTAATGTGCTGCTATTGTTTACACAGCAAATTACAAAATGAATACCAACATAAAGTTTGCTACGGAAACTGTTGTGGACATTTCACATCTGTTTTGTGACATGTTATTCATATTGCTGTTATTATTGAAAAGACACAACCCCCATTTAATACCATGCACAATATTCCCCTTTGTTCATGGTTGATGTTTTGTGCATGGATTACTGCAAACAGGGTATCCACCACTTGAAACAGCTGATCTGAAAGTGTGTTTGATGCCATTAACCTGTTGAGTACAGATTCATGGCTGTACAGAAAAAAAAGATGTGATGTGAGTAATACAATTTGTATACCAGATTGGAGGGTGTTTGTTCTCAGGAGGAGTCCACCTGTTCTGCCAACATCCATTGTCCCCAGAGGCAAGGCAAGGCAAGGCAAATTTATTTAAAAGACGCCCAATCCCGGAGGCTCTGGGCGCCGTACAAATTTTTAAAAGAACATAATACAAAAAATAAATAAAATAGCAAATAATGAGTACATCATAGTCTAATGTAGTCTAAACAGAGCCCTGCCCAATAAAAACACAGACTGCCATTTTTGTGCTGATGTTCAGTGGGCAATTAATTTATTATAATCTCTTCCAAATATCCACTTCCACAATATTTTCATCCTATCATATCTTTATTATACACAATTTCCATAAACCAAAAATTTGTCCTCATTGTTTTCCCTTCTTGGCTGCCACAATATTCATAAACAACCTTTTCTTTCTTGTTTTCTCTTCTTGCCCCCCTCAGACTTACATCTGGGGGCCGCTCTCTTCATTTTCTTCTCTCTTGTTGGGTATGCATGTACACACATACCACTCATCTTTCTGGTATTATTCTGTGGCCCTCTGAGTCAGATTGTCCCCCCATTCTCATCCCCCTTCCCCTTTTTCTGTGCCCCTTCTTCTTCTCTGCCATCCACCTTCAGCAGTCCTGGCAGACCTGCTGTCCACCTTCAGCAGTCTGTCCCTCTCCTGTGCACCTACCCTGTTCTTTTTCCACTAGCCCACCTCCAGCTTGCGATAGACGGTGGGCTTCCCCCCCAGGTAGGTGTGCGCTTTTTAAAAAACATTTTTTTTTTTTATTTTAGAGCGGAGCCCTTCATTTCCACTCCCTCACCCTTGTGGTTGAGGACCGTGTCCCCCATTCTTGTTTCCAACCTCACCTGCTGCAGGGGTACGACCACCCCACTCACATGTATTCACCTATCCTATTCCAGGTAGACTTAATCTGTGTCAGACAGTTCTGCCTCTCCTGGGCCTTTGGGCTCCTGTCTATGGGTTTTGCATAAGAGAGAGTCCCCCTCAGGTAAAGCATCTGATCTCCTCTTCCACCTTGCAGTCCAAATGCCCTATTTCCCATTCGGCATACACCATTTTCAGTAACTAATGGCCCCTCAGGGCTATTTTGCCACCCTCCCCTTTTCTCGGCAACCTCTGCTATTGCCTTATCAACCGGGGGGAGAGGAGTTGCCATAGGGATCTCCCTTGGAATATGACTCCTGTATTCAAAACAGGGACTAGGATCCCCTGAGTCAACCGTGTCCCACATCTCCGGATGTTCTGTGGGGCCCTGCTACCCATCTTGTAGTCCTTTTCCCCACTACTGACTGGGACTGTGTCACTGTTCCCCGGTTGCCCAGGAGCAACACCTGGACCATACCTGCTGGGCCTGTGCAATCAACTTGCTATTTACACTACAGGGCTGCCCCATTGTTCACCTGTGCATGTCTGCCATTTTCCTGCATCAGGCTGCTTTCCTTAACTCTGCACACGGAGACCATTTGATCACATCCCCCCCATGGAGTCTGTCAGCCCTTGTAGTTCTGCTGCCAAAACCCCTATCCTCATGTGCGTTGTCAACTGACTACTAATTATGCTTTGCTAACTGTTTGAATCCGCTTCTCCTGTCTTATTCCATGGAAACCACACTGTAATTTATTGAACTGCCCCTGCCTCAGTGTAAAGGCTTTCCCCCTTCTTTATACTATTTTACTACTCTGCACCTAACCTCCTATATCAGGACCTAGAGCCAGTGCTCAGTTTCCAGCAGACTGGATGGGCATGTGGCTCAAAAACCTCCTAAATGTCTAAATGCAGCCAAGTGGGTAAACATCTCCAAGGCAATTTGATGCATTCCTGCCCTACTGCAGGATTTCCCACTGCACCATCAAACTTTGCAATCCCACAGCTGATTACTCTGACCCATACGTGGGCCGCTATCATTCATTAATGTGGTAAATTAGAATGGCCCATCACGGGGTGTGGAAAGAGGAACTAAAGTTGTTATGATAATCTGCGATATGCCCCAGGTAGCTTTTGCATGTTCTTGTGCACTGAAGATAACCCAGATGGTTGCTCTCAGTTCAGTCATCCTGTCAGCCCCTGTAAGCTCTGGCTAGTAAGTAAACAAAGAACCTCCCCCCACATTTTTTTTTTGAGCTGCTGCTGCAGACCACCTATATATCAGAGCACACCTTCTCTTCACAGGATCATCACTAGTAACTTTCCCATTTTGCAAACTGACCCTAACATTGGTGCTTCCTTTACAGAACCACCTATTGCCTCCTACCGCTGGCTACCTAACCTGTGGAATCTCCTGGTTAAAAGCAGCCTACCCACTCCTAACAGTTCCTCCCCCCTGGTACCAAACCTTGCAACAGGGCTCGCTGCTACACCTGCAAATTTATTTCCAGTGTGACTGAGATTCGGGGTCCTACAGGTGTTTTTCACATCACCAAGGAGTTCTCATGCACCTCCACTAATATGGTGTATTGTATTCTTTGCAGGAAGTGTTCAGCTATTTACATCGGAGAAACTGGTAGGTGTCTTGCTGACCATTTCAGGGAACATTACAGAGCAGTCAGGAATGGTGAAACTGCTAAACCCATTGTATCCCACTTTATCTCCAGGGACCACAATGTCAATGACCTTTCTGTTTCTGTCCTTCAGCAGGGCTTCCGGGATCCTGACCATAGAAAAAACATGGAAGCCAAGCTGATCATCCACCTTGGCTCCCAGCAGCCCTCCGGTTTAAATGATAGACTAATTTTCCACTAACATCTTTCAGCCATCCCTTTTTTTCCCTAAAGTCAATTTGTTTTTGTACTCATTTATTTTTCATTTTCACCATATGTCTCCATTTCTGTCTCCTTCCCACACATTTGTCACCTTTCAGCCTTCTTACAAGGCCCTGTTAATTAGTCTCCACCTGGGAACTTCCCCAGCTCTTTCTCTCCCATTATGCTTTATCTTTCCCATCATCACCTTTTTGTTTCTCAGATTCTCTCTTAATCTTACCATTTATCACTTCTTCTCCCTTAGCCTCCCCCTCCTCTTTCTCCACATATATATCTCTCTCATTTTACCTCTCCTCTACACTAACTTGTTTTTTTTCCTCTTTTAGATATTTCCTGAAGAAGACCTAAGGTCGAAACGTAGATTTTTAACTCTATTTTCTATTTTCAGCATGCATTTAATATAACCATTTTGTTTTGCTTTTAGACCACATCCTGACTCAGCGCCTTGTTTTTGTTTTTTTACAATTTGTCACCTATATATACGGTGCCCAGTGTACACCTGGATTCTGACACCTCTCCTAAAAGTTGCTTGTCATTCTTCCTGACTTTTACTTCCTTTCCCAAATTGAAAGGATTATTGTCCCTGTCTGATTGTATCCTGACTGCTGCCAAAGGTAACTCATTTTGTGACCCCCTCCCTTCCAATAACACTTGCACCCCCCCTTCCTGCTCTGTAGGGTGCCTCCATCCCTTCTCTGTGTGTGGGAGAAATGAAACGGATAAGGGTTGTTGCCTTGTACCTGAACTACCCTCATGTGCCAAGACTTGTGCCACCCCGCATATTCTTTCTTGTGGTATGCGCACTGGCATACCCCATTGGCCTTCCTTAATACCCCCACTGCATCCCCTACCTGGTATTACAACTTGCCATCTCAATATTGGCTTTTCTATAGGAAATCTTCTGGGCCACAGTTAAAGAACTCACTGCCTCTTCTGTCCTGTCGTGCTTACCCAAGTGGGGTAAAAGGGGCACTGCCCCCTTATTCTGCTTTCTTCAACCTCCCTTTTATGTTTTTTTTTTTTTGCTCTGTCTGGTCTTCTCCAAACTTGTAGGCTAAAGACCCCCACCCTGTTCTAGAAAGACCCCCCCACGTCCATCCTGCCAGGCCTCTGTCGTGTTGACCCCAAACCTTTCCTTTCACTAATGCCTGCAGGCCACCCGACCCTTTTCGCTCTTGCTGTTCCTTCTAACTAAAACCCCCCCCACATACCCTGACCTTTCACTTCTCATTAGTTCTCCTAAAAGAAACCCTCTTTTCTCCAAAGGAACAGATATATTCCTCCCCTATATCCATATAATCAAAAAGGGGGGTCCATCGTAGCTCCTCCTAAACCTCGCTACCTCCACTCTTGTTTTTTTTTGGGGGGGGCCTGTTGCCCATGACCCTTGGGCCTTTATTCTGCCCCTGGTGACTTCATCTCTGTCCACTTCAACTCTCACTGTTCTCCTCCTCCTCTGCTTTGTCTATTACCCAGATGCCTCCCTTTAACCCTGCCTCCGAATCCCACCAAGGACCAGCTCATTCCTGGACCTATACTTTCTCTGGCTTAGTTCTCTACCCCCATGCCCTACATATGCACCCCCCCCAATTCCCCCCTAGGCGCTTACCAACTGTTCCACACACCATGTAATAATACCCTCTGGTGTGAAGTCCCTCCTTCCTGTGGTGAGGGGGCAGCCCAGTTCTTGCTATGAACTAATGGGCTCATGATGGCCACTGTCCTGAGGCCTGGGGGTTGCTGTAGGTGCAGGAGGCACCAACGCCTCTATGGTGGCCTGTGGAGTCAGAGGGGTGGTTGAAGTGTCAGGCCCGGCCAGAGCACTGGTTCTGCAACCTGTGTTGGTGATGGCACTGGACCTGCTGACTCCCCCTGGCTGTAACAGCTTTAAAGGGGCCCACCTGCTACCCTAACTCACAAGCCCTTTTCAGCCCCTCTTTTCACTCTTGCCCCCTCCAGCATTCCTCTGCGCTCATCCAATGTCTTGGTTGCCCCCCACCCCGGCCCATAAAGACTCTGTCATCTTCATCTTCAATGGTGATACTTCCTGGGCGCCATGCTGCGCGGAGATGCAACTTGAAGCTGAAAAAAACTGCAGAAACTGTTAATATTGACCACCAAACTTATTTTTCAATTATCCCCAATTCCTCCTCTCCCAGGTTCTTTTAAGTGCGCTTACCCTGTCCCCAATGAAATTCCTAAATAAAATGTCTTCTGCTTTTTTTCATTTTTTTTTTGAGTATGGCCAGATAAGTCCCCTGCAGTCCAAATGGTTCCTTGGCCACGACTTCCTTTCCTCCCATCTTATTTTCCTGTTCATTTATTTCCATCTAGTATACCCTTTGTTGTCCCTTGCACTGGGACCTGTTGCTATGTGTTGCTTTTAACACCCACTCTACCAACGGGGCCGGCCCGCTGAAAGAAGTACTGTCCTACTCGGGAAGTCCTTCCACTACCTTAACCAACCGATAACCCCAGTACCTGCCTGTCTCCCACCTCATAACAAATAACCAACTCCTGCCCCAGACCAGATACCACTGTACCCTCTTGGCCGCCCTTTCCCCTTTTTACATCGGCTTTATATAGTAGTAATGTATTTATTCTTTTTATTAATGTTGTTGATTATTGTTCTTATGTCCTAGGCCTGACCCACCCCAGTTGCAACCCCCCCTCCACCCATATGCTTCTTAAAATAGTGGCTGCCATGTGGCTGACAAACTCACTAAAATGGTGGCTGGGCCAGAGGATCGTGGTCTACCAGCCCCCAGGCACTCTCCCCCTGCTGTAGTAGCTGACCAGACTAGTGTTCATATCCTATCCCCGAGCCCTCCCCTGCTATTTTTTTTTTGCTAGCTAACCCGCTTCGTTCCTTCTTAGTTCAGTGCCATTGGCTATGTGTAGTCCACCAGCCCTGCTGCATGCTCTGAGCCCACTGTGGAATAGCTGTCATTGAATAATTACTTGTATACCCATGTGCCAATTTGCTCAGTTGTTCCTACCAGATAGCATCACCGGACCAAAGATCTCTTCTCCTGATGCATGGTAAACACATGTTCCCTCAGTTCAAAACCCTCTGTTAGTGTACATCCTAGTGTCTGTTCCTCTAATGTATGGGCACTCTAATGATAGTCTCCATTACAAACTGCCAACCACATTTTTCCAACAAGACTTGCACCCTGTGCCCTTGACAGCAATGTCTAATTCCCCCCTGAGCCATTGGCTTTTCATCATCTGTTAAGCAGCTCCCTTCATGCCTTTCACTTCCTATCTCCTGGAACTAGGTCTCCCATATCTAAGTTGGTGGCTACCTCATGGTCGCCTACCTCCCTTAAAATGGCATCCCCTGCATCACCGCTTAAGCTCCCCAAAATGGCAGCATGTATCCATTCAGAAAATGGTGACCATGCATCTGGGTCCCCCTGTCCTCCATCAGCAGATTGTAGGGCTGGCGCCCTCCCAGAATTGCTGTGCCCATTGGACTCCCGGTGGGATGCCCCCCCTAAACCTGCTTCATGTTTTTTTTTCTGTTTGTTTGTTTTTTTAATAAGTACTGCACCTCGAATCCGGAAATTTACCATTGCCCCTTGGAGTCCCTAATGCGGACACAGTCAACCCTAGACACGCATCTGCTACTCTTGTCCCAACCAATGTCTTTTTAACTCATAGGACTTGAACCAACAGCTCCAAGTGGGAACGTGCTTGTTTTCAAACAGTAATTCACTGGCTTCCATTCTGACTTGGGGATCTCTTCTTCCCACTATACTCCAGGCCGGCAATCTGTTTCGGAAACCTTTCTCCGAATGACCCCTACAAGAAAACCAACACTACCTGTGCCCTCCTCTAACACATTCCCTGAGGGAATATGCACCCGAGTTGGTGCCACAGCAACCCGCAACACATCTGGCTTGCATCTCCCCCTACCGGCTGTATTCTTAACCGCTGATCCTACTCCAATTGAAAATCACCACCTTCTCATTAATGGGCAGCCATCCAGCCACCTGCCGCACACATCTTACATGGATCCTAAAAGTCCCTGAGCTAGTTCCCACATCCCCAGCTCTCCTGGCTGTTGCAAGCGCAGTGTTCTATGACACCTTCGGCTATCCCGCCCACTGCCACCCAAGCATTATATGGGTCCTCATAGCCTTTGTGGGAACTCTACCATCCCCCACTCTCTAGGCTGTTACCAAGACAGTGGTGCTACTGGTACCCCCAACTTCAGTCCTACCATGTGGTTTGCATTCCCACATCACTAGCCATCCTGGGACTAACCTGAGCCACCAAACCAGCTCAACGACCCATCGACCTACCCGATGCTGTTTCTAATTACAGATATGCAGCACAGCCCAGGCTGAACAGACAAAAAACTTTTGCGACCATGTGGCCAATAATGTACATAACAGGCATTCCTGGTCCTGTATACATTTTAAACTGCTCAATCTGCCGCATGGCCCAGGATGAACAAGAAATCTTCAGTGACCATGTGGCCAATAACTTACATACCAGGCATACTTCTCAATGCTGAATCAGCCCAAATGGATACATTTTAAACTTCTCAATCACCTGTGCCTGCCTGCATTATCTTTCCTTTATTTGCTTATCCCCTGTAGCAACCACAACTGACTCACCGACGCCCTCACTGTAAGCATCCCCTGGATCAACGAGTTACCACGAATATCTCTCATTGCTCACAAGATACAAAAATTTAAATTAACTTAAAACTAAAACTAAAATCAATTGCCACACTGATGTGCTATAGAATCGTAACTGCCAGCTGATGTGCTTCATAGTAAAGGATTTTACCAAAGCAAATTGTGAGATCTCTCTCTGCCTTGCCTGACCTTTTAAACCCCCTTTGCTCACCCCTCTCTCTCTCTTCCTTACCCAATCTCATTCCCCCTCTCCTGGCATGATGTCACAAGGCTCCACCCCTCTCTGAAATCCCCCTGCCTATCTCTCTCCATGAGTGGCCTGCCCTCTGTTCAGGTTTCCCAGGACAACCACCCCTCCCCCCTTCCCTGTTGCTTGTCCCATGCCTAGCATCCATCCTATTGTTCAGGGCCTGAGACAAATGAGTCTGCCTTTTTAGGAGGCAAACGTACTTGTATTACAACTAGCAAAAGAGCTTGTTTTCAGGACTCTTGCAAAGTTCAGTTTGCTCCCCATAAAACAATGCATAAGAGTAATTAACCAGTGTAGAGGTCATTCCCTTTTATTATCTTTCTTTGATTTGTCGTTTTGCATATAGGAATATTATAGTACAGATAGGCTGAACCAAACTGTAATACACTGGGCAGCTATTTTTTTAAAATTGTGTTCCACCTGTTATTTTGCAATAGTAAGGATGAAACATCAGTCCATGTATTGTGCAGGTGCTCACAGAAGAGGAGGTGGAGAGTGGTCAGCTTTGTGGGATATCCTGCTGCCAATTAAAATGCAATTAGGGACAAACTGAAACTTGCTTGCAACAGAAAGACACAACATGACAAAAACCATGACATAGAGGTAAGAAAAATTAGGCATACAACATTTTTTTATTTATAAATAGAAACAGAACTCAGTACATTGAACACAGGAGCAAATATAATGGATAAAACCTGACAGTGCGCCTTTAACCCAAACATGGGCACTTATATTTGTCTGAATTTGTGCATGCAGCAGAGATTTCCGGGAACAGAAATCATACTGATTTGGAAATGATTTTCTTGTTGACTGGTGCATTATTTTTCAGGTGGAGGTTGTGACTCTGTGTTTGGGTACCACTGTGTTGAGATAAAAACTAATGCGCTGATGTCACACAGAAACTGGCAGAGAAGAAGGGGTTTATGTGACTGGAAAAATGCATCTATTCAGCAGCAGTTAAGGTACTACTAAAGGACAAGCTCTACTTTTTAAGTATGAAGTATTGGGGAATTATGCATCTCCATTACAGTTTGGGTATATTGTGGCTGGTATTGAAGGTATTTTTTTGTGTGTGTGAGTGTAATTTAATTTGAACAAAATTCACATTGGGTGCATAGGGTGAAGAATCCATTTATCATGTTTTTTCTGGGAATGTGTGGGGGATGTAGGTACTGTAAGGTGGACAGCAGTTTTTCATCTTACAGCTCGGGCTCTGCAATTGAGGAATTTAATCAAATGCTTACTGGAGATGGCAAAACATGAGGGCAATAAACTCAGTGATGTGCCTACCATATCTTAAGGTGTATGTGAAATGACAAAATTTAGGGTGAGGTAATGCATTGTGCTGTCTCAGAAAACAGTGGCTATAGGTATTGCACTGCATACACAATACTGTATCATATCAGTAGATGAAACCAGCTACACAGTAATTGTATGATGTCTACATACATAAAAGTTGATTGGTGCGGTGCTAGCCAAGGCTAAAAAAATCATGCTCTCCTTCATTAGCAGACTTCTCCTCTCATTCTGTATTTTCTTCCCACTGCACCCGCCCCGACCCCGGCATCTATTAAATAGTCAATAGCCATGCCCACGATTGTTGACCACTCCCTTTAGCAATCTGACTTTAGCCTAAAAGCCACAAGGTAAAATGCCTATAAACCAGCAGCAGTTAAAGCAGGACAGAAACTCCTAAACAAACTACAATGGGGTGCAACTGAATACTAGTACTACTACTCCTCCTCACTACCTCCTTTGGCATTGCTGGTACCATATTCAAATTTGGACCTCTACCTCCCCACTCAAAATACCCATTGGGTGCTTGCTGAAAGAAAAGCATACACCTGTCCACTACCACTTCCGGACAAGACAGACTCTTCATCCTCCTTCACCTCCCATACACAGTTATCGCCAAGCCAACATCCCACACTGTAACCTTAATGGCTAACTTTCTCCATAAATTAACACAGGCATCAAGATACCTTCCCCACTTGAAGCGCTGGCAATGGAAGATACGAGGGAAGATAAACATCACCTTATCTGCCAGAAAGGTTATCTTTATGCTACTGCTACTCTCTGTCAAATGTTCGCCTTAACCCTGGACCAACAACCCTGAGGAGCAGGGGGGCCCATACAGTGAACGGCCTAAAGATAGCATCGCTTAACATATGCAGCCTAACTGCCAAATTACACCAGCTCCAGGCTTGGATGACCATACATACCCCTGATATAATCTACCTAACTGAAACCTCGCTGTCAGGAAGGGTCAAAGATGGTGAGGTCACCATTGAAGGATTCCAAACACTTTGACTTGATAGAATAAGCAGGAAAGGCAGAGGCTGCCTCCTATATGCCAGAAACTCACTTAGCTATACCATCCTCCCTATCTCCAAAGTTATGGAGGACTATGAGATACTAGCGGTAAAAATACAAATTGGCCAAAAAAGCAAGACCCTTACCATCGCCACAACCTACCTGCCCCCCAAAAAAGCCAAATGAAGGCCTTCCTCTTGTTAGGGAAGAAATTAATACCCTCAAAAAGGGCTCTGAACTCATCTTGGCCTGTGACTTTAATATTAATTGGTTATATAAGGAGGCGGCACCCTCCAGAGACCTAATCTCCTTACACAATCTCACACAACTCGTAACACACTCCACCAGGCAGAACTACAAGGCTGGTACCAGCACCCTCATTGACTGGGTCTTAGCCAGCTCACCAACTCAATTCTCTGAACTCAGGGTTCTCCCAGAAGTGCTGACTGACCACTCCCCAATCTCCTTTATATGGACCACTAAACTTGCCAAATGCCCACCCCTCCTCATAGAGAGCAGGGTTCTGCAGAAAGGCAACTTGGACCTCTCAAATCAGCTCTGTCTGCTGACAACTGGTCTCATATAAGCAGGGTACCTATGCTGAACCAAGCCATTAGCTTTCTCATTGAGGGTTTCAATGCCATCTGTGATATCTATGCACTACACACAAAACTGAAAATTCGGAGGGAGGTCAATGGCTGGATTGATGGCAAGCTCCTCTCCCTCCTAAACGAAAGGGACTACCTCTGGGAAAAATCCTTAAATTCAGGTAGCAAGCATGACTTACAGTGCTACAAAACTGCCGGAAATTGCTGCACCAAGCTTATCAGGCTTGCAAAGGCTAACTTCCATAAGACCCAGCTTAACAATGCATGGGGAGATGGAAAGCGATTTTGGGACAAATTCAAGTACATCCTTGGAAAAGATCAGAAGCAGCACCCCAAGATGCTCAATATAAATAACTCACCCTCCTCAGATCCACTAGCCATAGCTGATGCCTTTAATCAAGCCTTTACAGACCTGTCCCAGTGCTTCCGCCAGACTACCTTCTGTCTGCAGAAGACATAGATTGCACCAGCCTGCCCACAACTAACCACCCAGCCTCCTACTTTAAGAAGGTGATGGCGCAGGAGGCCCAGACAGTGGTCAGGAGAGTCCTAGGCAAAACCAGACTTGGGAGTGATGGGCTAGACATGAAGTTACTATCTCTCACACTTGATGTTATGATCATGCCCATAACAATGCTATTTAAAAAATCCCTGGCTCTAGCTCAATTTCCAGAGATACGGAAGCAAGCCCTAGTGATGCCAGTGCATAAGAATGGTGATAAGGCACTGGTGGAAGACTACAGGCCTATATCTATCCTTTCCTCTCTATCCAAAGCTTTGGAAAAAATTTTGGTAAATCAACTCACAGAATAACTCAGCAAGTACAATCTGCTCTGCCCAAACCAACATGGTTTGAGGCAAAAACACAGCACCACCACCACGGCATTGCTGGAATACTCCGACTATGCACACAAGGTGCTGGATGAAGGAAAATTAGTGGGGTACATCTTCATTGACCTCACCAAAGCTTTTGACACCATAAATCACCCTCTACTAGTACTCCAACTCCAAAGATTGGGTGGCACACCAAATGCCCCAAATTGGTTCAGTGACTACCTTACACACAGGAGCCAGCGAGTCAGAATCGGGCAGATATTATCCAGCTCCAAACATGTACTCCTAGGAGTCCCTCAAGGATCAATTCTAGGGCCCCTACTTTTCAGCATATTTGTAAATGACCTACCCACGCCCTGCGACACCAAACTTATATGCAGACGATGCTGTGCTGCTGAGCAGCAGCACCTCCCAGGCTGCCCTACAAACAGAACTAGAGAACTCTTTCAATAAACTTGAGGACTGGTTCAGTAGGCAAAAGCTGCTACTAAATTACAAGGAAACCAAGGCCATGCTTCTGTCTAGCCCTCACCATAAATGCAGGCACACTCCCTTTGAAATCATTAATAAGGCTGGTGAGCAGATTGAGCAGGTACACTTGTTCAAGTACCTTGGGGTTATCATTGATGACACTCTCACTTATACGCACCACATAGACTCCCTTGTTAGAGTGGTAAACACAAAGATCAGGGTCCTCTATAGGCATAAGAAATCCCTCACCCCGGAAGCACTCTGAATCTCTGTCTCCAGCTCCATACTCTCCATGATTGACTCTGGGCTGGTCATCTATTGAGCTGCTTCTGATAGGATACTCAAAAGGGTCCAAATAGCACTAGATAAGGCATGCCACCTCACCCTGTGCGCAGATCACTACATTCATACTTGTACCCTGTATGCGCGTACAAACTGGCTCAACCTAAAAGACAGGATCAAATACCAAACTTGTCTCCTGGTTAAGAAGGCACTCCTCGGCAAAACCCCACCCTGTGTAGGAAACCTGCTTGAGGCTTCTCCCACATCTCACATCACCAGAGGGAGGAAGAATGGAGCACTGTCTATCCCATTCCTCCAAATCTCACTAGGGCAGCACGCTTTCACCTATCAGGCCCCCATCTGGATAAATGAACTCCCAATGAAACTACAAACAAACAGCCTGTCTCAATTTAAAGCAGGCCTCAAACAGCATCTCATGTCTTGCTCAAAGTGTATCTGCTGCTCAGGCTCCACTTGTTAGTTTAGGCTTTCACCCTAGGTAGCACCCAATGGGGTTACCTAGAAAACTCTGCCTCCATTTCCAGCCCAACCAAGGGCATTAGTAAGGTATTCAATCCACTCTAACCACACATTGATACTGCCCTTCCCTATCCCCCTACCACCCCCCTACTCGACAAAGCCCTATTGGAGCTGCTTCCCCCTCCCACAGCTCCCTGTTCCACTATCCCCTCACCTCTCACTCTCTGCAAGTAGGTTCAAACCCTGCCCCCTTGTTTTCTCTGTCACCCAGCCCATTGCCATCTGGATTAGCTTTTAACCACTATGCAGTTTTCTCAACCATAGTCTAACAACGGATTTTGAGGTCGCTAGGGGTGGGCTAACTGGTTCAATCATTTAGAAATAGCTTTGTACTCTAATAAAACTACTCTGTTTTTTCTCCAATTTGTCTAATTCTCATGTAATCTCTCTTTAATGCCAATGAGCAGGCATCTGTAACCACTGTGCATGTGTATTGTCTTATTTATCCACCCTGAAGTGGAACCTTTGTAAAAGAGCTCACACTCAAAGGTCTCTCCAAAATATTAAATAAATAAACATACAGTTTACTTAAGCAATATACCATGAGAGGGTGTGGGTGATGCCAGGATTTACCCATGGGTGGAGTGTTGTTTTGTCCCCGAGGTGCAGCCAAGGGACCAGCAACACACCACCCATGAGTAAGTCCTGGCATCACCGACACCCTCTTGTGGGATATTGCTACTACACAATTAGGATTTTTTTAAATTAAATATTTGTATTACAGGTTTTATTGATTGTTAGGACAACAATTGATATAGTGATGTATAGGTGCTGGTTCTGAAGGAGTAGCAGAGGCAGGCTTCTCGAATGCTCGAGCTGAGGTGTCAGGTAAGTTCAGAGGAGAGTTTTCAGACATTCTTGCTCATAGAAAGCTGTTCGGAATGTTAGAAAATATTTAATCAAGTTCCATCTCATCTATGACTTGGAAAGAGTGTTCCATTTTGGTTTTTTTAAATTTACCAAGGTCGGTAGTGACAGTATGGAAGACGGCAGCACACAGGTTTGATGTTGGGTGTCAAATGGATTTTGAGATGGTATACGGCACGGGGGTGCAGTTGGCACTTTTTCCTGTTGGATACTAGCAGGATTTACATGTTGTAAATCCTGCTAGATAGCCAATCAGGAGCTAGCTTTTTGTGTGCTATTGTATAATATACAATAGCATACATGAACCACTTTCAGGTCTTCCAGATCTGTCTGTTTCCCTTTAACTTCATGGCATTTTTTGTATTTTACTGTAAATTACATAATGTCCTATTAAACTGAATTGCCCTGCTCTCTTGGGTAACAAAATCAAGCCTATGAGAAAAGTTTCCCTCCAGACAGGTCTCATCAATATCTTGCAAAATAGATAGCAAAGAAACAAACAACCAAAAGAAAAACAACAAAGGGAAGCCCTGTCATTTATTCTCATGTATTGAGCTATGGTGTACACTAAATTAAGGCTGTTATGTTTTCAATTGGGAGTAGAATGTTAAATTTCAAGTATTTAAGCCATTTTAGTTCTGAGTTTGAAGTAAATCTCCATTAATATCTTGTAAAAGGCTTACTAATATGATATTATTTCTTAATGTTGAACTTAATAACTATGCTGGATAAGGACAAAGTCTACAGTTATTCTTTCTTTTGTGCAGTGTGGTACATTTGACCCATCGTTTTAGAATGGTTTTATTTACTACTCAGTCATGTGTGATACAGACCAGTTATAAAGTCAGTTATTAGCAATGGTTTGTGTTCTGCAACTTCAATTTTGGAAACTATCCACCAGGTATTAGCCCTGCATCTTCAAACCAGCACCTGTATCATTGGGTCTCTGCTTCAACTTACTACAATGTACTGTAAGTGTAGCCTTTCTGTGGGACTTTGAAAGCGGAACTCGCTGAACCACACAAAGCAGTGATGTGTCTCTTAAGTATCACAGCAACATTTCTCCTCTCTAGTAAGCTGAAAATTAAAGTATTATATTTTACTTTGCATTAAGGTTTTCTCAACCTCTTCTGCTATCCAAACACATTTACAGGGCATTATCACGTCCATTCTGTAACTTGAAATGACTTCTGGTTCTGTTGTCATTCTTTTTCTTTTAGTTTCTTGTGTCTATTCCAGTGATGATAGTAACTGAAGGCTATAATAATGTTATATTGACCTGCTCTTATGATGCTAAATGTAACTCTTATATCTTCTGGTACCGCCAGTGCCCAGGTACAGCCATGGAACTCTTGGTCTCCATAGATTTTATGGTTTTCCTTTTAATGTATCTATTCATGTACTATTGCATGATGCTGAGAGTGGAGAAAACATCATGTTTCTGTTTTTGTTTTTCTACTATAGATGTATTGCAGCACTGACGTCTGCATATCTGTTCAGGAATGGCACACAGTGGATGTGACCTGAATACAAAATGTTCATTTACTCCTAGGAACTGTGAAATTCATGGGCAATCCAGTCATTGCACTACTGTAGCTCTTCAGTACTGAATTGGGTCATATTGAGATAGAAACATAGAAACAGAGAAGTTGACGACAGATCAGGACCGTGTGGCTCACCCAGTTTGCCCATTTCACCTACCTATTACAAACCACATATCCTAGTTGATCTACAGGTTCAAGAGAAAAAGAAAGCATTCAGGAAGTACATGGAATCACAGAAGGAACAGGACAGAGAACTGTATCAGTTAAAGCAAAAGGAAGCTGGAAAGGCAGTCAGAACAGCAAAGGCCCAAACCGAGGAAAAGATAGCCAAATCAGTTAAGAAGGGGGATAAAACCTTTTTATAGGTACATCAGGGAGTGAAGGAAGACCAAGGGAGGGATAGTGAGGCTTAATAAAGGGGAGGGATGGTGGGCAGAGGGTGACTGTGAAAAGGCAGAGATACTAAACAAATATTTTTGCTCAGTATTTACAAAGGAAGAGGGGGAGGTACCTAAAACAAACAGTAGAAACACTCTGGATACAGAAGTTGATACCAGCCCATTTACAGAAGAAAGGGTTCTGAAAGAGCTCTTAAAACTGAAGGTGGACAAAGCAATGGGGCCTGATGGGATTCATCCCAGAATTCTAAAAGAACTAAGGGTAGAACTAGTGACACCACTGACTACCCTCTTTAACAAATCATGGGAGGATGGGGTGGTACCTGAGGACTGGAGGAGGGCAGATGTGATTCCCATTCACAAAAGTGGGAGCAAGGCAGAAGCAGGAAACTACAGACCTGTTAGTTTAACCTCAGTGGTAGGAAAAATGATGGAATCACTTCTGAAGGAAAGAATTGTTGAGTATCTAGAGGCCAGAGGGGTACAGGACCCAAGGCAGCATGGATTCACAGCGGGAAGGTCATGCCAGACAAATCTGATAGATTTCTTTGACTGGGTGACCAAAGTAGTTGATCAGGGAGGGGCTGTGGACATGGCCTACCTAGACTTTAGCAAGGCATTTGACACAGTCCCACACAAAAGATTAATATACAAGTTAGCCAGCCTGGGAGTGGGTCCCAAGATGACAGCCTGGGTAAATAATTGGCTGGAGAATAGGACACAGAGAGTAATAGTAAATGGAGTCCACTCTGAAAAAAGGGGGGTTAGTAGTGGGGTACCGAAGGGTTCAGTATTAGGACTGGTCCTCTTCAATGTCTTTATAAGCGACATTGCAGAGGGACTGGAAGGAAAAGTATGTCTCTTGGCAGATGACACAAAGATCTGCAACAGAGTTGATGCACAAGGTAGGGTGGAAAGGATGAGAAGGACTTGGCAAGGTTAGAGGAATGGTCAAATGTATGGCAGCTTAGATTCAATGCTAAGAAGTGCAGGGTAATGCACCTGGGAAACAAAACCCAGGGGAAGAGTAAATAATGGTGGGTGAGATACTAACAACAACAAAAATGGAAAGGGGCCTGGGGTAGTCATATCAGATGACCTAAAGGTGGGCAAGCAATGTGAGAGGGCAGCAAAGAGGGTTGGGGAATACTGGGATGCATAGGAGAGGCATCACCAGTAGAAAACAAAGTAATTATCCCCTCTGTACAGACAGCTGGTGAGACCACATCTGGAGTACTGCGTGCAGTTCTGGAGACCCAGTCTCCGCAAAGACACAGACAGGATGGAAGCTGTCCAGAGGAGGGCAACTAAAATGGTACAGGGTCTGCACCAGACATATGAAGAGAGACTTAAGGAGCTTAATATGTATAGCCTCGAGGAAAGGAGGGAGAGGGGGGACATGATAGAAACTTTCAAGTACCTCAAGGGAATCAACAAAGTCAAAGAGGTAGCATCTTTCAAAAAAGAGGTGTGCAAGAACAAGGGCACAATTTGAACATAGAAGAGGCGCCAAGAGGTAATTTAAGGAAGTATTTTTTCACAGAGAGGGTTGTGGATATACGGAACGGCCTTCCAGAGGAGGTTGTGGAGTCAAAAACAGTCGTGGAATTCAAGCATGCATGGGACAGTCATAAGGCAATTCTAGGGGTGGGGGTAGGAAGAAGTAGGCTGCTGGTTAACTAGGATATGCAACTTATCCATCAGGTAGGGAAATGGGCAGACTGGGTGGGCCAAGCGGTCCTTATCTGCCGTCAAATTCTATGTTTCTATGTTACAGCTCACCCTTTCTTTCCTTTCCTGTCCCTAGAGTACCCATATGTCTAGCCCATGCATTCTTGAGTTCCCTATATTTGTCCCTACCACCTCCTTTTGGGAGGCCGTTTCAAGTATCCACCACTTTTCAATGAAAAAGTACTTCCTCATGTTACCCTTGAACCTCCCCCAAACTTCATTTCATGCCCCCTTGTTCTTGCACATCTTCTTTTTTGAAAGATGCTACCCTCCTGTACCTTGTTTAGACCCCTGAGATAGTTGAACATTTGCTTATTTATTTATTTATTTGAAGAGTTTCATGAGGAAAGGCATATTGAGCTGCTATAGCTCATTTCCAAATGCATACTGGTGGGAAGGGGAGGAAGGAGTACAATAGTTTTAAAAAATACAGTGTACAGTAAATATAGGAAACAAATATACAAGAAATGTACAAGTAATATACAGATAATAACATATATTATGTATCTGTAACTACATAGATCTACATGTATCGGTCATGTCCCCCTTCTCTCTCCTCTCCTCCAGGGAACACATATTGAGTTCCCCCAGTCTCTCATTGTAGGGATTTTCATGCAGATAATTTAAGCCAAGAAAAGGCTCACACTCAAAGTGCACACAACCACTCAGGTGTGCATTTTAAAGAACTTTGCATCATTATATCTTAATGCTCACCACATATAGCTATATATAAATGCAAGCAAGGACCCCCACAGCCTGTAAAAACACCCTGATGTCATTTCATGCAGACCCTGGACTATTTTTGTAGACCTCCTCTGGACTGCCTCCAATCTGTCTATGTCCTTCTGGAGATGTGGTTTCCAGAACTGGACACAGAACTCCATCTGAGGTTTCACCAGCAGTCTGTACAGTGGCATAACCACCTCTTTCTTTCTTTCTGCTGGTGATACCACTCCCTATGCTCCCCAACATCCCACTGGCTTTCCCCACAGCCTTCTGACATTGTTTAGTTGCCTTTAGATCATTGATATGAATACTCATAGATCCCATTCCTGCTTGGTGGCCACCAGTACCCCCATCTTGTACACCTCCCTTGGATTTCTGCTCCCCAAGTGCATGTCTTTGCAATTTTTGGATTCAATCTTAACTACCACATTTCTGAACACTCCTCCAATCTGCTTAGGTCTTTTCTCATTTTTTCTATCCTCTCTGGAGTGTCAACCCTGTTGTAGATCTTAGTGTGATCTGCAAAAAGACATACTTTCCCCTCTGGTGCCTCCTCAATATCACTTAAGAAGACATTGAAGAGGACTGGTCCCAAGACTGATCCCTGTGGCACCTGACGGATCACCTCCCTCTCATTTGATTGAACTCCATTCACCAGTATTTTCTGTGTCCTATCCCTCAACCAATTTCTGACCCAGTTTACCACCTTGGGGCCTACCCCCATGCTGCCTAACTTGTTTGATAACCTTCTATGTGTGACGGTATCAAAGGCTTTGCTGAAATCTAAGTAAAAAACATCCACCGACCTTCTGTGATCTACCTCCCTGGTCACCCAGTCAAAGAAATCTATTAGATTTATTTGACATAACCTTCCCGGTGTGAATCCATGCTGCCTTGGATCCCGTGCTCCACTAGATTCAAGGAATTACAAAATCCTCTCCTTTAGCAGTGCCTCCATTAATTTCCCCACCATCGAGGTCAGGCTGACTGGTCTGTAGTTGCCTGCCTCTTCCTGGCTCCCATTTTTGTGGAGAGAGACCCCAGAGTAGCCCTCCTTCAGTCTTCTGGGACTGCCCCTGTCTCCAGTGATCTGTTGAATATGGTGGTCAGCAGGGCCACCAGCACCTCTCTGAGCTCTTTTTATATTCTGGGATGAATTCCATCTGCCCAATTGCCTTATCTATTTTCAGGTTCTTGAGTTCCACTAAGACTTTCTCTACTGTGAATGGAGTGGTGTCTACCTACCTTCCTCAATAGCTTTTTTTATTGTCGAGTTGTGGACCTTCGTCTTCCCCTTTCATCGTGAAAACCGAGCAAAAGTAGTAGTTCAGTATTGCTGCTTTTTCTATGTCCTCCTCTGCACACCCTCTTCCCTCCTTCTTTATTCTGACAATCCCACCTCTAGTCTTCTTTCTCTTGCTGATGTATCTCAAGAATGTCTTGTCACCTTTCATTATAGCCTGTGCTATATGTTCTTCAGTTCTCACCTTTGCGCTCCTGACTGCCTTCCCTGCCTCACTGTGCTTTTCTAGATACTGCTCCCTATCCTCTTCCATTTGTATTTCTTTTTATATCTCTCGAAGGCCCTTCTTTTTTCTCTCACTTTTCTGGCCACTTCCCTCGAGAACCAAAGTGGTCATTTCTTTCTCTTACTCTTGCTTTGCTGTTTAACACAGAGGTACATTACCTGTGCTATGGTGCCCTTGAGAATAGACCACTGCTTCTCCACACCCCCCCCCCGTCCTCTTTTGCCAGGGCTCCCTTGATATATTCTGTCATTTTGTCAAAGTTCATCCTTCTGAAATCCAGGATCTTTACTTTTGTGTGGTTAGTCTCTTCTACTGTTGTTACACTGAACAATACTGTCCTGTGGTTACTGGTTCCTATGTGGCTGCCTACCTTAACATTCTTGAACCTGTCCCCATTGATGAGCATCAGATCTAATACTGTATAGCCCCCTCACAGGTGGGTTCAGCCACAAGCTGTCTCAGGCATGCCCCCTTCAGTGTGATCAGGATGTCTCTGCTTTTGGCTGTACTCGCAACATGGGAGCCCCAATCTACATCTGGTAGATTGAAGTCCCATATTAGTAGTAGTAGTAGTAGTAGTTCACCTTTGGTTCCCATTTTGTTGATGGCTTCCACAAGTGTTTTGTCTGTCTCTTTCCCCTGTGCCAGAGGACTGTAGATCAGTCCTGTTTTAATGCTGGTACCATTTCCTGTCTCTAGGGTGACCCACAGTTCCTTAGCTCCCTCTTGCAGCCCCTGAACCTTAGTTGTTTTGATTTCCTCCCTCAAGTACATGGCCACCCCTACTCCCTTTCTACCTTCCCTGTCTTTCCTCAAACATGTGTATCCTGGTATGGCTATATCCAATTCATGGTGTTCTGTGTATCAAGTTTCTGTAACAGCCACTAAGTCCAGGTCTGCTTCCACCATCAATGCCACCAGGCCTGGAATTTTGTTTCCCAGACTAGCATAGTCTTACCCTTAGCAAACAGACTGTTACAAATTAAACATCTTTGTACATAGGTTGAAAAATTATTAACATGGCATTGTCATATACCACAAATACAATGTATGTGATCATATTGTAAGTACTGTATTCAAAAGTTGACCGGTTTCTCAAGTCATTAGTGGTCAATATTAGGGCTGGCATGGAGATACTAGAACACTGTTTATTTTGCAACTGAAATCCCTTATTGAAACTGCATGCAGGTACTCTGTGTATAGTGTTGTGCAAAATCGAAACATTTTGCATATTTTTGCAATTACACAAAATTTTTTGCCTAGGCAAAACAAAATGTCTCCTGGTTTTCCAATTTCTCGTAATATCGAAATTTCAAGTAAAATGCATTGGTCAGCCAATTTCACCCATTAATGCTTAAAATTTCACCTAGTGTCAAAAATGTTGCCAGCATAACTTTTGATTTCACCAGCAAAATGTTGCTCCAAAAGCAAAATTTGCAATACATTGTGGGCAAATAGGTCAAATATGTGCAGCTTGTTTACAGCTCATTCTGCTGCATGTTGAGTCAGAGACCAGTCTGTTGTGGTGCATCAGAGCCAATAAAGCCTTTTAAAACCTCTTTAAAACTTGTTTTTGAGTGCTAATTACTCCAAAACATACATTTTTTTCCTAGAGCTGCTAGGGGGCATTTTCTAATTTTGTGGATTTTTGCATAATACTTAGTTTAATTAGGTTTTACTTTTGTCTGTGTCTTTGAAGGAGTTGAGTGGGGTAGGGTAGGAGTGCAAATCAGTGCAGGCTATTTATATCCTTTTACAGATTACTCACAAATTGTGAGTTATTTTTTACTGTTATTTCTTATTAATTTTTTTATATCTTGACAATTTTTTTTCCTCTGAAAAGTTACTCCGTCCTGTCTGAGAGTTCCTGCCATTCTTAGCCTGTAATATATATATATATATATATATATATATATATATATATATATATATATACACATATACACACACACCATTCTTCTGCCTTTAGTTGTGATTTTGAGTTCTAAAGTTTTAAACACACAGGGCTGATCCATTATTTTATTTTGTTGTTTGTTGTGTGGTTAGTTCTGTTTGCTGGAGTGTTAACTTGTGTCACTTAAACTGTGAAAATCAACAGTTCTGTGTTTTTTTTATATGGAAACTTAAGAACTTTTACTTGATCACTTGAACTTGTCCATTTACAGTTTCACTGCTTTGTTAAATTGCTCCCCTGTATTTTATTGTTGGAGCTTGCCTCTGCACATTGCATGGTGTTCATCTTTTAATTGACTTACCATACCATCTCTCTGTTACAGCATTGTTTGTTTAACAACTGACACACACAGTATAAAAAACTATATATTAATATAATAGTTTTCCAGTGACTGCATGCTGATCCCTCAATCCAGACCACTACCATATTGTGGTATTCACCTTTGTCGATGTTTTATGGTTGTCTCTGCTCTTATATAATTAAAAAAAAATTGTGATATTAATGAAGTAATAACACATTACAGTACTTTAGTTGTCCAGACACAGGTGATCTGTATTTAAAGTCAGTCAAGTGTGCCCTTTTTCCCTGTGTGTGTGTTGCTTTAATTCCTGTTTGGGGAAAGAAAAAAGTTACCTTTTTGTTTTTACTAGAATAGGCTACTTACCATTTACAGTATTAGTTGTTCTTTAAGTGCTGCTACCTGTCTTGATTGTGTTTGGACTTGTAAGGAAGCCAGCAATGTAGGCGTGACATGTGAGGTGTTATTCATACAGTTAGTAATACATCCTTTCTTGATATACTCCTAGAGAAGGTCAAAGCTTTGAAGCAGCAGCCAGCAAAAATGCCTGCTAAGAGATGGCCAAGTACATTGGGGAAACATGGCAGGGGGGATGAGGGAGCTAAGAAGTCTGCTGAAAAGAGTACAACTTCTGTTCCAGGTCCCACTCCCCATAGCAGTGAAAGCACACGTATGTCTGCATCAGTGTCTTCTGCTGTGGGCTCCGGTGGTGTGGCAGGTACCAGCAAGGGAGTTGTTGGAAGTATTGGCATACCTGCATCTTACTTTTGTAAGGCTCAAACTGTTGCATTCATGCTGGTGGGGGATGATGGCAGTGAGAAGAAGGGATTGGGAGGCACTGACACCAGCACAGGAGCAGT
This sequence comes from Neoceratodus forsteri, assembly GCA_016271365.2. Classification (NCBI taxonomy): domain Eukaryota; kingdom Metazoa; phylum Chordata; order Ceratodontiformes; family Ceratodontidae; genus Neoceratodus; species Neoceratodus forsteri. Next base: position 916,407,555 of record CM057455.1, on the reverse strand, counting down.
AGTCCAGGAGGAGGGTGATAAATCTGTCGATGTGACTGTCTCTGTTCCTGCAGGAGTTGGTGATGATAGTGTTCAACCAGAGTCTGATAACCCTGGAGACGGGGATAGTCAGCCCTCTGAGATGGTTGTAGAGAAAGAAAAAGGTGCCATGCTGCAAGCAGATAGTGATACAGAGGACAAGGACATCATCACTATTGGTGGTGATGATGATGACTGGGATGATACCACATGGGAGCCTGAGTTAAAAAAGGTCAAGGGTGATGTAGGTCATTTACATGCATAGCCCATGGGTCAGTCTGTCACTAAGCCTGTAAGCAAACCTCCAAGCAGTCAAGTAACCCCCCTTCCAAAAGTAGTCTTATGGAAGTGATGACAGCAGCCCAAAAAACATACACTTCCGCACCTGTTTCTGAATCATCTCAGTCCCAGAAGCATTTGAAGTCCAGAGTTCAAATGTCCCTAGTTTGGGATTTTTATGTGATTGATGATGCTGATGGAACAATAGCAATATGTCAACTTTGTCAAGAACATGTTAGTCAGGGGAAAAAGGGAAGCCACATAGGCACCAGTGGCCAACACACCCATCTGAAAAGCAAGCCCATGCTGAGATGGCAGTAACACCAGAAGGATGGCAGAGCAGTTGGTGACATCTCCCTTGGAAAGTTAAATGCACTAGAGCATGAGCAGGAGGAGGGAGCGAGGGCAGAGTGGGTCAGTGGTGGAGGTGGAGGGTGAGCAATCTTTGATCTCTTGAGTAGTGGGCATAGCAGTGGAGGTGCCAGTCCCAGTCCCTTGAGTCTGAAAAGTACACCACCACACCCACAAGCAACAAAAATAACTGGTTTCATGTGGTCTACACAGCCCCAAGATTCAAGTGTTACCCCTAAAAGAACATCATTTCTACCACAAGTACAGCATTCTGGTAGAACAGCCCCAAAGATGCAGCCCACTCTGAAGACCACCCTTGAATGGCAGACAAGGTAACCCCCAATCATGCTGCTGCACGAGAGGTAAATGCTCCCACTGCTGAAATGCTGGCCATAGATCTGTTGCCATTCTTTTTTGTGGAGAATACTGGTTTCCGCAGGTTGGTGTCCCATGCCTGTCCCAAATGGCAGGTTCCATCATGAACCTACTTTTCTAAGCGTGCCGTTTCAGAACTGAAAGGTAGATTGGCTGATTCCATTAGACATGCATTGAAGCATAGTGTATCAGAATATATCTATTTTAGCATGGATATGTGGACCATTGGACAAACAGCAGCAAGCTCGTATCTAAGCATATCAGCACACAGGGCATAATTGCCTAGGGTGGTACTTGATTTGCAGCCTGGCAAAACCTGCAGAAAGAAAAATTGTGGTGGTAGCAACACATCTGGTATTCCGCAGCATGCGACCCTAAGTATGACAAGTGTTACTGGTTCTCTCAGAGCTGAGAAAATGCTAAATGTTTTGCCATCAGAGACTGATGCTGGCTTCACACACAGTCACTCATAGCAGGATTCATCTCAAGTGATAATGGCTCCAATGTAGTGAAGTGCATTAGCAATGGTGTTTTTTTTTTTCAGGTAGCCCTGCCTGGCACACTACCTTAATCTTGTTGTACAGCAGTTTCTCAACCATGCAGACATTAAGGAAACAGTTACTGTCACACATCACATCTGTATCCACTTTGCCCATTCTGCAAAGGCCTGCGACCATCTACGTGAGCTACAGCACAATAACAATTTGCCTCAGCACTGGATGAAGTTTGATGTTGTGACCAGATGGAACTCCACACTGTACATGCTTGAGCGGCTGTATGAACAGTATAAAGCTGTGTCAGAATACCTGCTGGTGCACACCACCAGTGACAATGCTGGTTGTCCATCACTCTAACAACAGAGCAGTGGCACCAAATGGATGGGCTAATATGCATTCTCCATCCATTCAAGCATGCTACCCAGGCAGTGAGTGGGGACACTGCTTGTATAAATCAATCCATACCACTCATACGAGTGCTGAGGCAGACTCTAGTTAATGTGCAACACCAAATGGAGGCAAGTGGAGATCATGGCAGTTGTGATGTAATGGATTACATGCTCCATGTGCTGGAAACAAATATCCATGTATCCAGCATTTTATAGTCAGCTGACTTTGCAATAGCCACCATGCTGGATCCATGCTACAAATGTGGCCTGCCTTCTCTAATTGAAGGAGATCATCAGCGAGCATAAAGTTGACAGAGAACCTCATTAGAATGGTATATGCTGCTCACATGAAAAAGGCATGCACTGCGGTGAAAACAGGTGTTGCTACCACCACCAGCAGCTCACAGGCAACCCAATCAGAGAAAATGGGCAAGGCAGAGCAAAAAACAGCAAGCAATCCCATATGGGATGTTCTCTTTCAGGTTGGAGTGGAAGATATGGAGGAATTGGAGGAGGAGACAGATGAGGCAGCTGGACTCAGGACAGCAGAATGAATGGTGGAGGCCTACATGAGGTACCCAAAGCATCTTACCATTAATGATGAGCCACTGCTGTACTGGAGCAGAAAAATGACTTACTGGCCAGCACTAACATCGGTTGCTGTGAAATACCTGAGCTGCCCAACATCCATTATCAGTGTGGAATGAGTGTTTAGTGCTGCTGAGGCCATTGTGAGTGACCGTAGGACCAATTTGTCACCCAAGAATGTGTCCATGCTAACATTCATCAAAATGAATGAAAGGCACATTCCACACAACATAGTGATGTCAGTGGTGTTGCCAAAGGAACTGTGTCTCAGTGATGAGGATGATGACAATCCCTTCACTAAAGTATCCACCAGCAGCGAGGTGGATAAAGCAACAATGGTGAGAGAATTCCCACCTGGTGACAACTCCAGTCTTGAAGACTGTGAGGGGTGCTTTTTGGATGGTGTGGAAGTGGAAAAAGGCTGAGTTTACTCAAAGGCCTCCCCCCCCAACAACTTTCAGCTCAGTATAGTGTTATCACTTATTTTTAGCTATGTATCATTGGATTGGTTATGGTTATGTGTTACCTGCTGCAGTGTGAATCACTTTTATTTGATCACCCTTTGCCATAAACTATTGTTTGGTCCACAGTCCCCCCAGCCTATATAAAGCAGCAGCAATACATAACCATAAACCATAAAGATTTTGCATGATTAGTTATAATATTTCACTGCCAAAAATATCAAGATACACATATTACTTTTCATTTTGACTATTAACCCCATCTTACAGCAAGATATGTTTTCTTGATGTCCTTAAAAGTGCACAGGATGGTACATGCCACACTGCCCCCCTCTTCCTTCCCACTAACTGACACACCCATGCGCTCCATGCGATCAAAAAATATTTTTTGCCACTTACTATTCATGACATGTTGAAGAACCCTGGCTCCTAGTACTAGTAGCATATGAATGTAACACATTCATTCAACCATTAACACCACAACCTGAATACATTTTGAGAAATGGTGAATGGCGGCCATCTTTAATGATACTAGTCATTAATTATGAAAGTAATCATGAAAAGGCTTAACAACTTACAACATCCAATTACCCAGAAAAGGTTGCTTATGCTATACTACCAGGTTAAAGTTTTTGTACCGAAACTGTGATTGGGTTCCAAATTTGTATGATTACTGCAGCTGTTCCACATCAAATGATTAGACAATACATTAGCCCCCTCCACCTAATTATTTACTAAACACCATCTCAACCATCCATTTCCACATATAGTTCCTCCCTGGATGTGGGTGGTGTTTACTCTTTAATGGTATGGACACCAGTGGCCAACGTCACAGTTCAAGCAACACTCTCAGTCTTGCACTCAATACAGCTCCTGCAGGGCATGGATGGATGTAGTAATGACACAGAGATAGGATGGAACCTCAACAGAGGAAAATGACCTAAGCAAGACCAAAGATAAGGAAAAATGATGAATACACGTCAATCTGCATATCTGGTTTTAGCAAGCAAATTAGAGCAAGCATAGAAAAAAATGTATACTTACCATACCCTGTGATGTCATTAAACTGTGGAAATTGCCCCCAGAAGTAACATGCTGGGAAGTGCACATGATTCCAGACTATGATGAAGCACAGTGGCAGGCATTCCCCTAACCCTAACAGTACTGCATACCTGGAAATAAGAAAAAAAGAAGAACAAACTTTGAGCATTGTAAAAAGTTCCAACCCCCTCCCAGCAACATTCTCCCTGTCCTCCCTCCACAAAAGACCATAAAAATGAAGAAATACTTACATCAGGGACTGTGAAACTGGAACTACTGCACAATTAAATAAAGCCCCCAGATGTTGTTAAGCAGCAGCAGAGGCAGCAGAAGCGGGAGTACAACTTCGCCAGAATTCCTGATGTTGACAAAAGCAAAAAAGAACACAATTACTATCAAACTCAGACACCCAGATGGCAGTAACAGACATAACAGACTAGTAATGAAAAAGTAAATACTTACCGTCTGCGTTGGGAAATGTGGTGCACTCCAACATCCTTAATTGGTAAATAATTGGTAAAAAAAAAAAAAAATCCTTAGATCCTAATCCCGGCCTGGCATGATGATATCATCCACAGTAAACTGAAAAATAATATAAAAGCAGTGCAAACATATTAGAACTCAAGACACCACAATACCACCCTCCAACACCCTTATCTTGCACAGGACAAAAAATAATGATAGATATTTACGTGTGCAGCAGCATCAGTATGGACTCTGTGAAGATGATCCACCATCAACCATCCAAAATAATACTTCCCGTGGCAACTTGGCAATTAATAGTCAGAGACAGCAGCAGGCAGCAAACTACAGTGCCACAAAATGTCATTCACTCCCCCACACCAGGCAAGTTACAACCACAGAGCCAGTCAACACAGCCAATCAGGACAGCAGCATAGGGAAATGAGAATTCTACATTTCTATCACAATCAATTGAAACAGCAGCAGTAGGAGGAAATAACTGCAAGTAACAGCAGCATTTTGCAGGAGGAATTCATTTTCTCTGCATGGTACCCCTTTTCAGGTCCCTGAGTTGGTGGCACAGATGTAACATAAGGACTGACACCAGATTTCAGTCTCAATTTGATGTAAGATTTTTTTGGAAACATTTCTGGACTTGTAAGCCCTGTTTGGCACCAGCAGCACCGAAATTCAGGCTGAAATCATTGGTAAATAGTGGCAGAAGCTGCATTATCAGGTCCGTGAGGTGGTGGCACAGCATTTAACATTAGGACTGACACCACATTTCAGCCTCAATTTGATGTAACATTTTTTATGAAACATTTCTAGACTTGTATTCCCTGTTTGGCACCAGCAGCACCGAGATTACAGCTGAAATCATTAGTAAACAGGGCCCAAAAAAGCAATTTAATGTCTGGTTGGTGGGGGCACCACATCACATCATGACTCAGACCATATTTCTGTGTCAACATTATGTACCATTTTTCCTGTAACATTTCTGGACATGTACAGCCTGTGCAGAAACAAGATTTAGCATGAAATCAATGTAAACAGTGGACCAAAGACCACGTTTTGGTTCGGGTGGTGGCTTGGGCACCATATAACAACATGGCTGAGACCTGATTTCTGTCTGAATGTACTGTAACATTTTTTGGAAACATTTGTGGACTTCTGGGGCATGTCAGGCAGTGGCATCTCCATGATTAGGCCTGAAATCATTGGTAAACTGTGGGTCAAACACCATGTTTTGGTCCGAATGGAAGGCAGGCACCATTTTACAGCATGACTGAGACCTGATTTCTATCTGAATTTACTATAACATTTTTTGTGAAACATTTATGGACTTCTGGGGCATGTTAGGCAGTGGCAGCAAACCATTTGAAACAATGCAGAAAACAGCAGATTTGGGTCCTGGTGGTGGATGTGAACAATCTAACAGCATGACTAAGACCTGATTTCTGCCTGAATTTACTGTAACATTTTTTTGTGAAACATTTCAGGACTTGTAGGCCCTGTTTGGCACTAGCAGCACCGCAATTCAGGCTTGAATCCTTGTTAAACAGGGCCCAAAACTGCAGTTTTGTGTCTGTGTGTATGGGGGGGGGGGGGCACCACTTCACATCATGACTCAAACCATAATTCTGTCTCAGTTTTATGTTATATTTATCCTGTAACATTTCTAGACATGAACAGACTGTTCTGTGTTCACAGAAACACGATTCAGCATGAAATCACTTGTAAACAGTGGACCAAAGACCATCTTTTGATACAGATGAGGGTTTGGGCGCCATATAAGAACATGGCTAAGACCTGATCTCTGTCTAAATTTACTGTAACATTTTTTTGGAAACATTTCTGGACTTTGTGGGCCATGTTTGGCGTGAGCGGAGCCAAGATTCACTCTCACATAGCTTTGGAAAAAATGTTCATAGGAACAAATTACAATACTTGACATTTGTGGATAGGAGGAGGAAACATACAAAGAAAGACGGAGTCAGATAAAAGAAGAAAGGTAAACAATTTATGGGCATGGTGCTACAGCAGGGGGAAGGGGAGGCAGGGCCATGCATGGTCAGGCCAAATGTATTTATATGACGGGGATGGGAAAGGGAGGGAGCATAAGCAACTGGACAAGAAAAAATAAACAAGAGGATATAAAACAGAAGATGAAGAGGACAGAAAAGATTTTTTTTTCTTGTTTAATTTTTTTGTTTTTTCTTTTTTTGTGGAGGAGTTGCAGAAGAAGAAGAAGAGTGACAATAACAAAGAAAGGAGAAGAAAAAGAAAAGAACAGTGGTCCACCACGGGACATTACATTAGGCACCACCACCATGAAGTTCCACCAGGATGTATAAGACCTTCTTCTGGTCCTCAATTATTTTTTGGAGGCTCCCCAAACTCATAGTGGAGCTGGTTAATGTCTTGATTGACACTTTGGACCTTGGCGCACATGGCTTCGAGGTCTGAACTGCAGACCACCTGACTTGGGGGGGCTTCAGGATGCTCACGGTGGGGGCAGCACCATTGGGTGTAGTGTGCGTCACTGCTGCAAGTGGAGGATGCTCCTTCTGTCTCCTCAGGATGCATCCTACTGCTAGACCTCCTTCTATGGCACCCCCTAGACTGGCACAGCTGAGCCTCAGTGCTGCCTCCTGCTGCTGTCTCTCACTGTTTTGCAAGCCACTTTGCAGTGTGGTGGTGGTGGTGCAGGTGGCTCCTTTGACCAGTAGTCCCAAAGTGGGACTCTGGTTTCCCCCTTATAACATTTTTCCCACAAAGGCTGCAGACAACAACACTTTTATCATCAGCCTTCATGGTGAAAAATGACCAGACTGTTGATCTTTGGTGGGGGGACACCAGCTGATGTCCCAGTGAGGGCCTTGCCCGCTACAGCATCCTGACTTTGCTGGGGTGGCCAGGGGCCACATGCTCCTGCTGCTGGGGTGGGCAGCAGGCTCCTAGTCCTGATGCTGGGTGGTTGTAGCGGGGGCCACATGCTGCTGCTGCTGGCATAGGGAAGCTGTTCCTGCTGACAGTTCTGGGGGTGGGGGGAACTTGCTGCTTTAGGGCCAATGACCAGCACCTGTTACTTGGGGGTGGAGGCAGGACCTTGGACACATGCTCCTGCTGCTGGTGGGGGGGGGCATTACTTTTTTTTTGTGTTATCTTTTGTTTCCCCTACGTGCTACCACTCTCAGCCACTCTTTCAGGCTGTGCCAAGGCACCACCAATCATCCTGTTCCCATGTCCTTTCCCTCACATTTGCAGTCATCTCCAGGGTAACCCAGACGTAACCCTTCACCAGGCAGGCCCCCCCCTCCTCAGAGGGGAAAGGCACCTGTGGAGCAGGCAAGCAGACTACTTGGCCCTGGGGTACAGCTGAGGGATGGATGGTTCCCAGGACACTAAAGCCATCGGACTGCCAGGCGGCCATCATCCAGTTGAGTGTGGAGCCAGTTTCCATTTTTCTGGTGACATTCCCTCTCTTGCACTTGTTTGTGTTACCTCCAGTCTCCACCAGAGGTCACTGCAGAGTGATGCACTTCCAAAACCCACCCCAGGAGAGGAAAGCAGTCCTCTGGATGCTCGATCCTCTCCTCCCCTGCTGATCCCCGGTGCCCCGAGTCCATTCCTGAACCCAGGTCACTGGCATGGGTCGATGTAAAGCACCAGTGCCTCAACCATCTATGCCACTGGGCCAATGGGGCATCACTTTTAAATGCATGCCTGTTAAGGTGAACTCGTCCTCCCCTTCCTCTCTGTCCAAACCCAGTACCTTCCATCATTAGCTTAAAAAAAAGTTTTATCAAGAAAGTAAAGAAAAATGACAAAAAGAGGGAATGAAACACACACACATACACTAACTATAAAAATAAAGAGAGAAAAATAGAACACAAGAGAAAGATTAACTTTTTAAATTAAAGAAACTGGGGATGAACAGAAGTTCACAACACACACAACACAAACTCTCACTCACAAAATTCTCTCTCTCTCTCTCTCTCTCCCTCTCTCTCTCTCTCTCTCTCTCTCTCTCTATCCCTCTCCTTCTCCTTCTATCCCTCTCTCCAGCCCACAAACTGCAGGGAAAGGATGTATATTCAGGGGCTTCCTGCCTTAGTACAGTCACACATGTGACTTGCAGTCTGCTGCAGAAAGCAAGTCATGTGACAAGCCATTTTTTTCTTAATTTTGCCTTAGTAAAGTGCTTAGGCTAAATTTACTGACAGAAGTGAAATTTATAAGTGAAATTTCACCTTACTGTACAGGTGAAATTTTGCCAAAATGTCTTAATTCTATGAAATTTTTCACAAGGTAAAACTGGCAATTTCGCCAGAATTTCAACAGCGAAATTAAATTTCTCTGTATTTCTATCTATGCAGCATCAATGTGAAAATGGTCTGGGGACTGCACTACCAGTTTACTATCTCTAGAATCAGGGGGTGGAAAAATGGATCAGTCAGCAGGGTGAGTCTAACAGTACAGTATATTGGATGAGTAGACAAATATTATATTCCAACCCAGATCTATTATCCACAGCCACATCTTTCAAGTACTAGAGGAGCCCCAGAAATTCTCTGTTAGGCTCATCGGACAACTAGAATTCAATCTATTACACACCTGTACTGTTTCCAGTCTTTTCCATTCAAACGATAAAGTTTGAACTATAAAGAAGTGCAAACTGTAATTTACCAAACAATCCTTACATATGTGACTGACGGATGAGATGATTTTCACCACAAAAACACATATTTGCCCAGTAAATTTCCACAATGTAAGACAAACATGAAACTGAAGAGGTGACTAAGACCTAAATATATATCTTGTTCATTCATTACCAAGCAGTATTTTTGTACAGAACCATTTTAAAACAGAAAAAGAAACAAGATGGCTAACATCACAAACAGTATTTCTCTCAGCACCAACAGTAAATCTTTAACTACTTACAGTTAAAATGTTTTTTATTTACCTGCCTGTCTAGCAGCTATCACAAAAATCCTTATACAGTCAATTCCACTTGTGTGCGATTTGGTTGTGTGCACATTCCGCTTGTGTGCACAAAAACATTAGGTCCCGATTAATTTGCTATACCTGCAATGTTAAATAAATTGGATGTGTGCACACATATTTTTGGATGTGTGCACAACTTTCAACCTTAAATCCAGCAGGCAGCATAGTATTCAACAGATCCAAATAGTGTTAATTGTTGGCCAGCAGCTTCCTGTAGTGTTTGCCAGAGAGCTAATTGCCCTGTAATTGAATGCAGAGCTGAACAACAGTTAGATGGACCACACTGCTAAGCAGTAAGCAGGTGTTAAGCATCTGCCTAATTGCTTAATTGTCACCCCCGTTGTTAATCTGAGATTCCTGATTGTTGTTTGCCTGTGGTTACCAGATGAGCATTTAAACATTTGGCTATCATGCCTCAGTATTGAGCAGCCAGAAAAAACCAGAGAAGCTTACTTGCAATGTCCTTAAATTGGAGCAGGAATTGCAGCTCCTCTGAGTTCTTCTGGTTTTACACCTTTGAAAAAAAGATGGAATCACTCAGTACACAGACTGCTAAGCAAGCTAACAGTACAGAATTTTACAAATCAGATTCCCCTTGCTCTAGCACTAGCACTTTACAGCAGCAATGAAGTGCAGTTATGATGGCGCATCTCTGTATGTCTTTTTTTCCAATACTTAAAATGCTCCTCACCACAGTACTCTAATTATTGTTCCACAAACAATTCTTTTTAGCCATTTTTAATCACGTATGCCTTAAATGCCTCAATGCTTGCAATAAACTGTTTTTTTTTGTATTTTTTAACTGTTTTCAGGTTGTTTTTCATTGTAGGCACAGAGCTTGTTATCAGTAATGTGATTACCGTAGTTCCAGGATGTATACATGGAGTACAGAGATCGCAGTCAATGCATTTTTGGTTGTGTGCATTTTGGGATGTGTGCACAAAATCTGCTGGTCCTGACCTTGTGCACACAATCAGAATTGACTAATTCAAAAATGGTGAGATATCTTCTCACCACACTATCAAAAGGAACACCCATGGCACAGACCACATCATCCCTGAAAATTTCAAGAAAAAATGTCATTCCATCAGTGCTGTAGATGAGGGCAAAACATCTTATTTTAACCAATTGGGGAAAAGTGTTTTATTTTTCAGTTTTTTTTTTAACCACTCCATATTTCAAAAGCAATATAAGATGCCATCACAAAACTTTCCTCATCTTGAGACACTGGCAGAGTGACAGTGCATGCCACATGTTGGTCTATTTCATCAATAAATGCCAAAGTTATTAAGGTATAACATTCTGAATGTAACATAGAAGTGCCTGTACAACCCTAACTTTGGGGGTGAGACCGTGCCCCTGTAATACATTATAAATTGCAAAAAACTACATTAATGCTCTAGTTACGGTTACAGCCACAGAAGAAGGGAAATGTGGCATTAGGGATTCCAAACCTAACACCCCATCATAACAACAGATGTTGGGGTGTGCCTTTGGGGGCATCCCGTGATAATAGCTACTGCAAAATAGTGACTGTCAAAATAGCAACTGCAAAATAGCGACTGTCAAAATAGCGACACATAATATAATATAATTCTGAATATGTAATTCTCTCCGAAATCAATGAGCAGTGTGGTGTTAGAATCTTTAAGATGGGGAGGTGCGGGGGGTGCAGCCCCCCACATTTATATCAAGTAATCATGCAAAAAACAACAATTGAAGGAAAAAGCAGTAGTAGCTGTTATTGGCAGTGGCAGTTGCTATTTTGATGGTCACTATTTTGCAATAGGTATTATCACATGGAACTGCCTTTGGGTGGTCAGCCCTAATGCTCACCCCATTCCATAAGTAAATAAGCTGAGATGGGTAAAGTATAGGAGAACTGGGTGAGCATTAGGGCTGATGTCCCCAAGGTAGACACCCAACATCTGTTGGTATGTGCAGCATGGGAGTGGGTTGTTAGGTTTAGAAACACTTACACCATATTTCCCTACTTTTGTGTCTGTAACCCTAACTAGAACATTAATGATGTTTTTTTTTACAATGTATTTCCTTACTTTCTGTGATAGTCTAATTGTATCCTTATTTGCCTGTGAGAGCACAGGGCCCTCCTGGCCCTGAGCTTCCATTTATAGGACACCAGTGACCAAATTATTAGCACAGCCATCTTATCACCCCATCTCATGCACTTGGTATAAGAAAATTTCAAATATCTACCAAAACATAATTCTGCGCAACTGTAACACCATTCCACGCCACAGGTGCTAAAAGACATTTTGGCCTGGATATGAAAAATTACAGCTCTGGTATACATGAGGTGGGGATAATAAGAAGGTTAGAAGGTTATGTTGAAAATCTGGGGTCAAAATATTGAAAATCCAAAGCTACGAGCGTGCATAGTGAAATTGCAATGAATGGTCATAACTTTGGCGTTTTTACATATTTTGACCCCAAAGTTTCAACACGGCATTCTTACATCCTAGTACCAAGTAACTGCAAAATCACCTTTCGTGTGGGAGTTGTGTAATGACAGTAATATTGTTCATGAGGTGGGGTCCCCAAATGACTATATTGAAAATGTAATGCAAATATGTCAAAAAATGGCAGAGTTCTGAATCAAAGTTGAAACCCACATTGAAATACATTGAACTGGAAATCCGCCCTTGATGCCGACCACCTTAGATTGATGGACCATTATCAAGTCTATCAATCTGCAATCACCCATAAGAAGGCAGAGTTCCTGTCTGGGGAGATTGCGGCTGCTCAGAATTGACTAGCTCAGCTGCTTCGAACTGTGGACAGACTGTGCAACCCAGCCAGTCTACAAGTCCGGAAAGCCATTTTGCAAATAAAGTGTGATGAACTTGCTGAACTCTTTGCATCAGGGTGGCACTCCATCCTGCACACTCTATGTGCATTGCTTTGGATCAGCATGAGGCCATTGCACTTTGGCTTTCCTGGAGTACCTTCAACTAACCGGAGTTCATGGATGTCATGTGGATCATCCAGTGTGCACGCCCTATGTGCTGTAGTTTGGACCCAGGACCAACTTCCCTGATCTTGAGTTGTATGGATTCCATCGGTTCGGTCCTAGCACAGATAGTCTGGTGCTCCTTGGAAACAAGTGAGTTTCCTAGCTACCTGAAAGAGGCGGTGGTGACACCACTGTTAAAGAAAGTTTCTTTGGACCCAGACTACCATGCAAACTACAGACCAATCTCTAACCTTCCCTTTTAAGGGAAGGTGATTAAGAAAGTAGTGGCTGCACAGCTGGAGGACGATTTGACCATCCATGACATCTATGAATCCCTCCAGTCTGATTTTCAAAAGAGACATAGTACTGAGACAGCACTGGTTTGGGTGCTCAATGATCTCCTGATGGCTAGAGATCAGAAGATCCTTTCCATCTTGGTTCTTCTGGATCTCTTATCAGCGGTTGACACTGTAGACCATGGGATGCTACTCAGTCATCTGATGTACATCTGTGGACTGTCAGTTACAGTCCTCGGGTGGTTTACATTGTTCCTCATGGGAAGAACTCAAAAAGTGGTGTCTGGGGTTTTCTCCTCAAACCCAATTTCTCTGTTGTGTGGGGTACCTCAGGGCTCACTGTTGTCCCCCATGTTGTTTGCAGTGTATATGCTGCCCCTCAGAGACATTTCATGAAGGCATGTGCTGAGGTTTCACTTCTATGATGATAATACCCAGCTCTACCTTTCTTTTGCACCTGATGAGGATGGAGCTCTCTCAGTCTTTAATAGCTGTCTCACAGAAGTCCAGGAGTGGATGGATTTTAGCTGGTTGAAGTTGAACTCAGAAAAAACTGAGGTGCTGGTTGTGGACCCAGGTCAGATAGGGGGGTTGGGGTTTGGTTTGCCCTCTGGACTTTTTCTTGGGAGCTTATCACTCCTGACCTCTGAATGGGTGTGAAACCTGGGGGTAATTTTTGATGAAGGGCTGACCCTATATTCGCAGGTGTCAGCTGTCATCAAATCTTCCTTTTACCATCTAAGGAATATCTCCAGGATTAAGCACCTGGTTCTGTCCAGTGATCTTCCTACTCTGGTTCACACCTTTGTGTCCTTGCATTTAGATTATTGCAACTCTCTTTACCTAGGGCTACCTGGGGTGGAAATCTGCTGCCTGCAGGTGGTGCAGAATGTGGCAGCCCAGCTTTTGGCGGGATCATCTCAGTCCTGTCATATTTCACCAGTCCTACACAGACTGCACTGGCTGCCAGTACAGTGGCAGATTATCTTCAAAGTCGGTCTTCTGACTAGGCCCGGACTACCTGAAAGAGCTCCTGGGTCCTTAGTGCCCTGGGCAATTGCTCCGTTCAGCCACCAAGGGGTTGCTAGAGATTCCAAGGGTGTGTTTGAAATCTTCTGGGGCCAGAGCATTCATGTATGTGGCCCCAACCCTCTGGAATTCTCTACCCCATCGGTTATGGGAGTGCACAACTGTGGAGGGATTTAAGCAAGCTCTGAAAACTTTTTTATGGCACCAGGCATTTGGTGATTGATTGATTGATTGATTGATGGCATGATGATACTATTGAGTTTATATGATTTATGTGGTTGAAGTCTGATTTGTGATTTTAAATTTGTTAGGCACCTTGGTATTCAAAAGGTGCCACAAAAATAAAGTTTATTATTCTTACCTTAGTTTCTCATAATGCTGTCACTTATTCTAGCAGCAAGACGTGTCTTCGATCAAAGAGTGGATCTCGAACCTGGGACCTGTTCAGGTGAGTGAGGGTATGTGGGGTGTACTGGGGTGTGTGGGGAGGTGTGTTCTGAGTGGGATGTGGGGTTGGGGGTCTGACTGGCAGGGGACCTTTTTTTTTACAGGTTTAAAAAAACAGAGACCGTTTTCTTTATTTCAGATGTTAACCTCTGTTTTGCCTACAATGAGAGGGTGGGGTGCCACAAGACGCCAGGTATTATAGCAATAAAAATGGGGAGGTGATCTGTGGGTGGGGATTGCCACTATACACCAGGGAAAGCCGGAATGGCAATTGGTGGGTGGGGATGCCAGATGAAAAAATACCACCAAAACAGAAGACTTTTGCTTACACTTCACACAGTTTTATTTTACATGTTTGCGTATATATAGGGATACATCATGGGCAGGAGAGTAAGCTCAGGATACTCATGAGTACTGAAGGTATGCGTGAGAGTATCCAGAGCTCACTCTGCAGGAGTGAGAATATTTTCCATAGCACACAATCTGCACATCATGTGTGCTATTAATACAATGGGAGTTGGAACTTCAGATGTATTGTTATGTTTTCCTGGGTTCATTTCCTGCTTCTGTGTGCTGTCTGATCTTTGTGTGTGTGGTCTGAGTGTGTGTGCGTTTTTTGAATTGGCTGGGAGTCTCAGAAACACTATGGGAAACAGCTGAGTGTCCTTTGCAATGCTAATAGAGTTAGTTGCAGGTGGTAGTGGGAAACAAACTGTTTTGTGAAGCAGTGCCATTTATAATGCATGCTTTAGTGAAGCTGAGAGTAGCATAGTAACGGGCTGGGAGTTTCAGAAACACTATGGGAAACAGGTGAGTATCTTTTGCAGTGCTAATTGACTTAGTTGCAGGTTGCAGTGAGAAACAGATTTGTGATGCAGTTCAATTTTGAATGCAGGCTGTAGTGAGTGAGCAGTGACATCAGTAGAGTATGTATATTTATCAGATATTTTAACTCTGGTGATGTCATCATCAGATATCTCACTCCAGTGAAAATAACTGAGATTACCACGTGGATATTTCTCTCACCCTCATTATTTATATATATATATATATATATATATACAGTATATATATATATGCACATACATACACACACACACACACACACATATATATATATATATATATATATATATATATATATATATATATATATATATATATATGTATATATATATATATATCTTTGTGGCCGTAAAAAGCAATCTCTGGAGCTGATAGGATGCTGAAAAATAAATGCACTAGGCGCTGGTGTTATTATGCTGATCTTGAAAATACTAATTCTTTTAAAGGTGGGAAAAGCAGCAACACAGAGTATGCATACTCTCACTTGCTAAGGGTGCTGATTCTATTGTAGGAGAGACATAGCAAGTTTGATCACAGCCATTAATTAAAAAAAACACTGATTTTTGGAGTGCTTATGAGGGCACCACATTCACATCTCCAATAGTAAGACAACCTTTACTGGAGGTGGGGTGTTTTGTTTTTGTTGCAGTACTGTGGGGAAGGGGGCTAATGCAGTATGTCTGGCAGTACTGTAGCCCAACGCAAAGATGTGCCTCCTGATGTGCTTCCTTAATTGGGGGCAGGAGGTGGAGGGATAGCATTGACAGAGCATTAAAAATAGAATAATACATAGGTTCCAGTGAATTACAAGGCTGTAATTCCATCGAGAGGTTCTGGGGACATAGATAACCTTGAGAGCGAAGCTCGAGAGGTTCCTATGTCCCCAGAACCTCGAGACAGAATTACAACCGAGTGATTCACTGGAACCTAACTGTTATTTTTTGTAATATATGGATGCGAGATGCTGACAAGGTCTTACCTCTGGATTCCTTGTTGGATGGTTCCTTGCTGCTTGTCCTCGCTCCTCACTCACATCCCCTTTCCCACGTGCAGTCCTGCTTCACTCTCTCAGGAATAAAAAGAAAAGAAACAAAAAAGCTATTCTTTTGACACTAGGTAAGTTGGTGATCCCAACGATAGTATTACGAGGACCAGAAGTATAGTATTATTGGACTGGAAGTATAGTATTACGAGGACCAGAAGTATAGTATTACGGCAGTGACTAAGGTATTACAGGGTTTTTTTTATATGCTTTTTGGGGGTATTATTTTTAAAATCCATATATTACATAGCTGATATAGCGTATCAAAATGCTACACAATTTGGAGGAATGTAAACCATTTTCTCAGCTGCATAAGAGTACACTTCCAAGCATTTTAATTCATATCCATGGCATAGGACACATCAATACAGTTGAAATTATGTATTTTAAACATTTTAGTTTTGCTATTCATTCACTAACAACTACTATGCATTTTCAGTGCTGATTGGCAGATTTGCTAATCATTTTTTTAGAGTTATTTCATACCCTGCATTAGAAAGTCTCTACAAAAAATTAACCACCCTTCACCTGGCTGTTTTGTCATATCTTCTGATATATTATAATTAGATACTGAAAGTGGAAGAGAGAGAGAGAGAGAGAGAGAGAGAGAGAGATAAAGCCATTGCCGGTTCACTGTTCACAGTGCAGCAGGCAGCACATCTCCATCTGTGGCTGCAGATGTCAAGAAATGTTTACTGTTCTTATACAGAGAATGCAGGAGAATGCTCCTCTTTAAACTGGGCACCCAGCACCCAGAAATCTGGGTGCCCACAAAATGTACAGTATTTTGGGCCATCATGTTAATAAACGACCATCAGAATCTAGCTCAAAGGGTCCCGTTTAGCTAGGTTATGATGTTTGTTTTTTAAAAATCCCAGCATTTTTACATATTTTTCACCTTTGTCAGTTCAGTGGAACAAATAACAAGATGACAGCTGACATGGCACCAAAAATGTGTGGTGCCCTGACAATTAAGTGGCATGAAAGCAAACACCGGCATTTTGTGACATCATATTTTTACTTTTGCCACATAATGTTATCTGAAAACCCCTACTGTGCATGCGAAGGTTGGAAAACACCAAATTTAAAAGCCTTATAAGTTGGAAACCCTTTAATATATTTTCACAAGACATCTCAAAGGCACTACCTTGAGACACCACACATGTCCCCAGCAAGTTTGGGGAAACAGTTCTATACCACGTAGGCTGTAGGGGAGATAAAAAAAAAAACAAGTAAAGTATAGGAAAAAAGTTAGTTTTTTACAAAATAAATGACACATGCAGATCTCAGAAAAAGTATAAACTGCCATCACAAAAATTTCCACACATCAAGACCTGGCCTCCCAGACAACAAATGCAAAATTTCTGCTCATTTCACCAAAGAGATCAAAGATGACAGCCTGTGTAAAGAATTGGCTGGAGAATAGGGCACAGAGGGTAATAGTAAATGGAGTCCACTCTGAAGAAAGGGAGGTTACTAGTGGGGTTCCGCAGGGGTCAATATTAGGACCGGTCCTCTTCAATGTCTTTATAAGCGACATTGCAGAGGGACTGGAAGGAAAAGTATGTCTCTTTGCAGATGACACAAAGATCTGCAGTAGAGTTGATGCACAAGGTGGGGTGGAAAGGATGAGAAGGGACTTGGCAAGGTTAGAGGAATGGTCAAATGTATGGCAGCTTAGATTCAATGCTAATAAGTGCACGGTAATGCACCTAGGAAACAAAAACCCAGGGGAAGAGTACACAATGGGGGCTGAGATACTAACAACAACAAAAATGGAAAGGGACCTGGGGGTAGTCATATCAGATGACTTAAAGGTAGGCAAGCAATGTGAAAGGGCAGTAAGGAGGGCTCGGAGGATACTGGGATGCATAGGGAGAGGTATCACCAGTAGAAAACAGGAAGTTGTTATACCTCTGTACAGAAAGCTGGTGAGACCCCATCTGGAGTACTGTGAGCAGTTTTGGAGACCCAGTCTCTGCAAGGACATAGACAGGATGGAAGCTGTCCAGAGGAGGGCAACTAAAATAGTGCAGGGTCTGCACTGGAAGACATATAAAGAGAGACTAAAGGAGCTTAATATGTATAGCCTTGAGGAAAGGAGGGACATGATAGAAACTTTCAAGTACCTCAAAGGAATCAACAAAGTCCAAGAGGGTAGCATCTTTCAAAAAAGAGGTGTGCAAGAACAAGAGGGCACAATTTGAAGATAGAGGGGGCAGATCAGAGATAATGTAAGGAAGTATTTTTTCACAGAGAGGGTTGTGGATGCATGCAATGGCCTTCTGGAGGAGGTTGTGGAGTCAAAAACAGTGGTTGAATTCAAGCATGCATGAGAAAGTCATAATGTAATTCTAGGGGGTAGAAAGAAGTAGGCTGCTGGTTAACTAGGATCTGCAGCTTATGCATTAGGTAGAGAAATGGGCAGACTGGGTGGGCCAAGCAGTCCTTATCTGCCGTCAAATTCTATGTTTTGATGTTTCTAACATATTAATGTGCATAATGTGAGGTTTAACATTAAACAGGCTACTCAACCTGTTTCTGTATTCAGGGGTTGGAGGTGTAAACTGGTCCTTGCTGGGACCCCCTCCTTCCCCACCTGGGACTCAGACTAGCAGCACTCTCCACTGGGCTCCTTGTATGTGGAATCAGACTGCAGAGAGAGAGAGAGAGAGAGAGAGAGAGAGAGAGAGAGAGAGAGAGAGAGAGAGGGAGAGAGAGAGAGAGAGAGAGAGAGAGAGAGAGAGAGAGAGAGAGAGAGAAAGAAAAAAAAAAAGGCTCCAATTTTAAACTGCTGGAGCACTTTAAATAGAATGGCTTCAGCCCCGGCCGCAGCAGTTGGTGTTTTGGCATTGGGGGTTGGAGGTGTGGACTGGTCCTTGCTGGGACCCCCTCCTTCCCACTTGGGACTCGGACTTAGCAGCACTCTCCCATGGGGCTCCTTCTACGTGGAGTTGGACCATGGAGAGAGAGAGAGAGAGAGAGGGAGAGAGAGAGAGAAAGAGAGAGAGTGCAGAGAAAAAAAAAGGTGCCAATTTTAAACTGCTGGAGCAGTTTAAATAGCAGGGCTTCAGCCCTGGCCATGGCAGTTGGTGTTTCAACATCGGGGTTAGAGGTGTGGACTGGTCCTCGCTGGGACCCCCTCCTTCCCCACTTGGGACTCGGACTAAGCAGTAAATTGTCCTGCCCACCCACCCCATTCAATCCTCCCCTTAAATGCTTGCTAGCCCCTCCCTTAAATGTTCAGGGACACTATTAGCAGATTGGGTGTGGTTAAAAAAGAAAACTGTGTTCTATTTTTGACTTTTTCACTAGCTTATGACATCTCACATTGCATGGGGTTTTGTTACTTCGTGCTGCTTACATTTTCCTGAAGCATTTGATTATTGAATACTCCTGCCTTCTCTTTAAAATTACCTTGGAATGTTGCTTCGGGTGTTTGCTGGGCTATTAATGGCAAAAGTTAGTGTTCTCCAGGTTTCATGCTAGCATATACCCAAATCTGTCTGTTTCTCCCTAAGACGTTGCTTTGGGTGTTTACTGGGCTATCTACGTAAAAAGTTGGGGTACTCAGGTTTCATGCTAGCATACTCCTAACTGTCAGTATCTCTGGGGTGAGTATTTTTGCAATTTATGTCCAGGTCACTGTTGACTGTCTACGCTGTATGCCTTTATGCTCTCAGGCAGACCCTGTCTGCACTAGCTGTACTAGAGCACTATGAACTCTGGCCTGACTCCTCTCAAGTAGACCCACCAGTCCCCACTTTGAATTGGGTGTCACTGGTCACTGCTGAGTGAAAATCTGAAATGGAGACTCCCAGGCCTCCTAAGGAAGGTGTCCTGCCCTCCTCGCCTCATGCTGTCCTCTCCATCAGTCTCCTCGCTGGCCTTTTTCTCTCCCTAATGGCCATAGACTCTTTTTGGTTGTATAGGGACCACTGGGGAATGACTGCCCCTCATGAAGTGTTTGATTTCACCTTCTCTAACCTTCTAGCTCATGATAGACTGCCTCCTTGGCCTACCTGCTGTCTTGACCTCAGATGCCTTCTGGGTACTGCCATGGTGAGAAGATGACCAGTCTGTAGGCCCTCGGTCAGTGGTACCCCTCCCCCATAAGGCTTCTCCCCTGGCTCTATCTAGTGATACTGGCCCTTGCTGGTGACATCGAGCTAAACCCTGGTCCCGTCAATCAGGCCTCTTCAATCCCTGAATGTTGCAAATTGGGAAAGGGGTTAGAAATTGCTCACCTTAACATTCGCAGTCTGTTACCCAACCTTGATGGACTATCTGCCTGGGTCATCCACTGTAAGCTTGACATACTAGGCATTACAGAGTCCTGGCTGAAACCATCAGTACCACACTCGGCCTGTGTACTTCCTGGCTATGAATTTATTAGACAATATCGGCCAGGAAAAAAGCGAGGGGGTGGTATCCTAATTTACTAAAAGAGTCATCTGAGAGTATCTGCGGTAATCATCAGCAGTCCTCCCTGTCTTCCTGTGAGCTGCTGCACACTGAGTTGTTACTAGGAAATACATAGAAGCTGCATGTTGTATGCACATGCAATCCCCCCAAGGGTGGTCTTCCTGGACTTACCCACCTCCTGGATACCATTGGTCCTTATGTTGGGGTTAATGAACTTTTGATCCTGGGAGATGTGAACTTAAACTGGACAGAAGGTAACTCCAAGCAGTTTGAATCTCTGCTGGTGAGTCTTATCCTGACTCATGTTATCCAGGAGCCTACTAGATGGTCTGCTAAAGGTGGAACTAGCTCCCTACTGGACTGGGTCCTATCAAACCATCCAGATAGGATCAGCTCTGCTGGAACCCTACCTGACTCCATCTCAGATCACACCCAGTGTTTTGTGTGTGGAAAGTCCCCTCACCAAAAATTCCCCACAAAATCATTCATGTTAGGGATTTCTCTAGGTTTGATCTGGGGTCATTTCATGAAGATCTGAGGATCACTGACTGGTCAGGAGTGCTTAGTGCCCATGACCCCTCTACAGCTGTCTCTCAGTTTCTCACTGTTTTTGGTGCCCTGCAGGATAACCATGCCCCCCTTATTAGGTGAAGAGTAAGGGGGTCTGCCACAAAATGACTGCATGGGAGCCTCTTAGCCCTCATTCATGCAAGGGACAAGTGTTGGGCTCACTTCAAAAGCATGCAGGATCAGTCCATCTTCCAACAGTATAGGAAGCTCCAAAATTAGTGCAAAAAAGCCATCAAAGTGGCAAAAAGTGACTACTGTAAATCTGCCCGGCTTAACTCTGCTAAGGACCAATGAAAGTTCTGGAGGAACATAAAAAACTTAGTCAGCCTCTTCTCCAACTCTGAGGTATCTGATATGATCATTGGTGAGTCAAGTTGTAATAATCCACTTATGATTGCTAATGCTTTAAATTCCCACTTTTCTGACTTGTCTGCACTTACCTCACTTCTCCCTGCTGTAGAGAATATCAGTGGCACCTCATCCTCTGATCTTCAGGAGGTTCACTCGTCTCACCCATTATTTTATCTCAGGACTGTGTCTGTCATGGAGATGCAGAAACTTCTCTCTGGTCTCTCCCCACACTCCAGCGCTGTCCATGATAACATGGAGCTTAAGTTTCTGAACCTGGGTGCTCCTCACATTGCCATCCCAGTGGCACATATCTTCAACCTGTCCCTTGCCACTGGTGTTATCCCTGGCATTTGAAAAGTAGTGAGGATTGTCCCCATTCCAAAGCAAGGTAACCCCAAAGTCACGGACCACTATCATCCAATTGCCATCCTATTGGCCATTAGTAAACTCTAAGAGAAAGCTGTGGCCAAACATCTCACAGAGTACATTCAGGCTCATAAGTTATCTGCAACAGAGTAGATGAGCCAGATGGGGTGAGCAGAATGAGAAAAGATCTGGATAAACTAGCAGAATGGTCAGAAGAGTGGCAACTGGGATTTAATGCAAAGAAGTGCAAAATCATGCACATAGGGAAGAGAAACCCTGAAGCCACTTATAGGCTGGGAGGGGAGTTGCTAGCAGTCACAAAGGAAGAAAGAGACTTGGGCATCATCATCACTGATGACCTTAAATCATCCAAGCAGACCTCTAAAGCAGTAGGTAAGGCTAGGGGGTGTTAGGGTGTATTAGTAGGGGTATCACAAGTCGTAAGAGGAGGTAATAATCCTCTGTACAAGACATTGGTTAGGCTCCATCTGGAGTACTGCGTGCAGTATTGGAGGCCACACCTTCACAAGGACATTAACCAAATTGAGGCAGTCCAGAAGGGCAACCAAAATGGTGCAGGGACTGCATCAGAAGACATATGAGGACAGATTAACGGAGCTCAATATGTATACCCTTGAGCAAAGGGAGGAGAGAGGTGATATGATCGAGAATTCAAACACCTTAAGGGCATAAACAAGGTGAAAGAGTCTAACATGTTTAAATATAAGAAAAATAGCAGGACAAGAGGACACAGCATGAGACTAGAGGGAGGCCGATTAAGGGGGAATGTGAGGAAATTCTTTTTCACAGAAAGGGTGGTGGATGCATGGAATGGCCTACCTCAGGAAGTGGTGGCTATGAATACAGTGCAGGGCTTCAAACAGGCATGGGATAGGCATAAGGGAGCAATACAGATGAGTATGAATAGATAGGTCACTGACAGAGCAAAGGCCGAAGGCACATTTATAAGGTAGAAAAAGAAATGGGCAGACTGGATGGGCCTTGCCGTCCTTATCTGCCGTCAACTTCTATGTTTCTATGTTTCTGTGTTAAGGTGCTGTCCCCTGCACAGCATGGCTATTGTAAAGGGTATGGCACGTCCATAGCCCTTGTCACTGTCTCTACTAGCCTCAGCATGGCCATGGACCAGGGCGAACTCTCTGGGGCCATATTCATAGACTTATCCAAGGCCTTTGACCTCATGGATCATGCATTACTTTGCTCACAGATGCAGTCCCTAGGCCTGTCCCCTCCTGCCTTGAATTGGCTTAGAAACTACCTCCAAGGCAGAATACAGCAGACTAAATTAAACAAGGTCCTCTCTGACCCCACTCCAGTGATCTCTAGTGCCCCACAGGGATCAGTTTTGGGGCCCCTTCTCTTTTCTGCCTTTGTTAACAACCTCCCTGCTGCTGCTTCCAACTGTAGTGCCACCCTTTACGCTGATGATCTTGTCATCCTTGACACTCCCAGGACATTGGAGTTCTCAACCTTCAGCTGAGTGAGGCCTTTAAGAATATTCAGTCCTGGGTAATGTCTCACAAGCTGGTCCTCAACCTAAAGAAAACTCAGGCCATGCTTTTTTGGTCAGTATCCAAGATCAAGGTCTCCCCTGTCCCTCTATGTGTCAGTGGTGTGGATGGCTCTCCCCTCCTAACCACGGTTTCAATAAAATACCTTGGAATGACACTTGACCTCCAACTTGACCTGGGGTGTCACATCCTAAATGTTTGCAGAGCTGTAAACTGTAAACTGGCTCTTGCCTACAGGGAAAAGAAAAATTCTATGTCTGCAGCCCGTTTGGTGTTGGCCAAAGGTGTGCTGCTCCCTTCACTTAGCTATGGCCTTCTCCTGTTTGCTAGCATCTCCAAGGTCCACCTTGCTCAGTGAAACATGACCTACAACAACATCTGTCACTTTGCCCTGGCAGCCCCACATCTCACCCATCATTGTAAATTATACAACAAACTGGGCTGGCTTACCCCAGCCAATCACTTGAAATATGGGTTGGCTGCTTCATAGGAAAGGTGCTCAGAACCAGAACCCCTCTGGGGTTGGTACAGCTTCTCAAGCCTGCTGAATCCTCCTCCTACACTCTCAGGTCTCATGGTCCTGGGGTGCTCAAAGTTCCTTATACTCAAATCCTAATGGGGGATAGGGACTTTGCTACATGCACTCTGAGGCTATGGAACTCCCTTCCTGACCACGTTTGTATCTCCCCCTCCCAACTGAGTCTCCAGAATTCCCTGTGGGAGCACTTGAAACTGTCCTCTCTGTGTAGGTGTCCCAAGCCACCTTAACCAGGTCTCCAAATTGGTCTCATCCAACCCACAACCCACTGTCCTTTAACTCTGGGAAGCATGTGATTGCTTGCTATCTGCTTATGAATTATGTGGCCCTGGTAAAAGGGTCACTCATACAATGTAATTACCATTGAATGTCTTAGTCTATTTATTGAATACCTAGTCTATTTATTTCATATGTATATGCATATTTTACCTATTACTGCTCACTGTAGACTATCTATGTTCATCTTGCTCTCTTGTAACTCAGTACATTGACCCTCTTGTTGTTGTGTACCTTGTTAGAAGCTGTATTTTCATTGTACTCTCCTGGGTCATACCTGAAAATAGGCATACAGCATGTCTAGTGTACCTACCTGGTCAACAAAAGCTAAATAAATAAACTGTACAGTTGCTATCATGCCCCTATAATAGTAGCATAGTGGTGCCACTATAGATAGGATTGAACAGTGACTTCTATGTTAAACTCAAAATTTAGTACTTTAATAACTTTGCAACTGTTAAGCGGTTTGCATGAAATGTTGCATGCATCATCAGAGACCATAGATCTCTTGATGTAGCAAGTTTTGTACCAGTCATGTGTGTGTGTGTGGAGATATGGGGAGTATCAAAAATGTGAAATTTGCCATTTTTGTTAAAATTCTTTGTCATGGCACTTCACAAAAATGGTGTGTAATTTTGGCCTGAAATTTTTGTGGTACATAGGGCTTGGGTCACAGTTGTGCCTTTTGAAGGTTTGGTGGAAAAATATTAATCCATTCAAAAGTTATTACATTTTAAAATTTCCCATTATTTCCTATGGGACCAGACAAATGACCTGCTCAACAAATGATTCTTTATCGCAAATGCAGAATCCTTTGGAACAAACGTGAAATCCTTTGCCACAAATGTGGAATCCTTATTTCCCTGTTGGAGCACAGGACCCAGAGAGGCCTGCACTCCCATGACTCCATAATGCAATGGATATTTGCATGTGGAAAAATAGTGACCTCTGGGCCCTGTGCTGCCATCCATCCAAAAGGCCTGTGCTCTCATCACTTCATTATGTTATTCATATTTCCATGTGGGAACCCACAATTCCATCAAGCCATAATTGTTGATATATTGTAATCATATCTCTATTTCCCTGTGGGAGTGCAGGGTCCTCTGGGTCTTGTACTCCCATAAGTCCATAATGGCATCCATGCATAATTTTTGAAATAGTGTAGTGGTATCTGAGCTTTGTGCTCCCATTCCATAGTGTGCAGTGCTAAAGAAACACCACATATTGCAGTGTTATCCTGTAGAAAACAGAGCAAAATTTGAAACTTGTGTAAATCAACAACAAATTACAATATTTTCACAAAACCAGAAAAAGGCACATCGCTGGGGCAAGTCCTTTGTACCCTGAAAATTTCAAAGCAAAATTGAAAACCATTTCTTCACAGCAGAGAGACAAAAAAATAACTTTGTACACCTTACATTACAATGCTATTTTATCAGAAATGAAGCAAAAATTTCCTATCGGAAATGAAGCAAAATTTAAACCTGCAGAACTCCAGATTAAAGTAATATCTTTTCTCCAAACCAGCAATAGTACATCTGTGGGACAGGCTCTTTGTACACTGAAAATTTCTGACCAAAACTGCAAACCATTTGGTAACTGTGGCGTAACAAAGAAATGACTCTCTTAAAATTCCCATTTCACAAATAGTGAAAATAACCCTTTTCTGTGGTTCCTTTTTCACAATTTGCAGAAAAAGAAAACTTCTTTTTTGCAAATTATGAAAAAGGATCCTGTTTCGTGATTCTTTTTTCGTGATTTGTAGAACAGGACTTTGGCATGTTAAAAAAAAATTACAAATAAACTATTGAAAAATAACCCCAGAATCGGATTCTAGGTGTCCTAATTAGGTAAACACAACCATTGTTTGCTTGTTTTTTTAACCAGGAGAGACACACTAAGCTGAAAGCTTGTTTACAGGTGAAATCTGGGATCACAAGGAAGTTAAGTGAATTGCTCAAGGTCACACACTATGCAAGTGGGGCTGTGGAATTCAAACCCAGGTCTCCAGGTTTGCATCTCAGAGCCTTAAACCAATGCACTATACTGCCTTCTACTGCCTCACTGTTGTGTACTAAACTCTTGTATTTTTTTCAGTTATTTAATTTTTTTGTCACCACTAACTGAAAACAAGATGGCGGCAGCATGGAAAAAGATTCCACATTTTCGGCAAAGGATCCCACATTTGCAAAAAAAGATTTTGCATTTCCGATAAAGAATCCTTTTTCAAGAAGGACATCTAACTGTCTCATATGAAATAATGGGAAACTTTGAAATTTAATAACTTTAAAATTTGATTAATATTTTTTCACCAAATCTTCATACATCACATTTGTGACCCAAGATCTTTGTACGTTACAAATGTCAGACCAAAATTCCACACCATTGTTGTACAGTGGTGTGATAAAAAATTTTACAAAAAATGGTAATTTCCACATATTTGGCACTCTGAATCTCAGCAGCCACAAATCTGACCAGAACAAAATGTGAAACATACAGAGATTTTTACTCCTTGACGGCGCATGCAACTTTGCATGCAAATCACTAGAATGGTTGCAAAGTTATTAAAGTGCAAAATATTAAGTTTAATATAAAAGTGAAGACTGCATCCTAACTATAGGAGTGAGACCACACCCCTATAATATATAATCCCTTTATTACAGGGGTGTGGTTGCACCCCTCTAGTTAGGGTTGAACCAGAACTTCTATGTTAAATTCAAAATTTTGTACCTTAATAACTTTGGCATTTCTTGACAACTTAGCCCGAAGTTTGGCATGTGCAGTCATTCTGCCAGTGTCTCAATATGTGCAAAGTTGAGTGATGGCATCTTGTATGTTTTTTGAGATATGGAGTGGTAAAATATGAGAAAAAAAAAACACTTTCTTGCCTTTTCTTAACATGCGATTTTTTGTCCTCATCTACAGCCCAGACAGAATGAAAATTTTTTTCTTGAAATTTTCAGGGATGATGGGGTGTGTGCCAAGGGTATGCCTTTGGATAATGTGGTGAGAAGATATCTCTCCATTTTTGAATAATAACAGTTTTTGTGATAGCTGCTAGATAGGCAGGTAAATGAAAACAGTTTGAACTGTTAATTGTTATGAATTTACTGTTCATGCTCAGAGAAATACTGGTTGTGCTTCCACTATCTTTTTTTTTTTTTAAATTGATTTCTAAAGAAATCCAACTTGGTAAGGGATGACCAAGACCTGTATTTAGGTCTCAGTCATGCCTAGTTCCATTATTGTATTACTATTTAAAAATTTTGAGGGCAAGTATGTCTTTTTGGGGAGACAATCATATTGCCTGTCACTCACTTAGTTAAGGATCAATCGATTAGAAAAAAAAAAAAAAAAAAACATTTGCAGTCCTTTACAGTTCAAATTTTACTGTTTGAACTGTAAAGACTGTGAACAGTAAAGGTCCATGACAGTTCAAACTGTCATAGCTCCCTGGTGTCTAGTTGTACCCCCATGCAATGATTTCCTTCACCTGAATAAAAAAATATATATTCCCTGGTAGTCTAGTGGTCCTCCTCTCCTGTTCCATTCTCTGATAGCTGTCCCCAATGTTTGTTTTTATTATCTCAGATAGTCATGTGGTCCCTCCCCCATTCTCCAATCACCATCCCCAATGTTTGTTTTTATATTCCGGTGTAGTCCACTGGTTCCGCCCCCATTCTCCTATCGCCATCCCCATATTAAATCAAATTTATTGGTATTCCAGTGGTCCCTCAACCCTCCCCCATTCTCCAATTGCCATCCTTTTGCTGCCTTATGTTCCTGGTGCCTAGTGACCATTGGTGTCCATCCCTAAATTAAAGAAAACCACTTTTTTTTGCCTGCCAAAAAAATGGTCCCTCGCTGATCAGCACTCCCCAACTCCACCTCCCATTCAGCATCCACAACACCACATCCCCTGGTACATCCCCAGTGCACCCTCCCTCACCTGAACAGGTCCTAGGCTCAAAATCCACTCTCCAATCAAAGGCATGTCTTGCTGCTGGAGCCAGTGACTCAAATGCAATTAAATGTACGTCAATGGGGTTTTCAACTTTGATGCATAAATCAACCATTTTTAGACATTTTGACACACAAATTTTCAATATGGCCTTTTGGGGACCCCACCTTATGAATAATATGATTGTCATTATATAGCTCCTGCCAAAAAGGAGATTTTGTGGTCAGTTTGTGAATTCACCTTTTGAGCAGGAACAGAAACTTTTCTCTGACCTTGTTCATGAGGTGGGGTCATAAAAAGGCTATGCTGAAAACTTGGGGTCAAAATATGTTAAAATGGCAGTTGTACCCATTTGTTGCAATTTTGCTACACACACACACACACACACACACACACACACACACACACACACACACACGGGACATTGGAAATTTGTTATATTTTGACCCCAAATTTTGAACATAGCCTTCTCATTACCCCACCTCATGTATGTCACAGCTGCCATTTTTCAAATCCTGGTCAAAATGTGTTTTCACACCTGTGGCAGGGAATGGTGTTGTGGTTGTGTGGAATTATGTTTTGGCAGGGATTCGAAAATTTTCTGTACTGAGTACATGAGGTGGGGTAATAAAATCACTGTGCTGACAGTTTGGTCACTGTTGTCCTATAAAGGGAAGTGCAGGACCCTTCCACAGCTTTATATATATATATATATATATATACACATATCTATGAAGGGATGGGAGCTCAGGGCCCACAGGTCCCTGCGCTCTCATATGCAAATAAGGCTACAATTAAACTTTGATTGACGATCCCAAGGAAGATTTCACTTCACATCCACTTCAGGGCTGGGGCAGTGGTTTTAGGGTTGGAAACCCTAACATCATATTTCCCTACTTTTGTAATTTTATCCTGAACCCTAACTGATCTATTAATGTAGTTTTCTGCAAAGAATATATGTTATTGGGGTGAGGTAGTGCCCTTATAATTTGGGTTGAGCTGTGGTTTCTATGTTAAACCTCAAATTTTACACTTTGATAACTTTGCAACCATTCAAGGAATTTGCACAACATTTTGAATGCACAGTCTCATATAGTACAGCTCTTGGTATGCCAAGTTTTGTTTTTGTTGGATTTTCAGATTCTGAGCTGCACATAGTGAAAAAATGTTGACAATTGTTATTTTTTGCTCTTTGGTTATCTTCACACTGCGTCCAGATGGTTTGAAATTTTCCTCTGACATTTTCAGAGTAGAAAGGACTTACTCACAAAAGTTTCTTTCACTGGTTTGGCAACAAAATACTAATCCATTCAAAAGTTACTTAATTTCAAAGTTTCAGGTTCTAAGCATGCTCAGTAAAGTCTTTTGGATAGCTTCCTGAAACGAAAAAGGAATTAGGGCCTCACAAAAAAGGATTATTTTTTTGTGAGGAACAATTATTTTTTTGTGATCTGCCATCTTGTTTTTCATTTTTTCAAACAAAAACATTTCAAAACTCTCCAAAATGATGTCTTACAGAGACACCAAAACATGTATCTTGCTCATTGAGACTTCATTATGTGAAGGATGTATTTTTGTAATGTTGAAATAACCCTGGACATTTTTTCACATTATTTAAATCATTTTTTGCAACTCACTAACATCCTTTATCGTGAATCCCTTTTTGTTCTCTCAAAAAAGGATTTAAAAATATCTGTAATCTTTTTCTGCAAGATGGATCCTTCTTTGCAAGAATGAAAAAGGATTTACTATAAGGGATCCTGTCTCATGAGAAAGGATTGGAAAAAACCTAAGTCCAAAATCCTTTCTCGTGAGTCAGGATCCCTTCTCACAAGAATGAAAAAGGATTCACGAAAGTATCCAGTCTCACAAATAAAGATGGAAAAAAAGTCCAAAACCATTTTCAGTGAGACAGGACCTTTTTTTTGCTAGAATGCAGATGAACTCATGGTAAAGGATCCATTGTCATGAACAAGGTACCCCCACCCTCTAGTCCTGCCCCACTCACCATTAATTTGTAAATAATAGCCTAGGTGTCTAGTGGAACCTCCCAACCCTCCAATTAATATAACTATTTTGTATGTATTATCATTGGTGTCCAGTGGTACCCCCCTCCCATGCCCAACCCTGTTAAATGTTTTTTCTCTCTGGTGTCTAGTGGTGCCCCCCAACATCACATGTTCCAATTATCCTGAAAATAAGAAAGCAGTCTCATAATGTCATTTTTTTAATCTGTAAAAAGAAAAAGGCCACCGCTAATGCTCACTGCCCACCACCCATCTTCCCACTGTGCATCAAACACTCTGCACCCCCCTAGATACCACACACACCCTCACTCACCTGAACAGGTACTGATGATGAGATCCACTCTCTGATTAAAGACAGGTCTTGCTGGAACCAGTGATTGCTGTATGAGAAATAAGGTAACTGCAGTTCAGTGTATTTCAAGGGGATTTCTGATCACAGTTACCTTAATCCTCAGACAGCAGTCAGTTCCAGCAGCAAGACGTGCCTTTGATCATAGAGTGGATCTTCAGAGTGGGACTAGCTCAGGTGAGTGAGGACATGTGGTAGGGTCCTGGGGGTACAGTGTGGTGGGTGCACAGTGGGAGGTTGGGTGGGGGTGTGATCACTGGTGGAGTTTCTTTTTTACAGGTTGAAAAAAACAAGACATTGAGGGATTGTTTTTTCATTTTCAGGATAATTGGGACATGTGAGAGTGAGGGTGCAAAAGATACTCTTACATAGCCAGAATCCAACATGTTCAGGACTTTGAAAACCATCAAGCAAATCTTGATGGATATATTCCATCCAACCGGTGGTCAGTGGAGATCATGCAGCATGGGCATGCTATGATCGAAAGTGCTTGCACCAGATACCAGCTTTACCCATGACATTTAGCACCAGCAGCAGATGGCACACCAAACCTCCTGAAAATCCCTATATAAAGATGGCTACAGTAGTCAAGATTGGAAATCACAAAGCATTGTTAGTTCAACAGTGGTAATATATATAAGGTTGCACTAACCTATGTAAATCAGCATTTAAAAATAGCCCCATAGACATACATGTGTCATACCCCCACGCTGTCCCTAGATAGACATCACAAAATGTCTGGGTGTGGGGGTGGGGCTGGCAGATTGGGAAGTGGAAAGGCTTAGCATGTTGATTTCTTTTTTTTTCTATTATTTCTTTATGGCACTTTTTCCCTGTTGTTCCCATCCTCCTGCCCTTGTGTCCTTAGTGAGAGTGCACACATGTGTAGGAAGGCACATGCCACACACTGAGGGATGCCCTACCCTACTGGTCACCCAACCCACCTGTGCCACCACTGGACCTCCATCTGGTGACAACAGAACTGTGGGAGGGTGACCTCCCTCCCGGGAAAGGAGAGCCACCACTTGATCCTGCTTCCACTCCTGCCCCTGTTCCAGCACCCCGACAACACAAGGATGTTCCTTAACCTGGGTTGCCGGCATGACATGAGGTGTGGTGTCCAGTGCCTCAACCCTCAGTGCCACCTGGACAGCAGCACACCACTTTCTTTGGCCAATTTATGATCCCTTTCCTCTCACGGGGGCTAAAATAAAAATTTAATTTTCTATTAGAATGACTCATACTAGAGTCAGGAAAGCCACCGTGGGTTCCCAAATCCCCACTTTTTTCAAGCTTGGAATCTCAGAACATTTTTTTAGGGACATGGTTAGAAATTTTAATACTAGACTATACGTTTTACCAGCTTTAAGGAAATCTGGTCTTGGACCTGCAGATTTGGTGTTTTATTATTGCACAGTAGTGAAATCTGTTTTTGATTATGGCACCACTGTCTGGTATGGTGGATTAACAATGTCTGATATTAAAGATCTAGAAAGGGTGCCAAAAAGGACATGAGAATTATCTTAGGCAAAGAAGTAAAATATGAAAATTCACTGCAAATACATAAATGTGAAAATTTAAGCTCTAGGAGGGAAAATCTTTTTTAAAAAAAACTTTTCTATCTGATCCTACTTACAGGTTTCACAGTATTCTTCACCAGAAATGTGCCATGGATTATAAATTGCATACCCAGGTTTGGTGGAAGAAGCCCTTTGTGAAGAGGTTGTATTTAGAGTCCTAGCTTATGAGATATTTACATATTGTTTGAAATGAGTATGCTATGTATTGATGCTAAATGAGATACTGTATGTGTTAACATTAAGGTGTAACGTGCATACTATTCTTTGAAATATTGTATTAGGGTTTTTATAATGTATAATTTAATGTGCTTGTTTAAATGCAAATATTTTTATATAACTGGTGAACTGTATTGAACTTCAGCCTTTCCAGTTTACTCTTTTGGTTGTAATTGTTTTGTTTTTTTTTAAATAAATTACATAGAAAGAAAAGTTGCTGTCAGATAAGGATTTCTTGGCCCACCCAGACTGCCCCTCTTTCACTGCAGACCATACCTAATCTCTGACTACCTCCCCTGCCCTGTTTCCCTGCTTAGATTCCATAATGCCTATCCCATGTATGCTTGAAGCCCACCACTGTATTCAGCCCCACTACCTCTGCTGGAAGACTGTTCCATGCATCCACCATTCTTTCAGTAAAGAAGTACTTCCTCACATCCCTTCTAAATTCCCCCTTCCAGCTTCAGTGCATGCCCCCTTGTTCTCATGCGCCTTCTCTTCTAAAAAATACTCCCCTCCTGTACTTTGTTCGACCTCATGAGATATTTTTAGGTCTCTATCATATCCCCCCTTTTCTCCTTTCTTCCAGGTTGCACATATTGAGATTTCTTAGTATCTCCTCATAGGGCTTCTGATGCAACCCCTGTACAATTTTAGTTGCCTTCCTCTAAACAGCTTCTATCCTATGTCCTTCTTGAGATGTGGTCTCCAGAACTGGACACAGTACTTCAGGTGGGGTCTCACCAATGTTATGTACTGTGGCAACACGATCTTCCTCCTTCTGTTGATGCTACCCCTCCCTATGCACCCAGTCATCCCACTGGCCCTACCTACTGCCTTGCCAAACTGCCCCTTCCACCTTGAGGTTATCAGATTTGATTATGTCTGGGTCTGTTTTCTATTTGGTAAACATCAGTACCTTCCCCCCATGTTATACTCTGTATCTGAGTTTCTGTGCCCTAGGTGCATGATTTTGCCATTTTTCACATTGAAACTCAGCTGCCATACCCTCAATCACTCCTTGAGTTTTTTCAGGTCTTTGCAGATTCTTTCTAACCCCTCTGGGGTGTCCACCTTGTTGCAGATTTTTGTGACATCTGCAAAAAGACATGCCTTTCCTTCCAGCTATTCTGCAATGTCACTTATAAAGGCATTAAAGAGGACTGGATCCAGTACTGACTGAGCCCTGAAGTACCCCGCTGGTTGATCTCCACTCCCCTGAGTGAATGCCTTTAACTGCTACCCTCTGCTGCCTATCAAGCAAACCATTTCTTACCCAATTTAACACCTTAGGACTACCCCAAATTTCCCAGCTTCCTAATGACCCTTCTAGGTGGAACTGTGTCGAAGGCCTTGCTGAAATCTAAGTAGGTAACATCAACTGTCTAACCCTGATCTATTTCCAAGGTCACCCAGTCAAGGAGATCTATCAGGTTTGCCTGACATGACCTCCTCCTATGAATCCATTCTACCTCAGGTCTTGCAACCCAGTTCTTTGCCAGCTTCAGCTAGCTAATTTTTTAATTTGTCACACTGAATTTGTCTCTGTACTTTATCCAAGTTCTTATGAACTGAAGGCAGCATCAAATGTCCACAACCATAGAAAAGAGCTCATAATGGCCAATGAATATCCAAAATTAGATGCTTTATTGTAGAAATACCATAAAAATCCAAAGATAATCCCAAGGAGCAAAAACAGATCAAAAACCACTGTTCGGCTTCAGAATGCGCTTTCGGCTTGAAAACGTTTGACTGAACACCTGACTGTTATGGGGAGGGGTTAGCCACAAGCCAAATGGCAATTGTTGATCTGTTTACTCCCTTGGACTATCTTTGAATTTTTATGGTATTTCTACAATAAAGCATCTCCTTTTGGATATTCATTGGCCATTGTGAGCTTTTTTCCACGGTTGTGGACACTTGACGCCGACTTCAGGTTGTAAGTACTTTGCATTTTCCCTGTTGAGCACCTGTGTATTCAGGAGTAGCCACCTTCCTGACTTTTGCTTTGGTCAAGTTCTGATAGTACAACAAGTCCAAGAGTATTTGTCTGTAACTAATAAGCGGACCTGTTGCATGTGATTTTACAATTTAAATCCACTGTGTTTACTGTATTGCGATTTACCTTTGCACTACATGTAACTAGTACAATATAACACCATTCAACTGGAAGTTGGAGGGGTCACAGAAAACATTTTGATAAACAGGATTGCAGTCAGATAACTGGGGTTTGCATGTTGTACAGTGGTACAAAACAGTGAGACACTCTTAGCAAGCTCAATATCAAAATGCTTTACTGTGTACAGGTTAAAAAGTTTAATATTGGCATAGATCTCAGAGCCAGAAGTGAGTGTTTTCTCATTGAATAACTTCCAGTAACTCCCATCTCATCTGCATTGTACAGTTGCTACTCAGTCAGCCCCTCACTCTCCATAATTTAACACAGATTCTGGTGTAAAAGTACAATTCTTTTAATGGATGATGACAGGCTCTCTCCTGCAATTGAAAGCTGCAAAATGCCTTGACAATGTTTAAATCTGTTGAGCCATCCTTCGCGCTTGGCAAATGGCCTGTCCACACTCAACTACTGATGGAAATGATGAACTTTCTCTTTAGGGATGGTGCCTGATATGGAGGTACCCTTGCTCCAGTTCTGTATAAACCACATGCAGACAGCCTTATCCAGGGCTTCATCTCTACATGTGTGCATAGTTTTGCAGTTTTCAGGTTTAACCCCTAAATCCAAGAAAGCAACAAAATCCTGTACCGTATCCTTAGCTTTTCTAATGTTACATATATTGTACCAAAATAGCGTGCCACATCCATCATCTTCTCACTCAACTCAAGACACTCCAAAACATAAACTTTCTGTGTAACAGTACGTCCAGCATAGATTGATTATGCTTGGTCTTTTTCCAAATTCTGTTAAACACCAACACAGCAGCTACAGTAACTGACATTAACACCCCCCCCCTTGAAAGAGCTTTCTATTGAGAGTATAATTAGCTGTTAGCAATTAACAAGTGATAATGCATTACTCATTACCACTCATTACTGATGGCAGAGGGCTAATATGTGTCAGGTTCCAGTGATCATTGTATGTAATGCAGGGGATAACACTCAGTTTCAGATAGCTGAGGGTTTCAGATTTTCCGTGTTCAGACAAATGGGGATATACAGTATCTACATGTAAACTGTCTATGTAGTCCATGTAATTAATTCAGGGTTGCTACTGAGAAAAGGGACAGCTTGTCTCACTGAACCTACCAAGTTAGCAAAATCCAACTAAACAAATACATGCATACATACATGAAAAATAACTAAATAAATTGTAACCCAATGGATTAAAGGTACTCCACAATCATTTCCTTCTGAAGTGACTCCACTAGCTTCCCCGTCACTGATGTCAGACTGACTGGCCTGTAGTTGCCAGTCTCCTCCCTGCTACCACTTTTATGAAGTGGGACTACATCTGCCCTTTTCCAGTCCTCTGGAATCACTCCTGTTTCCAATAACCTATTGAAAAGAGCTGTCAGAGATAAAACCAGTACCTCTCTGAGTTCCCTCAACTCCCTTGGGTGTACCCCATCTGGACCTATATCTTTGTCCACTTTAATATTTGCAAGTCCTTTAAGTAGGTTCTTCTCTGTAAATGGACTTGTATAGACCTCTCTTTCCCCATGTTCCTTCTGCTTTCATGCAGTCCATGTTCCTTCTTCTTTCCACTGTGAAAACAGAATGGAAATATCCAGCAGGAATATCACCTTTTACCTGATCTTCCACTGCACAGTCTCGTCTGTCCTTTTTAACCTCACAATCCTCTTCTTGTCTTCCTCTTCTCACTTACATACCTTTAGCTAATCCTTTGGCTGTCCTGTCCTTGGTTTGCACTTTTGCACTCCTCACTGATTTCCCTGCTTCCCTTTGCCTTTTCTGGTACACTTTCCTGTCTTCTTTCTTCTGTGTCTCTTGGCACTGTCTGAAAGCTATCCTTTTAGCCTTAACCTTTTTGGCCATTTCCTTTGAGAAACCATAGCAGTCTCTTCTTCCTGTTGTTTTTGCACACTTCTTTTTTGAAGAGGTTTGTTGCCTTTGCTATGGCATTCCTTAAATTGGCCCACTGTTCCTCAACAGACCATGACTATTCCCACCTGCTAGGTGGTCACTAAGGCATTCACACTTTTTTTCAGAAATATGCCCTCCTGAAGTCCATGACCCTCCTCTTTATGTGGTTTGCTTCTGTTGCTCTCCTTATGCTGAACCACACTGTATGGTGACCACTGGTCCCAAGGCGGCCCCTCATCATGACTTCTTAGTACTGTTCCTGTAAGTGAGCACCAGCTCCAGTATTGCTTCATCATGAGTGGGCTCCTTGACTAGTTGCCTGAGAAACAACCCCAGCAGGGATTCCAGGATATCCCTCTTCTGGCTCAGGCTATGGCTTGGAGGCTCCAACCTACATCCAGCAGGTTGAAGTTCCCCACTGGCAGCACCTTCCCTTTTTCCTGCCATTGTGCTACATAAGAACAGTTCTGAGTAGCTTAAGAAGATTAGAAGCAAGAACATTAGGGATGGAAAGTGAAGTTTCAATAATTGTTTAAGAGAGTAGTTTGATTGGAGAGGCAGAATTGAGGTGACAGGATCCCAGGAGAGAGGGAAGACAGAAGGAGAAAACAGTTTGCCTGATAGAAGTTCTGCAGTGGGGGACAACAAAGGATTAACAGTCAGCAGAATGACTAACTGAATCTGAAGAAGGAAGAGAGGAGACAAGAAAGATAAGGAGGAAGGGAGGTGAACCAGTACTGTATTTAGAGACAAAGAGACACAGTGTGAGAGACAATGATATACAAGTTGAGAGAGAGAAAGGTTGTGGTGCAGAGATCATTGATGGCTGAGTGGGGAAGCCCTAGAAGCAAAAATACACAAATCTTGGAATTGAGGGTCCAGTCTTTTGTGAGAAGAAAACACAAAGAATCAATAATTATCAGTTGGTGATCTAAAAATGATATTTGATGATTAAATCATGATACAGATGATGGGCTGATTACCAATTTAGCTGGGCAGCAGACCTGTGAAGAAACTGCTCACAAGGATTCTGGTTTAAAACCCCTTATATTTATTCACAGAAACAACAATGATGCACCACAAATACAGAACAGCAAGAGGAAGGAGGTGCTGTTAGAACTTTACTACTCTACTGGGACTAAAGAACTAGAACTAGAACTCTACAACTGGAACCTTCAAATTAGGGTAAACACAAACAAACAAGCAAAAAAGGAGTTAGTGTCTTTGAGCTGGGTGAAGTGAATTGTTATATGTGCAGTTAGCTAGGTGAAGAAGGACACTGTGAATTGGGGGGATGGCTTAGGCAGAAGGAAGCCTGGTGTTTTGGATTTAAAAACTGCCCTAGATAGCTTTTGGAAGAGAACAGCAAGAGGAAGGAGGTGCTGTTAGAACTTTACTACTCTACTGGGACTAAAGAAATAGAACTAGAACCCTACTACTGGACCCTTCAATTTAGGGTAAAAACAAACAACAAAAAAAAGAGTTAGCGTATTTGTCTGAGTTGGGTGAAGTGAATTGTTATCTGTGCAGTTAGCTAGGTGAAGAAGGAAACTGTGAATTAGAAGGAGTGGCTTAGGCAGAAGGAAGCCAGGTGTTTGGATTTAAAAACTGCCCTAGATAGCTTTTGGCAGAGAACAGTAAGAGGAAGGAAGTGCTTTTAGAACTTTTCTATTCTATTGAGACTAAAGAGGGGTGGAACAACAATAGGGAAATATCAAAACTGCCATCACAGAGGCAACAAGCCTTTGTGTGAAGCACATAAACAAATCAAAATGAAAGAAAAAAACACTATGGTTCTCAAAAGAGGTTGCGAGGAAGGTTAGGGAGAAAAAGATAGCATTTAGGAAGTATAAGGGAACACAGAAGGAGCAGGACAGAGAACTGTACCAGTTAAAGCAGAAGAAAGCAGGGAAGGCAGTCAGAATAGCAAAGGCCCAAACCAAAGAAAAGAGAGCCAACTGGGTTAAGACGGGGGATAAAACCTTTCGTAGGTACATTAGGGAGTGAAGAAAGACAAAGGAGGGGGATAGTGAGGCTGAATAAAGGGACGGTGGGTGGGCAGATAGGGATAGTGAAAAAGCAGAGATACGGAATGAATACTTCTGCTCAGTATTCACAAAAGAAGAGGAGAGGAAGTACCTAATGCAATCAACAGAAGCACTCTGGATAGGTGGGTCGATCTCAGTTCTTTCAGAGAAGAAAGGGTTCTGAAAGAACTCTTAAAACTGATAGTGGACAAAGCATTGGGGCCTGACAGGATTCACCCCAGAATTCTAAATGAACTAAGGGGAGAACTAGTGACACCACTGACTACCCTTTTTAACAAATCAGGGGAGGATGGTGTGGTACCTGAGGACTGGAGGAGGGCAGATGTGATTTCTCTTCACAAAAGTGGGAGTAAGACAGAGGCAGGAAACTACAGACCTGTCAGTTTGACCTCAGTGGTAGGGAAAATGTTGGAATCACTTCTGAAGGAAAGAACTGTTGAGTACTTAAAGGCCAGTGGGGCACAGGACCCAAGGCAACATGGATTTGCAGCAGGAATATCATGTCAGACTAATCTAATTGATTTCTTTGATTGGGTAACCAAAGTAGTAGACCAGGGAATGGCTGTGGACATGGCCTACCTAGACTTTAGCAAGGCATTTGACACAGTCCCACACAAAAGATTAACTCATTGTCTCCTAGCAGATGCCTGTAGTCATCAGTAAAATACACTGGTGTGTCCTGAGGACACCTACAGAAGTCAGCTACTGACTTCCTGTGTGCCCTTGCAACGTCTGGAGACATCACTTATATATTTTAATATATAATATAACAGAATATGATATATATTTGATTGCACAGCTCTGTTGGAAAGGTAATTTTGTGCTGAACAACTTTGCCACTGATGTTTTGTGTATATCATGTATACTTTAAGAGTTATTCGCATTTGCTTATGGTATGGTGTGTATGGCTTATGTTGCCTATTTTGGTGAAAAAAATATTTTTTTTGTTGCTGTTTCATCCAGCATAGAAAAAAAAATACATATTATTATTTGCATGCTACCATTGGAAAGGTAATTTTGTGCTGAGTAACTTTGCCATTCATACTTTGCATCTAGCACTTACAGTTCTTGAGCTATTAGGATTTGTTTGTGGCATGCTGACTATAGCTTGATTTTGCTTAGTAAGAACCATGATTCACTGTTAACAGTATACAGGAGACAAGTGGTGTAACTTCAGAGAGCTCCTGTGGAGGCAATGAGTTAATAAACAAATTAACCAGCCTGGGAGTGGGTCCCAGGGTGGTAGCCTGGGTAAAACATTGGCTGGACAACAGGACACAGAAGGTAATAGTAAATGAAGTCCACTCTGAAGAAAGGGTGGTTACTAGTGGGGTACCGCTGGGTTCAGTACTGGATCCATTCATTTTTAATGTCTTTATAAGTGACATTGCAGAGGGACTGGAAGGAAAAGTATGTCTCTTTGCACATGACACAAAGATTTGCAACAGGGTTGATACACAAGGGAGGGGGTGGAAAGGGTGAGAAGGGACTTGGCAAGGTTGGAGGAATGGTCAAAGGTATGGCAGCTTGGATTCAATGCAAAGAAGTGCAAAGTAATGCACCTGGGAAACAAAAACACAGGGGAAGAGTACACAATGGGGGGGAGGTAGTAACAACAACAAAAATGGAAAGGGACCAGCAGGTAATCATATCAGATGACCTAAAGGTTAGCAAGCAATGTGAGAAGGCAGTAGGTATGGCTAGGGGGATACTGGGATGTATAGAGAGAGGCATCACCAGTAGAAAACAGGAAGTTTTCATCCCTTTGTACAGACAGTTGGTGAGACCCCATCTGGAGTACTGCATCTAGCTCTGGAGACCCCATTTCCACAAGGACATAGACAGGATGGAGGCAGTCCAGAGGAGGGCAACTAAAATGCTGCAGAGTCTGCAACAGAAGCCATATGAGGAAAGACTAAAGGAGCTCAATATGTATACCCTTGAGGAAAGGAGGGAGAGGGGGGACATGATAGAAACTTTTAAGTACCTCAAGGGAATCAACAAAGTCCAAGATGGTAACATCTTTAAGAGAAAGACATGTGCAAGAACAAGGGGACACAATCTGAAGATAGAGGGAGGACAGCTCTGGGGCAATGTGAGGAAGTATTTTTTCACACAGAGGGTGGTGGATGCATGGAATGGCCTTCCTGAGGAGGTCATGGGGTCAAAAACAGTGGGGGAATTCAAGAATGCATTGAACAGACATAAGACAATTCTTTTGGGAGGATAGGAAGAAATAGACTGTTGGTTAACTAGGATCTGCAGCTTACTCCGTAGGTAGGGAAATGGGCAGACTAGGTTGGCCAAGCAGTCCTTATCTGACATCAACATCTATGTTTCTGTGTCTGGTGCAGAACTGTTGAGACATAAAAAGATGAAAGGAATTGGAAGTTGAAAATGTTTGCGTTTTGTTTTAATTGTATCAAAACTGTTGTCTAAATGTGTAGTACAACCTTCTGTCACTCCAGCACTGTACTATATAAGATATATGATTCTACTAGCAGTCAGGATCAGCATACACACAGTCTGTTCATTACAATGGCACTCACTCCTACAACACACACACATCCACTCTTACTGTATAGTACTCATGTCTATGCAGTTCATCAATATCTTGCATATAAAATTAATCCTTGAATTTCACTTGCATAATTTTAATGAACCAATTTTCTATAAACATAGATAAAACTCTCCTATGAATAATAATTAAATAAACCATGTTCAGATATACTCGATTCAGTAATTAAAACCTCTGCAAAAATGCTTAAATATTACAACTGAGAAAAACAAATCAAATTGACTGAATTGGAATGCAACATGAACATTACCATATAATTTACAATAAATCAAAGAATGGTAATGTATTTACATCTAACTAAAATTATGGGGCAGCATCCCAAAGGAACCTATTATTCATTTTACATTTCTTTCTCATCTCTAGTCCTGAAAATGCAGAATTCTATAACAATTATGCATTGTTTTTGAATGCAGCACTTGCACAGAGCTTCAACATTTGTTATTCAAGTCTCAAGATTCAAGCCCAAGCTATATTCAAATTATGTCACACATACGAGCTAGTCATAACTATTTGTTTCATTTATACAACAGTAGTGGTGCTACATCTCACTAAATAGATGGTGTTATTGTAGTTGATGACATACAGTACCCAACAGGAATGTAACATATACAAATGAATGGGCCTACTCCCAGTCATTATGGGTGATGGAAGATAATTGAGGGGCACACTGCTATGCAGTTTAGTCATCATCCATGTGTGCATTCACAAATGTCTTATTTAATTAAGGGTGGAGTCTCCTCTCAGACTGAGTTAAAATGCCAGTGAGATAGTTAGATTTCCATATATATCCATGACTACAAAAGGGGTCTGAACTGCTACCATGCTGGTTAGTATGTCTGACTCACACAGACTGGCAGGACTGTATAACCTGTTAAGGATAGCATGCTTAAACCATGGTCAGCCAAAGTTCAACCACAGGTTGACCATGGTCAAAAACCATGATCATCAGTGCTTTTCACCATGCTTCTGACCATGTGTGATTATCGTTAACCATGGTTGGGAAATGGCACCAAAGGCAGCCATTTTCATCTATGGCCAAAACATGCCATAGGCAATGACAATGGTCATTCATTGTCAACAATAATTAAAACAATATCTCAAAGGGTTAAGTGACCATAGTCATGGTCAACAATAATCAATACAAGTCCTTACAGGGTTGCATAACAATGGTCATCCATGGTTGTAAGATTCAGACATCTCCTATATAATAAAACAATTTTATACACAGATTAGGTTATCTCATTTTTTTTCCAACAACCTTATCATTCAGCAATGAAGACATATTATCTATATTTTGAACTAGCTTTTATTTACGTACACATTGCTGCTGTTGTCCATCTTTCTAATTGAGTCCCTCTGGTGTATAGTGATATGAGAGGCTCAATATGAGTGACTCAATAATACCGCTCGAACTGAGAGCGAGTGGCAGAAGAGAGATATATGTGCTGTAGAGCAAGTGTAGCACTGATCTGCACTTGCTACAGAAGGATGTGAGATGTTGTTTGGCCAAGCCCTGCCAAGCTGGCTATTTACAGTAGTGTAGTGGTGTAAGCCACTGCCACTGAAGCCAGCAGACCCGGGTTGGGGTCTCACTGTAGGAGAAAAATTTTTAATTTTTTTTTAATGTTCCTTTCCCCATGGGTCCGTGCCCCCCCCCCACATGGAACTGATTATATTAATTTTGGGATGCACGGGGAGCTTGCTCCCCACACAGGGGGGGGGTTGTGGGTACTTCCCACCCCACATAAAATGTTTTTATTGTTGTTTTTGTTGGAAAACTTAGCGACTGTCACTGTTTGCAGTGGTCATTCTGATGTCTCTTGCCCTTTTGACATTGAATATAT
Organism: Neoceratodus forsteri; assembly: GCA_016271365.2. Classification (NCBI taxonomy): domain Eukaryota; kingdom Metazoa; phylum Chordata; order Ceratodontiformes; family Ceratodontidae; genus Neoceratodus; species Neoceratodus forsteri. Next base: position 916,364,727 of record CM057455.1, on the reverse strand, counting down.
TTTGCGGTGCTGTTTTTGGTTGATGAGATAAAATTCTTGCCCTTATCACATAAAATCGTCCCTCCTTATTCATATCTAATAGAATGACTTAATAACTGTTTATACCATCATATAACTATATTATTTTCAGATCTGGGCCAGATATTGAAAAGTGTGTACTGGTGCTAACAGGTGTTTGCCCACATTAACCTGGTATTGTGCCAAGTTTTTGGGTGGGGTCTGTATTCAGAGACCTTTGTGGCAGGTGTCACATCAAAAGAGCAAAGCAAAAACAGTGCATGTAAAGCAGTGAATACAAAACAGTGCTTGTTCTTTAAGCAACCTGGTATTTATAGCACTTATGTCAGCACCAACCACTTTCTCCAACTCACTGAGTTGCGACCCCAGAGTAAGAAACAGTAAAAAAATACCCTCCCAATTGTGTCCCCCACCCTGAGTTCCATCCCCCAACCCTGGGACAGTGAATCCAATCGGAAGTTTCACAGTCCTTGCTTGGAGCTGTTTTTCAACTCTTGGTTTTCTGTTTTGCTGTTTTGCCATCACTGTTATTCAACGGCAAGGTTTTGTGGGCACGACTTTCACATGGAACCTTTGTGACATGGGCTAAACCCGTTAGCACCTGAACACTAACATAATGTTCTGCCTATGCAAATGGTTACCCCCAAATACAGGTGTAGCAGAAATTTCAAAAGTTTACAAAGGTGGTAAATCGCACCCAAGACGGCATTGTTTACCACATCCAAAAATCTAGTTTTAACTGGGCACAGAGCCCTGGTGGTGGGACAGCTTTACTATAGGAGTCCATCCCCATTTGCTTGCCCTGTGGCAGGCAGATGTCTCCCTGGTGTGTAGTTGCACCAGCCACCCTGTATTGTATACTGTACATGCACTCACAGCAGCTCATACAGTGGCCAGCCATGGAGTTCAGATGAGGGCTGTGCTGGTCATCATAGAGGGATGCACTGCCTGGTAAGGGGAGGTTCAGTTCTGTGCTGTGTGAGGCCTTGTTGAGTGGGAGGAGCCACTTGACAGCTAATATGTGTGATGCATTTGTTCACCGGCATTCTGGGGCAGGGGTAGGGGTACCACTGGATGCCAGGGATTTTACATGCAATATGAGCTGGGAAATCAGGGTGGTGGGGGTGCTGCCAGACACCAGGATTATGGTGATACTCAGCTAGATGGATGATCTGGCAGTGGGGGTGCCACTGTGCACCACGGACTATAGTGCAGTCAACAGGATGGGTGCTTGGGGGGTTGCCACTAGACACAAGAATACATATTTCCATCAAGAGAACATGTGTGGAGCCTCCAGACACCAAAGACTACATTCACAACACAGAATGTTTTTTGGAGAGTGGGGGGTCCTGTTAGCCACCAGTGAGGGGTGTAGTATTTGGGACAGGTGCTCAGAGGGTAGGGGTGCCACTAGCTACCAGGGAATCCATAAAACTAATGGGGACAGGGGATCTGAGGGTGAAGGGTGCCACTAGACACCAGTCACTCATGTCGACAGACCCAGATGGGGGACTGTAGGTTGGATGGGTCCCACTAGATACCAGAGACTCATGTTTACTAATCAGGATGGAAGACTGGAGGGTGGGGGGGGTGCCACTATACACAACAGCATCATGTAATACAATTGGGGAGGGAGATATGAGGGTGGAGGGTACCATTAGACACCAGTTCATCAATACAACTGGGACAGGGGAATGGAGGGTGAGGATACCACTAGACATCACGGCATCATGTAATATAACCAGATGGGGGATTGGAAGATAGCGGGTGCCACTACTCACCAGGGAGCCATCTGCTGGATGGGCAAATAGGACAGGTGGTTGCAGTACAGTTGTCCCACCACCAGGCCTTTGTGACACGTTAAGACTAGGTTTTTGGAGGTGGTAAATAGTGTTGCATTGGGTACCATTTACTACCAATGCAAACCTTTGAAACTGCCACTGCACCCATATGCAGGGGGTGACCCCCACATTTGCATGGGTGCAGCATTATATTAGCATTCAGTTGCTAATAGGTTAAATCCATTCCACAGGGGTCTCTGAATATAGACCCCAAACCAAAACTGGCCATAACACCTGATTAGTGCAGGGGAAACACCCATTAGTATCTTCACTAACTTGTTAATATCTCTGAGTTATCATAGTGATTTTGAATGTTCAAGTAATTACTTGCTTATTTGCTTTGTGTAAACCTTACTATTTCTTCTTAGAAAATGGGCATCAAGAATCGAGTCTCCTGATTGGCTGTTGGGTCTGGCAGAGCCCTAGTCTATGTGGCAACAGACCCTAGCCAATAACCAGTGCCACTGTAAGTGCCCCATCACTCAAATCAGGCAGCCATAGAATTTTGACAGCTGTCAAAACCGCCATTGTTTCCTCTCATAGCGAAACTGAAATGTCAGACGACATACCTGTACGAAAGCTGGGCGCTCTTCCTACTACCAAAGGAAGCCACAATAAACAAATCTCACTAACGTAAATGGCAGTGTGCAGACCAAATTAATTCCAGTGTCTAAAGTCCATTAGCGAGCGGCGGTACCTCAATTCAGCCACTCAGCATGCGGAGAGCACGGCAGTTTCTTAGTTTCCATACGCTGGATGGGCGTCCATCTGCGGTATGGAAAATGAAGAAAATACGGTCCTCTAACACACAGCAGTGTTATCAAAGGTAGCGCTCTCTTGCTCTGTTGCTCAAGTCATTCAGTTTGCAGCCCATAACACGCATCGAATTGGACGAAAAGAATAAAAAACTAAGAAAATGTCAAGAACATTTTCAATTACATTAGTACTGTTTCCATCGTCACTCCATCCCATACCTAGGGTTTTGTTAACTGTAGGAACCTGAACTGAAACTAAGTAAGACAAACAAGTTAATAGAAAGGAAGGAGAACACCATGTTTTGATTAATTTTCACACAGCCTTTCTTGATTTTTTTTACAAGCCTGTCTCAGAGTGAGGTCAAAATTCATAGGGACAGGCAGCAGCATATCCTGGTCAGTGCTTCACAGCAATTAGTGACTGTGGAAAGAATACTATAAAGAGCTACAAAAGGAAGTTGATATTCTGTGTGAGCCCTATTCTTTAATTTCTTTTACTTTCATTTGGTACTTTTACTAGTCAGAGGGAGGAAGGAGAACAGTAGTACAGAATTTCCAGTAGGACACAATTGCCCACCCTAGGAAAAATGCAAAAACACAAATGTAATGCAAGTGGAGAACTATTTTATCTCCAAACATATTTTAAACTAATATTGCACTAACTTTTTAAAATTAAACTAATTTTTTTACAGTGCCATTTCTAAGTGCAATAATACCCTCCAGGAGTGGGACGAGTGTGCTACACTGGACCTTCAGGGGCTATAAGGCCCTCCGCCTGTGGCGTCGGGCCTCATTACGCCCCTGGGCGGTCCGGTATAGCACAATACCGCCCACCCTGGAGGGTATTATTGCTTACATAAATTGTACAAAAATGCTAGATTGTGATCATTTACATGAGCTTAATGTGCCAAATTATTTACCCTGATATGCAAATAAATGATGCAAATATGGTTGCTCTCGTGATCGTGGACAAACCATGGTCAAACTTGGATGAATCATGGTTAACCATGGTTGACCATTGTGTGTCCAGAACATATAGAAAACATACTGAGAAAGGCTTTACTATATGCTGTAGATAAAATTAACAAATCAAAAAAATGTATAAGCAACTTTCTCTATTTTAAATTTAGTAAAATATTAAAATGAATGTGTTCATGTACTTAGACAAATGGTTTGGGAATGGTTATGGTCAATCATGGTCAATCTTGCTTAAAAAATGACCATGGTTGACTATACTTTGACTATGCTAGACTGACAATGGTACCTATGCACAACGGGGCAGAAGAGGCATGCCACAGGTGCATACTTCATCCACGGAGCTCCATACCTGTGGACAGGTACACACCAGGTGGCATTCATGACAGCCAGACACCTGTCCCTGGCTCTGCCCCCCCCGGCACGCAGGTTTTTGTGGGGCGGATGGGGGGGGAAGAACAGCGGACCCAGGCAGGCATCCAGTTGGATGCCTGGCCAGGTTCCCCCAGTGGATCCTATATGTGGTGGGATGCGTGTTGGATGCATGCCCCTGCAGATCAGATGGCTGGTGGCTGTGCAGGTGTGGGGAGGGCAATGTCACTGGTCATCCCGGGAGGTGGCACCAGGGCATAGGTATGGGGTTCAGGGTTGTGTTGACGGTACTAGTGGGGCACTGAATCTCAGTGCATGCCCAGAGGGGCCGGGGTCAGTGTTGGGGATGTCTACATCCCGGGGCCAATGCCACTACATCTGTATGTGGGGGGGGTGTATGTCTGGCATTGGGATGGGGTACAGCTGCGAGGTGGGTTGGGTGGCACTGGGAAGGCAGTGTGGACTGGTACTGGAGACCTGCTGATGGGGGATGGTGGCCATCCGCCTGGACCAGGCAGTGGTCTGTGTGAGCAGGGCATGTAGGGGAATTACAGCAGGGTTCTCCCTGGTGTACCCTGCACCCACCTCCACACCCTGGTGGGCAGCACTACATACCGTAGTGCAGGGCACGTAGTGCTGGCATGCCCCCCCCCCGCCTGCCCCCGGCATGTTGCTGTCTGTGTTGCCAGGGGATCAGGCAAATAACTGCACTCCACACCAGTCGTGAATGCCGCATGAGGTCCAGGGAACCCTGCTCTGTAGCATTCACGTGTATTGAAGCCAACATGCTCGGTTTACATGGTGCGTTGGCATCATGCATAGAGCCCAATATTTTTTATCCATAGTCCTCAGACACAATCAGAACATGATTCAACTATTTTCAACCATGGCTGAATATGGTATCTTGGTTATATCCTCACTGGGGTATTATTATATCCTAGTAGTATGCCATATTATGCCAGTAACTACTCAATTCACATAATCTATATAGTATGAAAGAGTTGTGACAAATCAGGGGCTCTATACAGGGTTAAAAATTGTAACCTTTAAAACCATAACAGCTGTGGCTGAGCAGTCAATTTTTGCACTACTCAACTATATTTTCATAGTTTTCTGTGGACCCTCCTCCTCTGCCTTAACTAAACTCACCATCCTCTTCAACTTGCTCTGTAGATTAGTGTTGGCCTGTCCTCCCCATATTCATCATGGCTCAATGTAGACAGACCTGGAGTGGGCATCCCTTCCTACTGTATGAGAAAATCCCTGCATATTCCTTTAATAGGTAGATATATATATACTTATAATGTACCTGATCTCTAGTCTGTGCTATAATGATTTCTTATTTGCCTGACTAATTCCTGTATTTACTGTTATGTACCCATCCTCTGTTGTAATCTCCCGGGTAACACCTGAAAATAGGCAGCTATGCTGTCTAGTGTACCTAACCGGTCAACAAAAGCTAAATAAATAGGAACCGAGTTCTAGTCAGAGAAATTTACCAGGGTATATCAGTGACATCTTTGCCCCTTCTTCCAGGCCCTCTTACTCCTTAAGGTTAGGATGGTAAAAGGCTATCAATTTCTGCAATTTCTAGGTGCAGACTTTCTGTGGGACAAGCCTCCATTAGGTATAGACCTCCCCATATATTGAAATAGTCTGCCCTTCTCCCCCTTGTCTATAACCAGTTTTCTGTCTGCAAAAACTAAGCTAAAAGAGCACTACATGTTTTTTTTGTCCTGCCCAAGCTGCCGTACAGGTGTTTTCTAATTTTAATGGTGGCCTGGTCTAGGATAAGCTACTTCTACTCTGACCATGTCTATGCTGAAACGTCCTTATAGGTACTCTGTACTACAGTTAATAATTTATTTGAATTGTTGGACTGTGCTCCTTTATACCTGTTGCATCTGAATGAGTTTTTGACTTTATTTGTGCTCGCTGTGTATTGGCAACTTTGTATGTATTGTTTCTCTGCATTTGTGTCTGAATGTGATTTCGACTTTATGTATTCACCCTGTAAACTGGTGACTCTGTATGTATTGTCCCTGTGCATTTATTGACTTTGTATATGCATGGGATTGGTTATATCATATTACTATTTTTTTATCCTGTTCCCCCCCAGGTCATAACTGGAAACAAGCCCATTTTTAGACTCCGTTTTTTTACCTGGTAAAATATGTTACAAATAAATGAACACAATAAATGTTGCAGCAAAGTGTGCAACCAGGAAGTGGTTCCTTTGCTTTCCTTGCATTGGAGCACCTCTGTATCAGTTATTTTTAAACTTTCTTGACCATGTTAGACAGATTTGTGTTGGTCTTAGGCCCCTGCTCCTCCATCCCATATTCCAAACTGCCTCTGACATCCCAGTCATTCCCTCTTCTGTAGACCAGGTATGGCACAAATGAGTGCAGGCTGTCACAAGCTACACCAACCCTCTTTCTCTGCTGGCTCCTGGAGTTGCTGACAAAGCATTGTGGCCCACTCTCACTGTTCTGTTGAAGTTCTATATGTGGGGTGCAAAGATGGTAGTAGAGGTTGCAGGAGGCTTGAATGGGTTTAGAGAGGTTTATTACACTAAATGTGTCACTTTTTGTAATTGTAAATTCTTGCAAGTTTGTGAATGTTTTACTCTGCACATCTGATTTTCTGTATTGTACACTGTACTTGTCTTATTATTTAGTAGTGTACTTTGCATATGCCTCTCTTTGCTTATTATACTTCTTATTGTGCCACCTTGTAGCCGCTGTCTGATTGCACCTGGAAATGTGCTCGGGTTTAGTGGGTCTCTCCTGGTCAACAATGTATAAATAAAAAAATAACTGGTGAGCGCTGCCATGCTTTGAATGTGGCCCATGGGTCATTTGCATAGGGTTATTCACCACCTGTCCTGTCTGGTTGTAAACAGTTTAGCAGTCATGCAGGGAAAGGTTGTGACCCACATTGTGAATTACACTATTGCTTTGTAAAGCTGAGGCTGGTGCTACAGTAAGTTGTTCCAGTGACCACCTAGCACCAGCAAGTGTGACCGAACAGATAGAAACATAGAAACATAGAAAGTCATGACAGAGGATACCATATGGTCCATCTAGTCTGCCCATAGGCCTACCCCCCTCCCTTAACTGCTAGTCAGTGTGGTGGTGACTTTGTACCTGTTCCAAGCGTTCTTGAAACCTACCACTGTTTTGGCCCCCACCACTACCTGAGGAAGGCTGTTCCATGCATCCACCACCCTCTCGGTAAAGAAAAACCGTGTGTGTGCGTTACCTCTGAATTCCCCCCCCCACAGCTTCATGTTGTGCCCCCTAGTTGTGTGTTTTCTGACTTGAAACAGTTCCAGAACCTGCACTTTGTTTATTCCATTTAGGAACTTGTACATCTCATTCATGTCTTCCATCTCCCTCCTCTGCTCCAGGAAGTACATGTTCAGGTTTTGCAGATGCTCTTCATAGTTTTTGCTCAGTAGACCGTGTATCATTTTTGTAGCTCTCCTTTGCACTGTCTTCAGTCTGTTGATATCCTTTTTTAGGTGTGGTATCCAGAAATGTACACTGTACTCCAGGTGTAGCCTCACCAGAGATCTATAGAGTGGCAGGATGACCTCCTTTTTTCTGCTGGTGATTCCCCCTGTCTATGCAGCCTAATATGCCATTCACCTGTAGTGCCGCTTTCTTGCACTGTTTGGACATCTTTAGGTCATCCGTTATAATTATTCCTAGATTTTTTTTTGATGTTTGGTTTAACCCCAGTTAAAGACCTTAAATCCTTTCTAAAGAAAATTAAAAACACAGCAACCATGTTGTGTTCCCTAGACTTAGGAATGACAGAATTGTCCAGATAGAGCACCCGCTCTTATCAGTGTACAAGTGATTACATTTAAAAAAGTCACAATGCAGTCAGCTGACATGTACAGCTTCTGCTGCATGACTATCCTCTAGTAGACCAGATGAAGGATTTGTCATGCATGAAAAAAATATGATGTCCCTCTGTAGTGGCCTACATTGTCACACACCTGCTCACCTGGCAAAGGATGTGGCTGCATCACACACTCAGAGTGGGTCCAGCAGTGGAGTTCTGAAGGTAGGGAAGATTTCACCTGTCCTTCCTTCAGCTCTGGTTGGCATTCTAATAGGTTGCTCCTCATGAAGAGGGGAAGGTGGTTTAACCAGAAAATTGTGGGCATATGGAACTCACTTCCGACATCTGTGGTCATTACAAATAATTTGACTACCTTTAAGAGTCTTTTAGATCAACATATAAATGATACAAAATGGGATTTTGTCCACTAGATAGTCGAAAGTCCTTAAATGGCTCTAGTAGCTCATGAAATTGCAATCCACACCTATGAACCTATATACAGATAGCATATATATAAACATAGTACAGTCAAGGCAGTATGGCAAAAAATATACAATAAATTAAAGTGCAAGAGGGAGAGAAGAGCAGCAGGAAGGAAGTGGTTATGGGTGGTATCTAAGCTGTCAGATTGTGACTTTGCTTGTGAAAAGCAGTTGAGGGAGTAGAGCTAAAACCAGGGGGTGAAAGGACAGAGGTTAGGGGTCAGGAGCCACAGGGAGATATACTTTATAGAAAGGAAATTAATGGCACACAGGAAAAGTAAGATGGAGAGAACATGAGAGGGATAAAGGAGGGGAGACATGGGGGGGGAGAAGGGGTGAGGAAAACATAGTAAAAGCCTGAGTTGACTGGAGTAATGGTAGGGTGTGGGGAAAGGGTAAGTGGAGGTAGGTGGGGGGCAGAACATAAATTAGTTGTGGGGATAGGGAAGGAGGAGGTGAGGATGTGAGGACCAGAGGAGCAGAAAAACAAAATGTGGAGGGGGTAATCTGAGCAGTCACATTTCCCTCGGACATATAGGTGCTGTTTGAGATCTCATTTGAATGGCCCAAGCTTGGGGCAATTTATGATGCTAGCAGGGAGCTCCTTGAACCAAAGTGGGACCTTATAAGAGCAAATTCTTTGTACAGTACAAGTATAGTACGATGAAATGGAATGTACAAGTGATTCCTTGCCTTACCTCTGGTTGTGTGAGAATTGTGTGCCAACTTGAGTATCCTCAGGAAAGATTTCAGGGTCATTCCTAGTAGTGCTTTTTTTCCTAGGAGGCAGACTTGGTACTGAATTTTGCCTTGTAGGTTTAGTCACTTTTTGTGGTCGTAAAGGTCACAGGTATGCGTTTGGGCATCTGCGCCTAGCACCAGCCTACAGGCTTTGTTTAGCACTGTTCTTCCTCATTTCAGTGCAGTGTTTGTGGCTGTGCTGTACACTATAAGGCCATAGTTAACCATGGAGAAACTAGAGCTATTAACTGCTAAGGTGATGGCCTCTTTAGTCAAGTAGAAGTGATATGACGTGTGTAGGAAAGGGAGCTTTCAAGAGTAACACCCAGATATTTAAAGGTATTCACTTGTTCCAGGGGTTCAAGCTTGCTGTTAAGGATTTTGAGAATACTACTTTTTTCTGCTCTGGTAGTTGGGGACCACCACTGTTTTTTTTTGTTGTTGTTGTTTTTTTTTTATAATTTAGGAGGAGTTTATTTTGGGTGCACCATTCCTCAACCCTGGAAAAACGCTCTTGAAATTTGCTTGTTAGAACATTTAGATGGGGGCTGCTTGCAAAGAAAACACAATCACCTGCACAGAGGAGAAGTTTGGCTGGGAAAAACTCAGGGAGGGTGTTAAGGAAAAGACTAAACAGTAGTGATCCAAGGATAGATCCCTATGTGACCCCTAATGATACCTTCCTGACATCTGGGAGTGTATTTTGTATTTCCACTTGCTGTTTTTTTTTGATCTAGGTAGCTCTCAAACCATGAGGCTGCATTAGTGGATATGCCAAGAGTGAGCATTTTCTTTAAGAGGATACTGTAGTTGATCATATCAAAGGCCTTTGTGATGTCAATATATATTGACCCCACCAGGTTCCCCATATTCAGTGTCTCATGGATAGAGTCAGACAATTCCTACAGGGCAGTTGTTATGCTGTGGGCTTTGCAAAATCCACACTGTTGTGAGCACTGGATATTCTATTTATTTGGATAGTCAAACAGCTGACCTGACACTATCCATTCACGTGCCTTTGACAGAGGAGTAGGATGGAAATCGGTCAGTAGTTAGAGTAGATTGCATGGTCACCACATTTATGAACTTGGGCCACTATAGCTGACTTCCATTTTGAAGGGACTTGTGTGAGTTTGAGGGAGAGGTTAAAAATGTTAGTGATTGGTAGGACTATTTCATCTAGGGCGAGAGCTATCATTTTAAGATTGAGGTTATCATTACTGTACCTTGTTTTACAGAGAATTCTTTGAAGGTATTTTTTTGCTTTGAGGGCCAAGATTTCCTTGAAGTAAAAAGGGGGATAGTATGGATGGGCAGCTTATGTGTGGCTGGTTTATTGTCCATGCTGTCAGTTTTGAAGTTAACCCTTAGGCTGCTGACAAAATTAGAACGTATAGGAATTTTGGACTGATACATTGGTCCGCAGCACAGCAAGGTTTAAAATATTTCGGAGGGAGTTCTGAGCTAAGGTCTGAAAATGCTGTGTTAAAAGTGTCAGCAATGGTTTTGGGATCTTGTGAAATATCACAATTAACCAGGAGCATTGAGGGAGAGGACTTGTAGACTTTCCCAGTGAGGTATTTCAAGTTACTCCAGAAGTTTTTCCTATCCCGCCCAGGTTTTGTTAAGACAGGCTTTGTAGTTCCAGCTTTTGCAAGCCTGATCTTAAGGGTACAACTATTTCTAGCGGCCCTGTATTTCTGCCAGTCAGCCAGCTTACCTGTTGCCTTGGCTCCATGCCATAAGTGGTCCCTATCTTCTATGAGTTCAAGGAGGGATTGGGTGATCCATACATTTTTAGGGGTTTTTAACTTCTTCTTTTTAACTGGGGCAAAGATGTCACAAGCTGCATTGTAGGTGTTAATGAAGTTCTCCAGTACCTGGTCAACATTGTAAAAGGTGTCAAGGTGGGTCCAGTCAAGATGCTGAAGGTAGGTTTTGAAATAATTCAGTTCTCCTTTTTAGCACTCTCTTTGTAGTAGAATGGGGGGCTGATTTCAGAGTTTTATTAGACCAGAGACAAGTGATTGGTGAATGGTCACTAAGTGAGTCTGGGTGAACGGAGACCTCTGTTATCTCTCCTGCCAATTTGTTAGAACCCAGTCCATCAGGGTGTTAGAGCCAATGTGATAGTTAAGTCTGGTTGGTTCACTCACCATTTAGGTAAGGCATAAACTGGATAGTGTGTCTTTATAGGGCTCTGCATCATTGGGGGAATGGCCCTCAGGGAAAGTTAAAATATGTGGGGCAGTTATGTCCCCATGTCCAAAAAAATATTAAGTCCTGTGTTATGCAGAAAGGTTAGAGACCAGGATTAGAACCCTGGTCTCCACTGTTGCTGGCCAAACTGCTCTATGCCCCAGCCCTCCACACCATAGAAACAGCTCAGCCAACCTCCTGGCTCCTGATGCTCTCATGTCCATTCAGCACCCCAGACAGTGACCAGAGGAGCACTTCCAGCAAGGGCTGTAAATCTCCCCTCACTGTCCATGTGAGTGCTTACCAGACTAGTACTGTATACTGCAGTGCTATTCTGGAAGCGCTCACCTGATGGTGTATCGCAATTAATGTTGAAATCACCCATGAAAAGAAATTCCTTGTCACGGCTGAGGGTATTAATATAGTTGGTGATTTTGTTAAAGTTGACATGTTGATCTCTGGGTGGTAAATAGACTGTGAGGACTGTAAGTGATTTACTTTGGTTACCTAGCAGTATTCTGATAGCTAGAGCGTGTGCCTTGTTGTCTAAATTAATTGGTTCAAGTTTGTACCCATGATGGGTTTCTTTTAGATAGACCAGACACCCTTCCCCCCTTTCCTACTCTGTTTCTCTGAAAGATGACATAGCTTTTTAGGTAGAGCACAGAGTCAGGAATTTTAAGGAGTAGGTTGTACAATCAGAGGATTCCTACAGGAAGCAAAAGAGCTTGAGTGGATGGAAGGAGGACATGGTGGCTGGCAAAGAGAAATGTTGACAAAAAGAGAAGAAAGTCACCATGCCACTTTTTAACATTTTAGAGCTTGCACAGGTGAGCAACTAACCATAAAAGGCCCAGGACTGTTGCAGTCCACTCCCTTCAAAGGACTGCACCAGGGAGGGAGGGAGGAAGGAGTTTAATGATGAGGCTTGGTATTGCAATTAGAGTCCACCCCTTAACCATACTCTTCTTGTGGACTTCTAGTAAATTAAAATTTTCACTAAGGGGGCACAAGCAATTGTTAACACAGAGTTCAGCATCGTATCCCACCCAAACTAGTTGGGGATCTGTTATGAGATCTGCTAAAGTCTGTGGAATATACTGTTTCCTTGCTCAAACAATGGAGATGTCAGGGAAGAGGCCTTGGAAACTTCTTTGGCAATACAGTAATATCAAAAAGACTGGGCTGGGCCCAAGATAAAGTGGAACTAAGGCTGGGTGAAATTTATCTTCCACCAGTGAAATTCTGGCAAAATGCTGATTTCACTTCCATTTTGTGAAAATTTGCCACAATTGTGATTTCAGTTACTGTATGACCATCTAATTTCTAAAGCGTTAGTACAAATTGCACCACATTTAGTATGCAGAATGTACCAAGGTCTATACAGATGTATACCACGTTGTAGGATTCTAACTTTAAAAGTGAATACGTTATATACAATCCTCCAAACTTTTGGAAATTTTGAAATTACATTTCACAATCATGTAAAATGCAGAATTTTAAGCACCTATAATGGAATATCACCAATATTGTTAAGTTCATTGATCCTAAATATTCGGCTTTCAGGCCACCCCCATGGCCCAGCAGCAGAGCATAACTTTGCCATGCTGACAACCCGAGTTCAGAAGCAAACCGGGGAAGTCATATCAGGAGACAGGCCATAGCTGAAACAGCTACTGCTTGGCAATGCATCTTAGTCAGAGTGCTGGCAGCAGGTTCCACTAACACAGCAACCCCCGCAGCTAGACAAGCAAGCTTTTTCCTGCCATAGCAAAAGCTGTATCTGTGCGAGGCTGACAGAGGTACCAACCCCACCAGGGAAGATAGGAAGGGAAAAAAATGGAGAAGAACCTGGTAGCCAGCTGAATGATGAGCTTTGTTCAGCCTGATCATCGCATATCCCTGTAAACAGGGTACATCCTTATGAGACAGCTGTGAGAAGAAACAAGATGGAAAAAAGTCTGTGTGTGTGTGTCAACTCCTAATTATCTTTCTTAAAGTCTTGCCAAGTTATAAGCAGCCACATATCCCAAAACAGCTTCAGTAATTAAAGTTGAATTTCATGAGCTTTTGTGAAATAGCAGAATGTTGTGATACTTTTGTTGAAGCCATATCCATGCATTTTGCCAGACATACAGTTGAGTTGTCATTGTAGAGGAAGGTACTGTAAAGGTTGGGTAAAGAGGCAATAAGGTAGCATTCAAAGGAGGCTCCATAGTAAAAATATAGTGATACTGAGTGACAGGTTACTAACTTGAGTGAGAAACCATAAAAAACAGTTAATGAAATTACTGCGCACTAGGCTGATTTTTTGCAGTATGCTATATAACCACCACAGGTCACTGATTTACTGACCTGTGAAGCACAAGCATTGTACAGCATAGTTTCTGTACAATGCCACCTGCTGACTCTTTAACAACCTGGTAGTTAACAATGTATATTCTTACTATTTGAAAATAGTGGCACCAAGTGATGCCAAGCCTTACAACTAGATGTGACTCCAGCCATGTGACACAAGTATCTGGATATCTTTAGTCATGATGGAGCACAATGTTGGGCATCACTGTTGCAGCAGTGTTGGAGGGGTATTTCAGGGTCATAATGCTAGTGTAGGTAAGTTGATTCAGTGTTGATAAGTGCTTTGTGAAAGTTAAATTTCACAAGTGGCATTCTAATGGCATTATCTATTATGAGTCCATAAATATTTATGCACATTTTTGCCGATTGGTAATTTCTAAAGTATCAACAATAAATGTTAACTTACTAAATCATATTTATCCAGTTAATTATATTCAAGGAAATATTTGGTATGCATGCAAATCTTGAGTGTATACCTACAATAGCTGTGGAGCTATAAGGATCCAAATGTTTTAAATATGTTGAAAATGTTCACATAATTTAACCAATAAATTGTGAAATTCTGAATGTCTATAACGTACAATGTATATAACCATTTGCTTCTCTATAACACTTTCTGTTACTCTTCCAAGAAAGGATGTATATAAATTTGCAATTACTGTATCTAGCTCCAAAGGCAGCTACAGTAAGTTGTAAGCAGAGAAATGTTTTCCAAAATTCACATATGAATCATAAATTGCCAGAGCCTGAAACCATATAAGTTCCCCTCCCCAAATGCAAATGTCTTGTAACTTGGCAACCTTTTAGGACCTCTTCTAATCATTGGGGTCTATTCACTAACAGGTTGGAATTATGCATGAAACATGCATAACTCACACATGATGCTCTGCTCCCCCACACTGGTGTGCATGGCTAGCATTCACAACCTCTGGCTGAATGTCCATGCCCCCACTACGGTGGCAAGCAGCTACATAGTGGAGGATCATTGGGGCAGAGTGCAGGATGCCATGGGCATCCAATTGATGCACAGAGAAGGTCCCATAGTGGATCCGCATCCACATGCTGGTAGGGGGTCGTGGGACAGAGTGCACCATCCTGCCACACCGAGCCCTCCCAGGTGGCCCACTGGCCTATGGCAGCTGTGTGCAGGGGATCCCATGGCAGCTTTGCCCCTTCATTATCTTGTGGGTGTGTGTAATGAGTTATGCCAGGGTCCTCCACTGCATACATTTTGCAGCCCTGGAATGGCGCACAGTGACATTATGCATGGGCACAGTGCAGGACATGCCTCCTGACATGCCATCAACCCATCCCTGGTGCATAACTGATAGGGTGGACAGGCAGATCCAAAGTGCCAGCCCACCCATGATCAACGCCACTGGGAGTCTGAAGCTCACTCTTGTGTGGCATGCAGGCATAGGGATACCTGTGTGCCTCAGATACGTGACATACAGGCATTCAAACCCATTCCTGAGTAGACCCCAATACACATGCCAAATTTCAGACCTTTAGCTGCAATATTGTTTGCATTTTAATACTTAAATATGTTCAGGAAATTCTGAAAAAATGTGCAAAATTTTGCAGAATTTTGCAAAAGTTCCACAGAATTGGAATTTTCTTATTTCACTAAATTCTAAGTGGAACCCACTAGGATGCAATGCAGAATAACACAGAATTCTTCAGGGATACTGCAGGAAAAAGGAAAATTTCAGTGCAGTTGATCCCTCTTTCCTTACATTAATTTGTAACACTGCATTGCGTTCTTGCTGGACCCAATGTATGACTCCCTTACAACTGTTTTTTTTTTTGTAAAGAAATCTATTTCTACTCAATAGGGATTTGAAAAGTAAAATAACAGGGAGACACTTCAATCCATCCCACTCTTTTTTTGGGGGGGTTCACCATACCTATACCATACGCACCACTGTTCCATGCTAACCCAGCTAGGCTAGACCACCCTTTAGACATGCAAGACCTCCAATGTGGCTTACTTCATTCATGCACAATCTATTCTAGGGCAAGCTAGAAAGATAATGAAGAAAGAAGCTCCACCTTCTTCTCTCCACAGCCTAAAACAAAATATCAGATGGCAGAAATAATGTTCAACCACAAGAAGGAAGAGACCAGTCAAGCATTGAGCATTTGCATGTTGCTTCTACACAGAAAGAAGGCTAGGGGCATGATGTGCTTTTGATTGCTTGGCAGAGGTACATAGTTTTGATACCTACACAACTGGCCTTTGGAGAGCAGATGAAAAATGGAGTGGTTCTGAACCTGCAACATGAGTCACCAATGTATTATTACTAAAAAAAGGTGCACATTTGCAATTTGTACTGAATTTTAGGCCACAACACCTTATTCAGGGAAGGATTATGAGTAGCAAACATTTGCTTAGGATGCTTTTTTACACATCACTGAAATCTTTATGTTATGCACTTTGAAGCAATATATATTATTCTTTGGGTGTCATACTACTAAGTGGTTTGGAGGGCAGGGAGGTGCCTTATGCAAAGATTTACTGTACAGATAGGTACTGTAGTAAAAATATGGCATGGATAGAGTCACTGTATTAGTTAATGTGCATTGTGTGTATGTGATATCTAGGGAACTGAAGTACTTGGGTAAACTCAATCAGCACTAGCATGGTCTTGTTCTCCAATGTAAGATACAGTAATCAGAAATGTATGTTGAAAAAGAGTAAATAATTGCATGTGTTTCACTTTATTGTGCTTATTTCAGTGGAGAATCATGGGTAGAAATCCTTTGGGTAGTGTCTTGTGCTACCCATGTATGGAATCTTTGTTTTAAGCAGTTAAATAGTGCAAGCACTTTTAGTACAATAATGGAAAGCCTTAGGTTGCAGCAGAGCAAAACAGTAATGTTGTGTATTTCCTGTTCTGGCCTAAAGTTTACACCCTTCAAAGTAGGCATAGTGACCCTTCCATAACTTAATATGGCTGTCAGCACTGAAGAAGAGATATGTAGATGATTTATAACAAATATTCTGCCCATACAAATTAAAATCAACCCTGTAATGTAGTCATATTGAACTCCCCATTACTGTATATATAAACGCTTAATGAACTGTAAAATATTCTACTATATATATATATATATATATATATATATGTAAATATCCCCTCCTATCAAACATTAAACAGAAAGTCCTCTAAAATAAATTAACAAATTTGTATTTCTAAAACATTTTACCTTTAGGTGGCAATGTCTTGATTTCATCTGGAACTTGTTTGTAAAAGGACTCCTCTAGGAATATTTATTTTATCACGGGGTACTGGAAACATCCATTCATTTGTTTGCTTTCCTTTTGCCTTTTTTCAGGTTAGAAACTCACCAAAAATCATGTTTGTTCTTACAGTACCAGGGCAGTCACAGCATAAGGATCAGCTTTTTTTTTGGTCATTTCATCCAAACCTCAGGCTCGGAGTCTCTTATGCCACAACAGACATCCCTCAGAGGCTCTGTTAACTTATATTAGTAGCACTGGATTTTGTTATGACATATATAGTATCTCAGAGTGGTCATGCAAGTGTTGGTGCTTTTGCAATATGTTTTAGAATACAGGAAACTAATGGGGTAATTGAAGTAAACAGTTGCTCATTAACCTTACTCAATGCACTGGAGGGGGTGCACTGGATTATGGCTTGTTTCTAATACTGACCACTTACCATTATCATATGGCTACAGTTAAAGCTGTATTTTTATTGGTTAATGTCCATTTGTAAATGGTACATGGGCATTAAAAGATATCAGTATGAAATACTAACACTCAAAATCCCGACACTCAGTATCCTGGGTATGGAATCCTGACAAAGTCAGATGCCCAACAGTAAAAGTCTTGAGCGTGTAATCCTGACAGCAAGCTGTGATGATGTTTGTTGTCAGGTGGACAATCAGTGTTTTTGTCCATCATCCACATGGAGCATCCCTTCAATGTGTGCTAGTTGGGAGGGATGTTTATATATAGTAGGGGGAGGGCAGGGGCAAAGCCCCCTGCAATGGGGAGGGGGGGATGGAAACCCCCCTTTGTGAATTTACAGTGACGCTGAGAGGGTGTCAGTATTTCACATTTCTAGCTCTGTTCTTACTTTTTTTTTGTCAGTATCTTCAGTCTTGGGGTTCTATTAGTATCGGGTTTGTGTGTCTCGGGATTTTTTCTATGTCTGGTTGCTGTGTTTCAGGCAGTTGGTATTGGTGTAGTGTTCCTTGGGATTATTGTTGTCAGGATTATGTACTACAGATGCAATAAAAAAGTGCCAGCAACATGACCATAAAAAAATATCAGTGTGCCCATTGATGTTTCAAACCTTCGAATTTGCCACCAATATTTTTGCCCTGGTAAAAGGCAAAAAATTTTCACATTACTTGAAACTGATTTTGACGTACATAATGTTTCCAGTATCACTAAATCATTTGAACATGAGGAATCCTCATTGCAGACACCATCAAAGAAGTCAACAGCTGAGTTTTTCCTACAGCATGAAACCCTGAGTAACTGCACTACTCCGGTACATAAACACACTGACTGTAACAATCCAAATGGCACCCTGACTGAACATAACACTATTAATATTACATAATCTTAATTCCAAAGCAAACTCATTCATGAACCCTAAAAAGATAAACCAAACTTCTACCACAACTTTTCAAAAAGTGGCACTATCTGAAATATACAAAGGCAACTGTGGCCAAGATGTTGCTTTCAATGCTGACAGAATTTTTCCTATTGAAACTGATGATGACAAGATTGTCCTAGCCCATGGTCCACAAACTGACCTAAAGATAAATGAGAACAAGAAAAAAACATACTCTGGTAATTGGAGGAGGTGCAGAGAAGGACGGCCAGCCTACTACAACAAAGGAAAACAGAGCTCTGCCTTCAAGCAGTCAAAGGAGGGTCCCACCATGCCACAGTGACACAAAATTCACTGACCATCAGCACAGCAATGGCACAACACTGACAATTAGTGTTGTACCATCGCTGGGGAAACTTGTGTTTTCTGTGGGGTGCTTTGCCCCCTCACACTCTTCATGTGGTGGGCTCTGCCCCCCACACTCCCCGCACTTAAATTAACCAAGTCTGAGTCAGAGTTCATTCAGGGAGGGGGCGAACACCCCAGAGGCAATAGTGTCAGGAACCCAGTGGACCATCACAGAAAACTGATGAAAATGTTGCTGTGATGGTCTTCTCTGTATTCCTGTTGCTTTTGCAATGTGATACCAATAGGAGTGTAGGCACCGAATAATAAATTTTAGGTGTTTTTATTCCAAGGCACTAATTGATGAACACTTGACAAAAATCCTCTGCCCTCGTGCTTCAACCCACACAGGGTCTTTGTCAAGAGGCGGGTCTAAAACATGAGGGAGTATCCATTTTTTATACAAATTCCTCTTAAAGGCATATTAACCAAGTTCAAATTAACCCACAACCAGTTTAAGTCCTGAAGGGATTTTGACAATGAGCAAAACTGGAACACCATTTAATCTCGTGTAGGGATGGGCGGTTACTAAAATACCTGACCAGCAAGACTACCTGTGGGTGCCTCTAAAGTACCCTAAAAATACCTGGATGAAAACCAAGTAGTTGGGTTGGGTCGGGGAGTTACTACCCAACCCATTCTACTACCCAATAACCCGACCCGGACCATAACAAAAATCATGTGAATGTCTTTTTTTTTACCATTACCCTATTTGTTAAGTACCCCAAGCCATTATACCCATGGTGGGCATTGCTGAGGCAGGTACAATAAGTGCAGGTACTCTGATTGAGCCTGCTGCTGTTTCCCAAAATGATACCCATGGTGGGCATTGCTGAGGTAGGTACAAGAGGTGAAGTTGCTGTGAGTTAGCCTGTTGCTGATTCCAAAAATTATACTCATGGTACGCATTGCTGAGGTAAGTATGAGAGGTGAAGCTGCTTTGACTGAGCCTGCTGCTGTTCCAGAAATTATTCCCATGGTGGGCATTGATGACATAGGTACGAGAGGTGCAGCTACTCTGAGTGAGGCTGCTGCTGTTTCCAGAAATTATACCCATGGTGGGCATCAAGTAAGCAATAACCCATGACAGGGTATAGGGTTATTGGGGATTAATCAACACCCGTGGTGCATTGTGAGGCACAAAGTCATAGACCTAGTATCCTCACAGCACCCAGGGTGTTGATTAACCACCAATAACTCCATACCATACCATACCCTGGAGTGGGTTATTGCACTTATAATGTGGGTTATGTGCTTTTGAAAGATTTTGAAAGATGGCGGCCACGCTGGGCTAGCCATCGGACTGTTGTTTCTGTGCTTGCGTTTACGTTTCATTTTATTTTAATTTAAAAAAAAAAAATTTTTTAAGTTTTTAAAGCTTTTAGACACCTGGACTGTGGAGAGGCTGCATCTGCGATAGTGCGGAGAGGCTGTATCGGCGTCCAGTTGTCTCGGACGTCTGCTAGCAGCGATTTTGGTGCTTGCGCCCGACTGGCTTCTGGGATGGTCCGGATTTGATCCATGACTGTGGTGCAGGGCGCAGGGTCCTAGCGTGTTTCAGCTCTTGGATTGCTTTTTGGGACTTCGGCGGCGTGGTGGTAGCACTTACATCTGTGTTTTGACCTTGAGTGCTGCCTGCCTAGCTTGAATGTCTCCAGCCGTGTTCCAGCTTTGTTTCCATTTCTGGCTGAGATTTACCGTGATTGGGCTTATTAAGGATTTTGGGCTCTATTCAACATCTTTAAGGCTGCGGTGACTAATTGGATTTACGTCTGGTCCGTTTGGAGTGGCACTGTACTGTTGGCAGAGACTACTACGACTGAGGAATTTTTCATTTGGAGTCTGGGTTTTTCCCTGTCTTTTGACTCTAGCTCTGGTGACCTGCACAGGGGTTAGGGGTCGGGGCCTGTTGGAGAGCCGACCTTCGACCCTATTCCCCTAGACTCCCGGTGGAGTCGGTCGGTGGGCTGACCTGGCCTGGAGTCGTGGTGTTGGGTGACCATTGTAGCTTAGTAGCTGCTACTGAACTTGATTTAGTGGAACCTGTGATTTGATGTGTGGCTTTCTTTGAAAACTGGGATTCCCTGTTTTTTCAATTCTACCTGGAACTTCTGGTTTTTGGATATAATAAGTATTTAGTGGCCTGTATCATTGACTTCTTCAAAGTCCCAATTAAATGACTGGAGAGTTCCTGCAAGATAAGTGACTGTGGAAATTCTAATTGTTTTATTATAGTACTTTTTTAAGAAATTGTTTTTTCAGCTCAGGTGTTGTTATATGTGGTTTATCGTATGTGAAGTTCATTTGTTTTGAGGAGTAATTGAGCAGTGAGAGTGCTTGTGTTCTAGCTTATAGCCCACCCTGCTGGTTCAGTGAGAGTGTCCTGGAGGGAGGTCTTTAAAATTATTCCCTCTATGTATTTTTTATTTATCTTATTGTTATTAGTGTTAGTTTTGTGTTATTTTATTATCCCCTGGTCGTGAGAGGGCTTGTGGATATAAAATAGTTTAATTTTGTATATTATCTGTCATATTAGTTTATTAGTTTATTTTTCTTTTGGTGGGTGGTGGTGTTATTTGGTTTATTTTATTTTTGGTTTTATTTTGTTACGACAGCCTGATGTGCTGGTCAGCTCTATCTGCTGTTTGTTACTTGGCCTCCGTTCTCCATGCCCTCTGCCCCTTTGTCTTGCCCCCCCTTGCCAGCCCATGTTTACCATCGGTGTCGGGCGTTAGGGATTGTGCGTAGGGGACAGAGGAATTGGGGGTGTGCAGACGGTTGTGGACAGTGGAGGGAGTGGTGCTCTCCCATAGGGGTGGTTCGGCCTCGAAGACGCCCTGGGGCGAAATGGTTTCTGGAGCATGGTAGTCCCATTCTGGTTCCCATACCCAAGGGTACCTCTAGTATTCGAGGGCAAGTGGTTGGGACAACTCGTCAACCTCGTCTGACCCGGGTGTTGTTGTGCAATGCCAGATCTGTCCGTAATAAAACGTGTCTTATTGTGGACTTTGTTGCAGGGGCAGATCTGGCTTGCATAACCGAGACCTGGTTGGATGGGAACGAGGCCCCATTTTTAGAGGCCGCTGTTCCTACCGGGTTCTCTGTTATACGTTGCCCGAGATTAGACCGCGGGAGGTGGCGATCTGTTTTAAGACGGATTAGGCCTAACTGTTGTTCCAGTTGAGGAGGCAAGATCATTTGAGTGTACTGTGGTGGCTGGTGTGGGGTGCAGGATTGCTCTCATTTACCATCCACCAGGGATGAGAAGCTTTTCCCTGCAGGAAATACAGACTTTTGCTGCCGACATGATTTTTTGAATCGCCTCAGATTGATGGTACTGGGCGATTTCAATGCATGGGTCGATGACAAATCCTCACTTTTTGGTCAACATTTCCTCCAGGTGATGACATCACTGGGCTTCACACAGGTTGTTTCCACAGCCACCCATAAAGGTGATCACTCTCTTTATCTTGTTTTTCTCCTGGGGATCGAGGCGTCCGACTTGGTGGTGGAATCAGTCGGTTGGTCTGATCATTACTCAGTTGGGTTCAATTTTGAGGCCCCCCTGGGTAGGTCAGCCCATGTGGAGTTGGTCAAGTACCACCCATTGCGGGATGTTGTCCCTGAAGACCTGATGGCATTCCTTGACTTCTCGCTGTTTGACAATTTGTGCTCTGATCCTGAGCGGCTTGTGGTGGCCTATAATGAGACCATCTCGGCTGCCCTCGATCAGATTGCACCTGCCCGTGTTCGTCCCCTTCCACGTCGTCCCATCACTCCTTGGTTTGACGAGGCATTGAGGGGGCTCTGGAGGTGGGGGCGTAGGTTGGAGCGTAGTTGGAGGAAGACTGCCATGGATGCCGACCATCTTATTTTGTTAGAGCATTATAAGCTCTATCAAACAGAAATTTCCCGTAAGAAGGCAGAATTCCTGTCCAGGGAAATTTCTGCTGCTCGGAATTGACCGGCTCAGCTCTTCAGAACTGTTGACAGACTGTGCAACCCAGTCTGTCAGCAGATCCGTCGAGTTTTTACACAGACTGACTGTGAAGAGATCACT
The DNA here is from genome assembly GCA_016271365.2 of Neoceratodus forsteri. Classification (NCBI taxonomy): domain Eukaryota; kingdom Metazoa; phylum Chordata; order Ceratodontiformes; family Ceratodontidae; genus Neoceratodus; species Neoceratodus forsteri. The sequence continues at coordinate 916,342,074 of CM057455.1, read as the reverse complement.
CGGTTCTTCGTTAATTGGGTGGAAGACATCTGGAGACAGTGTCTCTGACCTCACTCTAAGGTTGTTGTAGTTGACCAGTGATTTGTTGTGGCACCTAGAATTTCCTGGAATACTTTTGACCTGCTGGATTTCGTAGACACTATGAGGATTGCCTGTGAGATTTTTTTTTTTTTTTTTTAGTTGTTTAACCAGGTATAGCTTTTTTACAGGAGCGACCTGGGAGCACAAGGAAGTTAAGTGACTTGCTTAGGGTCACACAGTATGCAAGTGGAAGCTGTGGGATTCAAACCCAGGTCTGGTCTGCTGGATGTCACCAAATTTGCAGCTCAGAGCCTTAGACCACTGTGCTATAATGCGCCCAATGTGCTGTTGGTTGGATCCGGGTACTACTTCCTTGATTTTGGTATGTAGTGAGGTTATCGGCCCGATCCTTGCTTGGATCATCCAGTGCTCCTTGGAGATGGGAGTTTTCCTTAGCTCTCTGAAGGATGGGGTGGTGACTCCCCTTCTGAAGAAAACTTCCTTGGACCCGGATGACCTAGCTAATTACCGCCTGATCTCTAACCTCCCCTTTGTAGGGAAGGTTATTGAAAAAGTTGTGGTGACTCAATTAGAAAACCATTTGACCATCCATAGTCTATACGAACCTCTCCAGTCTGGTTTTCATAAAAGGCATAGCACTGGGACTGCTCTGGTTCGGGTGCTCAATGATCTCCTGATGGCGAGAGATTGGAGACATTGTTCTATTCTTGTTCTCCTTGATTTGTCATCAGCCTTTGATACTGTGGATCATGGGGTTCTGCTCGAATGCCTGGGGTCCATCTGTGGACTTTCAGGTATGGTCCTCAAATGGTTTTCATCTTATCTCAAGGGGAGAACGCAGAGAATGGTCTCGGGATTACATTCTTCTGGGGCTTTCTCTCTGCCCTGCGGGGTTCCACAGGGTTCGGTGCTTTCCCCCATGTTATTCGCAGTATATATGCTACCCCTCGGAGACATTGTAAGACGGTATGAGCTGAGGTTTCACTGCTATGCTGATGATACCCAGCTCTACCTGTCTTTTGCACCTGACCAGGTTAGTGCTGTCTCGATGTTGAATAAGTGCCTTGCAGACATCCAAGACTAGATGAATTCCAGCAGTTTAAAGTTGAATCCGGGAAAGACTGAGGTTATGGTTGTGGACCCCGGCTGCAGGGTTGGGGGTTTGGGGGGGTCCCCCTCTGGAATAGTTCTAGGGGGTATCCAGATCCCTATTTCTGAATGGGTGCATAACCTGGGTGTAGAGCTTGACACAGAGTTGACCCTTCATTATCAGGTGTCCTCTGTTGTCAGGACTGCATTTTTCCATCTGAGAAACATCTCCAGGATTAGGCACCTGGTTCCCCCTGTTGATTTGCTGGTTTTGGTCCACGCCTTTGTGACATCTCGCTTGGACTATTGTAACTCCCTGTACCTAGGGCTTGCTGGGGTTGATATCCACCGCTTGCAGCTAGTGCAGAATGCAGCAGCACATTTGTTGTCCGGGGTTTCAAGAAGATCTCATATTACCCCAGTGTTGCTCTCTCTGCACTGGCTGCCTTTACAGTGGTGGATCACCTTTAAAGTAGGTCTTTTGACCTACAAAACACTACATGGGTATGGGACTGACTACTTGAAAGAGCTTTTGGTGCCTTACACCCCTTTGAGACAGCTTCGCTCGGCTGACGAGGGGTTGCTGGAGATTCCAAGGGTTAATTTGAAGTCTTCTGGAGCCCGTGCTTTTGGCTTTGTGGCTCCATCCCTTTGGAATTCTCTACCCCATCCGCTCCGAGAGAGTACAACAGTGGATATTTTTAAAAGGGCTTTAAAGTCCTTTTTATGGAATAAGCCTTTCCATCTATATTGTAATTGGTTTTATTTGTTGAAATTGCTGTTCTGTTTTATTGTATTTGTTGCCTGGTTTTATGAACTCTACAGCGCCTTGAAAATTTGAAAGACGCTAAATTAAATACATTTTATTATTATTATTATTATCATTATTATTATTATGTCCAAAACATGGGAAACCCACAGAAAGTGTTATTTTTCATGTTTAAAGACCTAATAAGGTACTGTATCCTGCCATCTTGCAAAATAGTCCATAACAAATAATGCACATTTCTTTGTTGTTATGTACATAGAAATGTCAAACATACACTACAGACATGATTTGTGACATTTCTTGTGCATATCATTCTCTGGTACCTTGCCTACAACATTTACTTTATGCCCCTCTCAACCACAACACGTGCACATGCAGCTAGGACATCAAAGGGAGCTGCAACGCTTGCTGTCACTGTCTGTCTGTCTCTGTGTCAGTCTGTCATTACTTACAAAATAGTACTGAGCACAGACAATTACTTTCCCCAACCATGTGGCTACGATGTTCCCCTGTTATTAGCCTGCTGCTATCTCTCTCTCTGTCTCTAAGCAGCACTTTACACTTGATCACAGTAGCAATAAAGCAGACTACAATGAAGAACTGCTGGTTTCCACCTCCAATGAACAATGCTAGAAGGGAATGTCTCCAGCCTGCCAGAGATAGCCTGCTGACAGCTCTTCCCTCCTTTCTTTTCTTCCCGCATCTCCTTGTCGGGGCATCCATCCTTACCTCACTGTTGGAGAAGTCTCTGCAGCAGTGCACTGTGTACATCGTCCCTTTACCACACTCACCAAAGGAGGTGCAGGGATGAGGCATTGGCAACAGTACACAGATGACACTATGCTCAGTCACTTGTTTAACCAGACACTGTCATCTATCATCATCCTCCTGCTTATGGTCAGGGGACCAAAATTCAGAGCTGCTGAACAGCCTTCTTGTGAGGGACCTTATGATATCTATTATGGCTTTGAGCTAGTGAGCCAGCAGCTTATGGGGGACCTGGCAACCACACTCACACACTCCCATGCTCCCTGATGCTGCCCTGACTCCCACCACTGCCTCCCACTAACACTCCAACCTGTGCGTCATGGGGGGAGGGGAATCTCAGCACATCACAGTCACCATCTGCACTGACAGCAACAAGAATGGGGTGTTAGACATGCCCATGTCCTACTTCCTGCAGCCAAGCACCAGCCTTATGCTCGCTTTCTCTCATGCTCTCTCTTGCCAACACTTTCACTCACTGACAGCCGTTGAAGTTCTCTCCAACATGTCATGTTGCCCCCTGCATGTCTCCTACCCGCTGTCACTACCTGGTCCCATAACTGTTGCTTGCCAACTGTTTCAATCTGAAGCCTATTTAGAGTTTTTCCTCAAAGTGACTGTACACTGTGTGTTATACAGACAAATATCACTGAAATACCTTGCAAGTTTCAATGAAGCAATATCAATACCACGTCTGCTGGAATCATGATTTTTAAATGACTGTCTTACACTTTTGCACTCTCCAAGAGGGAACGAGTGCTGACGCCATGTTAGAGGAGTCACTCTGCGGAATGGTGCATTAAATAGGCTATTCAATCCATGGTCATGCAGACTGACTTGACCAATTGGGTTGCTCATTTGTGCCAACTCATGTTATAAAGTTGCATAATATAAAACTAATGACTGACAAAAGAAAGCTAAGAGTTGTATGGCACATGTGGCTGGCATGGTGATAGTGGTGATCGTTCTTTTGGTTTCGTACACAACCTAGTCATCATATTCAGTATCACTGTTTGCTGACGGTTGTTCATGTTCAGGGTCATAATCACATAATTCAGTGTTTGGAACAATTGGAAAATTGTCAGCTTTCATTTTGAGAAATATAAGCCGTTACACATTTAAAGGACTTAGCAGTGTTCTGTGGTCAGGGACTATTTCTCAACTTGCACTAACTATGTGTTCTGAATAAATGATTGAAGGTGGACAACTGAGGTACATTATTGCAAGATTTGCTAGATCTGGCCATATTGTTCTCTTTTGTTTCCAACAGAGTAATGAATCATTCCCAAGACCAATCACAGTAGGGTCTGCAAAATAATCCAGGAACATTGTACTTGATGCATGAGACTGTTACCTGTCTGGCAGATGAACCAGATGCACTTTCTTTACAGGATACTAGTCCATGTTGTTGCAGGTGACTCAGAAGTGATTTGCCTTTCTGAACCTGAACATAGGATGCCCACGAAGTAGCTATAGATGTCCTCTCCTTGCTGATGACACTGTTGATTGTGAAGAATTGATAGATGTACTATTGTCTATGCCAGAGGTGCATGTTGATTGTTTGTCAGGGTCTGAATGCTGTACATCAGTTAATGGTGTTGGTGTGGCAATGTCACATTTGGTTAGCAGATCTCTCCAGTACTCAGTGTCTTCCCTGGCAGGAAGGATGGTCACAGTGTTCCACGTAAAGCAGGAATCTATCAATGTAACCAACACAGAGGTGGCATTCCTAAACATGACATTTATTCTCAGATCAGTCAACAGTCTGAGACTCAAGTCATCTGCCAGCATAACAGCACTGATGTCTTCCTTTGACTGAAAGTCTTTCATTACGTCATCAAGGAAAATGAGAAGAACTCTTATTTGAGGAAGAATTTGGCTCAGAGTTGCACTGTCCTCACTGACATCGCATGTGGCAGGCTCAAATGGCTCCAATACAGTGACCAAAGATTCAAGTAGAGTCCAGCTGCTGGAACTGAGCATGATGTCTACTATACCTATTTGATTCTGCATGGTGTAGTCATGTACAGCTTTTTTTTCTGTTCAAGAAGCCTTTCCAACAGAAAACATTTTAAATTCCAGCAGGTTGGAATTTCCTGCCTTAATGTATGAGCAAGACTCAGTGTCATCTTCCTTATGAATAGATGTATGAACAGCAATTGGTTGTGTTGTACTGCTGCATGATATGGGGTAATCTTATATTGGTTCTAAATGCACAGGAATCTTATAGTGTTCATACAAGATGGACAGAGAGAGTACTTGGTTTTTCAGTTACAGATGGGTAATTTCTCCTTCTAATGAAGGGGAAATGGACTTGGAAATGGCAGCACTTATAGAATGGAGAGGAAACTAATGTGATTCTGGATTTCCTAGAGGGTGTCAAACGTAATGTAATGGAAAGCTGCTAGGAGGCTTTGGAATAGAAACAATGGACTTCTATGACTACATAACCATGTTTTCCTTGGCTGTGCAATTACACACCCAGCTCCAATTTCACAGACTCATGACTCCCTCTCTCACCATGAGTATCCCCTTCACCTTCAGTTGCAGAAGTTGTACTTCAAACTGACATGGTAGGACCTGTATCGGCACCTTTCTTTCACCTTGAATCTCTCTTCTTCCATTCTTTTCTTCATGTTTTCTACACCACATGACAGATACAGTAATACTACAAGTGTGATTCAACAGCAGAATGCGGCAAAATGTCACAGACTATGATGGCTCATTAGTCAAATAAATATATTGTTATTCAGAGATCAGATAACCATGTGTGGTATGATGTTCAAGGTGAGCCACAATGGGGAGATGAGCAAGAATGAGACCACATCCAAATTCTCCAATTGACCTCATTGACCACCAGACTCCACTGAGGGACACCTGCTAAAGAGACATAACACACTGTCAGCAAAGTTTCACAGTATGACAGCAGCACCAACTTTACTTTCAGTCCCTCTTCATTTCATTGATTCAGCATCAATGCACCTGGCTTACTCAAACACAGGAAAAGCAATTGGATTTCTGTGTCCTGTACCACAAGCAGTCAGTAATAACAACTAACTGTAAAAAGAAAACATGTCAAATTCCCCCTGGCCTCCCCCAGTCCCCTGCTTGGCTGACCCTACATCACTCCCCTACCTTGCAAGAAACCCTATTGGCTAACACACACTAAACTAATTCCTCTCTGCAGCAGAACACACATTTCTGGCTTGCCTACACAGAAACTATAGTTAACCCCTGATGACTAGTCAGCTATAATAATAATACTAATAATAAATGATTTTTTGATTATTTTAATGTGTGTTGTAATTAAAAATAAATGTTTTTCAAAATAACTGCAGAACTGTCCCTCTCACTACACATATATCCTTCTCTGCTGAGAGAGCTGAAAATGGCACCTAGGATGTGCAGCTTGATTAGATCATGATCATCAGCTTGGCTTACTGGCTGCTGTAGTAGTAGACTTTATTTTAAAGCGTCCAATCCCAGGGGCTGTGAGCACTGTACAATCATTACAAAACAAACACAATTTAAATAACATCATATGCATGACATAACATATCCAAAATAAAATTATAAATAATGTGTACATAAAACAGAGTCTGTAATAAAAATGCTAGAAAAGTAAAAATGGTGGCTTAAAAGCTTTTTAGTCAGACAGTGCCAAGGGTCTTCTGGAGAATGAAGGATGTCAGGCTCCTTTTAAAGGTCTTCATTGAGAGGGCCTCTCTTAGAGCCCTTGGAAGGCTGTTCCAAAAGGCAGTCCAACAGATGAAAAAGCCTGATTATGATAGGTTTCATCCTTGCCTTCAGAAGGTCTAAGAGGCCCACCTCAGAGGAACTGAGGCAGTGAGAGGTCTATAAGAAGTCAGCAGATCTCTCAGGTAGCCAGGGCCCAGTCCATACAAGGCCATCTATTTCACTTTACCTGCACCCAGTGCAGTTCACAGAGCAGAGTTAAATGGCAAGACCCAGAAAGCTCAGTCAACAATCACACCATTGCATTCTGCACCAGTTGCACATGTCATAGGACACCTCTACTCACAACAAGGTATAAAGCTTTGCAGTAATCACATCTAGAAATGATGAATGAATGCATGCACCAGTTAGAGCAGGTCTTCCGGGGAAATCAAGGATTTAATATGGTGCTGTTCCTGAGATAATAAAAGCCATTTTGGGCTACAGCCAACACCTAAGCCTGAAGTATCAGCTTCTTAGCAAGAATGACCCCCAGATTCCTAAACTCAGCAGACGCCAACAACTGATAGGAACCTAACTGTAGGCCAGTCCCCTCATTGGTAACCCCTACATCCCAGCTCTGACCATGCTTAATCACCACTACCTCTGCCTTGTCCATACTGACTTTCTACCAGCTAAATAATATCTAGGCCTAGATCTGAGCCAGGCCCAAATCCTACCCAGTTAGAACAGAGCTACAATAATAGCGCTGCACAGAACAGCATGGTCTATACAGCACTACCATGGACAGTGATAGGGGAATAATAGCTCTATGTAGTAAGCGCTCACCAGGTTGCTGTCCATGCTGCTACCAGAGACCAAAAGGGGAAAGAAAATCAGGAGGCTGGCTGAGTTGCTTCCATGGAGTGCTAAAGTATGAACAGCTTGTCCGGAATGGTGGTGGAGACCAGGGTTCTAATCCTGGTCTCCCAAATTTTATTTTTTTCCCCCAATAATCCAACTCTGACTCAGTGTAGATTATTTTAATTAGGAGGTGTGGGGGCAGAACCCCCTCTTGGAGGGTGTGGGGGGTACAGCCCCCCCAGAAAAATATAGTTTAGGAGTGATAGTGATTACAAACCAGACTTGCAGTTGCTACTAGTGGTGCTGTATTTGCTAGTGGCATTTGTTCCTGCTGCTCATATAATCAGTGCTGTTGGGATGGCACAGTTATTGAGAGCACTGTCCATGCAATTGCTGTTCTGACCTAGTGCCACACAAATTAAGTCCCTTGACAGCACCAGATGTCCACCATACAAAAGGCTGATTCAGCTGAGTATCATCAGTATAGCACTGAAAACCTAGACCTTATTGTCTAATAATCACTCCCAGGGACAGCATATACACTGGGAACAACATGGGGGGACAAGATCCACCCCTGGGGCACTCTACAGAGCAGGGGCCTCGAGAGTGAGGAGAAAATCCCCATCACCATCCTCTGCATCCTTTCTCTGAAGAAGGACTCAAACCAGCAGATGAAGTGCTGGAGAGTTGACAATACTTCCTGAGGCACTCCAAAAACAACCCATGGTCCACAGTCTTGAATGATGATGAGAGATCAAGGTAAACCAGAACTGACTACTCTCCTTGGTCTTTAGCCATGACAAGATAATTGTGCACCCTGACCAATGCCATCTCAGTACTGTGCCTTGACCTAAACCCGGACTGGGGACATTCATAGATGTCAAAGTCTGTGAGGTATTCTTCAACTTGCAAAGCCACTGTCTTCTCAATGATCTTACACAAAAAGGGGAAATTAGAGACAGGTTTGTAATTTGCCAAGCAGTTCAGGTGCAGAGATGGCTTTTTTTTAAAAGAGATCTCACCAGAGCCACTTTTAATGCCCTTGAAAAGATTCCATCTGAAAGGGACCACTGGATCAGCTCAGTGAACGCTGGACCCAGAAACCCAACACACCAAGTTAATAAGTGAGTCAGTCCCAGATCAAGCTTACAAAAGGTGGGCCACAACTCTAAGACCACCCCAAAAACCTCATCCATTGAAACTGGTGTAAGCATTCTCCAGACAGATGGAGAATATCCATCCCCACCAGCTCAGTACTGTTGGGTTGAGGTGACCCAGCAGGAGAGATCCAAGACAGAATCAAGGACACTCTGTCAGAGAAAAACTAAGCAAACTCTTCACAATGAGCAGATGAATTTGCTCTTTCTGGCTGCAGATAGATTTGATTTAAGTCTATCCACAACCCAGAAGAGCACAGCTGGTTGTTTGTTTCCCTCCAATGATCTTCCTGGACATAAATGCTGCATTCTTGCATGAAATTGCCCTCTGATACTCACCATAATGAGTCCTCAAAGCCAGTTTGTCCTCAACAGACCTACATCTTCTCCAACAATGCTCCAACATCTGATCTTTTGACTTCTGCATCTTGAGCTCCCCCATCAAACCCCAGGGATTTAAAACACTGGGTCAGTGGTCATATACAGACTTGTGCAACTGCATTGAAAGCCAAGGCATTGACCCTATTATATGCTGTTACCATCTCCTCCAATCCAATAGCACAAGTAGCCATCACACTCGAGATCCACTACAGCTGGAGTCCTTCTAGGGACAATCCCTTCAAAGGGTGATAGTAACCCATCTTCATAGGGGCTGGACTCTGTGGGTGGCTCTGAAAAAAGAACCTCACTGTGTAATGATCTGACCAACTTACCAGGTCAATCATGAGGTTATTAACCTCAAGTTCCAGTAAGAATACTAAGTCCAAGGCATGACCGTTTTGATGAGTTGCAGAAGTAACCACTTGTGTAAGGCCCAATGAGGCCACCAACTGGCAGAAATCCTGATCAAATTGTGAGAGTTCATCATCAATCCAGGCATTGAAGTCACTCAGAATTAACCATCTGGGCAACTCCAAAATCATCTTGGTGATGAAGTCTATGATTTCCTGCAGGAAAACCCTCTTGTGTCCCAGACACAATAAACAAGAAGGATACTGCAACTTGCACTTCGATCCCCATGCACAGCTATGCATTCAAATTATGATGTAACCCCAGCCGAGTGCACAATAAAATTCAATTTGGATCTAAAACAAATGGCCACTCCTCCATGGTCCCACTGATGGTAGTGCACCATGAATAATCTGGCTGGGACAGCTGCCTCAAGAGCAGGAGGACTACTATTGTGACCCAGCCAGGTCTCCATTATGCAAGCCAGATCACATGAAGAACCAGACATTAACTCTGCCATAGTGGTTGTCTTTTTCCTCATTACTCTGTTGTTGTAGAGCACAGCCTGTAGGGAAGGAAAGGAAGCTGCTGGCCTATTGCCTACCTGCCCACATGGTCCAGTGTGATCCCAGGGTATGGGCACCAAAGACCTGGCTCATTTTGCCCTAGGATACCTCCTGGTCTTCACCAGACATACAGTGCTCCCCATTAGCGTGCCTCACAACCCTCTGCTTACCATCCTGCTCCCTAACATTACTGACTTCCATGCAGCACCTATATGCCATCGCTGGTAGGAGTACATCAAAGAGGCAGAGGTCTAGCAGTTGAGAGGGGGGAATAACTAAGCCAAGGGGCCCACCATCCTTGGCACATGGTATGGCCAACACAATACTTTCCACAGTCTCAACCATAAGCTCCCTACCCACACCTTCCACAAACCCACTGTAAACACCCACCAACCAACCACACACACTCAGTTTAGTCACATACAATAATACAAAATAAAGCTATATCTTACACATACTCACACTCCCAGTCATACCACTACACTCACCATCCAGACCTAAACCCATCCATCCAATTCAGTTAAAATGCTAAAATTAAATGGTCCTAATAGGAGAATCCACAGTAGTAAACAGTTTATGGTGTAATTAATAGTCCAAATAATAGTCCACAGAAGATAGTGGAGTTTCTAAATGTCCAGAAATGTTGGTTATAAATCATGAGATAATAGTCTCTGCTCTCACCAGAGAAACCTGAAGCAAGACACCAGAGAATGTTTCAAGGCAGCTCTCCCACCAGCACCCAGCAAAAAGCAGTTCTCAGTACAGCACTTAGATAAAAAAAAAATTTGAACCCAAGGGTTCTCTGACAACCCATGAGTTTAGCAGCAAAGGCCCAGATCCATGAGCTCAGTCCTCAAGAAAACTGTTTACTGTGGTCATTTGTTAAAGATGTCCAGGAATGGGATGCTGATAGATACTAATCTCAAAGCCAGAGGTACACAACAGATAAAATGGCAGCCACAGCACAGTTCAACGGCCATGACTGCTGGCTAGCAGTCCTCACGAGCTTCCTAGCTTGAGCACAGTTCATCAACAGCAGCTGCTGCAGTTTCAAAGTAGTAAAAAGAGTGCCCACTTGCACTCACTGCCAAGCTTCTTGACTCAAGTTCTCTCCTCTCCTCATCGCACTTCAATCCATACACTTCCAGCTCTCTTGGCTTTAACACATCATTGTTTTCTTCAAAAACATCCAGAGAGCACTCCAACCTCATTGATCTGTCATGAAATGCCTGGACCAGCTCTGAACCACAGATCAGTACTCCAATTGCAGCACTGCAATTCCTGAGAACAAAATAAAGACACCGAAGCAATGGTGTCGGAACCGATAATGAAAAATTATATACAGCATCACAGACTAAAATCTAATAGGCTAAAAAATAAAAAGGTCATATGGTTAGCAACAACTTGCAGAAGCTCAGTATGGTCCCCCTAAAAGAATAATCATGTGGGACTGTTGAAATGCTAATGAACTGAAGGTAATTCACCAAACTTGAGTTCCACCTTAACAGAGTCAAAAGCACTGTTTTTTGGGGATCCACCAAACTCAGCTTTGACCTGGAATAAAGAGGCAGAAAGGAGGGAGGGTTGATAGAGACCAGTTAGGGTCTTCAGAGCAAGACTGTGCAGGGACCATCTGGGCAGACTGGTTGGGCCAAGTGGTCCTTTTCTACTGACAAATATGTTTCTGTGCCTTACTTCAGAGTTCAAACAGTGTGCACCCTAGTTCATCGTTCCTTAAGTGAGGACATTAGTGCTGTATGTGGCCACCAGCACAGTTTTCTCCGGAGCTTCTGAATGACTCAGTTATAACAGTAATGGAATGGACAATTTATTTCCTTTTTTAAAGGATGGTCAGACTCACTAACCATGTGAGTCAGCATCTCTCAATTAGAAATGTACACTAGTAATTATTTTCTAAATTCAGTATTTATGCCGTCAAGCTAAGGCACCAATGTTATGTATTTTTCACTAATTCAATAAAGTTAGAATAAATCTGACAGACATGATAATGTATCACTATTCATGTGTTCAGCAAGCAATTGCATCTTACATACACACAGATGTGTGGTGGTATATCACTTGTATGATTATTTAATGCCATGCATGTCCCCCAAGGCATTTGTCCCACCACTATTCTGTAGTCACTGAAACACAGAAACACACTGTAGACATTGACAGCAGAAAAAGCCAAAGACCTATCTAATCTGCCTTGAGTTCATCTGCCCCAAAACCTACTGTCCAAATAGGGTTTTATCCCTTTTGGTCCACCCCCTCCATCACTCCTTACTGCTACTAACTTGAGCAACCAACAAACCCTTCACTCTGTCCCAACTATGTTTGAAACTATTTACAGTTTTGGAGCCCACCACTTATGCTGGCAGACTGTTCCACAGCTTCACGGCTCTTTCCATAAACTTGAACTTCCTGACATCCCTCTTAAACCTTCCACCACCACTTTCCACTCCTGACCTCGATTCTGTACTCTTGCTGAATGATTCCCCATAGTTCACTTTGTTTATTCCATTCAGGAGCATGAAGGTCTCTGTCATATCCACCCTCTCTATCCTGTTCTCCAGTGAATACGTTTTATACCTTAAGATGACCTTCATAAGATCTGCCCTGTTAGACCTGAATATTTTTGGTCATCCTGTATGGCATTATTGCAAGCCTCCCCCTGTCCTTCCTTAGGTGAGGACTCCAGAACTGAGCACAATATTCCACTTGCAGCTTCACAAGCGACCTACAGAGGTGAATGCCAGGATGCAACATAGAAATGCTGCAGTATCTCACAAAATGTTGAAGTATCCTGTAGGAAACAGTATAATTAAATGCCAGTTAAGCCCATTTTTACTGCAGTTAGAGATGGGCAAAGTCTGATACATTTTCTCCACAAATTAATCTGCAAATTTTGCACAATTCATGGAGTACAAATCGATCCACAAAGAGCAACATTCCACCACAAAATGCAAAGTTCCTCCCTTTAAATGTTGAATTTCATCCACAAATGTCAGAACTTTGCCATTCTCAGGTGAAGTTCCGTCATTTGTGGATGAAAACATCATGCTTTCAGGTGAGGTCAAAGTTGCTGAGGGTTGAGAAAACTTTGCAAAGCTACATGAAGTGTGAATTTCAGTTGTTTCGTGGCAACTTCTCCCACAAATTTAAACTTCACCCCATCTCTAACTGCATATATTGTGACATGTCATTTACTGAAAATTACTGCATTGCATCGTGTCTGCCTCTGCTGCATATTGAGGTAGTAGTACCACTTTTTTCCTGCTGTCAATACCCCTTCCAATACAGCTCAGCATTCTAATAGCCTCACTATAGGCATTTTTTGTTTAAGCATATTTTTAATTTTTTTCATATTCAGTTCAACATGAGGCAACAAAACCTTAAATCCAAAAGATGAATATGATTAATATAAACTCTTAATTTGTTAGACCAATTAATTCAATTCATAACATATATTACAGGCATTTGAAAAAGAGTATAGAGCTCTAGCCACAGCTATGGGTGTAATGGTGGTGGCAATATTCTTTGTATGTCTTTCCACATGGAATCATCTTTATTTGTTGATTCCAAGAAGTTTATTAATAACTTTTCAAGAGAAAGCACCTCTAAAAATTTCAATTGCCATTTTGTAAAATTAAAATCAGGTTGTTTGTGGCTATTCCAATTTCCTATTATTAATATTTTAGTAATTATAGTTGCAATTGCTATAATTGTCTGAGCACTTTGATTTAAATGTAATTCAGAAGAGTCGTTTACAATAAAAATATTAACTTTCATAGGAATTTGAATATCTAGAATCTTAGTAATATCAGCCCTTGTAATTCCCCACCATTTTTTAATAACAGGACAGTACCTGAGGAGATGTGCTAAGTCAACCTCCTACCTTGAAAAAGCACTTCTTGGAAGCACTATTTGCCCAGAGAACTTTCTAGATGCTTTTCTTAATGCTCATGTATGTATGTCAGGATCAATAGACCAATATCATGGCCCCATGATTTAACTGTATCACCTGTATGTTGCTCATGTAATAAGTTTTACTCAATTGTTGTTATGCCACTAGATATGATGTATACTGCTCTGTTATTACTTGCCTGTGTAACTGTGTACTCATTGCCCTGTTTTAAAAATCTACTGTTATTTTTGTTGTACCACTCATGTCCTATGTGCCATCTAAATGGCCCAGGCCATGCCTGAAAATGGTCACTTGTAACTAGTGTACTTACCTGGTTATCAGATAAATAAATAAATAAATAAAAATGAAGTTTACCATTAGTATTATGCTAACATTTACTATCCATTTTAGATCCAGTTCTGTATAATATTGTAGGAATCGTATATTATATAACCTTTGTTAGTATTTTTTGCTATATACAGTAGTTTTATTTTTTTGCATATTGATATAATTCCTTTGCAGCTATCCATGTCCTTGGTGAATATAAGTATTATTAGTTCCTTGAGTCCATTTAGTCATTAAGTTCTGCTGTTCAGTAATTATTTTACTTATTATTTTATTTATGTTTTGTAGTTATATTTTTCTGATAATTTTTGTAAGTATTTAGATTTGTTGCTAAGTTGTTCTTCTAATATAGTTAGCCAGTTAAAGGGTGTAGTGTTATATGCTTATCTGACAAAATTTTTGTATTAACCTTGAAGAGCACTAAACTCCCAGCAGTTTAGTCTTAAAGTTAGGTATGTACTAGATAGGAGAAAAGGCCTCTTTATACAATGAGTGTATTGTCAAAATGACCAAGATAAAAACGGTATCTCAGCAGATGATGAACCAATGCATAAGATAGCAATTATATCTTATGAATCAGGTTTGTCACACCAGCTATCTCCACACTCCAGTTCATCATAATCATGGACCAACTTTCAGTCACTTGTGACACATCATTTTTATCTTGGTCTTTTTGATTTCCATTCCACTATTTACTAGGTCATTTTGGCAACATGCTCCTTGTATAAACCGGACATGGTATGAGTAAGCGTGTCATATATATATTTTTTTTTGCAGTTCAATAAATTTTATTAGTTTTAAGTGAGAATAATCAAGAATTCAAGCCATTAATAGAAAATCAACAACCCAAAATTAGGGAATACAACAATTATCATCAAATAACATCACATAACAAACTTCCCCCCAATATCCCCCACCCCTATGCACCATGTGCACTGGAATCCTATAGGTGCGAATCAGTAACTCGTGGAAAACAGGTGGTTTAACTCTATGTTCTCAACCATTTTTGGCCAGCCAACTGCAAGAACATGTAACAGAGGTGTTCATTAATGAGACACTCCCTTTAAAAGGGAGTAAAAGGTGCTCCAACATTCCTGGAAAGCACTCCAAATATTGTTGCAATATGCTACTATCCTCTCCACATTTAACTCCATGAGAAATTCCTGGAGTCATTCTGAGTATGAAAACATCCCATCACTCTTCTAGTACCTTAATATTATTAACTTTGTGACCAATGCAATCAATGTCATCCACTTATTTAACTTAGTAGTCAGAATAGCCAAGTAATTTCCAGTCATGCAGATTTCTTTAATAAAAAATCTATCCAAATCAAACAATGTAGATATTTCCCTCTTTATATATGACTGAAATGTTTGACTAGAGGGCAAGTCCACAATTTTTGATAAAATGTTCCATCTTCCAGGCCACATCATTCACACAGTGGTGTGGGGCCTTGCCCATCTTATATAGCTTGGCAGGAGAATAATAGAAATCATGGAGGACACTGAATTGTAAAAGTCTAAGTCGATCTTGACTGACCAGCCTATACATATCTAATCAAACCCCGATCCAAGCTTCATCCTGACAATGGATATCCAATTAATATTTCCAGTAAATATGGCACCAGAGAGAGCCCTTTCCAGGATGGTTGGGAAATATATATATATATATATATATATAGATAGATAGGTAGATAGATAGATAGATAGATTAGATACAGGCCTTTTCTTAAGAGCTAGCAACCAAAAGTTCTCAAAAGTGTCTCACACAGAACTCTTCCAAGAGAAAGGGCCCAAGAATTGGACTAGACAGTGTCTGAGTAGTACTACTTTAAAATAATGCTGAGGACTGAGGGAAAAGCGTTGAATAATATCTGCTAACACTTTCCCTAAGTCTGTCAAATCCACAAGAGATTTTGCAGGTATATCCAGCTATTTCTTAGCTTTTAAGGGGCAGCCAGAAATTCTGAGATTATAGTTCCCATAGAGGAGCTGATTAAAGTCTCTGTAAAAAGTAATCTTTAACATTTTATATAATTGTGAGTGGACCTGGATATCCTAATCTGTCAGTGTCTCCCAAAGGTCTTTGGGTAAATAAGTCCTAGATAAATAAAGTAAGATGGTAGCAACAGTCCATGTGACTCTACCAGGGTGCATTCAATGTCATACCAGCTAGGGTGAGGCCTATTTAGCCTAACAGGTGCAGACCTTAAAAAATATAGCGCCGAGTGAATAGCTAAGTAATAATAAAAATCCAAAGTTTCAAGCCCCCCAGCCATCTCTCCCTACATAGCTTCCCATATGCTTTTTTTGTCAAGTTAACCTGCCACAAAAAAACTGAACAAAGAGAATGAAGTTTCTTAAACCTTTCTTTGGACAAATACAGCACAGCATATTCAAGGGGTAAAATATCATAGGCAGGACCATCATTTTCACTATAGGATGTGGCAGTGTCAATGGCTCAGTAGGTAGCACACTCACCTCTGAGGCCGGCAGATCAGAGGGCTGTGGGTTCAGTTCCCAGATTTGGCACTTGGGTTAATATCCCAGTACTGACACTGTAGTGCA
Source organism: Neoceratodus forsteri (assembly GCA_016271365.2). Classification (NCBI taxonomy): domain Eukaryota; kingdom Metazoa; phylum Chordata; order Ceratodontiformes; family Ceratodontidae; genus Neoceratodus; species Neoceratodus forsteri. Next base: position 916,325,599 of record CM057455.1, on the reverse strand, counting down.
GCATGAGAGGGGTGCTGTACTTCTGAGGTGCTGTCTTTTGGATGAGACATTAAACCGAGGTCCCATCTGCCTGGATTGGTGGTAGTTCAGGTGGATGTTAAAAATCCCATGGCACTTATCGAAAAGAGTAGGGGAAGTTTTTATTAAAACAAAAACACAGTTTTTTTTCCAAAACAAATCACACAGTCATTATGATATCCATATTATCTACCCAATTCCAGAAACATTTTTCCACAGCTCTCTCTTGCTTTCTCTTCTCCCCATAATTTACATTCATCTTGAAAAAATGTATCTATTTTATCTTGAAACTTAAAAAAGAAACATCCTGTACTGTCAAATCCTTATTCTGCAAAAATCTTGAGCATCTATTTTGCCATATGGACCATTTCAAACCTGCCAAAATAACACAGACTGTATTTTTATTAACTTTTTCCCATTCTTTTGTTAACTGACCATAGATCAAAATCTCGTATGTCATATTTTTAAAAGCTTGCATCCCCCAATAACTGGCTACCATACCCCAAAAAGGTTTAATAAAATCACAATCAAAAAATAAATGCTGCATGCTTTCCTCTTTTGTCCCACAATCTCTTTCTCCACGTATTATTTCCTCCATTCTTTTATGTTTATGGTTACCTCTGACGTTTGACTTCCCATGACTACACATCCATACTACATCTTTCATTTTTCCCGGAATTCTTTTTTCTAATGTAACAGCTAACATTTCCTGCTCTTTTATTCCTTTTTCTACCTTAAAAACTTGTTTTTCCCAGAAATTCCTCCTCATAATTTCTTTATACATCTGTTTTCTGTGACCACTAATTAGAGCATCCACTGTTACCCCCACTGGTTTAAATACTTCCTTCCAATTTCCATATATATTGGCCACACTTTGCCTCCTACTACATTCCCTTTCTTCGCAATACATTTAATGAAAGGTACATTCCATTGCTGTTTTAACCAAGACCAAGCTTTGTTCTCATGTTTTACTAATGGCACAATATTTGAAAACACAAAAATATTAACATAAAAAACAATTGGATTTATCATGTTTACACCTCCATCTTTTATGGTTCTATACGTTATCCCCCTTTTAATAGGATTTAACTTGCTACCCCACAGTAACTGAAAAAAAAGACTTTGAATTTTGGATTGCATTTGAAATGGTACTGGAAAAATATATGCTAAAAATAAAAATATTGGGACAGTAAATGTTTTTAATAAGTAAATTATTTTCTCTCGTGTCATACTCCATTATTTCCATTTATGTACTTTTATTTGGGCTATTTGATACTTTCCTTCCCAGTTTTGTTTTATTGCATCATCCCCTCCAAATCTTATTCCCAGCACTTTAATGCTTCCTTCTGCTATCTCCAAATCTCCTCTTTTCTTTTTCTCCACTGCCCCAATGGATAAATTCTACTTTTCCCTTTATTTATCTTAATCCCTGTATATTGGCTATACTTCTATACTGACTCTATTAACTTATCCCCTGAACTCTGATCTTTTACTAAAACTAAGCAATCATCTACATAAGCACTTGTTTTATTCAGTTCCCTATTTTGCCATCCAATACTTTTAATCTCTTTCTCCACCTCTATTCTCCTCAGAAGTGGGTCTAGACAAAATACATATAGTAGGGGACTTAATGGGCACCTTTGTTGAACTCCATTCCTTATATACATTGAAGTCTCTAGATGCCTATTAAAAATAGGACAAATTTGTGCTTCCTTATATATTGCTTTTATTAAACTAATTAATTCTGTTGGAATTTTAAACTTTTCTAAGGTATCCCATACATACTGATGCTTTACAACATCAAATGCTGTTTCTTGATCCAAGGCATACAAATACCCTTGCAAAGAATCCTCCTGTCCTTTATTTATGACTTCTCTAATATAAATTAAATGTTGTTGTATGCTCCGTCCAGGAATAGCACATGTTTGAGACTGCATTATCAATTTCTCTGAAAAAGTCCTTAACCTATTATTTATTACCTTGGCTAAAAGTTTGCAAACTGAAGTCAATAAACTAATGGGCCTCCAATTTTTTAATTGTGTTTTTTCTCCTTTTTTATGCAAAAAAATCATTATTCCTTTTTTCATGCTTTCTGCCAAATTGTCTCCATTCATTATACCATTGTAGACTCTTGCTAAAATGGGAGCTATTTGTTTTTCCAAAATTTTATAGAATATATTCAGAATCCCATCCACCCCAGGTGCTGTGTTATTTGACAAAGATTTTATTGCATCTTTTACTTCTTCTTTTCTTATTCCCCCTTTATCGCCTCTGCCTCATCTTCCTCCAACTCTGGCATCTCAATTGTCAGAAAAAAATCCTGACTTTTCCTTCTTCTTTGTTGCTGGTAATTTTCCTTCAAAAACTCTTGTACTGTACATTTAATATTTTCTATATCTGTATGTATCCTCCCTTTTCCATCCTGCAATTTGTACATAACTCGATTTTCTATTCTTTCTTTACTACTGTCATAAGGATTTGTATGATATTTTGTTCCCTGGGTACCACTTTTTTGTTCCATAATTAAAGACGTGACCTTATTATATTGGTATTCTTTCATTTTAACCTTACTTTCTTCAATTTGTTTAGATTCATCCACCTTATCTTTAACCTGCCTTGTCATAAGTTTATATAATCTAGCCCTTAATTTTAAATACTTCCCATAATTTGTTGCCTCTACTTTCTGTCCTTCTTCGATCATATGTTGTTTGATTTCATTTTTAGTATCTTCCCACCATTCTGTTTCACTATCATATAATTCCATAACTGTTAACTTATCTTCCAGTATTATTTTAATCTTTTCTATACAAGTATCTTCTTGTAGCTTAGCTGTATTCATCCTCCAATAGCCTTTTCCTATTATCATCCTATTCTCCAAGTTAATTTCAACTTCTACTGCCATATGATCTGATGTCTCAATCGGTATACTCCTAATATCAACTACCTCCACTTTTTTTTTGTACCATCCGGAAATCTATACCAGTAGAATGTGAACCCTTGAAATATGTGTGTCCTCCATCCTAGCTTTATCTAACATTTGTTTCAAGTGAGTTGTATCACAAACAAAGTTGATGTTGCCCTCCCCAAATCTGCTCTAGATAACCCACAGTTAAAGTCTCCCCCCCACACCACAAGTTTTGAAGTATGCAAATAAGCCTCTATGTGATCTATTAACATATTCCTTTCTTTTTTCCTTTGTGGATTATTAATTACAATAATTCTCACAGAATTCTTTTTTATGATAACATTAATAATCATAGCTCTTCCAGGCACCACATCTATTACTTTTAAAATTTGAACATCATGAGAAGAGAAAGCTACCCCACCCCTGTACACCTATCTATCCCAAAGGACCATAAGGATGGTCCCCATGTCTAGTATTTCTGAGTTTGTTGAATTTCATCTATAGTGTGTAACGTTGTGTCTTGGAATACCTAAGTCACTTTTCAAGTCATATAGTATTTTAAAAGTTACCAGCCTCTTCCTTCTATTTTTAATACTATTTGTATTATGAGTGAGGCATTTTAAACTTCTCATTTTGTTTTCCCCTCACTTTTACCCTGCCTCTTTAGATTTTGTCCTTTTCTTTGACACCTGCGTGTCTGTTGTGTCTCCATCTTCCTTTCCTGCATCTTCAAAAAGATCCGTGATGGACCGATCAGAGCCCTCCTCCATAGTGGACCATTCCTTGTCTTGTAATAAGGTGTATTTATTTGTTAACTCTACACCTTCACAATATTTTTCCAATGAAATTATCTGTTTTGCTGTACTCTTCTTTTTGTTTTTAGATCTTGTAACCATAGTAAATCCAGTTTTTTTTCTGTCTTCCCTTCCATTTTAAAAGTCCCTGTTTTTTCTTTTGATTCTTTTTGCTCTGGTATTACCAACCCTTTAGTCCGAGGTTGTACCTTTATTCCTTTTTCCATGTCCTCTCTGATAATGACTTCCCTTATTACCTTTTCTTGCTTCTCTTTCTCTTTCTGTGCCACAGCCAGGTAGACATCTTGTTCTGCTATTTCTCCAGTTTCTGGGCTATTATGGGAAGCCCAGGGACATTTTCCAAAGGTGTGCCCTTCCTCTTCACACAAACTACATTTAACTTGGTTTGTGCATTCTGCCCCAAAATGCCCAACAACCCCACATAGGCCACACTTGACTTTACCACAGACATTACTTAAGTGACCTCGCACTCCACATTTGTAGCAGGTCTGCACTTAGCCTGCATAAAAAACAATGCCTCTATCTTGTCCTAGAAAGAAACAGTTCAGCAAATGTTGAATTTCCCCATCTACTTGTTTAAGTGTTAGTTTATATTTCCATCCACCTGTCCACAGACCATTTTCATCCAGTATCGATTCTGGCGGCCCATGCATTACACCCCTCTGCTTGATCCAGAAATTAATGTTGACCACATTGATACCTTCATTTTGAAATAACACAGTCACTATCTTAAAAGCAGGTTTTGATAAGGGAATAACTGAGAAATCCTTCCATAAGTCTGTATATTTCATTTGCTGATATAATTTACAAAAGTGATCCAACCCTCCTCCATGTTTAAAACTTATGTCAAATTCTGTACTTCCTGGTACATGAATAAGGTCATATATTTCATATGGATAAAACTTCATTTTATTCATTAAGAGTTCTTTCCCAATAAAAATTATGTTGGGCACATCCTCAGAGGGCCCTCTAAATCTCAGGCATACCGCATTTCTTCTTTTAGCTTGCTGTGGTTTTATATCTTTAGGAAATAATCTTTCTTTAGTATTCCCACCCCAGGGTTTCTCCTTCTGGCCTTCCCCTTCCTCCTGCATTTCTTTATCTGTTAACATTGTTTTCTGCTCAAGCTCCATAGATAACTCTTCATTATTGCTATCAAGTCCATCAAAAATTATCTCTTTTGTTTTATCTGCCTCTGATGTTACATCTTTCTGCTTTTCAGCTTCGTCCACTTTTTCCCCAAATTTACTTTCTGTATCCCTTGTATCTTCTTTTAGTTTTTTTACTAATTCCTGATGTACTGGGCCTGTTTGGATCCCACCCAGACCCATCATCCTTTCTTTTCCAACCTGCTTGTAATAAGGCTTCTGTTACCCATTCAGGTGTGTCTGCAAAGTCTCTAAAAGTTCTCTCTTCTGAATCTGAAACCTCCTTTTTTCTCCTTTACTGTTTCCTAATGGGCCCTTTTTTCTGTGACTTCCTCAATATCTTCAAAATCTGTGTTTTCTTTATTTGTTTTAGCTCTTTCTTTACTTTCTGTCTTGCTTTCTACAATCCTTTTCAGGCCAAGCTGTTTCTGACTTACTTTTGCCTTTTCTTTCCTTTCTGTGCTGACACTTTCACTGGTTTTTTCCCCATCTCAGCAATTGCAGCTTGCTTTGATACTGCCACATCATTGCTTCTCAATTTAGCCTGATAGGAGTCTGGCCTATTTTCTTTGCTTTCCACAACAAAAATATCTGCCTCTATAAGACCTCCTATTTCTTTACTGTTTTGCTAATTATTTTCCAAAAATTTTTTTTTACTCACGCTTGCAACATCTCCTCCCTCCATCTCCATGGAAGAAGTTTTCTCTCTTAATTCCTTCATTTTTCTTTCCAGCTCCTCACTTCGATCTTCTTGATCCATAAAAGTGTCTGAACTCATTTTCAGGCCTCTAGTGGTATACAAGACAGGGGAGGAGGCCCTCTCCCCTGCCACATCAGCACTTCCTCCTTCTCTGCTGTCCGGCACCAAACTGTGCTCCTCCACTCTGCTCTCAGGAAGTCAAGCCCCCTGCTGGAAGAGTAGGTGAATTTCCCTGGTGTCCTGGCCAAATTTCCCTCATTCACTAAAATTACCATCAACAGCTTAATCTGGTTCAAGGTCAGTTGGCATTCATTTGTATCCCCCCCCCCGGGTCATGCCTGAAAATAGGCAGGATTTGTCTAGTGCACTTACCTGGTCAACAAAAACTAAATAAATAAAATAAATAAATATATTGGCCCTTCCCCACACTGATAAGGGTAGTTGTTTTCATAGTGTGAAGTCTTCTTTTACCTGTTTGAGAAGTGGGTCTAAGTTTAAATTCCTCATTTGGGATAGATCTGTTGAAAGTTTTATACCTAAGTAAGTGATAAAATGCCAGCCTGCTGGCACAGCGGTAGTGCTAGCACTCATGACGCCCACGACCTTGGTTTGGGAATGAGCCAAGGACACTGGAGAGCCAGCCAAGAGGGGAAGCTTGAGCACCCAATGGGCAACTCACTTCCCCTAGGTGGGAGGGGGTCGAAGGCCCAGTGCTGTCCTGACCTCTGGTGGAATCCAGCGGTACAGCAGCCCAAGCCATGTGTAGGGGGGAAGCATGATACAATATCAGCATTCATGCCTTGAAGTCATGGTGCAACTATTTCTCCAGGGCAAGATGGGGAAAATGGAGCATGCTTGAGCTCTGCTGACATGAAGAGGCATCCTTCACCGCTCAACCCACAAGGTTGCAATGGGGGATCCGATGAGACCAGAAGGACATGGGGGTTCCCTCCACCACAACTCCACCTGGGGGAAAGCCAAGGCTGCATGGGGGCACCTGATCAGTGGATTGTCGAGTTGAAAGGGTTGTGGGAAGCACAACTGGATCCAGGGGACAAAAAGAGCAAGTAAAAAAAATAGTAAGCGATAAAATGGGTCTCTCAGTGCAAACCCAACACCAAAATTTCTGGTTTAGTACACAGTGGAGAAAGCGTATATACCACTGTTTTGTGAATATTCAACTCGTAGCCTGAAAAAGAGCTAAAATTTGCTATGATTTACAATACCGCTGGTAACGAGAATTACAAATTCAACAATTGAAGTAGTATGTCAGCCTCAAAAGATGACAGCTTATATTCAGCACCAACTATCCTGATACCTTTGACCTCTCTGGCTGTATTTATTCTTCACACCAGAGTTATTATGTACAGATTAAAAAGCAGTGGAGAAAGGGGGCAATCTTGCTGAGTTCAACTGGCCAGCCAAAATAGGTCTGAAAATTCATTATTACAAAGGATCTGGGCAGAGGGCCAGTGATATAAGACCTGTAAATGTTTAACAAATTCTGGCGGGATCCTATAATGGCCCAAAACTTCAAACAAATCAGGCCATGCCACACAATCAAAGGCTTTCTCTGCATCCAGGGAAACGAGTACACATTTAACTCCCCGGTCCCTGGATGCTGAGAAAAGGTTAAATAATTTATGAAAATGATTGCCGGTATACCTCCCTGAAAGAAACCCTGCCTTTTCTGGGCATAAAAAAAGGTCCATACCCTGGAAAGACTAGTAGTCAATATCTTTGCATAAATTTTAATAATTGGTATTTATTAGCAAGATAATGTGTTAATTCCCCACCTAGGTAGGATCCTTTCCCAGTTTCAGGAGGGAGAAAATTCTGGCCTTCAATAGTGATCTCTCAAAAATAGGGGATGAAGACCAAGAATTATAGAGTACTGAAAGAAGAAGGACAAGTTCCATCTTGAAAGTTTTATAGAACAGAGATGGGAATCCATCTGGCCCAAGGGCCTTATCCAATAGAAGGGTAAGAATAACCTGTTCTATTTTTGACTCAGTAATTGGTCCCAATAGCAATTTCTGCTGGTCCTCAAAAAGGTGGGGGAGACATCCCTGCTCCAAGAAGTCAGCTATTACTACTTTATAGGTGGGCGACAAGGCATGGGGTTGAGTATAGGCTTTGATAGTGGTTTCTAAAGATAATTGCCTTTTGCATGGCTAATCAAGGCCTCATGTACCACTCGTGAGGAGTCAAGATGTCACAGACCTCTCATGAAGATAAAAACTGTATTACATGCTTGCCCATACCATATCCCCTATCTCCTCAACTATTTGGAACCATTTAACAATAGAGTGCAATTTTATTGTATTTAACAAAGCTCTAACTGTTCTTTCTTGTCCTTTATTTTTTGGCCCAATGTCTGCTAGAAGATACAGAAGAGCTGAATCCTGTGATTTATATGTATTCCTTATAGTTTTAGTTATTTCTTGAAAAACTACATGAGAAATCCTTAAGACAAATGTTGGAAAAAATAATAATTTTGTAAATTCAGACTGGCTAGCCATATTTACCATTAGTGCTCTTGCAGCACTATCAGGTAGATTATCATCAACCTTATTATAGGTATTGTTACACAGGTGGTTTGAATTTTGAGGGACTCACTAATGCTGAAACCCGGTCCTTTTTCCTTTGCTATAGTGCTCAGTTTAACCTCTTCCATCAAGCAGTGACAGAGGAATAGAGGGTGCTGCCAGTGCAGTGGCACAGGGGCCCACACACTTAGGAGGACCATTAACAGATATATTATGCTCAGATTTGCCAAAAAACCTTATCAGTCAGCCAAACACAAACACACAGCTGTGGCACGGTCAGAGTACTGCAGGTGGCAGCAGTGACTGTCACAGACATGGAAAGCACAGAGAGAGAGCCGAACACTGTGTACTTTCTAATACTTTATTGTTGTTTGCTGGTGCTATAGGTGGGGTGCCAAATCTCTGTACTCTGTTGTGGTTGGGGCAGGCAGCAGGTTGCTAAGAAAATGGTCAGGTGATGAGTCCCAACTTGGGATGCAGTATCAGCTGACTGGCGACTGGGCGGTAGGGACTCTGGCACGGAGCATTTTGCAAGCAGGCACAGGAAAGGGCAGCCATGGGTCCTTCACTGAGCTGTACCACATGATTGGCTGGCTGACACTAGATTGGATAGTAGCACTGTTAGTCAGCCTGTGGTAGGCAGAACTATGTACTGGTGGTACCTGTGTGCAGCAAGTGAGCCAGCGAGGTTGTGTTTTCAGATTGAGCTTTGGCTTTACTCTGTCTGTCCATGTCTGACTGACTGTGAGGTGTAGGGTTACTGGGCTATTTTAGTGGAACAAGAAGAGAGTAAATAAGAAAAAAAAACTGAATAATAAACATTACCTAACTGCAGTGTGGGGCCATGGGCAGCAGCAGCACAACAAGACTGAATAAGTAGTCACTAACTGAAGACTCACGGCCGCCACCGGCTGAACTCTTAGTGCAGTGTCATAACCATTACACACTCAGTAGTTTCAGTCACCAGGCTGTGACCAGTCCAGTTAGTTACAGTGCTACTTGTTGGTCATTGTGCTGTTGCAGCTGCCAGCCTGAGGGATCCTCTTTTACTTTTTCCCCTTTTCATGTCTGTCTCACTGAATTATCTAGCCACCTAGTCAGCCTCAGAATCAATCCTCCAGGCTCCCAACCTCCTCATCGATCTGTCTGTTTGACTCTCACTGACTGCCTGACTTGTCTGTGTGTTTGTTTGTCTTTTCCTCCAGACTCCTTTCTTGCTCATTCAGATTCTCCTCCTCATCAGTGATCATTGACCCTCCCCCGAGGCTGTTTGTCTGGAACTGCAGCGTGAATTCAGTCTACTTCAACAGACATTGATTGACCTAAAGCTGTTGCTCAATGCAAAAAAGACAAAAGTTATGCTTCTCTGCATACAAAATTAGTATCTACCCTCTCTCCTAGTATCCAATTGCAGATCAAGACACTGCTGGAGGAATCCCTGGATTATGTGGATAAATTTAAATATCTAGTAGTCTGGACTGATCGCAAACTGCCCTTTTCAGTGCATATCGATGAACTTGTGAAAAAGCTAAAGCAGCTCCTAGGCTTATTTTTCTGCATTAAAAATTTGCTAACCGAGGACACAAAAATTAGATTGGTACAGATGACATTCCTCCCCTGCTTAGCTATGCAGACTTCCTTTACAACCATAATCCTAAATCTTCCATAGCAAAGTTGGATACATTGTATCATAGAACTCTTAGACTCATCTCCAATGCCCCCTACAAATCTCACCATTGTTTTCTTTACTTTCTCATAGGCTGGACCTCACTTGATATTGGGAGGTCACGGAATGCCCTGATCTGGGCATATAGAGCTATCTCAAACAAGCTACCTTTGTATATTTCTGACCTCTTCAATGTGCTCCCTGCACCTACCCCCTTAGAAAATATGCTTACATCATACTCAATGTTACCAGGGTAAAATCCCATTTTGGTGCCTTGTCTTTGAGTCATGCCATGCCATCTCTATGGAATACCTTTCAACATTCTTTAAAGCTGTCCCACTGGGTTGGATTGCCCCATTTCAAGGCTGTCCTCAATCACTATGTAAGGGATAATTGCCATTGCTAATATTTCACCCTTTTCACCTTTCCTCTGCTCCTACACTCACTCTCCCTACTTCCTGCACCTTATCCTCCTCTCCCTCTTCACCTTCCCTTCTTCCACCCCATTTTCCACCCCATTCCATCTTTCCTCTCTCCTTCCTGTCACTCTTGGTCATTGGTCCTTCCAGACCGCATACATAACCTTCCTGTCTACTACCCTTTAATCGTTTGTTGCATTCCATTTCTTTAGTGGAATTTATTTTATGTATTGATTGTGTGCTCATAGTTATGGCTTACCTATGGTATGTGTGTTATGTATTACTGTTATCTTGTATCATTTAGAGAATTGTTTCTTGTTATGTAATTGTTTTTCTATTGTTAATTTGACCTTTGTACCAGTCCACCAAGGACCACCTTGTAAATGAATTCTCTCAATGGTGAATTTTCCTAGTAAAATAAAAAATTGAATTGAATTGCATTGAATTGAAAATTTGGAAGGAAATGCTAGAGGAAGTCTGAGCAGCTGCACAGGATTTTGTTCGCTGCCATTTTTACACTATGTTGCAAAGTGCTGTACAGACATCTATTCCGTAATTGTTGCTCATTGATAAATCAGTAAATACATAAAAAAAAACCCACAAAAAACACCAGCCTTACCCAACTGTCCAGGGACTTAACTGAACCAACCCCCACCACCAAAACACACACAATATCAGTGCAGCAGCACTAGTGTGGACTTGAACACAAATACAATAATAAGGGCATTTAGGGGCCAAAAAATAGCAGATTAAGCCAAGGGATTATAAAGTAACTAAAAAGACTCAATCCGAGCCTCTGAGTGACAAAGTCAGGCAAACCAGTCAACCAGAGTGGTGTAGAGGAACAACAGCAGGGTCATCATCATGAGGCAGGGCCCGGGCACCAATTACTCAGGACAGACAAGAGCAGGCTGGGGCTTGGGAGAAACCTAACTAAGAAATATTACAGTGGGAAGGGGCGTAAACCAGGAAAGGTGCAGGAATAATAAGGACAAGAACTGAGGGCAGCAGTGTGTTCTGTGTTACTGCTGATGCGAATTAAAAAAAATTGAATTAACAAAACCTAACAAAAGCAAACTTGGGGCAGTAAACTGGCAAGTGGGCATTAGTGCGAGGGACTGAGGGGAGATAAAAGTAGAAGAAAGGGCACCTTCTGCATGCTACACCTCTCCCTGTTTGCTATACTGGTCCCTGCCTGAAGTGAAGCAAGCAAGAAAACAAAAAAGTAAAACTACATAACAAATTTAACAGTCCTCAGCAAAGGTAGTGGTGGGGACTAGTGAGTTTTGGGCGGGGGGACTGAGTAGTGAGCTGGGGGGATATCAATAAAGGAGTGCCTCCTCCGGACCTGCACCTCTCCCTTTTTGCCATTACTGCAGCCTGAAATGAAGCAAGCAAGCAAAAACTATAACCTACATAAAAAAAAGTGTAACAGTCCTCTGCAAAGGCAGTGGTGGGGATTAGTGGGTACTGGGCCTGGGGGACTGAGTACTCAGCTGGGGGAATACCAGTGAAGGAGCACCTCCTCCAGACCTGCATCTCTCCCTGTTTGACATCAACACAGCCTGAAGCAAACAAAAAAAAGAACTACTTCAGTAAATATATAAATAAAGTCTTGCAAAGATAGTGGTGTGTGAATTCTAACCAACAGCTTCTAGAAGGCAACTAGTGGGGCATTTAGAATCTCAGGTGTTGGCCGTGGTATCTCAGTTCAGTTGTGCAGTTGAAAAGAGTATCAGGTACTGTAGAAGTTCAGATAGATGGCTCACTGCAGCGGTTTAGTGGAGGATAATTTTATCTTGTGATTTACAATATTGTGTATTGTAAATACAATACTGTAGGTTATAAATACAGTTTATTGTTGAATTCAAAAGATGCCTCCAAAATACAAAAGTGTCACACAAAAGCATAAAGTACAGGACTACAGGACAGCAGACAGCATGGCTTCATACATGGCTGATCCTGCCAAACCAACCTGGTTGAGTTCTATGACTGGCTAACTAGGCAACTAGACAGGGGCCATGCAGTGGATGTCCTGTATCTGGACTTCAGTAAGGCATTCGACTCAGTGCCACATGGAAGGCTGGGAAGCAAGTTAGTAGGCACAAGGTCGGGTGCAAAGCTGGTGAGATGGGTAGGAAATTGGCTGCAGGTAAGGCAACAGAGGGTGGTGGTAGGTGGGGAGCTCTCACACCCAAGGGCAGTGATGAGCGGTGTTCCACAGGGCTCAGTGTTGGGACCAGTGTTGTTTGGGATATTCAATGCAGACATACCATGGGACATCAAGAGCAAGATCAGTTTATTTTGCTGATGATACCAAAGTAGGCGAGGTGGTGGTGGACGACCTAGGGGGATAGCAGGGGTTGCAGGATGAGCTGGCAAAGCTTAAAACCTGGTCAGACACCTGGCAACTGGGCTTTAATGCCAAAAAGTGCAAGGTGCTGTGTTCTGGGATGAAGAACCCAAGGAGGAGTTACCAGCTAGGGAGAGTGCAGCTAGCCCAGACAGAGGAGGAGAAGGATCTGGATGTGCTCATTACAGGGTCAATGAACAACTCGGCACAATGTAGGAAGGCAGCTGCAAAGGCCAACAAAATGCTGGGTTGTATTGCAAGGGGTATATCCTCGAGGAGGGAGGAGGTGATTCTGCCACTGTATAGGTCATTAGTTAGACCACACCTGGAGTACTGCGTGCAGTACTGGCGTCCATATCTGAAGAGGGACATTAAGTTACTGGAGGGGGTGCAGCGCAGAGCGACAAAGATGATCAAGGGGCTGGAGGACTTATCATACGAGAGGAGGTTGAAGGAGTTGAACATGTACTCACTGGAGGAGGGAGAGACAGGGGTGACATGATTGAAACCTTTAAATACATGAAAGGAATAAACAAGATGGGTACAGAGGGGCTGTTCAAAGTAAGGGAGGGGAGGGCCACCAGGGGCCATGATATGAGACTGGAGAGAGGTAGGTTCAGGAGGGAGATAAGGAGACACTTTTTCACAGAGAAGGTGGTGGCAGGGTGGAATGCGTTATCTGCTGAAGTGGTATGCAGTAGAACAGTGGACTGCTTCAAATGAGGATGGGACAGGACAAGGGGGAGGGTTAATGAAGGGGAAGGGTAGAAGGGAGGGGCAGCTGCAGAATAAGGGTGCTAGCTGCACATTCGAGCAGACTTGATAGACCTCTAGGCCTTTATCTGCTGGCAAATTTCGTATGTCTGTATGTTCGTAAACAGAACAAGGAAGAATTGCTGTTGGCTGCAAAGCTTCCTAAAATCAGTGGAGTTTTTTTCCAAACTGCGACTGAGCCTAACAATGCACCTGATAAGACTGAAACTTGTGAAAGTGACATAGACACAGAGAAAGACAGCAGACCTAGTACTATGGCTAAGATGGCCTGTGCTGATCATGCTGATCCTGAAACTAACTTTGCTAAACAATCAGAACAAGAACCAGACATTGAAAGCGTATTGGAGATAGAACTCGACAAAACAAGTGCTGCTTTAAACAGCAAAGAAGAAAAAGAACCTGTTTTTCCAAGTTTTCCTCCTGCTGATGACAAAATACCCACAGACAGAGGTAATTTTCCTTTAGATATTAAGGAGAGCCAAATAAGATATATTATATTAAAAGGTTCGTGTAAACTTGATGGGCCATTTCCACGAGACAAAAATCAAGATGGGTGCATTTTCTCCAGAAGCTATTACAATATTTCGACAAAAACAGGAGTTGCATTACCACGTACTTGGCTTTGTTAATCCCCAAAATTAGATTGCATTTTGTGAGCCGTGTTGGCTGTTTGCTGATTGTAGTGCACCTGCGTATAATGTGGCATGGGTTAAAGGAGTTCGAGACTGGCATCACCTAAGCAGCAACATTGAATATTACGAAATATCAGCAAGTTATTTAGAATTGTGCTTAGTGTATGAGCAGTGGCAATTACATGGCACAGTTGATAAAGATTTCAAAACTCAAATACAAAATGAAAAAAGCTTCTGGAGACAAGTTTTGGAGCATCTCATCAATGTGACTCTTATAATAACTATGTGCAATTTAGCTTTCAGGGGCCACAGAGGGGTTTTAGGGCAAGGTAGTAGTGAGAATTTTCCTTCAATTGTGAAACTGTTAGCTAAGTACTGTATGATCCCATGTTGAAGCAATTCATTTCCATGCACAGTGGATCAATTTTCTATCTTAGTCATACTGTACAGGACAAACTCATTGAAGTTTTAGCAAAGCATATTGAGCAAGATATTATTGACGAAATAAAGTCTGCACCTTTTTTCTCCATAATAATGGATACCACCCAAGACATTGAGAAGACTGACCAGATGAAGTCAAATTGTTTGGTATGTCACAATTGAAAGGGATGAAATAGACATGGCAACTGAGGTGAAAATCAACAGATCTTTCCTTGGTTTTCAGGAAATTAGTGATCAGTCTGCTAGTGGGCTTGAGAAGATAGTAATTAGCGGTATTGAACAGAAAGGATTAGGTTTATTTAAATGTCATGGTCAGGGGTATGATGGGGCCTCTAATACGAGTGGTGTGTACTCTGGTGTGCAAGCAAGAATATCCCAGAAGGAACTGAATGCTGCATACATTCACTGTGCTGCTCATAACTGAAATCTCACACTTAATAATTCAGTTAGAGGAATACCAGAAGTAAAGAATTTTTGTGATGTGATTTAAAAACTATACACTTTTTTGGACACAGCATAAAATGCTGGGCCATGTTATCTTCATTTATTTCCACTTCAGAGATATCCAGCAATGTTACTTTGAAAAGACTTTTCCCTACCTGATGGTTGTCCCGGTATGAATCGCTCCTTGCTCTGAGGTTTCAGTATTTAGATGTTATGAAGGCACTCACGAAAATAGCTCTTCAGAGCAAAAATGCATATAAGTGCAATGAAGCTTCGGCGTTAAAGACATTTTTGGAAAATGTTGGTTTTGTTTTTCTCATCATGCTCCAAACAAAAATTCTGGAAACAGTCAATGGTGTGTCAAAACTGCTACAATTTTAAGACACAGACCTTTACAAAGCAGCAAACTTACTTCACAAAGCCAGTGAAGATCTAGTTACATTTCAAAATGAGTTTGATGAAACCAAAAATTCAGCAATTACATTATTAGAAAAATGGAGTGTACAAGCCAAGTTTGAAGAAAAGTCTATGAGAAAGGTCAAATGCCATGTTGATGAGCTATGTGGAGATAAAAGACTTGCTGACTCAGAAAAATTTTTCAAAGTGAATGTGTTTTACAGGTGCCTTGATATAATAAGTGCACAACTTTCAAATCGATTTCAAAGCTTGATTCATCATAATCCAGCCAAGGATGCTTATTTCTGCAAGTGATGATCTGTATAAAGGAGATGAAAAACTGGCCCATTATTTCAACAGAGATTTCTCCTGCTTTCCCTGGGCACTTGCTTTCATTCAGATTTTGTTTGAGATCTGAAATTTTGAAACAATCATCAGTAAAAGATTTGGAAAAAGTGTTAATTGTTGACAATAGTGCATTAGCATCCAGTTTTTCAAAAGTCTGTACTGTACGTCTACTTTCTCACCATCCCAGTAACAGTAGCCACTGCTGAATACTCATTTTCAAAATTTAAACTTATAAAGAACTACTTAAGGAGTAGTTTGGGACAAGAGGCACTTCATGGAATGGGAATATTATCTACTGAAAATGAATGAGCCAGAAAAATTAACCTACAGCAGATCATTAATGAGTTTGCAGAATGAAAGGTGTGCAAAAGATGATTCAAATAAATTATTTTAAATGTAATTTTAAGAGATTTTTGATGTCAAAGGATGATTGTACTTGTTATTTGTAAACTGAAATTGAAATATTTGTTATTAATTTTGTGTTCTGTCCGGGCTGGGCCTGAAAAAGTACGTGTCCAGTGCACCAACCTGGTTAACAAATAAAATGGAATGAAATAGATGAGTAGAAAATATTATTATTATGTGTTGCCGTATACTATGTCATGGTCCCACATGCTACAATTTTGATAATTAAATGTTATGAAATATTGAACACTTGAATTGGTAATAGCATATTTAAAGTGTATAAATAAGTGTATTATATTCCTTGATATTTGAGGGAGGGTGAAGGGTGTGTAAACAGGTATTAAAAAAACTCAAGGGGGGTGCCGGTGTGGGGAGGGGGCCCTAAATTACAACCTGCACTGGGGCCCATCTTTCTTTTCCTCCACTACTGCCATCAGGTACTCTGTCCTTTTTTCCCCTAGTTGCATAACATTGTATTTTTTGGTGTTGATTTTCAACTGCCAAACCTTAGATCACCTCTCTAGCCTTTCTACATCCCTCTGCATTGCTCCGATTCCTACATCACTATCTACCTTACCACAGAGCTTCATGTCACCTGTAAAGAGACAAAACTTTCCTCTGGTGCACTCTCTAGTGTTACTGATGAGCATATTATGAAATGGGTAGAAAGAATGCTGAATTCTGATTGGCCAAGAGCTGCTTTCAGCTGGGCTGTTATCCCAGCACAATGGCCCAGCTGAAATTATTATGTTTAAAAATGCATAAAATTTACTAAAAATGACCCATTTCATAAACACAATAAGGCACTCCAGCAGGTGTGTTATGGTGGGCTAACGGCCCTACTTGGGTGGTGGAAGCCCTCGACTATGCCTTGTGCTTCAACCCACCTAGAGGTGGGCCATTACCCCACCATAATACACCCCCTGTCATGTCTTATTGCTTAATTGAAGAAGACAGGACCCAGGACAGATCCATATGGCACCCGACTGATGACCTCCCTTGTCTGCTGATTGGACCCAGTTTACCACCACCCTCTGCTGTCTTTCATTCAACCAGTTTCCTACTAATCTATGTCCCTAGATGTGCTCAAGACCAGCAGCTTTGTCAGCAGTCTTCTGTATGGCACTGAGTTGAAAGCCTTGCTGAAATCATAGCAGTTTAAATCCACAGTGTGAACCTTATCAATTACCTTTGTTACCGAGTCAAAGAAAACTATTAGGTTGGTCTGACAAGACCTCTCTGCCACAAGCCAATGCTTCTGGGCCTAAGCAACCTGAAAGACCTTTTGTTGTCCTGCACACCTACAGAACTCACCTCCTCCACTCCACTCCACAGATACAGGCTTGTTGCACATCCCTCATTCCCACCTGAAGCAATCAGAGGACTGGGCATTTGGGGTTGCTGCCCCCCCCCACTCTGGAACATCTTTCCAGAAGGGATATGTTCAGCATGGACCATAACGGCCATTAAGAACCTTTTTAAAATGTTTTATTTGCACAGGCCTACCCTGAATTTATTTGTATTTATTTATTTAGAGTCTAGGATTACAAGTATCTTTGAGCCAAGGCTCTATTACAAAGGTTCCACATCAATTGAGGTACAATACAAACATTACATAGAGTTGAGTAACAATGCGGAAATGGTGTACAGGCATTTTTAAGCAGCTGAAATGCATCACATTAAGGGAAAGTGGGTACCAGAGGGGGCAGGGTAGACAGAGGTAGCTGAGGCTTGGAATAGACACAAAAAGAACGATGCAGCTGTGGGCATTTGTCAGGCCTCAAAAAAGTGCTTGGGGGTGTAGGGGGCAAAACCAGGAGGGTAGGCTGTAGGATGAGGGAGAGAGGGGGTAGGAGTAGAAGTGCTAGGAGGGAGATCAGATTATGAGGGACAGTCGCAGGAGCTAGAGGCAGCTACGTGGAGGCAAAGGTTAGCTTTGAATGGGCCTAGCTTTTGCAGAGAGGAGATGTCTTTGTTGAGTCCACTAATCCAGCTAGGAGCTTGATGCACAAAGGATATTTGGCCCTGTGTGGTGGGGCACTGAGGAATGTGCAGCATTTGATTTTCTGAAACCCTGGTGAGGCAGGGCTTGCATGCTGTATGGAGAAGAGTTTGGACTCTGGGGGAAGCAAGACGTAACATAATTTTCTCGTCCATTAAACAAGTTTGGTACTTGATACGGTTTGATAACTGGAGCCACCCTGTTTGGGCATAGAGGTCACATGTATGGGTGAGACAGTGGGAACCTGTGAAGAGTTGGCAGGCTTTGTTTAGGGCCAAGGATAAGCGCCTGAGGGCTTTGTCAGTTGCAGAGCCATAAATAATCAGACCATAGTTGATTAGTTAGATCACCGAGCTCTGAACTGCTATCCTTAAGGCATCTGAGGTAAGGCATTACCTGTGCCTGTAGAGGAGACCAATGCATGTGTTTGCAACTTTGACAATGCTATCTATGTGGATGCCATAGAATAAGTTGCTGTCTATGGTGATTCCCAGATATTTAAAGGAGTGAACCTGTTCAAGGACAGCACCAAGACAGTTTGTAGTATTAATGGGATGAAGCCTATATATGTTGTGGGAGCCACAGAAAAACATTGACTTGGTTTTCTTATAGTTGAGAACAAACTTTTGACTACTAAACCATGTTTGAGTGGAGGTGAAGCCCTTCTGAAGCTTGTTTTGGAGTAGGTGGGGGTCCTGTTGGGTGGTGTGAATGACAGCATCGTCAGCTTAGAGTAGGATTTGTTCCAGACAGGATTGTGAAAGATTGTTCAATAACAGGCTGAAGAGTAGTGACCCAAAAATGGATACCTGGGGGACTCCTGAGCATGCAGGTCTAGCAGCTGAGAGGACATCAGCATTTTTCACTCTTTGGGAATGGTTTTCCAGGTAGCTCTTAAACCAAGTTGTAGAGTCAGGGGAGAGTCCAACTTTTAGCAGTTCTGTGAAGAGTATTCAATTATGGATGGTGTCAAAAGCCTTAGTCAGGTCTATGAAGACCAAGGTAATTATTGTCCAGGGAGTTGTGAATTGCTCCTATGAATTCAAGGAGGGCAGATGTGGTGCTGTGGCCTTTTCTGAAGCCATTCTGTTGTTTACAAAGGATGTAGTACTTGTCCAGATATTCTGTTAGCTGGTCAGATACTAGACTTTCAATGGCCTTAGAGAGGAGGTAGCATGGATATAGGCCTATAGTTTCCATGAAGGGCCTTGTCCCCAATCTTGTGGACTGGTGCCATGGTGGTAGATTTCCATCTGTTGGGGAACTGGCCTAGGTTGAGGGAGAAGTTGAAAATCCAAGTTAGAAGAGATAGCACTTCATCAAGAGTAATGGACACCGGCCCGGTGGGGCTAAGGGTTGAGGTGCTGGACGCCACACCATGCGCCATGCTAGCAACCCGGGTTTGGGAATGAGCCCAGGTTGCTGGGGGTCAGCAGGGGAGGGAGGGAGAGGATTGAGTGTCCAGAGGATAGCTCTCTCTCCCAGTAAGGGACAGGGGTCCCTGTTCGGTGCTCTGCTGATCTCTGGCAGAAGCTGGAGATACACCAGGCACTGAGGAGTAGAGAGAAAGAGAGGGGGTGTGGCAGATGTCAGATACGCTTTGACATCAGAGCACCAGCCACTCCCCAGAGAAAACAGAGAAAATGCCTCTCGGCTCTGGCGGAGATGGAGCACCAGAGCTTGCCCCTGATTTGCGGCCGCTCACCTGGCATCCTCCTGACTGATGTTACTGCAGTGTCGGGGCATTGGGGCCTGCCCCGTTCCCACCCGGGGTGTATAACTGAGGCTACATGGGTGACAGAGGATGGTCAGGTAGGTTGCGTGCCATGGGGGATGACTCCATGTGCTCCTGAAGAAGTCCAGAGCCAAGGGGGTGAGGAGGAGGAATAAACAGTAAAATAGCAACAAAAAAAAGAGTAAGGGACACCAGTTTGAGGTCGAGTGAGTTGCCACTTATTCTAGATCCAGCAATTGCTTTATTGATGTATCTATGGACTTTAAGTGTCCCGACTGCTCTGAAGTAAAAAGGGGGGTGATTTGATAAAGGGGGCGGGGGGTGGAGGAGGGTATAGGAGGGAGGTCTTCATTGAAGAAGTCTGGAGGAAGAACACTACTGAGGTCAGTGAATGCATTATTGAACATGTTAGCTATAGTGAAAGGGTCAAGAGTTATAGTCCCATCCATGTCCATCATTGAAGGTGATGTTTTGGGCAGTTTCCCTGTAACTTCCTTGAGATTATTCCAGAAGGACTTCCCCTTTAACCAGGTGTTTGTGAGGGCATCTTTGTAATAATTAGTTTTCTTCAGTCATATTTCTTTGGTGCAGTCATTTTGGGCACGTCTGTAGTTTTGTATATCTACTTGCCTACCAGTGGCCCAAGCCTGAAACCAGAGGTGGTCCCTAGCTTTCAGCGATGTTGAAAAACTATGTGTTCTGTGCATATTCCCCCAGAAGTAAGCACAGAGGCTTACAGGAGTTCTCTGAGTTACTATCCCTTAATACCATGGGAGAAACCATTGTGTTGGGTGATTTTAATTCAAACTGATCTTGGAATGGAGTACCTGGGCTTATAGATGTTTTGTCACACAGTGGCCTTCAGCAGCTAATTAATATCCCCATAAGAATAAATCTAAAAACAAATAAACATGCAGTGCTTGACTGGCTTCTTACAAACAAAGTAAATCATATCTTAAGTTGAGGTTTATTTTCAGATTCACTTAGTGATCACCATCCTGTATTTTGCCTTTGGAAACCATACAGCCCCACAACATACCTATGATCTCTGAGTTTAGAAATGTTTCAGGTTTTGATGTATCTGGATTTAGAGATGGTCTACAGAATGTAGATTGGTCTTTTCTTGAATTAATACCTGATGTTAACTGTGCTTTGCATTATTTCATTACAGAATTTACTAGGCTACTGGATATGTATGCTCCATTTAATAGAAGATGTGTTAGAGGTAAATAATCTAAATGGTTAACACCTTCCCTATTTAAATTAATGAAAGAAAGGGACAAACTGTGGAAATTCTATGTGAAAAATCAAATGGCTGTAAATTTGCAAAACTACAGGTGTTTAGGGAAGAAAATGCATGGTTGACATTAAGAAAGCTAAGGCTCAATATCTGAGGCAGCAGCAGACTGTGGGACTAAAACAGTGCAAAATTTTGAAAAACTATTAATAACATGATTGATCCTTGATTTGAATCAAAATTTCACATGAATAAGGGTGATGAAAAATTAACAGATCCTCTGACAGTGGCAAATTAATTTAATGTGTTGTTTACTGATCTGGATCACTATAGAGCTCAATATAGACTGGGTTTAATTAACAATAACATAGGGGGTTGTGTGGATAATCCAAAATTTTATTTAAAGGCAGTCATACACTTAGAAGTGTTTAAACTTCTAAAACAACTTAAAGACAAATATTGTGATGTTGATGGTCTGTCTCCTAAATTGTTACATTTAGCCTCAACAGAGTTAGCATACCCTGTCAGCCTGATTTTTAATCTGTCTTTTTGTTTGGGAGAAGTACCTGACCTGTGGAAACATTCGTATGCAATTCTAACATATAAGGAAGGTTCAGCTAGTGAATTTATAAATTATAGACCAATCTCCATTCTGTTGGCTTTATCTAAACTACAGGAAAAGATTGTTTTTGGGCAACGGTCTGACTATGTGGTAACACATGGTCTATTATCACAATGTCAGCATGGTTTTAGGAAGGGGAGGGGTGTTGAGAGTGCCTTGGTCAAGTTCACAAGTGCGGTCCAGGAGGGCATGGAGGGGGGATGTCTGACTGGGGCCGTGTTCATGGACTTGACCAATGCATTCAATCTAGTGGATTATTCCCTCCTAGTTGAGAGACTTAGATGTATAGGGGTGAGGACTCCAGTACTATCATGGGTATCTAACTATCTTTCTAATAGGTTTCAAATGGTAAAGATTGGAAGTAGTTTATCTGATAGAGCTTTGGTCAAGTGTGGAGTCCCACAAGGCTCCATACTGGGGCCACTTTTATTTTTCATCTTTTTTTATTCAGTTAGTACATCTATCAAGGATGCACATGTTGTTATGTATGCAGATGATGCTGTTGTCTTTAGTCAAGGGAGAACATTGTCAGAGCTTGAAGTAACTCTGATTAGGGAACTTAAATCAGTGCAAAACTGGCTGATAAATAATAAATTATTAATCAATAAGCAAAAAACTAAAACCATGGTATTTGGTACCCCAGTTAAGTTAAAAGCTATTAGTTCTAGTTTACAAGTTGAATCATTGGATGGGGTTTTATATAAAAATGTAACCAGTTTCAAGTATTTAGGGGTAGCTTTAAACTCAACACTGATATATGAGTCACACATACCTGCTATTACATCTAAAATACATTCCAAGATTGCTTTATTATGTAGGTTGCACAGTTTTTTGACTGATGAGACACATTTGGCAATAGCTAATCAATGTCTGTTGCCTGTTATGAATTATGCCTCAATAGTGGTGGATAATGCTCCTTGCAGTACTTTAAGGCAGAAATTGGTACTGTTGCACAAAATAGGAAGATTTGCACTATTAATACCCTGTAATATACATCATTGCACTATATTTGAGAATCTTGGATGGTTATCAGATGAATACCATCATAAGCTCGTATTGTCCAAATTTGTTTATAAAACACAACAAACAGGGGTACCTTTAACATTGAAAAATCAGCTTACAATTTCTAGTTTTAAATCACACACTAAATTATCAGGGGATCCTACTGTGCTACAAATTCCTTTTATGTATACCATTACAGGACAGCGGATGGAATGATATTCCAGTATATATTAGAGGAATGGGTAGCCATGGGTCATTTACCACAGCCTTGAAATTACACTTTATGAATTTGTCTCGATATAGATGTTATTCAGATTGATATCTTTTTTGATCAAATGTATTAGATATAGAATTACAGTCTCTTTGATATGGATTTTGCACAATAGATAGAATTGTATTAGAGTTTTTAAATCAACACTAATATGTGGACGTGGGATTTATATTCCTATATAAATATGTTTTTGTACCATGTAGTATTTTGTCTTATGATGTTTTTGTATGAGTTCTTGATTGACCAAGGGTCGTACCTGTAAAAGGGATTGTATCCCAGTGTACTTACCCTTATACAAATAAAAATCAAATCAACATTAGGAGATCAGCAGAGAGCCATGGATTGTTAAGGCCTTTTACTTTCCTCTTTTTGAAGGGGCGTAAATGTCACAGGCAGCATTGAAGGAGCTGATGAAGAAGTCAAATGCAGAGTTGACATCTGATACATGGAAGATAGGTGACCAGTCTTGTTGTCTAAGATGTGATTTGAGGTGCTTCAATTGACCACGTGGAAGGATTCTACTATTTATTAGTTTGTGTGGCGGTGGGCTGAATTTGTTAGACCATTCACAGGTGACTGGGGAGTGGCCACTTAGCATATCTGAGAGAACAGAGACTTTTGAGATGCGGGATGGGTGGCTAGTCAGTGAACAGAGTTAGTTTTAACTGTAATGTAAGTGTTTTATACATATTTATTGTTGATATTCTTTATTTTTTGTTTTATTTATTGTTGTAAGGAACACCGACCCTAATGTAAAGAGTACCAAAAATTTACATTTCCCTTGCCTTACTATGCCTGTTTACTATCCTATAGACCCATGCTCTCTAGGTAGCTCACAAGGTCCTCTTTGATCAGTGACTCTGTCAGTTTACCCACAACAGAGGTAAGGCTAACAGGTTTGCAATTCCCCAGTTTTTCTTTGTCCACCTCCTTTGTGTAGTGGGACTATGTCTGCTACCCTCTAGTCTTAAAATCCACCCCTGTCTGAATATAGCTATTGAACAGCCCTACTATGGGTTCAGGCAATTCCTTGAGCACCCTTGGGTCAACCCATTTTGCCCTGGGACTTTATCTACCTTTAGGACTTCAAGCTCCTTGCAGACCCTTTCTCTGGCAAATGCTGGCTGCCTCATTTCAGGAATGCTTCCAACAGCCACTCTGATGCCACTTTCAGGCTGGGGTTTACTGTCTTTCCTTACAAAGACAGAGCAGAAGTAATTGCTAGTGATGGCTTCTTTTTGTTCATCTTCCCCAGTACCCCCCCCCTTAGCCTAACAATACCCACTCACTGCTTCTTTTTTTCTTTAATAAAGCTGAAAAATTGCTTTTCCCCCACCCTTGACCCCCTCTGCAATCCATAGTACTATGTCTGACTTTGCCTTCCTGACCAGCATCTTTCCTTCCCTAGTTTTTATTTGGTACTACACTCTCCCTGTTCTTCCTCCCTTGCTTTTCATTGTTTTGTAACAATTCTTGTACATGACTTTG
This sequence comes from Neoceratodus forsteri, assembly GCA_016271365.2. Taxonomy (NCBI): domain Eukaryota; kingdom Metazoa; phylum Chordata; order Ceratodontiformes; family Ceratodontidae; genus Neoceratodus; species Neoceratodus forsteri. Next base: position 916,301,229 of record CM057455.1, on the reverse strand, counting down.
TTGCCTTGAGAATGCTCCTCTTGCTTGCTTCCCATCTTTCCTCTACTCCTCTGATGCTGTTATCCATGGTGAATTTGTCTTGGACCAGCTTCCTCATCTGGTTGAAATCTGCTCTTCTGAAATGCAGGACTTCAGTTTCAGAAAGGGACATTATATCCTCAGAACCATCCTTTTAACCCCAAAAGGAGTTACAGTCACTGGACCCCAATGGCTCCCCTACCCTTACTCCACTCATCATCTCTGAGTTGGTGAGCACCAAATCAAGAATGGCCACTTGTCTAGTGGGGTCATTAACTAGGTTCACCAACAGGCAGTCCTGCAATGTATCCAACAAGGGCTCGACTTCTGGTGTACCTGAATGCTAAAATGTCCCAGTCAATATCTGGCAGGTTCAGATCACTCAGCACCACCTCTTCCCCCTTCTACATTCCCCTTGCCAGCTGTTACCCAATCTCCCTATCTCTCTCTCTCTCTCTCTCTCTCTCATTCCTTGTCCTGGTCATCTATAGATCACTCCCATCCATATTTTCTTGCCTGAGGGTGCCATGAGATGAACCCACAGTGGCCATGTTTCCCCTTTGCTTCCCCTGAAGTGTCTGACTTCCATAGCCTCTGTGCCCTCCCCTGACATATAGGACTACACTCCCTCCTTTGCCTTTCCCTTTATCCTATATAAACATTATGCAACCTAGGACTAACAAGTACCAGTCATTATTCTCTGTGTCCTAAGTTTCAGTGATGGCTAAAGGATCTGCCTCAGTGTCTGCCACCAATGCCTGGAGCTCACTGGTTTTCTCTCCCAGACTCCTAGTATTAAGACTGACCTTTCTCTAACTAGCACCAGATCCTCTTTTGCTGTTTTGTGATCATACACCTGCATTCATTCCCATTCTCCTTACTTTTTTATTTTTCCTATTGCTTGCAGACCCTGAGAGCCTTCCCTCCTTATCTTTTCCACTACTCCTTTCTGAACCTCAAACTTATTTTTACCTACCTTACTGATACAGTCACCAGTATAGGCGGAACACTTCCCTAGGTTCTCCTCCATCAATCACTTTTTGGTGATTTCCCTAACCTCAGTGTCCCTGCAGTCAGTTCAACTATCAGATGTACAAGTTAAACTTCTACCTAATTTCACTGGTGCCCTCTCTTGTTAAGTGAAGGCCATTCCCTTTGAAGAGCTTCCTGTCCTAAAAGTCCCCCCAGTCCCCAACAAAGTGATACCCTTTCTAATGACACCATCCCTATAACCACCAATTTAATTCCTCTGTCTCTTCCCTCCATAGTCTAGCCCCTTCCCCCCACACTTCACACAGGGAGGACTTAAGAAAAGGACAGGGAGGCCAAGTGTGCCTCTAATCTGTCTCTCAGCCTCTGAAAGTTCCACTTCACTTCCTTCACAGGCTAGTTGTCCAGATCACTGGTACCCAAGTGTACAAGCACCCCCAGCTCACAACCTCCTTCGCTACTGCCCTCCCTATTCTGTCTATGTCCCAGATAGCTAATGCCCCAGGAATGCACACGCCCATTCTCCACCCCTCATGCCCTCATCCTCTCTACTCCCCTGACCATAGAAACACAGACAACTGACACCCTCATAGTTACATTCTTCTTTCTGTCACCCTGGGAGCCACCAGATTATCACTCCCATTTCCCCCGACTAACCCAGAGTCCCCCTTTGGTGGAGTGAAGTACATGAGTCTACTCCATGGATGCAAAGTGATTTACCACGACCCCATTACTCTCCACCCTACTGGATCAGTGAGCCTCTAGAGGGAGCGGGGCTGCAGCTGGTGCAGAACATGGCAGTGAGGCTGTTGACAGGACAGCCTAAGTATTGTCACATCAATCCGGTGCTGCATCAACTGCAGCGGCTGCCGGCTAGGTGGATTTGCTCACCTTTAAGGCCCTACATGGCCTGGGCCCAGGTTATGTGAAGGACCTTCTTACACCTGCTGTCTTGGTCCACTCCCACAGCTCCTCCTCTAGGGACCTCCTCATGATTTCCAGGACGAGGTTAAAAACATCTGGTGACAGAGCATTTAGTGTCACTGCCCCCATCCTGTGGAATTCGCTTTCTTCAGCTGTTAGGAAGGCCCCTTCTGTGGAGGTATTTAAATCCTGCCTTAAGGCCTTGCTGTATAATCAGGCCTTTCCGGACTGTGTTTTATAGCCCTTATCTGTTTTCAGAATATTATGCTTAAGTTAGCCTTTGGCTATTTTGAGTTTAGTTGCTGCTGTTGAGGGTAGTATTTATACCATATCTTGTTTTCATTGCTGAAATATGTATATTTATGATCAATAGCATGTTGTTTATGTATTTATTATGATTTGTAGTATGAAATTTTAATATGTTCGGCTCCCAAAGCCTCTGGGATGGGCATTTTCTTAAATAAAATTTGCCTTGCCTTGCTATTTGGGATGTGGGCTCCATCTGAGCCAGTGCCACAGGAGAGATACTGTATCTCTTCCCTCACTGCTACCAGAAAAGCATGGAACTGTGCACTGATCTTCAGAATGTAACCCTGGGGAAGACCACCCATAGTCTCTGCAACTGACTTGTTCCCCTGCTAAACATCATGGGCAGGATATTCAGAGCAGTTGTGCCATGCTCAATAGGGATAAGCCTGCGCAAGAGCGGATATGCACCATAATGCGATGTTCAGCAGCAGCATATGCGCAGCACAAAACTCAATGCGCCGTAGCACAACGGTAATGAATTCATGCACAAGTGCAGGGGGCGTAACCAGGAATATGTTGCACAGTGCGATATACAACAGCAGGTGACATGCGCAATAGTGGAGCAAGCAAAAGTTGTGCGACAGCAGATACGAGTGAATATAGAAGGGAGCAAGTGAGGGGAGGATGAATGCACCATCGAGGAGTCATAGCAGGGGAGAGTGGAGATGGAGCGGCAGGGAGCCAGGGCAAGACACAGGTGATCAGGGTGGCCAAGAGGTGGACGGGAGGCCACTGGAAGCATGTGTGTGCATGTGTGTGTGTGTCCATGCATGCCACGGAGGAAGGAGAGCAGTGCGGCAGAGGCAGGGCACACAGTGGTGTAGTGTCAGGGGTGCACCCAGTGCAGGGGCAGGACCAGCAACACACAGCCTGGGGGAACCGGGTAGTCAGCCGCCCCGGGGGGACACCAACCCGGGACATGGCCAGTTACACCTTCCAGATGGAGGCGGTAATGTGGGGTGTGAGGAGGCAGGCTGCAGAAAGGTGCGACCGTAGATTGGCCTGTCAGTGGTATGCCCAGATGAGGCTGTACCATGCCTGCATCAGTTTTGAGCTGTACAGTGACATTGAGATCGTGGGCTGGTACCACCTGAATCAGGCCATTCTGAAGCAGATCTATGAGCTGTGCAGTGAGGAGATGCAGAAACCCACAAGACGGAGCAATGCCCTGTCCGTAGAGACAAAGATCACAGCTGTGGTCTGCCTGCTCACTATGGGCACCTTCCAGAGACCAACAGGGGACACAACAGGCATAACCCAATCAGCCGTATCAAACCTACTGACACAAGTCCTCAGCACACTGCTGCCACATGCTGCGGAGTACATCTGTTTCCCCAGCACACAGGTGGAGCGTGCAGCAAACTTGCAGGAGTTCCACAGGGTAGCACCTGCTGCCTGGCATGCTCAGGGCCATCGACTGCACCCATGTTGGCATCTGCAAGCCACCTGGCCCAGAGGGGGTGGCATATATAAACTGCAAGGGATACCCAAGTGTCAACTGCCAGGCAGTGTGCGATGCCAGGCGGAGCATAATCAATGCCTGTGCCACGCACCCTGGGGGATCACATGATGCCTTCATCTGGCACTGGTCTGCACTGGGCCATAGGTTCAAGAGTAGGGAAATCTGAACTGGCCATCTGGTAGGTGAATATGCAGTGCATGCCAGGTGCTTGGAGCAGCTGGGGGTGTGTGGGGCAAGGGCAGGGGTGCCATGGGGAGAGGCCTGGAAGTCCAGGGGCACAGTGTCACAGACCACCATGCTAACGATACCTCTCTACACACAGGTGACAGTGGGTACCTGTTGCGGCCCTGGCTGCTCACACCATACTGGCTCCCCTTGACCCAAGCGCAGCAGCAGTAGTATAATGAGGCACATGCCACCACATGGAACATCATCGAGCGGGTGTTTAGGCTGCTGAAGGCTTGGTTCCATTGCCCGCACAGTCCTGGTGGTGCCCTACAGTACAGCCCCTTAAAGGCCTGCGGGCTATTCCTGGCCTACTGTATCCTGCACAACATGGCCACCAACTGTGGGATAGCCGTTGAGGTCGAAGAGGAGGACAGCAGTGGGGATGATAAGGACACCGGTCTAGCTGGCATTGGACAGCCACCTCCTGGGCGAAGGGATCCCCGGCTGACCCGGATGGCCCAGCAACACCAGGACACCATTGTAGAGGAGCACTGTGGACCACACAGGTAGGTGAACAGGGCCACGAGCAAGCACAGGGGCAACGGCACAGCTGACACACAGGCAGAGGCGGACACCAAGGCAGGTTCGGTGGCAACGGTGAGGGAATGCGCGGGGTCCTGCACACAAAGGCAGAGCACAGCAGGGCTGCACATAGCACACACACACAGGCACACACACCCCATCCCATGCCCACAGGGCCACATGCACGCCCACCCCCATATGCCCCCACACACCCACACAGGACCCAACAGAACCACACCCTGTGGCAGTCACTGTGCATGTCTCAGACACTGAGCACCATTCCACAGTGGTGGACAGTGGTATGCTGGCATCACCATGCACGTACCACAGTGGCCAGCATCCATTGGGTGTGCACAGGGCCCATGTGAGTGCAGGACAGGGTACCACACCCCTGCGTTGCACACGGAACACCACAGTGCAAACTGGGCAGTGGTAGACAGTGGTCATGGAGGGGGAAGGGTCAGTCAAGCTGCACAGTAGCACAGCCACCATGGATGTGTGGGCAGCCCCACTGAGACCTGCCATCTGTAACAGGCTGATCAGTAGCCTCACGGGGTGGCACTGATGGACCCCCGGGGTGATGCTGTGTGAACGTGACCATGTCCACGCAGGCATCTGCAGGCCACTAAACATGCCTTCACTGGGCATGCATGGTATGCCCCCAGCTGATCCCAGCATCAACATGGCAGGGCTCGCCCAATGCTGAGAACGAGGGGTGGACATTGCACTCTGCAGGGTGTGCGGTGGCTGGGCACACAGCTGGTTGGCCAGTGTTGCCATGATGGTCACCATCACAGTGGCATGCCTATCGATGGCTGCTGTCACATCCGACTGCTGTTGAGCTAACTCTGCCAGGAGCAGGGCATGGTCCCTGCAGTGCTGCTCCTCTGCCTGGCGCAGCTCCACATGAAGTGCTTCCACCACTACCACAAGCCTTACCTGATGATCCACAGAGGCCTGGAGCAGACAGCTGTGGTCATCCAAGGGGTCTTCTGCATGGCCATCATGCTGACCCCCATGTGGTTCCTGATGCTGCAGCACAGTGCCCCGCAACAGTAGGTGCCACACAGTGGTGCCTTCCTGGGGTACAACCTCCTGCAGTGCACTGTTGCCACCCCCATCAACACTGTCCAGCTGCTGCCACTGCCCCACTGGCTGCTGAGTGCCTGGCACCACCATCATTGCTGCATCGGCACCACTAACACCACTGCCATGTCGGTATGCCAGTGCTGCCCCACCAGATGCCGTATGCACAACAGGAACAATGGCTGGTGGGCAGGCAACCATGCCAGTGCTGCCCTCACTGGAGGATGCCAGTTGTGGGATCCTCCTGTGACCCACCAACATCACTGTCCGAGACGTGTGTCACATCATCATCAGTGCTGGAGTTGGCCCCGATTTGTGTTTCAACACACAGGACACCATGCCTGGCATCCCACTGGAACACAACCAGGGCCTCATCCGCACCCGCACCACAGGCATCAGTCCGGACAGCTGTGCAGGTCTGCAGATGGTCAGTCCCTCAGACACCAGTGGAGGTGGATGGGTGCTCCACTGGTTACAGGGCTGACACCTCAGTTGACACCCACCACCACTGCTCCATGCAGATGCACAGGAGCTGTAAAGGAACACAGTACTGTTAGTGGTTCTGCCTGAACCCTGGACCCCACCCCCCCTGCCACCCACACACTGCCAGCACTGGTCCTACCATGTAGTGATGGGCTGCTGCCCATCTGGAAGCCTCTGCCTGGCACACCCGTAATGGCACAACACTGCATGCTGCCAGCCACCTGCTCCTCTAGTGGCATCAGGCATGGCATGTCTTGCTGGCCCCCACCAGTGGCAGCACACGCTGCCTGGATGGCAGCCACCTTGTCCTTTATCCTTCTCCTGTCCATGTCAACCTTCTTTTTGCACTCCTATACAGAACGGTAGTGGCTGCCCTGCTGGTTGACAGCACATGCCACCTCACCCCATGCTGCCACACAGACCTGTGGTGTTCCTCTCTGTCCACTGAGCAGTGGCTCCCTGTCAAGGTAGGCCTGGAACAGGGCATCCAATTCTGCCCTGGTGAAGCTGGGCCTCCACTTCCGCACCCTCCCCTGCTCCTCATCCTCCTCACATTTGGTAATGTTTGTACCTGGGAAGATGGACATGTGTTACCATGGACTGTTCATTCCCATACAGCCCTCCCAGACCACTGTCCCGAAGTCTCCACAGCATAGCACTTACATGCAAAGGCTGCAATACCAATCCATGGCCTGAGAAATTCCATGGTGCCTTTATAGGGCATCTCATGCAAATGAGGGTATGCGCAACTGTAATGGGATGCAAATGCAGCAGATGCGCTGTGGAATGGATCATGAGCTGATTTGCATAACCTGGCTGAATATCATATGGATGCTCCTTGCACAATGGTGTTGTACATGGTCAAGCTGTGGTGCACCACTGTGACATGCGTGATCGGACCCACACCATGCATGCATGCAGTGCTGACACGAACGCTAGCAGCGCAGCATATGCACATAGTGCTGAAGGTAGTACAGTGCACAGCCACTACTGTGCCTGTGGTGCTCATGCGCTGTACTTCCTATGGGGCACACGTGCCATAGTGTGGATGGCGCAGTGCCATCATGTCCCATATTGCGCCACTGCACCGTGGGTGCCATGGCGCCTCTTTGCAGTAGGCCACTGCATGGCATCAAATACATGCATCCTACAGCACATCATACAGGGGCCTCCCAATAGCACAGTGGTGCTCCGTGCATGGCCAGACCCTTGACCCTGTGACTGATCTTTGCCCTCTAGGCACCATGTGGCCACATGGCTGCCCCCTATTGTGCAATCCGATGCCAGCGTGATTGTGAATGGCAGCGCAGCACCACGCTGCCTCAGCACATGGGACACATGCACTACCGGGCACCATTTTCCACTGTGGACTGCTTGGAGAATGCCACACACCAGAGCCCCTGTGTGGAGTGCCATTGAGCTGGCCAACCTGGTGGCTGTTGTAGAGCCACATGCAGGTGCCCTGTTTGGGCAGGTGCCCCTCCAGAGGCCTCACACTGCAGTGTGGCAGGAGGTTGCGGAAGGACTGGAAGAGGCCACTGGGAGCCGTCATTCTGGGGAGCAGTGTCGCCACCACTACGGTGACCTCCAGCAGCATGACCCTGACCACCTGAGGCACCTGCAGGCACGTGCCTAGTGGGAAACTGTGCCACAGCCAGGTAGGTGCTCCTTACCAGCACTAGTGATCTCCGACTGTCCTCAGGGCACAGAGGTCGGCAGGCCAGGCTGCTGGGTGGGCAGCACCTGTGTTGTCGGGTGTGGGGGTGCATCATGTCCACCCTACACCACTATGATCCAGGCATGCTGTGTGGGCAGAAGCACTGGTGGGGGGGCCTATGGGTCAGATGTGTACTGATGTGCCACTCTCCATGTTTCCCCCCTAGGACTGGAGGAACACCGTAGAGTACGGATTGCCGGGGAGCAACAGGGCCAGGACCAAACTGGGGGAGTGGGAATGTGGGCAGGCCACAGTGATGGTGCTGAAGCTCAGCAGTGCCCTGCTGACCAGGATGCAGGTGAGTACCATGATTCCCTATACACCTGTGCAGGGTGGGTTGCAGGGGTGGTGATGTGGTATGGCCCCTCTGCACATTGTCCCTCCAGCTGTGCACTTCCCACAGTGCCCTCTGCACTGTCCTGTGGGACTGCACATGTGGGTGAATGTCGTAGGTGGGCTGTTGGAGCACTCTGTGCCTGGCTGTGCCACTACCTTCCCACTGCATTTCCATGATGCTGGACAGCCAGGATGGTGCTGTGCAGTGCATGGGCAGTGATGGTGTACAGTGGTTTGCATGGCAACGGTTGCCGGGGTGGGCAGCTCATGTGGATGCACTCACTGTGGGTGGTCGCATGCCATCCCAGGGATGCCGGTCACTGATGCATGCCGTGCACGTTGGGTGGGCTGCGTTAGTCTGGCCAGTCACTCATACCATTTCTGCTCCCTTGTCCTAGGTGGATGTCGTTGGGAGGCCATGAAGCGGACCCTCCAGGAGATCCTGCAAGTCACCCGGGCGACACTTGAGCTGCTCAAGAGGATGGACGGGGGGAATGGCAGTAGCACCACAGGGTGGCAAGAGAGGATCGGGGCCACCAGTAGGGCCTGCTGCTAGTGTTGTCACTCCATTCCTCCCTGGACTGTATCCCACACCCCCATGTCCCCCACCTTTGCCAGTACCATTGTTCCCTGACCCTTCCCTTCCCCCCTTATAGCATGCTCACCCATCCCCTCTTTTGTTGTACATAACTATATATAGATTTTGTTGCTGTTGTAGATGTTGTAGTTTTTTGTAATACATACATTTATATTTGCATCCGTGTCTGTCTCTGATTTGCAGTGGGTGCATGAAGCCATGCTGCAGCTGTGTGCATGGCTACTGTGAGGTGGGTCTGGCTTGGGTGTGGGTGTGCCTGGCGGGGATCCTCCACTGGTGTGGTTGGGGGCCATGGTCTCTGTCTAAGGGCATGTGTGGTGTGCTCTGTGCACTGTTCACCTGTGTGCAGCAGGCTGTGGTGCATGTGCCATATCTGAGCCACCCATGTCGGTGTGTGTGCTTTGCCTGTGCGGCTGTGGCCATTGCTGCAACACCGCCACCATTCGTGACTGTGGTACACTTGATTGTGTGGCCCCCACAACCGCATGCTTGACTGACAGGTTGCCCTCAGGGGCAGGCCATACCTGTCACCTTGCAGACATGGCACCCTTGCAGCTGTCATTATGACCACTGGACTGTCGCACATCTGTCCCTGTTGCCACTGTGAGTGGTACTATTGTTTGCTCCTTCCATGCAGTCCATGGTGACTGAGGTGGTGCCTGTGGTCTGGTGGCTGTCACGTGGGGTCCTGCTGCATGTGGGTGGTGGCCTGGTCAAAGGCCCCAGCACCTGCCATCAGGGTGGCCAGGCTCATGGGGTGACCACCACATGGCAGGCTCACCAGCATCCTGGTGGTGGGCAGGCCGCAGGTACATGGCACCATGGGCTTCACGATGGCAGGGTCTGTCACACTGCTTTGTTTGGCTGTTTGCTAGAGTACCCATGAGACTTGGGGGGCATTGTGTGTGCCCTGTGTTGCCTCCCATGTGGCGCATGCCTCCATGCACCGTGGGAGGGTGTTGTGTTGCCTGGTGGTGTTGGTGCTGTGTCCGGGTGGGTGCATGGGTGGAGGACCTTGCTTTGGTCCTGTGTTCAGAGTGCCTTCCTGCTTGTGGTGGCATCCAGGGTGGCCCTTGTCATGTGCGGGGTCCCTCAGATTCTGGTGCCAGCTCACCCACCTTGCTGTGCCTCTGTGGGGGCCATGCTGGAGGGCCTTGTGGTGGTTGTGGTGGAATTGGTGGACAGTGTCTCCACCTGCATTGGGTGGTCACAGTGGGGTTGTGGTACATGTGCATTGCATTCCAGGGTGACTGGATGCCTTTCACAGTGGTGCTGGACTGCCTTCAGTGCCATGCACTGTTTGGTCATGCTTCTGTGCTAGGTGTCTCAGGCGCTCTGTACTGGGGTGGTCGGCACTGGTGTGGTGCCGTGGCATGGGTGGGGCTTGGCCATCCTAGTGTCCTGGTCTCTGTTGGTCGGTGGATGGTGCAGGGGCGCTGTGCCCAGCAGATGGGGGCTGCTGAGTCACATCTGCTGTTGGTTCAGCACCGGAGATCAAGGGTCTGTGGTCCGTCCTACACCCATCTGGTTGTGCTTCTCATGGGGGCCTTGCCTGGGGGGCAGGGGGTGATGGTCTATCTGTCCTGGTGCATGCTCCTCAGCACATGACGCATCCATGACTAATGATCAGCTGCTTCCTGTCTTTGTCCATGCGCATCCCTAGGGGGTGCTATTGTGCATCGACCCTGCTTCATGGCGCATCCCTTGTTGCGCTATGGCACTTCAAGAGCAATATTCAGCCATGTTGCACAGGCGACCCTTGTCCTGCTCCTGGTTTGAATATCACAACCTTTGCACCATGGCGTACTGGACATGTGTCTGCTCCCTCTATTGCTCATCTTTCTGGTGCAGTCTGAATATCTCGGCCCACGAGCTTTAGCTAGCTCTACCTCTCTGCTCTCCCTAATGTACTGCTTCTGAAAGCAGAAACAAAATGAATCTGGGAAAAATCTGAGACTGATCTTCCAGTTCCTAGGTCCCTCCATTTTAGCTGCCTCAGATGGAAAGTGGACAGGGAGGGGACGCTTTAGTGGGCATCACCCTTCTACTCTTCTTAATTCACTGCTTCTGCAGTGCTACATCTGACTGTCTCTTATCTTTAGTATTGTGTGGTCCTTATGTCCAGACTTCTCCCTGCAATTTTTACTACAGGTAATTTGGGGCTCACCAGTTCTCTTCTATGGAGTGGCACAGTAGAATAGGCAAAAGAATTTGTAGCAGAATTCAACCACGAAAGTTTAAACTTGCAATTTATAGCAAAAGTACATCAAGCCAAGATGGAATTCTTGGACTTGAATCTTATAACCACTTCAGCAGAAACTATAAAAACATCAGAGTATAGAAAACCCATGGCAGAAAATACTGTCCTGCATGCCAGCAGTGCCCTCCTCCCCAGAATCATTTCCTCAATTCCTCATTGGCAGTTTTTATGACTAAGGAGCAGCTGCTCAGAGGAAGCAGATTTGAAGAGACAGGCACAAGACATGTTTTCACACTTCAAAGAAGGAGAGCACACAACTGAAATTTTAACTTGGGGCTTTGACTAAAGCCTCAAGTCAAACTAGAAAAAGTCTTCTGGTACCAAAAGCATCTGTAAACATTAAGAAACAAGTCCCTTTATACGTGTATTGGAATTAGAGATGGGTGAAGTGGCCCCAATTCACTCCGTGAGGTGAATCATGAAGCAAAAGCAGACTTGCGGAGTGCCCTGCAACATGATAACACGAAGTCCATTGAAAACAGTGACTTCGCATTACTCCGCCTTCCTAAACCACTACTCCACCAAATCTTAAGGTGAAGTACATTGAAAACAATGTACTTCTCCTCACTTCACCTTGTTTTTAAGCTCCAAAGGTGAATTTTGCAGTGATTCATGGGATTTCAGGTCACATGGGCTCTATATTCTTCTGCATAGCCTCAGTTCGGGGTAGTGTGTGTAGGAAGCTGTAGGAGACCGTCTGCTCTGAGAGACCTCTGTGATTCAAACCTTCTTAAAGCTGTTCAGAAAGCCTTTTTTGAGTGATTTTGTTTTGCTTAAACTTAGTTCAACTATTGTAGGAAACCCTCCTGTGCTCATATCATCAAGTGTTTATTGTTTGTGTGTGGATTTTGAATGTTAATGTACAACATTGGGTCTGTGTAGTAATAGGCAGTGAAAGTGTGCTTTGGGGAGGATTGTATCTGTGGTGTAGGTAGATGAGCTTGGAGAAAAAGGCAGTGCTTTCTGTTTTGGTGATATTTTTCTTGTATAATAACTGTGTTAATGTACACACAGTAATATTTTCAATAATTCTTGCCATTTTTTGGCTGATTGTTGTGGAGCAGCAGTGCATAACTTTAGTTTGCTTAAAATACGTGGTTACATTACTGAAGTTTGTGATTTGCTATGCATTACTTAGTGTGTGTGTGTGTGTGTGTGTGTGTGTGTGTGTGTGTGTGTGTGTGTGTGTGTGTGTGTATGTGACGCGTGTCATCAAATCAGACACCTTTTATTGTGCCACATAGTAATTTCAGCAATGTGTTGTGAACCTGCTATCCACTGCAGGTGTGTGATTTTTGTACTTCTTTGTGGTATCTTTACTGGTACTGGTACTAGTACTAGTGACTGTTACTGCAGCAGTGCAGTACATTGCCCCCCCCAACCACGGCTCTCCCCAACCGTCAAAGGTATTCTTTTCCAGATTTGAATTTCTGATGGTGAGCACTGGTTAGGTGTTGTGCCTTTGTGTATGCATCTCTTCAGTGTGCAGCACAATCTTAATCTGTCGGCATTTGCATCTATTTAGGGCCCAATCTCCATCTGTAACTTAAGTCACAGTTGTTTCTTTGGCTTCTCTTCAGAGTACTGGACTGGTGTGGTGCATAATTCTGCATGAACATTGTACTCATTAATATGTGTTTTTAAGTCAGGGCCATCATCACGTTCAAGAGACACTCGTGATACAAATCATGTTCTTCATCATCACGGTCACAAATGCAGTCACAAATCACAATTCACCATCACGTCACTCACGAATCACAACATTAATTTTTTTTACTAGTTACTTGGATGTATTGTAAACCTGTTTTGTAGTATCACTCCATGCTTCACCACCCCACCATTGTACTCATTACTGAGTGTTTTTAAGTCGGGGAGTTTTGTGCCACACCTCATCTGGGACCGAGGAAGTACAGCTGCAGGCATTCGCATTTCTTCATCATCACGATTACAAATGCAGTCACAAATCATGATTTATGATCATGTCACAAATCACAACATTCATTTTTTTACTAGTTATTTGGATGTATTGTAAACCCGTTTTGTAGTATCTCTCCAGGCTTCACCATCCCACCATTGTACTTACTAATAAGTGTTTTTAAGTCAGAGAGTTGGACAGTGTCTGCAGTACATACACAGACTGGAAAGAAGACTGACTGCACACATGCAGTTTAGCACAGTATACTTGCACTGCTCAGAATACAAAGTGTCACGCATACAGAAGACAACAAAAAAAGGACATAATTACATACAAGGGTCAGGGATGGTGGAGGAATACATTTTATAACACAGCAAGGAAGGTGTGGGGGGCACATGGTGTGAGGGAAAACAACTAATGTGGGATCCCATGGTGATCCAGCAGCAGTTCCAGCATGGACATAATTTGCAACTGATGTTCCTTTATGCGATCCAACTGCTGCTCAACAGCACTTACCCTTTCATTGTTCTCCTTGACAGCACTCCAGAGAACTGCCAAGTCAGCCTGTGTTACATGCAGTTCCCTGGGGTCCACATGTTCTACGGGCTGACCTGCTGGGGGTGGTGGTGGTTTGGGTGCTGGTGCAGCAGCAGGTGGTGCTCTTGCCCTCCTCTTCTTAGGGACACTGCCATGCACAGCTACACCCTCTGCCACAGAAGGGCCAGCAGGTACAGGCATGGCCTGTTCTGTGGCAGCCACCACTCCAACTGGTGGTGATTGGGCATATGTGTGCACTGGCTTCCAGTCCCCAGGTGAGTCCCTTGGGGGCCACGGTGTGCCTCCACCTCACATAGGTGATACCTGACCACACTGCTGCCCCCCCGACAGTCAAAAAACTGCCAAACAACGGAGGTGTGGGGATGACCAGGCACAATCAGGGGAGGGCCAGATGAAATGGCAGTCGGCTGGTCATGGTGCTCAGCAGGGTTGGGATCCATACCTGGACCCAGGGGCACTGCTCCAGAGGACCTGGCGCTGGAGCTGGAAGTGGTGATGGTGGTGGTTCAACTGCTTCAGAGTCAGAAGGCTGTGCTGGTCCTGCTTCAGGGTGGGGGAACACTCAGAATTTTCGATCGGTCCAACAGGAACTGGCAGCCATGCTCACCTCGCATGTGCATGGTACGATGCCTACCAGTACCATGCTTTCCCACAGCTACCCTCACCCCAGACATTCCCTCAGACCCTCACCTTGGTCCATCTCTCCTACTTTGCTCCCTCAGTCAGAGCAATGACTACTCACACTGTCAAACAAAATACACACAGTCACACAGACACAGACATACAACTAACTACTTATAAAGGTAAGAAAAATAAATTTACAGAAAGAACACATTAAGTAAAAAAGAGTACAGAAAAGGCAGAAAACAGTAGCTTATAAAAAAGCTGCTGGATCTAAATCAAAGTTTAAGTCTCCTCTTTCTTGCTCAGATCTTCAAGTCTTAGCAATGACAAAACAACACAGTCCCCTCTCTCTGTCTCCATCTGCACAGGAGAAAGTGAAAGTGTCTGCTTACTGTATATGACTCACTCCCTTCCTTTTCCTGCCTGGCTATGGCTAAAGAGCATGGTGAAGTCCATTGAAAACAACAGCTTTGCCTCACTTCACATTGTCATTCTGCCTTAACATGAAGTGGTAATCATAAGGCGGAGTGAACACTTTGCATTGCCCACTCCGTGTAGCGGAACGGACAGCATAAGTGCCTCGTCGAACGCCAGCCAATGAATTTAAATTCACTGCATCTCTAATTGAATGCAGTGAATTTGCCCAAGGTATCGGGAAATAATTCTAAAAAACTGGCCCCTGCTGTGATACTGCAGTTCCTCAACTCTTTCCTTGGGACTGACCAAGGTCATTACAGTTGAGGAAAAAATCTAAGCGATTTCATCCTACATATTTCACCTTATTCCTATCAATAAAATCAGATCCATCTGGTTACCACCAAAACCAAAATAATTTCACACATGCAGTAACTGCATGGCATGTAAAAATGGAGAAGTGTGAATGAATTAGTTTCCAGATAAATGTGCAAATCAGTTTAGTACTTGAAGTACAAATTTGTAATTTTATACTTAATTGCCCAGGCCCACATATTTACTTGAGCCACATAATATTCCCTGTCAAAGAGGATATTCTTGAGCACCTAAGAGATTTCCATATGGGGAACTGTGGTATAGCAGTTCGAAGACAGTTTTTGGAAAACCATCATGCTGATTCAAATCTTTTGAAATTTACTGTGATCAAAGTTGACTGACCAAGACACAGGGGTGGTGACAGAGAATCTTTCTCCAGAAAGAAACAAGATGGATTTTCAACTGTGAGGCTTTGCAGCCATTTGGGTTCAATATGGAGTTAGATTATATGGTGTTTCTGTGATTTGAACCATCTTCCCTTGGTTATGTACTCTGTTTATTTCAATTTAAATACTTATACCTTAGGC
This sequence comes from Neoceratodus forsteri, assembly GCA_016271365.2. Taxonomy (NCBI): domain Eukaryota; kingdom Metazoa; phylum Chordata; order Ceratodontiformes; family Ceratodontidae; genus Neoceratodus; species Neoceratodus forsteri. The sequence goes on along the minus strand of CM057455.1, from coordinate 916,285,883 downwards.
ATATTATAATTAGTTGCTCTTTTTTCTTTATTTTCTGATTGAGAATTTAATATTACAGTGGTGATATTTAAACATATGGCTCCTCAAATACACAAGTCTGTATTCTGGATGTGCACTAGTTTTCAAATCTCATATCACCTGTCACCACCAGCCCATGCATGAGTTTTTGTTCAACATATTTCCAGTGCTGTTATCATTTGCCTTCTTGTTGATGTTTACCACTGTCTAGGTCAAGTCTTTTCCCTCTGTCCTTTCCTCTCCCTGCCACACATGATCATTGCTTCTATTTAATCATATGTCATTTGCCTTTCAAACATTTGTTAGCCATTCTCTGTGTTCATCTATATTTTTCTGTTCCCCATTTCTTTCTGACACTCACATCCTGCTTATTTCACTTGTCTCTGTATAATCTGTTTCACAACCAGCCCTTTTTGGAGCAGTTATTTGATTTAGGAAAGACATTAGTTTATTGAAAATGGCTATTGCAGTTTATTTGAAAACCACATCATTATTTGTATTTCTTGTGCACTTGAAAAAATTATCCAGCACTTTTCTATTTATGTATCATCAGTAATCCTCTAGTGCAATGGTGACTGTGCAGTTTTCTCTATCAGGAGACCAGTTTGACCATCTACTGGGAGATTCTTGACAGTTATCAATAACTTCAATTTACCCAGGCAGTAAATGGTTTTGTGTTTAAATGGCACATCACCAGCTGGCAAGTTAGACCATGCCCATTAATAGAGCAGAGCACCTTGAAGCACCAGGGAGGAGTCTGTGTCTTTTTGTGTTATGGTGATGTGCTTCTAATACTGTACATTTTTTACAGTTTTGCAGATTTTGAGTGTGCACTCGTTTCATTTTGTATTTTCTCTCTGTGCTAAATTTCTTGTCTTTAAAAAAGTATGGGAGATACCTTTCAAGAGAAAATACATTGGAGATTTAATTTATTGTATACTGTGTGAGATTATATTTGTTATATCAGGGGGTTTGTGGTGCAGTCACCAGCATGTTCTGGTATCTGCACTTTGAGACCTTCTTAAGCCACTAGGCTTGGAGGCATTAGAACCACTGTTCATGACAAGCTCTACTGCTCATATAAATATTTGTGAAACCTGAACTACATTTACTATGTTTTCCTTCCTCAATGGGGGAAAGAAATGGCATTTTTGAGATGTTTTCTTGTTCTATACTTCTGTGTTAGAAATATGCCAAAAAGTAATATTGCAAATATATTATTTCAAGTTAGGTTGCTGCTTTCTGTCTGTATCAATTATGAGTCACAGTGGTGACTCCAGCAAAATAAGAAACCAAAATGATGCTAGAGACCTTACCACAGTAACCATTTATACAGGACCAAATTTGATGGGACACTTAGGGTATTCTACTTTATCAGAATAATACAGCCAAAAAGTGGAATAAATATACCTTTTGTCCATTTTATTTGTTTATTTAGTTTTTATTTGCCTATTTTCAGGTATGACCTAGGAGAAGTACATGCATAACAACTGAAATACAATCCAAGTCAACAGTGAGATTCAATGTTTTCAAACCCACAATGAACAAAGAGGCAGGTCATAACATTTAAAATGTGATCCAAGTCAGCATTAAGGATCTAGGTTTACATGCATACAGTAATCAAAGAGGCAGGTCGAGACAGGGTACAAAGCAGGATACTGTTGCTCATTTATAACATTAGACAGTGCTGTAAGTCCACAGTAATAGAGCCTAGGTACAGAAACAAGTATGTGATTGTAGGAGGTAGATTCTGAGCTGTTTCTGAAAGGTGCCATCAGTAGTAGTACACTGTCTGATGTTAGGGGGGACCTTATTCCACAGTTTCAGGGTGCATATTGCAAAGCCTGAAAATTTGTTTTTAACCCTATGAGTGGAAAGCAGGTCCAGGTCTGCAGACCTAAGAGGGTGGGCAGTTTTATATGGTTTCAGGTGAGAGGAAGGGGATAAGTGGGTGTGGTTGTTCAATACACTATAAATGGTCTTCCCAAGGGAAAACTCTCCCCGACCAGCAGAGGGAAGCCATCCTAGTTCCAAGTATAAGGTGCAGTGTTGGACAAGTCAACTGCTGAATAATGCAAATCAACAGATGTTGTTATAGGCCATGTCCAATTTGTGGAGGTTGTGGCTGGAGGTGTTTGAGAAGACGGGAACATCATATAATAGTTTGGGAAGTAAGATGCTCCTGGCCACTGACATTCGGGCAGAAAGGGTGAGATTCTAACTGGCATGGTAAACTAATTCTGATCTAGCATGGACTTCCTTACAGATATTGGTCAGGTGGAGGGAGAATTCTAAGAAAGGGTTCAAGGTGATACCAAAGTATTTGAATAACAGGACAGTGTCTGTGGGGTGCTGTTAGTGCTAATCACCTGCAATGGTACTTGGATGTTTTTCTACTGTACTTTTCTTTTGTTTCAGCCATTATATCCAGAATTGTGTTTTTTTTTCTCAAAGTACTTTAACTTGGTGATATCCAAGCTGTACACTTCTGTTGCCTCCGATATTCAATTATTTCTACCAATAACCACCCAGACAATCAATGTTTAGCTGTGCACCTTCTGAATTTTCTCCTTTCCATTTAAACTCATGTCCTCTTCTTCTACTGTTCTGTACTAATACAACCAGCCCATTCTGAGCCTCCTTGTCTGACTCTCATCAATTTGATACCTCTATCTGATCCCCTCTTATTCGTGTATGTTCCAATAAAAACAGTCCCATATTGTATTCTTGAATCATTCACTGTATTTATTGATTTCCCCAGATCATCTACTGTAGCTGTATTCTATATTATTTCTCTAACTTTCAATTAGCAGACAGAATTCAGTGCACTGCCCCGCCAAAAAAAAAACAAAAAAAAAAACAGCTCACTTTGGGGGAGGACAGGATTCAAATTATCAATTGATATCAGTCACACACCTGTTGCACCATTTTAAAACATATGAATTAATCTGAAATATAATTTTAATTAAGTGGCTGAGCTGAAGCTGAGCACATCATATCCTGAACTGCAAAATGCCAGTTAAGAAATGGATCTCTACCATAACACAAGGGACAGAAAAAAAGATTTTGACAGAAAACTTGCCTTTATTCAAGTAAAACTGCTCTTTTATGTTTGCTTGCACACATGCACAAGAAACATTATGTGGTAGCTTAGAAGAGAAGCAGGTTGTGGAGGCACGGCACTGTGGCAACCAAGGGATGCACAGCATTTGGGGGCTTGGCACTGGTGGACCAATGGAGGCACAGTGTGCTGATGACATTGGCTTCCAAAAGTGCCACCAACTTGTAACATTTTCACCGCAGCAATCAGGGGCTGCCTCATCATTGTAACGTCAGCCATTCGGCTGCAATGAGAGAGTGACCTGCCATTGCATGGGCGGAACGTTAGTAGGGTAATATTGTTTGTGAACATGGTGGCGGCTTGCTGCCATGTTCACAAACAATATTACTCAGCCCCCACTGCCAAGGGGGTGCCCAATCCCCCTTGACAGCATGTGCCCCCTAAAACAATCTTTGTTTGCCGACGGGGGCCCCAATCCCTGTCAGTTTCAGTCCCCGTCACAGTTTAATTTGTTGACCAGGATCCCACTCACCATCAGCATAATGTCCCCCTCAAAGAAAAGTTGGTTTGTGCAGGGTGGGTGACCAATCCCCCTCAGCTCTTGCGCCCCCGTATGTGCTGATGGGGGTGCCAATTCCCCCATCGGCTACAGCTGACCTCCCCAAAAAAACACTGATTGACTCATTGGGAACCCACCCTAGCATGCCAAATCCCCTGTGAAACCAGAAAAACATTCTGCAATGTTTCTTTTAACCTGCAACCCAGAAAACGGTCCCTCATTGAGTCCCATTGCCCCACCCCCAACTCCGCACTCACCACTGCACACCCTGCCTCCCCACTCCCCCCTCACACCATACTTACCTCCGGAGCACTGCATCTTGATCTTCGGTGGACCGGGAACACGTCTGCACTCTTCAAAGCCGACTGTGAACTGAAGAAATGCCAGTAAGCTGTATAATGGCATAAATATGTTTTTTTCAACTTTGGTGTGTATCTCAGGCATTTTTGGGAATTTTACCACCAAAGTTTTAACATGAGGTTATTGGGACCCCTCTTCATGAATTTATGCACTGACATGGCATTATTCAGTCCTGAAAGGTGATTTTGCAGTCACTGCATGGAAACAACTTTCAGGACTGATTAATGAAATGACAGTGCCATTGTTCATAAGGTGGGATCTCAAAATGTCTATGTTGCAAATCTGGTGGAAAATATCCAAGAAATGACTGTTTTATGAGCATGCATAGTGCAGTTGCTACGCACACTCATAACTTTGTGAATTTGTAACATTTTCACTCCAGATTTTCAACATTGCCATTTTGCTGTGCCTCTTTATGAACAGTACAGCTGTCATTTTTTACATCCTGGCCAAAATGTGTTTTCGCACTTCCGGTACAGAATAGTGTGCTCACTGTGGGAAATCAGTGTTTGGGACAGATTAAGAAAATCACATTGACACTGTTTATGAGCAGATGTCCTAAAATGCCTATGTTGAAAATTTTATGATGAAAGTCCATAAACTGAATGCAATACAAGTGTGCATTGTGTAGTTTCCACACACACTCGTGACTTCTAGAATTTGCAATATTTTCACTCCAGATTTTCAACATTGCCATTTTTTGACACCTCCTTATGAACAGTACAGCTATTATTTTTCACATCCTGGCGAAAACGTGTTTTCAAACTTCCGGCGCAGAATAGCGTGGTCATTGTGGGAAATCAATGTTCGGGACACATTAAGAAAATCACAGTTCATGAGCAGAGGTCCTAAAATGCCTATGTTGAAAATTTTGTGATGAAAGTCCATAACATGTGTGTGTTACGAGCGTGCATTGTGCAGTTTCCATGCGCACTGGTAACTTTGCTAATTTGCAGTATTTTTACTGCAGGTTTTCAACATTGCCATTTTCCCACACCTCCTAATGAACAATACAGCTGTCACTTTTCACATCCTGGCTGAAATGTGTTTTTGCACTTCAAGTGCAGAATAGCGTGGTTGCTGTGGGAAATCACTATTCAGGAGACATTAAGAAAATCACAGTGACACTGTTCATGAGCAGAGTTCCTAAAATGCCTATATTGAAAATTTGGTGATGAAAGTCCATAAAATGCCTGTGTTATGTGCATGCATTGTGCAGTTTCCACATATGCTCAGAAGTGCAAGCATTTTTAATATTCCCACTACAGATTTTCAACATTGCCATCTCTTCACACCTCTCTATGGATGGTACAGCTGCCATTCTTCACATCCTGCCCAATCTGTATTTTCATACATGTGGTGCAGAATGGCATGGTCGCTGTTGGAAGTCAAAGTTTGGGATCCATTGACGAAATCACACTGCCACTCTTCATGAGAAGAGGTCCCAAATGCTTCCATGAGGTGGGGTCAGAAAAAGGCCATGTTGAAAATTTGTAGTGCAAATACCAACAAATGCCCAGGGTGTTATGGTCTGTAACCATAACGTCCAACCCTGTACAGACCGACAGGCATCAGGGTGTGCCTTTGGATTGCCGACTGTACTGATCATGCCATCCCACCTCCCCCAGCCACTGACAGGCATCAGGGTGTACCTTGGACTCTTCGGCCCCACACTTCACTCCATTCTCCTGTGGTGCCCCCATGTCAGCATATGTCCTTATGTAATGGAGTGACTGTAAAGCCAAACACCCTAAGGCACACCTCAACATGTGTCAGTGTCTGCATAATAGGGTGAGGTGGCATGCCATGACCATCATGGGAGACAACCCAAACACTTACCCCAATGCCTGTCCATCTCTACAGGATGGAGGTGGGGTTGGCATGAAGTTCAATACTTCACTGCCATTCCTATTCTGCATCTGTCTAACTCCTGCATTTCCAGTGCTAATACCAGCAAGCAAACATTCGGCATTCACAAATACTTGGTTTTGTTGGTTTACAGTATTTAAAATGTTAAAAGAAGCTGCAATATATGTCCACACATTACTTGGATTTATTGCAAATAAAGATATTAATGACTTAATAAATTGACAACTTTAAAAAAAATATATGAGCAGTTTTAATATTTTCTTTTCACAACCTGGATGGTAAAAAAATATTTTCTGGCAGTTTTAAGACTGTACAATACATGGACCTTTACAAATAAATATAATTCTTGCAAAGTTCTTATACAGTGCCAAAAGTAACATTTGCTTTCCAAGTCATGAGCACTGTGATAATAAATCTGAAGCTAACCAAAAACAAAGACTAATTGCAAGTTTTTGAATATGATTGCTGTTGGGCTATATTACAGTAGTTCTGCCTCTATTAGTGCAATAATTAGGCAATAAAGCATGACCAGGGGTTAGATTAACATTTGATTTATCACTCTCTAGGGGTGTAATGTGGCAAAAGGAGCAGCTGAATGCCACATACCCCTGGGGAGTGATTAACTGAGTGTTAATGTAACCCTTGGGAATTCTTACTGTTATTATGAAAATTGTGTTGAGCAAAAAAAGTAGTTAATTGTCTTTGTATTCAGAAATGCATTTGATTCTTCTGTGTCATATCATGGCTCTGCAGATATATTACAATATTAACATAATGCTCTTGAAATGTGAGGAACCAATCAGGAGGATGTTTTCTAAAACTCATTTTATAATAATATTATCATAATTGCTATAATGTCCATAATCTCCTAGCAACAAGGAGGTGCTAGTGTCTAGTGTGTTCTGAAAAAAATCCATTGTATCATAATTAGACCCTTTTGTTTTAATTATTTATTGCAAAAGAAATACAGCAGTTAAAACACTAACTTTGAAACATGAGGTAACAGTTTTGAATCCCACCACACAAACTTCCTCAGTTTTTGACCCTGAAATAGTCATTTAAACTCCCTATGCATCACCCATCCATAGAGCAGAGCCCTCTCTGAAAACAACGTGTTACCTGCTAGCAGAGCTATCCCGGTAAAATCAAATGATGATTAAAAACAAAAGACTTTATCACTAAAGTCTGGCAAATTAATTAGTGATGCAGTATTAGCCACTAATCTGCAGTTGGAACCAGGGGTACTCTGATTCATTAGAATTCAGCTCTTTGGCATGCCATCAGAATTTGGGGAGTTTCAGTTCTGGCTCCTATTCTGTTCTACTTCAGTTAAGGTGCCAGAGTCGGAAATGGAGTCAGAATCAGAATTCCAAATCTGCTTCTAAATACTAACATCCTGTCACTACCACACAATTCAATACCCTGTTCACCCAGTGGCATAGAAAAAAAAACCTCCCACATGACAAGCTCCAGTCCCTTAAATCCTGCTTAGTGAGAAATCCTCTTAATCTTACCTGGTGGTGGGCTCCCAGAGCCCAGTGCCCACTGTCAGGTCAGCTGCCTGATGGTGTTGTGGTCATGGAGGGGAGTAACAGTCAAGCCCTGGTTCCCCTCAGTCTGTCTGTTATGTCATGTTGGTTAACTAGGATCTGCAGCTTATCCAGTAGGTAGGGAAATGGGCAGACTAAGTGGGCCAAGCAGTCCTGATCCGCCATCAAAGTCTATGTTTTTATGTTTCTGTGTCCTGCTGTCTGCTTCCTTCCTTTCTGTTTGTGGTACCGCACCCATACTGAGTCTTCTCCAATCAGCAACCTTGTACCTGACCAAAATATGCCATGCTGCCCACTAACACCACATTGCCTCCCTGACCCTATCTGTTCCCACCACCATGATAAGACAACAGAGAATTGGTCAACTTGTGTGATCATGGCAAGTTCTTGTCCAGTTTGACTCATGCATGTATGACCCTAATGTGACCATGTAAGCCAGGTGGCTGATCCAAGTTTAACACTGGGAAATGGAGCCACTTCACTGTGAGCAGAATGTGGTGTTACTGCACCATTCCCAGGGTTTGTTGTTGTAGGCCTGGCCAGCCAGTCAGGGAGGGTATAGGTAATGGGAGGGATTTGGTTTCATTTGAGTAGATGGATGGATTGCAGGGCCAAAGAAGCCAAGCAGGGTTTCAGGTCAGTTCTGGGTCACTCACATCTCACACAGCTGTTTGTTGCTTGAGCTGGGGAGGGTACCATCAAATAGGGGCTTAGATGGCACAGTCCCCCCAGTCCAATAGATTTACCAAGCAAGCAGTCAGAAATGCCTGGCCAAGTTAATTAATGGAGTGGAATTTGGAGGAGGACAGACCCAGAGAGTCTCACTGCAACCAGCTGAAGGTAGAGCTATGAGGGTGGGAGAATGTTTTAATTCTTTTCTCCTCATCCTCCTCAGTGTATGACCACAGTGGCAGGTAAGGATGTTTTGTTTTATCTCTTGTACTGTACAAGATGATAGCATCAGATGTGGAATGGAATCAGAAGTGGATTCCAGTTCTCCATCTGATAATTACTCCTTGTTTGAAATAAAATTTTTGGGACTAAAACCTGAAATTCCGAATTTCCCCCCAAAAATGCTCAGAATCCAATAATTTTAATTCTGTTAGGCAGAGAACACAAATTTTAATGAGAAAGAATTGACATGACCTAAACAGGAATTGAAGCCTGATCCCTGGAATACCATCAAAGTGCTCTACCACTGAGCTATCAGTCTCTCACGGCAGCAACCTGAGGATCCCACAGTCTCATTCTTTCTCTGATTGCATGCCCTACAACAAGGAATAACTGAGATGCTAAGTACTCAGTGGTTCAGTATTAGCCATTGGTGAGCAATGAGAACACAAGTTGTAATAAAAAGGAAATACTGTATTGTGACCTAAATGGGAATAGAAACAGAGAAACATACGTGGAATCTGATGGCAGATAAGAGACGCCTAACCCATCCAGTCTGCACACCTTTTCCTACCGTCATTCTCACCGCAGACCCTACTTGATCTCACAGCTCTTTCTCCTCCCCCTCCTTACCTCTATGATTGCCTTCTGCCTATCCCAGGCATTTGTGAACCACCACCACTGTTTTTGCTCCCACAACCTCTGCTGGGAGGCTGTTCCAGGCAACCACCACTCTTTCTGTGAAGGAATTGAACCCAGGCCCCCAGAATATCATTACGGTTCTCTATGTACAGTACCAGTAATATTAATATGGACAAATACTGCACCAGAATATAATTACCATCTTAATTACTCCTGATATCTGTATATGCAATCAGAAAAAGAAATGTGACTGTGAGATCCTCAGACTGCATCCATGTGTGCCTAATAATTCAATGACTGAAAACTAGTTTAGTTTTCCTGGGGCCTGTATTCAATTCCCACTTAGGCCACATTATTTCTTTCCCATTGCAATGTTTGTTCACTACAGTCTGGAAATGCTGTCAGTGTGTAAGTATTGCATGGGCAGTGTAGGTATACACGCATAACATGATGGACTGAATAAGAATTTGAGTAATCAGAATTGCTTCAGAGTTTTGACTGTTATAATGGGTAACAGGTCATGATCCACGATCAATAATATTCACCCCAATCCCCCATGTGCAACACGTTGCACTTATATCATGGCTTAGGTTGTTTTGAGAAACATGAAATGGGAAGGCCAGCTCTGAATTGACTGAAATCATGAACTAATTAGGCTGAGAAGTTGATAACGTTTATTGACATGATACCTTAGATCACTGAACCCAGAAGAAATGTCAGTTGACTTCTGACAGATGTTCAATATATAGATTTTTCACATTTAACTTACATATCTCTGTAAGACACAGAGTTTTTTCAACATTTTTTAATTCTTTAATGTATTTTTGAAATGCTGTAAAAGTCCAAAAGCTTGAAAAATAATGATATAGAATTTTGTATTAAAAGTACAGACTACTATTCTTGATAAATGAGTGAGCTGAATGGACATAACTTTAATACTGTATTCGTTTTTTTGTTGCACAATGTAAAATCCTTTTTGTTTTCTGGTCTGTTTTCCCCTCAGGCTTGCTGTCTCAGTAGGTAAGATGGAAGCCAGGTAGAAATAAGCTCACTTTATAATGAATGACTAAATACGTGATCTTTCTCAATGATATGAATCCCACTGACTGTTGTGGTGATAAACTAAACCAAATGAGATCATTTGCGGCTGCAATAAAATGCTAATAGCCCCCCACATAATATGTGGTCTAATGGCCATGTGCTATTGCAGAATAAGTTTCCACACTAATAATGCTAAGGCACATTTTGCATGCCAAGGCAGGATTTAAAGAGCAGGTATTCACTTCAATTAAAGTAGACTGAAACATTTTTTTTTTTTTTACATTTTGTAGTATCATTCAAAAGTTAGGATGATTGGAAGCCTTTATTATCTTCCCAATGTATTGGTTAATGAATTTGTATTGAATTTTTGTTTCTGTATTTAGCGTCCCTTGCTAATGCAGCCTTGTTCTACCAAATATCCATGCTATTATTTACCTTCTGTGTTATCCTTCCAGGTAGCAGGATGAGCTCCTGTCTCTATCGGAATTGATAAGCCCTTGGATATTTTTTTTTAAACAGTAGATTGAAGGCTCCTCACCTAGTGCAGGTCAACAGTTGATTTGTATAGTTATTTATCTAATATTTATTTGTGCCTTGGGATATCAGATATACTGATGGCACTATTTTGCTATAACCATAATACCACATGAGACACAGTGCTGCTGAATCAGTGTTGAGCTGTAACTCAGCTGAGAAGGCCAAGTGGTTGGGATTCATAGGACCTGGATTCATAATCCAGCTTGATCACAGTATTTCCTCACAACAAAATTGGATTTGCTATGGCTAGTGGTGGATTTTTTAATATGGACCACCATTTACAGGTTAGCCTAGTGGTTAAAATATAGAGATGTGAACCTAGATGCATACTATAGGTTTCTTTGAATGCCACCCCAATAATGACTGTATAACCTTGAGCAAGTCACTTAATCTCCCAGTGCTCATACTTTTTGAGTAATGGTTTTGTCTTTGATGTATTTCTGAGCCATTTGAAAATCACTGTATCCCTCAGAGTGGTAACATTTTTGTCCTCTTCATTCCTGGATTGCAAATCTCTTTGGGATTCAAAGTTTAGAAAAGATGCCATGCAATACTAGATTCCTTTTCGTTCTGGTCAGCCACAGAGGAAGGGGCAGGTTGTAAGCAACTGGACCCCTTCCCCCACTTTAGAGATTGTGCCACTGATGCTACAGTAACAATGCTGAAACAGTCTTTGGAATATTTTCCAGTTGCTTTCTTCAGTAACTGCTGCCCATGAAAAACATTTAATATATTACATAGATACACAATGAATCTATGTATGTATATGTATTGCGTATTTATGTAGGAACATAAAGGGGATCAGATTTCTTCTGGGTAAAGTAATTTGTTTATCTGTTGCTTTATTTCTTTGTTTACATATTTTGTCAGGAGATCCCACTGAGAATAAAGCTCATATACAGGTGTGACCTGAAGGAAGTATGTTATGTAATTGTATTTCACATATTATCTAAACATTTTTTTTAATTCTCTTATACACCCACACCTCCTGGCATCCTTCAGGAGTGCCCACTCAGAATTTACCCTAACTCCCAGCCTGAACCCTCCGCATCTCCCAGGAACTCCTCCCCCCGAACGACCACAGGCAGGCTCGACCACTGGTAACACCTACAGGGCTGGTTCCACCCTCCCTCTGGCAGTTGGCTTCTAAGTGTGAAGTACCTTACCTGTGGTCTACAGGTCGGCATGGAGAGAGATCCGGGTGCATCTGGGCCAACACTGGGATGTGGGTGATTCCACTTGGGCCACCGTCATCTCACCAGTGGTGTAGAAGGCATTTTTCCTCTTTTTCTTTCCCCACCAGTGCAGCATGCAATGGCGTCAGCACCCAGGCTGCCCTGGTAGACACCTGCCATGCTCGTCCCCTTTGAAACTTAATCCCATGCATGTAGTACCCCCAGTGTCCACTGGGGGCCACCAATGCACCAGGGAACTCCTGGATCCCTCCCTGGGAGAGGAGAGGAGAGCAGTCCTCTGGACGCTCGATCCAACTCCCTCCCCTGCCAACCCCCAGTGCCCGGGCTCACTCCCGATATTATCTAAACATTTGTATTGTATGGGAAACACTACAGCAGGGATGTGCAAAATGGGCTGGCACATTTTCTCATTTTGTCTGTGAAAATGGCAATCTTCATGAAAATCCACATTTTTGTATCAAAAGATTTCTCAGTAATCACACAGAAAAAGCAACAAACACCATGCGGAATTTCTATGTTGTCACCAAAGTTAAAATGTGTTTGCGAAAATAGGTTTTGTCATGAAAATCAGCTTTTATACATCCTGGTACTGATAGTTCAATGACAGAAAAAGGGTTTTACCCAAGATTGTATGTAACATTTGTCACAGAGTAAGGAAATAGTGACAGTAAGGAGTTATCTCCTCAATCTCACAGTCAATGTAGCTGGAATACAGTATTTAAAAAGTTACATACTTTAGCTTGGCAGTTGGGTATATTTTTATGGAATCAGATTGGCTACTGTGGAGTACCACTGTGATAGACCTGGCTAGGTGTATTGCCTTCAAGATCTTAGGATTGAATTTTCAAAAACCACACAAAGGGCTGTGACCCCACAAACTTGCATGTGGCACACATTATTATAAACTGAAACCCTGTGCAAAGCTGCTACAAAATGAGGCTTCCAATACATGTCCAGCCAGAGTACCTAAAAGCACAGCCCTTACCTTTCACCAAATGCAAAATGGTATTCTGGCATGCTGTGCTGACCCACCACACAGAAGGCAATTAGTGTTGTACAAACAAATTAGCATCCATGACCAAAGCTGACATATTAAATGTAGGGTGCACACAACTCCTTACCACACAATTATAAAACAGGAATGATCATTACATGTGTTGTCTGTGTTGTGCTGTGGTGCTGCAGCCTGCTATCACTGCTGATGCTGTCTTTGGTACATTAAGGATTCAATCAGTCCCTGGCTCTAGTGTACTCACCTCCCTCACCCGATCACCATTTAGATTTAGGGGGAATAGCTGTTTCAGTAATACACGTGGGCTAAGTCTCTGTCATAGGTCGCAGATGACCAAGGTAATGAGAAAAGGATCTGTGCCAGCCATCATCTACAACTGTGCCCACCATTGAGGATGTGTTCATTTGGGTAGGTGAGGAGCCAGAAGAGGGATGGTGGTACTAAGTTGATGAACTTGGGGGGGGGGGCTCTGTGTTACATAAAGAAAAGTGATGGGGGTACCATTAGACTGCCAGGGTTAAGAGTACAGTTTACAATGGTATCCAGATGGAAAGAAGGGTTCATGTCATTGACAGGACTAGTTCTGCCAGCAGTACTTGGATTTGTGCATGTTTGTAGGGGTTTGGAAGGAGTAAATAGCATTGCCTTGGCAGCCTTTTAGCATATAACAAAAATCCTCAAAATATACCACTGCACCCTTTTTCCAAGGGTGCAACCTCATTTGTATGAGAGCAATGTTGTATTTAGCATGATTATGCTAGCCACTGAGTACCACACTGCAGGCCCCTTTGAATATAGCCTCCATCTCATTCAGACATGCTATGTCCAGCTAACACAGATCTATTTTTTGTAAGCTCCATGCTAACCTTCTGAATATGGGGGTCAACATGAGGTCAGACTGGAGAATCAGGTATGCCTCTGTGTAACCTGTCATGTCACTCATTCCATTACTGTCCCATTCGTGGTGAGTGGGGAAATGGATCTTATTTACTAATGTCAGCTATGTGTTCAGTGGCACACCTGATCATATTGGGCTCTATTCACAAAGGCTGCATGGGGCTACACATACCATGCAGGCCCGATGCACAGCGGTTTATGCTGTACACCCACGTATGTGTCGGCTGTGCAGCGTACATGAATCAGGCATAGTGGGCCTTGCATGGCCATGCCATGAACATGCGCACCCCAAGGGACCTGCAGGTGCATAGGGCATTGCTGCATAGGCTGGCCAAGGCACGAGGGGTACACGCATGCACAAAGTGGACTATGTTAGTATGACTTGCATCATGGCTGCAGCCTGCCTAGGCAACCTGGAGGCAGCCGATAACAGAGGGCATGGAAGGACCACGCTGAGGGCCTCCAAAGGGAGACACTAATGTGGCACACCACAGGGCACTATATAAAAGGCAGACCACCCCAAGCCCAGGAATGGTGTATGGCATGCCGTCCACCACACAACATGTGGCTGCCACATGCATGCCGTCACCACTGACGACAGTGCACGATGGTGCCCACAGCACACCCCACCAAAGCGCAGCACTGATGCCCGCATACCATGCCTGACACAGCATGAGCCAGCATGCACCATGGCCAACATGTGAACAGGCCTACAGCACGCCATGGCATGAGGTCAAGACAGACATCACTACTGCACAAACCAGACAGTGCAGCATGGAATACACACCCACCCTGCAGCACAGTGGCAGGGAGAATAAGGAACCTAACACAGAGTCTGGAAAAACAGCAATATTTATTACATGTTGGAGGAGGTTCAAGGAGGATAGCACATGTCAACACAATACAGACAAAGAATAGCTGTGAAACCTGAACACTATCCAGTACACTGTATGTGGGGGGGGGGATGCACAAGGGAAATCAGAACAGGGTTCAAAAAGTCCAACATGCATGGGGCTGCCAGGCACCTAGTCAGACTCCTTGGATTTGCAAGTGTATGTTTCCATGGGTGGCATTGTACTGCTGTAGGGCCTATCCTACAACACGAGCCTCCACACTGGTCCCTGATAATGCTGGAATGAGAAGAGCACAGGGGACCCACCATCAGTGACCATGGTGATGCAAGAGAACAGTGCGCACACATACACACACAAATATGCATGCACACACACACACACACACACACACGCACACACACGCGCACACACACACACACACACACACACACATACAGTTGTGCTTACACAGCACCTAACTTGGACGGCACAAGGATGGCCCACAAATCCACTATGCTGCTGTGGTACAGCATGTCCCTTGTGGACTGGTGAGTGTGAAGTATGGTGGCATATAAAATGGGAGATGTTTCCTTGGTGCCACTACCTGTCTCATGCCATCCAGCCCCAGATCCAGCCACTCCAGGACCAGCCGTGCCGGCTGTCCCCTGCTCGCCTGCAAGACATGACATAGCACAACAGGTTACTACAGGCCACAGCAGCAGCTGCTCCCACATGTCCGCACACCCATCCAGCAACACTCCCCCTTCCTGTGCTCTACCACCTTCCAGATGGCACCCACAGGCACATAGTCCTGGAAATAGGAGGCTGAAATGCGGATCAAATGCCTTGGTAGGCAGTGCCCACCACCAATGCCACAGGCACAGACACACCCCCACCATTGTCGATGCCAGGAATGTGGCATTCTGTCAGGTGACATGCCCACAGCATGTGAGCAGGCCACACCCATATAAGACTGTGTGGTACCTCACCCATCCTGCATTCCACACACCATGGACCTAGATGGTGGTGGTGCATGATGACTTGTTTGAGAGGAGGAGCAAACCGATGAGGCATGTGCCTTGGTGCGGTGATGCACATGGTCCTCCTGGAGGAAACCATTGTGGAGTAATGTGCATGCAGGCAGAGATGGCACCCCCATGTCTTCAGGCCAAGACTGGAGGCACACATGTTGTGGTACACCAAATGCCTCCAGTGATACTATGTTGATAATGACATGCTGCAGCATATCTGTGGCCTTGTACAGGAAGTGGTTCAACCACAAATACAGCGCTCCATGACCATGACCATGGTGACCAAGATACTCTGCAGCCATGCAATATTATGCCAAAAGGAGCTTCCAGAAGGTCACTGGCAATGTCACTGGTGCGAGCCAGTCCTCTGTGTCACGGGCACTACACCATGAGACAGACGCATTGGTGCACCACTGGGCATGCCACATCTGGTTCCCCACAATGCTGGATGGTGTCACGGTGGGCAAGGAGGTGTTCTACAACATGTATGGCATGCAGAACATGGTGGGTGCAATAGACTGTATGTACATGCCTATCCTGACACAAGTGGTTAACGAGGATGCGTACCAGAACCGTAAGGGAAATCACAGTATCAGTTGACAGGTTGTATGTGACGTGACTGGAATCCTGACGAACATGTTTGAGAAGTACCCTGGTGCTTGCCATGATGCCTTCATTTATTATTTATTTTATTTTAGTCTTTGGTAACTGGATAAGGCCGACTAGGTACAAGTGCCTGTTTTCAGGGGTGACCTGGGAGCACTGGGCAGTTAAACGACTTGCTCAGGTCACACAGTATGGAAGTGGAGGTTGTGATAATCAAACCAAGGTCTAGTCTGCTGGATGTGCCAAGCTCGTTCACAGCTTTTTACTCTAACCTCTAGAATTTGACAATGAGTTGAAGTGCTACCTTGCATGCTGCCCAGAGGGGTACGGCTGGCTATATCAATTGAAATCCAGCTCTAGAGCTTTTTCTATAGCAGCTCCAAAAATTTGGAATGCACTCCCAATCAATGTCATGCTTGCTCCCTCAGTTTCAATTTTTAAATCTAGGTTAAAAAACTATGTGTCACAGAGATCTGCTTGTAATTGTAATTTGTAATTTTTTTTTTCTCTGCTTTGTATTGCTGTTTGAACTGTTTTTTGTGTATTTTGTTTGTTTTATGTTTGGGTCAGGCCTGAAAAGGGACCATTGGTCCAGTGCCCTTACCCAGTTACCAAAGAATAAATGAAATGAATTAGGTAAGCGGATGTCACAACTTGTGCAGCAAGATGAATCTCTGTATGTCTGTGCCACTGTACTAATTGTTCTCCACCCCCCCCCAGGCAACAGCAGCTACCCACTGTGGTCATACCTGCTGACACCCTACCTGGTGCCACAGCATCCTGCAGAGAAGGCCTACAATGCAGCACACACGGGCAAGCATCATAATGGAGCATACCATAGGACTACTGAAGATGCGTTTTCGCTACCTGGATCAGAGGTGGCACAATGATGCTGGCACCAGGCATTGCATACAGAGTGTTCACTGCCTGTGCCATGCTGCACAACATCTACATGCAACGCAGGCTACCTGCGCCCCCTGATGACCAGCCATCTGAGAACCCAGATGGCTCACTGCCACCACATGGCCCAGGGCCCACAGAGCCTGTCAGTGCAGGGGTAAACAGGAGAGGCCCCCGGGGCCCCCCTCTTGCTGACTGCATGGTGGCACTGGCAGTGCTACCACCACATGGCATATGGCACCTTTAGACACTAAGGCAAGGCTCCTGTGTGCAATGAAGAGACAGATGGACATATGCAACTGATGGCACACCATGGCCCAGGTGTGCGCTCACCTTTCACCACATGGTCCTGCAGGGGGGGGCTTGCGGGGTCTGTGACATGGTGTGGCCATCATGTCTATGTGTGTCCCAGGTCATGTCTGCTGTGGTGTCACTGCCACATGTGTGCACACCACAGCATGCTGGTTGTGGTGTGTACAGAACGGGGGGCATGGTGTGGTGTGAGTGGGGTGGGTGGGGGTGCTTCTGTGTGTGCATATGTGTGTGTGTAGACTGTATGTATGTGGCACCATGCCAATGCGGGCATCCTGGCTACTGGCTGTGTCAGCCACATGCATGGCCCCTACCACCCACTGCACCATGCCATGCTGCACCGTGACAGTGCTTGTGGTGGGGGTGCTGCCAGGGGCAATGTGACACTCCATGTCTGCTGCACACCACTGGTGTGCACATCACCATGTTGGTCAATTGGAGGTCCGCTGTGTTCAGCTTGCATGCTACTGGGCTGGGTGGCCCGTGCTTCACCTGCTGTGGGGGATGGTGCTGTTGCCTGTCCCAGCACAATGCCAGCCATGTGTACAGGTGGCGGATGCATGGCTGTCAGGTGTGTGGCGATGGCCACAAGGGAGTTGGTCACACACTCCTGGGCACATACACCTGCAGCCACCTCATCCACCACACGCTGCTGCAGAGAGGTGCAGGTGGCAACCTCCTCACCCAGCCTCTCCTGGGCCCCAACACCAGAGGCCACATGTGTGGCAAGCTGCTCCTGTGCACATGCAGCATCCTGGACTCCTCTGTGAGCCAGCCCATGGGCCTTCATATTGTCCCCAATTGCCTGCATCTACTCCTGCTAAAGCTTCTGCAGGTCAGGGTAGTACATGGCCAGCAGGGTGCCTGGTGCCACTTGGCATGCTTGCCTTGTGGGTGGTAGCCCCTTTGCTGTCCCCTTGTCATCATTCTGGTCAGGTGTGGGGGTGCCCAGGGTGTCAGTGTCCTCCCCGGGTGGTGAGCTGTCATCGGGATGTCCAGCCTCTGTGTCACTGTTGTCATCAGATAGTGTTGCTTCATCTCCTGCTGCCTCCATGTCCTCCAATGTCCATCCTTACACTGTTGTGTGTGTCTGGGTCGACGTGTCCCCAGTGCGTCCAGTACTCTGTTGACGATGGTCACATCTCCATGTAGTCTCCACTCCCAGCTCATTGTCAGGCTATTCTGGATGCTGTGTTGCATCCTCCTACATGCTGTCTGTGTCCTGCAACTGAGTCCCTGTGGGGGTAAGTAAGTGGGACACAACAGTTGGCATTGTATTGTGGCAGGCATGGCGCATGGCTCATCAGCATGGGTCATGGTACTCACCATTGTCAGGTGCCATTTGCTTTGCACCTCCACAGCTATACGAGGCTCCCTCATTGGTGCTGTCTTCATCCTGCACTGTGGGGAGGATGGGTGGTCAGTTCATGGAGTGTTCATGTTGGGAGGGCTTGTGTGTATGCCCCTGTGCATCTAACTCATCTGGCATGCTTCCACTCCTTTGGTCCGTCTGTCAACACATCACTGATTGTGTCAGCAACCAGTTTCTCAATTAGTGTCAGGTGTGATACCTGTGGTGGTGGTGGTCCACCACCTGTGGTGCCCTCTGACTGCCGTGCCCTGCTCAGTCTATTTTTCACCTGTGACTGGAGGTCCTGCCATTTGTGCTTGATCACAGAAAGTTTGTGGACCTCCAGTCCTGCGGTGTTGATCACCGCCTGGAAGTTCAACCACCTCCTCTATATCATGCCCCTGATGGGGCAAGCCAGGTCTCCTGCAGGCGCGACCGTGGCTCCACAAGCTGCCACCCTAGCCACCTCCTCTAAGTCACCGCCGAGAACCATCTGTGCTGGATCGTGCCCCTGATCGGGCAAGCCGGTCTCCTGCAGGTGTGACCATGGCCCCACAAGTCGCCTCCCTAGCTACCTCCTCTAAGCCACTGCCGAGAACCATCTGTGCCGGGTAAGAAAACAACCTGGGCCGGGGAAGCCGGGAACAGCTGCCATAGGTCGACCGCTCACAGCACCAGCACCTAATTGGTCTCTGGTTTGAGTCTCTGCTCTCTGGGCTCTGTGCCCATTCATTTCCATAGCTGACTGCCAAAATGTTTCTTTTTTTGAATTCTGCCTCACTGTACTGCTGCCCCTTCTCTGTTAGCTATTCAATAAGAGCTAGAAGACTGCAGAATATTTTCATTGTTGCTTACTGCACTAGCCTATCTGAGTTATACAGCTCTGTTATCCTTTACAGTTATAAGTTATGTGCCTACTGTGCTAGCGTATTCCCAGTGTTGTATCTATTACAGTTGTAGTCGAATATTCTTAGAGCTTAATTAATTCACCCAGGGAAACTGTGTTTTTTCTCTGTCTTTCACTTCTCTCCCTGCCTAATCTGTTTTTCTACTCCATACCACTGACTCCTATTCTCAACCCCCCCCCCCCCATGCTATTCCTGCACTCTAACACCTCATCCTCACTGGTACCTGGGAAAGTTTACTGACTCTTTCTTGTCCTCGGCCTGCCTCCCCTTTCCTTCCTTTTAAATCCTCTGAAATTAATCTCTGTCCCTCTCCCCCTCACTGCCATCTCTGGCGCAATCCTTCCGCCACCACAATTTAGTTCCTGCATCACCATCTTTTGTTCTCTACTTCCTGAAGTCTATCCTCTATGTTCTTCTCCCTCCTCTGGGTGGCCCTGATTGGGCAAGCCAGGTCTCCTGTAAGCCGGCGAGCTCCTGCTGCCACCTAGCCACCTCCTCTAGCTGCTGCAGAGAACCATCCGTGCTGGGCAAGAAAACAGCCTGGGCCGGGAAGCCAGGATCAGCTGCCGTGGGTTGACCACTCACCACACCAGCACCTGATTGGTCTCCGGTTTGGGTCTCTGCTCTCAATTGGACTTTTCTGTTTTTGTGTTATCTGAGCTCTGTGCCCATTCATTTCTATTGCTGACTGCGAAATATTACCCCCACCCACCCCTGACATTAATTAAGTAGACTCTCGCTCCGCCCACCTGCTATTGGACCCACCCTGCTTCATTCTCCTTGTGTCCCCAACTCCACCACTCCACCTCCTCTCCCTCCCCTACACTCTGCCACCTCTTTTTAATTTTGGTCTGCTCTCTGCATCGGCACTGACTTTACTCCCCTATCTTACTTTCTCTTATAACCATGCCCTTCCTTAACCACCTTATCTCGTTTCTTCTCACTCTCACTTTTCTTCCTCCCCTCTGCTACCTCTACCCACCACCTTCCAATTAATCGTCTCTTACTGCCACCTTGGTACTCTTGATATTGTTCGCTGCCCTCATCTGGGACCCCCCCATTATGGACTGGCTGCTCTTAGGTACCCCTGACCATGGTCGCTGGGCCAACCTGTCACCACTCTTAGCCAGAGCACTGCCCTGGGACATATGACAGAGATGCAGTTTCCAGTCTAGAATGAAACAGAGACAAAACCTCTCCTGCCATGAACCATGACAGCTTGCACAGAAGCTCTTGCTCCTCCTGCTACTGATGTCAGGGAATGTCCACCCAAACCCTGGTCCATCCACCTCTAGTCCTACCAATAATTCTAAACCAAGTGGGGGCATCATCCTCACAACTCTCAACATATGCTGCCTTCTCCCCAAACTGGATGCCCTACAAATCTTTGCTAACTAGCATAACCCTGATATCCTTGCAGTTGTTGAAACCTGGCTGACCCCCAAAAATCCTGACTAGGCCATCACACTACAAGGTTACAATGTTTTTAGACTTCACCGAAGAACCAAAAGAAGTGGGGGCTGTGCAATATACATCAAAGAAGACATCACTGGCCACTCCATTTCTACTAACCCCCAGTCTCTACTGTGCAGTTTCTCCCGATCACATTGCTCCTTGGAGCCCACAATAAAGTACTCACAGTCATTTCAGTCTACATCCCTCCAAAAGATCAAAGACTGGGCTTAATGCTGTCTTGGACTTTGTTTGATCTCTACCTCCTGGCTCTGAGATCCTCCTTCTTGGGGACTTCAATATCAACTGGCTCACACCTGAAGCAGGACCTTATAAGGATGCTATAGTTTCTGCTAACCTAACACAGATGGTTACTTCCCCTACAAGAAAGAACTACAAATCGAGCACCAGAACACTCTTGGACTGGGCTCTCACCAGTCACCCAACCGGTATCATCAACACCTCTGTTCTCCCAGATTCTCTCAGCGACCATTCCCCTGTCATCTGCAAATGGTCAAATAAGTTTTGTAAGCCTCCTTCCAAAATCATAACCAGTCGAGTCCTTCCCCATGGCAAACTGGCCCATCTCAAATCTTGCCTTAGTCGGCAAGATTGGACACTCATCTTCAATGCGACGGATGTTGACTCGGCCCTTGATTATTTCATCACCACTTTCAACGTGGCCTGCAACACCTACACCCCTGTCAAGAAGCGCAAAGTAAAATCTTTCTCCAATCCCTGGCTCACTGATGAGCTTCTGGCTCAGCTAAAATCAAGAGACCACCTCTGGGCAATAGCTAGGCCTACAGGCATTCAACCAGATATTCAAACCTACAAACAGGCTGGCAACAACTGCACTAAACAAATCTGACTGAAGAAAAGTGCCTGCTACAGGGAAACCCTAACCAACACTCAGGGAAATGCTAGGGTGTTCTGGAACAATATTAAAGAAGTCACAGGGAAACAGCTCAAGTCTGCCCCTACTCTACTAAATATTGATGGGACTACCACCCTTGACCTAATGGTCATTGCAAATACTTTCAATGTGGCCTTCACTGACCTCAGTAGTGTTCTCCCTCAGGACTGTTTTTATGGACAACGGCTCCCCTACTCCCAATACCCTCCCCTCCCCCTCAAACATCCGCCTTTCCACTTCAAAGCAGTCAAGGAGAGTGAAGCCCGTAAATACATTAAAAAAGCTATCTCCAAGACCAGAGCCAGTGGTGACTCTCTGGACTTTAAATTACTGTCCCTCACTCTTGAAGAGATACTACACCCGCTAACAAGAATTTTCAACCTCTCTCTCGCAGCCTCAGTCAGTTTCCTGGCAAATGGAAATCAGCTGTTGTCACCGCGGTACATAAAAGTGGTGACAAGTCCATCCAGGGAAACTACCGGCCGATCTCTATAATACCCCCCCATCCAAGGCACTTGAGTGGATTGTTACTGACCAGCTTACTGACCACTTGGACAAATATAGCATCTTGTGTACTCAGCAACATGGATTCCAGCAAGGTCACAGCACATCAACTGCCCTCCTGGAATTTATTAGAGTCCTTCACAACTCATTGGACAAAGGCCACCTAACAGGAGCAGCTTTTATATATTGACCAAGGCTTTTGATACTGTTCACCATGGCCTACTAAGGAAAAAGCTGCTGCATGCTGGTCTCTCCGATGACTCTACTGCCTGGTTCAAAAGTTACCTAGAAAATCATTCACAAAGAGTAAAAATCGCCAGTGTACTCTTTGACTCTAATCCTGTCTGCTCAGGTGTTCCCCAGGGATCTATTCTGGGCCCCCTACTTTTCAGCCTTTTTCTAAACTCCCTTCCACTATCCTGCCCTGAACAAATCATCATCTACGCTGATAACGCTGTGCTCCTCACCTCCCACAAAGATCCACAAACCTTAAAACACAACTTACAGCTAGGACTCACCGCAGTTGAGAATTGGTTCGCTGACCATAATCTGGTCCTAAACCACAAAAAGACCAAGTCAATGCTTTTTTGCAGCTCCCAAAACAAACACAGGCTACACCTCCTGGTCATTACTACAAGCCTTGGAAATACCCTGGAACAGGTGGCATCCTCTAAATACCTTGGAATCTCACTTGACCCTAACCTATCCTATGGAACACACATTGATAATGTTGCCAGAGCTGCCAACTCACGCATTGGACTCCTCTATTGAAATAGACATCTCACCCTGGATGCTCTGAAGGCTGCTGTACATAGCTCGATGGTCTCCATCATTGACTATGGCCTCATTATCTATGGCTCTGCACCTGCAACTGCTCTCAAATGTATTGTGACCTCCTTAAACAAGGCTTGTCGGCTCATTACTGGAGCCCACCGACTCACACATACATGTGACCTATATGCTCAAATGGGATGGCTACAACTTGCTTATTGCATTAAGTATCAGACCTTCCTGATGAGGAAAAAGTAACCTTAGGCCTTGCTTCCCCTGGTGTCCAAACTCTCCTCACCCCAGAATAAATCTACGCAACACCAGAGGGTCTGAACATCAGCTGTTTCAGGTTCCCCGATGCCGTACCACACAGGGCCAAAGACCCTTTTCTCACCATGCTCCCAGCTGGATGAATGCCCTTAGTTCTGACATCCATTCCACCTCCACTCTGGGTATGTTCAAAACCAGACTATGCCTCAATCTCACTGCTTCCAGCTCCTGTGACTGCCAACCCTAACTGTTTCCCCCCTTCCCCAACTATAACTTTGCATCCGGCCTGCTCTCCCCACCGTGCACTTATTCTCTCTCTTCCTTTCCCTTCCCCCTCCTGCTAACACTTATCTCTGTGGTCCTTTTGCAATGCCTTTGTGCTGCTCTAGTCTCTTTCTTATGTGCATGTCCCCTATAGTCTCACCTTTCCTCCCTTCCCCTAGCTGTCCTCTCTGGGCCTCTCCATGTTATTCTACTTGTTTGCGACATAATGTGACTACTGCTATGTGTACCTGATTGCTGTAAATTGTTGTAGCCCTGTGTATTTTCATGTATGTACTATTTCTGATGTGGAACCTTTGTAAAAGAGCCTTGGCTCAAAGGTACTTGTAATCCTAGACTTCAAATAAATAAATAAAAATAAATATCTGGGCCTTAGTCTCAGCTGTTACCCATGTGCACAATCATGTTCCAAATGCTACAGAGGTGGGTGCCTGACATGTTATGGAGGACTTGAGATAGTGGACAAGGAGGACGTCAGACAGTACTTCACAGGTCATGCTTGACAGTAGTGTGGGAGCCCCTGATGCTGTTGCGGGTGCCCTGCCTGACATGCGAGTGATGAGGCAGACTGTGCAAAGGATCCACCAGTCAGAGCAGGTTGCTCCTGTTACACCTGCAACACTTACTGAGCTTGTTATACCACTACAGTTTACAGGCACATTAAGAGGAGATAGATTTCTACTATATGATGGTGGTGCTGGAATGGAAAGGATTGTGATCTACAGTTCAGAAAGGTGTCTTACCTTTCTAGGAATGTGCCATGACTGGTTCATGGATGGAATATTTTGTGCTTGTCCCAGTCTCTTTTCCCAGCTCTATACAATGCATGGCTTACGTGCAGGTACAGTGTTACTGTCCCTGCAGTTTACGTGCTGATGAGTTCCCAGAAGTCCAGCACCTATGACAGTGTTTTGGAGTATCTCAAGGGGTGCAGTGTTGCTCTGAACCCAACTTCTGTCATGATGG
The DNA here is from genome assembly GCA_016271365.2 of Neoceratodus forsteri. Lineage (NCBI taxonomy): Eukaryota > Metazoa > Chordata > Ceratodontiformes > Ceratodontidae > Neoceratodus > Neoceratodus forsteri. The sequence goes on along the minus strand of CM057455.1, from coordinate 916,261,148 downwards.
ACTATGAGATGGCTGTGTGGAGGTCAGTATCTGCTGCCTTCCCATCTGCTGTTGTCTGCTGGTGTTTCTTTCACTTTGGGTAGTCGATCTGGAGGCATATTCAACAGTGCCCGGCAATTCACTCCAGGTATGTTCACATAGAAACATAGAATTTGACAGCAGATAAGGACTGCTTGGCCCACCCAGTCTGCCCATTTCCCTACCTAATGGATAAGCTGCAGATCCTAGTTAACCAGCAGCCTACTTCTTCCTACCCCCACCCCCTAGAATTGCCTTATGACTGTCCCATGCATGCTTGAATTCTACCACTGTTTTTGACTCCACAACCTTCCTCCGAAGGCCATTCTATGCATCCACAACCTCTTTGTGAAAAAATACTCTTAAATTACCTCTGAGCCGCCCCTCTATCTTCAAATTCAGCCTCTTGTTCTTGGCACACCCTTTTTTGAAAGATGCTACCCTCTTGGACTTTGTTGATTCCCTTGAGGTACTTGAAAGTTTCTATCATGTCCCCCTTTCCTCCTTTCCTCGAGGCTATACATATAAAGCTCCTCAAGTCTCTCTTCATATGTCTTCCGGTGCAGACCCTGCACCATTTTAGTTGCCCTAATCTGGACAGCTTCCATCCTGTCTATGCCTTTGCGGAGACTGGGTCTCCAGAACTGCACACAGTACTCCAGATGGGGTCTCACCAGCTGTCTGTACAGAGGGATAATAACTTCCTGTTTTCTACAGGTGATGCCTCTCCCTATGCATCCCAGTATCCCCCAGCCCTCCTTGCTGCCCTCTCACATTGCTTGCCCACCTTTAGGTCATCTGATATGACTACCCCCAGGTCCCTTTCCATTTTGTTGTTGTTAGTATCTCACCCCCCATTGTGTACTCTTCCCCTGGGTTTTTGTTTCCCAGGTGCATTACCTTGCACTTCTTAGTATTGAATCTAAGCTGCCATACATTTGACCATTCCTCTAACCATGCCAAGTCCCTTCTCATCCTTTCCACCCCATCTTGTGCATCAACTCTGTTGCAGATCTTTGTGTCATCTGCAAAGAGACATACTTTTCCTTCCAGTCCCTCTGCAATGTCGCTTATAAAGACATTGAAGAGGACAGTTCCTAATACTGAACCCTGCGGTACCCCACTAGTAACCCGCCTTTCTTCAGAGTGGACTCCATTTACTATTACTCTCTGTGTCCTATTCTCCAGCCAATTCTTTACCCAGGCTGTCATCTTGGGACCCACTCCCAGGCTGGCTAACTTGTATATTAATCTTTTGTGTGGGACTGTGTCAAATGCCTTGCTAAAGTCTAGGTAGGCCATGTCCACAGCCCCTCTCTGATCTACTACTTTGGTCACCCAGTCAAAGAAATCTTTCAGATTTGTCTGGCATGACCTTCCCGCTGTGAATCCATGCTGCCTTGGGTCCTGTGCCCCTCTGGCCTCTAGATACTCAACAATTCTTTCCTTCAGAAGTGATTCCATCATTTTCCCTACCACTGAGGTTAAACTAACAGGTCTGTAGTTTCCTGCTTCTGCCTTGCTCCTACTTTTGTGAAGGGGAATCACATCTGCCCTCCTCCAGTCCTCGGGTACCACCCCATCCTCCCATGATTTGTTAAAGAGGGTAGTCAGTGGTGTCACTAGTTCTACCCTTAGTTCTTTTAGAATTCTGGGATGAATCCCATCAGGCCCCATTGCTTTGTCCACCTGCATGATGCAGAGTTCACACTTAAAGTGCGAATGTTGTTATCAGTTGCATATGTGCCAGAAAATGATGTTGTACAGGCCTTTGAGAAATTGTTGGAGTTCCCATTTTATGTTGCCCATGAAGAGATCCTACGGCCCTTAATTGATTATTTTGAGGATACATGGGTCGGCACAGACCCATGTTCCCAATCAGCTTTTGGAACTGTCATGCTGCAATTGTTAACGGTCAAGCCAGAACAAATAACTCTGTGGAAGGTTGGCACCATGGGTTTAATATGCAGCTCACTGCCTCCCATCCAAATATTTGGCATTTTATCGCTTGTCTCCAGGAAGAACAATACATGGCTGAGGTGCGGCTGGAGCAGATTGTGTCGGGTGCAGCTGTGGGTTTGAGCAGACATCAGTATAGAAATCTAACTGATCGAATGGATCAGATCATCGGTGAGTATGCCACGTGATCCCACCTGGTGTACCTAAGGGGACTGGCATACAATTTTCATCTTCAGCTGTGAAAAGGGTAGCTGAATTGACATGCACTATTAAGACTGGTCACTGTAAATGCATGCTCTATATCTGAATCATTGAAATTGACATTGCTGTAATTGATTTGCTGTATTGACATGGAGCCATTGATGAGGAACCTTTGTAAAGTAGCTCTTAGCTCAAAGGTGTATTCTGAATATTGAATAAATAAATAGAATAAAAATAAAAATGTGAGATTGCGTATGCACATGCTTGTTGTTGTCTTCAAACTGTTTTTGTTGTTCTACTGTAAGAGTATGCAATAGTTTCTAAAGTCTATACATCCAGGGAAATGAACGCATCTTTTATCTGGATGCCAGTGGTGTTGTCATGCCAAATTTTGTATCCAGTCTAATGCTGTCAAGTCTATCTAAAAGTTGTGTCCTTAACATCTTTCTTTTTTAATGAGTATAACATGCTGCTGCTGCTGCTCTTGTGATTGCTGTTGCTACTGATTATGACTCAGCTGAACTAGTGATGTCACCACCTTCCCCCAACCATCATCACTGCCTTTCATTTCCTCTCCACCATTGCCATCAAGGCTACCATCACCAGTCTTGCTTTATTGGTTTGCTACGCAAGATGGTAAATAACCACATGTTTTGCATTCAGTTAAACTCACCATGGAAATGACCAAGCTAAGGGTTGCTGACTCAGCACTGAAATCTTTAGTGGTCTGCTCAGTAAAGCATTATAAAAGTGGCTCAAAATGAGTGACTACAAAAATAGTGACTCATTGTGGGTGCTATTATTGTGGGCTACCTGTGCAATAGCGAGGGTATGGGATAGCAACCATGGGGAAGGGCAAACAGAAGGGAGAAACAGTGAGGGGAAGGGGAGGGACAGGGAAGGGGTTTTCAGCACTGATGTACCTGCTGCCAATGAGCTAGCAGTGTGGTGTGGTGGTGTGGGTGACCAGCTCTGGCACAGTAGGTACTGGGTTCGTAACCGGGAGTATGTACATTTTACTGCAGCTGCAAGCTGCGACACTTATATTTTTCCCGAAATCTGGATTTTGCCCCTTCCCTGACATGCACCCTCCTGGAGCTGAGAATCCTATCTTAGGGATGTGTGGGGAGCCCCCACCCCCGCAAAAAAACTTTTTGTCAATCTGGATATTGGGTCACTTTTAAGTGTATATCGCCAATTTGCTTTTCGGCGATATATACTCACCAAAATAGCAATCGCTGTTTTGCGATCACTATTATGACATGGAACTGGTCTGCTCATCCTGTTGCAAAAGTGAAAGAAGCTTTTGCAGAACAGATATCAGCACCAGTTACATAACACTCATTACATATATTTCCTACAGGCTACATCTTCAGATTCCATTGCCCAGAACATAGGTTTCTGTTCCATGAATCTCTACACCAAATGTAAGGCAACATTACACATTCTGGAAAACTCCTTAACTAAACATTATTGAGGAACATTGTGCATCAACTGGTAATGATGATGTTGCTCAGCACATCTGGGACAGCAATGTAAATATCTAGAAATGTCCCATACACTGTCAAGTGTTTCTTTTAACAGTGTGTATTTGTCAAGCATGTGACTCACAACCAGATTTGATGTGTGTGCAAAAAATAGTGCATGGGTGAAATCCCCATCATTCTTCATTTTCAGCGTGTTATTGTCATTGTCAGCCACAATGATTGCCACTCACAGATGGTGAGGTATATCCAGATGTCTAACAGTGATTGGATGAGCCATCAAATATTTTTTCTATGGTGCACACTCTTGAGGGGGAGGAGAAAATGAACAGAGACCTGAGAAAACCTGCAGATTGGTCTAAGGCATGGCAGCTGGGTTTCAATGCGAAAAAGTGCAAAATCATGCACCTAGGGCACAAAAAGCTAAAAATGGAATACAAAATGCGGAAAGAGATATTGATGGTCACATAACAGGAAAGGGACCTTGGAGTAATCATACTGGATGCCATCAAGGCAGCAAGGCAATGCGGCAAGGCAGTATGTTGGGCCAGCGGGATGCTGGAATGCATAGGGAGTGGTATCACCAGTAGGAAGAAGCAGGTGGTGTTACCACTGTATAGATCTTTGGTGATGCCCTAGCTGTAGTATTGTTTCCAGTTCTGGAGACCACATCTCAGGAAGGAATTAGATTGGACAGAGGCTGTAGTGAAGCCCTATGGGTAGAGACTGAGGGATCTCAATATGTACATGCTGGAAGAGAGGAGGAAGGGGGACATGATACAGTCCTATAAATACCTCATGGGGGAGAATAAGGTACAGGACAGGAGTATTTTTTAGAGGAGAAGGTGCATGAAAACAAGGTTGGCATGTCATGATGCTGGAATGTGGGAATTCAGGAAGGATGTGAGGAACTATTTCTTCACTGACAGTGTGGAGGATGCATAGAACAGTCTTCCAGAAGAGGTAGTGGGGGTGATAAACAGTGATGGGCTTCAGTCATGCATGGGACAGGAACAAAACGACTCTTTAGAGGAAATTGGGGGGAAGGTACAGTAGCTGGAGATCAGGTAGGGTCTGCGTTGAAAGTATAGGCAGGAAAATATGTGGGGTCCCAGAAGGCTCAGTGCTTGGACTGGTGTTGTTTACTATCATCATCAGCAATATAGCAGAAGGGGTCAATTGTACAATTCTGCCTATTTGCAGACTACACAAAGCTCTTTAGGACAGTGGATAAAAAGAAGGGAACACAGGACCTAAGGGAAGACCTGGCTAAGCTAGAGAAATGATCTGGTATTTGGCAACTGGGATTCAGTACTAAAAAGTGTAAAGTAATGCACTTGGGGTGAAGAACCCAGAGGCCAAATACTGGCTGGGTGAAGTGCAGGTAACCAGGTCAGAGGAGGAGAAGGACTTGGGGGCAATCATCATGAGTGACTGAAACACTCAGCAAATTGAAAGAGAGGAGCAGACAAAGCAAACTGAATGCTGGGCTGCATATCCAGGGTGATAACCAGCAGGAAGACAGAGGCTATTTAGCTATTGCACAGATCACTAGTGAGGCCACACATGGAGCATAGTGTGCAGTATTGGTGCCAATAGCTAAAGAAGGACATCAGCTTACTGAAAGCAGTACAGAGAAGGGCAACCAAAATGATCCAGGGACAGCAGGGCAGAACATACAAGGAGATACTTGGAGAGCTCAATGCGTACTCTCTAGAGGACAGAAGGGAGCAGGGGGGACATGACTGAGACCTTCTAGTACTTTAAAAGTATTAGAAGGGGAGCACTGAGGGTCCATTCAGCTTTAGTGGGAACAAGACCATGAGGGGACATTGCCTCAAGCTGATGGTGGAACAGTAAGGAGAGAAATGAGTTCTATGTCAAAATGGCGATCGCTGAATAGTGATTGCCATTAGGGTGAGTGTACAGCGCCAAAAATTAATTTCAGCAATGCACACTTGCAGCGAATGGGAAAAGGGCACCTGAGATCTACAGGTTTCCTTTTCACGTGGAGAGCTGTGCACCCTGCATCCCCCTACTAAAGGATTCTCAACTCCACGGGGAGTGCATTTTGGGGGAGAGAATTACTTAACAAAAAAAAGCCACCTGCCACTAAAAAAAGAATCGCATCCTATAAGATCCAAACCCTGCACCATGCGCCTCCCAATCAACCAACCACCCTCCCCACCACACTAGCAGACCAGCTTGGCAGCTGACTGCCACACTCCCTCCCACATATACCCCCCCAGTTCATATACATGTGTACTTCTCGTCACCCTACCTCACCCACCAAGGTATCCAGTCGCCCCCCTGCCAGGTAGCCCTGAACATAGGCATCGCAACTGAGTCACCTATTTTGTAATCACTCAATTGTGGTCACCTTATTCACAGGTTACCAGGGAGATGTGGAATCACTTTTCCATGTAGGGTGTGGTAGCTAAGTAGAATGAATTGCCAGAGGTGATAGTCTCCCTGAAGATAGTGGATAGCTTCAAAAGAGGTTGGGACATAATAAAAGGGAAATTTACATGTAGAGAAGTGGGGGAGGAATTAGTGAGGAAAGATTGGGGGGGATTAACATGGGGGAAGTTTCCTCAGTAGATGCTGAGTGATCTGCACACTCAAGCAGACTTGATAGATGTTAGGGCTTTTACTGCTGGCTTATTTGTATGTTCATATGTTCTTATGTACAGTAAGGTACTTTATTGGTGTGCCTCTGTGAGGTAGACTGATTCAGCAGGACCACTGAATGGGCTGTTGCTGGTAGAGGCAGGATGAAGATGGCACTGGAACTTGATTTGGCCACAACTGAATGGGCAGTGACACTTAGAAAGCTTTGGATTGCATTACTGCTCCAGATATTTTTAAGACAATGCACATAATCCTCCCCCCAACCCGCCATCTTCAGAAGGGTTATTGTCTGATTCCATGCTGACTCATACATACTGAGGAAAGCATGCATGGGAAATGAAACTCATGATGGGATGTTGTATTTGTTCTTCACTTCATGTAACAATCTTTGAAAGTCTGTGCGTATTATGATGGAGAGTGTCTGAAGATAAAGGGCCATCATGTCAGCAATGAGTTGTGTCATTCAGACAGATCTTGAGTAAGTAGGAGACAGTTTAGTGCAGGCATGTAAGAATGACTTGAGCAGTATAGTTTGTTTTGTTGCAACAAATTAAGGAGAGGTGCTGGTGGGACATACCTTGGACTGGGTAATGTCTAGTGGCAGTCAGAGTGATACTTTTGAAGCAGTACCAATCCCTGGGGATGCAACAGGTGGTTGCTGTGGGTACCATGGTGGCTACACTACTTAACAAACCATCTAATCCCAATCCTTCTCATACTTGACTGTCACTGCTGCTGAAGTTACTGCTGCTGGCCTATCTGACCAGAGTGGGAAGGGGACTGGGAATGGATGTGGCCATTAGGAAGATGCCATGTTCACATTTTAATTGATGAGCCAGAACACTGATTACCAATGCTTGGGTAGAGTAACTCAGACAGATCTTTCTACCATGCTTATTGCAACATGCTTGCATTTGATTTGTGAGGAGACTGAGATGAACAATATGCATGGCATTTTATGTGACAGAAACAAAACAGATTTAAAGAATGTAGAGGTCAGCACACCAGGAGCATAGATAAGAGAAACTGTATTACTGCACTAGCTCAGCAGGTAACATCAAAGGATGGAACACATATGTTTTTATTCTTAGCTTTGGAGACAGTATGTGAGAGTATAAGGGGGGGCTTGGATAAAACACTATTGCAAAAAGAAGCATTTTGGCAGTACTGGGAGGCAGTATAGTGTAGTGGTTAAGAACACTGAGCTGCAAACCTGGAGACTTGGGTCTGAGTCCCATCAGCCCCCACTTGCATACTGTGTGACCCTGAGCAAGTCACTTAACTTCCTTGTGCTCCCAGGTCACACCTGGAAACAAGCTCTGACTTAGTGTGCCTTTCCTGGTTAAGCAATTTCCCCTTTCCCCTTACCGTTTGAAATCATATTATCCTCCTGGTTTAAATGACTATGAGCATTTCCAATTGTCCCCTTTCCTGTAAGTTCATTGAATCCATTACAATAATTAAGTTAATGATATCTCTCTTAATTTAATCAAGTGTCCTGTATAACAGATAGATATATAACAGTTTTTAACCATCTTTCAACAATTAGTTTTTTGATAATGAATGTGGTTGTAGTTCATATGTACAGTACTCTTATTTTGTGGAATTTGGATATTGTGTGCTCATGTATAGGTGATCATGTTATTACTTGTATTTGTATGTATAACCCAGTAGGTGAAAAGGGTGTATATCACTTTAAGTACCTGCATTTTTAATGAATGTACACCTGTGGGTAGTTCAGCCTTGACAAAGCCCAAGAGAAGGGCACAAACGTTTGGTTGACTGCACACATGCTATGTGTCTGAGTGTCTCTGCTGCTGCTGGTTTGCTTCTAAATAAAAAATAACTTTACTCTGATGTATATAAATATACCCTGACGTGTAACCTCTGTAAATGTGCCTCTGGCTCAAATGTAATAAATAAATACATTTCATCCTTGAAACAACATATGTTTCTTATGAGTGGTGACTGTGCAGCTGAGCTACTTACTGCTATTAGATTTGTGGGCTCATCTGTTAAACCTTCCCACATTGCAGAAGGTCTCATTGTTTTTTTTACTACAGGAGTGGACTGCTGGGGGGATTCAGGTAGGATTAGGCTGTGTCTATTAGATTATATCATTTTTTGGCATTGTAGTATGTTGTGGCTGGGGATGACTAGGCAGGGCTGCAGCAGTAGGTGATATAGTGCTGATGGTCAACTCATGCTGGGAGTGCTGGCGGTGGGGCTGGTTTTTAGATTTCTCTGCCAGAGAAACTTGTTTTCTTGCTTTCCTCTGTCATTACCATTTTTAATTTTGCTATATCCTCTCGTGATGGCCTCAACTCCACAGTGATACATTCATCATCACCAACAGTTGGTGATGCAACTGATAGACTTTCGAGATGTCTTTTTCTTCATCCCTGCTTCCTACATCTGATTCCTCATGTCCTTCCTCTTTTTCTACTTCTTCCCATGCTCCTCCTGTGCTGTGCTGCCATGAACAACTGTACTTATTTCTCTGGTAACAAGATAATAGTAGTGTTCATGACAGGTCTAGACAAACTGTCACTTTCCTTCTGCAAAGACTGAGCAGCAGCACTGAGCAAAGTGGTACTAGTGATGTGTCATGATCTGGGGGCAGGGACCACAGAGCCAAACAGTTCTTGAAGGCAGATTGGCAATTGTCACTGCTCAAACACATGCCTACTTTATGTGGCTGTGGTGGCAGCTGTTTTATCTGTTGTTCATATGCGACAGACAGAGGGTGGTTTTACCTTTATAAATTTTGATGGATTGCTTCTATTTTGGGTAGGGAAACTGGAAGCACTGAATGGAAAAAAAGGTGGAGAATGTATCTCTAAACTATCTGGGGTGGTTTCATCACCAGGTGCACTAGAAATCCATATGGGACAGCTGCTTGCTGTGGGAGTGGGTCCAGCGGACATTTTGGGGCTAAGGAACCATGGTTCCTATTTCTGTATTATGATGTACCCAGCCCTAGTCTTCCTCTCAGGCATAGCCCCCTTCCCCACCACTATTACTCACGAGTCTGTATCGTGACTTCTCACCACTGCCACCATTAGAAACATAGAATTTTGTGGCAGATAAGGACCACTTGACCCACTCAATCTGCTCATTTTTCCCTACCTACATTATCACCGCACACCCTACTTGACATCTGGGTATTTCTCCCGTCTCCCTTCCTTTCCACTAAGATTCCCCATGCCTATCCTATATACTGTATTCTTGAACCTCACTACTGTTTTCACCCCCCACCAACTCCTCTGGAAGGCTGTTTCAGGAATGCACCACTCTCTCCATGAAGAAGTGCTTCCTCACATTGCTTCTGAATCTACCCATTCCAGCTTTATAGAATATCCATTTGTTCCTGGGCACTTTCTTTCTGAAAAATACTTCCATCCTGTACCTTATTTACCCCTATGAGGTCTTAAAAGGGACACTGTCAACCCCTGTAGGCCCAAAGTGTCCCTTGTTTAAAAAACTCCTGTTATGATTGTTCACATTCTGTAGAGACTGATGATATAGTTGGTTGTTTGATTCTGATTATTTTTTCTTTTAAAAAGCAAAAAAACAGACAGTCCACCATACTGGTATTACCACACGAAAACATGTTTGTTTACATCTTTGATCAAATGCCACTGCATCTTTCCTTGTCTTAGGAACGCTCCCAACAGTCTAGCCACTCATTATGCAGTGGGAGTTCAGTAGACTATTGTATCTTGAGTGACTGCACTGTTTGGGGGGTGTTTCTAACGTTCAGGAAGCATGCACTAAGAATAGAGCCAGGATCTGAAACAAAACAAGGTAATTTATAACTATACATTAGCATTCCTTTCAGTTCTACTGAGCAAGAAGGCTGATAAAACAACAAGCAACAGTAATGAATTTTAGAGAAGGTAAGCAATCATACAATATTGTTTTTTTATCTAGAAATAATATGATGCAAAACAGGTTGACAGTGTTCTTTTAAAAGTCTCTATCATATTCCCACTCTCCCATTTCTGTTCCATAGTGTACATATTGAGGTCCTTTAGTCTCTCCTTATATGGTTTTTGATGCAGATCCTGCAGCATTTTAGTGAACTATTTGCAGAACTGGTATTTGGTAGAGCTGTCACGATGGAACCTTTTCCTGCTCCTTTTCTCCCTCCTTCATCCACTTCCCCCTTCCCCCCAAGTTCTTTTACTCACAGTTTCTATGCAATGTTACAGCACATGACCACATATGCCTAGCTCCCTCTCTGGCACACCCTCCTCCCTATTCCTACTGAAAGATCTAATTTCTCAGTGCAGCAGCCCAGTTCACTTAATTTTCACTCACAGGCAAAAAAAGACAGAATTATGTCCCTTGCAGAAGCAGCTGTCAGTATAAAAAAATTCAAAACATCCTTCAAACCCCCGCCCCCCACACACAGACACCTTTCCCAGTCTGCTAAATTTACTCTGCCCTGCTCCTGCTGCAAGAGACAAAAAAATAAATACAAAAATAAAGATGGATTTTTGTGCCCTCTATATACATGGAACTCAGTAAGACATATCTGTCAACTTGATCATTTCAAAATCCCCCCTATATCATTCTCATTCTTCCAAATTCACTCTGCTCTTCTCCTGCTTTAGGGCCTGTAGCTGTCAGTGCAGACTCACATTGTGCAGTCTCTCTTTTCCACAGTAGCATGATTTTGCAAGCCTGTCTGTCTGATGTGACAGTTAAATATTGTGAATTAGCTAGCTGGATTGGTAAGATCACCATTTCGGCAGACAGGGGCAGCCTCAGGGATGCAGTAGATTGCAAAGTGGACCCCTCTGTAAAAGAGGCCTTGCAAGCCTCCACGTTTTCCATTGAGGTAGCAATAGCTACTCTGTTTTCTGCCAGGGATGCTCTGTCCTGGGCTACTGACTTGGTGTTCATGTTGGTGGAGGATTCTGAGATGAACAAGGATCTGATCAGACAATTGTATCTTGTGGGTCTCTCCTCAGTGGACTCAACAGATGTCTCAGAGAAAGCCATCTGCTGTGCTGCTAGAACATTGTTCTAACAAACCTTGGTGAGATGAAACCTCTGGTTTCAGACCTGGTAGACAGATTCATTTGAAGTCCACCTTGTCAATGCTCCATATGAAGGAGGCCTTATGTTCAGTATAGCCCTTAATGAATTAGTAGAGGACTCTGGAGAGACAGCTGAAACTCTGTATGGCACAGGCAAATGTCAGAGACAAAAATTGGTTTATCTGTTCCCAAAAGCCTTTTTGTGGCCATTTGACATTCAACAGAGCAGGCAACCAAAACAGGAGCTTCAATAATAGATGTTTCTGCCCCTCCCCATAACCAAGGAAATAACCGGGGAGGAAGTAGCAGAAAACATGAGTCGGGAACATCAAACAAAAGATTTACACAATGAGATAGCCTGGGCCCCTGCCCCAAATCAGAGGCAGACTTTCAGCTGTTTTCTTGCAATAAGTCCTTTCAACCATGGCAACATGGGTCATGGACACTGTGAGCAAGGAGTACCTCACTGAGTTCAACTCAGAGGACCCAATCCATCATGTTGTTCACTTTTCTGATCACTTCTAATGTTTTCTAATCAAAAGTCATTCATATCACATATGGGAGCTTCTTCCGTAGTCAGGTCCTTCTTCTGTGAGAGAGGGAGGGAGGGAGGGAGGGAGAGAGAGAGAGAGAGAGAGAGAGAAATAGGGAGATAGAGAGAGAGAGAGAGAGAGAGAGAGAGAGAGAGAGAGATGGAAATGGGACTGAGATGTGTGCAGCGCAAGTAGTTCCTGATCTCCAGCATTACTGATTGGTTGCTGCATGTCATGTAGCTTGCAGACAACATAGACATTTTCAGTGTGTGCTCCCTGATCAAAGTGCTGCATCATGACATCAAAATGCTGAAGTGCAGAAGAGAAATTGAGTTCCTTTGGATTCATTTCACTGGTGTCCAAAATGCCAGATACTGGCTTGTTCAGTGAATCCAAATTCAGCACCACCTTATCCCCATAAACACAGCCCATAGGGCTTTCAAGTTACTCAGAGTTTAGTTCACTTTTTAATTTACATTCTTTCTCATTTTAAAGAATATTTTCTCAGTTGTATAGTTCAGATAAAATATGAATTAGTCTGACCACCAAGACAGGGTAATTGTTCATAGGCCAGGACCTTCTCTAATATTTTAATATTTTACCTGAAGTGATTCATAAGCCCTTTTAGGCAGCATTAAGTGGAGACACTGGAGTCTCTTTTTTAATTGATATTGGTCACCCACCAGTTGTGACCCTTCAAAACATAGGAATTTACTGTGTAAGAAAATACAATGTGACTAAAATTAAATGAATGAGCTTAGGGTTGAGCATGCTACAGTATATATTTAATTGCCAAATTACTGGTATGGGTGTGTCCCTTGTCATTTAATGTTAACTTCTGCTGGCCATCAGGGTGCTTCTTGTTGTTAACTGTGCTCTGTAAATTTGAAAATAGAAAGTTAGTGAGTGGTGTTCACAGACAGAAAGAATAAAGATGTGAAACTACAGTTCAGTTAAGAGGGTTGATATTTTAGTATAATAGAGTAATTTCTGGCCTATGAGGGGTCATCTTGTAATGATGGTCAGGCTTATTCACATCACTGCTGAATTCTGAAACTAAGAAATCCTTTTTTAATCATGGTAAGAAGGGAGAATATCTGAAATGAGAAAATACCTTAAGTGATGTGCAGATCTTTGCCTTGGATAAATTAAGTGCACTGGGTCTATCAAACATGGAGTTCAGGTGGTTCTACTACCACCTCTTGGATCATCTGAAGTTGATCTAGGTTAGTGATGCTCTATCCACCCTTCTGCCCATCAAGTCTGGTCTTACCCAGGGCTCCATCTTCAGTCCAGTAATTTTCCACATATTCATAAATAAACCTCCACTCTGCCTGTGTCTCCTCACACATATGCATTCATTCTGATGGCACAGTTCTTTTTCCTTCTGGTGTTTCAGGTAATTAGCTGTAATTGTCACTCCAGTGTAACTTTGACAACATCCAACACTGGTTCCACTAATAACCAGCTCTCAAAAAATGCCTCTCTGACTTATACCACTAGATAGAAACTAACAAGGCTCCAACATACCCCTGTCTTCAAAACTGTGAATGACAACTTGCCTTAGTACAGTACTTAGGAGTGTATCTGAAGCAAAATCTCAGCTTTTCCACTGTCAATGCCACCATGTATAAAAAACCTTACCCTAAAGGTCAATATGCTGTCCCGAGACAAATTCTGGCTTTCTCTCACAGTATGCCGCAAGATCATCTTTAAGATGGTCTTGCCAGTATTTGACTACTTACATGTAGTCAACAGGGCTGCTCCAAAGTCTACATTTGCCTGGCTAGACCCCCTTTCTTGTAGCTGCATGGGTGGAGCCCCAAAGTTGTATTGCTGTAATTCTGGGAAAGAGCACTATGGAAGCACATGACTGGACAGCACTACAGCATGTTTCCACAGTGCTCTGGCACAGTTCCAGTGGGCTGTGTTATAATGGCCTTTCCCCTCTGCAGGCCACATCAACACACACCCTTTGCTGTGCACTACTTTTTTTCCTGTATCTGCAAAAATGATGGCCACTGTGCCCAAGATGGCCACAGACTCAAACTGCACATGCATGAATATCGTGCATGCACAGTTCTGTTACAGTGCCCATCTTGGATATAGCAAGCTCCAGTGTGGTGAGAGCTCTGAGTATTTTTCACCTGGTCTCACGATTTAAGCAGCCATATCAGCTCTGACCAGAGTTTGTTCAGTCCTTCTCCTACTTTGCCCCTAGTGCTCCATCTCTCAGCCATCACTGCTCCCTTTGTGTTATGCTGTGTTTCTCCTCTGAGATCTGATGTCTGTCATACAGTTTCTACTTCCTGGTAAAACACAGGCTTGACACTATTTCCACTTACCTCTTCTACCTCATAGCACTGCTGTCCTGTTGTCATACTCTCTCCAAGCATCCAGTGCTCATTCAATTCAAATCACTCCTAGAAAATCTGTAGCAGGCTAGTCTGCATTCTCTATCTACTTTCCAACACTGTAAAATAACCTTCCTCTCCCCATCCATCTTTCTTACTCCCTGAACTAACTCAAATAAGTCTTACTGGCACACTTCTCAAAAGCATGCACTTGCAGCTAGCTTTCTTCCACTTCTCTCCACATTATAATAACCCATGCTGTATTAACCCACAATCTTTACCCATTTTGCTTCTTACTGTATTATATAGCTTAAAACTCAGTGTAGTGTGTAATTTGAAACATAAGCCACCATGATTCTGTTGCAAATATTTAGCTGTACATTGTTGCCATTCTCTGCAGCTCTCATTATGGTTACCCACCCAACCAATGTACTGTATTTTGTAAATTTTTATATTGTTTTTGTTTTGTATGACATTTTCTATTTGTACTTTACTTTTATTGTCATGTACATGTACACGTTGTCACATTATTTGTTATTGCTGCTTCCCTCATTGCTGTATCCCCTCACCCAGGTCATTCCAGGAAATATCACTGGCTCAGTAGTCCTATCCTGGTCACCAAATTTTAAATAAATTGGCTGCCTGTTACACCCTTGATCAACAAGGTGGCACAAGCTCCCAACCCATGCAGCATAAATTTCAAGGCAGTATCTACTATACTGAAAAATGTACTGCAAGGCTGACAACATTAGATGTTTCTGGAGATGTTTCAGCCTAAGAATACACAAAAACTGGGCTACTTGATGAAAAATATCAGAAATCTGCAGCTCACCATCAGAGTCCAGAAACCCACCCTCATGGGCATCTGACTACATGGCTGGGTTGGGAATGGAAGATGAGGGTGTTGGCTCAATGGCAGGGTCAGTGATCAACAAGGGGCAATACAGCCAAAATCATAAAAACATTGCAATGGATCAATGATAATGTAACTGAAATTAAAAGGAACATTAAAAAACTTGGCCAGTGGGTGGGGCACTGAAGGCAGACATGGCAGATCTGCAGGAGGATTGTGGATATCTTAGCAGGGTAGTGATGTTTCTATGTAAGAGGTAAAGAGAGCTAATGGAGTGGGCAGAGGATGCTTGGGCCAGAAGCAGAAAGAAAAACCTATGGCTATTCAGTTTCCCAAAGACTCAGAGCACCTGGACATCAACTTCTTTATAGAGATCTGGCTACAACAGGAATTAAGCCTCCCTGGAAGCTACAAAATAGAGATCAAAAAGAGTGCACCAGACCCTAGCTTCCAAGCCCAAGCCAAATGCACCACCTCGGTCAATCTTAGTAATAGAAGAGATTTTGAGAAAGTCATGGGCAAAGCAGGATCTTAATTTTAATGGGAAGAGAATTTTGTGAACCAGGACTCCACCCCCTGAAACATATGAAAAAAAAAGAAAGCTGGAACTGAATGTCATGAAACTCCTTAAAGAGGAGGTTGTCAAGGTGAAGATTTGCTACAGAACCAAGTTAATAGTCCATGAAGAGTCTGGAACAAAAAAGTCTACCAAACTTTATTACAGGCTGGGAAACTCATGGAGGCCTATGCATTCTGATGCCAGATCAACTGGAGGAGCTCTATGAAAAAGAGGTGCAGTAGATAATGTGAATGCTTTCAGAGAGAGGGAATGGTGGTGAAAAGCAGAAATCTCCATGTGCAGACATCCCAAAGTACCTCTGTGATGACCTTACAAAACATTACAAAGGTCAAAAATAAGCTTGAACTGAAAAAAGCTTCTAACTGCCAGATGGTGTGCAGTAAGTACTAATCAGGGACTTTGCAGAACTGCGTGGGACTGATTAGTCAGAGATATTGAAACATATGCTATCCCCACCCACTTGTTAGTTGCTCTCATGACTGCTTTTAAGCATGGGCACAATTACTGCATGAAGAGACCATTTTAAAAGGTGGGACAAACAGGGTTTGGTAGAGCAAAAGTCATGGACATCTATGATGGGCAGAACATGTCCAGGGTGATAAATACATTATTTAAACTCTGGACGTTGGGGTGGAACTTTCATGGCATACACCACCCTCCCATGTTCACTACAATAATATGCCAGAGTGCCATTATGAGATGCTGAAAACTGTTAATTATAACAAAACAGAGATTGGCACCCATGCTATGCTCTTGCTAGGGCGCTGTGGTTAGGGCACTGTAATATGGGCACCGCAACAAGGTTGTGAGTTATAAGGGTATTCTGAATATTAGAGCATCCTGCACTCTCACTGTGTTGGGCATCACCACAATTATTCTGCCCTTCATGGCATACCTGACCCAGAGGATGTTATATTTAGTTTAGGGGTGCAGGTGGTGAAGCCCTTCATCAGGCGTGGTGTAAGTTTTTTACCAGATGGTCCTTGGGTGCAGTAGGTTGCTGGTGGTGCAAAGTCACCCACGATTATGATGGGCAATATTTTGCTTGCACCCTAATGTACAGTACCTTGCACACACCTCCTGTGCACCATCATGGGTGAACTGGCACCCATATGGCTTTATGAACACTAATGGGGGGTACAGAAGCTCTTTGCAGTTGACACAGGAGGATCAGGAACTAGGAAAAAAGAGAGCCATAGGTACAGATATACATCACCCTCTAATATATTCAGGCAACTATGCAAACATCAGACAGTACACGGGATCTGTAAAGATGCAGATGACAGCAAAATGTGGATCATAGTAAATAACAAACAAGTGACACAACAACTACAAGAGGATCTAAACCATCTTGGACACTGGGCAGAGAGAAATAATCTAAAATGTAATGAAGATAAGTGCAAAGATATGCACCTCAAGTGTAGTAATCCAAGAAAAGACTGTAAATTAAACAATATAACACTACAAAAACAAGTGAAAGGGACCTGGGTGTGACAATCACAGAAAACCTATTCTTTGAAATACACACTAAGATCATAGTTAAAAAATGTAATCGGATCATGGGATGCATATCTGGGAACACAAAGAGCCAGGATTCATCTGTGATTATGTCACTGGATTCATCACAGGTCAGGCCCCATTTAGAATACTGTTCTCCCTTTTAACATACTATTTGCCAGTAGATTAGGCCTTACGGTCTATCGAGTCTGCTTGAACCTTAGATCCTTAGTTGGGTGCCGATCCTTAGATCCTTAGTTTGTTTGCCACAAAGTATTGGTGGTGCAAAATTGATAGAGAGGGTACAAAGGAAAACAACCCAAAAAATAAGAAATACTGTATGCAACACAGATTATAAAATGGCAGGTAAAGGGAATTAGGGTTCTACTCAGTGAAGTACAGAAGAATGAGGGGAGATCTATGCTTAGTATACAGTGTCATTAAAAATGATATAACATAGGAAAGTACTGGACTATGTAAGCGTAATAACCAGAGGTCAACAAGATCACACATCTTAAAACTAAAGGGAGAAGCAGTAAATACTATAAAGAGAAGTAGATGGTAGAACCAAAGGTAGTCTCAGTATGGAACTCCTTACCTGATCAAGTTGTGACAAGTAGTACCATAGAAGCATTTAAGAACTCTCTAGATGACTATATGGGTACTGAAAAATGCAGGCACTACCACTGAATAAGTGGTGAGTTACTATAGGTCATTGGCCTCCTAACTTGTAAAATACCTATGAATCTATGAACATGCACCTGGCTCCATTCTCTGAAAGCAGATTATGTTGGTACTGGTGTATATTTATTTTGGTGGGTTTCTTTTCCCCTTCATCTCTCCCTCCCATAATACATAGTGAGGGAGAGGGAAGGGGAGTGGCCATGCCATAAAACTTGATAATATTCATATTGCTATTAGCATAGTGACTGGGAAGGGGATGATACCATGCTTATTCCCTCCCTATACAGTATAAATGTCAGTATACAGAAATGTTGAGAGGCAGAGTATCAGTCAAGGCAAGATGGCACCAGGGATGTAGGAGAGATTTGGGCCTCTTAGTTTGCCCTCCCTGAAATAGAGATTTTGTGCATTGGTGACTTTCTTATCTCTTTTGTACCTTTAATTTTCTTTGCAAAGTATTGGGTAAAAATATGATACTCATAGAACAGTGGAAAAATTGGAGTTGTCACAGTAGGCAGAATGAAACAGAAAAATGAACTGGTACATGTGGATGCTGCTCTTTAAAAGAACTATAGGATGCCGGCCCGGTGGCGCTGAGGAGTAAGGCGCTGGATTCCTTACCTCATGTCACACCAGTGACCCAGGTTCAGGATTCGACCCTGGGACATCAGAGGTCAGCAACGGGGGGGGAGCTGGATGGAGCTGCCAACAGGCACACTCAACTCTCAGAGGAGGTGGGATGGCTCCTCTTGGCTGACTGCTACCTGGTGGAGGCTGGGGACAGCATGGGCTGGAGAGGAGCCAGGGCACTAGGCCAATGGGGTGGGAGGAAAAGGGCTGTTACTGGAGCCATGGGACTAATGCATGCCTCCACATGCATGCATACCCCCTACCGGGGCCCTTGGGTGAAAACATAGGACAGAAAATATCACCAGCAGCAGGATGGTGACCGACTCCCTGCAGGCACCGCTCTCGGGCCGGGCATAAGGTAAGGCCCGGTAATTCCAGAGGACTGGTCTGGGGGTGGGTCAGTCAGATGGGGGCTGCAGGTGAAGGGATAGAAAATATGACATGATAAAAAGAACTATAGGACTGTAAGTCATGAATATCCACTTTTAAGTGTTTAAAATGGTTCAATCAAGCCAGTTTGACAGAAAATCTGCTGACTGGCTTTACAGCAATGTGTACAATGTTGACCATGATTGTGGTCAGTGTTGTGCAGTTGGGACAAGAAGTGTGTTTCTGCAGGGGGCTACACCCCCCACAATCCCCAGACTTTACTGTAATCACCTCCATGACAGAGATGTTTCATGGAGGGGGCACAAAACCCTGAGAAACTGGGCCAGGAGTACGTGCAACCATTACAGTGACCGAGAGCAACCTGTCGATTTGTCACTTTAAGAGACCGGTCACTGTAATACTTTTGATTGAGTTACATTCACCGGCTTAAAACAACATAAACAACAAGTTTAAAATGAACTCATTGTTAACTTTGGCCTTTGCTGCAGGTCTGGAAGAACTTAAGCCAATAAATTCCAAGCTCGAAAAACATATTTAGAATTTGAGTCTCATGCTGTTATAATAATAAAACTTTATTTTCATGGCGCCTTTCCAAAACCAAGGTGCCTCACAAAATTTAAAAACACATCAAAATTATATCTATCACAGAAGCTTAGTTAAACAAGACAAAAAGCATCAAATTAAATAAATACATCCATTCAGACACCAAATGCTTGGTGCCAGAGATGGGTTTTCAAAGCTTGTTTAAATCCCTCCACAGTTGCGCACTCACGTAACTAGCGGGTTAGAAAATTCCAAAGGAATGGGGCCATGTGCATAAATGCCTAGGCTCCAGAAGATTTTAAACAAACCCTTGTGATCTCTAGCAACCCCTCACCAGCTGAGCTGAGCAGAGCGATCGCCCGGGGCGGTAGGGTACCAGAAGCTCTTTCAAGTAGTCCGTGCCCTGTCTGTGTAGGGCTTTATAAGTCAGAAGACCAACTTTAATAGCAATCCGCCATTGTACCATCAGCCAGTGCAGACCACACAGCACCAGAGAAATATGGCAGGACCGAGAGGTTCCTGTCAAAAGCCAGGTTGCTGCATTCTGCACTAGCTGCAAATGGCAGATTTCTACCCAGGTAGCCTTAGGTACAGGG
Source organism: Neoceratodus forsteri (assembly GCA_016271365.2). Classification (NCBI taxonomy): domain Eukaryota; kingdom Metazoa; phylum Chordata; order Ceratodontiformes; family Ceratodontidae; genus Neoceratodus; species Neoceratodus forsteri. The sequence goes on along the minus strand of CM057455.1, from coordinate 916,241,147 downwards.
AGTTGCAATAATCCAAGCGCGAGGACACATAGGCATGGACCAACGTAGGAAGGTCACTGGACAGAACAAGTTGCTTAATCCTGGAGATAGTTCTCAGATAGTAAAAAGAGGTCTTGATGACGGCTGACACCTGTGATTGCAGCATGAGCCCTTTGTCAAAAACTACCCCCAGGTCTCGCACACGTTCAGATGCTGGGAGTGATAAGCCCCTAAGGAAGAGCCCCGAGGGTGAACCTGCCCCAGACCCCTCTATCCGGTGTCCCTGGTCCACAACCAGCACTTCAGTCTTTCCTGAGTTCAATTTCAACCAGCTCGAATCCATCCACTCCTGTATTTCTGTGAGGCAGCTGTTAAAGACTGAGACAGCTCCATCCTGGTCAGGTGCAAAAGAAAGGTAGAGCTGGGTATCATTAGCATAGCAATAAAACCTCAGCCCATACCTCCTTACAATGTCTCCGAGGGGCAGCATATATGCTGTGAACAACATGGAGGACAACACCAATCCCTGAGGAACCCCACATGATAGGGGAATTGGGTCCGAGGAATAAATCCCAAACACCACGCTCTGAGTTCTTCTGGTGAGGAAAGATGTAACCCTCCTGAGGACTGTACCCATGGTCCACAGTGTCAAACACTGATGAGAGATCTGGAAGAACCAAGATGGGACAGTTCTTCCAATCTCTAGCCATCAAGAGATCACTAAGCACCTAAACCAGCACTGTCTCTGTACTATGCCTTTTTCAGAAACCAGACTGGAGTGGTTCATAGATGTCAGGGATGGTCAAATGGCTCTCCAGCTGTATGGCCACTACCTTCTCAACCACCTTCCTTAAAAAGGGAAGGCTAGAGATTGGTTTGTAGTTCGCATGGCAGTCTGGGTCCAAAGAAGCTTTCTTCAGGAGGGGTATTACCACTGCCTCCTTCAGGGAACTAGGAAATTCAGCCATTTCCTAGGAGCACCAGACTATCCTTGCAAGGACTGGACCAATGGAATCAATGCAACCCAAAATCAGGGAAGTTGGTCCTGGATCCAAATTACAGTATATTGGGTATGCACCCTGGACAATCCTCATGACATCCATGAACTCTGGGTGGTCGAAGGTACTCCAGGAAAGCTGGAGGCTAGTGGCCGAGCACTAATCAGAAGCAATGCCCATAGAGTGTGCGAGTCAGAGAGCTGTCCTGATGTCAGCCACCTTAGCTGCAAAGAATTGAGCAAGTTCATCACATTCTATCTGTGAAAATGCTTTCCGGACTTGCAGACAGGCTGGGTTGCACAGTCTGTCCACAGTTCAGAAAGGCTGAACTGGTCAATTCTGAGTGTCCACAGTCTCCCCAGACAGGAACACTGCCTTTTTACAGGTGATTGCAGCTTGATAGACTTGATAATGGTCCATCAATCTAAGGTGGTAGTCATCAAGTGCAGATCTCCACCAGCAGTGCTCTAACCTTCATTCTAATTGCTGCATCTCCCTCAAAGTCCCATCAAACCATGGGGACCAAGGGCAAAAGGAGAGAGGATGAACTTGGACAGGAGCAACAACATCCAGGGTACCCAAAATGGACATATTATAGGCCACCATGCGGTCCTCTGGGTCGCTGTTTGCCACCGGAATAAACGATAGGTCAAGTGCCGCCATTAGGCCCTCAGAGCTAACATCTTGTAAATGGTGATACTTGGCCATTTCCACAGGGGTAGGCCTTCGAGAGGGGGTGTTAAAATTGAACCCCACGGGGTAATGATCAGACCATCTGACTGGTTCCACCCCCAGATCTGAGGCTTCAATCCCCAGGAGGAAGACTAAGTCAAGAGAGTGACCATATTTATGGGTAGCAGTGGTAACAATCTGTGTAAGGCCCAGAGATGTCATCAACTGGAGGAAGTGTTGTCCAAATTGCAAGAGTTCATCATTGACCCAGGTGACCTCTGGGTTTCTTTTTCACTGGGAAGTTGTTTGGGGGTAAGCGTCTGCTGCTGGCGGAACTTAAACTTAAACTGGGCTCTGGTTTAAAAACCTTTTATGTGTCCTTTGTATTGAGGAGTTTTGTTGTATTTATGAAGCAGAGTGGCATCTGAAGGCTGTTTTAGACTAAAATCACCAAAGTTGATGAAGTACGCATTACATATTCCTGCTTCCACTTATCCAGTTGTATGGACACATGAGTTTTTTTTTTGTTTGTTTTTTTATTTATAAATCCTGAAAAAGCCTGAGGGAAAATTTCGGTTGTTGGTGCATCTCTGTATTTTGTTAGTAGTGGATACCTTGCTAATGAAATGAAGCTGTTGCTATTCTTTCACTTGTAACATAATTTTGCAGCTGACTTGTGATTAGCACTTTCCTATCACCTCTTGTAAAGATATAAAGTGCTTTCCAATTTAATTTAAGCAAAGGGACTCATTGTTGGCTCCAACCTTTGCTGCCAGGCTGGAAGGACTTATTAGGCCGATAATATTCAAGCTTGACAAAGTTTATTTAGAACTTAGCACACTTCCATGTTTCTTTCTTACTGTGAAGCTGTTAGGAGATGAGTGTCCGATGTTGTTGCAATATAAACTTATAGTGGGCTCTGGCTTAAAAAATTTGGTTGAACTTGTGAAACAGAGTGATGCTTGAAGGCTGATCTTAGACTGAAATCAGTAGAGCTGGTAAGAATGCACTGTGTGTTTCTCTTCCACTTTGTAAGGACATATGATTCTATTATTTTACGAAGCCTGAATGAGTTTGGGGGAAAAATGAATAGGAATCCAAGTTATTGGTGCTTCCTTGTACATTGCTAATAGTGGATACTTTGTTATTGGAGTAAAGTGGTTTCTATTTTTCTCATCTGTGCTATATTCCTGCAATGGGCTTGTGTTTAGCACTTTCTCATTACCCCTTGTAAAATACAAAGTGCTTTCTAATTTAATTTAATTTTCAAAGTACAAATGTGCCATCTGTGACTGCATAGTTTATTATATTCTCCATCCCACATACCAGATATTAACATTTGTTGTGTATAGGTTGCTTTAACATTTGTTTTTTTTTTTTTTGTTTTTTTGAAGTATAGGAATTAAAATATCAAGCCCAGGAATAGTACCTACAATGTCTAAAGCTTTAACTGCTAAATAAATTATGGAATTGTTTCCAAAAGCTTTCATTAAAGCTAAAAGTAAGAACTCTTCAGAACACACAGAAAAAGATGACAACGAGAGTTTTAAAATAAAAAAGGGGACCTGCTCAGAGTGCCCTGGAAAGAAGAGCAGACCATCACACTTATCACAGGGGTGCAAATGCTATAGACATACAGTACTAGATAAAGACCCTGCCTCTAAGAATTTCAAGGATGTCAGTGACCTTACAGAAAGGGTTGGAAAGGAAGATAAAGTTGATATAGCAGCAACTTTAACAGGATGATGCCTCTTTGGTATAATTTGAAGAGTATATAAAAGGCTTACTAACTGATCAAAATGCAAAAGTTGTAGACATTCTAAAGATAACACAGCAATTTGCAATATCTAATCTGTATTTAGAGATAGCAATTTCCACTACAGAGTACTCCTTTGCTCTGCAGCAAGTTCCTAACACTTGGCATAGCTCAAAAGATGACACTGATGCTTTCCATGATTCTTTACAAACACTGGAAGACAAGCATATAGCAGATGTCATTAACTAAAATCAATTAAAGGGTCAAAATGTGTAAACTGGAATACACAACTCTTTTAGGGATGGTAATTCAATATCATTTTCAGAACATGCTATACCTAAACATAAATTGTTAAATAACACTGCCTCTGAAAATAAGATGATTTTAGTGAAATCCAAATCCACGTAAGAGGCAGCACAGTTATCATTGATGCTGAATTTGATGGAGCAATATCATCACATGCCACCTGAGATAATTCCTCCCTGAATTTGGAACATTATGAGGATATTCCAAAAAACCGACATTTCACTTGTAATATCAATAACTCTAGGAAAGTACAAGCTGATCCAATATTAGATTGTGGAACAACAACCAGTTACAGTGAAGCCACTCATAATACTGTTTTGAAGGAGATAAGAGATGGTTTTGTTATGCTAAATACAAGGTTCCATGAGGTAATGGCGATTGCAGAATAGCGGTCACTATTTGGGCGAGTGTACATCGCCAAAAATGAATTTCAGAGATGTACTGTACACTCGCAGTGAACTGCAGGAGGGTGCCCAAGACTTATGGGTTTCCTTTTCATATGAAGGGAGCTGCTCCCCCAAACTCCCACTACTAAAGGATTCTTAACTTAGGGGGGTACATGTACAGCAGTAACCACAGACATGGTCATATATTTCCAGATGTTTTGTGAAAATTTCTAAAGAGTTTCTTTCTGCTGCCCCTGCTGTGGCAATGCAGAAAAACAGGAGATGTCTCTAGAAATATCACAGAAATTTCAGAAAATTTCTGACCATGTCTTTGGCTGTGACTGTATATCAGATAGGGAAGATTATCTACCTCAGATACAGTAGATACAAACATACTTAATGAAACCAAGGAACTAGCAGATACAAAGAGTAAAACTGATGAACTTGATTGGAAACCACAAAGGAACAATCTAAAGTTCCTCTGCCATCCAGAGGGAGCTGAGGATAATGATATTATCCTTTTTATGGAAAAACTACTAATGCTAGCCCTGCAAAGAGATTTTCCAACAAATAAAATTGAACTAGAACATGTGCACCACTCCCTAGCAAAAGAATAATTGCATAACCTGAATAGCCATATATAATATAGGACACATTTCTACAGTTCCAGACCAGGACAGAGAAATGATTTTTCAATTCTCATGGAAACATGGACTGTACTTTGACAACAAACAGATACTGGTATTTGTAGATATGGGCCCAGATAATTACAAAAAGAGGAAAGCATTTAACCCATTAAAATCTTTACTTTGGGCATGTAAAATACAATTTCAGTATCTTATGCCAAACCGGCTCAAAGTATTCTATAAAGGGACTACACAAATCTTTCATTCCTTGGTAGACGCTATGGACTACGTCAAAAAGGTGTTGGGGATAGAGGTTCCTAGCTAGAATTTCAATTTAGCGCATCCACAAGTCAGAATTCCAGTACAAGATTTCCATTTGGGAACAATGGCAATGACAAGAAACAAAATAAAAAACATTAATTTCCATTGACGAAAACTTCCAAGAACAACCTGATGATGTAATTAGTTTAGCAAATTCATTTTCTAATACCTATGAAGATCCATACAGGTCAACATCATTACTGAAAATTCTTCTGTGAAATAAAGATTTCTCAATGAGACATTTTTGTGGGGAAGGGGGGGGGCATAATATCTGTCTCTTCTACACAAGTCCTATGGACTTCATTTTGGATTATTTGAGGAATGGGGAGGTTGGTCCACAAAATCCCATTACAGTGGGATATGGGGTCTGAGATAATGGGATGGGAAATGGAGGTTCAGATCTTTCACTTACTGGTGGTGGGTATGGTTTATTTTGGCAGCACAAAAGTGAGAATTAGATTAAAAATCAGGATAGAATTTAAGGTACTGATAGTGGCTGTGTTTAATGGCACTTTGATATGGTGTTTAATCTATAGAATGATGTAGCAGAAATCTGGGCCTACTTTCAATTTTCAGTTCTATTCTATACAATATACAGTATATGTAAATGCAAAATAGAGATGTAAAGATGTTATCTTGGAATGTTAATGTTTCCATAATCCAATAAAACAAAAAAAATATCCTTAGTTATACAAAGAGAAACCAAGTTTATTTGTTACTCCTCCAAGAAACACATTTGTCTAATTCTGAGGCAGTTAAACTTGATAAAGCATGGGGCAAAAAAAGATATACATTCTGTTTTAAATTCTAAGTCCTGCAATACATCCATCTTTATCAATAGACTGAATAAAGTTAAAATTAGTAAAACTGTTCTGATCCCAATGGTAGAGATTACATTATTACTGTCAAATATAATAAACTACAGTTTACCTCATCATCTTTTTATATACCGAACAATGAACAAACTGCTTTCTATAAGAGTATTTTTTATTAAAATTTATGGCATTTGCACATCCTTACTGTATATTCTTGGTGGAGACTTTAATATGATCTTGGACTCCTCTTTGGATACAGCAGCTATTAGCAGAATGGTTAGTCATGAAGCACATACAGTACACTTAAAAATGGATGTTAGATTTCTCACTAAAAGACATTTTGAAAGATTGAAACCCAGTCACTAAGGATTTTTTTTCAGGTAAATATAAGACATATAGTACTTTTGAATAGATTAGTATTTAGGTTCTACAGTTATACTGTTGAATATTATCCATATTAAATGTCACCCTATTACAGTCTCAGACTGTTCTCCCGTTGAGCTACTTCTCACATTCAGGGACACCACATGCATTCCTAATACATGGAAATAGGGGAGGGGGTGGGGCAGCTGCAACTTAGGGGTGCTAACTGCACACTCAAGCAGACATTGATAGACCAAGAGGTCTGTTTCTGCTGGCATGTTCGTATGTATGTTCATATGAAATTAGACCCATTATTATTAAACAATCAAGCATATATTTATCTAATACATAAAGAAACTAAATTATGCTTCTTATTAAACAAAGCTTACAAAACACCTAAACATTCACTATGGGAAGCATAGAAAGCTACAGTGTGGAGCATCTCCTTAGCTTATTCAGCTAATAAACATATAACTCAAAAAAAAAGAGAAACCAAATAGCTTGAAAATGATATTAAAGTAGCCCACAAACTCACCCTAGATCTGGTACTTCTTTACATTTAATTCATCTTGAAAAACTATGGCACAAGTATAACTCTATACTGAATTAGAAAGCTGAAAGAGTAGCCCTTAATACTAAAACTAAATACTCTGCACAAACAGATAAGAATGGAACACTGTTAAATTATGTGCTACAAAAAGGAACGATGTAAGGGTTTATTGAAAAGGTCAAGCTATACACAGTACTTGTTTTCTTCAACCCAGAGGATATTAATAATCTATGAACTATTATAAAAAAAGTTACATGAATCAGAACAAGTGAATAAGATACACAGTGAGAAGGAACTCTGTCAAGACATTCCTGTAATCTGTAATAGTCAGAGTTTCTAGATCAGCCTATAATGACTATTGAAATCTGTAAAGCAATATCATAATTGAAATCAGGGAAGTCCCCTGGACTGGGTAGATTAAGTGTTGATTTCTATAAAGTATTTGGGAAATCATTAGAGACCTATTAGTATGACCTGCTCAATTCCTTTATTTTACAAAATAAATGTCCCTCTTCCTTTGACAAAGCCCTAATTACAGTTATTCCAAAAAAAAGGTAAAGATCATATGTGCCGTAATCCTATTATCCAATTTCATTACTTAATTCAGATTATGAGATTTTTTTCTACCACTTTAGGAGACAGATTAGAATTAATTTTACCAAATTTTATTTACAAAGATCAAACAGGGTCACTGGCCAGGTGGCACAGAGGTCTCATGTGCTGGACACCTTACCTCTCATCACACTGATCACCTGGGTTCAATATGGACTCGGGTCATCAGTGAGCTGGCATGGGGGAGTGTGAGAGCAGGACTGAGCATCCATGGGGCAGCTTTCCTCTTCTGGGGTGGTCATTGCTCCCCCGTAGGTCTGCTGCCACCAGGTGGAGGTTCAGTGGCTAATGTAGGCAGGAGGGACTGGCAAGTTGCAGGATGGTGTCTCGAGCCACAGCATCCACATGCCTCCACATGCACAAGAGTGGCCAAGAATGGGGATGGGTGAAAATTGGGGGAAAACAATTATGGGGCATAAAATATGTATGGAAAAAATAAAGATCAAACAGGTTTTGTCAAGGGAAGAAGATGTTGCAATAATATAAGAAACACCTTAAATATTATTCATTCAGCCCATGAATGGAATGCTATGGTGGTGTCTCTGGATTTATTTGTGTGGAATGGTATATTTAATTTTCTATACTTGAAAAAGCTGGTATAGGGAAGAACTATTTGTCCTAGATTAAATTAATTTATAAAACTCCTATAGCTAAGGTGAGAACTAATAATATATCTCACCAGCTTTTAATTTATGTAGAGGGACCTGTCATGGTTGTCCTCTTTCCCCACTTTTATACACAATATAATATACATCAAGCCTTAGGCACATGCTATCAGAAAATCAAAGGAAATTAAAGGATTTCAATAAACAGATAACTCTTTAAAAATGTTATAGTTTGCTGATGATAATCTGCTTTATTTGAAGGATCCTTTAAATGAAAGTAAAATTATACTGAACTTGCATATAAATTTGGTCAAGTGTCTGGATATAAAATAAACTGGAATAAGTCTGAAGTATTGTCAATTCACCCTGATAGTGTGATGTTATTCATTCACAACTGTCATATCAAATTAGACAAAAACAACAAACATATTTAGGAATACTATTAAATAACAATTTGGATCATCAGATAAATGCAAATTTGGATCCACTATTTCAGCAAATTAGTGAAGATCTGAGTCACTGGGAATCCCTTCCTGTATCCCTAACAGGTCATATCCATGTTGTTAAAATGAATATTTTACTCAGATTATTGTATATTTTTCAAGCTATTCCCTAACTTATTCCTATGAATTATTTTGACAAATTAGATAAAACCGTTTCTAAATTCATTTGGAAAAATGGGAAACCTATGTTAAAAAAAATTAGATCCACGTCAAATCACCAATACCCACCACAGCACGGTACAACAACATGCTGTAAGCATGCCAACCACAACAATTCTCACTGGCCAAAGACATCATATGTATCCTGCATGCAGAGCACACTCATTGATTAGTCCCACAGCAGATAAACACAATTACTGCTGCACCAAAACCTAGGGTGGGGGGACATTCTGTACTCCAAATTCGGGGGAGGATGCAGCTGGAGGGGGCAGCGACATTCACAACACAGACCAAGAGGATAACAGCTGCAAGCAGTAGCAGACTGCAACTGTTTGAACAGAACTGCACTATACCATCTGCCCAGATACAGCAACCCACATAAGTGCTAGCATGCACATAGTGCTCTATCCCCTTAGCGATGCTACCATTTGTGCATTTCACAGTGTGATACTCTACACGCTGCAATATCACCTACAGACATCACCTGGATCCAAAAAAATCTAAGTTACTGCTTCATATAATTATATGTGTCTAAAATGCCCTGATTTTCTGCTTTACCACCTGGCAGCTTTGGTTGAATCAATAAGGACATGGTTTCATTTCGATCTTTCACCTTGGGTTTATTTGGAAACTGAAAATATTTCTTTTTCTAGATCAGAAATTTTATTATTTCAGAACTGACAGAAATCAAACAGTATGTAGGCAAAGATAATAAGCTTGGCCTCTTTAAACGCAAACTGCTTCACTGCCTTATCTAGTTCGGCAGCAGTGACTGTACCCACTAGGCCATTCAGCACTTCCTTCCACTCCTCCCTCCAATACTTCTTGCTCCACTTCCTCCACCCTGCCCCCTTTTCTCCCATTTTCCACCCCTTCCCCTACACCTACTTCCCAACCCTGACCTCCTGACTCTCCACCCTCTCAAGCTGTGACCTTTTGGTGCTGTCTCTCGCACCAAGCCCATTCCCCTGTCCCATCTCCACAGACTCGATCGGCTCCTTTTACCCTAATCCTTACTGTTCTACCCTCCTCTCTTCCCCTCCTTGCTCCCCATCCCCTGCACACTCTGCCACACTCAGTTCCTCCTGTGTACTTCACAAACCTTTTTAACAATGTTTCCTTTCAGTGTCTGCCTCTTCTGCATCAGCTTCTCAGCTCTCCTAACTATGTTCTTCTCTCCTAGAACTGTTTTTGCCTGCCCTATGCTCTCTGTCTCTCAGAAACTAAAAATTATTTTTTGACCCCCCCATGATTATGACTGCTTACTCTTGATCTGTTTTTAATCCTATGTATCTTATACACTACAACTGTCTTCTCACAGATTGTATTTGACATTTAACCTGTGTATATGAACATTTGGCTTAAAAGTACTTGTCTGTAATCCTGCCTCCCCCCCTTGTCATGACATAGCCTCTGCCTGGCTGAATTGTTTGCTCTGTGTTGTCCTTAAATTTACACCTTACTTTGTCAGGACATAGCCTCTGCCTGGTTGAATGGTTTATTCTGTACTGTCCTTAAGTCTGCACCTTATTTTGTCTACAGTGCAGTGCATGCACGGTTCACTTTATTTGTCTTCTGTAACTTAATATTTAACTGTGTCTGTCTTTTAATTGACTTGGAACCTTTCTAAAAGAGCTTCTGGCTCAAAGGTATTGTAATCTGAGAGATAAATAATAAAAAGAAATAATAATAATAATGTTTCTCTCTGCCACATTAATTGCATGGTGTAACCATAACCAACTCCTCCCCAAGGAGACATCACTGTGAGGCACTTACTGACCTACACTGGCCTACCCTAAGGCTTAAATTATCCTATTCTACTGCCTGCCTGACCTATAAATTCACATCCCTTGGCCACCCGCCTCACCTGAATGGCCTGCTCACTCCCAAAGTCCCCTGCCGAACCCTCCAGTCCACAGCAAGTCATCTCCTTGACATCCCCCGGGTTCGCACCAACCAAGGTAAGCATTCTTTTCAATACACAGCCTCCCACTTGTGGAACTCACTCCCAGTAAGCTTACTTAATAAACCTTCACTCCCCGGGTTCAAAACTGGACCCAAAGTGTACCTGCTTGAGCTGAACCTCTGTGGCTGTAACTGCTAGATAATGTCCTAAACCAAACCCCTTTCTATGCCAACTGATCTATGCTCTTCTCTCCTTGGATTGCCTATGATTAATGTTAAAACACTGTTGACCTGTTGTAATGTAACTGTTTCTAGCTGTTTTTACCAACTATCGTCAAATGTACCCCACTAACTATGTATGTACTCCCTGTAACTGAGTTATTGTATGTCACTAGAATCCTCACTTGATGTAAAGTGGTTTTAGTAATCAACCCCGGGTCGCCCCTGAAAAGGAATCTCTGGTCTCAGAGGGCTTACCTGGTTACCAAAATCCAAATAAATAAATAAATAAATAAAATAAATAAACTTAATGACATGATTTTTATTAATGCATGTACATATGTTATTTATAAAAACATTAACCCTCTATTCAATGAAAACTTCTTAAGTATCTGGGCTGAAAAGGGAGTCCTTTTTATTTGAGATGTATTTAAAAAAACAACATATTTATATCATTTCAGCAACTACAATCACAATATGGTCTTCATTTATTTATTTTATTTATTTGCAAAGCAGTTTGGAAAACCTTTGAGCCATAGGCTCATTTACAAAGGTACCTTGTCACAGTAAGACAAACAAAAATACACAGTATAACAGTATAACACAGTATAACAGTAACTTAAGACATAGATACAAACAAGCTGGTACAGGTAGGATTGATGCAAACAATACCAGAGTTATGTTGTTCTTAGCAGCTTAGCAGTAAGCTTTGTCATTAGTATTGAGTACGGCTTTGACTAGTGGCAATTACAGCTTTGGGTGTTAACAAGGTGGTTCTGTAAGGATGTTTTGAAGCACGATATAGTTGGAGCTTCGGAGATGGAGGGGGGCAGTGTGTTGAACCAGGAGGGGGCCTTAAAGCTGAAGGCACTTTGGCTGTAAGAGGTTCTAGCTCTAGGGATAACAAGAGAGGTTTTCCCAGAGGTCTGAGTATGAACTAGTGGGACAGAGCGGCGGATGGTGGTGGTCAATCCAGGTGGGGATAGCCCAAGGAGGGTCTTTTTTGTAAGGGTACAGGTCAGATATTTGAGGCGCTCATCAAGATCAAGTACCAGCACTTTAGCATACAGTAAACAGGTGTGTGTTAGCCTAGGTGCCCCAGAAATTAACCTGTAGGCCTTATTCAGAGAAAAGCACTTATGGAGTGTGGTCTGATCAGCAGCACTAGCACCGCAGTCCATAGTACACTAGGGACAGGATAGGAGGAGGTGACTGTGATTGAAGAGCCTCCGGGGAGGCAGTGTTTATACCGATGTAAGATGCCCAATCAGATATTAGTGGCAGTGGCTAGGGCAGCAATGTGTCCATGGAAGGAGAGGAGGGGGTCAAAATGGATCCCTAGGTATTTATAGGAGCAAACTTGTTCGAGTGGGAAAGACGACCCAGAGTGAATGAGGAGTTTGAAGTTGCAGGACTTGTTTTGAGATGAGTGAAGAACATGGTTTTGTTTTTTAAGATTTATCACCAATCTATGTTCCTTGAACCAGCCCCTCGGCTTCAGCGAAGGACTTCTGCAGCGAGTCCTGGAGGGCAATAGGGTTCCACTTGAGGCAAGATGACTGCATCATCAGCGTACAATAGAATGTTCCCCGAGCAAGAGGTGAAAGGTGTTAAGGTAAAGGGAGAATAGTAAGGGGCCCAGAATGGAGCCCTGGGGAACCCCAGAAAAGATGGGACAGATGTCTGAGTAGGTCCCATTAATTTTTACATGCTGTGAGCAGTCATACAGATAACTGGTGCACCAGGAGATAGGCCCAGCAGCAAAACCAGAGAGACTAAAGGCATAAAGAAGGAGGGGGTGGGAGACAGTGTCGAAAGCTTTAGAGAGGTCAATGAAGACAGCACCAGCCAGAGAACCAGTGTCTAAGGAGGAGTGGAGAAAGTTGGAGAACTCTAGAAGGGCTGTGTTGGTACTGTGCCCCGCCCGGAAGCCATGCTGCTCAGGACATAGGACATTGTAGGTGGAGAGGTAGTCAGAGATTTGAGAGGCTACCACTTTTTCCAAGGCCTTTGAGAGAGGAGAGAGAATGGAGATTGGCGATAGTTTCCACCCACAGTTCTATCACCACCTTTAAAGATGGGGTGACAGTGGTTACTTTCCAGGCAGTTGAAACCTTCCCCAGGCAAAGAGAGTGGTTGATGAGGCATGTGATTTGGGTAAGGACTATGTCTAAGACCAGCCGTAGGATACACGGATCCAGGGTGTCACTGCCCGTACTATTACTCTTGAGGGCAGTGACAAGGTGCGGTCTAAGTTCTTGGGCAGAAACACAGCAGAGGAGAAAATAAGGGTGAGAAAGATTTATGGCAGGAGCTGGGGGAGGAGGGTCAAAAAAATTTGTAGGGAGGATAGGGCTAAGGTCAGTGAATGAGGTGTTGAGGTGGTTGACTATGAGGGCTGGGTCTGAAGAGATCACACCATTAATGTTGATCTGGGTGGGTGGGGAGGAGTGTGCACTCCCATTTAACTGTTTAATGTTATCCCAGAAGATTCTGAGGTTCCCCCATGAGGCTGTGAGTGAGGACCGATAGTGCTCAGACTTGGCCTTTCTGATGGCCCGAGTGCACTTGTTTCGGGTGGCAGCATATAACTGCCTGTCACTGGGCTGGCCAGTCTCAATAGCATGGTGCCATAGGTTGTCCCTATGTTTGAGTTGGTGGATCAAAGCAGGGGTTACCTTGGGGGCATTCTGCCTTTTAGAATGGCGGGTCGACATTGGGGCAAAGATATCACAAACATTATTAAAAGTTCGGGTAAAGAAGGAGAGAGCTGTGTCAATGTCAGGAGTTGCCTGTATAGGAGACCATTCAATTTGGGACAGAAGTTCCTTAAGTTTTGTCAGACCACCAGGTATTAGACGCCGCCAGGATGTGGACTGTGCTATGGGTTTGGGGACTGAGGATGACCAGCGGAATAGAATGGGGGAGTGATCACTGAGAGAGACTGGGAGGACTTGTACATTGGGGATCCAATTAGGGCGGTTGGTGAGTACCACATCAAGCAGGGTACTGGAGCCTCTCTTTGGGTTAGTCCTGGTAGGTTGGGTAACTAGTTGTGTTAGGTCTATTGCAGAAAAGGAGTCACGGGTAGAGAAGGAGAAGGAGGAGTGGCTGAGCCAGTTGACATTTAAGTCACCCACCAGAATTTGATCAGCGGAAGGAGGTAGTGAGGAAAGGTATTCTGTAAGAGAGGCAATGGCCTGTGTTTGGTCCCTGGGGGGCACGTATGCAGTAGTCAGATAAAGGGGTCCCTTCAAAGGGTCAGGGGTTAGTTTCAGTGTAAGCACCTGGGTCCTGGAGTCAAGGATTGGAGTAGGCAGGGTTAGTACGGGGAGAGATTCCTTGACATAAATAGTGCAGCCGCTGCCCCGTCTCCCAACACGGTCGGACCGGAAGAGGGTGAAACCAGGAAGGGAGACCAGGGAGTCGGGAGGATTTCGACAGCCAAGTCTCAACCAGAGCGATGACATCAGGGTTAATTGATGTGACCAGGCATTGTAGTGAGTCAAACTTTTTTAGGAGGCTACAGATATTCATGGAGACCATGCATAGGCCTGTGGTGCTAGTCGGGGTATATTCATAACAGTACATTTTTTAGATACTTACAAATTAGAACTATTTTGAACAATCAAAACCCATTATTAAAAGGAAACCCTATATTTGACTTGATTTACCACTCTTCAAGTTGACCAAATTTACTGTCTCAAATATATTCATACAGTGGTCATTATTCAAAGTTTTGCGGTACCTCAGCATATCTCAGCAGATGCGGTATTAATGAGAGGTATACCGAGTGTTACCTCCTTAATGCGGCAGTACGGTAGTCTAATCTGTGGTATTCCGTAAGCCCTTAATTAATTGAATCCCTGTCAAGTCTGTTGTAATGTGCCAGGTGGTGCTGTTCAATTAATTGAATCACCATCAATGTCTGCAGCAATGTGCCTGGTGGCGCTGTTGATTACAGTACCTGATCACATTGTACCTGTCATTCAATTTACTGAGCTATACCTCCCAAAGGCACATTGTCTGCAAAGTCGTTTTTTCCATTGATTTGTTATGTGGTCAAGTTTTTTGGGGGGGACTATATTCAAGGTACAGTCTGTAAATGAAGTGTTTATAGTGAATAAACATGTTTTTTAAAAATAAAAAGTTGTATCCATTTTTTTCAGTGAATAAATTTGATTTTTAAAATTAAAAAGCTGTGTCTATTTTTTTACTGCTTCTAGTTTCTATAGTTCTGCCAGTTTCTGCCAGTCTCGATACCCTATTCCCACCTTGCCATTACTGTCTGCATTTCAACATAGTGTACTTTTAACAATAGTGGGATAGGGGCGTGGCCTAGCTGAGGAGCTGAATGGAGGTGTTTTAGCAGAGCTCCATCTAGATTCGCTGAAAATCTGCATCATCCTGTTTACTATTGCCCTGAAATTTAACAACTTTATTGGATTCTACAGCCCTGCTCCCGGCTTCATCTAAATCCTCAAAAAAAAACAGGCTAAATTAAGATACAACCAGCCCTCCAGCCTGACTACCGTGTTGCGGCCTGCAGATCTAATGAGGATCCCTTCCTCCCAGGCCCAAGACTTACAGGAACCTGACGGTAGTGCTGAGAATACAGAAATGGACTCCGGCTATCAACATTTAGAGAGACTAATTCACAACTTGACATATGACTTGGGCACATGGATGTATTCGGTCTTTGATAATATGACTGCACAGATTCAACACTTGCAACAACTTGTGAATGCCACCTCGGAGACTGTGAAGGCCCATGCAACTCGTATTTCTGAAGCAGAAACCAGATTAAGCAATCAGGAGGATGTTACCAACCAGCTGTCCTCAGATCTCCATCAGGCACTCAAAGATATTGAATTTCTTAAAGAAGTAGTGGATGACAATGAAAATCAAGAGCGGAGGTGCAACATATGTCTCGTGGGTCTCCTGGAGGGCATGGAGGGAAGGGACTGCCTAACATTTATGACAGACTGGCTTCAGAAACACTTGGCACTTCCACTAAATACTTCATTAGAAATATAGAGGGCTCACCACTCTCCTGGTCAGAAGCCACCACCAGAACAAAAACGAAGGCACCTACTCATTAAGTTTCTCCATTTCCAGGTTTGCCAGGCAGTCCTAACAGTCACCAGAAAGAGCGAATCCATCATAGCACAGGGATCCCATGTTAGCATATTCCTAGACTACTCCAGGCCTTTACAAATCAGATGGCAAGCATTTGCGGAGGTTAATCAGAAGCTGCAAAGTTTGAACTGTCCTTTTATGATGGCCTACCCGACATGACTGATACTGCGCTATCCTGGGAGCTGGCAGAGAGCCTTTACTGATCCCAAAGCTGTGCTGCAATATGTGGGGGGCCTGATAAGCTGCGAGAAGGCTGACTGAGACAAACAGAATTAAGTGTGACCCTGGTAACATGGTGCCAAATCATGACTTTCTATAATTAGGACACACCAGGGATAGTTTTTTTTGGGGGGGTTATCTTGGCCCATAACTCTGGGGCTCGGAGGCCTATCAGGGCAGGACCTAAGAGGATCCCTGATCTCACCCACCCTTTTCTCCGGGAGGACTCCTTTATTGGAACTGTGAGTTTTCTACCTCTAGGATACCTGTAACAACATGAATACTATGGCTTGGACACAGACTTTCAGTTCCGAGGGGTTTGCATTCATTATTATGATGTTATTGGTTGGGTGTTGATTTTAATTTATTTTACTATCTCTTTGAATGTTGTAGGATTGGAATTCAAATTATGCAGGCATAGGGCAAGCCTGTGATGGATCTGGGCTATATGTGTAGATATTTCAGTAGGGGGAGGGAGGTGCATAGGCGGGTGAACCCTCACTGCTTGGCCCACCATCCACCCTTCCATTAGGGGACTATATTCTTTTTTTTTTTGACTGGGATAGTAATTTGTGTTGGTAAGATCAATGGAGACAAACTGCTAGAAGCATATTTGAGTTAATGGGAGTCCCTCTCGGGTGCGCCAGGCAGGGCACGCTGAAGGTCTCCCTGAATGCTACCCCATGTATATGTTTGGTTGGCAGATAAAGGGGATTGGGAAGACAGGTTATTTTTCTTGCTCATGGTCACTTGCAACTGGTGGCGTGTGCCAGTGGCAGGCCTCCCCCTTACCACAGTATTGAGGTTTGATCGCAGGATGTTTCCATCTGTATGACACTCTCCTTTTATACTCAGTGGATCTGGAACCTCACTCCACGAAGAGTAGAGGGTGAAGGAAATCAAGGAACTCTATAAGGGACTAGGGAGTGGGGGCAGCAAGTACTCTGGGGAATGAGGGTATCTTGGGGGATGTAAGAAGGGGAGAAATGGGAGATATATTTGAAAAGGGTGAACTTGGTATGGGAAGGGGGAAAGAGGGGAATGAAGGTTATATTTGGAAGAGGTTTGATATAATTAAAAGTTATGGACTATACAGACACTGTTTTGTCTTCACAGATACTATCCAGAGGTACTATCATGTGGTAGCAGCTAGACATAGTAAGACTCAGAAAGTATGGAAAACTTAACAGTGTTATCATGGAATGTCGATGGATTGAAAACTGTTGTTAAAAGGAAGAAGGTGTAGTCTTATATTAGTAAAGAAAAGGGAGATGTGGTGTTACTACAAGAAATTCGCCACACCAAAGAAGAAGCAAGTAGACTGGCTCAGTCATGGGGAGGGTTCCTCTTGGTGGCACCATTCACCTCGAGAGCTTGGGGGCTTGCAATTTGGATACACCTTGGCCTTCCCCATAAAGTTAATACTCGGGTGGCAGATCCACAGGGAAGATTTATGATAGCCGAGGTGGACCTGCGGGGGAAGCTATTCACCTTCGCCTCAATCTACAACCCTAACTTTGATTTCTCAGATGTTTTCACCCATCTGGGAGTGACCTTAGCCCCTTTTCTGGATAAATATGGTTTTTGGGGGTTACTTCAGTACCTATCTTGACCCTGCACTGGACCACTCCAGAAATAAAACAAAACCATACCCTAAAAGTGTGGTGGCATTGAGGGAACTGAAAGAGGGGACAGCATTAGTGAAAACTTGGAGATATGCCCACCCTGGGGACAAAGAATACTCCTTCTACTCCCATTCCCACCTACTCAACACCTGGTTGGATAAGATATTTATTTCCACCCCTTTTGTCACAGATGACATGCGCGGGCCAAATATGGGCCTATGCTCATATCAGACCATGCCTCTTTGCAGCTGCACAAGTCAGCCGGACCATAGGTTCCCACTGGGAATGCATGATGGCTGGACCCTATCATACTTTTGGATACCCCATATATAGACCACATAAATGAGAAAATCAAGATTTGTACTGATCTAAATAAAGGGACTCATGTTAATTTTGTCTGGGACGCTGTAAAAGCCTTTATATGAGGGGAGACAATCTCCTACTCTGCATATAAAAAAAGCAGTCTCTTAGAAAAAGAAGGCCTCCTAATGCAGGATATCCAGGGGCTGGAGAGGGCAGCTATGGCAAACCCCCAACAGCACCTAGTTAAAGAACTCAAATCACTATCAGACAGAGTCTAGGAAGCCAGAAAGGGATCTCCTAGTTACTAAATCCTAAGCACATTTTGAGGGTGACAAGGTGGGCAAGTGGCTCGCTGGTCTTGTGAAACATAAGAAAGCAGAAAGGGCTATCCTTAGGATGGCAAAGCCAAATGGTACTTATACATTTGACCAGAAGGAGAAAAATGATATCTTCCGGGAGTTCTATTCCAACCTATATACCTCTCAAGTCTCACCGGATGGTGACCCTGAGAAATTCCTCAAGGGGGTTACCTTGCCCTCTCTGGTGTGGACCGAAGGGAAAATTTGAATTCACCCATTACTCTTGAAGAGATTAGAGAGGCCATGTGGCAGACTAATAAGCAGAAGTCACTGGACCCAGATGGCATACCTGCTGAGTTTTTCAAGCACATTTGGGACTCATTGGGTCCTCTCTTGGAGGAGGTCCTGTGTAGTGCATTGAAGGAGGGAATGCTCCCACCTTCTCAGAGGTTAGCAACAATTGTGGTACTCCCCAAACCCGGGAAAGATCCTACGAAATGTGGCTCGTATCATCCTATATCTCTCCTCAATGCTGACTACAAAATACTAGCCAAAACCCTAACTAACAGACTGGAAATGGTACTCCCAAAATTAGTACATAATGACCAGAGGGGGTTTGTCAAAGGCCGTCAGGCTAAGCACAATCTTTGGCACTCTATTAATGTTATCCATTGGTGGAGCAGGGGGTAGGGGGGACCCAACAGAGGCCTTTTCACCCTTGACGCTGAGAAGGTCTTCGATCGGGTTGAGTAGACTTTCATGTTTGCGGTACTCCGCAGATTTGGTTTGGGAGAACCCTTCCTCACCTGGCTTAAAGCTTTATATACCAGTCCCCAGGCTCAGATATTAACTTACAGCACCACCTTAGCCCCATTCAAATTGCCCTGGCATCCTCTATACAGGAAGATCCAGTGATACAGGGATGTGTTGTGGGAGGGTAAAATCAGGTCATCTCTCTTTTTGCTGATGACGTCTTTTTATTTTTAGACAACCCTGGGGAGGCCCTCCCAGCACTGGGTAAGATATTTGAGGAATATGGCCCCTTATCAGGACATAAAATTATTTAGGATAAAAGTGAATGGCTCCCACTAGGAGGAAGGACAGCCAATATGATTGCGGGCACTACCATTCACTCCACTAAACAAATAAAATATTTGGGGATCCTTCTTCCCAGTAAACTCTCTCAAATAATTCAAATTAAATATAAGCTGCTGGTACAGAAACTTAAGGAGGACTGTACTAATTGGAAAGCACATCCCCAAACCCCACTAGGATGAGTCAACTTGCTAAAAATGTATATATTACCATGTGCACTCTATTTCTTTCAATCCATCCCTATCCATCTCCCCCTGAAGTACCTACAGGCACTAGAGGGAGCATGCACCCAGCTGCTGTGGCACAGGAAGAAACCTAGAATTAAGAAAGAAATACTATGGAATCCGGAGCACTTGGGGGACTGGGGTTACCCAATATGCATTTATACTACTTAGCCATGCAATTAGCTCATATACAGGATTTTTTTGGGGGGGTGATGCTCCAACCTGGAGGGACATGGAGACTAGAGGAGACATGCATCTCTACCATAACTTATTAGTTGACTCCATAAGGAACAAGGTCCCTCCTGAAATTCTTAATCCTGCACTAGGCAACCTGGAGGGTGTGGTCAGCTGCTCATGCCCTGCTGGGGGATCCCTCACATCCATCACTTGACATGACCCTGGAGTCAGTGTTGGTGGGAGATGGCAGCCTCTTAAAACATGATGGTATGGGCGTCAAGGCCTGGAGGTCCTGGGGCTTATTCAAACTGGGCCAGTTCCTGGATTGGGAGGAGGTGTGCCAGTTTTCTGCCTTAAAGAAGGAATTTAATGTAACTATGTAGCACTGCTTTCTTTATATTAGACTCAAATCCAAAATAACTGCAGGGCTGTCTACAGGGGCAGGTTTCTAGGTTTTACAACGTACACCTTTAGAAGAGCTATTCTCAAAATGCTCTACCACCCAAGGGTTTAAACCCCAAACAAGTTGTTACAAGATGTTATTGAGGAGCCTCCCAGATCATATGGGAGGAATCAGAAAATCCTAGGAAGAGGATATCTATCCAGATGCGTTTATCTGGCGGCAGAGACTGGAAATGAATCTGTAAAAGTATTTTGAAGTGTTCTGTCAATAACCGCTTGAGAATCATCCAGTATAATTTCTTCATGCAGGTATACTATAGTCCCAAATTAGCACATGAAATTGACCCAGGGATTTCCCCATATTGTTACAAGTGTTCCACGCAAGAGGACACCATCTATCATATGGCCTGGGAGTGCCCTAAAGTCCAGAATTTGTGGGCAGGGGTGGTAGACGTACTTTCTAAACCCAAAACTACGTATCTAGGCTAGACCTGGTTGAAATATTGTTGGGGCTCCCAACACAAGGGATTTGGAAACCCATGAGGGGGCATAAATTATGGAGGCTTAGTAAAGGAGTGAGAATGCAGGAATTGGCATTATACTGGAGACTTAAATAGGTCCCTACAATAGCTGCATGGATAACTTCCCTTTTGCAAGTAAGGAAACTGGAAAGAACACAGTACCTAGTCAGGAAACAACTTGGCAGATATGAAGAAATATGGCATCCTTCAGAGCAGGCTCTCTCACGGGACTTGTTTCCAGCCTTTTGAAAAAGGAGTATAGATCCACTGACAATCCTCACATTTTTTCATATATGTCCCTCTCTTTAATAGAACAAAATTTGCTAGTAACTAGATATGAATAATATTTTAATGCTTAAATAGATGTATACACTTAGCAACTACTTGATCAATATCTATACCTCTAGCTGCAATTTGTCATTTTTGCCATAGATGGATTAAGCATTGTACCTGTGTCGTTTGTATATAGAGAAACCCTCCCAGGATGGGGGAGGTGAGGTCTGTCTGTATGAGTCCAAATTAAATAAAGTTTATAAAAAACAATACCGGGATGACTGATCTACCATCTACCTTCCACATAGTTTGATAAAATTACCCGATGGTACAGTATATACTGGATGTATTTAAAAAATACTGATCCCATTAAAAATTCATAATAAAACTGTGTAAACTAGTGTTTCAGACTTTTTTTTTTCTCAGTGGCAGAAATGTGGGGTTAAATCTGAGCTGTGATTTCAAGTGTTGAGATCTGCTGATAAAAAATGCCCAGTAATCAGTGAATGACTCGAGGGGGCTTCACTCTGTCCCTCACTCCCTACACCGGGAGAAATTATTTCCCACCTCGGCTCTCTTGAAAACATACCTGGGCTTCAGATGTCAAATTTGCTGCACATTGCCAAGGTGCAGGAGCCCTCACTGAAAGGTTATGTGAAGTGTTGCAAGTTATCAGCCCCCCTGAACTGAGCCTGATGCTGCTGCTGCTGCTGCTACTGGTTAAAATAAATGCTTGCGTGCCCAAAAGGATGACTGACCACTTGCAGAAAAATAATTTGTGCTGGGTTGGAAAATGGAATTCTGAGAGCCAGATGGCAAGAGCAGTCTGCACTTTAACATTTATCTTACCCCGTCATGTTTGGAGATAGCAATGTACCCCCTGTTCCTTCTTGAGTAGTCATCACCTTGAGGATGACTGACCAGTTTTACAGTGCTAATTAACTTTTTATCTCTCCCCATGGATCCTTTCTGATCAGCCTTCATAGAGTAGCTGGCAAAAAATGCAAGGACTATGAGTATTAGTAATGTAGACATGCTGGGCGAAGGGGATGCAGATGTAACCACAATTGCACCCCCCAAAAAAATTGTGCTGGGGAAAATGGAATTCTGAGAGCCAGATCGCAAGTGCAGTTTGTACTTTAACATTCACACTATCTTAACTCATCATGTTTGGAGAAAGCAATGTACCCCCTGGTCCCTCCTGAGTAGTCATCTCCTCTTTGGTAACCTGGTTCTAAGTGCAGTACATCTCATGTCAGCAATTTTAAAACACTAATAAGGTCTGGTTAAGAAACTGCTTGCATGTCCCAAGGATGACCGATCAGTTTTACATTGCTAAGTAAGTTTTTCTATCTCCCGACAGAACAGCCTTCATACAGTTGCAGGTACAAAAGCAAGGTCTATGGGTATTAATAATGTACACATGCTGGGTGAGGGGTATGCAGACGTAACCACAGTTGCCAAAAAAAAACTGCTGGGAAAATGGAATTCTGAGAGCCAGATCGTAAGTGCAGTTTGTGCTTTAACATTGATCCTAGTTGCCCCCTTGTTCATTCACAATCCTTTAGTTTTTTTTTTAAATTTCTTTATTTATTTATAGGTTTGTTTAGATAGATACAGTATAACTCACACATACTGTACTAATGTGGAGCAGAGGGGGATCTCTGGGTGAGGGGGGCAATTGAAGGGGGAAATGGGCAGGCTGGATGGGCCAAGATGGCCCTTTTCTGCTGACAAATATCTATGAATCTATAAAAAGCTATTATCAAATACAAAAGCATGGCTCCCACTGGGTCCTAGCACCTCTGGAGTGGACCCATTAGTAAAAAAGCACAAAAACACATAGAAATGTTGCCTATACTTTGGCCCCAAAGAAATTAAAAAACATTTCAAGGAGTGTTTTTTTTTCCAATTATGAGAAACATTTCCTAAGGCTCCTGAGTCTACATATCATGGCTTACCACTGGCAATTAATACTGCGTTGAATGCCATTAATGTGGCATTAAGAAACCCATTACAAACCTATAAAAATTTCCCATTAAATTTTCCATTAATTGCTACATAACTAAGGGCCAAATTAACAGTGTAATTTATCTAAAAGCATTAAAATCCCCTTAAATTTAATGAGTTTATCATGGGGTTTCACACCATTAAATTTTTAATGGCCATAACATAGCTTCAGACCGTCCCGGTCCCGACCCCCACGCCCAAGAACTCGCAGAAAACATCAACCCTGCTTGAAGGTAATTTCTGAGCTCCCCTGGCACTCGATGGGACATGGCTGTTACTTTTAACTGTGGGTGCTGCCTTACTAGTGCTTACCTGGTGCAGGGTTTGGATAGTGGGCAACCCACGAGCGCTGCTCCTTCCCTCACTGCACTCCACTCCGGCTGGTTCTCCAAGACGAGCTCTACGAGCCGAGCCGGTCAGCGTATGAATGAAGACTGTTTTTTTATTGCCTCTTCTTACGACAAGCCTAGCCTAAATTTAATGAACTTCTCTGTGACTTTAAGGGGCTTTGCCTGTGAGGCTTTGGTGGTTGCCCCTCTGATAGCCAGGCTGGATTTTAAATGAGCTCTATAGTAACTTTTAGGTGCATACTAATCGAGCTCTGCGGTTACCTAAGGGGCATTTTAATGAACTCTGCAGTTACTTTAAGGGGCCTTACATATGTGGCCTGGTGGTTGGTAAGTTGCTCGCTGCAAGTGCGGTTTGTGCTCCAACTCACCTCCCAGCTACCTGGGCCGCTGATGCACGTGGAGCCACCATCTTGACTGAGGGTTGGCTACCTCTCACTCAGCCTTTTAGCCCTCCCCACTCTAATGCCTCAGCTCGGTTGCCTCATCTGAGGATCTGACACTCTAAATGAATTAAGTTTAGACTGCCGATTAATTGTGTCTAAAGGGTTGTTTATGTCACCTGCTTCCTTTACCTGTTTTGCCTGCCTATTTCTGTGTTACATGAACTGTAGTTGTTGTGTGCCTCCCGATTTCTGCTGATTGATGCACTGTGGAGACAGGCTTATTAAGCAACGCACAACCAGTGTGTGCAATAACGTATAACCAGTGTGTGCACCAACCAGAGCTTTACCTGACTGCCTCCCCTAATCCACCTTCCTACCCCCACTTCCCTCCCGGACCCCTATTTAAGATTGCTCTCTCTATTTTTTTCAGGGTTCACCGAAACTTCAGACCATCCTGGTCCTGAGCCCCACCCCCCCGAGAACTCGCAGAAAACATCAACCCTGCTTGAAGGTAATTTCTGAGCTCCCCTGGCACTCGATGGGAAGTGGCTGTTACTTTTAACTGTGGGCGCTGCCTTACTAGTGCTTACCTGGTGCAGGTTTTGGATAGCGGGTGATCTGCGAGAGCTGCTCCTTCCCTCACTGCACTCCACTCCGGCTGGTTCTCCAAGATGAGCTCTAGCCCTGCCAGCTTCGCCGGCTGCCCCACTGCCCCCGCCACCACCCTTGGTGAACAGTCACTTTTATAGCGATGGTCATGTGGTGCTGATAAACCTATCAGCCCACTTCCCCATTAGCAGGCTATACCACTCTGCCACTAGGGTTTTTTTTCTACTATTATTGTGCAGTAGTCTCCCTGCAGTTACAGTCACTTTCACAGTTGCACTATTTCTGCTGTTCCTACTGGGGATTCCTCCGCCCTCCTGCTATTACTGTTGGTGATCCCTCCACCCCCCAGACTTCTCTCCAGGAGCTCATAATCCATTGTCTCCCACTACCCAGCCCCAATACTCCCTACCTGTCTCACTCGTGCTCACCATTCACCCTAATCCCTCCTTATTCACCAACCATACATGCTTACTGGGGTCTGCTGTCCCTGTAAAGTGTGCTGTAACAGGGCTGGACTACCCCTGTGAAATGGCCCCCTGCATTCTGGCTGGCCCACCTGCCAATCGCGAGGGTCCCCAGGTGCACCCTGTCCCTTAATCCCCCCTTTCCTCCTGGGGGGCTGCCAAGGGGTTAAAGATAGCCCATTTGAACACCTGCAGCCTCTTACAGAATTTTGCGGAGCTAACAGCTTGGGCAGCCCACTACAACCCTGATATCCTGTGCATAACCGAAACATGGCTTAAACCCCGCACTCCTGACTTGGTCTGCTCCCTCCAGGGCTACGGCATGGCCAGACTCGACAGGGCTGGCAACAAAAGAGGTGGGGGTGTACTTTTATACCATAAGGTACACCTAAACATTTCCATAGTATTGCCCACCCCACCCGGGTACCCTCTCCCTGCGAGTTTCTCCACTCTCTCCTCCTCCTTGGCAACACCAAGAAGGTGCACATAGTGTGTGCATATAACCCTCCCAAAGGGGGTTTGCAGGGCCTCTCATCACTCCTGGAGCTACTTAGGGAGACGGTGGGATCCAGTGATCTCCTCATACTTGGGGATCTCAACATTAACTGGCTGGGACCTAACGCCAAGTTGTGTGAGCCAATGCTCTCTGGCCTCTCCCTCAGCCAGGTCATTGTGGAACCCACCAGGCTCTCCTATCGTGGAGACAAGGGGACTCTCATTGACTGGATCCTGTGCAACCGACTTAACAAAATCATTCAGTCGGGACTCCTTCCCGACTCCATTTCGGACCATTCACCTGTTTACTGCATATGGGGCCATAACCTGCCCAAGGTCCCCAGCCAAGTGGTACTGATGAGGGACTACTTGAAACTCACTATCCCGAACTACCTCATGGACCTGCAGGGAGTGTCCTGGAACCACATCATGGCTACACATGACCCCATTGTAGCCCTTAACCACTTCCTCGCGGCATTTGCCCTGATTCAGAACAGGCATGCCCCCCCCTCCAAGAGGCGTGTCAGGGGCTCTGTCACGAAATGGCTTCACAGCGAGCTCTTATCTCTCATGAAGCGGCGTGACAAGGTCTGGACCAAATATAGGGCATCTCACAACCAAACAGACCTCCAGGAGTACAGACAGCTTAGAATCTCCTGCAAAAGGGCAATACATATTGCAAAAAGCCAATACTGCAGCTCAGCTTTGATTGCCACTGAACATGACCCTGGACGTTTCTGGGCGAACATATGAAATCTAGTTGGTGGCTCGACCAAAACTCAAGTTACCGACATGACAATTGACAAGGCCAACTGCAACAACTCCCTAACCATTGCCTCCTCTTTCAACCGCCTATTCACTGACTTGCCCACCGTCTCTCCCCTACACCCAGCTGCCCCAGCCCACACTAGCGACTCCCACCCCCGCCCTTCTACCTTAAGAAGATCACTGTGAGGGAGACCCATGCTCTTCTTGCTGGTCTCTCTCATCTCACGGGTAGGTCAAGATGCCTTGAACCTAGGCTCTCAGCCTGGGGCTTTCACTAGCTTTTCAGGCCACTCGCCCACATATTCAACCCCTCACTTATTACTGGGGTCATCCCTGCCATATGGAAAATTGCCAGGGTTGTCCCCATCCTGAAAAATGGTGACCCTAAGGACATCAACAATTATCGTCCTATCGCCATACTATCTGCTGCCTGTAAACTAATGGAAAAAGCAGTAGTGTCGCAACTTGTCCACTACCTCCAGGAATACAACATCCTCTCCCCCTGTCAGCATGGCTTTTGAAAAAACCACAGTACCTCAACAGCGCTTGCCGGTCACCACCAAAATCAGGACCGCCACCGACCAGGGTAAGTTGACGGGTGCTATATTTGTGGACCTATCAAAAGCCTTTGACTGGGTAGACTATCACCTCCTCCTCTCCACACTCTAATCCTTTGGCTTCTCTGGCCGTTCTCTTGACTGGTTCACCAGCTATCTAGGGGACAGGAAGCAGCTCACCTGCTTCAACCATACCCTCTCGCCCCTCCAACCCATCCGCTGTGGGGTCCTGCAAGGATCCGTACTTGGTCCGATACTGAGCTCTATTTATCAATGGTCTGTCCTCTGCTGCCACTGAACGTCACCTTACCATGTATGCAGATGACCTTGTATTACTAGTCAGTGCCCACGACGTTACCAACATCAGTACCCAACTCAACCTAGACTTCTCTCATATCAGAGCATGGCTGGATGGGCACAAACTCGTAATCAACCTTAAGAAAACACAGGCCATGCTATTTGGCATCACGGTAAAAATCTCCTCCTGCACAACGGCCCTCAACATTCTTGGCACCTGTAACTCCCTCCTGCCAAAAATTGACTCTGAAAAGTACCTTGGAGTCACCCTCAACCCTCAACTGGACCTCACAGGGCACATCAGGAATGTATGCAACACTACCAATGGCAAACTTGGCCTAGTACATAGGGCCAAGGACTGCCTCACCCCCGCCGCCCAGCTGGCCCTAGCCAGGGGGATACTACTGCCCACCCTCTCCTATGGTCTCATTGCCTTTGCCGCAGTCCCCTCCTCCTGCCTAGCCAGAGTGGGATACCACATACAACAAAATATGCAACTGCGCTCGGCCCCTGTCTCACTCACCGATGTGAGATCTACTCTCGTCTGAGAAAACAAAAAAATGGATCACTCCATAATTTCATTGACAAGCGTAATTCAGACAGTAGCTCCCACCAGCTCGCCCTCCCCCTGAGACCGCGCCTCCCCGTCACACCTGGGTCCCGCATACAGACCGCTTGGTCCCAAGACCTGCACCCTCCTGGTGAGACGTTTACTCCCCGCACCAAACTGTGAACTCCCTTCCGCCACAGGTTCGCGCCTCCCTCCCACTCCGCCTTCAAAACCTCTCTTGAACTTCCTGAAATCTGCTGCAGCCTGCCTATGTGCAGCCTAACTGCCCAGCCTCCCACCTCCCACCTTCTTTGGTACCCCAACCTGGCTCTGTCCCTCTCTCCTCCTCAGCGCTGCACTCTACTAGAAGGTATATGATCTAACTATTGTCTTTCCA
The DNA here is from genome assembly GCA_016271365.2 of Neoceratodus forsteri. Taxonomy (NCBI): domain Eukaryota; kingdom Metazoa; phylum Chordata; order Ceratodontiformes; family Ceratodontidae; genus Neoceratodus; species Neoceratodus forsteri. Next base: position 916,213,215 of record CM057455.1, on the reverse strand, counting down.
CCTGAGGTGTGGTCTCTCACCACCCTGTAGCCCCCAAGCCTGTATGTTTGGTAATCTGTAACATGTGGGTATGAAATTCCATTGCTGTATGTTTGGTAATCTGTGACATGTGTGTATGAAATTCCATTGCTTGTTTTCCTGCCTTAAAAATCCCTGATGTTTTATTCCCACTATTGGAGTCTGTCTGCTCCTGACTGTAATGCTACTATGTAACTGCTTCTCTGTCTCACCATTGGAGTATGTCTGCCCCTGATTGTAATTGATGTCTAATGTATTTCTCCTATGTAATTACCTTGTAATTCTCCCGGGTCGTACCTGAAAATAGGCACTTGCTGTCTAGCATGCTTACCCGGTTACCAAAAGCAAATAAATAAATAAATAACATTTAAGTGGTAATTTAATGGTTAGTTATGGTCATTAATTGTTGTTAAGTGCCATTAATTTAATGGTCTATGATCCATTACTGTTTTCTGCCATTAACTTCTCTTAATGGTCATTTTTTTAATGGACTTCAACCATTAATTTTGCCGGCCATTAATGCCAGTTAATGGCCATCAGATGTGCCATTAATCTCTCCATTAAAATGGCCATTAATTTAATCTGTATTTTGAACTAGTGTAATAATGGCCATTAAACCATAGTTAATTATTAATGGTATAATTAATGACATCTGTCCCATTAAATAAAACCCTTAATACCCCATTAATCAGTACATAAATAATGGTACCATTACATACTTTTAATGGTCATTTTTCTTTTAATGGCATTGCAGCATTTTAATGGTCCCATGCCATTATGATCCATGAATTTTAATGGCCCATTAATTGTACTGAATTAAACCCCGACTGTTATGCACCAGAATTCACCATTAAGTTGTTTTTTGATGAGCTAATTACTGTTACAGAAAACACTGGTGCATAGCAATACCCATCAGCATGCAATTCCTTTTAATACAGAGTCTCGATCATTATCTGACAATATCACACCAATTGCATTTTTAGCCATTTACATTAAAACTTGTTAAACCTCAATAGTGCAGATTGCAGTGTGGTCATAGTGTGTTTCACATAATTCAGGCATGTGTGTGGTGTTACATACTGTGAACTATTTTATTTGATTTCTTCAGCACTATCATAGTTGATCTTTTTAAAGCTCATGTATAAGCTATGATCGCCATGTAAAAGAGCTATACAGCCCAGCATCTTGTAGGCTTTCATTGCTGACTTATTCCTGCACTGGGCCAGGTTGTTCATATTCCCTGTTATAATCACCCCAGGTCCTTTTCCTCCTCTATGCTCCCCAACTGTACCCATCCCAGCCGATAGCTCCTCCTCTGGTTCTAAACTCCAAAGTGTATTTGCACTTCTTGGCACTGAACCTCAACTGCCATGTTTCCAACCACCCCCATAGTTTGGACAAGTCCCCCTGCAGTCCTCTCCACCCCTCGATGTCATCCACCACAGCTCTCATCTTGGCATAGTCTGCAAACAGACTGATCTTTCTCTGGGTCCCATGTGAAATATTTGCTAGGAATATCCCAAACAGCACTGGCCCCAGTGGCACCACACTTGTTACTGCTGTTGCTGGTGAGAGTTTCCCCTCCACCACCACCACCATCATCACCATTTGTTGCCTGCCCTTCAGCCGGTTCATGATCCAGCTGACCATCTTAGCACTCACCCTTGCATCTTCTAGCTTCCCTCCTAGCCTCCCATGTGGCACTGAATTGAAGGCCTTGCTGAAGTCCAAGTATAAGACATCCACTGCATGGTCCTTGTCCAGCTCCCTAGTCACCCAATCATAGTACTCTATCAGGTTTGTCTGGCAGAACCCACCTGAGATAAACCTGTGCTGCTGCCTGTCCTGGAGCCCACTGTGCTCCAAAAAAGTCACCAGTCTCTACTTAAGGATCATCTCAATGAGCTTACCCACAACTGATGTGAGACTCGCTGGTCTGTAGTTGTCTGGATCATCCCTTGGGCCACCTTTGTGACTGGGCACCACATGGGACACTTCGTGTGTTCAGAGAAGTATCGAACAAGTCAGCCAGTGTTCCTGCCAGGCTCTCTGCCAGTTACTTGAGCACCCTAGGGTGAATGCCATCTGGTCCAGGTGCCTTCTCCACCCACAGTGTCCTCAGCTATTCCAGTACTCTGCCCTCAGTAATGTCTCCATCTGTCACTCTCTCCTTTCCCCTCTCCACCACCCCATGAGGCATCTGTCCTGCCATACCTTGAATACAGAGCAGAAGTACTTATTCAGTGCCTCTGCATGCTCCTCCCCCTTCTCTACCCACCCTCGTCCTTCTTAAGTCTCACTATCTGGTCCCTGTTCTTCATTCTTTTACCTATGTATCTGAAGAAGTCCTTCTCTCTGTCCTTAATGCACTGTGCCAGCTTCAACTGTATGGATGGTTTGGTGGCTCTGACTAGTCTTGTAACCTCCCTGGACATCTTTGTATTCTCCTCTCCATCTTCCCCTTCTCTGATCTCTTGAATCTTTGGAAAGCTCTCCTCTTGGCTCTCACCCATTCAATTACCTCCTTGGTCAGCCAGCTGGGCTTCTTTGCCCTTCTCGTTCTTGCTCTGTACCATAGTACATGCCTCAGTAGCCTCTGCCAACCCTGCCTTAATAATACCCCATTTTGGTTGGTATCCATGCTGGGTTGGATTTCCACCAGGTGCCATATCAGGATCACCCCCATCTTGCTGAAGTCTGCCCCCCTGAAATCAATCACCCTGGTACCTGAACCTCCAGTTTGCTTCCCCATTGTGAGTGTGAACCACAGAATGATGATCACTCCCAGTCAGTAGGGCCTCAACCTTCTGGTCTCTTATGGCCTCCCCATTTGATGGTACTAGGTCCAGAGTCCTTCCCAACCTAGTTGGCTCACACACCAACTGCACTAGAAAGCTATCCTGGAATGACCCCAGTATAACCTGCTCCCTGGAACACACAGTGGTTGATGTGCTCCAGTCCACCCCAGGTAGGTTGAAGTCCCCTACCACTACTGTGTTTCCCTTCCTGCAAGCCCTCCTACTTAGATCCACCAACTCCCTGTCCAGTCCCCCTCAAGCTGGTGCCCTGTATATCACCCCTATCATCAGTAGGCTGCCTTTTGGATCCTGAAAATGCATCCACAAGGCCTCTGCCCTGCCTTCTTCCCCCTCTTCCCTTATGCACCGTATTCCTTCCCTTACACTGATCGCAAACTCCTCCACTTTTCCTGTTTGCCCTGTCCTTCCTGAATAGCATGTATCCAGGGATCATCATATCCCAGTCCTGGTACTGGGTGGTCCAAGTTTCTGTTATGGCTGCAATGTCCACTTGCCCCACTGCCAAAAGAGCATGCAACTCAGCCAGTTTTTTTCCCAGGCTCCTCTCCTTTAGTGACACTACCCTCCATCCTCCTCCTATCCCTTCTCCACCCCAATTCACCCCCCATTGCTCCTACCTAGATGCCCTCCCCCGTAGCTTGGTGTAGGCTCATCTGACTCCCCTCTTTAGAAACCCTGCCTACCAGCTTTCCCTTTGCCACCCCACTTTCCTAGTTTAAAGCTGCTCTTGTTGATATGTACCCCTCTATCCCCTGCTTTTAGCAGTGCCCCTCTACCCCTGCTACCCTCCTACAACTGCCTGACCCCTGAGCCCTTCATTCCTCTTCCCCCTGTCTCCCTCTCCTGGTGCTCCCCCAACTCCTTCTCTACCATTGTTGCCAGCAAGCTGCAAGCCTATTGCCTGCCACCACTGTATTGTCCTGCATTGGCCTCTTTCCCCTCTGCCTTGACCTGCCTGCAACACTTGACCCCCCCATCAGATGTGAACTTGTGCTCCCTCCCTGTCCCTCCCTCATGTTACCCCCTGGGATAGGCACTTCTGGCCCCTTTCTCATTCTCTCTGCCAGCACCCTCTCCAACTCTCTGCCAAGCCACAGCAGTCTTCCCTGTAGTCTCTTTAGCCTATGGTAGATTGAATGCACTCCTAGTCTCCATAATATGTTCATCCCAATAGCTTAGTAATAAGTAAAACATAGGGAGTTACCTGACCTAGGGAGCCATATGTTGGAGTCTGAAGGGGTGATGTACACTGCACCTGTAAAATACAAGACAGAAAACAGGTCACAAAGGATCTGCAGCTCTTTGAGGGGAGGTCAAAAGGGAGCAAGGGACAGTACAGACATAAAAAAATACTTATCTGATGAGATTTAGGAACCCTCATCCTGTCATACCTGTAAAAAATAAAATAGAAAAACAGGTTATAATAAAAAAGAGTCATCATCTATCCTGTCAGACCTGTTAAAATAGACAAAAAAGGTTAACATGAGGAAAACACAGTAGCGAGGGCTAAGGCAGAGAGAGAGAGATATGAAAGGGGTATATGACAGCATAGAGGAGTAAAGAGAAAGAGAGCATAAATAAAAAGTTACAGTTAGGAAAAAGCAAGAAGACAACTACAAAGGAAATAAAGTCATAGGCACGTAAGAGATGGCCCACAGGCACAGCGGTGAGCTTGGACAGTCAGAGGACCAGCCCAGGAGAGAAGGACAGGACACTTCACTACTCCAGGGGGGTCTCCATCCCACTGCTGTACCACCACCTGGGTGCCCACAGGTGGTTGTGATGCACAGAATCCATGAGTGACAGGCAGGGCCACTGGAGTTGGCCCATGAGTTGACTGTACCAGATCTTGCTGGCAGCCAATCCTGATGTGTGCTTGCAGTTTGAGGGGGGCATGGAAACAGCATGCAAAAGCCAGGCAAATGAAGCCCTTGCAGCAGGCTACTCCTGGATCGGATCTACACCTTCACCCCGCCCCCACCACCTGCCAGATGACTGCAGGGAAGAAATTCCAAAAGCTGAAGACATAACCAGCACCAAGGGGTAAGCTGGGGGGCAGCACTGGGGTGTCATCCCAGGTGGGTGTGGGGACCAAGAGTAGCTGCAGGAGAGTCTCAGTAGGAAGAGTAGCTCACTTAGGAGGCAGCAGAAGAAGGTCAAAGCCCATGGCCAGTGGAGCATAAAGAATATTTGAAAATAAATAAATAAAAACAAAAACAGAGGCGAAAAATGTTGGTGGTTTGTGGGAAGGGGCTCACCACAAATAACTTATCACCCCTTGATGGCCAAGTGGCCAGCAATTAAAAATAGCAACCCAGGCGGGCTAGTGGGGCCTCTTGGTCTAATTGCCCAAAATAAATAAAATAATTCACCATTGGTAATATATCCCTGCTGACCACTGTATTAAAATAATAATTTCCCTGGGAACTAGGGGAGCCTGGGCCCCAATACTGCTTTGGCAGACAGGGAGTTGGAGTGTGTGGAAAAGGAACACGTGATGGGGCTAGGCCACTGCAGATAGCAAGTGACCACACAAAAGTGACAGTCCTAGGCTGTACTTTCTGATCCCAGATTATACAGAGCTCAGGCTTCATGCTGCTCTGTGTGGGCAAGGAAAGAGGGGACAGGAACTCATCTGCAAGGGGAGAAGGACACAGTAGAAACATGCCCTTTCAGCTACCCGAGCCACTGCAAGTAGGGGTGGGGGAGAACAGGGTGAAACAGAAAATTAGGATGGAAGGAGGCAACTCGAGGAGGTATGGGGGGGCAGCTCTAGGAAACTAACTCAGCTGCCCACTTGAATGGACTTGATAGACCATTTTGGCCCATTTCAGCTGGCCATTTCATGTTTGTATGTATTTTTCTGACAAAACAGAGGTCTGTACAGGAGCCACTGAGAGAACAGTATCCAGAAGCTGGAGTTCAAGGGATGTAAAAGAAAAAATAATGGGTTCCATTTGCTATCTATAAATTACCCAAATATAATTTTCTCAAACTGACCACTGTTGCATAACAAAGTTTGTATATGCAACACAAATTCCCATACCCCAACTGTAGTATTTTGCACTTTGCCACTCTAGATGTAAGCCCGATTTTTCAGCCCAACCAAGTCTCTTGCTGGCCATGAAAATAGGACAATTTTCAGTACTTTAATTCTTCCAGGCACAGCCTTCACCACGTGAAGAGCACATTCACAGGGCCATGTGCACAGAAACTGCAGCTTGGCTCAGTGCAGCTGGATCTGCTCATGTTGCTTACTTCTGCAAAACAACACTGGCAGACTGCACATGATGAGGAGCAAAGGGTTAAAAAGTAAAACATGAACAGACCGATGGATTAAAGAGCAGGAAAAAAAAAAGCAGGAAAATTAAACCAGGACACCAATTTGTTGCCCCTTCCAGCTACACTTGCCAGTATTACATATCCCTCCCAGCTAAACAAAGCCATCAAAAGAACATTTTTCAAAATTGTCCCTCTCCACAAATTTTGCTGCCTCTGGTTGCTAATGTCAGTTCTCCTCAGATTACACCTAGCATAAGAAAATCTAAACTCACCTTTCTTGTAGCAAGTTGATTCTTCCACAGAGCGTGCAGTATTGAAAATAGGTGCTATCCATTATTTATTGAAGCATGGAGAACACAACAATCTCGCATGACTGATTCAGATTTTCTTTCAGACATCCGAGCAGCAGTATTGTGAGACATCGGGGGACCAATCAAGTCACTCTGATGCTGGCTGCTGACTGCTTCTTGAACAGCAGCAGAGGTTGAACACATAGAAGTTTTCAGCAGCATTTAGGCTAGTCGGTTGTTGAATGGAATCATTTAAATGTTTCACAAGGATGTGACAAGTTGGTCTTCTTCACTGCAACTTGCTACTTTTGCTCAGTATTCACTAAAGAAGAAGAAGAGTAGGAGTTACTTAAACCAAACAATAGAAGTACTCTGGGTAGTGGGGTTGGTTTGCCAGTCCATTTACAGAAGAAAGAGTCCTGAAAGAACTCCTAAAACTCAAGGTGTACAAAGCAATGGGGCCTGATGGGATTCACCCTAGAATCCTAAAAGAACTAAGGGAGGACCTAGTGACACCACTGACCACACTTTTTAACAAATCATGGGAGGATGGGGTGGTACCTGAGGACTGGAGAAGGGCAGATGTGACTCCTCTTCACAAAAATGGGAGCAAGGCAGAAGCAGGAAACTACAGACCTGTCAGTTTGACCTCAGTGGTGGGGAAAATGATGGAATCACTTCTGAAAGAAAGAATTGTTGAGTACCTAGAGGCCAGTGGGGTGCAGGACCCAAAGCAGCATGGAGTCACAGCAGGAAGGTCATGTCAGACAAATCTATTCAATTTCTTTGACTGGGTGACCAAAGTAATAGACCAGGGAGGGGCTGTGGATATGGTCTACCTAGACTTTAGCAAGGCATTGGACACAGTCCCGCACAAAAGATTAATAATCAAGTTAGCCAGTCTGGGAGTGGGTCCCAGGGTGGTAGCCTGGGTAGCAAACTGGCTTGACAACAGGACACAGAAGGTAATAGTGAATGGAGCACATTCCGAAGAAAGGGGGGTTCCTAGTGGAGTACCTCAGGGCTCAGTACTGGGTCCAGTCCTCTTTAACGTCTTTATAGGTGACATTGCAGAGGGTGTGGAAGGAAAGGTATGCCTCTTTGCAGATGACACAAAGATTTGTAACAGAGTTGATACACAAGGGGGGGTAGAAAGGAAGACAAGGGACTTGACAAGGTTGGAAGAATGGTCAGACATATGGCAACTTAGATTCAATGCAAAGAAGTGCAAAGTAATGCACCTGGGAAATAAAAATCCAGGAGAAGAGTACACAATAGCAGGGGAGGTACTAACAATAACAATAATGGAAAGGTACCTGGGGTAGTCATATCAGATGACCTAAAGGTGGGTAAGCAATGTGAGAAGTCGGTAAGGAGAGCCAGGGGGATACTGGGATGCATAGGGAGGGGCATCACAAGTAGAAAAAGGGAAGTGGTTATCCCTCTGTACAGACAGTTGGTGAGACCCCATCTGGAGTATTGCGTGCAGTTTTGGAGACCTCATCTATGCAAGGACATAGACAGGATGGAAGCAGTCCAGAGGAGGGCAACTAAAATGGTGCAGGGTCTACTTCAGAAACCATATGAAGAGAGAGACTGAGAGAGCTTAATATGAATACCCTTGATGAAAGGAGGGACAAGGGGGACATGATAGAAACTTTTAAGTACCTCAAGAGAATCAACAAAGTCCAGGAGGGTAGCATCTTTCAGAAAAAGAGATGTGTAAGAACAAGTGGGCACAATTTAAAGATAGAGGAGCGACTCAGGGGTAATGTGAGGACATTTTTTTTCACGGAGAGAGTGGTGGATGCATGGAACCACCTTCCTGGAGAGGTTGTAGGGTCTAAAACAGTGGAGGAATTCAAACATCCATGGGACAGACATAAGGCAATTATAGTGGGGGGGTTGCAGGAAGTAGGCTGTTGGTTAACTAGAATCTGCAGCTTATCCAATAGGTAGGGAAATGGGCAGACTGGATGGGCCAAGTGGTCCTTATCTGCCGTCAAAGTCTATGTTACTGTGTGATGTTACGTAGAAACATAACATAGAGTGTGTCTAGCAAGATTTATTGATGCAGAGCGAGTTCCAATTGTAGAAACACTAGCTGATGGTGCTTGGAGGGGGAGGATTAACCCTTTTGCTGCCAGGCAGTTTGCAATTTCAGTTCCAGCATTTTTTTTTTTACTTTATAGATTTATGCTTGTGTATGACATGTAAGTACATAAAAGCCAAAACATTAAAAGACTTGTAGAAAACATATATAGAATATATCAGGAAGTATAAAAAGAGCAATACGCTTGGCTTTTGTGGTTAAAATGCACATTTTTATTTAAAATGCCTTAATCTATTTTCCCAGTTTATGCAATATCCCTCAGTATATATATTTTTATTGAGAGCAGAGCCTTAGCTTTTTGGGGCATAAATAGCTTTGTGGTTTAATTTCATGCACTGCTGAAAACTTGGATGGAAACTGAACAAGCTATAAAGCAGGGATTCTTCTGTGAATGGGTTAATACTATGTCTGCATTGCCAGAGTGTTGCTCCAACTCTGCAGTGATGTCATTAATTGAAATAATCCACAGCCCTTGAGTGTTGAGTCTTATATTTGGCAGCTCCATGCCATATGCAGACTTCCTAGCCTAACTGCTGGGTGTTTCAGGGCAGACATGGGTCGGTGTCCCCATTCCCTGTACCAAACCTGCCCCATATATTCTGTCATGATGGATGAAGAGGGAAGCATGGCTCCAGGCTTTCTGTAACCTGGAGACATGGCTAGAAGAGGAATGGGGAGCATTCTGCCATAGCTGGGGGCAAACTCAGCAGTATACTGCCATGCTGGCCAGGGAGATTGGGTTCATGAGCTAGAGGCCAGTGATGGGGGTAGTAGGGAGCTGAAATACAAGGATATGGAGTCACAGAAGCCTGAGGTCAAGGTGGGTTTCAGAAATCTGACACTCAGTTACTAATTTAAATACTAAACATGCACTCAGCTGTACAAGTTGAGTTTTTGTTGAGTGCTGGTTTAGTTCAAGTGCTCAACACCTAGCATTCAACTAAATTTATCATGTCAATGCATTTTTAGTCGGTGCTCAACCTCCTATGTGTAAAATATTGGTGCATGCTCAACCACACATTTTTGTATGGGCTGTTACCCTCACAACTGCTTTACTTTATGACATCATAGTGTGCTCACGAGAGACTGTGAAAAACAATTGTGTAGAATTAGCAGGGGACAGCTGGATGCATTTTGAAAGTCAGAGGAATAAATCATTGTTGCATGATCTACAGTATTTAGTAGACAGACAGCAAGGGCAAGTGAAACAAGCATTTGTCAATGCCAAGTGTTGCTTGTTGTCATTAGCAGTAGAAGTGCAGGAGTTAGACAGATGCATTATAGGAATGGCAGTGAAGTATTGAACTGACACCAACTACACCCCCACCCTGCAGAGATGGACAGGCATTGGGGTGTGCCTTTTGGTTGTCGCCCATAACGGTCACAACATTTCACCTCACCCTACCCTGCAGACATTTACAGGTGTTGAGGTGAGCTTTGAATTGTTTGGGCTTTACACTCACCTCATTCCATAAGGAAATACACTGAAATTGGTGCAGTATAGGAGAATGGGGTGAACTCTGGGGCAAAAGGGTCCAATGGGCACCCCGATGCCTGCCACTGGCTGCAAGATAGGGGTGGAATGGCATGAGCATTACTGTCGACAGTCCCAAGTCACACCCCTGACACCTACCAGTCCCTACAGGGTGGGGTGTTATGGTCAAAAACCCTAACACCCTGGGCATTTCTTGGTATTTTTACTCCAAGTTTTCAACATGGGCTTTTTGTGATCCCACCGCATGAACAGTGACACTATCAGTTCATTAGCCAAAAGGTGATTTTGCACAGCGACTGTGCCATTTGGCACCACAGGTGTAAAAACCCATTTCGAACAGGATGTAAAAAAATGACAGCTGTACTGTTCATGAGGAGGTGTAAAAAATGGCAATGTTGAAAATCTGGAGTGAAAACATAAAAAAAAAAAACTGGTGAAGTCACACGTGTGCATAGAAACTGCGCAACACATGCCTGTAATGGAATTAGTTTTCGGATTTTTTATAGCAGATTTTCAACATAGGCATTTTGGGACCTCCACTCATGAACAGTGTCACAGTGATTTTCTTAATCTATCCTGAACACTGATTTCCCACAGCGACTGTGTTATTCTATGCCGGAAGTGTGAAAACACATTTCGGCCAGTGAGTGAAAAATGACAGCTGTACTGTTCATAAGGAGCTGCGGAAAAATGTCAATGTTGAAAATCTAGACTGAAAAGATTACGAATTCGTGAACTTATGAGGGTGCGTGGAAATTGCACAATGCACGCCCATAACACAGTCGTTTTATAGACTTTTGTCACCAAATTTTCAACATAGCCAGTTTAAGACCTCTGCTCATGAATAGTGTCACTGTGATTTTCTTAATCTGTCCCAAACATTGATTTCGGAAACCGACCACCCCACTGTGAGCTACATGTATGAAAACACATTTCAGGTGAGATGTGAAAAATGACAGCTGTACTGTTCATAAGAAGGTGTGGTAAAATGGTAATGTTAAACATTTCTAGTGAAAATATTCAAAATGCTCTAAGTTACGAACGTGCGTAGGAACTGCGCAACGCATGCTCATAAAACAGACATTTTGTGGAATTTTTTCACCAAATTTTCAACATAGGGTTTATGGGGAACTACCTCATGAACTGCAACAGTCATTTCGTTAATCAGTCCCAAAAGGTGGTTCCGCACAGTGACTGCGAAACCACCTTTCAGGACTGAACAACAAAATGACAGTGACTGAGTTCATGAGGTGGGGTCCCAAGAACCCCATGTTGAAAATTTGGTGAAAAATTCCACAAAATAGCAGAGATATGCACCAAAGTTGAAAAAAAAACACATTTACGCCATGCAGCTTACCAGCATTTCTTCAATTTGCGTTTGGCTTTGAAGAGTGCAGTCACATTCCCAGGCCACTGAAGATTGTCATGCTGGGCTCGGAGGCAAGTTTGGGGTGATGGGGGATGTGGGGAGGTGGGGTACACAGAGGGTGGGTGCAGGTAGGGGAAGGGGGACAAGAGAATCAATGAGGGACATTTTTTCTTTTCTTTTTTTTATTTTTTTGAAGACGATGGGGGACTTTTACCACAGTAGGGTGGGCTCCCGGCATGGCAGATGGAAGTATTTTTGGGGGTGGCAGTGGAGCCAATGGGGATTGGGCACCCCTGTCTGCCATACAGTGTCTTGGGGGGATGCATGAGCCATGGGGGGGCACATTATGCTGACGGGAATTGGACTACCCTGTCGGCAAATGACCTGGGGAGGGGATCATTCCTACAGGAGGATTGGGTACCCCATCGGCTTTTTTTTTAAATTTATTTATTGAAATGTTTCACCAGGTTGGCACACTGAACAGCAGGTGGCAGCTTTCTGTCAGCTTCCTGGGGACTGTGAGAGGCCGACGGAGAAGCCGTCACCATGGGGACACTACACAATCAGCTGTTTTGGTAGCTTATAATGCACTAAAACAGCTGATTGAATGGTACCGTTGATGGATTTCCTGATGCATTTAGGTATACCTACTGAAAACAATGTGTTTCTTGCACATGCGTGCAAGCAACACAACAAATGGGACAAACAATGGAAATGCATTGGTTTTTAATGACCATTAATATGTTGTCCCAAAAATTACATTACTTTCAATGGCTATGAAAATAAAATTAACTACATTTTAATGCCCATTAATGGATTAGCTGAAAAGCCATTCATTTTAATGCCCATTAATCAATCTGCTGAAGACATTTAATGGCCATTGTCATGAACATTAATGTTTCAGCAGACAGGCATATCAATTTCATGGCAATTAAAATTAAAGTAAGCAACAGATTTCATGGACATTAATAAATTAATGGTAATAGTGATAGTTTTCATGGCAATGAAACTAGGTGATCATGCTTTAATGGCTATCAAAAGTGTGTTGCTATGTTATAATGGGTGTTAAAAACACTATTAACTGTACATCAAACAAAATTGAATGGACTTTTAACACCCCTTAAACATTTAGTGGGAGGCAGTAATGGTTAATTAATGTCATGGATGACTACATTAATGGTTTTCATCATGAAACCGCAACACTTAATGGAAATTTAATGAGAGAACAAATTTCACATTAAACAATATTTAATGGGGTAAATTAATGGGTTCTCATGATATTAATGGAAAAATAATGGATTTTAATGGAATTTTAATGGAATTCAATGCAGTAGTTAATGTTTGTTAAAAGTAACGCCCAAATGGCTTTTATAAGTTCTGTGATTGTTGGCAGGTTTAATAATAAATAACTTTGCCATACCTCTGTTGAAACACTCCTGACATCTTAGCCCACAATAATTCATAGAAGGCATAAGTTACTGGGGTTTATTTCAATATTGGTCACCTCAACTGGCCACAATCACAAACATTTTTTCTCCACAGTCATCTCAAACAAAAAGAAACTTTGTTCTGCAGGATACTTAATTTTCCTCCTATCAACCATTTATCTGGCACCAGGTCATAGTCAAGACTTCATTTCTCCAATTTGTATCTTTATTTACTGAAATGTCTCAGGGATATAGTGTCTCAGTAATTCAATTACTTGCTTAAAAGTGACCATGAGAAAGACAACTTAGCTTGTTGCAGAAATCAAACTTGAGTTTTCCTCCAACTGAAAGGCTGTTATATTCCACACTGAGGAGTCCAAGTTCATATTTTCACCAAAGGTTTTCCATGGAGCTTTCACATGCATTTACTCTTGAGGGCCTCTTTTCTCCCCTTTTCCACTATTTTAAATCAACTTTCTCAATAGGAGTTCATCTTTCTGATCTCTAAACTTCAATCCTTCTATTGCATGACTATATCCCTTGCTTGAATTTTGTCCCCTCTACCCCCAAAAAATCAAGATTGAGGAACTGAGTGGCAACACTAAGGTGTGACTGTGCTGCTACACATCACTCTCTTTCTTCAATGTAGCAGTGCCTCTATAGATATTAAAAATTCAAGTAAAGCTCTTAGTGAAATACAGTGTCAGATTTTGAGTGCAATGAAATCTAACGAAGTATGTATTTATATGAAAATATATCTGTGTTTAAATTTTTTCTTACTCCTGGTCGGGGGGCAGCAGTGATTTGAAGTGTGCAGTGCAATTTGAGGGAATGTGCTTGAAAAAGTATACATATCTGTCAAAACACTGCTTTGCTGGAGAGAGACAGTTTTAACAGCTCCGTAACCTCTTTCTTAAACAGTGCTGGCGCTTGTTCCTATAGACCAATCCCAAAATATACTGCACATAGGAGCCAGCTGTGTGCCTGGAAAAAAACACTGCTAAATGGTGGTAAGCAAGTGAAAATACTTTATGTTCTGCCATTCATGCATTGTTCTTAAAAAATGAGTAACAATGAAAATATTCCTATACTTTCTAGTGTATGCCATTGAAGAAATATGGAAGTTCTTTTATAAACTTTTTTATCCATGTCTCAGTGTTGTCCTCTAGTCAATACCTAGAGTTCTCACTGCACATATCTCTAGTACAAAAGGTACTGCAGATATTAGTCAAAGGCAAACATGCACCAGGAGGTACTATACAAGAGGACATTATCCCAAGAGAGATGTGACCTATTGGGAATCAAACCCCAAAAACCAGACACGAGAATAATACATTCTAACCAGAAAGAAGAAACACCTTAGCAAGCAAAAGTGCTGCTGTAAGATGCAGGAGTGGAAACATTTAGGTTAAGTAGCTGCTAATGGTTTCAATAGCCGTACTTTACACCTCCCAGATTGTATGCCCTTACAAAGAAGGGGAAAAGGCTAAACAAGGGATAAATCTAGTAATTACCAAAGTTGTTTATGCTGTGACAGCACAACATGTACATAATATGGCTCGGACTGTCCATCAGGAGAGAGAAGATTGTGAGATGTATTGAGATCTCCATGATCAAAGATTGAAAAGACCATAATGGTGCTAACATCCACCATGCAGGTAACTTGCCAGGTGTGCCTAAATATAAAACATAATGTACAGAAATGTTTTGAGGTGGAACCCTTCCTATGGTCTGGCAAGTTATCTGCATGATGAATTGTGAGCACATGACAGTTTTTTTTTATTTTAGACCGATTCTGACTTGTCGTATCATTGCAGATAACGGAACAGCACATCTCCTAATCCTCTGTCCAGACGGACAGTCCCAGCCATCTCAAGTAACATGTGCTGTCACAGCATAAATAATTGCTGTAATCACTACGCCCATCAGGCAGGTGGGACAGGGTCAGAATTATCATAACACAAACTAAGCTAGTGCATATGACATCAAGTTCTAGGGAGGTTCAGTTAGTCAGCTGTAGGTTGTTAGAAAAAGCAGTGTCCTTGAATAACTTATTTTTGTAATTTTTATAATTTTTGTTTACTATTTATTTATTTGATAATTTGAATGACAGAGCCGTGTCAGTGAGGTCACTACTGTGGTGGGAGTCTAAATATGAGACCCTATGGTGGTCTGGAACCACTATCCATAATCACCATGGTTTTCTCTAATAGCTCACCAGGCAATCACCATCCACACAGTTCAATTTTAACCCTCCTGCTCCCCAATCCATGCAAGAATTCATATTTTGTACATTGTATGTGCACAGACAGGGACTGGACCATGAGCCTATTGTGCATCAGTAGGTGTAACAGCCAGGTTTGGCTCCTCTGTTTTTGGCACATTTTACTTACTGCCATATTAGACAAGGGTGAGTGTGGATGCTGGACTGTCTGCAAAATATGTCATGACTGTACAGACATTCTACAGTATATGACTGGCAGTGCATGAATGGGTGAATGGAGCCCTTTCCTATTATGAAACTGAATGGCTGCAGAAAAAAAAAATATCCTGGTTTATCAGTGGGTGAGGGGCACCAGACCATGAGGGAAAGGTATGATTATTACTGCATGGGCGTCTGGGGTGAGGGGGAACACTAGACCACTAGGAAAATATGTGATTATTATTATCAGATAATCAGTGGGCTGTGAGGGTTACTAAACCACAGGGAAAATGTATAATTATTATCAGGTACTGTAGGTGGGACAGGGCAATACTTATCATAACACAGACTATGCTATTGCATACAATCACAAGTTCTAGGGAGGCTGTTTCAGTCAACGGTAAACTGTATTAAAATGCAGTGTCCATGAATACAGCATTTGTTTTTTTTATTTTGAATGACAGCATCAAGACAGTGAGATTCCAAAAAAAGTGCTACGAGATGTCTTTACTCACTAGTATATGCGGCATAGATGTATGACTTTTGTAAAGAAGCATTGAGTTATGATAAATAAATAAATGCATCCAGTAATCCACTAATAAAAATAAAGAGATTATTTGGGTCAAATCTGTTCCATAAATATTTGTGTTGCCCAAAATTTGGCTTAACCAAGAAAGGCAGGCTAACCAGATGCCTATTTATGGTTGCAACCTTGGAGCACAAGAAAGTTAAGTAACATGCTCAGGTTTACAGTAGGCAATGGGAGGGGGGCTGGGGATTCAAATCCAGGTCTCTAGGTGAGCTGCTCATAGCCCTTACTGAGCCTGGTCTTGAATGCATGCCTCAACCAATCAGCAAAACAAAACAGAATAGAGCACACGGTTATGTAGTTTTTATTTTTATTTATTTATTTTTTGTAAATACAAAGCTGGGTACTAACACTCCTATGTAGCGCTCTACTAATTAAGCTTCATTGGGCAGCATGTTTTTTTTTTTTTTCCCTCTCATATTAGTTCCATGGACAGATTCTGCAAAACTAGGCTGCACTTTTGAAAAACATCAGTGCTGTGATGCCCCAGTCTGAACCACGTCAATTACAGAAAACTGACTAGGGAAAATCTTATGACACTGTGACACCTTGCTTATTTTGGCAGCCTTCAAAAAATGTGTTTGCTCTCTGCTGAAATAGATGACTTTATGAAATGTCTGTCACAGTATGCCCTTACTGCTTAACAGCTGCTCAGTTTTCTCCAGCCCCAGTTGTAAACTGCATATCATTTTTTGTATGTCCCAGATCCAGATTCTAACAGTGTAAAAAATGGTGCTTTCTTGTACTGCTAGGCTACAGTTTCAGCAGCCCAAATTAACAACTGCACACATATTTACATAAGGAAAAGACAAAACAGTAATACATTTACAAACTTTCAATTGAGGGATTGATGTGGGCAGAGGAGCAAACATAATATATGTATAACAAATTAAAAAAAGTCTAACTGTATTTGAATGGGAGATATCGGTAATCAGGTTCCAAGCTCTGTGCCACACACACTGTAGGTGCTAAAAATGTGTCAGTCTGTACTGTACTGTCTGTGTCTCTGTTGGGTCTGTCAGCATTCTATCATCTCTCTGCTATCAACACCTCATTCTTCTGTCTGCCTGTCTCCCTGTTTGGTATCTCTGTACTCTCAGTACCTTAACTGTTTGCTATCCATCAGCTTTGGACCTATCAGTACCATATCTATATGTACAGTACTCTGTCTACCTGATCATTTGAAGAGGCAATGGTTAGGCCCTGCTGAAGAAGCCTTCATTGTATCAGGAAGTCTATAAAAAGTTATTGTCCAGTATCTAGCTTTGCATTTTTTGGGCTGAAGATGCAAAAAAAAAAACATTGGCTGGGGGTGGGGAGACACACAAAGACACAGAGAAGTGTAGGGCAGCTGGAATTAACAAACATGAGAACTGTATCCACAACCTAATTGTGGGGAAGTGGATTGCATACCTCTTAATCCTTTGTCTCATAAATCAGGGATAAGGCCTAGAGAAAATGGGGATAAAAGATCTCAATTCAGGGATACATCTTAAAAATTGATAAGATTCACTCAGAAAGTTAATCCAATAAGTGAATTTGTGTTAAGATCCATTTTTTTGTAGAACATAAACTCTGTAACTTCAATGTTTGACATTATTGTGTGCCTATGATCCCCATGAAGGAAAGAAGAAACTTCTGAGGCTAAATCAGGGACATCCCTGAAATTCAGGGAAAACTGAGGCATGTTGGATTAAGCCTTTAGTATGACTGTGTGAGTGGGGCAAATCTTGATGCATGTTAAGAAGTGCTGTCTCACTCTGCATGATCTGACCTCTCAGCAGTACTATGTTAGATGTGGATTCCAGTTCAATACTTGGTTGCCAACACCTACCCCCCCCCCATCATTGCTTGCATTTTTTTCATATCAGTGACCTACAGGAGTATAGAGGGAGGGGTGGTGCCAGAAACTCAGAGTAGTCAATTTTCTCACATCCTCTCTAGGGCATTTTTTTTCCCTTCCTCAATTCCAGCTCTCCATCCTTCCCTGCCTCCCTCAACCATCACACTCTGCGCACCTCTAAACTATCCCTGAGTTACAGGGATGCATCTGATTTGGCCTTAAAAGTTTACAAAGTCCCTCCCAAATTTGAGGATATCTATTAAAGACAAATAATTATAGGTATTCAAAGCATAAAGTAATCCCATACTTTAGTGGTACAGTCTGATTCTTCAGAAAATGACATTTATACTAACCCAAGCATCAATGCAGTATTTATTTATTGCGAAATCGGAATTACACCATTTGAGTCATAGACTCTTTTGCAAAGGCTCCTCATCATTTAACACAGAATAACAATAACTCATAATGACGCGAAACAAACAATCAAAGATAAGTTACCTTGGAAGGAAGGTAGCAACACTGAGCAA
This sequence comes from Neoceratodus forsteri, assembly GCA_016271365.2. Classification (NCBI taxonomy): domain Eukaryota; kingdom Metazoa; phylum Chordata; order Ceratodontiformes; family Ceratodontidae; genus Neoceratodus; species Neoceratodus forsteri. The sequence continues at coordinate 916,195,021 of CM057455.1, read as the reverse complement.
ATTTCCTTACCAGAGGGCAGAGGCAGCCCAGTGTCAGGTGCAGAACAGATAAAAACAGAAAAATAAGGCAAGAGTTCAACCATAGTAATTATTACAAAGCTGAGGCTAGTAAAGTTGGTAGACAAAACAGAGACAGTGTGCATAATTACAATAGTCCAAGTAAAAGAGCATAACATACTTTGTGTTAGAAGGGGGGGGGGAGATGGCAGTGGCTAATTTAGTGTAATGGTACTAGGGACAGTCACAAATAGAGGCCTTAGCAAGGAATTCCTTGAGTGAGGTTTTGAAAGGACCTATTTTAGTGCCAGAAGAAAGAGCAGCAGGTAGGCCATTTAGCTAGCAAGGGGCCCTGTGATAAAAGGCTCTTTGACCCATAGCTGTCCTGCAATGCGGGACCAGAAAGGGGGCCTTAGAGGTACTTCTGGAGACTCTTTGGGAAGGGAAGGCTGGATAAGACAATGCAGGCTAGCCAGGGTGAGTTTGTTTGGCTAGGAGTGAAGTGTGATATTTAAGTTGACATTCAAAGTTTAGCCAGTTTGAGAGACTGTAGAGGTCACATGTGTGACTCATTCTATCACAACCTTTTACCAGATGACAGGCTTTGTTTCAAGCTGTCTTTATGCGACAGAGAGCAATGTTATCTGCAGGGCCATAGAACGCGATGCCATAGTCCAGCATGGAGAGGACCAAGGATGACACAACGAGTCGAAGTGCATCTGTGGGCAGACAGTGCTTGAGCAAATATAGGCAGTCAATTCTGGTGTTGATGGTTTTACAGAGGAGGTGGATATGTGCATGATAGGTAAGGGAGGAGTCAAGGGTGATGCCCATGTATTTGAAGGAGGTGACCTGCTCAAGCAGGGAGCCTTGGGAGGTGTGGACAAGCAGTGGAGAGTCATTGCAGGGGTTCTGGTAGTGGGCAAAAATCATTGTCTTAGTTTTTTTGTAGTTTAATACTAGCCTGTGCTCTGTGAACCAGGACTCAGCTTTAGTGAAGGACTTTTGGAGGGCATCCTGCAGGGGCAAAGGCTGAGGATTACTCCAGAAAATGACTGCATCATTGGCATAAAGAAATAACTGACTGAAACAGGCACTGGGCAGGGAGTTTAGGAAAAGGCTAAGTAGGAGAGGACCCAGGATAGAGCCTTGAGGGACTCCAGAGTGTACTGGGAGGAAGGCAGAGAGGGTAGAGTCAATTTTGACCTGCAGTATCATGTTTGTTAGATAGCTCTCAAACCAGGTTGAAGTATCAGGAGTCAGCCCCACGGCAGTCAAGGACTTGAGGAAAAGGGCATGATGGACAGTATCAAAGGCCTTAGTTAGGTCAATGTAGACCACCCCAAATAAGTGTCCCTGAGCCAAGGCCTTGTGGATATAGGAGGTATGATCAAGTAGGGCTGTGGTAGGGCTGTGGTGGTGCTGTGGCCCCTATGAAATCCATGCTGCTCAGGACACAGGAGGTTATATTTTGATAAGTGTTCAGTGAGCTGGTCAGCTACTACTTTTTCAAGGGCCTTGAGGGGGCATAATGGAGGTGGGCAGGTAGTTAGAGGAGGAGGTGTGTTCACCACCCTTTAGCAGCGGGGTGATAAATGCCCTTTTCCAAGGGGTAGGGAGCGCACCCAAACAGAGGGAGCAGTTAAGGATTTTAGTAAGGGGGACAAGGACAGCATCAAGAGCAAGTTGGAGGAATGTTAAATCCAGGGTGTCACCGCTATGTCGGCTCTTACCTAGGACACTAAAGATGTAAGTCTTAGCCTGTCTAAGTGATATTACTCAAAACCATAAAGGCAGGGCAGTAGTGTCAGATGGGGGAACATTTGGGGAAGAGGGACAAGAAGGGGGTGGGAGTCAAAAAAGGTAGGAGGAATCACACTGTTGATGTCAGAAAATGAGGAGTTTAAGGCACTGGCAACTTGCAGCAGATCCTGCGTTATGGTCCCATTTACTATGAGATGGGAGGGTGGGGATAAAGTTTTACCATTTAGTTCTTTGATGGTATCCCAAGATTTATGACCAGAACCCCCGGCAGAGGTGAGGGCATTATGATAATAAGTGGTCTTAGTCTGTCACAGGGCATAGGTACATGTGTTCCTTGCTTCCCTGTACCATTGCTTGTCCTGAGGCAGACCTGAATCAAGGGATCTATGCCAGAGACAATCCCAATGGTGCATGAGGTCAAGTAGTGTCTGAGATAGCCAGGGTGTATCACGTTTTTTTTACAGCCTGTTTAAAAACTGGGGCAAAGAGGTCACATGCAGAACTGAAGGAGGTTATGAAATAGGCAAGGGCACTATCTGTGCTTCCATCTGTATCAATGGGTGACCAGTCATAGTTTGAGAGGTGGTTTTTAAATCAGGCAAGTGCTCCACGCTTTAGTCACTGGCAGTAAATAGTTTTGGGTGGTGGCTTGGGGGCCTTACAAGACCACCAGCAGAGCCTAGGCAAGTGATCACTGATGGCATCAGGGAGCACTAAGACCTTTGAGATTCTTTTAGGGCAGTTTGAGAAGATTAGGTCCAGCAAAGTTGCAGTCCCAGTCTTGTGGTTATGTCTCGTGGGGTATTAGATGGCTTGAGTCAGGTCCATGGCTAAGGTGACATCGTTATAGGGGGAAGCTGATGGCACTAGCCAGTTTATGTTAGAGTCACCTAAGACTAGGATATCACTGTTAGGGGAGGAGAAAAGAGGGGCAATTTGAAGGCTGATTTCTGATCACGTGGTGGAATATATACTACCATGATACAGAGGGTTTTACCAGGGTTTCCCAAGTAAGCCTTACGGTGAGAACTTGGGCCCCATCCGTAGGATGGGGGGTGGGAACAAGCATGGCTTGGAGGGAGTTTTGAATGTAAAGCGCACACCCTCCACCCCATTTGCCCTGACAATCTGACAAAAAGATAGAGTAGCTATTCAGGGCCATGTGGGAGTACCCGGTGGTTGAGGAGAGCCATGTTTTGGTGAGAGCCAGGATGTCTGGTTTATGCTGTGTGATCCAACCTTGAAGAGAGTCAAATTTTTTTAATAAGCTATAGATATTTTGGGAGGCGAATAGGAGGCCCCTCTTTTTATCACCAAGTGAGGGTGTCAAAGGTGCTGGCCCTGGGTTAGGGTGAACATTCCCGGATAATAGGAGGAGGAGGAGGATGTGACTGGTTATGGTTAACTTAAGGAGTTTACATTCTCTGGCAACAGCTGAGGGGGAGGTTTTATCATTGGAGCTGAGTACAGGGATAGGAAGCGAGATGATGTGCGGGGCCATGAAGAGTGTGAGGGAGAGGCAGAAGGATGGATGGTGTATGGTATTACAGGGAGGTTGATACAAGTGGGGGTACTGGGATGAACAAGTACAGCTAAAAAAATACCACCAACAGCTTAATCTGGTTCAAGGTCAGTTGGCATTCATCTGTATCCCCTTCCCCCTGGGTCGTGCCTGAAAATAGGCAGGATTTGTCTAGTGCACTTACCTGGTCAACAAAAGCTAAATAAATAAATAAATAAATAAATAAATAAAATGATGAAAGGTGAGAGGATAGAGAGAGGGAGTAGGGGGATATATGAGTGGATTCCGATCGGGGGGAGATGTGATGGTTGGCAAGAGTCCGATAAGGAGAAGGTAGAAATGGGGTGCCATCACAGAAACCAGCACAGGGTTTTAAATCTGTGACAGCTGAAAGTCTAGAGCACAGACGAGGACAGTGCAGCCAAAAGCAGCCTCTAGTGGTGAGTGAAGATAAGCTGCTAGTGGAAAAGTTGGTTGATTGTTTTTTATCAGCACATGACAGCTCTAATATAGTCAGTTGCTCACCAAGGGGGGTGGTGGTGGGGGTGGTGGGGCAGTATACTTACAGTAAGCTAATATTACAGCTTCTTATGATGTGTCTCTAATTTTAGTCTATTGTCCCATATTTTTTAATACTTGCCCATAATTTGTAATGCAGGAGTTTGAGAGATTTAGCACTCAGATTAATAGAAGAAATAATGGTAACATATCTCTTGAAAAATTAGACTGCAAACTTGATGCATTGTACCAAAAGCTTCGCTTTGCAACATTGTATTCACAGCACTGTATCTAAAATGTTTCACTGTTTCTGAGATCAAAGAGAACATTTACGACACTGAGTCAAACCCACAGACACTCCTGATACAAATATTTCTGCATTACTTGTAACAACTCTATTTTTTTGCCTGGATTCAGTCAGTGATGCACAGTTGTTAAATGTAATAAAATATACAGTATTTAGTGAGCCAACCTAAGAACAAATTAACATACGCAACTGACAGCAGATACAGGCCATATGGTTTATCAAGTCTGCTCAAGTGTGCAGCTAGCAATCCCTTTATACTGTAGCTGCCCTCCTCCCTCCCCAACATGGTGATCGTCCACTTCACTTTGTCCCATCCCCTTTTAAAACTGCCCACTGACTTACAGGACACCACCTCTTCAGACAGTGTGTTCCACACAGACACCACCCTTTCTGTGAAAAAGTGCCTCTTCATTTCTCTCTTGAATCTTCCTCCCTCCAGTCTTAGACCATGCCACCTCATGTCTTCCCAAACTTAAAAATCCCCTCTGTACCAGTCATGTTTATACCCTTCATGTATTTAAAGGTCTCAATCATATCTTCCCTATCCCTCCTCTCCTTCAGGGAGTATATGTTAAGCTCCCACAGCCTCCCCTCATAGGGTTCATCTTTCAATCCCATGATCATCTTTGTTGCTCTGCGGTGGACTCCTCCACTAATCTAACATCTATCTTCAAGTATGGGTGCTGTTATGGCACATAGTACTCCAGATGCAGCCTTACCATTGATCTGTACAGAGGAAAGAACACCTCCCCCATCCTAGAGGTGATTCCTCTAGCAATACACCCTAGCATCTTGTTGGCTTTAGTTGTCACCTTTCTGCACTGTGCCGAGTGGTTCATTTGCCCCATTATTACCCTAAGATCCTTCTCCTACCAACAACTTCTACATTTCTGTATTTGTATTACAGTCTCATCATCAGTCAGTAAACAAGCTGAGCTTCAATGGGCACTGCCATTTGACAGCCAGATTTGGAGTGTTGCAGATTATGTGTGAGATGGCAGAATGCACTGGAGTTCAAAATCAAATCAATCAATCAATCAATCAATCAATCAAAATCTTTATTTATTCAGGCGAACATCATTGAGCATAGCTCATTTACAAGATGGACCTGAGTGGTCGTAACAAAAAGGTTACAAGTTGTATACAAAAACATGATACTGAATAAGCACAAATACAATCATTTATGAGTGAGACAGATGTACAAATATTTACATATATAAAAGGCAAAGGACAGTAAACCTAAAACCTAATAAAGGGAGAGAAACAAACAGTTTAGTAGGGATAAGGCTAGGATAATGGTACATGGGTGGGCATATATGTATGAGGTTTGATGGGGAACGGGCTAGAGGAATGATAGAAGAATAAGGAGGAGCTTTAAAAGAGGGGGGTGGAGGAGAGAGGGGGTGTGGGAGGAGTGGGGGTGTGGGAGGACTAGGCCTTGTGGAAGCAGTTGCACGAATCTGGGAATAGGCTGGTGTACAGCTTTTTGAAGGATGTTAGAGGAATCAGTGTATCCAGTTTCAATGACTTTTGAAGAGAATTCCAGATAAGTGCCAGGGAATAGCTGATTGCAGCTCTTCTATACTGGGTGCAGGTGATAGGAATCTTCAGCAGGATCAGTTTGTTGATCCTCAAGGTGTAAGGCCTGGATGTGATCCGTTGAAGCAGTCTGAGATGTAGGAAGGAGTTTGTTTGTCAGAGCTTTGTAGATCCAGATAGCAGCATTTTTTTTCTTCTATGTTGCAGGGATGTCCAACTGACTGCATTGTAGAGAGAGCAATGATGGGTGCTGGAGGAAGGTCAGTAATGAATCTAATAGCTCTATGATACAGGGTGTCTAATTTGTTTAAATGGGAGAGGGATCAATGACCATAGAGGAAGTCAGCATAATCAATGAGGGACAGGAATGATGCTAGGATTAATCTTTGTTTGGAATCTTTGGTCAGGTAGTGTTTGATCCTATAGAATAGACCAAGTCTTTGTCTTAGCTTTTTCAGGAGCTCTTCAATGTGTGTAGTATAGTCAAGTTTATTGTCTATCCATACTCCTAGATATTTGAATTTGTCTACATATTCCAGATTTTCACCAAGGATGGTAGAGAGTTGTGGAGGGTGAATGATGGATAGTGGAAGAGCAGTTCTTGGTGGCAAAGAACATAGCTTTGGTTTTCTTGGCATTTAGTAGTAATTTCTTTTCTAATAGGTTGTGCTGAAGGAGGGAGAATTCAGACTGTAGAAGCTCACAGGCTTTTGATGGTGAGGGATTGCTCACATATAGTACAGTGTCATCTGCAAAAAAGGTGGATATTAGATTGTGAGAGATTGGAATCAATATTGTTGATGTAAATGGCAAAAAGGATGGGACCCAGGATGGAGCCTTGCGGTACACCTCTTAGGAGTGGTTTAGAGGTAGATAGATCACCTTCATTTTTTACCAGTTGTAATCTTCCGGAGAGATAGCATCTGAACCATTTAAGAAGAGAGAGTGAGTCAAGGCCTATGGAGAGGAGATTAGAAGTTCATGATCCACAGTGTCAAAGGCTTTGCTTAGATCCAGAAACACAGCACAGGTATTATTCTTTTTGTCTAAGGCAGTCTGCCAGTCATTTGTGACTTTTGCTAGTGCAGAGATGGTGCTATGCATAGATCTAAACCCAGATTGAGCTGGATTAAGGAGATTGTTGGTATCAAGGTAGGCAGTTAACTGAGAGTTTACCAGCTTCTCAAGCATCTTGGATAGTACTGGTAAGATGGAGATGGGCCTATAATTGTTGAGGTCCGTGGGATCACCTGCCTTAAGTAATGGAAACACTTGAGCTGTTTTCCATATTGAGGGGGGATAGAACCAGTGGCAAGTGACAGATTGAAGAGGTGGCTGAGGGGGGGCGGTTAAGGCATGCAGTGCTACTTTTAGAAAGTAGGGATCCAGGGAGTCTGCACCTGCACTTTTGGTTGTATCTAGCTGTATCTAGTTCTGTTAGTATGACCAGGATTAAGGAAAGTAGTGCAAAATACAAACACGGTTGTGAAAATAATTTTTTTGTGCAAGTGGTAATTAGTGATCATGGGATTTAGTATGTCTATGTGACAGGAAAAAATGGCCCAAATAAGGAATACATCTTAAGCCTATCAATTGATGTGGGCAGCATACAGTACATACGAACATACAACATTGCCAGCAAATGTAGGCTTATCAGTCTATCTAGTCTGCTTGAGTATGCAGCACTTCAGTCTTTCAGACTGCAGCTGCCCCCCCAGGGTACATGAGCAAAATAACTGAGGGGGATCCCCATTTATTTTGTCCATGTACTGCCCCTGCCCCCCACAGTTGTAACCCTACCTCTGAACCTGTCCCACCCCTTTTTGAAGCTGCCCACCATCCACAGTGATATCACCTCCTCCAGCAGTACATTCCACCCTGCCACCATCCTTTTGGTGAAATAGGGCCTCCTCATTTCCCTCCTGAATCTGCTTCCTTCCAACTTCAGACTGTGCCCCCTGTTTTTCCTTCCAACTTTTAATTTGAAAATACTTCCAGTACTTACTCTGTTCATACCCTTCAGGTACTTGAAGGTCTCAATCATATCCCCACTCTCCCTTCTATCATACAGGGAATACATATCAAGCTCTCAATCTCTCCTCATAAGGTTTATCTCCCAACCCCAGGATCATTTTTGTTGCCTGGCACTGTACCCCCTCCAATAGCTTGATGTCCTTTTCAAGTAGGAGCATCAGTACTGCATGCAGTACTTAAAGTGCGGCCTCACCAGGGACCTGTATGGGGCAGAATGATTTCCCCTCTGCTAGAGATAATTCCCCTTGCAGTGCACCCCAGCATTCTGTTGACCTTTGCCACTGCCTTTCTGCACTGGGCTGCGTGTTTCATGTCCCCTATCACTAGTACACCCAGATCCTTCTCCTTGGATAACTGCACTCTTCCAAACCAGTAACTATTTCTGGGGTTTCTGGCTTCCAAGTTCATGGCTTTGCACTTCTTGGCATTAAACCCAAGTTGCCATGTGTTAGATCATTCCTCCATTTCTGTCAAATCCTCCTTCAGCACTGTACCACCATTCCCTCCATCAGCCTCTGCACAGATCTTGGTGTCATTGGCAAAGAGACTGATCTTACTCCTTATCCCCTTCTGCAATGTTGTGTACTTCTCTGCTGTTCCAGATTGATAGGGACATCCATGATATTTAATACTAAACAGTAAACTTAACTGGCAGATAAATTGATGCCCTGATAATGTGTGCCGTGTGAGATGCCTTCTTCAATCATTGTGTGACAGCTAACCTTTGTTTGTAACAGTTCAATGTTTGTGGGATAGCAATGGGGAGAGATGGGGTATACAGTGCTTGTGTAACTTGTAGTATGTTTTGTGGCTTTACTCTTTTCCCACCCTTGAGTAGTAGGTATGTAGGTAGTAATTTGTAAGGAACAGAAGGCCCATGAACAAGGGTGAGAAGAGCGCCAGAGACAGAGGAGATGGGGATGGTGGCAGACAAAAAACACTTCTTAAGCAAGGGAGGTGCATTAGTGGAGGGCTTAAATAGCAGTTGTGGGAGGAGCTATTCCCCACATTGAACCTCAGGCCAAGCCCTTTGATTCAATGTTTGTGGAATAGCAAAGGGGAGAGACAGGGTATATAGTGCTTGTGCAACTTGTAGTACTTTTTGTGGCTTTATTCTATTCCCATCTTTGAGTGGTAGGTATGTAGGCAGTAATTTGTACAGAATAGAAGGTCCAAAAAGATACCTCCTCCAACTTATGGAGGGTATGACCCCCTGGCACTCAGGAGATGAAAAAAACTCAGGTGATGGAAACCTCTGAGGACCATGGACAGAGGTCTGCCCATCCTCTGGGCATACTAAAAGGAGAAGGACCTAGATTCTAGGAACCATAGCTCATTTGAAGGTGATGAGCTTCTTGGAGAGATGATGATCCATCCTCAATCCATGGATGATGCAGATTGAATGATGACCCTGAGGTTGAATAGTAGGTCTTTCCTGAAGGAGTGATAGAATTCAAAGTGTGAAGTAAATCCAGGTGAAGGAAGGCAAATAAAATCCAAGTTTTCAAGAATATGAATGATGCTTGTCCCAAGTGATTGCACAGGTGTAATGAGCAGGGGGGGCATGACTTGATTGATAGGTTACTAGATAGGGAATGGTGTAAATGCTATGGTATAAGAAGTCATTGGTGAATGATCTAACTTGTGAAAGGTTTGACTGTCAAGGTATGGTCTGGAGTCAAGGAATGCAGACTGAATGAGGAGTCACTAAGGAAGCACACATGAAGTAGAAAATGTGTAGAAGAGAGTCTTTGAGTGCACTGGAGATGATGGTTTATTCTTGATCCAAGCAAGATGCAGACTGAATGATGATCCTGAGGATGAAGTGTATGTTTTTTTCCATAGGGATAGTAGAATCCTAGGTGTGGAGCTGATCAAGTTGAAGAAGGGATAATGTAGTCCATATTTCCAAGGTGATGAACATGCTTGTCCAAAGGGATTGTAGGGGTGTAATGAGTCAGGAGAGCATAATTTGATTGATATACAACCAGACGGTACATGGTGGGATATGCAATGATTTGTAAAGTTATGGGTGACTGATCTAATTTGTGTAAGGTCTGATGTTCAAGGTAGTCTGGAGTTAAGAAATTGATTAGTGAGCAATAAGTTGCTAAGTAAGAATCACAGAGTAGAAATGAGTAGAGGAGAGTTTTGAGTGAATGATGAGAGTGATGCCATAAGTGATTAGTAAACAAATGGAATAAGATTTGTGGAAGTTGTCCAGATGGTAACCTAATGTACTGTATATGGGGAATGATTGGAAATTTGGTATAAGGGATGTTTGACTTCTTTGGTCATGATGTTCATGTCTTTACACGTAAATACTCTTCTGGTACACTGCCTGAAGTAAGTGCGGTGGTGTGATCATCTAAAAGATGAACTATGGTGGCATATGGTTGGTTCAGTTTACAGGTAATCCAATGCTGAAATACTGGAGAGAAGCTTGGAGGTTGATATAAGGAAGAGTCTATAGGCCAAATTGGTATTGGGATAGATTAGTGTAGGATGCCATAGGATCTTAATGCTCTGGCTGATTAAGACCAATTGGAAAGCAAGACTGAGTTGGTGAATTTACTGGCTGTTACATGAGAGCCAGTTCTCAGTGATGATCTTTAATGCAGAGATTAATGAAGGTAATTTGTGAAGAAGAGGCTATAGGGCCCACTGGAAGAGCGGTTAACTCAGCTGAAGGTACTACATTGAAAGGTACAGATGATTGTATAAGAAATGGTGATGTCCAAGAGCAAAAACAATGGTTTGGAGGGCATGGAATTAGTAATCGGCTAGGCGGTGGAGATCCCATGATGAATGTTCTAGAAGACATCTTTGAAATCTTAAAACAAGCAATGTCTGTTGAGAAGTAGGAGTCGAGTAACTTGGTCAACAGAGTCGGTGATGGTAGGAGAGGCTGTGGAAGATAAAATGGATGATGTCCATAGTTGAACGGGTTATCTTGTGATTCTCCATTTCCGGTAGAAGCAATGCTGATTACAAAGTCAGAGCAAAGCGGAAGGATTTAAGTCATTCCATGTAGAAAGATAACCAGTGAAACAGGTTAGACAGGGAAGTCACAGTGCTTGAATGGACAGGAGTCAGAGGGTATATCCAATAGAGATGGAGAAGATCTTCCTATTGTCCAGGCAAATGGGATTCCATGAATGATTGTGAGAGGCTGATTGGGCAGCATACAAAACTCTATGATGACGTAAGAGTCTATGAGGCATGTTAGCCAGGGCATGATTGCTGGCAGTATTATTTGTCGAGAGTAATGCATGATCCAATGAATAGTGGAAGGATACTGTTAGAATGGCCAGAGTAGGAGTATAAGATGGATAATACAGAAGAGCAGTTGACCGGGAAGGAATACTGGTCGGAGATATGGCACTAGGCCCAAAAGGACCACAGGAAACAGTAAGAAGCCCTAAGCCTGCAAGACAGAGTTGATAGACAGCCAATCAAATGGGAACAAAGTCCAGAAGGAATCCCTGATGCACTGCAGGAACGATCCAGGGAAGGCAAAGGGCTAGACCAAGCTGGATAACAAACTGTGCAGAAAGGAATGAGACCGGGTCAGCTCCTCAGTGAACAGTAGCAGGATGCAGGAAGGCTGAAGTAGATGCTAGAAGACAATCCATGGAGACCACAGAGTGAAGCACACTACTCAGATCAACGGGGTTTAGGTACAAAAGTCTTTCATCAGACGAAGGTGGCAACCAACTAGGGAAGGAACAGAAGGAGTTAGAGTGAAGAAGAATGAAAGTCCCACATCGGATGGGCTGGCAGGTCTAAATCATGAGGGACAGGAGGGAAGTAAAGTGAGAAGAGGAGTCCTGAAGCTCCAGATAGTGGCTGATGATGCAGGCTTCTGAAATACATGCACAAGGCAGGATGAAGCAGCAGGGGCTAATCCAGTGGAGAAGAACAAAGATCAAAACAGTTGATTGTAAAAACAAGCATCCAGGCATGGCAATCTGGGAGAGAACTAGTATCCAAAGCCATGTGGCAGAGGTTGGAGGATTAAGGAAATTGAGGTAATGGGTCTGTTCGGTGGGAACAGAGATCAGGCAAAAGGCAGGGGATCCAGTGACTCAGTGGATCTAGGAACAGGTTACCACATCCTGTCATCAAAGAGATGACCCACAGTTGATGTCAACAGCACAGCTGAGGTGGAATGCTGAGATGAAGTATGATGGTCCCATTTCTGAAGTGAAGTGGCAACCTGCGACAGTAGATGGAGCAGTGAGTGGAAACAGCAATGCAAGCCAAGGCTCCTGATGAGGGAAGATGGTGAGAAAAGACATGAGGGAAGACATGTGCAATAAATAGTGTAGAATTCGAGGAGGATGACATCCAGTTCCAGAATGGTTGCAGCATCCTAAAACAGGCCGTGAATGGATACGTGGAAAGCAGTGGAATGGAAAAAACAGGCATCCTTCCATGGTGGTTGAGGTGAGATGATCTTGATTGGATGCAGATAGAAGGTAGGACGAAGAGTGTACATGGTTGAAGAAGTTCCAGTTTCAGAGGAAAGTAGCAACCCAGTCCAGGTATAGGATGCAAATGGTGGTACCAGTCAAATATGGATTCAGGCTACGATCCATGAGAAGGACTAAGAATAGAAGTCATTGAGCAGGTATGATGGCGATGGCAAGCCGGGCAAAGTCAAGTTCATGAGGGAAAGCAGAATCCAGGTATCAGGGTGAGAATGCATGACTTAAAGCAGTAAACTGGAGACCAAGGCACTCATTGGGGATGGTTGAGGCAGGATGATAGTGACGTGAGGTATGGAAACATATGCAGAATGGAGGAGTAACTCTTTATGTAAAGGAAGGGATAAAAGCAACTGAACAAAAGAGTGAACAGGGAGGAAAGGAGGCACTGTGGGTCACCTTAGAGACTGGAAATACCACCACAGTCCACACAGGGGTTGTATACAGACCCCCATGTCAGGTGGAGGGAATGGACAAGGATATGATAGAGGGCATTCTTAGGATGGCAGAGAAAGGGGAGATACTGTTGATGGGAGACCTGAATATGCCAGATGTTAACTGGAGCACATTTGCTGTAGCCACATCCAAGAGCAGGCCATTCTCAATGCCTACAGGTGGCATGCCTCAGACAGCTAGTTTTAAAACCCGCTCATGAGGGAGCAATCTTAGACCTCGTACTCTCAAATGGGGACAGTGAGAGGATCTCAGATCTAGAAGTGAGCTGCCAACTGGGAACAAGGGCCATCAAACAGTGTGGTTCACGATAAACTCAGCTGCAGAGTGAAGCCATACAAAAGTGTGGGTACTGGACTTCAGGAGGGCTGACTTTGGCAAGATGAGAGAGTGCCTTAGAAAAGCACTAGCAAACAGGCTAGAAGGAGGAATGGAGGAACAATGGGCAAACATCAAAACTGCCATCACAGAGGCAACAAGCCTTTGTGTGAAGCAAATAAACAAATCAAAATGAAAGAAAAAGCCACTATGGTTCTCAAAAGAGGTGGCAGGGGAAAGTCAGGGAGAAAAAAATAGCATTCGGGAAGTATAAGGAAACATAGAAGGAGCAGGACACAGAGCTGCACCAGTTAAGGCAGAAGGAAGCAGGAGGGAAGTCAGAATAGCAAAGGCCCAAACTGAGGAAAAGATAGCTAACTTGTTAAGAAGGGGATAAAACCTTTATAGGTACATTAGGGAGCATAGAAAGACAAAGGGAGGGATAGTGAGGCTGAATAGAATGGATGGTGGGTGGGCAGAGAGGGACAGTGAAAAGCAGGGATACCTGAACGAGTATTTCTGCTCAGTATTCTACAAAAGAGGAAGGAGGGGAGGTGCCTAATCCAATTAACAGAAACACTCTTGATAGGGGGTCGATCCCACCCTTTCACAGAAGAAAGGGTTCTGAAAGAACTCCTAAAACTGAAGGTGGACAAAGCAATGGGGACTGATGGAATTCACCCAGAATTCTAAAAGAATTAAGGGGAGAACTAGTGAAACCACTGACTACCTTTTTTAACAAATCGTGGGAGGATGGTGTGGTACCTGAGGAGTGGAGGAAGGTGGATGTGATTCCCCTTCACAAAAGTGGGAGCAAGACAGAGGCAGGAAACTACAGACTTGTCATTTTGATCTCTGTGGTAGGGAAAGTGATGGAATCATTTCTGAAGGAAAGAATTGCTGAGTACATAGATGCCAGTGGGGCAGAGGACCCAAGGCAACATGGGTTCACAGTGGGAATGTCATGTCAGATGAATCTAATTGATTTCTTTGACTGGGTGACCAAAGTAGTAGACCAGGGAGGTGCTGTGGACATGGCCTACCTAGGTTTTATCAAGGCATTTAACACAGTCCCACACAAAAGATTAATTGTCAAACTAGCCATCCTGGTAGTGGGTCCCAGGGTGGTAGCCTGGTTAAAACATTGGCTGGACAACAGGACACAGAAGGTAATTGTAAATGGAGTCCACTCTGAAGAAAAAGGGGTTACTAGTGGGGTACCGTAGTGTTCAGTACTGGGTTCAATCCTTTTTAATGTGTTTAGTGTTTATAAGTGACATTGCAGAGGGACTGGAAGGAAAAATATGCCTCTTTGCAGATGACACAAAGATCTGCAACAGGGTTGATACACAAGGAGGTGTGGAAAGGATGAGAAGGGACTTGGCAAGGTTGGAGGAATGGTCAGAAGTATGTCAACTTGGATTCAATGCAAAGAAGTGCAAAATAATGCACCTGGTAAACAAAAACCCAGGGGAAGATTACACAATGGGAGGGGAGGTAGTAACAACAACAAAAATGGAAAGGGACCTAGGGGTAATCATATCAGATGACCTCAAGGTTAGCAAGCAATGTGAGAAGGCAGTAGGGAGTGCTGGGGGATGCTGGGATGTATAAGGAGAGGCATCACTAGCAGAAAACAGGAATTTGTTATCCCTCTGTACAGACAGTTGGTGAGACCCAATCTGGAGTACTGAGTCCAGTTCTGGAGACCCCATCTCCACAAGAACTTAGACAGGATAGAGGCAGTCCAGATGAGGGCAACTAAAATGGTGCAGGGTCTGCAAGAGAAGCCATACGAGGAGAGACTAAAGGAGCTTAATATTTATACCCTTGAGGAAAGGGGGGGGCATGATAGAAACTTTTAAGTACCTCAGTGGAATCAACAAAGTCCAAGAGGGTAGTATCTTTCAGAAAAAGAGATGTGCAAGAACAAGGGGACATAATTTAAAGATAGAGGGGGGGCAGTTCAGGGGCAATGTGAGGAAGTATTTTTTCACAGAGGGGGTGGTGGACGCATGGAACAACCTTCCTGAGGAGGTTGTGGGGTCTAAAACTGTGGGAGAATTGAATACATGGGACAGACATAAGGCAATTCTTGTGGCGGGGTAAGAAGAAATAGCCTGTTGGTTTACTAGGATCTGCAGCTTATCCTGTAGGTAGGGAAATGGGCAGACTAGGTGGGCCAAGTGGTCCTTATCTGCCGTCAAAGTCTATGTTTCTATGTTTCTATGGTGAGGGCAGGTGAGGAGAAAAGTTCTGTTCCCGAAGGGAAGTGGCAACTGGTATGAGGTAGAAAAGTCATAGTATGAGCAGTGGATAGTAGACATGGCTCGCATCCCTTGTAACTAACCTTCACTGAATGCCACCAAGCAGAGTTAGGGACAGAGGATGTCAGGATGGAAGTAGGAGGTAGTGTTCATAATGGAATCCCATCGCCGGTACACAGGGGAAGCCTACCTTCACACAGCACCTCAGAAGGTGTGAGTTATGGACGGAGTCCAGAGTACTGCTGGTATGGGCTGGCAGAAGTGCAGAATGCTGTTCAAGAGGGAGAGAGAGAGAATAGGAGGAAACTGCAGTGTAAAGGCATGAATGAACATCACATAAAATGGCATGACAAACAAGGGACAGAAGGAAGGTGGGCACACAAACGTGAATGATATGTTGGAAGGAGGGGCAGGCTCGGTAGCAGAACTCTGCAGTGAGTGAACTGGGAAGGAGTACAGATATAATGGAACTGAGATCATGGATAGGAGGACCAGGGTTATACTTAGGAAGGAGCTGGAATCTATGGAACTTGAATGAGAGCCTGAGGCAGATCCAGTTACCAAGTGGAGAGAGAGGGAATCAAAGCCAGGTCAATTGGGTATCCAGGGCAATAGGCAGGGCAGAAACTTCTAGACCATTAATCCGCAGTATAGGATTGTGGCCAAACCCAGAGTCAAACGTAATATAAGGTAGAGAGAGGAACACCAGTATATCGACAGCCAGTTCAGTTTGAGTATTTTCTGACAATACTGAACCGAATATTGTAGGAGCTCAAAAACCAACAGTAGGAGTTGGGAGTTGAGGAACGAATGAGGAAAGGCACAGGGAGCAATGGACATGGGGAGGAAAATTGGTCCAAGAATGCATAACTATGGAGTAGCAGTATAGCAAGACAGGTGAAGCTGGGTTATGGTGATGGGCTGTAAAATAGGATGGCCAGCATGGACAATATGCATGCAGCTGTTCACTTTCTACACCCCTAGCATCTGGAAACAGGCTGATAACAACTTGGTATGATTGTACAGGTAGAGTTTTTGGTAAAGAAATAACTGAAGTAAAGAAATTGATTAATCCCATCCAACCAAGGAACAACAAAATACTTGGTGCCCGTGTCTGCATAACAGCCGTAGCCCAGTAACCACTCCTGATTATTGTGCTGTATTCAGGTTGCCATTGAATGAGTGAAGATCGTATTTGAGCGAGTAGGCTGGTGTGAACAGCTTTGTGCTGTGGTAAGTGACAGTAACATTCAGAGCATCAGATAGGCAAATTTGGCAGTAGAACGAACAGAGAAGGAATGCAGCTGTCACTCACCTCCATGTATCTCGGGTCTATGAAGCAGGGATAAGCGCCTGATGAGGAAGAGCAGTAAGATGCTGGTAGGGTGTGATAGGGAGCAGTGAACTCAAATGGCAAGTAAGCTAGAGCAGTTCAGATTCAGGTAGAAAGCCTCCACGTCACTGAGCATGGGAATGAAATCCCAAGGCCTGGTGAGGTTCGGCTGGCAGATGGAAATGCCAGGTGTATGAAAAAGGGGACGGGTTGGATACAGCATTGGAGATTTGAGGAGGTAGGAACTGAGACTGGGGATGGACAAGAAATGTGTGTGTTGCAAGCTGGTGTGGAAGGCGAGTCAGGCAGAAGAAATGTGAGAGCTTTGGATGCTCGTAAGCAACGGTGGGAAGAAGGAGTGAATGAAGCCCCCCAAAAAAACACTGAGGGGGAGAGCAGCAAGGCAAATATCAGAACAGAGGAGAGTGAAGGACAGGAGCGGGGAGGCAGAGGAGTCACTGAAAAAGCAATGAACAAAGGACAGAAGTGTGGATGCACAAACAGAGGGAAGGCAGAACAAGAGGGGAGGAGGAGATGCACGAAGGAAGAGTAACAAACCAAACAGCAGCAGCAGCAGGTCTGTACAAAAGGTACAGCCGCACAAGCCATGCAGAGAGGCCAGGGAACAAAAAGCACTCCCTAAGCATGGGAGGTGCATTAGTGGACGGCTTAAATAGAGGTTGTGGGAGGAGTTATTCCCCACATTGAACCTCGGGCCAAGCCCTCCCAAAGCTGTTAGTGAAAAATATCCATATGTGCAAAAGTGAAGTGCATGGTGCGACACTTGGATAGCTGGTTCTGATCGCTGTATGATTTTTGTAAAATAAAAATGTGTGATTGTCTGTCATGAGAAATCCTGTGCTCCTGGGATAACCCCCCCCCCCCAAGGTTTCAGCTACAAGATGTTAACCTGAAACTCAAGAGATAATTAAAGACTAGAAGAGACATAAATTAAGGATTTCCAGTTTATCTGGCTTAATTGTAGCTGCCAGCTGGCAGGATAGAGATCATAAACTTTTGTGCTGTTTAGAGGAAGAAACCAGGTTATGTCACTTTGGTTGTAAGTCATAAATGTTCTTTGATGTCTGTGAAGGGCAGGAAGACACACTAGATCAAAGGGGCATATGGGGAAATGAGTTATTGCTGATGTCACCTTATTTAATTTACCTTCTGAATGATAAGACATCCTGGTTATATGATTTTTAATAAACAGAGGAGGAGCTGGGTGACATCATGGAGAAGGCAGGTTCAAGATAGTTTTTTTTAATTATGCTGTGACTGACCTTTAGAGATGTACATGTTTGGACTCTGAAGAAGAAAGATTTACTCCAGCACTGTTAGAAGATATACATTAGACAGATAAGTCTAATTGTCTGGTGATAGGAATTTGCACTTTTTAAACCTTATTATTTAAAGTGATTGTATGCATTGTGATATATTGTTCTGTATTTACATTTTACATTTTTATCTATTTTAAAGTAAACCTCTATTTTAAGAGACTACTTGGTGTGCCTTTGAAATTCTTTCTTTGACAAGTGAAGCATATATGGTTAAAGTTGGCACTGTGCATGAGCTTAATGGTAATACCAAACTGGGAAAAGGTAAGAGTTTATCCAAGGTCTTTCACAGAGTTTTTAAGGGTTCATTTTGTACACCTGGTTAGGTGCCCATAGGCGAAAGATATCTGGCATCCCCCGAAGAGCAGAATTATCTGAGCCTGAACATTGGGTACGCTAGCAAGATGTTCACAGTTTGAATCCCTCCAGAACTTGAGACCAAAGGTTGATTCAGACCCACAAACAGACAGGAGGGTTACCCTGTTTCTGTTACCTGTTCACAAGACTGCACTTGGAGGTTGGTACTGCAGGAGCAGAGGGCATCACCTGCTGAACAGGTTTGTGACACATGGGCCCCCAATTGTGTGAAAGGGTTAGTGCTTGAATTAAATTCCTTGCATCCATCCCCCACCAAGTACCAGTGCTGTCATCTAGAAAGGCTGCCCTAATGAAAGCATTCCATCAGTCCAGGGGGGCGGGGTTTGTATCCTAAATTATACAGCTATACAATGTCAGATGCACTAAAGAAAACAAGTGGCAATTCAGTGATTAACTTGTTCTTTAGTGATGCATACCTGCTTTTCACACCTGCTTAGCAACATGCCACTGCCCTCTGTAACCTATCAAACTATTGATTTTTTTTTTTTACCAAATGCTGCATGTAGTTCTACAAGCATAATTGCTATATTTTAATGATGGGAACAGCTGAGTGTAATTTTTAGTGGGAATATTTCTTGATGGGGAAAAAGTGATAGGATGCAACATGAAATCATTTTTATATATAGAATACAGAAATATATTTTTTTACAATGCATTGTGTGGTGACCTGGCTGCCTCTAGAGAAACCATGTCCAGAGCTGTAGAGGGGATGCAAAACAATGAATGGTACTGGTACTGTGAGGGGGAAGGAGAGGTGAGTGTGGGCAGTTATTTGAACCCACGGTTTTGTTGTTTATACAATATATTTGAGGATCTTGGCAAACAATATTTTTTCATTGTTTTTAATTCCCTCATTCAAACCAAGTTCAACTCCATTTACTTTAATGTAAAAAAAAACACCCTTGAATAATGCAAGGCAACTTTTTCAATACACAGTAAGCAGTAAACAGGTTTCACCAGTGTGTGCAATTCATTCACTTTAACACTTCAGCAAATTCAAACTGATTTTTTTTTTCCAGTCTTGACTGATCTCACCTTAGTTTTCAGCATGCTTCAGGTGTGCTGGACTGCTATTTAAACTGCTATACATGTACTGCACATGCACTGTATATGATGATTTTCCTCTGTGTTTTGCACACTGTAAGTTGTGAATTATGAGCAGTTTGAACATATACAGAACGTGGACATAGGGTAATGACAGGGAAAGTGATAAGCCATTACTGGTCAGAAAGAATTTGAACTTAAATGTGATGAAGTTTTTATTTTCAATTCTACTATACCAGCATTACTGAGATCATATTACTGTTTTCCAAAAAGTAAGGGTTCATCATTAGTTTCACTATTATTACCCGAACTCCACATATAGTACAGTATACTGCATGTTCAAAGTATTCATAATTCATAGCATTCAGTGTGCAAAACACAAAGGAAAAATTATGATACACTGTACATGTATACAATGGGTGTATATGAACCATTTTGGTAAACTATGTTTTACAGATTGTTTCAGGAAGCTTTTTTTATATAGCAAAAAGAAACATAGTTTGTATAGACTTCTTATTCTAAGAGGGCATCAGTATAAAATAGGACATAAAATCATGGCAGGCCTAATATAGATGATTTTATGTTTCCCTTTTGCTAAAAAAAAAGGCTTCCTGAAACAAAAAAGTTTACCAAAGTGGCCTGACAGAATTCAAACTCTCATTTTTTTTACATTGCTTATGATTGTGCACAGCAGATTTGATTAAATAAATTCAGTTCCCTGGGATGTGCCTCCCAAAGCATTCCTACCATTTAAGTAGATCTCATGTATACCCACTTAATCAGTACTGTTTATGTAAATAAAACGTTGTTATAATAAAAAAAAAACATGTCAGCCTCTTTTTTTTTTTAATTTCTTTCTTTTAGTTCCCATTCGTGTATGTTTGTTTGCTTTTGTTCCTGAATAATATAAGAGCCATTAATATCCCCCACAACATTTTTGGTGTCCTCAAAACAGCTGTTTTGCAATTTTTGTCTTAGTTGTAACAACAGGGTGTCATGACATCTGTAATTAAATGACTGGCAAAGTCACAGAATATCTATCTCCACCCTACCCCCCTACCCCAAACACAGAAGCAAGGTGCGGCAGAAAGCAGAGTAGCACCACAGGCATCTTGCTGTCCCATCAACTGAAACAGCTGATTTTGAATGTTATGCATGAAATGATAAATAACATCTAAATCTGATAAACCTTTTCTTTGACTTTCAGATAGGGTGCATTTCAAGGAAATCCAGCAGCACTAAATAGTTCTGCAAATGTTTGCAAACATTTAATGCAACGAGCAGTATTTTTTCAAAGCAAGGTAAAAAGGAAAAAAAAATGCATAAATACATAAATAACAACACTGAGTGGTTGAAAAGCTGTACTGAGTTTAATGTGAAGATGTGTGGTTTATTAATTTGGGATCAAATCTAATTAGCTTACTACAACTCTTGATTGACAAAATAGACTCAGTATGAATATAACAACCTTCTTGATTTTTCTGGAAGTAACCTACTACTATTGTTCTCATTAACGCCTTTAAATTGAACAGCAACACATGTGGTAATTTTCCTATTTTTCTTTACCTTTTTACCAACTTTGACCATGTCTTCATTTCTTAGTTTCATAACTTGTGAAGCTGTTTTGAAAAATAAATGTAAATATTAAAGTATGATTTAATCTCAAAATAAAAAAAATACCCATAACAAATTAAAATAAACTTTTTGTATGAATTAGAAATGAATCTTTTAACTAGAGTCCAATATCTAATTACTTTAATTATACTCCAGTTCTAATAATAAAAAAGTGAGGGGGTAATTATGTTTCAGCAATGATAGCCACCCAGTTAAATATGTTTGTTTCTAGACAACCTTTATTTCTATTTAATTTTATGTAATTCTGGTTCCTGTAATTATGGCAGACCCCTCATTTTAAAAGGAGGAATCAGGAAGGAAACCAATACATTTTCTCTGCTCCTTGCTTAACTATGGTAGCAGTAAATCACAATGAAAACCTTCAAAACCATAATGAAAAAATACTAGGGCATTTAAATAGATGGTAAAGCAGGGGGAAATCAATTGACTGTACAGTATACAGTAAATACAAGACTGGGGAATGCACACTGCTACATACATCATAAAAAAAAAATATTTTTTCTTAAAGTGCTGTGTGTGAACCTATTAAAAAGGAACCCATGGTGTTCTACATAACCCAACTAATTAATGTGTTTGTTTCTAGACACACTTTATTTCTATTACATTTTTATGTAGTTCTGGTTCCTGTAATAATGGCAGGACCCCACCCCCATTTTAACAGGAGGAATCAGGAAAGAAACCAATACATTTTCTCCACTCCTTGCTTCCATGTGGAAGCAGTAAATCACAAAAAAATGTTCAAAACCATAATGCGAACAAAATACTTGGATGTTTGAATAGATGGTAAAGCAGGGGACATACAGGGATGGGGTGGGGGTGGGACTGGGAGGAAATATTTCAACAAAAGCTCTGATTGGCACAATGTTTTTTCCCCTGGTTTTGCATTAAAGACATCAAAAAAACAGTTCAGACAGGGCTGAATTATCAACATAGTCACAAGAAAAATAGTTGTTTCCCTATTTTAATTTGTAACTTGTTTGTTACATAATCATCAATTGGTGAAACTGTTTGGAGTCTGTGTATCTGCGGTATAGCGAGCGCTGTGGTCTAAGGTATCTGAAAATTTTTAAATAATAAAATAATTAATAAGCTCTGTGAATTAAGAGCTTTTGACTGCTTTGGCGATGGACTTCTAGTGTGATGGGATTCACCCCAGAATTCTCAAAAAAATAAGGGAAGAACTAGTAACACCACTGACTACCCTTTTTAATAAATCTTTGGAGGATGGTGTGCTACCTGAGGACTGGAGGAGGGCTGATGTGATTCCACTTCACAAAAGTGGGAGCAAGACAGAGGCAGGAAACTACAGACCTGTTAGTTTGACCTCAGTGGTAGGGAAAATGATGGAATCAATTCTGAAGGAAAGAATTGTTGAGTACCTAAAGGCCAGTGGGGCACAGGACCCAAGGCAGCATGGATTCACAGCAGGAAGGTCATGTCAGACAAATCTAATTGATTTATTTGACTGGGTGACCAAAAGTAGTAGACCAGGGAGGGGCTGTGGACATGGCCTACCTAGACTTTAGCAAAGCATTTGACACAGTCCCGCACAAAAGATGAATAAATAAATTATCCAGCCTGGGAGTGGGTCCCAGGGTGGTAGCCTGGGTAAAGCACTGGCTGGATAACAGGACACAGTGGGTAATAGTAAATGGAGTCCACAGTGAATAAAGGAGGGTTACTATTGGGGAACCACAGGGTTCAGTACTGGGGCTGGTCCTTTTTAATGTCTTTATAAGTGACATTGCAGAGGGACTGGAAGGGAAAATATGTCTCTTTGCAGATGACATGAAGATCTGCAACAGGGTTGATATGCAAGGTGGGGTGGAAAGGATGAAAAGGGACTTGGCAAGGTTGTAGGAATGGTCAAATGTATGGCAGCTTAGATTCAAAGCAAAGAAGTGCAAAGTAATGCACCTGGGAAACCCAGGGGAAGAGTACACAATGGGGGGTGAAATACTGACAACAACAAACATGGAAAGGGACCTGGGGGTAGTCATATAAGATTACCTAAAGGTGGGCCAGCATGTGAGAAGGCAGTAAGGAGGGCTGGGGGGGATACTGGGATGCATAGGGAGAGGCATCACCAGTAGAAAACAGGAAGCTGTTTGCTGTCTGTACAGAGAGTTGGTAAGACCACATCTGGAGTACTGTGCACAGCTCTGGAGACCCCATCTCCACAAAGACATAGACAAGGTGGAGGCTGTCCAGAGGAGGGCAACTAAAATGGTGCAGGGTCTGCACCAGAAGACATATGAAGAAAGATTAAAGGAGCTTAAGATGTATAGCCTCGAGGAAAGGAGGGAGAGGGGGGACATGATAGAAACTTTCAAATACCTCAAGGGAATTAACAAAGTCCAAGAGGGTAGCATCTTTCAGAAAATAAAGATATGCAAGAACAAGGGGGCACACTTTGAAGATAGAGGGAGGACGGCTCAGAGGTAAAGTGAGGAAGTATTTCTTCACAAAGAGGGTTGTAGATGCATGGAACAGTCTTCCTGAGGAGGTTGTAGAGTCAAAAACAGTGGGGGAATTCAAGAATGCATGGGATAGACATAAGGCAATTCTAGTGCGGAGTTAGGAGGAAGTAGGCTGTTGGTTAACTATGATCTGCAGCTTATCCATTAGGTAGGGAAATGGGCAGACTAGGTGGGCCAAGAGGTCCTTATCTGCCATCAAATTCTATGTTTCTATGTTTCTATGGTAGTAGGAGTACGGTGCTACTGTAGATAGGGGCACACGATTATTTAATTCTCTTTTCCTCATCCCTCCACTGACATTGTAACCTGCCATATGCTTGTTTTTTCCCCTAAAAAAAAAATGTTACGCTGCACCAACACAAAGGAGGATATAAACAGGCTGAGGTTTCCCAAGATAGAATAACCCTTCCCCACCTCACCCCACCAAAGTAAAATAAAACAATAACAAAATAAAAACAGGGTGCTCAAAAGCAAAGAGTGTAGTTCAATTTTTTTGTGTTGTTACTCTGCTGATTACATGGATGGAGACAGGCACACTGCATAAGCAGAGAAAAAAAGGGTATCCTGACCATTCATTCATATACTGTAACTTGAATCTCCCTTGCTACATGTATGCATTTAGTGGATCTAGATGAAGCCGAGTCCAGAGAGCAGTAGCTCAATCGTGTGAGAGCAGTGTACTGTACTTCTATCTGATTCTGAGTTTTGGCGGGCAGGTCACACGGTCAGAGTACCTTTCTTTTCCTTCTCTACTTGCCAATTACACAGTAAACCAGTCCTTCAGTGTCTACTTTTTCTTTTTTTCAGGATGTGCTGGGTGGGGGTGGACTAGACACCTGGGACATAAACAGCTGCACAGTATTTTGGGACAATATGATATTTGCCATGGTGTTGCAGATTATAACAACGTTGTTCTACAGTATGTGTATGATCACATTGATTTGCCTACTAGCATGAAGTTCATGAAAAATTGTGAATGAGATTTGGATGAGTTACAGTACATGAACATCCAAATACAATTAAGTCCAATAACTGCACAGTCACATGTTGTTTAATTTCATTAGATACCTTGATGGGTAACTCAATTCAAACTAATGTCACAAAAAGAAATCTTCTTCTTTTCACCTTTTTTTAAAAAAAATCCTGCCTATTGCTGAACTGTCAAAGAGGCATGCACAGAGCATCAGTGAGCCCTGTGTATAGGCCAATGGGAAACTTCAAAGATCACAGCAATCCCAAGTTCATTAGAACAACTCAAATTCTAAAGAAAAGTTTCACCTCTTACTGTATGTGTCTGTCACTAGTAATTCTAAGATGCTTTCTATAACTGTTGATAACCACAACTGGGCACCATTTTTTCCTCAGTCTCATTCAGCACAGTCATCACTGCCAGCAATAAAGAATGTGATTAAATAAATAAAAACAGAACAACAATTCTGGCAGTGGTGATTTTGTATTTAATTTCATGTAATTTAATTAATCAATGAAATGATAAGCTGTTAGGAGCAAAGTTACAAGGTTAGATCAATGTTTCCATTTCTTTATTTTTTTATTTATTATTTTTTAAGGATCCCCTTTCATGACCAAAATGTAAATGCTGCTCTTGCTTTTGCTGTAGTGATCTCTTTAGTATCATTTTTATTGATGGTGTTTTATTTCATTACAGACCTTAATGGGCAATTCAATTCAAACCAATGCCACAAAGAAGAAATATTTTTCTTTTCATCTTTTTTTTTATAGAAAATCCTGCCGATTTCCAAACTGTTAAAGAGGCATGCACAGTGTCAGTGAGACAACTACTGACACATTGCCCAACGAGAGAACAATTTTGGCAGCCCAGAATGACTTTAAACTGTTTGTCCTTAATTGTGGAGACTAAATATGGACAGACAGTCATCTCTGAATATCTGTCAGGAACACAGACATACTTGCCATTCACACAGACTGCACAGCCGCAACATAGTAGGTAACGTGCACCAGCAGCACTTGTGCCCATCTTACAGCCTTTCCATAATCTATTTTTTTTTATGTGTTGAGGTGCCAGCTCAAAGTCTGGGGCTGGTGGTTTAACTTCATTTGAGTACGGGAATCTGGGATGAACTGTTGCAGTCAGTTGCAAACTTTTAAATGAATAGGGTGCACATGTGTTCTCTCGACTTGACCAGATGTGTACACTAAGGGGGTGGGGGGGGTATAGTTCTCCCACTTTCACAGCACTTTAATCAATTTCAAGAGAAAGAAACACAGTCACATCCATAGAGAGGAGAGCCAACTAAGGAAGCACACATACAGTGGAGGTCATCAGTGACAGTTCGCAATCACCACTCTTTCACTATCAACATCAATGAAACAGGATGTCAGGGGCTCATTAACATATTAAACAGTGACACGTACCGGTGAATGAAGCATGGCATAAAAAAATGGAAACAATCGCACACTGCCATCCAGTGGCTTAAGTCGCAAAGTGCATTTAGACATCTAGGGCCGGATATTCAAACTGCGCTATTTTGTAGCCAAGCCCTTGCACTGCACAAAATAGTTTACAGGGTGTGTCCAGAGTGATATTCAAAGGAGTTAGCGCTTGAGCAACTCTTTGAATATCACCCTCACACACACTGTGGATGGCGCAGTGGAACTTGTGCCCCGCAAGTTGTCAGAGTGGAGATTCAACCGGATGTGTGCGCATACACCATTGCGCCATGCGCAAAATCGTCATAGTCAAAAGGTGACATGCAAATGGGGCCATAATTCATGCAAGGCACAGGGGGGACCATTTGCATCTGATTATGGCCCTATTTGCATGCCATTAGCATGCAGGTGCTCTGATCCCCGAGGACTTGCGCCTGGCACCCTGCCAGGCAGCAGCCGTCGGGGACCGACACCCCCTGCAGCCTGATCCAAGGTGAAACAGTGTAGAATCCCCCCCACCACCCCCCACTGGCCCGATCGTGGGCATAGTTTAATCCCCCCCACCAGCCCGATCGCGGGCAGCAATGTGGCTCCCCCCTCCAAGCGTATCCCTGGTGGTCCAGTGGACCGAAAAGCCCGATTGCGGGCAGTAGTTGTTTAATAAACCCCCCCTCCTCCCGCATTCATCCCTGGTGGTCCAGTGGACTGAAAAGCCCGATCGCGGGCAGTAGTTGTGTAATAAACCCCCCTCCCGAATTCATCCCTGGTGGTCCAGTGGCACATCCCGATCGCGGGATGTAAATGTTGAATAAACCTCTCGAACATAGCCCTGGTGGCTAGTGTCCCCCACCCCACCCACTCACAAGCCCCACCACTCCGCCTCCCCCAGCTGCGGCAGGCAGCATCCCACTGCTTGCCACCTCAGCAGCCTATCGACTGACTGCCTGTAGGGCTGCACCCCATTGGTGCAGAGCAAGAGCCATCGGCCGCAGCCTACATTATATAAGATAGTCCAGTTTTGTGAATGAATGAATGTATTCATTCACAAATCTGGACTGTCATGCGGGTATGGGCTGCATGCCCATTGGCTCTTGCTCTGCACCAATGGGCATGCAGGTCCTACCGCAGTCAGTCGGGCATGCGCGGGTGGCAGGCGGATGGGATGCTGCCGCCTACCGCTGTGGGGGAGCGGTGTGGGGCCGTGGGTGGGTGGGGTGGGTGGGGACATCAGCCACCAGGGCTATGTTGGGGTTGTTCAACATTTACATCCCATGATTGGGATGTGCCACTGGACCACCAGGGATGAATTCGGGAGGGGGTTTATTACACAACTACTGCCTGCGATCGGGCTTTTCGATCCACTGGACCACCAGGGATACATTCGGGGGGGAGCCACATTGCTGCCCACGATCGGGCTGGTGGGGGGGATTAAACTATGCCCGTGATCGGGCCAGTGGGGGTGGTGGTGCGGATTTACAGTTGTCTGCCCATGATCGGGCTGCAGGGGAGGGCACAGGGACTGGGTTGGGGGCCAGCCACAGGTGGCAGCTGCTGTGTTGTGCCCTGCAATGCAGCAGCTCACCTGTGGGTGGCCCTCGACTTAAGCCTTTTTTTTTTGGCTCAAAGTTGTGCAGGCATAGGTTGGGGGTTGCGCCTGCACAACTCTGCACAGCCCTGCTGAATATCGGGCTGTGCAGTTTATGCATGGTTCCTCCCCCTCCAGTTCAGCATGCATTCATTTGCATTGCGCTGTTGCTCAGCATGTTTTCTGTGGCACAACTGCCTCCTGCTGAATATCACAGAATGGAGCAAGTTCGAATTTGCGCAGGCGCAACTCTATTATGCATGGCGCAAGCCTTTTGAATATCTGGGCCCTAATGTACTGCTAGTTCACTGCAGATTGAACACTGTGTTGCTGCAGGCACCGAGCCACTGCTTCTATGCTGAGCATCTTGTCAAGTGTTATGCCGCAGTACCAAGAAAATGCTGAACGTCATGCTGGGGTACTGGAAAACTTTTTTTATAATGACCACTGTATTTATTAATATTTAAAACCCCAATTTACATGGGTGCAGGGTCTGCAAGAGAAGTCATACGAGAAGAGACTAAAGGAGCTTAATCTGTATACTCTTGAGGAAAGGAGGGACAGAGAGGACATGATTGAAACTTTTAAGCAGCTCAGTGGAATCAACAAGGTCCAAGAGGGTAGCACCTTTCAAAAAAAGAGATGTGCAAGAACAAAGGGACACAATTTGAAGATGGTGGGGGATGGCTCAGGGGCAATGTGAGGAAGTATTTTTTTTTCACAGAGAGGGTGGTGGATGCATGAAACCACCTTCCTGAGGAGGTTGTGGGGTTTAAAACCATGGGCGAATTCAAGAATGCATAGGAAAGACATAAGGCAATTCTTGTGAGGGGGTAGGAAGAAATAGGCTGTTGGTTAACTAGGATCTGCAGCTTATCCAGTAGGTAAGGAAATGGGCAGACTAGGTGGGCAAAGTGATCCTTATCTGCCATCAAAGCCTATGTTTTTATGTTTCTACATAAAATCAAGGACAGTTGGCAGAGAGAACTTAATTATACCATTTCAGGCTATCAGTGGGAATGGTTATTTATAGTTCTTGGAGAATTTTCATTAAGTAACAGATTAAATCAAATTCAATTTTACATATTTCATAAGATCTGTTACACACCATACCTCCTTAATAAATGTAATACAAATATATGAGATGAATGCAATAGGCATAGGCAGAAGACAGGAAATATTTTACATTATTGCCCTATATCCACAATTAGCAATATTCTGGACTAAAGTATTTGACACAATTAATACTATACTGGGAACAAGTTTGAAACTGGATCCAGAAAGCTGCCTTTTAGAAATATCATTCTCCCAGAGTCTTCCTACAACAGCAGCTAGTATAGAGGATAATGTATGATCCTCTACTGGTAACCAGTCCGTTAACCATCGAGAGGTTGCCATGGCGATTGTGTAAACCTCGAGATCGAAGCTCGAGAGGTTTACGTCCTTTTAGGCAACCCCAAGACGGTTAACAGTAACCAGCTGTCATAGAACGCACCATGCATTGTTTTTATAGTGTATGGTCCCAAGAAAAGGAAAATGGCTCCTTACTTTTGAAATGGAGTCACTGCGGCGGCGTTCAGTCCTTCCCTTACCGCTGTGAGCATCCATCGGTTCCCGAGTGTAAAAAAAGGCATGTACATGCGCAGACCAATCCCCATTGTTAACCTATCAATGTGACGTAGCATCGATAGGTTAACAACATTACTACATCACATTGATGGTATAACAACCTTAGCAAATGATGATTTCCTAAGGTTAACAGTGTTCTACCATACATTATAAGCCCCTAAATATAGCTCTATTAAATGCAAGAATGTGTATTGCTAGATAATGGAAAGAGCCTAATCCCCCTACCTGGGAGCTATGGAAATATTTATTGCTTGAATGTCTGTGACTTGTAAAGAATTATTATTTTTCAGCTAAGCATATTAAAAAATATTGTGAGATTTGGAAGCCTTTACAAAGGGCAATTAACAATACACTAATATGACATTTTGCCTGCAACATAAATAAGTAATTATCATGGGTATGTTGTTTGTCATCAATAACCTGATATTTATTGCTCTTATCCTTTTTGTATTGTTCACACTTATTCTGTCTAATCCTTAAATAAAAAATATATATATTATTCTATCTAATCCTCAAATTAAAAAAAATATATATATAAAGAAATCCTGGACAGGGGGGTGGGGCAGCCTTCACCTTGAAACCACCCACACAAAAGCTTTGGCTGATCACTAGGTTTGGGGGCTTCAATTGAATCGGCACAGCTTGGTCTGCCATGGGCCCACTTTGGATTTTTCCCTTGAAAGGGAGGGGAGGGTATTCCCTCCAGAAGAGCCTTTGGATCTTTCTCTTGTTCTTTCTTTCCCTTGACTTAAACGGATGTCCCTGTTCATCCATTCCGGATCAGTGTAGGGGGAAGACAGGGCACCATTATCAATAAAGTGTGAGGGCTTTTTCTACAGCCATACAGCCTAGCTTGCCCATCAACTATTTGGATGGGCACAGGTTGAGAAGTTTTCCTTTTAAACTGTTGATAATACGTATTTGGGGATTTACAGTGTTGGTATCACATCCAAGATTTTTCGAGACCTACTAAGAGTGCTGGCCATATGGGAGGGGGAAAAGAGAGGGGGGGTTGTTTGGCCATGCAGAGCAGTTGGGGAGCTAAACTGTGTTTTTTATGTACTGTATGTGTACATGTGTGTTTTTAATTTAGGCAGTTGAATGAGAGGCATTACAGAAACATTGGCAAGTTGGCAGATGGGGTTATTCCCCCAGACTGGACTGGTTCCAGTCACCCTGGTTGGAGGGAGCATCACATAACTACTCGTCAAGAAGGATGACACCATTTGATTCTTGGACACCTTACAAAAACAAACATTTGTCAAAACCAAATGTTAGCTTGCTGGCAGTGGCATTGGTAGTGCAGGAGTTAGAAAGATGCATAATAGGAATGGCAGTGAAGTATTGAACTAATGCCCGCCCCAGGCAGAGACTGAAAGGTGTTGGGGGTGTGCCTTTGGGTCATCGGTCATAATGCTGAAGCCATTCCACCTCACCCCACCCTGCAGGCAGCAACAGATGCCGTGGTGTGCCTTGGCATCTGCAGCCCTTATGGTCACCCTATTCCATAAAGAAATAAGCTGAGATGGGTGCAGTATAGGAGAATGGGGTGAATGTTAGGGCCAAAGACCCCGAGGCACACCTTGATGCCTGTCAGTGGCTGTAGGGTGGGGGTAGAATGCTGTGAGCATTACGACTGATAAACCCAAGTCACACTCTTGACACCTGGCAGTCTCTACAGGGTGGGAGTTACTGTTGGAAACAACACCCTAGGCATTTGTTGGTATTTTCACTCCAGATTTTCAAAATGGGCTTTTTGGTACCCCACCTCATGAACAGTGGCACTATTGTTTCATTACTCAATCCTGAAAGGTGATTTTGCACAGCAACTACACCATTTGGGAGTCACAGGTGAAGAAGCACATTTTGGGCAGGATGTGAAAAATTACAGCTGTACTATTCATGAGGAGGTGTGAAAAAATGGCAATGTTGAAAATCTGGAGTGAAAATATGAAAGATTTGCGAAGTTACGAGCTTGCGTAAAAACTGTGAAACGCATCCCCATAATGTGGTCATTTTTGGAATTTTTTCACCAAAATTTTAAAATTGGCTTTTTGGACCTCCCCTTATGAAGTGTGGCACTGTGATTTTGTTAATCAGTCACAAAAGTTGATTCACACAGCGACCGTGCAATTCTGTGCGACAGGTGCAAAAACACATTCCAGGCAGGAAGTGAAAAATGACAGCTGTACAGTTCATAAGGAGGTGTTAAGAAATTGCAATGTTGAAAATGTGGAGTGAAAATATTAATAATTGGTGAAGTTACGAGCGTGCGTAAAAAATGCGCAATGCATGCCCATAACACAGTCATTTTTAGGAATTTTTTCACCAAATTTTCAACATGGGCTTTTTGAGACCCCCACCTCATGAACAGTGGTGCTGTCATTTTGTTAATCTGTTCCAAAAGGTCATTCTGTGCAGTGACCACAAAATTACCTTTTGGGACTGAGAAACGAAATGACAGTGACATGTTCATGAGGTGGGTTCCCAAGAACCCCATGTTGAAAATCTGGGTTCAAAATTCTTAAAAATGGCTGAGATATCAACCTAAGTTTAAATCCCCCTTTGAGTCCCATTATACAGTACTTACCAAATTCCTTAGTTTGTAGTTTGGCTTTGAAGAGTTCAAACGTGTCCAAGTCCACAGAAGATCACTGCTCCTGACCTCTGCAGGGTAAGTATGGGTGAGGGAGTTGCAGGGATGTGGGTGCACAGAAGGAGGGTTGTGGTGGGGAGGGGGTACTGGGGAGATGACGCTATATGCTTTCCTTTTTTACAGCTTAGCAAACAAACAAACAAAAAAAGACTCCAGGGGACCATTTTCTTTATTTATAGGTTAAAAAAAAAATAAAACTTTGGGGCACACTGGGGTGGGCTCCAAGTGTGCCACATGAGTTTTGGGGGGACATGATGCCGACGGGGATTGGGCACCCCTGTTGGCAAGTTTGGGGGAAGGGGAAACATGATGCCGATGGGGATTTGACACCACCATTGGCAAAGAAATTGAGCTTGGGAGGCATCTGACACTAGAAATGGGCACCCTGGTGTTGGGAAAATAAAAAAAATATGTCTGGGCACACTGGAGTGGGCTCCCAGTATGCCATAATGTGGCTGGGGGGAATACATGACAACATGAGGATTGGGCACCCCCGATGTCAGCTTTGTGGGAGTGTGTGGCTGGTGGCAGTAGCCACCATTGTGGAAAGCCATGCCAGTGGCTGTTTTATTTATTGAAATGTTTCACCAGGAATGACACACCAAGCAAAGCAACTGCTCATAACTCTGGCCATGCACATTACTGTGCACTGTAATGCGCATGGCCAGAGTCTTGTCATCTGCCACTACAATGAGAAAACTGAATTTCACTGGAGTGACAGATTTCTTTCAAGGTTTTGGCTCTCTTTGAAGTTTGCTGTCATTGCCAGCATGCTCACTGATTGGCGGCTGAGGGACGCATCCACTAAAGTGTCCACTGCATTGGCCACAACACTGACACACCTCTGAAATGTGCTACTGCCACAAGATGTTGCTTGTGCACATGCAAGCCAACATAAAAATGGGTTTATATTGTATATAGCAAGGTTGGTAAATTTAATATAATGGTTGTTACACTGGCTAAGACACAAAGGGCACAGGTTTGAATATAGTTATCTTTAATTTTAAAGGCCTGGGCTCCATAATAAAAGGTGATAGGGTCCTTAACGAGTTGTCAGACCTAAAATGTGATGTTGGACATCTGCAGAAGACTCAGCTTTCTGAAGGGGAACATCTTAAGTTGCGTAGACAGTGGGTTGGGGATGCAATGTCTGCCACCAACAAGGGTAAAAATACTGAGAGTGTGACAATCTTACTCTGAAGGGGGTCTCCCAAGGATGTTAGTTGATAAATGGGTTGATAAGGAAGGAAAGATAGCCTACATGAAGCTGCAGACTAGCCCCCAGACTGTGTATATTATGAATGTTTATAGTTCCACTCCAACCACCTCAGCCTTTTTAGGCAGGTTTTTCAGAAGATTGCCTCCCACCCCGAAGGAATGTTGATACTGTGGGGAATTATAATTCACCAGAAAACTCAGATCTGGACTGGTCATCTGCTACTAAGCTGGCAATCAGGACAGCAGGGTGTAGTTTAAAAACCTAAGGGGGGAGTTTGGGCTTGTGGACCCCTAGAGGGAATTGTATTCCAGAACTTGCAAGTACTCCTTCTTTTCTCCCCTAATCAAAGTGACTCTAGAATAGATTGTTTTTGCATCCTAAAAATAATGATGCCACTTATCCATGGGGTTGAAATTCTGCCAATCACTCTTTCAAATCATTCCCCCATTACGATGCAAGTGAAGATGTGTGCAGAAGCCCAAGATCTGGTATGGAGATTAAACTTTAGTCTATTAAACTGTGAGTAGACGCTATGCTCAGCAGTGAGATGTGGGGAGTACTAATGGGGGGTCCATCATTTGGATGGTCAGGACCAGGAAATGCCCCGGGGTGAAATGGGAGCTGGAGAGAGGTAGGAGGTGTCTAGTTCCCATGCCCAGGATCCCACTGGATCGACTGGGCAAGTAGTCATTTGACCAGCTGCCTCACTTTGTCCACTTCAGGCAATGTTACATAATGCTAGGTCAATGAGGATCAAGATTGACATTATGGCAAATTTAATTTCTGGTTCCTCCATCAGCCTGGTTTGCATCCAGAGACCTTGTTGGAAGATGGTGCTGGCCCTGTGTTGGAGGTGGCTAGCCCAGTTGGATTCTCTAAGATTCACCACCCGAGGAGGGATCATCGGGATGACCATCTGTTTTAGATCCAGGATGAACTTCTTGGTGAAACCGGTGGGAG
Organism: Neoceratodus forsteri; assembly: GCA_016271365.2. Classification (NCBI taxonomy): domain Eukaryota; kingdom Metazoa; phylum Chordata; order Ceratodontiformes; family Ceratodontidae; genus Neoceratodus; species Neoceratodus forsteri. The sequence goes on along the minus strand of CM057455.1, from coordinate 916,161,167 downwards.
AAACCTTGTCATTTGAATGCATGTCCATGCATGGGGTTCTAGGTGTAGGATGCAGGATCCTCCTGGTATACAGGCATTTGGGGTACAGGGGCAGCTTCCAGCACAAAATCACAGACTTCATCACCAAGAGAGTGTTGGAGTTATCCAGATAGCTTATGCTGTGTGATTTCAATGCCTGGGTCAATGATGAACTCTCACATTTTGGGAAAAATTTCCTTCAGTTGATGGAATCACTGGGCCTCACACAAGTTGTTACTTCTGCAGCTCACCAACACATACTGTATATACCTTTGACTTGGTCTTCCTCCTCTGGCTCAATGTAAATAACCTTAAGATTGATCTGGTCAGCTGGTTTGATCATTACTTTGTGAAGTCCTTCTTCAGAGCCCCCCCACGTGGTCCTCCCCTGGTGGAGATGGTTAGGCACACCCTATAAAAGGGTTTGTCCTGAAGGACTACTGCTGGTGCTTAATGTCATGGAGATGTTGGTGGCTTGTGAGATGGGGTCAGAGAATGCAGTCTCAACTTATAACAGGGTGGTGACCAGGGCCTTCAATTCTGTAGCACCAATCCATGTACATACCTCAATCTCATGCTTAGGGTTCCCATGACTTGATTGGGAGCTTAGGGAGCTGAAGACCAAGAGTTGGAGGTTAGAGCACTGCTGGAAGAGGTCCCTGGCTGTGGAGGACAAACTTGATTTGAAAATACTTTATAATAAATATCAAAGGGCAATCTCCAATAAGAAGGCAGCATTCTTGTCCAGGGAGATTGCAGCTGGGAGAAATCAACCAGCTCAGCTCTTCTGTACTGCAGGCACGCTTTTACATCCTACCTGTCTTCAGTTAGGAGGATTGTTATCAACAGCAAGACGTGAAGAATTAGCTTGATTTTTCCAGATACAGTATCCTCTGTTTAGGCCTGGTCCTCCCTAGATGTGCTATAATGGCCTGGCACTGTCAGGCAGGGGCCTAATGGTTACACTCGGCAGTCGTGAGTGAAGTTTCATACAATCACAATGGAGATGTCTAGGAGGTGATTTTGGAGCCATGGACCAGTTTTTGTGAACACAACCCAGGCCCTAAACATCTACTAGTGAGCCAAGTGGTGTCTCTAGAGTCAGTGTTCACTGGGATAATCTGGTGCTCCTTATCGGATGATGTCCTTCCAGCAGCATTGAAGGATACATTGGTTCAACCCCTCCTAAAGAAACCAGCTTTGGACCTGTATGGTCTTGCAAATTATTACCCAGTCTCAAACCTGCCTTTTCTGTGCAAGGTTATTGAGAAGGCCATGGTGCGACAGTTCAAGGCACACCTCTCAGTCTATGACATTTATGAGCCCCCCCAATCTGGTTGCAGATCTGGGCATAACACTGAGATGGTATTAGTTAGAATTCATGATGACTTTCTCAGGGTGAGAGACAAGGGTGAGCAGTCAGTTCTCATTCTCCTTGCTGTCTCTTCAGCATTTGACCCTGAAGTCCATGGGTTGCTGTTGGGTCTACTTATGGAGCACATCAGACTCACCAGCACTGCCATCTGCTGGTTGTAGTCTTATCTCAGCACTAGGACACAGAGGGTGGTGATGGGTACTTTGTCATCATCCCCAATGTCTCTGTCCTGTGGCATGCCCCAAGGTTCTGTCTTCTCACCTATGCTGTTTGCAGTGTACATACAGCCTCTGGGAGGGATCATTTGACAGTACAAGATGGGTTTTCACTGCTATGCAGGTGATACCCAGCTGTATTTGTCTTTTGCACCAGGAACACTAGATGCTGTTGAGGTGCTAAATCAATGCCTAGCTGAAATCCAGATATGGATAAAAAATATAGTTGGCTATGGCTTAACCGAGATATGACTGAGGTGCTGGTGGTTAAGCAGGGTCGGAAAAGGGGTGTAGAGGTCATCTTGGATAAGCTAAGGCTTCGGCTTGGGCCATCCAGGTTGATGACATCTCTTACCGTGAAAAATCTGGAGGTCATTTTTAATAAATGGCTGACACTGGAGGCTCAGGTGGTGGCTATAATCAGAAATGGCTTTTACCTTCTGAGGAATATCACCCAGATTAAGCCCCTTATCCTTCCTGAAGACTTACTGACTCTGGTGCATGTGTTTGTGACATCCAGGTTTGACCACTGTAATGCACTCTACCTCGGGGTTAGTGGAGGTACCCTATGGCACCTGCAGCTAGTGCAGAACATAGGTGCCAGGTTACTGAATGGCCTTTTGAGGTCTAGACATGTGACCCTGGTACTGCGTAACCTGCACTGGCTGCCAGTAAAATGGCATCTTACTTTCAAGGTTGGTATTCTAACCTACAAAACATGGGTTGGGTCCTGTTTACCTGTTAGAGATCCTGCACCCTCTCCAGTTATCATGCCTCTTCTGCTGTTCCAAGGTGGGCCTCCTTTTGGTCCCAAGGACCTGGCTAAGATCTACTGGCAATCGGACTTTTGAAGTGGCCATCCCTCTTTTGTGCAATTCACTACCTAGGGACTGAGGAAGACCCCCTCTGCTGAGGCCTTTAAACAGGGATTAAAATCATTTTTATTAAAATAGGTTTTTGAGGAATGACATGCTGCCCTAACGATCCTCTGCTATTAGTATTTTTATATTTACACTGATATTTATGAGATTTTCATGTATTTTATTGTGTGTCCCTCTGTGTGGTGCCCTGAGCCAATTTGGAAGGGTGCCTTATAAATAAAGCTACTACTGCTACTAAATAATACAGTATTTTTCAATAAAGTTAAAGAAGAGATTTAGGTTTATCTGTGGTTAAATACAAGCAGGGATTTTGCACCCAGATTCATTTGGGATATGCTAAAGACTGTACTGAGAGGACACATAGCTTATGCCTCTTATAAAGATAAACAAAGAAAGGCAAAAACAGAGCAGCTGGTGGCCAAACTCACCAAATTAGAACATGAGCATAAAGCCTCAGGCTCTCAGGACCTGCTAAGACAAATAATGGAAGTATGGTCAGAACTTAATAAGTTGGCTCATGGTGAAGCCGAAGCTAGCTTAGGTATTTGAATCAAAAATAGTTTGAGTTTGGCAAGCAGGTAGTCGACTTCTAGCTTTTCACTTAAAAAAATGAGAGGCAGACATATAACCTGAAAAATAAAGAAAGCCCCAACATAATTCACTCTCTCCCTAGGGACATTGCAGCAGAATTTGAAAACTTTTACAAGCAGCTTTATAGTAGGAAATGGGAAGAAGGCGCTGATGGGGTAATAGCTGAGTTCCTGTAGAGTGCAAACCTCCTTCAGATATTGCTGGACCATCAAGATAGCCTCAACAAACCCAAAACAAAGGAGGATGTGGAGAAGGTCATCGGAGACCTCCCAAATAATAAGGCCCCATTCCCAGATGGGTTTGGTTCAGAATTTTACTAAATATTTCAGGAAGAATTATACCGCACACTGCCACACCAGAAAAACAAGAAGAAAAAAATAAAAACAACAAAACAAAAGCAGAATAGTGAAAAAAAAAAACAAGAAAAGGAGGGATAGGCAGTGGGGGTGGGGAGGACTGCTAGCTGCTACATCTCTTCTTTGGAGGATTATCATTCCACCATAAAACCCTCCTAAATTACGAAAAAAAGAGAGTTCCTTCTTGTGTGGACTCTGGGTTGGAGAACATACAGAAACTACAAACAAAAAAAAAAACATTATGAAAAAGTCAGGGCAAGCAGGGAGGGAGAGGTGGTGGTGGGGGGGGTGGCACTCTCATTAATGATAAAGAAATGTATAAATAGTACCAGAGAGAAAGACCAGGGGCAGGATTCACAAATCTTTCTGAAGGTGCAAAACCCTCCCTAAGTCCCTCAAACCTCCATACCTATGAAAAAAGGGGAATTTGCTCCGAGTGCTATTCACAAAAACCTCTGCAGCTGTGGAAAAAAATACACTATGGACTGTGGAAAAAAGTGCAGCTGTGGAAGTTCCTGAGGAGAAAAGGTAATTGATAAGTATAGCACAGCCCCTCAAAGGTTGTTCTCAGCCAGGTTTTTTTCAGCAGTTGCGGAAAAAATGTTACACTCATTGGAGTAAGGCGTAACATTCCCTCAGCAAATTGCAGTAGTACCCCAACAATTGAAATACAATTAAAGTGGAGGTTGGGCACAGGTAATAGCATCCCAGTGGATATATCAGTGGCTGAAGTTACAGCAACATTAGCACACATTGCCATTGAATAGCAACAAACAACAACCACCGACCCAGTGCAGTCCATGAAGGAGCCCCACAGACAGTGGTGCCTGAACAGCCTGCTGTGAGTGCTACTCCTGCGGGAACAGGAACACTCCAGGGAGGGAAGACCTGCAGTGACAGACAGCCACTGTGGTGTCATGGTATTGCTGATACCTGTGGTGCTGCAGTGGTCCCAGCTGAGGGACTGGTTGCTGGTCTCTCCTATGGGTGCTTTCAGCTTCATGCTGTGAAAGAAATGTTAAAGTCTGCTGCTCCAGCTAATTAGGTTCACTGTTGATGTGCCTCCTAAGCCATTTCTGCAGCTGAGGATCTGCACTTGCAGATTTTCAGTACTTGCTCAATTTCCACAGCTGCTGAATATCTGCAACTGCGGGGATTTTTGCGGAATTCTGCACCTGTGCAAGTTTTCTTTCAGAATATTGTGCAACTGTGTTTCCGCAGTGCTGAAGGTTTTTTTCCTGCAGCTGCAGGATTTTTGGCCTTCTTTGTGAATCCTTCCCCAGATTTTTTTGTTTGTTTATTCTGTATAGCATCTTCTCCAAAACTTCCCAGAGGACATATCTAACTCCTGGGCGGTGTACTTGACAATCACTGTGCCCAGTGTGTGGCTCTGTGGCATTTCAAATCCCACTATCCTACAAATATTTTGGGTGACAGGGAAGGGGACTAAGAGAAATCATTTAGTCATTATCTGTGACTCTTGCATGGTGTACTAGCCAACAATATTGTGTTCCCTTGGACTGCTCCTTGTCCAGTGTGCGTCTGTGTGGCATTTCAAGTCCCATAAATATTTTGAGTGACAGGGTAGGAGACTGAGACAAATCATTTATTCATCATCTTTGACTCCTGCGTGGAATACTTACCAACTGCCCTTTGCTCCCTTGGACTGCACTGTGCCCAGTATCTGCCTCTCTGTCATCTCAAATCCCACAAATATTTTGGTTGATGGGGGCGGAGGGGAGACTGAGACAAATTATTTATTCATTATCTGTGACTCCTACAAGGTGCAATGGCCAACTGTGCTGTGTTTCCTTGGACTGTTCTGTGCCCAGTGTGTGCCTGTCTGGCATCTCAAATCCCACAAATATTTTGACTGACACCGGAGGAGACTGAGGCATAGAGAATAATGGATAGGTAAGTGTGTGTTATGGATTTTTTTCACACATCTGAGGTGTGTGATGACCCATAAACCTCAAGAGAGCAGCTCAAGAGGTTTATGTGGTCATCACACACCGAAGGTGTGTGAAAAAAATCCATACCATCAAACTTACCTGTCCTTTATTTTTTATAATTGCTGGTGTGGAGGTTTAGACTGTATTTCTAGCAGCTTGAAAGAAAAAGACATGTTGCCTTTGTTTTTTGTTTTTTTTCACTGAGGACAGAGTAGCTGAGGTGGCAGAGCAGACAACCACCGTAAGTACCCGCTTTGTGTGTCTCGTGCTGGCACTGCTGCGCGTTGAGGTTCAGATACACTGTTTCTTTGGGGAATGTCGTATCAACCGGATTTTGGGTTATTATGAAGTGTCATATCAACTGGATTTCAGGTTATTATTGCTTTTGGAGCATAATAACCCGAAATCCAGTTGATATGCATTTTTAATAAAACAGTAATCTGGTTGATATTTATGGTCACCAGTAATTATAAACTATTTATTCATCATCTGTGACTCCTACGAGATGTAATAGCCAACTGTGCTGTGTTCCCTTGGATTACTCTGTGTCCAGTATGTGCCTGTCTGGCATCTTAAATCCCACAAATATTCTGGCTGATAGGGGAGGAGACTGAGACAAATCATTTATTCATTATCTGTGACTCCTGTGTGGCACACTAGCCAACTGTACTGCTGTGTTCCCTTGGAATGTACTGTGCCCAGTGTGTGCTTTTCTGGCATCTCAAATCCAAGAAATATTTTGGGTGAGAGGGGAGGGGAGACAAATCATTTTAGGTTCCATATTCAAAAAAGAAGGAGAATCAGTGTTAGGGCCATAGATATTACCAGCTCTATGATGCCGGTTTAACAACCCTTTTGTCAACTGGCATTTTTCTGACAGGAATCATGTCGACCACAAGTTGCAGTTTACATGATTCCAGTGTGTCTCCTGGTCGATTTTTTTTTTCCCCCAAATCGGGGGACTTTGCCCCCTGAACTCCCATGTGGGAGTCTTTTCCCCCTGCCCCCCACATCTTTAGGATTATTAACTCCAGTCGGAGTTGATTCGGGGCAGGGGTGCAGGACCGGGAGACAGTGTGCCCCTGTCTCAGGCACCCCAACACAGCAACCTGTCGGCAAAGTGTCAATTTTGCCAACAGGGCTGTAGTTTGCTGTGTTAGTGTCGCTGTACATGGGGCATACCAAGATTACCCACAATGAGTTCCACGTTGCCCACCAAAACATGTAAAAGGAGATAGTGACCCTCTGGGTCTACATAATCCTTAAGTATCTGTAGTGGGAGATGTTTACATACGGAAATAACTACCCCAGCCCAATGGGAACTATTTCTAGCCCCACAAGAAGAGCCCACCTACAATCTGCAGAAAAAATGAGCATTATGTGCCAGTATATGGGTCTCCTGCAAGAAGGTAAATCTGTTTAAAAAGTGGTGAGATGTTTGAGCACCAGGGTACATTTATTGGGGCAATTTCCTCCTTTCATGTTCCAAGAAATAATCTCCAAGCAGCAGCAGAAGGAGCAATGCTGGGAGGGTAGACTTGGTTCCTTAGCTTGGAACTATCTCTCCCAGCTCCTACACAGGGAGGACTTCAGCAGCTCATATCCTGAGCCACAAGCGCTACCTGCAGCCGGAGAATGCATGGTAGTAGCATGGCTCAGGAGAGCCTGAAACAGCAGCCAGCTTCCAATTTCTCCCTCCCACCCATCTCTCACTGCTGCAACCTACTGAATGCTCAGGGAGGAAGCTACAGATTGGTCTGTACAGGTTGGAGGTGGAGCATAAGGGAGGAGAAGATTCAGGATGTTTGGAATGCGGAGGGCTAAAGTCAGAAAAGAAAAACAGGGCAGTGACAAGTCCATTGATGAACTTATTGAAGGACTAAAGGGGCCAAAAATATTTGTGGTTAAGTACACTATTGCATGTCAGTATAAGAATATATCTTGTGATGAAGAGGACTCAAGTAATGTATCGTAGGGACTATTAATGTGAAGTGGAATCTAAAATACTGCATTTGTAGACACTGTTGTTGGTGGGGTATTCAGAGAAAACTGCAGTGGAATTGGGGTATTTAGAGGACAACTGCATTTTGTAAAGTACTGTAAATGTGGGACAGCTAGAAAGTAATTGCTTTTAACCTTTTTTTTTTTTTACAAAGGGATAAGGCATTTGGAAAGAAATTGCATTCAATCTTTTTTACAAGGGGGTGAGGTATCGGAGAACTGGTGGAACATGGGCAGAACTGGAAAAGGAGGAAAGGAGGAGACATGGGGGTGGGATGGGCATCCTTCATCGGAAAGGGTGGTGGGACACTGGTGGGTGACTTAAGAGATGGGAAGGGTGTTAGGCTGCAACAACTGCAGAGTACCAATCTTTATTAGAATTGCATGGAGAGTGGGGGGATGTTTGGTGTAATCAAATATTGCAGCTTAAGAGTGAGATCAGATGTCTAGAGGAGGAGATAAGGAGGGGTAGGTGGGCTGCAGTGAATACAAATCAACAGCTGGAGTATGTAGGTGGAACTGAGGAGGGAGGATGAATCAAACTGATAGGGGGAGGAGCGGGAAAAGGGTGGCAGATGTGGTACTGGGACAGGGGGACCCAGGTAAAAGGGCAAATGAACTCAGAAAAGGGGAAGAATGGAGGAAAAGGAGGAAGGGACAATAGCGGACATACAGTCAGTAACGGGGGTGGGTAGCAATAGAAAAGTGGAAGTAAGTGGTAGTGAAGGGTCCTCGAAAAATCATTTTACAGTACTGGAAGGAATGGGGGATGTGATAGGGGATGTGCTCGGTGGAGGAATTGAAGATAGACTGGAGGAGGAAGAAGTGGTGGGAGGGACAAGGGGTGGGGAGATGGGATGGGGTAAATCGGGGAAGGTGTAGAGAGGAGGTGTATGACATGGGAGAGGTAGGGGTGCATCATGGGGAGGAGGCAGGTGGAGCACTGTGGAGAGGGGAGGCAGAGTCAGTGAATAAAGGGAGGAGGAAGGGAAGAGAGGGGTTAGGAACTGGGGCTGTTACAGCAGGGGTGTAAGGGGGAACAACCATGCTGGAGGAAGAGGAGGTGTCAGGAGGAAGGGGTTGGGATGATGGGAGGCCAGGGAGTGCAGCACATGGAAAAGAGGGTTGAGTCATAGTGCTGGGAGACTCAATACTAAAAGGGGTCAGATGGGGAAGCAAGAGAGAGAGGCATAGTCACATTTAGGTGGAGGCCATGCCAGGAATGACAGCAGCAAGGGTGGGTCAATACATTCTGAAGTGTGTTACAAGTGGTAGGGAGAAGCTTCATATAATTCTGCATTTGGGAACAAATGACCTGGTGGAAAATATGGTAGATGAAGATCAGAGGAGCTCTGTGGAGCTGGGATTAATATGTGAGGAAGCAGGAAGATCAGTAGCTTTCTCAGAAGTACTTCCAGTGTCCAAGGTGACCTTTGCAAGGAAACGGAGGATAAAGGAATTTAATAAATGGCTAAAAACCTGGTGTTAGTCCAAAGGGTATGGGCTGCTGTGGGAGTGGGGAGGGTCCCCCAGAGGACAGTTATCTCTACGTGAAGGGTAGGCTTCACTTATTTGAGGAGGGCAGGAAGGTATTGAAACAGAAGTTGGGAGATTGCATAGCAAAAGAAGGAAATTTAAACTAGGAGCATGGGGGGTGGCAAGTGGGCAGGTGGCATGTAGAATCCACAGGAATGGAAACCAGAAAAGTTTACCCACCATACCAGAAGCAAGGGACAAAGGGAGAGTACTAGAGGAAATGCTAGCAAGGGAGAGCAGGAAGGGAGAGGGGGGAAGGAAATGGGGTGAAAGGTGGTCACCTTGAATGCTAGGAGTCTGGGGAACAAAATATCAGAGTTACATGTTCTCATGGCAGAAGGGGAGGTGGACATGGCAGCCTTCACCAAAACATGGGCCACACATTATCATGACTGGGACCTGGTAGTACCAGAGTATAAGATATTTCACAGAGATAGGGTAAATGGGAAAGGGGAGGGTGCTGTATGTGAGAGAAGGACTGAAGTATGTTCGAGAAGAGGGGAAGGAGGGCAGTATGGAGTCATTATGGATGCAAATTCAAGACTCCAAGAATAGGACTGTCAGGATGGGAGTAGCATACAGGCCACCCTCTCAGTCAGAGGAGTTAGACAGGGAACTAGTGGGACAGATCAGAAGACCCTTTGGGAAGGATAGCATGGTGACTGTGGGGACTTTAACCTGCCGGGAGTGGATTGGAGTACCCCAGAAACCACAAATAGCATGTAGCAGGTACTTCTGGATGCCTTCCAGGATAGCTTCCTGCTGCAAATGGTCAGTGAGCCAACCAGGTTGGGGAACACTCTGGACCTTGTGCTGGCTAATGGGGAGTTTGTATGGGAGCAGGGGGTGGAAGAACCAATAGTGGGGAGTGACCACCACTCAGTGTGGTTCACACTGAATATGAGTAAGGAGGGAGTAGAAAAAGGTACAAGGGTTTTAGACTTCAGGAGGGCCAACTTTGGGAGGATAGGGGAAGTAGTAATTGGGTGTCTGGCCAGAATCCATCCTAATATGGACACAAACCAGAGGTGGGAGGTCTTAAAATTGGGGATTGAGGAGGCAACCAAAACATGCTACAGGGTTCAGAGTGAGAGGGCTAGGGCCAACAAACCTAGCTGGGTGAGTAGGGGGAAGTCATGGAAAAATTAAGGAAGAAAACAGCTGCCTTTAGGAGGTTCAAATAAACAGGGCGGGGGAGGACAGACAGGTTTACATGAAGGAATCAAAGGAGGTGACAAAGGCAGTAAGGGCAGCCAAGGTGTCCAAGAAGCTCAGGCTGGTGCACAACACTAAGGAGGAGGAGAAGGACTTGTTCAGGTATAGCAGGGAGAAAAGGAGTTGTAAGGACCAAATAGTAAGGATTAAGAGAGATGGGGTTGGGTGGAAACAGGGGCAGGCAGAAGCGTTTAATGAATACTTCTGCTCAGTATTTACTAAGGAGAAAGGAGGGACGATATCTGGGTGGGGTAGGACAGGCAAGGGGGGAGGAGGTGACAGACAGAGGAATCACAGAGGGCAGAGGGCAGAGTACTGGAGGGCACTGAGGGTGGAGAAGGTGCCAGGGCCAGATGGCATCCACTCCAGGGTGCTAAAGAAGCTGGCAGAAGTACTGGTGGGGCCCTTGACAGACCTGTTCAGTGCCTCCTTGGAATCAAGCAGCGTCCCTCAGGACTAGAGGATGGCTCACATGGCACCCCTCCATAAGAGCAGCCCCAAGGATGAACCAGGGAACTACAGATCGTTAAGCCTCACATCCATCATGGGTAAGCTGATGGAGACAATCCTGAAGGAGAGACTGGTGTCCCTTCTGGAGTCCAGTGGGCTGTATGATGGTAGACAGCACGGGCTTGTCACAGGCAGATCCTGTCAGACCAATCTGGTGGATTACTATGACTGGGTAACTAGACAGTTGGACAAGGGTCATACAGTGGATATTCTGTACCTGGACTTCAGTAAGGCATTCAACTCAGTGCTGCATGGGAGGCTAGGAAGTAAATTAGAAGGCACAGCGGCAGGGGTGAAGATGGTGGGATGAGTAGTGAACTAGCTGAAAGGAAGACAGCAGTGGGTGGTGGTGGGAGGGAAGCTCTCATCTCTGAGGACGGTGACAAGTGAAGTACAGCAGGGCTCGTTGCTGTTTGGAATATTCGTAGTAGACATCTCAATGGGCATCAAGAGCAAGAGCAGTCTGTTTGCAGATGACACCAAGATGGGAGTTGTGGTGGATGACCTAGGAGGGTGGCAGGAGTTGCAAGATGATCTGTCAAAATTGGAGACCTGGTAGGACACTTGGCAGCTGGGGTTCAATGCCAAAAAGTGCAAGGTGCTGCATTTTAGTGCAAAAACCCCAGGGAGGAGCTACCAGTTGGGGGGATTCAGCTAGCCACGACAGAGAAGGAGAAGGATCTGGGGGTGATCATTACAGGCTCAATGAACAACTCAGTGCAGTGTAGGAAGGCAGCTGCAAAGACAAACAAGATGCTGGAGTGTATTGCCAGGGGTATATCTTCAAGGAGAAGGGAAGTGATCCTGCTGTTGTATAGGTTGCTGGTTAGGCCACACCTGGAGTACAGTGTGCAGTACTGGTGCCTGTACCTGAAGAGGGACATTGAGTTACTGGACAGGGTGCAGCACAGGACAACAAAGATGATCCAAGGGCTAGGGGACATACCCTACGAGAGCAGGCTGAGGGAATTGAACATGTACTCACTGGAGGACAGGAGGGACAGGAGAGATATGATTGAAACCTTCAAGTACTTGAAAGGTATAAACATAACAGGCACAGAGGGGCTTTTCAAGTTAAGGGGGGGAGGGACACTAGAGGCCATGACCTGAAATTGGAGGTGGGGGAAGGTTATGGAGGGAAATGAGAAGACACTTTTTCACAGAGAGAGTGGTGTCTGGGTAGAACGCATTGCCTGCGAAAGTGGTATCCTGTAGAACAGTTGGCTGCTTCAAAAGGGGATGGGACAGGGTAAGGGGGACGGTCATGGGAGAGGGGTCAGCTGCAGAATAGGGGTAGCTAGCTACACAATCGAGCAGACTCAATAGACCATTAGGCCTTTATCTGCTGGCAAATTTTTATGTGCATATGTTCGTAAATGGGATACTGCCATAATAAAAGGTTAAATAGCAACAGAAAACACTGAAGCCAAACTAGAAGATAATTAAAAAAATAGTAAACAAGTTCCATGTCCCCAACAAATACCCACCAAACCATTTCCATGGAGTTGCCCCTGCCATACTCCCTTCACCCTTCACCCAGATACCCACAATGCTCATATGAAAGAGATGAAAGAACACCAACTAAAAAATCCCCATCCACTAGTGTCCACAAAGATTGACAGTAAGGAACCACATTAACTGTAAATACAAAAAATAATTCCCCTGTGAACTCCATCCTAATACAGGAGGAGAAGGTAGGAAACACACCCTACATGGGGTAAAAAACATCCCCATATACATTCAGGCTAATGTTTCAGATGACATGTCAGCAGCCCTTGTCCATGACCCCCAGGTAACAATCAAAGAGAGTAAGGTAAGGACCTATTACAGCTGAAAGAAAAGGAAAAAAAAGGCCTCATAACAAGAGTCCAAATATGTGAAAGTCACCCTGCACCCCTACAAAGAGGTCGATTTTGTGCTCCCTTGGTGAAACCTTCATCACAAAGAAATTGAAAATGTCCAGCTCTGCCATGAACATATAAACTGTTCTCTGTAGCATTTCACTTGTGCATTATAGGTATAGATAATTCCAGAATAAAAAGGATTCAGTTCAACAGTGGCAGCATTAAACTGGAATAGTAATAAAATCCAGCTTTTTAATATAAAGCAATATGATGGGCCAGGCTAACCTCTGATGAGAAATAGTTTCATTTATACTCTGCTGAAAGACAATAAAATGAAAAATCCCTGAGGTCAAGAACACTATTGTTTGTGTTCAAAATGGTCCATCAAGGGTTAAAACCAGGCACAAATAATCTGTAGCTACTGCAAAGTAATAGCCAAACTGAAACAGTCCAGGATGACTCCAAGGATCAAAAGAAAATAAGTCTCTTATGAACATCGCTCTGCATCCTCAAAACAGGATAGTTTCCGTGATCCCTCGACGAGATGAAGGTACAGAAAAGAAAATGGTAACTTCACTTGTCAAATTATTAAGACACACCATAATACAATGTTGAAAATCACTCCCATATCTAAGCCAGTTGCTGAAGTGGTGAATTGGTGAACTGAAACTCCATTTTGGTGCCTTAGAAAAATGCTGAGCTCCAGGATAAGACTAGTTAAGTGGCCGAGTATACTGGAATAAATGTCTGCCAGCAAAAAGGATGTGGGGAAAAAAAAGTAAAGCCCTTAAATTTTAAATATCTCAGACAGTCCCATCACAGAAGTTCTGCAGCAAATGAAGCTAATGGAGGGCATGAGATTAAATTTGCAGATGAGATGCAAGCAAACTATGTACAGCCAGGTAGGAAGTTTGAAAGATCACGAGATGGCTTACCAACCAGTAGATACTTAAAGAATGTCCCTCCAATTTCCCGAGGTAATCTGGTGTTTAGGGGTGGTGAAGGAGAGCTGGAGAAAGTATGAAACCAACTCCACCCGAACTTGCTTCGCTGATGCAAACTACAGTGCAGGCAGACGTGGTTATTTATTTTATTTTTACTTATTAGAAGATTCAGAATTACAGTCCTTTGAGTCAAAGCCTCATTTTCAAAGACTCCACGTCCAGGAGAAACAAACAAAAGTGATAATAACAACAAGCAGATTATTAGCATTATATGACAATAATATAGAGAAGCGGCCTATACAAATTGTTAGCTAAGCTGTTCCCTGAAACATAGGGACCAGTTATTGTCAGAGGTAACGGGGCAGTTGAAGCATAAATGACTTTCGCAAGCATATCAATAGTTAGGCAAGTTACATGTTACAACTTATATACAATTATATACAGTTCATATACAGTTACACAGAAATTAGCTGCTACACTGGCAGCTTCTTGAGGACAGAATATGCTCTTTGAGGGTTAGCTTGAAGGGTCCGATTTTGGGGAGGAGGTAACAGTCCGTGAGAGTTCATTGTACCATAACGGGGCTTGGTAGGAGAAGGATCTTTGAGCTAGGGAGGTCCTGGCTCTTGTTGGGGCCCGCACCTGTTTGTAGGCACTGCGGGTGTTCACGTTGGTATGCGATGAGACGAGAGAGGCATATACCCCCAAGGTGGTAAGACCCGGGTGGATTTTTTTGGCAAGGAGGCACAATTGATATAGTATCCTTTCATCCAATGTGAAGACATTTGTTAAGGTTTATAGGGTACAGGTATGGGTGAACTTGTCTGCCCCAGAGAGGAGCCTGCAAGATTTGTTTAATGCCAGTCAGATTTTGTTGAGGGTTGTGTGGTCAGTGGCTGAATAGATGGTGAGGCCATAGTCTACGAGTGAGAGGACTGATGAGGTGACAGCTAGGTTCAGTGCTTCTGGGGGTAAGCAGTCTCTGTGGCAATAGATTATGCCTATGCGGGCATTTATGGCCAAGGATAGGTTATCGATGTGAGAGTGGAAGGAGAGGCTGCGGTTGAAGGTAACATCCAGATATTTATAAGTAGGTACCTGTTCCAGATGGAGGAGGGAGTGGGACAGGATTTTTAGTAGAGCATCACTGGTCTTGCTCTGCCGATGGGCAAAGTGCAAGTTTTTTTTGGTTTTTTTTTTACATTAACCACGAGCCTTCGATCGATGAACCAGTTTTCAATCTGGTTGTAGGCAAGTTGGAGGGAGGTTTGTAGGCTGGTGATGTCCAGGTGAAAGGCGAAAAGAACCGCATCATCAGCGTAGAGCAGTAGGTTACTGTGGCAAGAATTGAGTAAGGTGTTTAGATAGATGCTGAATAGAAAAGGGCCCAAAATGGAGCCCTGGGGAACCCCAGAGTGGACAGGTAGGGTGGTAGAGAGGGTGTTGTCTATCTTGACAGATTGGTATCTAGGAGAGAGTAACTGGTGAACCAGGAAATGGGGCCTTGTGACAGACTGGTGTGGCGGGAGTGTATTTAGGAGCAGGTGGTGGGAGACCATGTCAAAGGCCTTTGACAGGTCGATGAAGACAGCTCTGACAGGGTGTTTTTATCCAGGGCAGTGTGTATAAAGTTTGAGAACTACATGAGGGCAGTAGTTGTACTGTGCCCAATCTAAATCCATGTTGCTCCTTGCATACCAGGTTGTGTGCCAGCAGGTATTCAGTGAGCTGGGTGGCTATAATTTTTTCTAGGGCTTTTGATAATGGGGGAGGATGGAAATGGGCCGGTAGTTATTGGGGGAGGTGTTATCACCACTTTTCAAAATTGGGGTGATGGGGGCCATATTCCAGGAAGCTGGGAACTGCCCCAGACATAGGGAGTGGTTAAGAAGGTCAGTCAGGGGGGAGAGGACAGTATCTAGAACCAAATGCAGAATTGTCATATCAAATGAATTTTTACAGTAGCAGGAGTCACTGAGCATGTTTGCAAGATATGTTCTTGCCTCACTCATAGTGATGACCCTGAGGTGGAAAGGGGGATGCTGAGCATAGGGCTCAGCGATAGTGGGAGTTGGGTCGAAGAAGTTGTTGGGTAGAAATGTGCTCAGGTCAGAGAAAGTAGATTTAAGACAGTCTGCGATGGCCTTTGGGTCAGTGATGGGAACATTGTTAATGAGGGGGTGGGTTTTACCATTGAGTTCTTTAATGTTGTCTCAAAACAACCGAGCATTCCCCCAGGATGAGGTAAAGATAGTTTTATAGTAGTCCGATTTGGTTTGCCATATAGTCCATGTGTACTTATTATGTGCCACCCTGTAGATCTGTCTATCCGACTGCAAGCCAGAGGTGTTGGCTTTGTGCCAGAGATCATCTCTGTGTTTCAGTTGTTGCAACAGTGCAAGCGTGACCCAGGGGGCATTACATTTTTTGGATTGCACTTTTGAGAGGGGGGCATAGATATTGCAGGCACTGTTAAAAGAATGGGTGAAATATCAAGGGCTTCATCTATGGTAGAGGCCTGAGATATAGGGGACCAATCCCAAAGTGACAGGTATTTCTTTACCTTAGCGAGTCCTCGTGGTCGGGGTCTGCATCGAGCTGTATTTTTGGTTTGAGTTTTTTTCTGCTGACATGACCAGTGAAAAAGGATGGGGGAATTATCACTTAGTGAGTCAGGAAGAACTTTAATGTTCGAGATTCTGTGGGGACGATTGGTAAGTAACAGGTCAAGCAGGGTGCTTGAGCCATTAGCTGGATTCACCCTGGTTGGTTGGCTTATCAGCTAAGTCAAGTCCATGGCAGTAAAAGTGTCCTTGATGTGGGAGGCTGACCTGGCAAGCCAGTTCACATTAAAGTCCCCCACTATGATGTGTTCTGTTTTGGGGGGAGAAGCTGGAGATACAGTCAGCAATGGCTTGAGCAGCAAGAGCTTGGTTTCGAGGGGGAACATATGCAACAGTAATGGCTGCAGGGGCTCTGGAGGTGTCTGGGGTTAGTTTAATTGATGGGGCTTGGGCCCCATGGTCTAGAGGAGGTACCGTAAGGGCTTAGCATAGTATGGAGTCCTGGATGTAGATGGCACACCCCCACCTCATTTGCCCGCTGTATCAGACCTGTGTAGGGAGAGGAGTAGGAAGGTGACAAAGGATTCAGGGAATTTTTTTAGAGAGCCTGGTTTCAGAGAGGGCCAGAACATCTGGCTTATATTACGAGATCCAGCATTGAAGTGACACAGTCTTCTTGGGCAGGCTACGGATGTTCATGGCAGCTATTTTGAACCCATGGTGTGAGAAACTTGGGTCGCAGTGGATGAGGTCCGGGTTGGGCTGAACATTTCCAGACATTAGTAATAGTAGGGCCAAAACTCTGAGGAGAGCAAGAGATTGTTGTCTCTTTTTTGCTCATGAGGGCTGCTGCCTTATGACTGTGTGGATGGTACATGGAATGGTCATGGTGAGGAGGGTAGGAAATGATAGGAATGCAAGATGGCAAGGTGGGTGGTGATGATGCATAACAGTAGGGAGATATGCAGGGGGAAGGGGGGATGGATGCGGAGCAGTGGCATTGTTGGTGATAGGAGAGGGTCAGTTGAGGGGGTGGGGGTGTGAGGTGACAGACCTTGGGGGAAGGGCTGGAGGGCCTGATGAGAAGAAGAATTATTGCAATCATCAGGAGCCTGGGGAGACTGCATGAGTATGGGAGTCCGATTAGAGCCAAGATGGAGGTAGTGGCCCAGGGTTGATATAAGTAGGGTGCATTGTCGGTCATCATTGTGGAGGTCTCTGTGTCACAGCAGTAGGGTGTTGGACTTTAATACAGAAGGTGCCAGTTTCAAATCTCAAGGGGAGGAACACTGCATGGAGACCTTGTAGAACCTGAGAAGAGGGCACGTACTGTCACCCAGACAGTGGATGGAAGGGGTCAAAATGAGGGGTGCAATAGCGACTCCTAGAGGTGACTAGTGGAAGGAAAAATATAGGAGGCAGGGTGTGGGAATAAGGTAGCAGAGGCAAGGGGCTGATGAGTGAAAGACGGGCAGTGCTTTGAGGGGGGTTAGGGTAGTGAGGATAGAAAAGTAGACTAGGGTGACCAGTGGAGAGGACAGGAGTTCAAGAGAGTCTGACAGGTATAGAGAGGGAAATTAGATATAGATAGGATAGGGGCAGGGAGGATAGAAAATCCCCCTAGTGGCTGAGACTTATAACCTGCAAATGGGAAAACAGGGTGTCATGTGACCAGGGGAGGTTCTGAAGTTGAGGGATGCCCTTGGGTGGCAGGATGGCTGGGGTGGGCGGGGCAGTCAACGCGGAGCATTGACGGACTAGCACCCCACTGTAAGACACTCTCCAGGAGGTGGCTGCTATTACCTTTACGGCTCCGTTGGTCCTCGCTGCACCCCGGGAGTAAGCTTTTTGTGGAGGCTTGTGTAGTTACAAACAGTCTAGCTAGGTATTGGGTATAAAACGTGACTCTAGCATGAAACAAAGTTTGTTTGGTGTCCCGGTAGGCTGTCTGGTGCTCCTGCAACAAATGGGTGACATCCCCGAAGATTAGGATGGAGTGACCCTGCCACTTAAGAGGACGAGCAGCTCTGGCTTTCTTGAAGACATACAGTTTGTCTTCAAAATTCAAGCACTTGGCAATGATTGCTCTTGGCCTCATTTCATGCAGAGTTTGGGGACACAAGGAGTGGTGTGCCCACTCCAGTATGTAGTCCAAGCCTGAGGGGGTCGGCACCATCCTTCAAAAGGCCCTGTACAAAGCACAGCATATCAGTCCACTCCAGTTTTTCTGGGACCAAAACAATTACCAAATTGTTGCACCGGCTTCTAGCGTCTAGATCATCAGTTTTTAATTCCAATTTGATGACTCTCTTGGGCAACTCCTATAGCTCCCGTCACTTCTTAGTTTGTGAGACCTCAAGGGAACTAATACATGTCTCGGCATCACCAGTCTATGGTTGAATGTTTCCTGGGTTGATTTCAGCAACTGAAGGTCATCCACCACTTTGGTCAGAGTAATTTCAATACCCACCATGTTAGCAAGCAACATGATTAGCTTGTCGGGTTCTGCGTCGGGTTTAGAGGAGTCCAGGGTGGGCCACTTCTGAGGTGGCTTAGGCCGCACTGTTGGAGCTGACACAGTTTGAGGTAAGCTGACATTGTCCGAGTTTGCTGTAGTTTCCATATCAAGTGACAATTGCAACAAGTCCTCCATTATTGCAATTGCAGGAAAAGTACCAAAACTAATTAAAATGTGGCAGCGTGCCAATAGAAATAAGCAAAATTGTTCCTGAGAGTATGGAGCTGGGCAGGTCATGTCTGCTCACTCCAACGATATCACGTGACCCTCCAGGGTAGACATATTAAGGTTACCACACAACTGGGGGACACGCTGCACTAGGTGCGACATGTGCATGGGTGTGTGGTGTACACTGTGCAGCTGGTGGTCTGTGTATGCATCCTGACACACTGGACTATGCAAAGACCCCTGAGGCTGTGCCATGAACATTCCTCTGCTATCATGGTTCCACCATGCCACAGCAACAGGAATTCTGTCGACGGCCGTTAAAGTGACAGCACAGTGCTGACAGCTGGCATTGTGCCATCTGGGACACAAGTGTTTTTCTGTGGGGGGCTTCAACCTCACACTATAGATTTCCAACTCTGAGTCAGAGTTGTTTCAGGAAGGGGGTGAACAACACAGAGACAGCTGTGTCGGTAACACAGCAGACCAGTACAGTGAACAGACGATTCTGTCTCTGTACTGTTCTTCACTGTGTTACCATCACTGTAGCAACAGTGTATGTGCTATCACAAGATTTAAATGTAACTGTCACATGGACATGTCCAAGTCGCATGCACAGACCACAATGGCCTGTGTGGGGCCCACATGGCCCCAACACATATACATCTAAGGGGAAGTGTGCACAGGCCCCAGTGCAGCCCACATGTAGAAGGAATGGGACACAAATTCTGACCCATGGTCTATGTAATGAGCCTGCATGCAGTTTGCAGTGGAGCCCTACAGGGAATGTCTGTTCAACACGGATATGGGATACACAACCGCATTGGACGTGCCAAGTGGCACAGGTCAGGACTGACCAGTGCACTAGAAGAATGATAGTACACATGGTCCACCATGGTGGATAACAGGGTGTGGCAGGCCATGATGTACAGGGTGGATGCACCCCTATGTGTGACAGCGGAGTACAAACACATGCAGTGTGCTAGTAGACACAGTGGGTGATGTGACACTCAGACAGCTGATTCTGATTAGTCCATGATTTTTGTAATATAAAAAATGTGTTATTGTGTGTCTCTCATGCTACATGCTGAGTCAGCCTGTGGAATGACACCCCCCTTCCCAGGTTTTAGCTACAATGTGTTACCTGGAAGGCCAAGAGATAATTACATGTTAGCAGAGGTTTAAAATTTAGGCTCTCCTGTTTATGTGAATAATTGCAGCTTGCCAACTGCCAAGATAGGTCATGGACTTTTATGATGTTCAGAGGAAACACAATTAATATTCACATGGTGATACAAAGCATGTTGCACCTCCTTGAGATCTGGCAGAGAGACATAACAAGTCCGTTGATGTCCTGAAAAGAGGAAGCTGCTCATAAGATCAAAGAAAGTCACATGAGAAAATGAGTTGTGCTGAGGTCACATAATTTAATACTTTGATAAGACATCCTGTTTTGCATAGATATATTTTTTTATATTCTGACAGGGAGGAGCTAGGTGACCTCACGCAAAGAGATTGGCAAAGCCAGTTTTTAAACAGTATTCTGTTTTCCATTTACACAAATGTTTGGACTCTGAAAGCTATAACATGCTAGTAGCACTGTTAGAGATACATTAGATAGATCAAGTCTAAGTGCCTGGTGGTAGGAAATTGCGCTTTTAAAATCTTGTTTTTGTTTTTTTAAGTGATTGTATGTTTTGGTGATATATGGTTCTGTATTTACATTTTACATTTTTTTATCTATTTTGAAGTAAACCTCTACTTTAGAGACTACTTGGTGTGCCTTTGAAATTCTTTTTCTTGACAAGGGAAGCATACATGGTTAAGACTGACACTGTACAAAGCTTACTGGTTTTAACAAACTGGGAAATGGTAAGAATTTATTCTGAGGTCTTTAATAGAGTTTTAAGGGTTCATTTTGTATGCCTGGTTAGGTGCCTGTAGGCAAAAGATATCTGCCCCTCCGAAGAGCAGAATTATCTAAGCCTGTACATGGGGTACGCTAACAAGAGATTCACAGTTAGAATCCCTCCAAGATTTGAGACCAAAGGTTGATTCAAACCCACAAAACAGACAGGAGGGTTACCATGTTTCTGTTAACTGTTCACAAGACTGCACTAGGAGGTTGGCACTGTGGGAGCAGAGGGTCTGACCTGCTGAGTGGGTTTGTGACAGATTGGTTGGCAGCGGTGTGATAATTTTGGTATTACAAGCTTTTATTGTTCAGTGTGTCACCTTGAGACCGTCAGCTAACTTGCAAAGAAAGAAAAAGGCAATGATTTATTTTTAAAAAAGGAGACAAACTATATCACTTGGCATACAGTCAAGTTCCTACCCATTTAATTTTTTTTTTCTAAAGTGCAAGTCAGAGTAGCCATAGTTAGGGAAGAAGATGGCTTCCAACTACAGCAGGCACACTGTAGACTACTTAAAACAGTTGTGCAGGGAGAGAGGAGTCCCGTTCGAGGTGAAAGCCAGCAAACAGAACCTCATGGATGCCCTGATAGTAGCAGATACCCAGAGCATTGAGTCACCGACAGTGACTGAAAAGGACCAAACCTTGAGTGTGGCAGGGCTAGTGACCAGTGCAGTGTCCAGATCTGATGAGGAGGGCAACAGGGCCACTGTCAGCGAAGGGCCACAGCAACAGGGGAAGGTCACCAGTATCCTGGATCCAGAAGTACTCAGGCTGCAAATTGAGTTGCGCAGAATGGAGCTGAAGTTCCAGATGGAGAGGGACCATGAATAGCAGGAGGCGGACCGTGAGGCAGAACAAGAAGAGAGAGATGCAGACCATGGGGAGCATGAGCACCAGAGGCAACACAAACTGGAGAAGCTATGACTCCAACCAGCGGCACCAGAGCAAGTAAGTGGCTTGGGTTTAACTAGGACTACAGGACTAGGTTACAAATTGAATTCCAAATTGATAGTCAAATTTAAAGAGGGAAGGACATGGATGGCTTTTTAAATTCTTTTGAAAAAGTTTGTATTCAGGCTAAAATTTCTAGAGAGTCCTGGAGCTTCCAGCTATCTGAATTACTCACCGGGAAAGCTCGGGATGCATTGGGTCAAAGGGACAATGAGGACAGTGATGATTACAGTAAACTTAAAGCTGCACTGTTAATGAAATTTGAATTAACTGCTGAATCATACAGAGCTAAATTCTGTAAGCTCAGGAGAAGCCCTAACATGAGCTACGAGGAGCTAGCCATGAAACAATGTCAGTTTTTAAAATGTTGGTGGGAAGGAATTGGAGCAAACTTTTGTTAGAACAGTTTTTCTGGGCATGCCCAGCAGAGCTGAAAACCTGGCTGGATGACCGAGATCCCAAAACAATGCAAGAGGCTGCTGAATTCTCGGACCGCTATGCCAAGAGCAGATCTGATCTGAGAGCAAATGGGGCGGGTGTGGCAGTGCAGAAAGGGAAAAGCACTCCTTCAGGGCAGCTAAAACCCTCACTGCCTCCACCAAAACCAGTTAACCCCAGGTTTCAGAGAAAAGATTTCTCTGAAGAGAAGTGAATGTTGGTTAGGTAAAGAAACTGGGCATATTCCCAGACAGTGTCCCACAAGATGGTGCAATGATATGCAGAATGGTACTAGAAAAGAAGTGGGTTGTTTGTGTGTCCCTGGAAGCATGCCTGTGAACATGAGGGAACACATGCACCCAGTCATGATGAATGGTGTAGAGATGCAAGGGTTAAGAAACACAGGGGCATCCCTGACATTGGTAAAAGGGTATCTGGTACAACCTGGTCAGCTTACACCCAATAAATACATTGCTGTACAAGGGTTCAGTGGGGAAGAGAAAACATTGCCACTGGCCAGTGTTCTCCTGGACTGGGGGGAAACTGGGGGAACTGTGCAACAGGTGGCAGTAGCCAAAACATTAGCAGTGGATGTGATCCTGGGCAACAATCTCAAACAGGGGATGGTATGTGCAGTTACCCATAGCCAAGCAACAAGGGAAAATTGTAGTTCCCTGAACCCCACAGAAGCCATTGTGGAAACCACTGAGAGGTTGGTTCCCCAGCCTGTGTCTCCAGATGGGGAGACTAATGAAAAGGGGGTAGAAATTTCCCCGGTAGCAAGTAACCACACAGCTACAGAGGGTTCCTCCGAAGAGGAAGGGGTGACCTATTGTCAGAGAGTTGGGATTGACAGTGATCCTGAGTGCCCTGATGCTAGTGCTAGGGACCCTAGTTTAGCAACTGAAGGGGACCTGTCCCATGCCTTGGGAATGTGTGAGGGGTTTGCAGCTGCTCAGAGAAGTGACCCTAGTCTAGATAAGCTGAGGGCTTGGGCAGACTTGGACGGCACACAGGGAGGTGACAGCAGACATAAGGTTTATTGGGAAAATGGACTTATGTATACTCAGGCTGTACAGATAGAGGGAGGGGTGCTAGACAGGCAGCTTGTCATTCCCCAGCGGTATCGTGAGCAGTTGCTCAAGACTGCACATGATATTCCCTTGTCTGGTCATCTGGGAATCACGCGCACTACGCAGCGGTTGTCCCAGAATTTCTACTGGCTAAACTTCACCCTGCAGGTGAAGGAGTATTGCCGGTCATGTCACCAGTGCCAAGAAATAGGGAAGGCGGGCAAGAAAACCCAAGCTGCCCTGATTCCATTGCCCACGGTGGAGGAGCCATTCCAGAGGGTGGGAATGGATATTGTCGGGCCTTTAAATACCCCCAGCTCCTCATGGAAGAGATTCATCCTGACTGTGGTGGATTATGCCACCCGGTACCCAGAGGCAGTTGCCCTATCCTCTCTGAGAACAGACAAAGTGGCAGATGCCTTACTTTGGATTTTCTCCTGTGTTGGGTTTCTGCAGGAGGTTATCACCAATCAAGGGGGTTCCTTCATGTCGGACCTGATGAAATATTTATGGGAGAAGTGTGGGATGGTGCAGAGATGCACAACACCATATCACTCACAAGCCAATGGGCTTGTGGAAAGATTCATTGGTACCCTGAAGTCAATGCTCCGGGCATTTGCTGAACAGCATGGGAGGGACTGGGAGAAGTACCTTCCCCACCTGTTGTTTGCATACAGGGAGGTGCCCCAAGAGTCAACAGGATTTTCCCAGTTTGAACTTTTGTATGGACGCCGGGTACAGGGGCCCCTAGACTTGATCTGGGAGGACTGGGAGGGCAAGCATGCCATGCAGGGAACTCCCATAGTGGATTATGTCCTTAGGTTTAGGGAAAGGCTGAAGGAGCTTATGGGGACAGCCTAGAGCAACATAGCAGCTGCCCAACAGAAACAAAAAGTGTGGTACAACCGCAGAGTCAGAGCTCGCTTATACATGGTGGGTCAGGAAGTCATGGTCCTTATTTCAGTCAGGAAAGACAAGCTGCAGGCTGAGCGGGCAGGACTGTACGAAGTGGTTAGGAAGGTAAATGACGTGAACTATGTTATAGAGTTACCTGACAGAAGACAGACAAAAAGGATGTACCACGTCAACATGATGAAGCCATATGCAAATAGGGCTGACATGGTGTTTGCAGTGTGTAGTCTTGGGAAGGGGACAGACGAGGAGGACCCCCTTCTGGACTTGCTGGAGGAAAGTAAGCTGGAGTCCTTTGTGGAGGCAGTTAAATTGTCTCCCCAGCTGACCCTGGACCAGAACCAGAAAGTAACGGAGGTTTTAGCAGACTTTGCCCCATTGTTTAGCCCCAAGCCTGGCTTAACCCCCTTAGTGCTGCACGATGTGGAGACAGGGACACTGATGCCCATATGGCGAACAGCACATCGGGTGTCAGAGGCTGTCCAAAAGGACATAATGAGGGAAGTGAAGGAGATGCTGGATTTAGGGGTAATCTAGAGATCCCACAGCACCTGGGCCTCACTCGTAGTCCTTGTGCCCAAGCCAGATGGCTCTGCTCGTTTCTGTGTGGACTATCATAGACTGAATGCAGTCACAAAGTCAGATGCCCACCCGATACCCCAGATGGACAAACTCCTCGACAAGTTGGGAGGGGCGACCTACCTTACGACCATTGACCTGACAAAGGGGTATTGGCAGGTAGAGTTGACAGACAGAGCTAGGGAGAGGTTGGCCTTCATCACTCTGATAGGCTTATTTGAATTTAAAGTAATGCCTTTCAGAATGAAGAACGCCCCGGCCACTTTCCAAAGGTTGGTGAACCAGGTGTTAAAAGGTGCCGAGGAGTATGCCATAGCATACCTGATGACATTGCCATCTTTAGTGCCAGCTGGGAGGAACACCAATCCCACCTGAGGGAAGTGCTGGGCAGGATATGGACGGCCTGGCTCACTGTCAAACCGAGAAGTATCAGGTGGCCATGGGAGAAGTGACATACCTCGGGCATGTGGTAGGCTGGGGACAGCTCTGTCCTAACCAAATAAAAATAGAGGTAATCCAGGCATGGGCCAGACCAGAAACACAGAAGCAGGTCATGAGTTTTCTAGGGACAGCAGGGTACTACAGGAAATGCGTACCCAATTACAGTGCCCTGGCTGCTCCCCTATCTGACCTGACAAAGAAAAGGATGCCCAAGAAAATTACCAGGGGCCCAGCCTGTGAGGAAGCCTTTTCCAAACTAAAAGGAGGCACTGTGCAGTGCTCCTGTTTTGGCAAGTCCTAATTTTAGCAAACCCTTTATAGTTCAGACTGACTCCTCAGATGTGGGTATTGGGGCAGTACTGAGTCAGACATCCAGCCAAGGGAGAGATCACCCAGTAGTGTACCTGAATACAAAGTTACTTCCCAGGGAGCAGGCATACTCTACTGTGGAAAAAGAGTGTCTTGCCATAGTGTGGGCACTAAAGAAATTAGAGTACAGCCATAGTTGTATGGGCTGCATTTTGTGGTACAGACTGACCACAACTTCCTGGTTTGGCTGATGCAGATGGGGAAAAATAATGGTAGATTGCTAAGATGGAGTCTTGCTTTGCAAGGGTATGATATGACAATTCTACATTGGGCTGGAGCCAAAAATCAAAACTCTGATGGGCTGTCTCATGTGTACGAGGAGTGAACTGATTTGGGAAGCTCATCCCATGCAGGGGATAGAGCCCCAAAATTCAGTCTAGGTGGGGAGGAATTGTGACACTCAGACAGCTGGTTCTGATTAATCTATGATTTTTGTAATATAAAAAATTATTATTGAGTGTCTCTCATGATACATGCTGAATCAGCCTGTGGAATGACACCCCCCTTCCCAGGTTTTAGCTACAATGTGTTACCTGGACAGCCAAGAGATAATTACAGGTTAGAAGAGACTTAAAATTTAGGATCTCCTGTTTATGTGACTAATTGCAGCTTGCCAACTGCCAAGATAGGTCATAAACTTTTATGACGTTCAGAGGAAACACAGTTAATATTCACATGGTGATACAAAGCATGTTGCACCTCCTTGAGATCTGGCAGAGAGACATAAAAAGACCTTTGATGTCCTGAAAAGGGGAATCTGCTCATAAGATCAAAGAAAGTCATATGAGAAAATGAGCTGTGATGAGGTCACAGAATTTAATACTTTGATAAGACATCCTGTTTTGCATAGATATATTGTTTTATATTCTGACAGGGAGGAGCTAGGTGACCTCATGCAAAGAGGTTGGCAAAGCCAGTTTTTAAATGGTATTCTGTTTTCCATTGACACAAATGTTTGGACACTGAAAGTTACAACATGCTAGCAGCACTATAAGAGATACATTAGATAGATCAAGTCTAATTGTCTGGTGGTAGGAAATTGCACTTTTAAAATCTTTTTTTTTTTAAGTGATTGTATATTTTTGTGATATATGGTTCTGTATTTACATTTTACATTTTTTTTATCTATTTTGAAGTAAACCTCTACTTTAAAGACTACTTGGTGCGCCTTTGAAATTCTTTTTCTTGACAAGGGAAGCATACATGGTTAAAGCTGACACTGTACAATGCTTACTGGTTTTACCAAACTGGGAAAAGGTAAGACTTTATTCTGAGGTCTTTAATAGAGTTTTAAGAGTTCATTTTGTATGACTGGTTAGGTGCCCATTAGCAAAAGAGATCTGTCCCCCCAGTGAGCAGAATTATCTGAGCCTGTACATTGGGTACGCTAACAAGAGGTTCACAGTTTGAATCCCTCCAAGACTTGAGACCAAAGGTTGATTCGAACCCACAAAACAGACAGGAGGGTTACCTTGTTTCTGTTAACTGTTCACAAGACTGCGCTTGGAGGTTGGCATTGTGGGAGCAGAGGGCCTGACCTGCTGAGTGGGTTTGTGACAGGTGACATATGGTGTCTTTGCAGAACATAATGGGCATGGCACTGTCAAACACACATGCATACTCACGTGAGGGTCCTTATGGTGACACCCTAGCTGGGGCGTGCTGGCTCTCCCCCTTGCATTCTTGCCTGTTCACAGCTGCAGGCATCTCTATGGGTCCGTCTTCTGGCCTCTCTGTCTGCATTGTGAACATAATGACAAAGCCACAATCAGAACCATGCAGTACCACACATGTCCCCCCACAGAACACCCATACACAATGCAGCATTGTGGACATCTGCTGTACACACATGGGCAAATGTATGAACCTCCAACTGTGGACGGCATGCAGTGTATACCGCAGAGGCACGATATAAGGCCATACACTGCCTCCCCAATTCAAACAGAATACAAATATAGTACAGTGAATGGTGAAGGTAAATGCTGTAAGCGGGTGTACCATGTAATGCATGCAACACCCTACACCAGTCTTCAGACTGCATGCCATGCATGTATAATACCTAGCCGATGTCCTATGGCCCATGGCCCATGAGGATTGTTAACATAGCTGTCAGCCAGACCAGGGAGCACCATTATTGTGTGGTACAGGAAACCAATGCACAGGATACAGACCTGTCCCAGTAGGCATTCCCGAGCATCCTGCAAAGGAGACCCATGTCAGCATAGTGACATTCACATGTGCATCCCACATCGGACTGTGTGGCACATATGTACATGGCCATGTGCCACCAATTGTAGGCCACAGCAGCTGGACAACACTGTCCAGGGATACTGTCATGGCCCTGTTCCCACAGGGACATATAGAGCCAACCATTGGCATGCTGTGGACAGACACAGTCCTGCATTGGTGTGGCAGGAGGGTGTCCCATATGCCCTATCTCACCTGATGGCCACCATGTCCATGACAGGCACCTACATGTGTATAGCTATACATGTCTACCATGACATGTCAGGGCAGGACACAGCATAGCGGTCCATTGCCTGTCACCACTGTGACACCTGACCTGCAGCACATCCTATGAGATAGATTCATGGATGCATTTCAATGCCACTATGATGGTTCTAGGAATGGGTGCAGGCCACACAGTGGACACCTGTTGGACACATACATCATCTGTGAACCTGCATACCCCAGTGCTCTGTCATGGCAAAAAACACATGGTATCATGGGGATGTACAACAGGCACCCACCCGACACACTGCTCTGCCACACTGCATGCCATCATACCCCGGCATGCATGGCCACATGGTGGACAGGTGCTGCACAGGGACATGTGGTGTTCAGTAGGGGGACTGTCATACACAGGCATGCCAGGACATGCCATATCCATGTACCATGCCCTGTAGTGTGGCCTTTGGCTCATGGACACACATGCATGGACACATACGGACATCAATGGCATGGGGATGGCATGTAACATCATATTACACATTGGCCATGCCATACATCACCATGACCACACATTGTGCCATGTCCATGGGTAACACAGGTGCAATGACAAGGTCCTTTGTCCTATATACCATCACCCATTGTGCGCCCTGAATCTGATGGCACCATTCCCTGACTGGATGACTGTCTTCAGGTACTGCACAAAATTCTGTCAGCCTCTGTTGGCAGATGATGCCCTCAGTAGAACAGACATGGGCATGTGCCACTGTACTCATGCACCATATAGTGGGTGGGACATGTCCATGCCGCCGTCCACAACAGACAGTTATGTGGCATAGTGTTCTGCATCTGTTGTCAGATACAGATAACATGCCACCATTCACAATGGTCAGTGTCAGGCACAAACACACCCCTGACATATAATGACAACCAAAATGTCACACATTCATATGGTGTACATACCTGGATATGGCACTGCGTTCTGCTCCACCATGGCATGGAGGCAGTCGAGACATGACCTGTCCCTCCTGCTCAGGTTGCCGAACTGGTGGCGGCACTGTTCCACTGTGCGAGGGATGACAGTACACCTGCTGAGGCCACTGGAAATGTCAACCCATGCTGCAGACTTGGCCCTGTCCAGCATCTCCTGGCTGAACAACTGGCTCTTCCTGGGGACCACCAGGTTCACAAGATTTGCCAGCTCCATCTCCTCCCACCTCCTGGCTTGCTGGCAGGGTGCCATCCTAAATGTTGCATGTGCCATTTTTGTACTGCAGCCACTGGGCTGTAACTCTGGCCATGTTCTGGCAGGCCTCTCTCCCATGTACGTAGCATTATGGGGCATACATGGTTAGTGGTGTGCTGCTAGTGTTTGTGCCATGACATTGTGCAATAGGGTTTAACAGGCACAATACTGAACATGCGCAATAGCATCTTGCCACACGGCAAACCAAGGTCATGCTCCATGCTGCCACAAATGCACTGCAGCTGTGTGAGGCCGTCTTGTGAAGGGCACTCACTGCCACAACCCCAGCTATCCATACTGCGCACTGCAAGGCCCATGCGCGTCTGACACCTGTTGCGCATAACCGACATTCATTTGCATCTGCACGACACAACACTGCTGTCATCACTGACTTCTGCCTTGCATGTTTTGCATGGTGCAGTTACATATGGTGTCTGTCATGCTGATGCCTGTGTATATGCACCATGATGTTCAACAGAGCAAACGGAAATGCTTAATAATAAATCAATTACGTGGGTCACATCTTTGTAGTATTTAGCCAGGATATGCAAATAGCATCATTGCATACTCTGTGCCGAATCCGCACATTTGCATCTCAGTACTGGAATGTATTCAGTTCATATGCATGCACATTACCATAAAAGCAGGCCTGCAGCACCACTCTGCACAGGTGGCAGAGGTACTGCAGCCTTGAAGGTAGGATTACTGTCATGGTTCTGTGTATCTGTACTTGTTCTGTGCAGGGTGCTTTTTTTACATGCTAATGTCATTGCAGCTGGGCCTGTCTCTATCTGTTTGTTCCACAAGAACCAGTATGGCGCTGTTGATGTAGATGTTGATAATGAAGAGACCATCTCCCTGTTAGCTGAGGCAATCCTCACTGCACTGGATGTACTAGCCTCAGACACCGATGATGATGATGCCACCAATACTGACAGTGTCATCCCCAACAGTGCCCCCCCATGTGGCCCGGACTGATTTCTCACACACTGCACATGCCACCAGAAGCCATCCAGGGCCTGCCCCTGCACAGTAGGTGGGCCATCACTTGCAGTCACAGTCACAATGCAGGTAGAGGGCATCAAGTTGTGGCCTGCAGAAGTGCAGCCAGTGGGCACTGTTGCCCAAGGTAGCACACCACCACAATGACATTTCGACAGCGAACACCACCACAGTGATAAATCTTGCCAGGTCATGATTGGTCACTGTGGTGATCTGCTGTCAACCAATGCAGTGATTCCCGGTGTTGCACCCCCACCCCGAACCAACTCCGACTTGGAGTTTGTTATTTAGAGATGGGGTGATGCAGGGACTTCTTCCCGATGGGAACACTGCTGACAGTCAGCATTGTTCCCATTGATGTTGGGGGTTTCTACGATGATGTTCTTGTTGTTTTGACGTGGAACCATTGCCCAGCAGTGGGAAACAGGTGACCAGCTACAACCTGACCAGCTGCATGTTCAGGCAGCCCCAGCATACATTGTTGATGCATGTTCCACACCAACACATCCCCTGCAGCCACCCATGAGACAGCCACATGCTGTGGCAGTCACACGCCAGGCCTCCCGTCCATATCGGCAGCCTCCCCAGCACAATAACACATTGCCTTGGACAATGAGCTGTTGGAACACACAACGCTACTGGGGCCTCCGTGGAGAGCCAGGAGGTGCTCCATAATGCTCTTCAGGGGTTGCAAGTGCAGATTAGCTTCCACGAGGAGCAGGTTACTCTCTGCCATATGAAGCTCATAGGGACTATTCACCTGTTATGCGCTGCCATTGCTGCAGGCTTCTCCGGTGTTGCGATGGCTATACAGGAGGGCACTGCAACACTGACTGCAAGTGGATACCATACCACATGCTGCACAGCTTGCAGCAACCCTAGCACCCCCAAACAACACAGAGCATCTGCATTTCCCCTAACACCCCATTTCCTGCCCTCAGACCGCCACACACCCCAGGCTATGGTGTTTGGTTTTCAACACCAACCCTGATGTGTAGCTATTCATGGTCACATGTGTCTACCCACTCAGAGGCTGAGGCCTCACCACATGTAGCCCAGGGTTCCCTATTGGAATTGCATGTGTCTGTGGGGCAAGGCCGTGTATGTGTCCATGACAGCTGTATGTGCATACCCTGAGATGTCCGGGCCTTTATGGACTGCCAATGATACCTCCAGGCCACAGGTGGGGCTAATTCTGCCCTGTAGTGCCTACAGCTGTGTGATGTCCACACCCTGTGACCACACTGCCCCATCTACCCACCCATGGGGCATTGTCACACTGTATGGATGGCATCTGGGACATGGATGTGGGTCATGGTGTTGTAGGACCGTCATGGGCATGATGAGTGCACCTGTGGCTTACCACTGTGGATATGTGCCAATGGTCTAACTCTGACCCATGCCAATCCAATACCAGTATCTCTGTGCATCCTTAGCAATGTTGTCCCACCTGTGGACATGTGTGCATGTGACTGTCACACACCTGTCTGCGCATCACAACGGGACGACTGGTTCATACTCGACATCACCATGGGCACACTGCACCCACATATACAGTGCCTGTGTGCATGACAGCATTGTCACAGCTGCAAGCATTACTTATCATTGGGTCTGAAAAGGTCTTGCATAATGGCATCCCTGTGCCGCTGTCCCCTCAGGGCCATTCTTGGGTTCCTACAGTCTTGACGTAGATGTTCACCCTCATCTGGCAGCTCCACATCCTCAGCACTGTCACCCTCCAGGACCTGTACAACTATTCCATGGTCTATTACCTTGTTGTGTAGAATACAGCAGTCCAGAAATATGCCACAGGTCTTGTCCAGGTCATACTGTAGGGCACCACCGGACCTGTCCAGGCATATGAGGCGCATCTTTACCATGCTGAACACATGCTCTATGATGTTACGTGTCACCCTGTGTGCCTCATTGTACCACTCTTCTGCATCAGATGTGGGCCGCAGTATTGAGGTGAGCATCCATGGCCAGAGGGGGTATGTGCTGTCTCCTGTTTGGAGGAAGGTGATATGTTAGTCTACAGTACACATCCATGGCATTCTGCCCTCCAAATAGACCTGTTATATCTTATCAGCCTCAAGTGCACATTTCCCTTTCCCTGCTATCGTATTTCAGCTATCACTGCCACTGCAGCCTGCATGCCGTTTGGTCAGTGGGGCACAGTACAATCCCATCCTGGATGTGCCACACATCACTGTCCCCTTCCAATGCATCGCATTACACTACCCCTCCCACATTGTCACAGACCCCTACTGCCTGGCATCACTCCTGTGACCTGTGCCTATTGCACACCTCGTGTGCACTCCCAGGGTAGTGGCACAGACATGTGTGATGTGCCCTCTGGCATCGCACACCACCTGGCAGTTTATAGAGTGATATCCCTTCCTGTTGACATAGACATCGTTGTCTCTGCCAGGTGGTGCTGTGGGGCCACATGGGTGCAGTTAATGGCCCCTAGTAAGCCCGATAGGCATGCAACCCTGTAAAAGTGCTGCATTGTTGCTGTGCACCCCACCAGTGTGCTAGGGAATTGAATGAATTCACTAGCATGGGGCAGCAGAGAGATGAGGAACTGTCTGAGAAGATGAGATGTGGCTGACTAGGTAATGCTGGTAGTGTCACCTATCGGTATCTAGAAGGTGCCCATGGTGAGCAGGCACAGCACTGCTGTGACCTTGGTCTCCACTGTCATAGCATGACTTCTGTGTGTGTGGATGCCTGGAGCTCATCATGGAGCAGTTCACACAACTGACTCAGAATTGCCCTGTTGAGCCGATACTGGCCTACAATGTCCGTGTCACTGAGCTGTTCGAATGTGTTGCAGGGCCGGTACTACTCTGTGGGGCATACCACCTAAGGGCCCTTCCTCAGCCACCTTGCCTTTCCCTCAGTCTCCTCACATCAGCCATTACTGCTGCCATGTGGAATGCAAGCCCAGACATTATTCCTGCAGTGCAAAAGCCTACTTCTGGGTGACTGGCTGATTTAGAGCTGCTCCTTTTATTCCTAATTTTACGTGGTCCACTTTTGGGTTGTGTGGCTCATGTGCCACTTATTTTGGCTGAATATACACATGCATGACTTATTCGGGTCTCAACGCATTTCAACCTGTGTGATGCAGTTTCCCCATTTCAATATCACGCTGCCACACATTTTCCAGGTTGTGCCGCGCATCTCCATTTTGTGCCATGCAACTCCTTTGAATATGTGGCCTTATTCATTACATGTGACTATTTTGTGGTGTACTAACCAACTGTGACTGTGAATAAATATGTGCTGCCCAGCAGTCAGTGCGTGGTATATTAAATAGATCCCTGCTATATTTTGGGTGAGGCAGGTTAGTGATATATAAAGGCGAATTCGATAACAGAAAAAAAAAATGTTATTTAGAATTCCAGTTTCTGACATCAGTGCCTTGCCCATACCCATTCTGTAAGCCTTAAACCTGGGCTCCATTCAACTTTCTATTTGCTTCAATTAACTTCCACTGCCGATTATGCTGTCATAAAGCCAAAAACAAATGTATAATTCAAGCCACTCTATTATGTAAGGCAGGAATTGTACACAATCGCTGGTGCTATTATGTCTGACAACAAATGTGAAACATCTGGCTCTGCTGCTGTTGCTGCTGCTGGTGGTTCTGGTTCAGATGATGGTGGTAGGAAAAACAGTACATATGTTTCAGGTGATAATGCAAGCAACAAATGAGCTACAGTAAACTGTGGCAATGGGGAACCTTTTAAGAAAACGTGTGCAGCTGCAGGTGTCACTCACAGAAGCACGGTAAGGTATGCTGTTAAAATCCCTGTTACTAGCAATAAGAGTAGTGCAAATGACAGGGACTCTGACTCAGTAGTTCTTTGAGTCTGATACTTTACTGACTGGTGAAGCAACAGCCCTTCACACAAGCCAAATGAGTGAGGCTGCTGAAAAAGCATCAGGTAGTGCTGATGCAAAGGAATCTGCTAATGTTTGCAATGAGAAGGACAAAGCCACCAGTTCTACTACTACATCAGATCCAAGTGAAAATCCTTCAAGTGCCCACTCTACTAGCACTATAGGAAGGAAAAGTATGGATGGTCTGAGTTCGTTTTGCGCAGATGAAAAAAAATATGGTACTGTTTTCAGTTATCTTTCTAGCACTTGAACCAAGTCTATCACTTCTGCAGTGTGGAACTATTTTTCAGTCAGTATAACTGATCCCCACAGAGCAATCTGTAATACCTGTAAACAAAGTGCAAGCCATGGAAAGTTGCTTCATGTCTTTGCACTACAGCTCTAAAACACCATCTGAAGACACATTCAGTATTACTTGATCATGATCAGCCAGAAAATGTGTCCTCCGCCACCACCTCCCAGACCACTAATGTGAAGGATCAGGATGTAGGAATATGCAGTGAAATGTGTGAACTTGAAGCAGACAGAACCACTGCCAACCCTAATACCACTATTACTACCAACACCATTAGCACCAGTTGCACATCCAGTGATGGCACTGAATGTATGAGTCCTGTACCACCCAATGTCCTTCTGGTAAATGAAGCACAGTGTCTAATAAACCAGCAAGAAAATGTTGCAAGCAGCTTACATTGTCTCAGGCATTTGAGAGAAAGAATATTTGTAACAAAAATCATCCAAAGAGTCTTCATGCTCATCACAAAACTGAGAAAATGTTCAATGTGCCTGTGCAACTGTTTCGTGCTTGTGTAATGTAGATAGTCTTTGGCTACTTGCCTCTCTATCCATAGGATATACCACCCTGTAGGGGTATGAAGGCAAGGAACCCTAGAGGAGGGTTCCACCCCTTGAGGTGCTGAGGGAGTGAGTCCCTCAGCTAAAGATACCCTAGGAAGAAGCCCATGGGAGACAGAGGCATGCCATTGGAGGAGGAGTGGTGGATGGAGGGGCAAGGAAAAAATTATTGTGTGAGGAGAGCATCCCTTAAATGGTCTGAAAGGGGGTGTGGCCAGTTGCACCACCCCTTTGAACTACAGGCTGTAGCCTTCCAATTCAATGTGCCTGCGCAACTGGTTTTGTGCTTGTGTAACGTAAATAATCTTTGGCTGTTCGCCTCTCTATCCATAAGATGTACTGCCCTGTAGGGGCAAGGAACCCTAGTGGAGGATTCCACCCCTTGAGGTGCCATGGGAGTGAGTCCCTTGGCTAAAGGTACCTTAGGAAGAAGCCCAAAACAGTGCCAAGCAAAGCATACAAGGTAGTAAACACTTATCAAGGTCAAAGACCTGTACATAAGTCAGTTGGTAGTATGGGTTCAGATGGTAGCATGGGTCAGTTGGTCTTATTGTTTGAGTAGAGTAAGCAGGAAACAGGTGAATAGTGACTAGCTCGGAGGTTGGACTGTAAGGTGTGGAGTCCTGGATTCCTAATAAGAGAGAGATAACAGCCAAAGGGGGAGAAGGGACAGTTATGGGGCAGCCACCCAACTCCATCCAACAGCAGAAACCTAACTAAGTGATCTAGGGACTACTACCACACCTATTTAGTATTATGACCATTTGCATGGAGTAGAGGAAAAAACCCCTTTGAGGAGAACAACTCTGGGGATCCAAGCCCTAGGTCACCTTTCCTCCAGGCTTTGGGACAGTTGAGTTAAGTAATGGCTTTGCTACTGCAATTTAGTAGACCAATCCAGGGCACTTGCAATTTTGGGGAAAACTCTCACTCTACTCCTCCAACAGGAATGCCATGGAGGGTTGTGAGCAAACTCTGCAACACCAGGGCATCTTGGTGCCAACCTCCAAGGTGGGAAGAGAAGAGTAATGACCACTGAGGTGCTCAGCCGGCCTACTGATCTAAGAGCAAACCAAGTAAACCAGAGGCAGTTGTAGGGAGAATAGCATGAAAGAGTGCCTCCAAACCTGCTCAGGCCCTTCCTATGAGACTCCAACCCCTTCACTGCTGAAGTCTTCAATGCTACATCGAAAGGTGCTGTTGGTACCTTTGACGACTGAAGGTTCCCCCAGAGCAAGAGCTTTCCCAACTATGGGCCAGGTGAGAAGGACCTTGCCCCAAGCTTTGCATGCTCAAGATGTGGACTTCAGGGTGCAGAGAGAGACCATCAGCCACAGAGCTAGCCCTGAGACCTGGAAGTATGGATACAGTTGGCATGTCTCCAAAATTTGGAGGAGTGAGTTGCAATGAGCGTGGGACCCACGTGTGAGTTGTGATGGATGATAACTGACATGGGGAGACCTGTACATCGGTCAAACTGAGCACTGCGGACCCTCTTGTGGGTTTTGACTGGATGAGAGGTGACAGGGAGAGAACTGTACAATGGTCAGGCTGAGTAATATGGACCTTCTCGTGGATCTAGGTAACGCAGATAGCATTTGTCAACCACAGGAATGCATGCCGACCAAGTCAATTAGGAAGCCAAATTGGGAGTGAATTGAATTGTATCTTATGAGTAAGAGAACAGCAATGCTGGGTGAAACCCGAGGCTGATGGTTGGAAAAGAGAAGGCTATGAAGTCAGTCATGTAGGAGGAGGCTGCAAAGCCAGTATGATAGGAGGTGCATTTCAAAGCAAGTAAACATGATATGCTGCCAGACTTGGAAGGGGATGAGCACTCCAGGTAGTGCAAGGGACAGGAAGGCTGGGATGACTGTGTAAACCAGGTACATAATATTAGGTAAGAGATGGTAGAAGGTTAGGTAGAGCCAGAAGCCCTTAGGTAGAGAGTTGCCTGGAATGGCTGGTTGCATAGTGTCATAAAGGCTATGCAGAGCAGCACGAGGAGGCCGGGCGAGCCAGGGGCTTATACAATACACAACAAATAGGAAGCTGCTCCCACTACCTGGGGCCATGATGCCCACCGTGACTCCTCAGTCCCCACCATAGGAAAAACAAAGAAGCCGTGAACGTGACACCATGACACCAAGTAGCTAATGAAATAAGTTAAATATGTGCCAGCCATGAAAGCAGGATTAGGTTATC
Organism: Neoceratodus forsteri; assembly: GCA_016271365.2. Taxonomy (NCBI): domain Eukaryota; kingdom Metazoa; phylum Chordata; order Ceratodontiformes; family Ceratodontidae; genus Neoceratodus; species Neoceratodus forsteri. Next base: position 916,124,133 of record CM057455.1, on the reverse strand, counting down.
ATCAGAAACAGATTGCTGTGGGTTTGATAAAAGTGGGAGTAGCAATAAATGTGCCTAAATTTATTTATTTATTTATTGAAATGTTTCACCAGAATGGCACACTGAGAGACAAGTCGCTCGTCTCCTGGTGCGATCTGGGGGGAAGGGGTACAATAGAAGTGAAACATTAATCATTCAAGTTACAAGAGCAACATTAACATATAGTTCTAAGGCAGGTGTTACAAGCAGTGGTACAACAGTGTTGCGCATAATAGGTAGAAAGAGTGGTCAATAATAAGTGCTGGGTTAATAAGTAAACAAGTGCTTACGTAAAAGAAAAGAAAAGGGAAGCAGTGAGAGGTGGAAAGGAGAGGGAGGGGTAAGGTGGGGAAGGGGGAAGAGTCATGTTCAAGTTACATTCAAGTTACAAGATCAACATTAACATACAGTTGCAAGGCAGGCATTACAGTGTTAAAACAGAGTTGTGCATAATATGTAGAAAAAGTGAACAATAATAAGTACCGGGTTAGTAAGTAAACAAGTGCTTATATTAAAGAAATGGGTGAAAGGAGAGGGAGGGATGAGCTGGAGGGATGTAGGGGAGGGGAGTAGATGAGGGATACAAGCCCCAGGTGGGTAGGAGAGGGAGCCATGGAGAGCATTTGGCATCCCTTACATTCTGTGAGAGATCAAAGGAGGCCAATAAGGGGGAGCAATTTAGGGGAAGGGGAGGATAGCTAGATATTTAGGGGGGTGAGGGTACATAGGGTAAAATGAAGGTGACAGTAGAGGGGTAGGGTTTATCCATGGCTTATAGGAGGGAATTAGGGAGGGACGTGGCAGGAACAGCTAGGTGCAAGGTAATTTTTGAGGGCAGAGATGATGAAGTAGGTGGAGGATGAGTGCTGGATTTGAGGGGGGAGTGAATTCCAAATTTTTGGGAGGCAGTGAGAGTAAGTGGATTGGCTGATTAGGGTGGATCTGCGGGGACCACCAGAGTTCAGGAGTCAGTTGTTCTAAGGGAATGGGAGGATGGGGGGGTTGTTATAAAGGAGGAGGTTAGGTAGGAAGAGAGCTCACTGAACCGGTGTGTGTAGGTGAATTGACATAAACATAGAAGTGAGGAGTAATGCAGTAGGGCAGGACACTGCAGGAGCAGGCAGGGGAAAGAGACAGAGTGATAGCTGCTAAGGGAAGCCAGTACTAAAGGCCGGTGCAAACAATTAAAGTGATGACCACAGGGACTACAGCATGGAAAAAGCAATTGGAACTGACAGCACACAGGCACCTAGTACAGAGAAAGAGAGATTGCTGAAATATGATAAATGAACTGAGAGCTTGATTAGCAATGCAGCTAAATATAACAATGCAAACAGAGGGGCACTAGCTTACCAGAAAATTCCAAAAAGCAAATGAAGCAAACATGACCACAGGAGCAGTAGGGAGACAAACAATTGAGACAGAAGCACAGACTGCAACCATAGGCAAAACACAGACTAAGAAGCAGGAGACAAAGGCAAAATTTAATGACCCAGAAGCAGGAGGAGTACAAATCAAACAGTGAGTCTAGCACAGCCATCAGATTCCAAAAGGAAGGAAGGGAGGAGACAAACACAGTGGGGGGAGCGGTGTCAGGGCTCAGGGAAAGATTGGGCCTGGAAAGAGGATGGACAGAGCCTCCAGCTGCAAGGAAAAAATGCTTGTGTGTGGAGTGAGGAGAGCAGCCCTTAAATGGGCTGAACAGGGGTGTGGCCAATTTCACTGCCCCCTTGAACTACAGGCTGTAGCCCTCTAATCAGCTGCAGCCCTTCTCCCATACTATTCAGTAGATTTGGAGGATTTTAGGGAGGTCTTGAAACCTGCAGAGCCTCATTACAATGTTCCTGATCAAAGGTATTTTACCCATGTTGAAATACCAAACATTTATCAGGTATTAAAAGTGACAGTGATGCTTGCACTTAAAAATGCAGAGGGTGGGGTTATTCATGTCACAACAGATATGTGGACCTGCAGTAGGAATATAGATTACATGTCCCCTACCACTCACTGGGTCAGTTTCTCTTATGCTTCTTCAAAAAATAAACGCACCTCAAAAGATGGCACTGCTGCACATAAACAAGTTCAGGCAAAACCACAGAGCCACAAGTACCTTGCAAGAACTAAATGAGCTCCTTTAAGAGCTAGTGTACTGCCTAAAACTAATATTAAATTTTAAAAGGAACCAAACATTACCTTTTATATCTGATGTACTTTTTATTTTCCCTTTGTTTAATTAGAACATTGTTTACCTGATGTTATTAGGTGTGATGTGAGTAACAGCTCTTAGCCTGGCAGCTGACATATCTTGCTCTACTGCCCCACACTACATCATCAGCATTGTGACCTCACTGACTGTGTCATCACTGCTACTTAGAAACAGCAAGTGAGTGACTGCCAGGTCATTCACCTGTGATGTCAGTCAGTGAGATCATTATGCTGATGATATAATGTGGGGCAGTAGAGTTAGATATGTCAGCCACCAGAATAAGAGATGTTCCACACATACAACACAGTATTATCACGTAGAAGATGTTCTAATGAGCAGAAGGAAAAAGAAAAATACTTTAGAAATAAAAAGTTGAAACTGACTACTTCTTAAAATTTGTATTATTTTCCTGACTACCTGTTTTAGATCCACTAGGTCTTTAATGATTGCATTTATTCCTACGATCTAAAATGTGGCTTTATAGTACAGTAAGTGACAATGGAGCCACCATCTTGCAAGCAGTACAGGATGGAGAGTTAATGCATGGTTCTTGCTTTGCACATTTTTTACATTTAATTGTCACTGGGTTCCTGAACAGTGAAACACATGCTGATGGTATGTTTGCTGTTTGCAAAAAATGTGACTCCCTTTTCTCATTCAACCAAGGCTGTACATATATTATCTAGAATGCAACAGAAACACAATCTGTCCCACCAAAAGCTGATTCAAAATGTTTTTACTTGGTGGGATTTAACTCTATATGCTGTAGTTTCTCTTGAAACAAAAGCAAGTCGTACATGAATATTTCTCCAGTTACATTGTTGGTGATGACATTATGCTTTTTGTGCAGCAGCAGAAGTTAATGGAGACAGTGTGCTGCATCCTAGCTCCTTTTGAAACAGCTACAAGGGTTATCTTCAGAATGTGCAACTCTGAGTCAGGTTATCTCACTTATCATGCTGATCACACATCATCTGAGTGTTCTGACTCCACAGATAGAAAGAGACAGATCTGAAGACAAGACAAGATGTTGACAGTATCACAGAAACATTATAAATAGAATGCCTAAGCACTTCCAGAATGATGAGAAATTAGTTGCAATGACCAAATCAAAACACCACATACTTGCTACTCTCTTAGATCCCAGGTTTAAGGATATGCATCTTCCAAAAACTGATAATGTAGAACACTACAAATTGCTATTGTTAGAGGAGTTGCAGTACTCACAGGAATCCAACACAGACACACACAGTAGCTTCCCATCTCCACAGTGTTCAGGTCATAGATACATACATAGGTACATAGACAGTGTCGGCAGATAAGGGCCTATGGCCCACCTAGTCTGCCCATTTGAGTTTGTAACTTCAGTTTATGTTTTCCTAGAACTCTATTGCCCCTTACCCCTGACTTCCAGAATTCCTTTGTGTCTATCCCATGCATTCTTAAATCCCGTGATTGTTTCAGCCCCCACCACTTCCTGTGGCAGGGTGTTCCACTTGTCCACCACTCATTCTGTGAAGAAATTCTTCCTCACAGTTCCTCTGAATCGTCCTCCCTCCAACTTCATCCCATGCCCTCTAGTCCTGGAACATCTTTTTCGCTTAACAATAGTGTATTCTTGCACCCTGTTCCTCGCTGTAAGATACTTGTATGTCTCTATCATGTCTCCTCTCACCCTCCTCTCCTCCAGGGAGTACATATTCAATTCCTTCAACCTGTCCTCACAGTACTTGTGATGCAATCCATATACCATCTTTGTTGCCCTCCTCTGAACCTTCTCTACCCTGTCTATGTCCTTACGTAGGTAAGGTCTCCAGAACTGTACACTGTACTCCAAGTGGGGCCTCACTAATGTCTTGTATAGTGGAATTATGACCTCCTTTTCCTGATGGTGATGCCCCTGCCTATGCATCCCAGCATCATATTTGCTTTACCTGCTGCCTTGTCACACTGTTTCCCTACCTTGAGATCATCAGAGATGATAACCCCAAGATCCCTTTCCTGCTTGGTGCATGCTATATCCTCACCCCCGCAACTGATATACTGTGCCAGGGTTTTTGTGTCCCATATGCATTATCTTGCACTTCTTTGCATTGAATTTCAACTGCCAAACCCCTGACCATTCTTCAAGTTTCTGCAGGTCCCTTCTCATTCTGTCTACACCCTCTGGTGTGTCTACTCTGTTACAGAGCTTTGTGTCATCAGCGAACAGTGAAATTCTGCCTTCTAGGTCCTGGGCAATGTGACTGATGAAAATATTGAATAGGACCAGTCCCAGCACTGATCCCTGTGGTACCCCACTAGTCACTCTTCCCTCTGTGGTGTGACAGCCATTTACCACCACCCTCTGTGTCCTGCCACCTAGCCAGTTACCTACCCACCACACTACTGTCCTGCCCACACCCATATTCCCTAGTTTGTGCAATAGTCTTCTATGTGGCACAGTGTCAAAGGCCTTGCTGAAGTCCAGATACGCCATGTCCACTGCCCTCCCCTGATCCACCTCCCTAGTCACCCAGTGAAAAAATTCAATGAGGTTGGTCTGACATGACCTCCCCCTGGTGAAACCATGCTGCCTTGGGTCCTGCAGTCCATTGACAACCAGATGTTCCACCAATATCTCCTTCAGTAGTGCTTCCATGATCTTCCCCACTACTGAAGTGAGGCTGACTGGTCTGTAGTTCCCAGCTTCCTCTTTGTTCCCACTTTTGTATAAGAGGACTACATCTGCTGTCCTCCAGTCTTTGGGTACCTACCCTGTTTCCAGTGATTGGCTCAGCAGGATAGCCAGAGGTTCAGCCACCACCTCTCTTAGTTCTTTAAGGACCCTGGGATGCTCCCCATCTGGCCCAATTGCTTTATCAACTCTTATTACTTCCAGTTCCTTCAGGACCCTTTCTCGTGTAAAGGGACTTGTGTCCATTTCTGCACCATTCTCATCCCTTGTACTCCCTTCAGACTGATCACCCTCCTCTTCCTCAGTAAAGACTGAGCAGAAATACCTGTTCAGTATGTCAGCTTTACTGTTGTCATCCTTCACGTGGCCCCCATCCTCCCCCTTCAGTCTCACTATCCCTCCCTTTGCCTTTCTTTTTTCACTTGTGTACCTGTAAAAGGTTTTGTCCCCTCTATCCACTGATTTTGCAATGTGCTCTTCTGTCTGAGCTTTGGCTTCCCTTACTGATCTCACTGCCCTCCCTTTGCTTCTCCTGATACTTCTCCCTATCCCCTTCTGCCTGTGTCTTTTTGTATTGCCTGAATTGCAATCTTCTTGAAGAAATACAGGACAGGAAATGTAATCAAATGTGAGTAGATGTTCTTCCACAATTCCCAGTTCCACCCCTAGTAGCAAGCTAAATCTGTGCAAAACCTTTTGCAGATTACTGCCATACCAAATTACATTGATTCTTCTTCTGAGCATTGTCTGTCCATTGCAGTAGACAGTTACCTGAGGGAACCACTTATTCCTATTGATGCATGTCTTTTAAATACTGGAGGTTGAAAAAGTTAATATGACCCAAGCTATATGACAAAGCCTTTAAATATATTGGTAGTCCTGCAACAAGTGTCTCTTCAGAACGCATGTTTAGTACAGATAACAATATTGTAACAGACTCTAGAAATAGGTTGCTGCCAGAAAATGTACACACATTAACATTTATTAAAGTTAATAAGGAACAAATTTTCATATCCCCACAAAAGTATACCAACTGATCCTGATCCCTGCCAGCTGCAACAAATCTTACAAACCCCCACCAGACTAAACCATAGAACTGGTAACCATATACTGATTGACTGGATCTTAGTTAATAAGCTTGAAAGAATCCTGGCCTCAGGAGTGTTAAGTGACTCAATTAGTGACCACCTGGCTACCTGCTGTCAATGACACAACAGTGTCCTCAAAAGCTCCCCTCCCAGGCTTATCACCTTCAGAAACTGCACCAACTTTAACACTGCATCCTTTCTATATGACCTGTTCCATATCAGTTGGTCATTCCTAGACACAGACTCAGATGTCAACACCACCCTGGACTTCTTTATTAAGAATTTCACATCCATACTCAATAATAACACTCCTCCTGCAGACACATAGTGTTAAACCCAAGAAATCTCACTGGCTCACAAGTGACATCTTTGCTCTTATGTGTAGAAGAGATGAATTGTTTATTCTGGGCCAAGATCATGCAATCCCACTGCACCTCTGATTGGAATTCCTACAGGTCTCTAAGGAATGAATGCAAGCATGTAATCCTTAGGGCCCAAAACCAGTACATAAAAACCCAGCATATGCTCAACCTAAACAACCCCAATAAGTTTTGGCAGTCAGTGAACTCCCTATTGAATGCCTGTTTCCAGTCCTCACCACTCGCCATCGACCTCAAAGGCACTAGACACACTAACCCTCCCAAAATTGAAAGTGTTTCCAATGATTTCTTTTGCAATCTGTCCAAATATAAATCTTAAAATTACTTCACTCACAGACCCAGCAACATCATTAGTGAGCCACATGGCACCTTTTCTACATAAAAAGTGTGACATGCCATGTAGTCCGCAAACTTCTTGTAGTCCTAAAAATGGACAAGCTCTCCAAATAGCACTTCCCATTACCAAATTCCTCAATCTATCCTTCTCATCCGACAAAGTGCCTGATCTCTGGAAAACATCAAAGGTCGCCCCACTTCACAAGAAGGGCAAAAATACATCCCTCGAAAATTACCACCCGATCTCACTTGTTTCAGCTCTATCCAAGCTGCAAGAGAAAATTGTGCATAGCCAATTAGTTGACTACCTACAGCAGTACAACCTCATCTGTCCTGAGCAATATGGCTTTTGAAAAGGGCACAGCATTGACACTGGCCCTAACCGAGTTCACTGATGCCATTTATCACACAATGGATAAGGGCCTTTTAAGTGGAACTGTGTTTGTGGACCTGACCAAGACTTTGAATCTGGTCGATCGCAAAGTATTAACCTCCAGGTTACTCGAACTTGGTCTCAGGTCCCTCGTTCTAGCTTGGTTCGAGGATTACCTGGGACACAGGAAACAGGCCATCAAAACTGGAAACACCCTATCGGGGTAATCACTATCACCAGCAGTGTCTCCTAAGGCTCTATTTATTTATTTCAATTTTGTTAAACCGGGTAGGCCTACTGGATCCCGAAGGATCCTTTTTCAGGGGCGACCCAGAGTTAGTTACATGTACAGAAAACTGGAATAGAGAACAAGTGCACATACATGTCAAGAGTTGAGAAACAGTGCAAAAATAATTCAGAGAATAATACAATACAGTTCATTAGTAAATACAAACTGTGATGACATACATGAGGAGTGAAGAAAAAAAACAGAGTCACAGTCTAGCTTAGCAGAGTGAAGGAACATTCAATCATGACTAAGGGGCAGTCTAGATATCACTATTGTTCTAGACCAACTTCTTTTAACCATTTATATAAATAACCTGCAAATGGTCTGCAAACCAGTGCATACCCTCCTTTATGCAGACAATGCTGTTCTTTACACCCACAGTGACAATATCAGTATAATCAACCAAACACTCTGCAATAGTTTCACAAGGGTGCATGGGTGGTTCATTCAAGAGAAAATGGTCTTAAACCTCCTGAAAACTCAATGTACATTGTTTGGGACCAGGCACAACCTAATCAAAATATCCCCTATGTTCAGAAAATGACACTTCTCTGGAAAAGACCATGTCCTTCAAGTATCTCAGAGTGCACCGTGATCCCACAATGTCTTTCAAAACCCATCTCCAGCATACCACCACCCTTCTTCACCAGAAGTTGGGCTCACATTACAGAGTTCACCAGTTCCTATCACCTGATACTACAATCTGAATAGCATAGGCTAATCTTCTCCCTTTACTAGATTATGGCTTGGTTGTCATCGATGCTTCTAGCAAATCAGTATTACAAAAAAAAAAGCATACCTTATATCATAAAATTGCCAAATTTGTCTCTGGCAGTGGGTTCAATGCCCATCACTGTTTTGTGCTAAATACCTTAAACTGGCTATCCCCGATCTCAATGCAAGTCTAACTCTTTCAATGCTTGTTAAAAAAAATCTTGCAACCTGGCACCCTTGCTTAATTAACTAATCAAATCTCGCTCATTGACCTGCCCATATCCCGCTCTGTCTCTAACGACAATATTGCAATTCCTTTGTTTTGTACTAACATGGGACAATGCTCCTTTAGTTACTGAGCTGCCTCAATATGGAACTCCATACCCCACATCAAAAAAATAAACCTACACTGTCAGCCTTTACTAAGCTTCTGCAAGTTCATTACTCTTCCAATGCCTACAACTGCTTCCGCTAATCCCTCTCTCCCTATTCCTCCCCTCACTCTTACCTGCTCAAACTGCATGTGCACTTGCTTGATTATCACCCCACCTATTATACCCACTGGGCTAGATATTCAAAGGGATTTCACCTGGTACAACTAAATTCTGCCAGCTCAATTCCAGAAATGTGCCTCGGGGCAATATTCAAAAGAGGGAATTGTGCAGCTCAATTCCCAATGTGCCAGGGTGCAAAGATAATGTATGTGGCGCAGCTCCAGGGGCATGCCCATGCATATGCGGAACATCATGATATTCAGCCTGGGATGTGCAGCACATACAGTATGCTTGCACAACCCTGAGATGCGCCACATACTGATGCACAAAGTTGAGCCTGAAAAATAAGGCTCAAATGGTAGCCATCCACAGGTGATCTGCCATAATGCAAGGCTATTAAACAGCAGCTGCCAGCTGTAGGTGGCCTCCCCCAGTACACTGTGCACAAGCACCCTATTATGTCCCTGGTAGTCAAGTGGTACCCTCTCCATCCCCATAGCCCTGAGCACTGGTATTAATTGATAAAATATGTCCCTGGTATTCTGTGGTACACCTCTCCCCTCCTGTCACTCTGATCACTGATCGTAATATAAAAATACCTCCCTGGTGGTTCAGTTGCATCCCCCACCACCCCAACCACACAGGACCCCCAGCTCACCCAGCTTCCCACCGTCATCGGCGGGCAGCAGCATACTCACCTGCATACCTCCGTGGCTGCCTGCCGAATGACAGTGTACAGTATAGGCTGCAATCCTATTGGTCCACACTGTAGACAAAATGGGCTTGCAGTGCATACTGTTGTAGTCATTCACAAATATAGAGTCACATATTTGTGCATGAGTATTACAGTATGCACTGCAAGCCAATAATGCAAGCGTGGACCAATGAGATGCAGCCTATACTATACACTGTCATTGACGAGGCTGCCATCAGAGATAATCTTGAGTAGCTATGCTACTGCATCCGATAATGGAAGGAGCTGGGTGAGCAGGGTCTATATGAAGTGAGGAGGGAGAGTGCCACTCAGACCACCAGGGAAGGGATCAAGACAGATTTATGGCAATCAGTGTTACGGGAGGGGAGTGGGGGGTACCACTAGACTACCAGGGTGTTTAACCTTCTGTGCTACTGGTGAGTGTTGGCACAGGGTGGGGCATGAGTTGTACTGCAGTGCTTGCTCCTGGAACATGCTGTGCAGGGCACTATGCATATTTCGCTGGCTGGCCCTGCTCAACTCATGCAAATGGGGCCATAAGGACATGCAAATGGCCCCATTAGTACCTTGCATACCTTATGGCTCCATTTGCATATTGCTAGCTGAATATCAGGAATTTGCACACAGCGTCCCTCCGTTGCACTGGCCCAGTTCCCATTCCTGGTATGCAGCCCTGTCTGTGGGGGATGCACCAGCTCAATGTATTTGCACAATGTGCATTACCTGATATATTCAGAGGAGATGTGCCATGGCTCATCTCTTTTGATTATATCCCTGAGTTGAACCAGCACAACTCAGTTGCACTGCCCCATCGTATGCGCCATTGCCAGGTGGACTTCTGAATATCTGGGCCCATATGTGTACTACTACACTGATTACTCTTGCTAGTGACTGCATATTTTCACTGCCATCTCCCCTCATTGTACATTGTAAGTTTTTGTATGCATTCTGTATGTATTCCACTACATCGCTATGTCTGCTTCTGTTCATATTTGTAAACTTCTGTATTAGGTATCTTAAACTAATGCTGTTCATTTCAGTTTCCTCTGAATTATGATGTACTACCTCCTAATCTGTGCTACTGCACCCAGGTCGTGCCTGAAAAATTGACTTGTTGCCAGTGTACTCACTTGGCCAATAATGCTAAATAAATAAATAAATAAATAAATAAATAAATAATTGATGGATGATGTCAAGTCAAATGGTGGTTGGTAAATACCGTGTGGGTAAAAGAAAAGGAAAGTTTAAAAGATCAGAATTTGATGAAATGTCATTCATGTGCCTGTCATTCTATTGCCAAAGATCATAACCACAAAACATGTTCACCATTTTTGCCTAATGGCAAACTGCTTTGTAGCTATGGTCTAAAGTCAGCTTTATTTTGGTTTTTACAGGAAAAATTTATATCAGTGGGAATGGGACCAATGGCATTAAAGGGACACTGTCAATCCTTTTGCATCATATTATTTCTAGTTGAAACCGCCTATTTTTTGGATTGCTTACCTTCTCTAACATTGTTTTCCTAAAAAAGTGTAAGTTTCTGCTACAGTTAATAAATATATTTATATACCTAGCAAATCTACTTTATTATGTCTCTTCTATGCTGCACACCATAATTTTATTATCTTAATCCTAAACCACATTTATAATGCTTTTTCTAAGTCAATTGTGAAAGCAACGTTTTTTCCTTGAGAAAAAAAGCTAAATTAAAATACTTATAAGATGTTCAATTTTTGATAGAACTAGAAAATGTTACTACTACCAAATAAAACTGGAAAATAATGAGAATCTTTTATAATAAAAAAGCATAGGGTCACATGTTTTGCCAAATTGTATTACACTTCTGCTTTAAATGTATGGTAATGGTGTAATTAAACTATATCCAGCATTGCTTTGTTTCAAATCCTACTGTGATTAATTCCAATTGCATACCTCCTGAGCAATACAACCCCCCCAAAAAAAATTGCAGCCACTCATGCTGCTATGTCTCCTTTCGCTGCATCATGAGTGCCTAGCATATGTGGGGGTATTCCCAACCCTTCGTTGTGGTCATTTTTTCATCCTTGATGTGAGAAAGGTACCTGTTTTCACTTCTTTGGTCCCACGTCTTCTAACCTTCATTTGGATGCAAAGTCTATTATCCACTGCTGTTTATTAATCTACTGTATTTTGCTTTTGTGTAACAGTTTGTGTAACAGTTTATATAGCAATGCCTTTTTCTGTTGAACTGTTTGGATGTTTAACTGTTTATTTGTTGAATTTTTCAATCTGAATACAATATTTAACAACAAAATAAAAATAAATAAATACAGTTGGGGTAGTAGTGGGGATGGGGATCACATGATTCTGTTTGAGCATTTATATTGGCCAACCAATTGAATTCAGTCCAATTGACTTTATTTACCATATACAGTATAGCACAACTGACTTTATTTACCATATATAGCACACAAATAGCTCGGACTTCTGTACAGGCACAATTGCAATGAAAAAAATACATGAAAAATGATAAAATAAAAAAATGACTGTTAGTATGTAATTCAAAGTAAAAGAATATTACATATTGAAAACAAATTCTATTTATGTAAGTTGGCTGAGTAGAAATCCTAAAGACTAAAGCAATTGGATGTGTTGTTAGGTGAAATTTGAAGGAATTGAATTTGCTTGGCAGATAGCCTCTGGCAGAGATTTCCAGAGTAAATGGACTTGGATAAGGAATGCTTTTCCTCCTTAGGTCCTAGGACATGAAAAGTGTGGGGGTGGTACAGTGGCTGTAGTAATAAACAAACACTGGTCAGAGCTGATATGGCTGTGGAGAGCTTTTTGGAGTGGCAAGAGCATTGAAAAGAATATGTGGTGCTCACACAGCATCAGAGTCAGCTATAACTACTACTGCAGTGATTACAGTACTGCACATGCGTGATACTCATGCAAGGGCAGTTTGCCCAGGAGTCAGCAGTGTGCAACATAGTGGCACTGACATGACTACTTATGCATGATACTGGTGCATGCACAGTTTAAGTCAGCCCCACCATGTTGCACACGGTGGCTGTCACTTCCGCAGTCACAGAAAGGAAATGTAGTGCACCGGGAAGGGGGTGTTTGTGTGGGCTGTGGATGGGAAGGGCTACATAAACAGAATCATTGAAAACTATGCTGGAGCACTGTGGCAGCACATCAGACAGCGGTGCGGTCATATGTTTCCACAGTGCTCTTATACAAATCTGATTATAGCATAACATCTGCAGAGCTTGGCCCAATCAGCAATAAAAATCAGACTCAGGAGGAGACTATTAAACTAGAGATCTGGTCTGGCACTTGCTTGTCATCACAGTCACTTTCTCATTCTTTTCCAAGCAGTAATTTCTGGTAAATGTGCCTCACCCATATCGACCTCAGTGCTGGTAGACTACTTCTGGTTTTCCCCCTGATTGTAGTAGGTGGGGGTAGTAGCAGTCTTGAAGTGATAGCTGGTGGTGGTGGAGTTCTCTGAAAAAAAGTGGTACCCATGCTAGTCTGCACATTGCAGAAATAACCCATTTCCTTGCTTTTGCTGTAAAAAATCTGACCCCTTTAACACAAAAACAAGGAGTCAGTTATGGGCTCCAGCTCCCCCTTTTCACTTCAAGTGAGGAACATGATTATGGGTTTGCTTCAGATGTACAGTGACAGCAATAGATGCATAATAGGGGCTATGCAACAACAGGGGTGAAGTACGCACTTGAGACGTGTACCCCACCCGAGTACCTAAGTGGTCCTGGACAGGTGCAGGGTGTGCAGTATGCATGACTGCATGCAACTGCGGGGTGCTTGTCCATGGCCACACCCCCTTGGCATGCAGGGTTGTGCGTGTGGTTGGGGCAGAACTGCAGACCAAGGTGGGCATCCATTTGGATGCCTGTACTGGGTCCCTCAGTGATTCCCTTGTGCCCATGCGGCGGGCGCACAGATCAGGAGCAAGCAGCATAAAGTGGCAACATATGGATACCTGCCAGGCACTCACCTGAGCCACTGCCCCAGCCCACTATGGCAACATATAGAGATCTGCCAGGCACTCACCCAATCTGCTGCCCCAGCCAACTACAGAAACATATGGAAACCTACTGGGCACTCACCCAAGCAGCTGCCCCAGCCCACTACGGCAACATATGGAGACCTGCTGGGCACTTGCCCAAGCCAGCCCCAGCCTCCCTGCAGCCTAGTGGGCTGGGGGCAGCCTAAGGCTCCTAGCCTGGTACTGCTGCACCCATGGGACAAGAACATGGAGGCAGCACCGTTTTTACACCTGGTCTCAGCTTTGCATAACTGTGCCCCTTGTGCCTAGTACTACATAGCTTAGTGAATGCCACATAGTGCAGGCATGCCCCCCACATGGTTTTACCCAAGGGTCTAGGGAGGGGGATGCATAACTGCCTTGCATGCCCTTGATTAATGCCACCAGGGATCTGCAGGACCTATGCTGCATGGCATGCATACTTATGGTTGCCTGCATGCCTTGGATATGCGACACGTAGGCAACAATTTTGTTAGTGCATAGGGCCCAATATTGTTAAACACTAATCAACTGTATGTAAAAGCTTGTTTTTTTGTATGTGTGCTTTCTTAATGTTGTCAGTACCACTCCACCCATTTTGTACTCTGTCCCTGGATTTCTGTACCCCAAGTGCATTATTTTACATTTTTGTGTTGAAGCCTAGCTGCCATACCCTTGACCACTGTTCATACCCTTGGCCACCGTTCAAGTCTTCCAAGGTCTCTGCACACGCTTTTCCATCCTGCTGCAGATCTTGGTATAATCATGCAGCATCAAACCTTCCCCACCTACTCCTTTACAATTTCACATACAAAGACATTAAAGAGGACTGGGTCCAGCACTGATCCCTGAGGTACTCCCCATCACCCTCCCTTCCTTATTGTGAACTTCATTTACTACCAGCCTCTGTAACCTATTCTCTAACTGATTTCTTACCAAACAACCACATTTTTCTTCTCTCTGAGCCAGCACAGTAGGAGTCATGCAGTACAACTGTAACTTTCTCAGAAAGTATACAGTATGAGTTACACATACACAACCAGAATGAAAGTTGTTCATGACAAAAATACCTTTCAAATAGCCTATTCACTAAGCTGCACTAATTGTATTTTTTTTTGTGGCTGTATTTAAAAAACATAATTGAATACGATTAATTGACTCGCTCATTGAAGGTATTTTAATCCTGAAGAATTTTCATGCTGGCTGTGTATGCGTAAGTTGTATACTCCTAAAATTACATTTGTTTGGCATGAACCTAATGTGTTCACTCAGAGAGAAAAAAAACAAGCATTTGTCAATGCAAGATGTTCCCCACTGGTATTGATGTTGTACTAGGTCTAGAAGCAGATCCCCATACCAGAAGACTAATATAGGCTATGCTTGGTATGGGCTGGGCAAGGAGAGGGGACAGCTATGGCAGAGCAGCAACAAACTGTCATTTAAATCAGAAATTACATGCGTAAGGCTTAAAAAACTGATCTAGATAGTGGGGGAATGTATACTAGCAACTTTTGCACTAACCACTGAGCCACTTAACTTCACTTTCTAATTGCTGTGATACACACACACACACACACACACACACACACACACACACACACACACTAATACATATGCACATATATTCATATATATTTTCAAGTGAGCATAACTTGGCAGTGTACCATATACACACATGTTTACAGATTAAAAGAAAGTGGTCATATGTTTCCTGAAATTTCTGTAATATTTCTAGAGAAATCTCCTGCTTTCTGCATTTCCACAGTAGGGGCAGCAGAGGGAAACTCTTTAGAAATTTTGTGAAATATCTAGAAATATCTGACCATATCTATGGCTACTACTGTAGGGGGTATGCAGGGGCACAGCCCAACACATGCGGGATGTGCAGCCCCCTTGCTTTGATACAGTTAAGTGTGGCAGTTGTTGTTGGCATGTTGCAGGTGGTTGTGTGTGATGTGGGCAACTGCGGAAGGGTGACCCACAGAAGAGGGATGTCAGGGTGGCAAAAACAATTTTGCCACCCTGACAACCTCAGCGTATGGAAAGACGGCACCGGGGACTAAAAATACTTGCTCTCTGTGTGGGGGCTGCACCCCCCACACCCTCCATATATGGGGGGTTCACCGCCTACACCCCTTACTTAAGGATTCTCTAACTCCAGAGGGTGCGTGTTGGGGGTGGGAAAGTAAAAAAAAAAATTTTGGGTCAAGCAAGAAAGGCACAGTAGCCTAGACCCAGACCTGAACCTGGATCCCTAGCACCGTAGCGAGAGAGACCAACCCCCGATGCCACAGCGCAGCTCGGCAGCCAATCACAGTGCAACCACCTACATCCCCTCTGGCCCCCTTCCAGGCCACGCTCACTGTACTAGCTTTCTCCCCCATGCGTGTACATGTAGCGACATCCTGTAGCTAGGGTTGCCCACTCCACCACATCAGGTCACCCTCCCTGCCCCCTCGTCTTTCAGGCTTTCACCCATATCGTGTCACCATTTCAGACAGTGCTCTGATTTAGGTGCCCACCTCACGTGCTACCTTGCGGGTTGCTGTTGGGACACATTGGTGATGTCAGCAGTATTGCGTCAATGTGAAGGATTGCAGTGAAATTTTCATCACTGTGACTTGCTGCCTCAGAAAAGCACTAGCAAACAGGCAAGAAGGAGGGGTGGAGCAACAATGGGGAAAGATCAAAACTGCCATCACAGAGGCAACAAGCCATTGTGTGAAGCAAATAAACAAATCAAAATAAAAGAAAAAAACACTATGGTTCTCAAAAGAGGTGGCAGGAAAGGTTAGGGAGAAAAAGATAGCATTCAGGAAGTATAAGGAAACACAGAAGGAGAAGGACAGAGAACTGTACAAGTTAAAGCAGAAGGAAGTGGGGAAAGCAGTCCGAATAGCAAAGGCCCAAACCGAGGAAAAGGTAGCCAACTCAGTTAAGAAGGAGGATAAAACGTTTTTATAGGTACATTAGGGAGTAAAGAAAGACAAAGGGAGGGATACTGAGGCTGAATAAAGAGGAGGGTGGGTGGCTGGGCAGGTAGAGAGGGACAGTGAAAAATCAGGGATACTGAATGAATACGTCTGTTCAGTATTCACAAAGGAAGAGGAGGGGGAGGTACCTAATCCAATCAATAGAAGCACTCCGGATTGGGTGGTCGATATCAGTCTTTTCACAGAAGAAAGGGTTCTGAAAGAACTCTCAAAACTGAAGGTGGACAAAGCAATGCAGCCTGATGGGATTCACTGCAGAATTCTGAAAGAACTAAGGGGAGAACTAGTAACACCACTGACTACCCTTTTTAACAAATCATGGGAGGATGGTGCGGTACCTGAGGATTGAAGGAGGGCAGATGTGATTCCCTTCACAAAAGTGGGAGCAAGACAGAGGCAGGAAGCTACAGAACTGTCAGTTTGACCTCAGCGGTAGGGAAAATGATGGAATCACTTCTGAAGGAAAGAAGTGTTGAGTACCTGGAGGCCATTGGGGCACAGGATCCAAGGCAGTATGGATTCACAGTGGGAAGGTCATGTCAAACAAATCTAATTGATTTCTTTGACTGGGTGACCAGAGTAGTAGACCAGGAAGGGGCTGTGAACATGGCTTACCTAGACTTTAGCAAGGCATTTGACACAGTCCCACACAAAAGATTAATAAACAAATTAGCCAGCATGTAAGCGGGATCCAGGGTGGCACCCTGGGTAAAACATTGGCTGGACAACAGAACACAGAAGGTAATAGTAAACAAAATCCATACTGAAGAAGGGGGGGGGTTTACTAGTGGAGTACCGCAGGGTTCAGTACTGGGACCAGTCCTTTTTAATGTCTTTATAAGTGACATTGCAGAGGGACTGGAAGGAAAAGTATGTCTCTTTGCAGACGACACAAAGATCTGCAACAGGGTCGATACACAAGGTGGGGTGGAAAGGATGAGAAGGGTCTTGGCAAGATTGGAAGAATGGTCAAATGTATGGCAGCTTAGATTCAACGCCAAAAAGTGCAAAGTAATGCACTTGGAAAACAAAAACCCAGGGTAAGAGTACACAGTGGGGGGTGAGATACTGATAACAAAAATGGAATGGGACCTGGGGGTAGTTATATCAGATGACCTAAAGGTGGGCAAGCAGTGTGAGAAAGCAGTAAGGAGGGCTGAGGGGGATACTGGGATCCATAGGGAGAGGCATCACCAGTAGAAAACAGGAAGCTGTTATCCATCTGTACAGACAGTTGGTGAGACCCCACCTGTAGTACTGCATTGAGTTCTGGAGACCCCCTCTCTGCAAAGACATAGACAAGGTGGAGGTTTGTCCAGAGGAGGGCAACTAAAATGGTGCGGGGTCTGCACCATAAGACATACAAAGAGAGACTAAAGGAGCTTAGTATGTATACCCTCGAGGAAAGAAGGGAGAGGGGGGGCATGAAAGAAACTTTCAAGTACCTCAAGGGAATCAACAAAGTCCAAGAGGGTAGCATCTTTCAGAAAAAGAGGTTTACAAGAACAACGGGGCACAATTTGAAGATAAAGGGGGGATGGCTCAGAGGTAATGTGAGGAAGTATTTTCCATGGAGAGGGTTGTGGATGCATGGAACAACCTTCCTGAGGAGGTCATGGAGTCAAACAGTGAGGGAATTCAAGAATGCATGGGGCAGACATAAGGCAATTCTTGTGGGGGGTAGGAGGAAGTAGGCTGTTGGTTAACTAGGATCTGCAGCTTATCCATTAGGTAGGGACATTGGCAGACTAGGTGGTCCAAGTGGTCCTTATCTGCCGTCAAATTCTATCTTTCTATGTTCTATTTATTTACTTGGACATCTAAAACAAAGTTTTCCTGTATTTTGGATAAGCACTGTGTTTTGCACTAACTCATTGTACTAATCAACTGCATGACTGGATAACTAAGGTAGGACCAGTGAGGTGCAGTGGATGTGGCCTATCTGGACTTCAGAAAAGCCTTTTACACCATCCCCATAGAAGGCTGATTAGCAAACTACACAGCCTAGGGGTGGATCCTAAAGTAGTTCTGTGGGTGGAGAACTGGCTGAATAGCAGGAGTCAGAGGGTTGTGGTAAAGAAGGAGTACTCTGGAGAGGGAGTGGTGACTAGTAGGGTGCCACAGGGGATGGTGTTGGGGCCGATCCTTTTCAATGTCTTTGTTGAGGACATTCCAGAGGAACTGGAGGGGAAGGCATTTCTCTTCACAGTGGATACAAAGGTATGAAATAGGATGGACATGCCAAAGGGGATGTTGGAAGAATGATAGAAGACTTTAAAAAACTGGATAGCCAGCCCAGTGGCACTGAGGGTTGAGCCACTGGATGTCACACCTCATGCTATGCCGGTGACCTGGTTTGGGAGTGAGCCCAGGTCATCAAAGGCCAGTTAGGGGGGAGGGAGGGAGCAGGGATGAGCAGACACAAGACAGCTCTCCTCTCCCGGGGAGGGACCCTGTCACCCCCCATAGTCCAATTGCCCCCAGTTGCAGGCCTGAAAGTAGCACAGGCAGACAGGTGGCAAGCAGTGAGAGGTCACTGCAGAACCACAGTGTGTGTGTGTGTGTGCCTTCACAGGTGCACGCATGGCCACAGCACAGGAAGTTGTGAGAAAATGGAAAAAATTGGAGCATAAACAATAAAAAAAAAAACTGGAGTGTGAATGTGTGGGATAATAAATTACACAGCAAAGCAGGGATCGAGTGCATAAAAAATGCACGAATTAGTTCATCAATTTATTTTTGAAAAAATACAAATATTTAAATAAATAAATTAAAAAAAAGTAATTAGTCCTGCACAAAGAAATTCAGACCTCTGCTTCCTTCAGTAGAGTCTGCAGCTTTTCTTCAGCCCAGATAGTCCAATGAATACTTTTCTCAACTAACCTGTATGAAATCCACATACACATACCAACTGTAGGTTTTACCATACGCACTGTCAGCACTAGACTGACTCGACTATCTAACATTCCCTAGTGGTGAGCCCTTTTTATAGTTCCTTGTGATAACATCACATAATTGAGAGTTTCCATAGGCCGTAACATCACTTAACTGGGGAGTTTCCTTAAGGCCATGACATTACATAATTGGGGAGTTTCCATAGGCTGTGACATTACATAAAAGGGGAGTTTCCATAGGCCGTGTCATCACAGGCTTCATTATTTTATTTCATATGGAACCTAAACAGTTTTTCAGAAATCCTCTGTACTGCAAGGGATCCAGCGTGCCTTGACCAGGCTACGGACCCCTCAATTTCTGGAACCTAAACAGTTTTTCAGAAATCCTCTGTACTGCAAGGGATCCAGTGTGCCCTGACCAGGCCACGGACCCCTCAATTTCTGGAACCTAAACAGTTTTTCAGAAATCCTCTGTACTGCAAGGTACTAGCCCTGACTTTTGGATTTGGTACCAGTGGAAGCTGATTTCCAAGTGGCCCATACTATCTCCTGCTGAACACACCTCTAACTACTGTATCTCCCTCTGTGTCTCTAGTTGAATTTATGTGCTAGGGTTTAATGATTTGTTTAATCCTTACAGTCATTTTAACTTCTGAGTTGATATTAGAAGTGAATTTAGAGCCTTGACTGTGTAAATCCTTGTTTTGCTGTCTGACTTTTCCATTAGCAGATTATATCCTCTCACCACTAGAGGGCTATATCTCTATATCTTTATCTAGTACGTAAGCCATGTGGGCTCTCTCTGCCTTTCTCTCGCCTCTCTTCCTCCTCCTTGCCCTGGTCCCCTCTTCTCTCTCCCCTGGTCCTAGCCACCCCACCCCACCCCACCCGCCACCCTCTACTCTGGTTTCCACTGCAACTCCAAGTGAACTCTCCACTTCCACTCAAGACTTGTGCTTGGTGCACCGTTTGGATATTCCTGGTTACTTAACACAACCACTACTCTCAACAAGTGTGGCCACCTCTCTACACTGTACCACTTTGCAGTCCATATGGGACACCGCCTGGAACCTTGCAACTTCTACTCCAGGAAACAACAATCAAAACTATCTCTCAAAGAGCTGCGACTCTGCTCCTTAAAACTCCTGCTCCTCCTCCTTCTCATCTCAGGCAGCGTCCATCCCAATCCTGGCCCTAGAAGCTCAGGCCACACACAAACTCCAGGTGCCCTTATCATTGCAACCATTGATATCTGCAGCCTACTACCAAAGCTGGATGCACTCCAAGCCTTCATATGCCAACACAACCCTGACATCCTTGCAGTGGTGGAAACTTGGCTGACACCTAAAGTTCCTGACTCAGCAGTAACAATACAGGGCTACAATGTTCACAGGCTGGACCGGATATCCAAAAAAGGTGGTGATTGCGCAATCTATATCAAAGACTCCCTGTCTTGGCACCCTGTAGCAACTCCATCACTTTCTGCCTCAGCCCAGATTCTGCCAATAAAAATCATCCTAGGTCCCAACCATAAAGCTCTGACTATTGTCTCCATATATATCCCACCCAGGGACCCTAAACATGGATTCAACGACGTCCTAAACTTTATCAACTCACATCCTCCCAAAACTGAACTTATTCTACTAGGGGATTTCAACATAAACTGGTTAGCATCGAGTGCCAGTGCCTATAAAGACTCCATCTCAGCTGCTAACCTCATGAAATGGTAAACTCCCTACTAGGATTAACTACAAGACTGGCACCAGTACCCTCTTGGATTGGGTCCTCACCACTCACCCCACAAGGATTTCTAAATGCGACCATTCTCCCAGACTCACTCAGTGACCACTCCCCAGTCATGTGTGCATGGTCTAACAAATTCCTTAAGCACCCTCCCAAAATTATCACTAGCAGAGTCCTTCCTCGTGGAAAACTTCCACATCTCAAACAACACCTGATTCTACAAGACTGCCTACCCGTCTATGAAGCAACAGATGTTAAATTGGCTCTTGATCACTTCATCTCAATTTTCAACTAAGCCTGCAACCTCTTTGCCCCTGCTAAAAGGTGCAAAACAAAATCTCTCTCTAACCCATGGGTCACCTCGGCTCTTCTCTCACAGCTGAAACTAAGGGATCACCTCTGGGCAGTTGCCAGGGCCACTGGCAAACAACTGGACATCCAAAATTACAAACAAGCATGAAATGCCTGCACAAAAGCCATACAGCTAATGAAATCCACCTATTACAAAGATGCTCTCACCAATACATGGGGAAATGGTCGTGCTTTCTGGGACAATATCAAGGATGTCACAGGGAAGCAGCCAAAAACCTCTCCGGCCATGTTAATGGTTGATGGATCCTCAACCTTGACCCCAAGGTGATCGCAAACATTTTTAACACGGCTTTTTCAGACCTTAGTGCTGTTCTACCCCATGACTTTTTCGAAAACAGGGCCTACTCCCCAAATACCTCAGCCCCTCAGTCTAACCATCCCCTCTTCTACTTCAGGAAGGTAAGGCTGAATGAAGCTCGCCACTATATTACTGCAGCTATCTCTAAATCTAGATCTAGTAGTGACACCCTGGACCTTAAGCTTCTTTTGCTCACCCTCAATGAAGTAATTCATCCATTAACAAAAATCCTAAACCTCTCTCTCAGCTGTGGAAAATTCCTGGACCTATGGAAAACAGCCACCGTGACACCCATCCATAAAAGTGGGGACAAGACGATTCATTCAAATTATCGCCCTATCTCCATACTGCCCCCACTCTCTAAGGCACTTGAGCGCATCGTGGCTGATCAACTTACCGACCACTTGGATAAATAGAATTTACCTTGTCCACAACAACACGGCTTCCGGAAAGGTCACAGCACCACCACAGCCCTTCTTGAGTTCACTGGAGCTTTGCACAAATCCCTTGACAGCGGCCTTCTCACAGGGGCGTTTTAATTCAAACCTCTCAAGGCCTTGATACAGTACACCATGGATCATTATACACCAACTACTGAATGCCAGGCTATCACCTGACTCTTCTCTCTGGTTTAAAGCTACTTAGAAAACCATTCACAGAGAGTAAAAGTGCAGAATGCTCTTTCTAACACCTGCCTGTTCGTTCGCTGGTGTCCCACAGGGATCCATACTGGGACCCCTCCTTTTTAGCCTTTTCTTAAACTCCCTCCCTTACCACTGCTCTGAGCAGATCATACTATATGCCAATGATGCTGTTGTATTCTCCACTCACAAAGATCCTGCAACTCTTCAACACAACCTTCAACTTGGTTTCAGTTCTGTAGAGACATGGTTTCTTAATCATAAACTGGTCCTCAATGAAAAGAAAACCAAATCTATGCTCTTCTGCAGCTCTCATAACCCACACAAGCTACACGACCCAGCTATCTCCACCACCCAGGGGAACAGTCTAGATCAGGTGGGGTCCTTCAAATACTTAGGGATACAGCTTGACCCTAATCTCTCCTATGGACTTCATGTAGATAATGTAGCTAGAGCTGCTAATACACGGCTTGGTCTCCTCTACAAACACAGACCACATCTCATGCCAGAAGCTTTGAAGGTTGCAGTCCTGAGCTCTGTGATCTCTGTAATAGACTATGGTCTCATCATTTATGGCTCGGCCACAACCACAACCCTTAGATGCTTCTCAACTACTTTAAATAAAGCATGTCGGCTCATCACTGGTGCTCACCGTCTCACCCACACATGTGACCTGTACACTCAGACCGGCTGGCTCCAACTATCAAACCGCATAAAGTTTCTCACCTGCTCCATGGTGAAAAAAACTACCTTGGCCTTGCACCTTCTGGGGTCTCAACTCTGTTACAACACCGAATTAACAAATGGCGCCTCAGAAGATCCACACTACAGCTACTGAAAGTCCCCCACTGTCACACTTCACAGGGACAACGCTCTTTTGCTTATCGAGCGCCACTCTGGTTCAATGGCCTCAGCCCAACCATCTCCTCTGCCCCAACTATTGGTAAGTTTAAAACTAGGCTCCGGGACTATCTCACTACCAACAGCTCCTGTGACTGCCCAACTTAACCTTGTTTCTCCACTTCCCTTTCTGCTCTAGTTGTCCCCCCAACTGGATTCTACCCTCACATCTTGGTATACCCAATGCTGCACTTTTCACCCTCTTGCCACCCTTCCTACATTCCTTCTCCCCCCACCCTCTTCCCTCTCCCTATGACTCTAGCACTTCTTATCTGTTGTCTATTTTCTCTGACAAATGCTGCTGGCTGCCTTGTTACAATGCTACCCTTGAACTGTATTAATCTGTATTCTGTTTGCAATATCCACATTGTTGTAATGCCTGTCTTGATGTTCCCCATAATTTGTATTTATCTGACATGGAACCTTTGTAAAAGAGCCATGGCTTAAAGGTATTTGTAATCCTAGACTTGATAAATAAATAAATAAAAAATATGCAGTCCTCAATCACAACTTCTCTGGGGCTGCTTCTGTACAGGGTAAACTTTATTCTGGACACTACGGAGCTAACAGTTACCCATGCCTGTAGTGTCTCTAGCTGGCAGTCAGGTAATCAAGTGACTTTGATCTTGCCGCTAGAGCAGCAGTCAGCTTTTTCTTTGGAGCATGCCTTTTCTCTGAAGCAATCATTCTTTTACTTGTTCCAAACAAAAAGTGTACATTCAGCAGCAATATGCGACTGCACCAACACGGATCAACCCGCTCCAAAAAAAAGAATTGCTTGGCCGCACTTGGTGACCAGCACTGTCCCTCACACCGGAGCCGCATAAGTCAAAGGAGCTGCACTCAGCAGCAGCAGTTCTGGAGCTTGGCACCCCAGAAATGGGCTCTACACTTCTTCTTAAACCAAGGGGCACCAGACATTAACAATAACGTGTGACTTGTGCTATTTCCTATCTCTGCAATCGGGAATATAATACTGTGTGCATGAAGAGGGGGTGAAGAGAATAAGGGACAGCAAAGAGTCTTTGGAGATTGCCAGATTGCCCATCATGACAAGAATTTAAAGAAAAAACAGAAAAAATAAGAGGAAAGGAAAAAGTGAAAGGAAAAAAGAGGGGAATTGCACATATTCATATTTATGACAGAGTTTACACACATAATAGGGGCTCCCTGTTATACACCCCCATCACCAAGAGGCAACAGTAATATTGTTGTCAGATACCCTAGGAGGGTTGGAGCTTCTGCCCTCCCACTCTCAGAAGCTCCACCTCAGGGACCCTTATACAAACAATCGGTATCTATAATCTGACATACCTAAACATATCTCTGATACCGATCTATTCTCTGAGGCATAATATCAAGGGTTTAATACAAACCCTTTCTCGTATATCATATGCAAAACATTTCAACATCTTCACAGAAAGAAACACACATCATATCAACACATTTCCTCAAGTTTCATCAGCATGAGCCCCATATCGAGACAATAAATCAGCATTCTGATGTTTTGACCCTGCTCTGTGCAGAATGGTAAAGTGATAAGACTGTAAAACCAAATACCACCACACTATCCAGACATTCTTGGCTTTCATCTGTTGGAGCCAGCACAGAGGGTTATGATCAGTGAGAACCTTAGACTCTGTGCCCCACAGATAATACTTCAAGGCCTCTTTCACCCATTTTAATGCTAAGCATTCCTTCTCCACTGTTGAATACTTCCTCTCCCTCTCATCTGGTTTGTAGCTGATGTATATAACTGGGTGCTTCTCACCTTTCTTTGTCTGAGAAAGGACTGCACTGATGCCAGTATCAGAGGCATCAGTGTGCACTTCAAATGGGAGAGAAAAATCAGGACTGATCAAGACAGGGGATGAACATACGGTCGCTTTAATGTTCTGAAAGGTCTCATTACATTCCTTGGTCCATAACACCTTATTGGGACATTTGTTTTTGGTCTGATCTGTCAGTGGGGTTGCTATGGTGGTAAATCAGGTATGAATCAGCAGTAATTACTAGCCAGTCCCAAAAAGCAACATACATGTTTCTTTGTCAGGGGGATGGGACTGTTAACTAGTGCCTCGATTTTGCTAATGTTTTTTATTTTATTTATTTATTTCATTTTAGGATTAATACCTTTGAGTCAAGGACTCACTTTCAAAGGTCAGTTAAATGAACAGATACAGACAACATAACACATAGCACAGCAGTGGATTACAAAATAAGGCTACAGAGGGTTGCACATACTTTTAAGTTTAATACATAGGAGTCTAGGTTTCACTAGTACATACTATAGGAGTCAAACATTGAAAGTGCTGTGTTTTGACTGTACCTTCCCCATTAATGAACCCTAAGTATTTGGTCTGAGTCCTGGCAATGCTGCATTTGGTAGGATTTATGGTCAGTCTGGAGTCTTGAATGGACTGAATGACTGGATTAAGATATACTAGGTGCGTCTGCCAGTCAGGGCAGACGATAACAATATCATCGAAGTAGGTGGCACTGTACTGTGTATGGGTACGCAATATTTGATCCATATAGCATTGGAAGATTGTGGGGGCACCATGTAGTCCAAAAAACATGGTGGTAAACTGGTAAAGGCCTATTGGGGTGCTGAAGGCAGTCAATTCCTGTGCATGTAAAAAAAGAGAGATTTGCCAGTAGCCTTTCGTTAATGGGGTATGGGGTGCCCATCAAAGGTGGAGACAGCATTAATCTTTCTGAAATACAAGCAAAGCTGGATACCGCCCTCCTTTTTGGGCACTACTACCACCACTGGTGAGGACCAAGCACTTTTTGATGATACTATAGCCCCTAGGTGTTCCATTTTCCTCACCTTATCTATGACTTCTTGTCTAACTCTCTCAGGGTTTCTGGTGCATGGGTCTCATTTGTACTACCTTTATAGTGTATACTACCCATTTTGCTCTCCCTGTGGTGTTAGTAAAGGTCTTCCCATAATATTCCAATAGTTGTTCAGTCTCCTGTCTCTGGGCAGCATCCAACCTGGGACTGATTTGAACCCCCACCACTTCTGTGCCTTTATCCAATCTCTCATAGGCTACTTCAAGCTCTGTGTTCTCTTGCTCAGGATATGTGAAAAGACTGGGTACTGGGTCTTGCCCTATCAAACCATTTCCTCAAAAGGTTGGCATAGTAAATTTTCTTTTAGGACCTTTTTCCTGGCATTCAGTTTCAAAATTTACCTTCACAATTTGCCTATTAACCACAAATGGACCTTGCCATTTCATTAATAGCTTGTTTTTTGGTAGATGGCAACAATAACAGTACTTTAGCCCCTGGATGGTATATTTTACTTTTCAGTCCTTCATCATACCATTCCTTCTGTTCTGCCTATCTATGGACAGCATTCTGGTGTGCTAGAGTAACAAACTTAACCAATTTCTTCCTAAGATTGGTTTTACAGTCTACAATATTTGTTTGGCAGACATCCTTCCCTTCTTCCCAATGTCCCCACAACGTATCTAAAGGACCTCTGGAGTTTCTTCCATATCAGAGGGTAAATGGTGACAACCCTGTAGTGGCTTGGGGCACCACCTGGTATGTGAACAAGAGATTGGGTAGATATTTGTCCCAATCCCGCCCATCTTCTTGTACATACTTATAGAGCATATGTTTTAGAGTTTTATTAAAATGTTCCACCAAACCATCAGTCTGGGGGTAGGGAGATGTTTTCACTGCAGTTACCCCTAACAATCTGTACAACTCATTGAGGAGTACTGAGGTAAAGTTGATACCTCTGTCTGTGAGAATGACCTGAGGGATATCCAGTCATCAAAAAATTTTAGCCAGTTCCTTGGCAATCCGAGGGGCTGTCACAGTCCGAAGGGGTATCACCTCAGGATACCTGGTCACATAATCACAAATCGCCAAAATATACTGGTTACCTTTTGAACTTTATGTTAGGGAGCGTACCATATCCATAGCTATTCTCTCAAATGGTGACATTACTGTGGGTATTTGCTGTAGGAGCATCTTATCCCTTTTCTACCTTTGGCTACCAATTCGCATGCAGGACAAGTGCGACAATACTCAACCGCATTCTCAAGTATCCCAGGCCAGAAGAACAGATTAGTCAATCTGCCTAATGTCCTATCTCATCCTTCATGGCCAGCCATAGGGATATTATGGGCTAGGTACATTAGTCTATCCCTGTATTTCTGGGGCACCATCAATTGTCTTATACATTCCCCCATAGTGGGGTTAGTACACATTCAATATAAAACATAATTTGTTATGACATACTATGGCTGCCCTTCTGCAACCACCTGGTCCACCTGTAAGAAAAAGGGATTCAAAGTCTCATCCAACTTTTGTTCCATTTTTATATCAGACTCAGCTAAATCAGACCCAATGTCAGGTATTCCTTCCTGATGGGTATCTCTCCATTTTCTTTTTTTGTTCCTAGTCTCCTTTCTTGGATTTCCTTGTTTTCCCTGGTACCTGATATACCTCCTCATCAAATGGAAAAATATTCAGTGACTGCTGTTGTCTAGTCTGGGCCCAAGTGGTTACTACCACAAGCTGATCATAGGTCTGTTGATTCTTTATCAACCAGTCAAAGTTAGGGAAATCCTGGCTGATAATAATGGAAACTGGCCATCTAGGTACTAGAGCAACAGAGATGAGTTGTTTATCTTGCCCTACCATCATTTCTACCATGGTGGTAGGGTACTGGTGGACATCCCCATGGATGCACTAGAGCAACAGAGATGAGTTGTTTATCTTGCCCTACCATCATTTCTACCATGGTGGACATCCTCATGGACACAGGTTACCTTTGCCTCCAGCCCTTTACTGCAGTAGTTCTTTAAAATGTCTGCCCTCACCAAGATTTGTTTGCTTCCTGAGTCCAGCAATCCCACTATTTCATCCTGGCCAATCCCCACTGTGGTAACATACCCCTAATTAGCCATTGCCACATGGGCAGCTTTGTTTCTTCTGTTGGGGCAATGACGGGCTATGTGTCCTTTTCCTGAACAGCTGCGACAAATAATGTCTGCAGAATAGGGCCTTGACCTTCGTTCACCTCACCAGTTATTTCTCCCAATGTTTAACAGTCTGGAATAAGTAGTTTCAAAAGGTTTTACTGGTGTCATAAGTTGGGGTGAAGAGCTTTGGTATCTTCTGGACTTTGATGGTCTAGCCTTCAGGTAATTCTCCGCCAGAGTGATGGTCTTCTCTGCTGTGTTGGGTTTGTGCTCCTTACTATGATTCATACTATGAAAGTATAGATGTACAGAAGGCCATGTGCCCTTAAGGTACATTTCCATCAAAGGGATTTAATTCCCATAGTCATTCCCTAACAGGAAAATGTATAACTTACTTTTAAAAAGTTCAAAGGTTATAGCTTCTGCTATCTCCTTAGGGAGTGTGTTCCACCAAGGTATCATTTTTTGGGTAAAATAAATTCTTCTAACATTATTTTTGTGATTAGTGAGTTTTAACTGGTAAAAATGACTCCTAAGTGAAATATCTCTATGAGCAAAAACAAGTCCATGATCCAGTAACAGAGTTTGCTCTTTAGATATTGTGTACATTAAAAGAAGGTCACTTCTAAATCTAAGTTCCAATGTGTACAGATTCAGAACTCTAATTCTATTATCATAAGTCATATTTATACAACCATTGACCATTCTAGTCATATGCCTTTGGACCCCTTCCAGTCTGTTTACATCCCTACGCAAGGTAAGGCTCCATAGCGGAGAACAATAGTCCAATACTGGATGTACATAGGCTCTATATAACAGTATAATACAACTCCTATTTCTTGAGGTAATTGATCTTTTTATACAAGAAATAATTCTATTAGTTAAAATTATAAGTTCTGTACAGTGTTTCCAAAACTTCAGGTCATTAGTAACAGAAACTCTCAGATCACATTCCCTTGTCACTGGTCTCAGGTTTCCATGCCAAACTATAAATTATACCATTAATTGGCTTTTCCTAAGTGCATAACAACACACTTGTCTTGACTGAACGTCATTCCATTTGTTTTTGCTAAGGTTTATAGTTGAACAAGATCAGCTTTCAAGGTATCCACTCCTCCCACTGTACTGACGTCGGGCAGAATCTTAGTATCTTCAGCAAATTTGATGGCATAGCTACTAATACTCGTATCAAGTTCAGTAATAAACAAAGCAAACAATAAGGGTCCCAAGACAGAATCCTGTGGCACCCCACTTGTCACCAACCCTGTGTTAGACTTGAAACCTTTGATTCTAACCATGTGTTCTCTATCTGAAAGCCATGACACTACCCACTTTATTACAGATGGGTGTAATTCCAACTTAAACAAATTTTTCAATAAGTACAGAGTGTGGAACCTTATCAAAAGCCTTGCATAAATCAGAGTAGATAAACAGATTTCTTTTGTTCCAATAGAACACTCACTCATTCATAGAAGCAGTTAGACAAGCTCTCTTAGGTTTGAAGTCATGTTGTGAATTATCCCATGCTTTCTCCTTCAAGTCTTTTGTAATTATGTATTTTATTATAGATTGCATCAGTTTACCAATAATACTGGTAAGACCGATAGGTCTATAATTTGTTGGACTGGCACAATTTCCTTTTTTAAAAATTGGTATCACCTCAGCTTGCCTCCATTCCTTGGGAACCTCACCAGTTTTTAAAGATAAGCTGAAAAGTGCATATAAGGGTTCAATTAACCATGATTTAATTTCCTTCAAAATTCTGGAGTGAAGTGAGTCGGGGCCTGGAGAAATATTTATTTTAATAGTATTTAGTTTTCCTATTATATCCTCTCTACTTATTTCCAAATTTAGATTCTTTTCCACATTGGTTATGGAATCAGAAATTGGTTTATTCTTCCCTTCAAACACAGAACAAAAAAATGTGTTGAAGGCATTTGTCATATCTGTTAGGTGAAATACATGGGTATTGTCAATAAGTAGGGAGCCTATAGTATTGGGTGAATCTTTGTTATTTATTTATTTATTTGGAAAAATGTTTCCCACCATCCTTTAAATGGGCTAATCTAAATTCAATTACCTATTTTTCTCTGTTAATCATTGTTTTGCATCTCTTAAGAGCAGCCTTATATTTTTCTCTATTGTTATTATTTCGATCTTTTTTTTGGCAATTTATATATGCCCTTTTCTTATCTTTAATTACCTTGTTAACCTTTTCATTGTACCAACCTGGCAATTTACCTTTTTTATTATATAATTCTTTGTTAGGTATATATTTATCAGAAAGCTCAGTAAATTTGGTTCTAATTTTATTCCAAAGGATCTCGGGTGAAGTAATATTGTTTCCCCAGTCCCATTTTTGTAATTCTGCAATCATCCCCACAAAGTTTGCATTCTTAAAATCCTTAACCACTGTTCTACCAAGCTCTCTAGGTACTTCAAGGTTAAAAGTGAATGTTAATAGGTTATGATCTCTATTCATCAAAGGGTCACGAATTTCTAAGTTGATTATCTTATCTGGAATTTCAGTAAGGACCAAATCCAAAATGTTATTTGTCTAGTGGGTTTATCTACCGTTTGGCACAGTCCATTCATTATGCTAAATTCCAGTAAAGTCTGCTCTTGAAAAGTGGTAAAAGTACTATCTTTCCAGTTTATTCCTGGAGTGTTGAGATCACCGATAATTAATATATCTTTATAGTTCAATTTACTTTCAATACTGGCTAATATTTTGTTATGTGTAATCCGATTCACATCTGGAGGTTTGTAACAAACTCCTATTATTAGGTTTTTATTATTTTGTATGTCAATTTCAACCCAAATTATTTTTTTTCTGTAGAATCATCATTTAGTTGTCTAAATATAATATTATTCTTAATATAAATAACTACTCCACCTCCTACTCTTCCTGTTCTATCCTTGTGCACCAGGTTATATGAGGGAATTCTTTTGTTCCAGGAAGAATTACTTCCCCACCATGTTTCAGTTACAGCTACTATATCTATGTTACATTTAGAAAGAATTAAGTTAAGTTCATCCTTTTTAACATAACCAAGACTTCTTGCATTGGTTAATAGAATATTAAGTTTAGCCTGATTTATTATTACTGCTATATTGCTTTTGCTTTTCCCCTTTCTGAGTTTTCTCTCATTATTAATCCCCAGTTGCGCCTTAGAGTTTAGTTTTTTTGTTTGTTCTGGAGCATATTTTCTAATTGCCTGATAGAAAATGTTTCCCAACTACTTAATTCCCAGTTTATTTAAATGGAGGCCATCATAGATGTATAGTGCATAATTATTATCAAACTTTTCCCAGGTTCTTAAACAATCCACATTATTTTCAAGGCACCATCTTTGTAGCCAATTATTAAACAATTTCCTGTTTCTATTTTTAGCGTTCGATGCCTAGGGATAGGCAATACTTCTGACAAGATTATTTTTGCATTATAACTTTTCAGAGTTGTTACCACCTTAATCATCTCATTATCTGCTTCCTCTTCCCAAGATCTATTTAAGTTGTTATTTTCCACATGTAGAATAACAGTTTTAGGTCCAGCTAACTTTCTTGGGATAACTGGAAGCATATCTTCAATATCCTGTATTTTTGCACCTCCATAACTGCAACTGCTCACATTCATTTTATTACCTTTTGCTGAATATCTGTTGGTAAATTTAATCATGGACTCTCCTAAAATATGTATCTGTTCATGCTGCTGGTTAACATCATCAGCAGCATTAGTTAAAGTGGTACATTGTGTCCCTTCTTCCATTTCAATAAGTTCATGAGGCTAATTTATAGTATCAGTAGGATTGGTTAAGGTGGTACAATGCATTCCGTCATCCATATCTTTTGAAGAGTTTGTATTATTTCTCATGAGATCAGAGCGATAGTTTATTGGTTGTGAGGATTTAGTAGAAAGATTTGTACTGGGTGGGCCCGGGTCTAAAGGCCTTGTTTTTTTCATTTCCATATATTTATTAGGGACGGTGTAGTCCCTGTTAACAGGACTGTCAATTAATCCATTCCCATCTGAACTGATAGTATTTAATGGTTCAAAGTTCTTTGATAAGGGAAGTATGAAATGTTCAGCTTTCCTACCCTTTTTGATTATTCTTTAACCCTGTATGTGACACCAATTTTGATCACTACTATTTGAAATATCTTCCTCTCTACACCTTTTTTTGTATCCATTTTCAGCATTTATTACACTTGTATTTTTGTCAGCGATTATTCTTTTGCTTATCATATTTTTTACTTGGTATTAGGGACAAAAGAAGGCTGTTGCCCATCGAGATTGTCCCCCATAATTTGTGGGTCATTTTCGAACTTAACACAAGCTCTCCCTTATCCATAAATCCAAATTATTTTTGAATGCATCAAAGCTACATATAGTGATTAATTCTTGGGGCAGAGTGTTCCATAGCCTTGGTGCTCTTATGGTGAAAAAATTTCCCCTTTTGTTAGTTTTAAAGGATAGTATTTCTAACAGTTTATTGTGTAATCTAGGGACTATCCTTCTGGTTGAATAAACAAGTCCACATTGGCTCATAAAAGAGTGGGTGATTGACATAATGTATAGATTAATAATAAATCACCTCTTTTCTCCTAGTTTCTAATGAATATAGACCAGTAAGTTTCAATCTTGTGGTATAATCAAGATGCTTAATCTTGGAACTATTTTAGCTGCCCTTCTCTGCATCTGTTCCAGGCAAGATATATCTCCCTTAAGATAGGGGTTCCAGAACTGGGAGCCATAATCAACATAAGGTCTTACACTGTTCAGTGTGGGTAATGAAGATGTGTTTAATTTGCTTTAAGAGACCATTGGTCATTTTGGCTGTATTTAAACAGTGTTCCCTAGATGTAAGTTTGTTAGATATCAATATTCCCAAATTTTTTTCACAACTCGATGTTTTAAGTTTAATATTATTAAGATAATAATCATGCATTGGGTTATTTCTTCCAAAATGAAGAACCACACACTTATCATGATTGAAAAACATTTAGTTCTCAATGGCCCAGTGTTCTATTTTCCTTAAATCAGTAACAAGTGTTTCCAAATTTTTGGGGTCATTAACCCTACCCCCCCCCCCAATTTGGTGTCATCAGTGAATTTTGAAAGATAATTATTTGGTCCAGCTTGCATATCACTAATGAATAAATTGAAAAGTGTGAGTCCCAACACTGAGCCCTGAGGAATCCCACTCATAACCAAGCCCCAGTCAGATAAAATGTTATTAAATTTGACTTTTGGGTTCTACTTGTAAGCCAATCAGCTATCCAGTCAACACGGTACATTGAGATGCCAAATGTTTTTAATTTCTGTAGGAGTTTAATATATTGTACCTTATCGAATACGTTACTGAAGTCAAGTTGTATTACATCTGTAGAAAGCCCATTATCAAGGTATGTTCTAATGATATTATAAAAAGCAATTAAATTTGTAGTACACGAATGACCTGGCATAAAGCCATGTTGAGTTAAATCTGTAATACCTTGTTCACTGTATGATGCTAATACATCACATTTCTTATTACTCACCATTAGGGTATATCGTTCAGTTAATTTGCCATTTCAGTCTGACTGAGATCTAGTGCTGATAGCCTCTGCTGTATGTCTTTTAGTTCTTTACTTATTTCCTCATTTTCCTGGCATTTAGAGCAGATGAAAGGCTGTTGTGGCAAAGGGAGATTTACAAGTGCATACATAAAACAATTATTGCATTTTACTCCTACCTCGCCCTCCAAGGTCATAATTGAATCCACCATTGTAACTTTATTCAAACAACAAGTTAGCACTATAGCAAGTTATACAATGTTTACCTTTTGCAGAAGATCAAGTTGGGTCCCACCAGTCCCACCAAAAACACACTTGATGCGTGTGTCTTTGCGCATGTCTTCAAGTGCAGTGACTGTGTGATCGCCCTCTCCATGCTCTCTCTGCTCACATGGAGCTCACACTTTATTGACCAAAACCCAGAAGTATTGAAGTGGATCACATGACCCTGCTATGCTCCTCAACCACCCATAACTAAACAATAAAAACTGTTTCAGCTACTACAGTAGTTTACTAAGAAAACACTCAGGAGTGCCTGTAATATCTGGTAAATCCTCTTGCTATTTAAAACATACAGATTCCCACTATTATCATAGGTCACCATGGGTGGTGTGCAATTGTAGTACTCAGAAAGGTTACTGGACTACAACTCCCACCACTTGTTCAAGCTCCCAATATCAGGATCAATCACTTCATATAAACAGGGTAATATTCTATGTGCAAGCAGTGCACCCAGCCAAGTCTGTCTCACACATGAAGTGTCTCACAGAAGATGGACTGGGTGTAAGGTAGCAAGCAACTGTTCACATGGAGCTCCCACTTTATAGACCAAAACCCAGAAGCATAGAAGTGGGTCATGTGACCATGCTATGCTCCTCAACCACCCGTAACTAAACATACAAATGGTAATATTCTCTGTGCAAGTTCTGTGCAATTCTTTTTCCTTCACCCATATCTGGATGTCTTGGGGCAATACTTGGATAAATTGTGCTGTAATTATCAATTCCAGGATTTGGTCAATGGTTTTGACTGTTGGTTGTAACCATTTCAGACAGAAACTTTTTAACCTGGCAAAAGTATCTCGAGTGGTATCTTGACCCATCATCTTTTGGGACCTGAATTGTTGCCTATAGGTCTTTATATTGATATCATACCGATGGAGAATTTCCTCCTTGACCCAATTGTAATCATTAGAGTCAGAGGCAGTAAGATGACTATACACCAGCTGGGCCTGTCCAGATGAGTAAGGGATAACTCTAATAACCCACTGGTCTTGGGGCCAAGCATATGTCTGAGCTGTACACTCAAACGTAGTCAGACAGGCTTCTATGTCATCAGCCTCTGTCAATTTTGTTAGTTTTATGTCACAGGGTACATTTCAGTCAGGTTGCCCAGGGGTCAGGGCATGGATGGCTTGCAAGGCATCCCACCATGCCACATCTTGTCTCTTCCTTTCTTCTTCTTGTCATCTTCTGTCCTCATCTCACTGTTGTCAGTCCTCTGCTCACTCACGTTCTATCTCCAACTGTTTTAGACAGAGCCAGTGTAGCAGGCTGCTGGAGTCTTCCAGTGCACTATCCTCCATCTGCTTCCAGTCCTCTTCTTCAAGTGAGTCCTCATCTGTGGCAACCTCCTGCTCTTTCTTTGCAATCTTTGGCCAGGCACTTGGGTCCAACCCAAGTATTGTCTTCAACTCGAGCTTTTCAGCCATTGCTCGAGTCCTCTGGACTTTCATTGGCTTCATACTTTTTACCCTGCACATGTGTCGGGTACTGGACTATACCCTCCTGGCAGCAACTCCCAGGCAGTCTAGATGAACCAGGTATCCCACTTTTAACACCAGTGTGAACATGTGGGATAATAACTGACACAACAAAGCAGGGATCAAGTGCATAAAAGATGCATGAATGCGAAAAATACAAATATTTACAGAAATAAAAAAAATAAAATAATTAGTCCTACACAAAGAAATTCAGACTTCTGCTTCCTTCAGCAGAGTCTGCGGCTTTGCTTCAGCCCAGGTAGTCCAATGAATACTTTTCACAAATAACCTGTGTGAAATCCACACACACACACACACACACACACACACACACACACCCCAACTGTAGGTCTTACCTTTTTCACTGTCAGCACTAGACTGACTTGACTTTCTAACATTCCCCCTAGTGGTGAACCCTTTTTACAGCTCCTTGTGATGACATCACATCATTGGGGAGTTTCCATAGGCTGTGACATCACAGGCTTCATTAATCTATTTCATATGTAGCCCTCAATCACAACATCTCTGGGGCCACTTCTGTACAGGGTACACTTTATTCTAGACACTACGGGGCTTACAGTTACCCTTGCCCATAGTGTCTCGCTAGCCAGCAGTCCAGTAATCAAGTGACTTAGATCCTGCTGCTAGTGCGGCAGTCAGCTTTTTCTTCAGAGCATGCCTTTGCTCTGAGGCAATCATTCTTTTACTTGCTCCAAACAAGGATTGTACATTCAGCAGCAATATGTGGCTACACCAACATGAAGCAACCCACTCCAAAAAAAAGAATTGCTTGGTTGCACTCAATGACCAGCACTGTCCCTGACACCGGAGCCACATAAGCCAAAGGAGCTGCACTCAGCAGCAGCAGTTCTGGATCTTGGAGACCCAGAAAAGGGTGCTACACTTCTTTTTAAACCAAGGAGCAACAGACATTAACAATAAAGTGCGACTTGCCTATTTCCTATCTCTGCAATCGGGAGCATAACACTGTGTGCATAAAGAAGAGGTAAAGAGAATAAAGGACAGCAAAGAGTTTTTGGAGATTGCCAGGTTGGCCACCCTGACACAAATTTAAAGAAAAGGCAGACAAAATAAGAGGGAAGGAATGAGTGAGAGAAAAAAGGGGGGGGGAATTGCACATATTCATATTTATGACAGGGTTTAAACACATAATTGGGGCTCCCTGTTACATGGAGAAATGGTCTGAAGAATGGCAAATGGGATTCAATGCAGATAGGGCACAAGAACCACAGGTAAAGTACGAACTATGTGGGGAGGTACTGACAGTCACAAACCAGGAAAGGGACTTGGGAGTTATCATCTTTCAGTACCTAAGAGAAACTAGACGGTGTGATAAGGAGGCTGGAAAGGCTAGATGGATGCTTGGATGCACAGGGAAGGGTATCAGGAGTATAAAGAGGAAGGTCATTTTGCTCCTGTATAAGACACAGACACCTGGAATACTGCATCCAGTTCTGGAGGCCCCATCTGAGAAAAAAAAACAGACAAGGTGGAGGCAGTGCAGTACAGGGCAACTACAATGCCACAGGACATATGGCATATGACCTACTGTATGAGGAAGATAAGTTGATATTTAAAATATTTATTTCATTTGGGTAAAGCATTTAAACCATTTTAAATACTGATTTTTTACAGGATTTGCCAATTGAGATTTGATATATGATATATTGAATCTCAACTGGCATATCCTGTAAAATATCACTTACAGTGTGTTCAAGTGCGGTCATGCTTTTACCTGTTAATTCTAATGAATTTGCACAATGCAGATCTGCTGAGAGGCAGTTTCAATGTGATCTTCCTTTTACACATTTTTACAATGTGTTTTCCTAGAATATGCCTGCTGATTGCTATATATTTAGCCTGGATAGTTCACAGAAGATGTGGCATCTTATTTTCAGAGGGGCTGTACATTTACACAATATAATGCTGCACTGCGTAAAATTAGAACACACTGAAAACAATATTTTACATCTGGACTAGGCTACTCTGAATACATACATTATAGAAATGGTAAAATCATGACCCCACTGCATAGGATCATATCTCAGTAGGTTCTACAAAAACTTTTTGGGAATACTGAATGGATCTCCATCAGTGCTTGTGAGAGCAGAGCTCTGACAACCGCCTTTTGAAAGCCAAAGTAAACAATGAATAGTCAATTATTGTCTAAAAGCATGCAAAATGGGAGAATCACAGCTACCTAGGATGTGCATAGAAGAAGTAAAATATATGAACCAGAATACTATCTTCCCTAGTGTTTCAATTGTGGATAATATTATTAAACCATAAGACTTAATACACTGTGTTACCAACATATTCAGAGTTCCATATGAACAGGTCACAAACAAGGTTAAAATCAGGATAAAAGATATTCATTATCAAAAAGACCTGGAATTGTGTCACTAATACAGGGTAAGTAAATGGATGGCAAAAATTAAAAGAGACCACCGATTAGAAGCTTATTTAATGATAATTAAAAATCCTAGTCTCAGGAAAATAACAACTAGATTTAGGTTCAAATGTAACACTAGTAACTGGCAAAAGGAGTTTTATAAAAATTAAAAAAAGAAGGAAGGTCTATGCAGATGTGGATTAAGATAAGATGATTTGACTCATCTAATAGTGTTATGTTCGCCATATGAAATGCATAGAAAATAATTGCTTGGCAAATATTTAAAATCATTGGAATATGAACCATACCATTTAGTTACACACCTTTTGAAACTGAATGATGAACAGGTGCTATACCATGTGGCCTCTCTCCTTAAAATAATAGAAGGAAAGAAATATCAGGTCACAAGAGAGAATCAATCCGATTAAGACAGGATCTAGCCAAAGGAATTTTTTTTTTAAGTTTGATTATTCAGACATCAGTCCTTTTTAGGATTAGAGAGTACAGCTATCCATGGAAACATAGTAAAGGGACAATTGTATGAATGGGTGTTATTTACACTGGATACTGTTCACATGACCCACATCAGCTAAACCTATATACATTTTTAAGAGATCCTTTAATAAGAATGAAGTGCTATATTAGATTATATATGTTTTTTGTTTTGTGAATTTTATGTATGTCTTTGATGTCATATGTAATACGATGCTATTATATGTATATGATTTATTTGTGTTTTATGTATTGTAATAATGGTAACAATTTTTATCTTTTGTAATGACTTTATATAAGTTGAAAAATAAACTTGAATTGAATTGACCTCCTGAAAACAAGATATTGCATCTAATCTGGGACATCCTGAGTACATACAGTGCAAAAATGTGTAAAATGAAGACCCCATGACAATGAGATGTAGCATCTCT
This sequence comes from Neoceratodus forsteri, assembly GCA_016271365.2. Lineage (NCBI taxonomy): Eukaryota > Metazoa > Chordata > Ceratodontiformes > Ceratodontidae > Neoceratodus > Neoceratodus forsteri. Next base: position 916,085,366 of record CM057455.1, on the reverse strand, counting down.
CTCGTGCTATCCAGGATACAAAATATATGATAAGAACTATTTAAAGGAAATCTACTATAAACTGAATTTGACTGTGTTCCGCATAAAGAAGACTGACAAACAAAAAGTTTATTTGTTTTATAACATATTTCATTGCAGTATTTATTTCAAATGTTGTGGCCATGAGGATGCTGTGTACAGTATGTGTGTGTGTTTGCTGTAGCTCAATATAAATATTGTCCCCCCAAAAAGTATAGTAAAAAATACCTGCTAATTGCTATATATTTAGCCTGGAGAGTTCACAGAAGACGTGGCATATGTCTGAGACAGTGCTTATCCGATAGTCTCTTAAGAGGTTAAAAAAACAGTGTAAATCTTTTTAGAAGATTCCTTGCTGGGAAAGGGTGACATTTATGAGGTATGAATCTTTCTTGAAAGAGAATACCTGTCCAACTGAAGCTAGTAGCAAGAAAATGTTTAAATGCTAAGTATTTAAATGTGCAAGTTGTTGTATTTGAATGGTGGTAAACAAATCTCCAGTTTAATAGGCAACCAATATTTAACAAGTTGTTTCAGTTTTTAATGCCATCTGATAAGCAGCTTGGAGTTCTGTCCACAACATTCTAAACAGAAAGAAGGAAGTATTTTATTCAAGTGGCATAGTGATTTGTAGCTATGGAAGGATACAGTGAAAATTAAAAAATGTGTTCCATGGTGTCCCATTTGTCCAGCTAGAGCAAGATGACTGTAGGCTACACCCACATCCATAAAAAAAAAAAAAAAAACATGATTGCTTTCTTTCTATCCTTGCATTTATTAAAGGGACACTTTGAATGCTCATGGGCAAAAAAAGGTTACAGCACCTATGCTTCCTCTAACAGTTTTGTAGTTGCATCTGAGGCCCTGTACAAATTACAAAGTGTGCTGTGGTTAGTTTTTAAAAATATTTTAAAAATGTTTTTGAACTCACCACAGCAGCCTGTCCACATCTCTCTTCAACCGTGTTTTAACACTGTTATTCCAGATCTGACTCCTGTCCACATAAGTGGTTCAGTAACAGACTTAAACCCAGTTCCCCATGACTACAGCATGGTTCTGAATGGCGCAAGATGGCATGGTTACAGAACACACTACATATGCCTACCCGCATTACAAGGTAACACGATTCCTCAATTTGAACCGTTCTTGAAAACGGTTTTAAGACTAGGTTGCTTCAGGGTTTTAGCATGGTTTCTTAACATGGTAAACTGTGTTTTAATGCGGATGGGAGCTGTATTTGTGATAATTAAAACATTTTAAAGCCCTTAAAACATTTTAACTATCCTAATGTTTACAGGGCCTTAGTGCATTCAGCAGGCTTTTCCTCAAGGACCTTGAGGTATAGGTAGTGACATATTCCTGTTCATATTCAGTCATGAGTTTTGAGAAATATTTTGTTGCAAAACCATGAAGACATTTAAATGTAAGAAGAAGAGTTTTCAAGTCACATCTCTGGCTATAATAGAGGACCAATGAAGATGCTGAAGAACAAAGGTATTATGGTCTCTGAGACAGGTCATAGAAAGAATTGAGGCAGCAATGCTGATGGCAGCTGAGGCTTGCTTAGTGTTCCGTTTGCTAGGCCAGAGAGTAGTACATTCCAGTTATCATTTCCTGAAAGGTTGACATCATTAAACATCATCAAGTAGTCCAAGTTGAATTTTTCTTTTGTTAGTTTATCAGTTCTCTACTGATGAAAAAAGAAAGTTTTCAGTGGTTTTAATGTGAGAATCAAATGACAGAAGTAGTACAATAACCCATCAAAATACAAGGATTTGAAAGACATGTGATTACAGGTACTACTAAATGAATGACACAGGGCTGAGCAAGCTATTTGCTATATCATAAACTGACAAATATTAGGAGAGATGTTGCTCACTCCAGTTAGCATATCCCCCCTAATAGTAACTTGGGAGCTTTCTGTGAGCTGCACTCTACAAATCTGTAAATAGGAAGCTAGGCAACGGTCTTCACAGACAGAGAGGGTAAAGAATGATAAGACTAGATCATAAATGTAGGTTAAGATGTAGAGGAGTTCCAGGCCAATGAGGAGTCACCTTGTCTTGCTGAACAGGCTTATCTACATTTCGACTAAACTAGGAAACTGAGACCTCCATCTTAAATCATGGTATGAAGAAGGAATTTAAATACGAAAGCAGAAAACATCATAAGTGGTTTACAGATCCTTTTGGTCAGTGTTGGAGGGAGGGGTACAACATTAAATTCTGTTTGTTAACTAATCTTGGATTAGAAAATAAAACTTTTATACAGAACACATAAATCACAATATTTACCAAGCCACACCACTAAACAAGCACACGTACTGTAACAATTGTGTATCTTGCCACAGTTTGCAGTTGTTATTGTCTTTGCTGTAATGCTGCAGTATGCATGGAGACTGAATCTATCTTTCCCCCAAAAAACTGGATCTCTTTTGACTAATTCTGAGCAGCACTGTTTGAGAAGATGGTAAAAAAGAATTAAGTTCCCAGTTCTGTCAATGTTTTCTTTTTGTAACTTCAAGTTTATTGTACTTAAAGAAGAAATACCAGTACAGTTGCATATCACAACTAAAATACAATAATATACAGTACACAAAACACCGTGAGCTGAATTCTCAAAGGTTGGCACAAGCTGTGCCAATGGCAGCTTGCATCAATTGCCAGTGCACTAGAAGTCCTTCAGGTAGGTTGCTGGCGGCAAAGTCCAACAACTTGCAGCAACTGTGGCCATGCACCAAACAGATGGCGCATCTGCAAGATTTGCCACAAGCTGCGGGGCAGTCAGGTGGCAGCTGCACCCATGGACAGTGACCAGTACACCAAGCACAATACATCTCCTTCTTGGTGGCTAGCAGTCTCCCCTTCCCATCCTTGATTTGCCCTATAACATATCACTTTCCCTGGTGTCCTAGCAGACCCTACCCCTGATATGCCCATGTAATGTACCATATAGCCTTCCCTGATCATCTAGTGGACCCCCTCCCTATCCCCCCTCCCTTTTATATAATCATAAACCATTCCCTAGTGGTCTATGAACCCCCCTCCCATCCCCGATATCCCTCTTATATAATCATAATTTAATCACTGGTGGTCTAGTGGACACCCTCATCCCCAATCTGCCCTAATAATGTAACCTATAACTTTCACTAGTGGTCTGGTGGATTCCCCGCCCCAACCCAACAAGCAGTGCCCCACCACCCCAGTTCCCGCTGTCCCTTCCATGAGCCAGAGACTAGCACAGCCCTCCACTCTCCACCTCTGCAGGCCACTCTCAGCTGCCAGTGAAAGTGTGCTGTACAATCAGCTGTTGCAGTATGGCTTAATGACAACTTAGATGGTGGCCAGCCATGGTGGAGAGCAGAGGGTTCTGCAGGTCACCTGCTCATGGAAGGGATGGGGGTAGCAGGGGGGTTGGGCACTGCCTGCTGGAGTGGGGAGTCCACTAGACCACCAGTGAAAGTTATAGGTTACATTATACAGGCAGATTGGGGGATTGGGAGGGGGCCTGCTAGACCACCAGGGACTGAATTATGATTATATAAGGGGGAGATCAAGGATAGGGAGAGGTCTCCTCTAGACCACAAGGGAATGAATTATGATTATGTAAGAGGGAAATCGGGGATAGGGAGAGGGGTCTTCTAGACTACCAGGGGATGAATTATTATTATATAATGGGGAGACTGGGGATAGGGAGGGAGGTCTGCTGGACCACAAGGGAAAGTAATGTGTTTTATTAAGGTGAGTCGCAATACACACATGGGATGGGGGTGGTGCAAGTCCTCTAAATTCCAAGAGGACACACTTCTAAATACCCTTAGACCAGCCCTGGCTGGTCTAAGGGTACTTAGATGTGTGCCCCCTGGGTCAGTTTTGAGAACCCTGAATTAGGTGATATGGAAGCCTGCATCTGCCACAAGTCCCCTATCATCATGCTGCAGCCAATTTTGTGCCAGAAGGATGGCACAAGCCCCCTTTGCCACACACAGCTTGCATTTGATGCAGTCTGCATTTGAGAATTACTCTCAGAGCATCTTTTGGTGCAAGCCACAACTTACGCCATTCCTTGTGGTACAATCCCCTTGTGCCATTAAGAGGGGTTTGAGAATCAGGCCCCATGTCTTAGTTTGACTTGCACAATAAATCAAGGTAGCTCTGTAGAAATATTCTTGTTAAGGAAAACATACTTTGTATGGAGGATCATACAATCAAAGTTTTACATTTTAACTGGTGTTATATGACTCTGCTGTAGGTATTGTTATTTCAATATAATTTCACTCCCACAAGGTGTTAACAACAAACCAGTGCATTTAAACAAAAATATAAACATAACATTGTGTCTGTTCATTAGTTCAGTACCAAAGTGATATATCTATCAGGCAGAGATCCCACTGTCCAGATACGGTCAGGACAGTGCGCTGCACACTCTCAAGAGATACTCCATCCACCACCCCACTTTTAAGGATCTAAGACATCTCTGTTCCAGGTGAATTTTACAGTCCTGCCAAACTCTCCATTTTTCCAGGAATTTCTCCTGAGTAGGCCTGAGGGATGCCGTAATCCTCCCCATGCCCACCACCACATTATATCTATCCCTTCTATTCCATTATTGTGGAGACAGCCAGTGGGCAGTGATACACTTCATAGCCACCAGACACAAAAAAACTCTGTCTTTTGTCCCTGATGATTTTTGGAGGAACTGAAATGGTTTTCTTATAACTTAGTAGGCCGAAGACAGCAGATAGAAGCACAAGGGGATTTCTCCCCCTTAAAAACAGTGCAGAGAGGGGTGCCACAGGGGTCCATCCTAGGGCCTTTACTTTTCACTATATACATCAACGATATTGACTCAGCAATTAATGCTGCAAGTGTACATCTCTTTGCACATGACACAGTGCTTCATATCACCAGGTCTAACCCCAAGATTGTATGTACTGAATTGCAGCAGGAATGTAACATCCTCTAAGATAACCTGTTGCAACTGAAATTACTACTCAATGCCAAAAAAGGAAAAGTCATGTTCCTCTCCCCTGGGCTCATGGAACTTACCCCAGTCTGCCGTGTGCAAAACTAAAAATGTTGACACTCTTAGGGGAGCCACTTGAAGTAGTGAATAAGTTCAAATACCTTGGATTTTGGCTTGACTGCAAATGCTCTTATCTGACGTACATTGATGAAACAGCCAAAAAATTGAGGCAGAGATTAGGCCTTTTGAACCATCTCAAGCATCTACTTAATGGGCAGTAGTGCTGCACACTGGAGCAGACTAGACAGACGATACAGCCTGTATCTGCTGGCAATTTTGTATGTTCGTATGTTTGTAACTATGATGAAAAGCTTAAATTGGTTCAAACTACATCCCTCCCTATTCTGAACTACGCGTATATTCTTTATAGCCACTGCCCAAAATCTGCCCTATCCAAACTAGACTCCCTGTATCACAAAGTGATACAATTTATTACCAGCGCCCTATGTAACACCCACCACTGTTCTCTCTACACTCAGTTAGGCTGGTCCTCTCTTGACACCAGGAGGTAGAGAAATGCATCACTCTGGGTGTAAAGAGCCATCACAATCCAGCTCCCTAACTACACTGCTGACCTATTTAAACACACCCCTGGGTTTATTCTCTCAGAAGGTATACATATATTCCGTTCAACATTTCTAAAATAAGAACGTGCCACGGTGCATCAGCTATAAGCTATGATGTCCCCTCCTTATGGAATAACTTGCAAAAGTCATTAAAACTTTCACACTTAATTGGGATGTACACATTTAAATCTTTCCTTAATCGCTCTTTAAAGGAGATGTGTAACTGCCACCTCTAACCCTATCAGCAAATGATACAAACTTTTAGTTTATTTTCTCTAATATATGATACCTTGCTTAGACTCATGTTACCTCTTTCACCCCCACCCATATCCACCTGCCACCACCCCCTCATAGCTCCACTGATGGACCTCCTTCACCTTTACTTCCCATTAATTGTCTTCCTTGATATCCCCACCAACTCACACCCTTGCTGTCCCTTCTCCTTCTCCAACATGCGTTGCACCCTCTCTCAGTAATCCCTGCTCACCTCCTCCTCCTATATGCTTCTCTGTCCCTAGGGTCCTTTGGCTCTTGTCTATGAATCCCTTCCCTGTATTCTTACATTATCCCTTACCTTTTGGTCTCTTGTCAACCCTTTTGGGGTTTTTGACCACTTATGCACTTGTACCCTATTTGCACCTTATTTAGCTGCATAGCTGGAATTAGAGCTTCCTTCATGTAAGTTAGAGTTGGCATATGTTGTGCAAATTACTTTGTCTCCAACATCCTGTGTTTGAACCTTTGTTATTGTTTGTTCTGACTGTGAATTTATGTTCTTGACCTTACATGTAACCTCTGTGTCCTCCCAGGACCACCTTGTAAATGAGTCTGCTCAATGGTGCATTTTCCTGGTTAAATAAAAATTGTATTGAATTGAAAGAAGAATATATTGCTGGAAATTATATCCCACTTCCTGACCCAAGATCAGTCACAGTTCTCTTTGTACTTGACACCATTAGGTATTAGTTTTGGTGCAGTCCTAGAATATATGGTAATGGGTTCCCTTGTCATTACACCCTTATTGGCATTTGTCCAAAGCAGTTCTTCCCCCAAAGTGAGCTGTTATGATGGGTGCATGTAAGTAGTGAATTATGATCTTCTATCGGTTTTCACACTAGGTTGGAGAAGCTGTCACTTTCCAGTGCTGTTTCAGCTGTTTTTATGTTGGCTTGCACTTGCGTGGCCAACATATTGCATTAGTAGCAGATTTGGAGGCACGGTCACTGTTGGGCAAATGCAGGGCATGCATCAGCAGGTGCGTCCTTCATTCCCGAATAAGCCAGCATGCAGGCGCCACACCAGGAATACATAATGTGGCGAACACATCTAAGAAAAGGTCCGCTGCAATGACAGCCAAGATTGTCTTGCAGCGGCACCAAAACACACCCTCCTTACGTGCCTTTCCTGGTGAAGCCCTTCAATTAACATGGCGGTGCTGACTGCTGCTGGGTGGAGAACAGACTTCAGGGGTGCCCAATCACCCTGTCAGCATGCCCCAACCCACGTCATTTGCCGATGGGGAAACACCCACTCCCTATCAGCACAATGTGCCCCCCCATTTCAAGTGCATACCGAGGGGGTGCCCAATCTCCCTCGGCATCATGTCCCAGTTTAATTTGCCAATGGGGGCGCCCACTCCCCTTTGGCATAATGTCCCCCTCCCCATTTGTTGTGTGCCAACGGGGGTGCCCAATCCCCCGTCAGCTACAGAACCCCCTCAAAAAAAAAAACCCCTCAGGTGGCATGCTGGGAGCCCACCCCAGCATGCCAAATGCCCCTGTAAAAGAAAAAACATCCTGTAATTTATTTATTGATTTTTTAATCCTGCAAAGCAAAAAACAGTACCTTGTTGACTCCAGTGGCCCTCCCCAACCTGCGCCCACCCGCTGTGCACCCTGCCTCCCCACACCCCTCTCACTCCATACTTACCTCTGGAGCATGGCACAACAATCTTCAGTGGACCAGGAACATGTCTGCACTCTCCAAAGCTGACCGTGAACTGAAGAAATGCTGATAAGCTGTATAATGGCATAAATAGGGTTTTTTCAACTTTGGTGCATATCTCAGGCATTTTGGGGAATTTTGGCACCAAATTTTCAACACATGGTTATTGGGACCCTTCCTCATGAATCCAGTCACTGTCATGGCATTCTTCTGTCCTGAAAGGTGATTTTATAATCACTGCATGGAATCACCTTTCAGGACCGATTAACAAAACGACAGTGTCACTGTTCATGAGGGGGACACTTAAAAAGCCTATGTTGCAAATTTGGTAGAAAAATCAAAACAAATTGCTGTTTTACAAGTGTGCATTGCGCAGTTTCCACGCACACTCGCGACTTCGTAAATTTTTAATATTTTCACTCCAGATTTTCAAAACTGCCATTTTTCCATACCTCCTTATGAACAGTACAGCTGTCATTTTACATATCCTGGCCAAAATGTGTTTTCACGCATCTGGTGCAGAATAGCACGGTCGCTATGCGAAATCAGTTTTTGGGGCAGTTTGAGAAAATGACGGTGACACTGTTCATGAACAGAGGTCCTAAAATGCATATGTTGAAAAGTTGGTAACGAATGTCCATACAATCACTGTGTTACAAGTGTGCATTGCACAGTTTCCAAGCACCCTTGTAACTTCGCAAATTTGCAATATGTTCATGCCAGACTTTCAACACTGGCAATTTTTCACACCTCCTTATGACAGTACAGTTGTCATTTTTCACAGCCTGCCCAAAATGTGTTTCTGCACCTATGGTGCACAATGGCATGGTCGCTGTGGGAAATCCACTTTTGGGACAGATTAACAAAATCGCAGCACACTGTTCATTAGGGGAGGTCCCAAAATGCCTATGTTGAAAATGTGGCTAAAAAATAAATCCCCAAAATAATTGGGTTACAGATGTGTGTTGCACAGTTTCTATGCATGCTCATGACTTCACCAGTTTTTCATATTTTCACACCAGATTTTCAACGCTGCCATTTTTTTATACCTCCTTATGAACAATACAATTGTCATTTTCCACATCCTGCCCAAAATGTGTTTTCATCCCTGTGTCACCAAATGGCATGGCCACTGTGCAAAACCACCTTTTAACTAACAAACTGATTGTGCCGCTCTTCATGAGGTGGGGTCACAAAAGGCCCATGTTGAAAATCTGGAGTGAAAATACCAACAAATTCCTATGACGTTAGGGTTTCCAACTGTAACACCCCACCCTGTAGAGACTGCCAGGCATCAGGGGTGTGACTTGGGATCATTGGCTGTAATGCTCACGTCATTCCACCCACCCCCCCCCTGCAGCCATTGACAGGCATTGAGATGTGCCTTGGAGTGTTTGGCCCTAAAGTTCACGCCATTCTCCTTTATTACACCCATCTCAGTGTATTTCCTTATGGAATGGGGTAAGTATAAGGCCAAAAGACCCCAAAGTACACCACAACACTTGTCAGTGTCTACAGGGCAGGGTGAGGTAAAATGGAATGAGCCTTATAGCTGATGCCCCAAGGAACACCCCAATGCCTGTCAGTCTCTGCAGGGTGGGGTGGGGTTGGCGTCAGTTCAGTACTTCACTACCATTCCTATTATGCATCTCTAACTCCTGCACTACCAATGTCAATGCCTGCAAGACAACATTCAGCATTGACAAATGCTTGTTCCCACTGCTGTGATGAGATTGGCTTTCCCAACCTTCTATCCCCTTTGTCCCTATAGACCTCAAGAAAAGTGCCCCCCCCCCAGCAGTGGCTTATATATCATTAATATGTATCTGCATTTTGTCATTAGGTGGGTTACCCAGTAGAAAAGGTCTTCCCATTTAGTCAGGAGTCTGGTGATGCGAGCTACATTTTGTCCTGTCGTCAGACTGTGCCTAAGTTGCAAGTATTTAAACAGATCCCTATTAGGAAGGCCATATTTCCTTTTGAGTGTATCAAAAGTCATAAAGATCCCCTCAAAGAGTTGGGCATGTCTGGTAAGACTGCATTGATTCCACCTATGGAATTCCCTGTCTGTGTTCATCGGTGCAAATTCTGGATCCCCTACAACAGCAGTGAACGGTCCAATCTCATTGGGCGTAGTTGTCAAAGTTTATATTTTAAAAATTACATTTAGTGAATAGGTTGTCCATAGTGTGTCAGCCCTTTTAAGAAGTAGTAGGGTCATTTTTGCAATGGAGAGGGTGAAGAGTGGGACTGACAAGGCAGATTTCTTCTCTAAAGCATACTAGCCTAAATCCAGGTCCTGTTTCACTATTGTTACTACCTGTGCTGCCTGAGCTGCCCAATAAAAAAGCTGAAAACTGAACAGACCAAGGCCACTCTGTTTTATTGGATGATGTAGTGTAATCATCCCCACACTAATTCTGTCCCACCATCAGAGGAATTTTAACATCAGTTTTTTCACTCTCTGCAATAGGATCTGGGAATATTTATGGGGATGGCCTGGAATAAGAACATTAGTCTTGGGAAGGCTTTCATTTTCAGTATTTCCACCCTCTCTCCAAGGAGAGTGGGAGCAGGTTACATGTGTGCAGATCAGTTGCTTCTTCTTCAAAGAGTTTAAGGTGATTAAATTTATGTTGTTTGGCCAATGCTGACATAATTTTAAGGCCCGGCTATCTAAAACATATTATTGGTAGCACAATTGAAGTCAAACTTTTCTTTAAAGCAGACAGCAGCTCCTATAAATTATTATAGCCTCTGATTTAGTGAAGTTAATTTCATAGCCTGATATTGCTGCAAAAGCAGTCAGCTCCTTCACTAAGGCTGTGGTAGAGTGGACGGGATCCTTAATGAAGACAAAGTCCGGTTAGAGCCAAAATGGCTGCAATACATTATTTTGATATAGAAACATAGATGTTGATGGCAGATAAGGACTGCTTGGCCCATCTAGTCTGCTAGGGTTGCCACCTTTGGATGAGGCAAAAACCGGATCTTAAGCTCCACCCCTAGCCTCACCCCTTTTCATGACTCATCATGCATTTCTCCTCCTAAAAAGACAATTGTTATATCAATAAAAGACAACACTTGAAGCAGCAATTCAACAAAAATCTTAAAACACTGTACTGTACCCGTTAAAGTTACTTTCCTAGGTACCTTCTAGTTATTTATTTACTTATGTATTTATTCATTTATTTATTGACCTTGGTTTACCAGATAAACACACAGAGATAAAAGAAATCTCATTTACATATATATGATGGGGGGCAAGGGAAATATTGTCAATAGCATACAGCAGTAAACATGGTACTGTATATAATAACACATAATAAAGAAATTGTGTCCTATAATCTGTACTAACTATATTTTTCTGGCTCCATTTCCTTTTTAGTACTAATAGTACAGTACTATTTCAATGCCAAATAAATGACCATACTTTTTTCTTGAGGAAAAAAAAAATAAAACATTTAAACATGCCCAAATTCTGTTAGAGATGAACATGTTTACAAGCAAATGAAAGTGGAAGACAAATAGCTCTGTTACTGTTAGAAAAGGTGGGGCAGTGGAAAAGATTAGGTTAAATAGGTGTTAATGGCCATATTTTACACCTCTTTGGTTGACTGGCCTCACAAGCAAAGGGCTATATTGACAACAGAACCTGTTTTTAAGCTGGACTTGCAACTGAAACAATGAATGATATGACAAAATCTGTTTCAAAAATATGTCAGCACTCAAAATTGCTCAAAAACCTGACCAGCACAGAGCAAAACCGGATTACCTAATAGGGACCCTGAAAACCTGACCACCAGGTAAAAAACCTGACAGGTGGCAACCCTATAGTCTGCCCATTTCCCTACCTATAGGATAAGCTGCAGATTCTAGTTAACCAACAGCCTATTTCTTCCTACCCCCCACAAGAATTACCTTATGTCTGTCCCATCCATTCTTGAATTCTCCAATGGTTTTAGACCCCACAACCTCCTCAGGAAGGCTGGTACATGCGTCCACCACCCTCTCTGTGAAAAGATACTTCCTCACATTGCCCCTGAGCTGTCCCCCCTCTATCTTCAAATTGTGTCCCCTTGTTCTTGCACATCTCTTTCTCTGAAAGATGCTATCCTCTTGGACATTGTTGATTCCACTGAGGTACTTAAAATTTTCTATCATGTCCCCCCCCCCCTTTCCTCAAGGGTATATATATTAAGCTCCTTAGTCTCTCCTAGTATGGATTCTCTTGCAGACCCTGCACCATTTTAGTTGCCATCCTCTGGACTGCCTCCATCCTGTCTATGTCCTTGCGTAGATGGGATCTCCAGAACTGGACACAGTACTCCAGATGGGGTCTCACCAACTGTCTGTACAGAGGGATTACAACTTCCTGTTTTCTGCTGGTGATGCCTCTCCCTATTCATCCCAGTATCCACCCAGCCCTCCCTACTGCCTTCTCACATTGCTTGTCAACCTTAAGGTCATGTGATATGATTACCCCCAGGTTCCTTTCCGTTTATGTTGTTGGTACTACCTCCCCCCCATTGTGTAATCTTCCCCTGGGTTTTTGTTTCCCATGTGCATTATTTTGCACTTCTTTGCATTCAATCCAAGCTGTCATACTTCTGACCATTCCTCCAACCTTACCAAGTCCCTTCTCTTCCTTTCCATGCCTCCTTGTGTATCAACTCTGTTGCAGATCTTTGTGTCATCTATAAAGAGGCATACTTTCCCTTCCAGTCCCTCTGCAATGTCACTTATAATGACATTAAAAAGGACTTGAACCAGTACTGAACCCTGCGATACCCCACTAGTAACCCCCCTTTCTTCAGAGTGGACTCCGTTTACAATTACCTTCTGTGTCCTGTTGTCCAGCCAGTGTTTTACCAAGGCTACCACCCTGGGGCCCACTCCCAGGCTGGCTAATTTGTTTATTAATCTTTTGTGTGGGACTGTGTCAAATGCCTTACTAAAGTCTCTCCCTAACTTTCCCCGCCACCTCTTTTGAGAACGATAGTGGCTTTTTTTTCATTTTGATTTTATTTATTTATTTTATTTATTTATTAGGTCTAGGATTACAATACCTTTGAGCCAGGGCACTTTTGCAAAGGTTCCACATCAGGTTACAATTCAAAACATAAGACATGTAAGTCAGATTACAAATTCAATACATAGGACACGTTTACAAAAGTGTAAGCTAAACAGAGTTACAAAGCATCTGAGAAACAAAACAAGTTTTGGAGGCTAGGTTACAAGGAGATAGCTGATGAGGTGCAGAAAGGATAGAGGACAAGAGAGGAAGAGTAGAGGGGGTGGAGAGCTATAGAGGAGGAGCACAGCCAGAGGCATAGTCGTAGACATAACATGGGGAAATACGTGTTTAGGGGTAACCTAGTGCTAATAGGAGAGAGAAATGCATAAGGTTAGGGAAATATTCATGGGGTCAGCTAGTGGAGGCAGTCACAAGAGCTAGAGGCAGTGAGAGAGAGAGAGGCACAGCCTTGATTTAAATGCACCAAGGGTAGGAGTGGAGGAGATGTAACTGTTTAGACCATTTAGCCAGCTGGGTGCCCTTTAGGCAAAAGATCTTTGACCTCATGAGGTACAACAACATGGAATGTGATTCAAACTCCCTGGTTGAGCAGGGGTTATCAATAGGGTGCAGGAGTGCATACACTCCAGGGGTTGCAAGGCCCATAGTTATTTTCTTCACCATCATGCAGGTTAGGCACTTTATCTGATTGGTAAGTTGCAGCCATCCAGTTTGTGCATAGAGGTCTCATATATGTGTGAGGTGGTGGGATCCAGTGAGAAGTCGGCAGGCCTTATTGAGGGAGGTGGATATACGCCTAAGAGCAGTAGAGGAGGCAGAGCCATAGATGATATGCCCATAGTCAATAATGGAGACAACAGAGCTCTGAACGGTGACAGTCAGGGCTTCTGGGGTAAGATGTTGCATATGCTGGAAGAGAAGGCCAAGGCGAGTATTTGCTGCTTTGGCTACAGAGTCAGTGTGGGCACTGTAAGTTAGATGAGGGTCTAGAGTGATCCCAAGGTAATTAAAGGTTTGAACCTGTTCCAGGATGACTTCATGACTGGTTTTGATGGACAGGGGGTGCAGATTATGCTTGTTATGAGAGCTACTGAATATCATTGACTTTGTTTTCTTGTTATTGAGGACCAAATTGTGATTTGAGAACCAATTTTCAACAGATGTGAAGCCAAGCTGAAGGTTGTCTTGTAGAGGCTTAGGATCCCTGTGGGAGGCAAGAATTACAGCATCATCTTCATAGAGGATGATTGTTTCGGAGCAAGAATTTGGAAGGAAATTCAAGAACAAGCTGAATAGTAGGGAGCCCAGAAGGGATCCTTGGGGGACACCTGAGCGAACAGGCCTGGTATCAGAGAGGACATCTGCAATTTTTACTCTTTAAGACCAGTTCTCCAAGTAGCTTTTGAACCAGGCAGTGGAGTTGGGAGAGATCCCAGTTTTCAGAATTTGCACAAACAGTAGGCAGTGATGAACAGTGTCAAACGCCTTAGTCAGATCAATAAAGACGGACCGAATTAACTGACCATTGTCCAGTGAGCTGTGAAGAATGCCAGAGAATTCCAGTAGGGCAGATGAGGTGCTATGTCCTTTCCTGAAACCATGTTGTTGTGAGCACATGATATTGTATTTGTTCAGGAAATCTGTGAGCTGATCTGCTGCAATATGTTCAAGGGCCTTGGAGAGGGGTGGCAATATAGAGACCTGATGGTAGTTTCCATGAGTGGCCCTGTCACCACTTTTATGGATGGGGTAACAGTGGCAGATTTCCATTTGTCAGGGAACTGGCTGAGCCTAAGTGAGAGGTTGAAAATATATGTCAGTGGTTGCAACACCTCATCAAGGGTGAGGGACAGCAGTTTAAGGTTAAGTGTATCACTGCTGGATCTGGATTTGGTGATGGCTTTGGTAATTTATTTGCAGGCTTCATGCATCTTGACTGCTTTGAAATAAAAAGGCAGGTGGCTAGAGGAGAAGGAGGCATCGGGGGGAGGAGATGGAGAGTCATGTTCCTTGAAAAAGTCAGAAGGGAGAACACTGCTGAGATCGGTGAATGCAGTGTTGAAGGTATTTGCTATGATTTTAGGGTCAAGCGTAGTAGACCCATTTATGTTGAGCAAGGTAGGGGAGATTTTTGGCTGCTACCCAGTGACCTCTTTAATATTGTTCCAACATGCCCTCCCATTACCCCAGGTATCCGTGAGAGCGTTCTTGAAGTAGGTAGATTTCTTTTGCTGGATAGATTTGGTACAGTCATTCTGTACACGTTTATAGTTTTGGATGTCAGTATCATTACCAGTGGTTCTGGCCAGATAACAGAGGTAATCTCTAGATTTTAGTTGATCTAAGAGATCAGCCGAGAGCCAGGGATTGCAAAGGGCTTTGACTTTGCACTTTTTAAAAGGAGCATAGGAGTCACAGGCTGCATTGAAAGTGCTTATTTGCTTTACATAAAGGCTTGTTGCCTCTGTGATGGCAGTTGTGATGTTTACCCATTGTTGCTCCACCCCTCCTTCAAGCCTGTTTGATAGTACTTTTCTAAGGCACTCTCCCATCTTGCCAAAGTCAGCCCTCCTGAAGTCCTGTACCCTCACTTTTGTATGGCTTGACTCTATAGCTGAGTTTATCGTGAACCACACTGTTTCGTTGTCACTTGTTCCCAGATGGCTACCTACTTCTAGATCTGAGATCCTCTCACTGTCCCCATTTGAGAATACAAGGTCTAAGATTGCTCCCTCATGAGTGGGCTCCAAAACTAGCTGTCTGAGGCATGCCCCCTGCAGAGCATCAAGAATGGCCCTGCTCTTGGATGTGGCTGCTGCAAAGGTGCTCCAGTTAACATCTGGCATATTCAGGTCCCCCATCAACAGTATCTCCCCTTTCTCAGCCATCCTAAGGATGCCTTGTGTCGTATCCTTGTCCATTCCCTCCCCCTGAGATGGGGGTCTGTATATAACCCCTGTATGGATTGTGGTGCCATTTCCAGTCTCTAAGGTGACCCACAGTGCCTCCTCTCCTCCCCATTTACTCTTTTGTTATGTTGCTTTTATCCCTTCCCTTACATAGAGAGGTACTCCTCCCCCCCTTCTCCCCTCCCTGTCTCTCCTGTAGGTTGTGTACTCTGGTATGTTAACAATCCAGTAATGGTTCTCTGTATACCATGTTTCTGTGACTGCTACGATATCCAGGAATCCCACTTCCATCAAGGCCACCAGTTCAGGGAGCTTGTTGCCCAGACTATGGGCACTGGTACTCATTACTCTCTATTTCTTGATGGCCTTACCCCTTTTTTCCCCCATCCCTGTCCTTATTGCCTTTGTTATTTTCTTCATTTACCCCTGCCCTTCTCCCTATCATTGTCTCTATCTTGGTGTTTAACTTACTTACTACCATGTTTTTTTTTTTGTTTTTTTTTTTAAGGGAGTGCTAGGATTTCCCTGCTCCTTTCCAGTGCCTCTCCCTTGGCTAGTTTAAATGCTTGCCAATGAAGCATTTAAACCTATCACCTAGGATCCTGGTTCCTCTCCTGGACAGAGGCAGGCCATCGCACCAGTATAGGCCTACATCACTCCAGGTAGACCCCTAGTCCCCAATGAAGCCAAACCCCAGAGCTCTGCACCAGTTTTTCAACCACTGATTGAATCCCATGGTGTGAAGCACCCTAACCTCACCCATGCCATAGACAGACAGCGCTTCTGAGAAGGTTACCTTGCATTCTACTTGTCTAAGTCCCCTCCCTGCACTGCTCTGATCCCTTTCTAAGCCAGATCATTTGTCCCTAGGTGGACCATGACATCCAGCTCCTTCCCCTGTGCAGCTGCTCCAGCAATCCTGAGGATTTGCTCGCTGTCCCTCCCAGCCATGGCACCAGGCAGATACCTTACCTCCCTCCCTCTCTCCTTCCTCCCCCAGTTCTACCCTCCTAACAATGGAGTCCCCCACCAGAAGTTGTTTCCTTCTCCTGTGGGGTCCCATGCCACCCTCCCGTGGGTCTTCTTTGTGGAGGTTCCCAGCATCCTCTTTGGTCTCCACTGTGGGTGCCTCCATACAGGAACCACACTTTGCCAGAATGGCATATGAATTGTGGAGAGGTACAACTGGAGGGATGCACCTCTGTTCCACCACCCTCACCCCTCCCTGAGCCCACTGTGGTCCAACCGCTGCTGTTTCTTGGCAACCTCTGAGGCAACGGCTGTGGCCCTGGTGGTCCCTGGGTCGGAGAGGAGGTCCCCCAAATCCTGGCCAACTCAGCTTGGAGATAAGCAACCTCCTCCCTCAGACCAGAAAGGTGCCTGCAGATGGGACAACACTGCATCCTCCAGAACTTCTCCCAGAAGTCTGCTGCTCCACAGCCACTGCACTGCACCACTCCCATCATGTCTTATTTCTGGCCCCTTAACTTATATGTGATAAAACAAAAGCTGGAGTGGGCTCACAAGCCTGTCTGTCTATGTTCAGTGGCCTAAATCATCTCTGTAGGCTCTTAGCCCCCTTAGGAACAGCAGTGAGGACCTTTATCTGGAGAAGTAAGAGCTGTGATGATTACTTGCACAGTTATCCCTAAGGGGGTCAACAATATACATGGATGATTCGGGCCAGTAAATATAAAGAAAAAATGTGCAGGTCTAGTCCAGTTTCTGTTTTTTTCTCATATCAAGATAATGTCACTAGGAAAAGTTTTTAATTGAGAGGGGAGCTGTAAGTGGAAGTTTCTCCAAACAGGCCATGACCAGGCCTCTCTAGCAACAGACTGAGAGGGCCTGATCCACATACACTTCCCTGCTGCTCTGCACATTTAAAGGGCCAGAAAATGTGGTGAAGTTTGCCATGGCATTCACAATGTGGGACACTTCCCCCCCTCTGCATCCGATTCCTGATCCATGCATGTGTCTTCACAGATGGGTGGGCCAGGGGAGGCCCAGAGGCCATGGGTGGGTATGTACCTGATTCAGGCAGTGAACTCAGCAGTTCAGAGGGCCAGCAGAGGAGGAGGACACTAGATCTGCCTAGGGCCAGCATTATTAGCTATATGCCCCCCCGTGCCCACACATTGCTGTTCTGGACACAGTCAGCCCTCCCTCCTCCAGCTCCCAGTATCAGGAAGCTCTGTTGTAAGTTGAGACAGGTATGGTGCATTAGGAATTCCAGTCAGGCCCCTAACTTTTCTTCTTCTTTTCATCTGCAATAGGTCAGCATAGCTTCCACTATGCAACCTTAACAAAACCATCCACTGAATTAACATGGGAAAGCTCTTTAACAAGGGTATATTTTGCATAGCATTCCATTTTATCAAAACTGCTATTCTGAACATTAATGCATGCCCAAACCAAGTAAGAAAAGTAGTTTGACTTTTCACAATTAAACATGTATAAGTCCTTCCATGTTTTTGTATTACCATGAACAATAAAATTGCTTCCCTTTCCAAAGTTAAGGAGTTTAATTTCCTGTCAATGTTATTCCAGAACTAAATAGCAAAACAATTACTTTGTATGAACGATACCTTGTACTTGAACACATGTTATTAGCTATCTGGTACTTACTTTTTCATGCTAATCAGTGCTTTTCCAAACCCTTTAAAGGGTAAAATATTGAGAAAAGCAGCAGTTGTGTAGCGCTGTTTTACAAATGTAACTAAGTCTTTTTCATGTGCCATTTCCACACCTAGGGCAGGATTCACAAAGCCTTTGCACCCAGCGCATCTCAGCTGCCCCAACACAAATGAGATTCATAGAGCCCAAACTGTGGTAATCACAGAAGATGTACAAGAAGATGCTCCCAGCACATCCCCTCTGTGAATACCACAGTTACATCTGAACCAAGATGCACTGGCGCAACCCCATAGTTGGGCTGGGAAACCAATGGGGCAGTGCATCTACAGATGCACTGTGCCCAATGTTGCTATTCACCACCACAAACATACAAATACAATCATTAGGCATGCAAGGTGCAATGGGGCTGTTTGAATGTCATTATGGCCTCATTAGCATGAATCTTGCAGGGATGCTCCTGGCAGAATGCACTGGGAGCCCTGCAAGTGCAGCAGTACAACCACAAACAGAACACGCCTGGTAGTCTAATGGCCTCCCTCCCTGCCCACATCCCTGGTTATGCAGTAAAGCACCTGTAGATAGCCCTGTTGGTACAGTGGTACCCCCCTCTCTGCCCTTAGCCCCAAACATGAAGTAAATCCCATAAATAGCCCTGGTGGTATAGTGGTACCCCCTCCCTGCGTGTTGCACTGAATGTGAGATAAATCCCCATAGAGAGCCCTGGTGGTATAGTGGTACCTCTTCCCTACCTTGACCCAATCATATTGTGATAGTAACTGCTGAAATATCCCTGGTGGTTCAATGGATGCCCTACTCAAGCACCCGCATCCTACCCCACTCCACCCAATCCAGGATGAGCAAAAGTTTGGAGGGCAGCTTAACCTGCCCACCCACAACCACAACTGCTCACTGTCTGTGCTGTCCATGAATGACAGCATACTATACTACTGTAAGAACATTGGTAGACCTTGTTGACCAATGGGCTTGTAACGTGTATTGTGCAATGTCATTCTCAACGTTGGGCAGGGAGGGAGGGACCAATCGACTGCCAGGGTAAGCAGGCTGCCGTGCTGCTGTCTGCTGTCTGTAGTATGGCAGCCAGCCTGTGGGTGGACACCCACTTACGACT
The DNA here is from genome assembly GCA_016271365.2 of Neoceratodus forsteri. Taxonomy (NCBI): domain Eukaryota; kingdom Metazoa; phylum Chordata; order Ceratodontiformes; family Ceratodontidae; genus Neoceratodus; species Neoceratodus forsteri. The sequence continues at coordinate 916,066,100 of CM057455.1, read as the reverse complement.
ACTGTTTGTAGACTTATCTTTTGGAGGCACATCTCCGGACTTGCTCAGGAAAGGTGCCTCCACTGTGGGTTGTGAATTGAGCTGCATACCATATGCATAGGCACGCACCCTGCATAACCCCTCCAGATGCACCGCATAACATTATGGGTGGTGTGTGTTGCATCAGTGCCCTTACTGCAATTGTGCACATGTTGGGGATGCACCGGCCCATCATGAATGCTCTGGGTGTATCCCTTTTGTGAATCCTGCCTCTATTTTTAAAAATACTTTCTCAAAATACGTGCAAAACAGTTGGATATTAAAGCAGTTGAAGATTAAATTATAAAGTTGTAAATTCATGCCAATTGCATCCATGCTTTATATGTTGAGAAAAGGGATTTTTGAAAGGCAAGTCATGTTTTTACGTACGGTTCTGCAGGATTTCCGAAGATAATTTCTCTATAACTTTTCAGAGATGAATGATCAAGATAATAAGCAATCTTCCTTTTTTATTGGATCTGCAGGTAGTACTGCTTTTGTCTTGTTTACTCAATTAGGTGTTGTCACACTCAGCCAACTGTAAACTGGTAACAAGTGACATTCATGCTATGCAGCCATAAAAAGTGGTTGATTTACAGAAGCGGTGATAAGGAAAGTGATGGATTTGAACCAAGTAACCCAAATGTGACAACACAACACACAAGTAATAAAACAATTCATAGTCATCTCATGTTTCCCCCACTCCATCGCTCACTTAGCTTTATATTCTTCTGCCTTCTACTGCAAACTGTGGTGTGGCTGTGAATTTTATTCATGGGATGATGCAGTGCTCTCTGGTAGGTGTGCTTACTCTTCCTGCTTTTAGATCTGTGATTGAAGCCATTCCTTGACTGCTCCTTCATCCCTGCCTTCCTTGCAGCAGCAGCTCAGCACCGACCACTCCTTAGAATAGTAGCAAGAGAGGATGGGTAGGGCAGGAGAGTGGTGGGGGTGAGGGGATTACTGTACATCATGGAATGGGAGCTGGCAGGTTCAGAATGAACACCAGAATCGAAGAATAAAATATAATTTGGATCTCAGCACAGGGTGGGAGCTGGAAGATGCTGGATAAGCACAATGTCCATCAGGAACACGTACTGTTGCATGACTGGGACAGTGATTGGGAATGAGGAATTGGCAGCAGCAGGTGAAGGAGTTCAACCAGATAAACTTTTTTTTTATTATTACTACAGGGATGAGGCAGAGGGATTGACGACAGAGAGTGGGACTGGGAAAAAGCAAAGAGAGGGGGAGGAGGTGCTGCCTTTTTATGCATACGGACTACATAATTTTCTTTTGATATAGTACCAGGGCCATTTGAAAGGTGTAGTACAGGCAAAATTCTAAAAAGTATATGTTGTCCATAATGCAATTCTCCCTCTGACTTTTCCTGGTGTGTGTTCCTGCTTCTACCTGAAGGTGTTTTTCCCTGATTTCCATGCCTGTTTCATGGTGCTTGGGGGTCACTATGCAGGTTCTTTTATTACAGTAGCTGTGTTTTCTTGGCATTGTCCTAGAATCTCTCTGGAACTGATGTCCAGATGACCTTCTTCAAGTGGATGTGGTCTTTGTTCTCAGTCAGTACATTTACATGATGGACCAACTTACCAGACAATCCATTATCTGGCAACTGAATGGAAAACTGGTGAACAGCAGCAGCGTGTTTATATGAGGGCAGCATTATTGGGGAAAATAACTGGCAGGGCAAGTTTTCAGTGTAGAAACCAGTAACTGGTCAGTTATCCAACCTTTGTTACCAGACAGCCCTGTTGCCTTGTTCTATTAGTTAACAGCTAATACACTTGTGTACATGCACCAGTAAATAACTCATATATCAAGTAATGCTTTACTGTAGTTACCAGGTACTGTTCATGCACTGACTGTGCCTCAGTAGTCATAGAACTCCTGTGCTTGTAAGTACTCTGCTTCTCTCCTAAAAATGTATAATTTTATTTATTTTGAAAAGTTTCAACACGACATAAGCCGTGAACAGCTCATTTCCACAAGCATCCTGGAGGAGGGGGTTACATAGCATAGAATAGCAAAAAAAAAATCAAACACTAAAGAACAGAGTACGTGTCAAATACTTCCAATACAAGCCAGTTCATTACAAACAATATGAACATAGACAGTTATGAGATAAAAAGTGACTGAATGGGTAAGCTTAATGTAAGGATATGGGTAAGCTTAATGTAAGGACATAACGTTTAGGACACAGCATAAGAAATAATCATTCTTGCCAGAATACCAGCATAAATGCAAGCATAAGCACATAGGTGAAGTACTTTGAGGAGTGTAAAATGCTAAGTACATGAGGATAGACAGGTATACAGAAAAAGTTGCATGTGGAAAACCAAGTACTTAGAGTGCATAGGAAATGGATACTAAGTGCTATATTGAAATGAGAGGGAAGGTATGCAAGTAGGGTGGAAAGATAGAGGAGAGGTAGAAGAGGAAAGGTAGCCAGGAACATACTCCCCTTCAGGATGCAGGGACCCTGCAAGGTGATGAGTAACTAGCAAGATTATGTAGAGAAGGAAGTAGAGGGATAGAGGTGGCAATAGACAGAGGGAAAATGGAAGGCAGGAGGAAAAGACAGGATGCAAAAAACCTACTCCCCTTCAGGATGCCAAGAACCCTACGAGGGGATGGGGAAATGGCAAGATGAAGTAAGTAGGTGGGGGAGGAGGAGGAGGAGGAGAAGACTGGAAGTCAGAATCCTACTCCCCTTCAGGATGCTGAGAATCCTGCAAGGGGATGGGAAACTGGCAAGATGAAGGAGAGAGGAAAACAGAGGGGTAGAGGTAGCAGTGGAGAGAGGGAAAATGAAAGGTACTGATAGCAGGGAATTGAGGGGTAGCGATAGCAGGTTGAGATGGGAGGAAGAAGGATGAAGAGGTACAGTAAGGAGGAACATAGGGGAGGGGGAGGAGAAGAATGGTTGCCAGAGAATCTATTCCCCTTCTGGATGCTGAAAACCCAGCCAGGGGATGAGGAACTGGCAAGATGACGGGGAGAGGGGAAGGAGGGGTAGAGGTAGCAGTGGAGTATGGGAGGTTGAAGGTTAGGGGCAGCAGGGGTGGGGAGGAAGGAAGGTGAGTGTAGGGGTAGAGTGGGGAGGAGGATGATAGGCAAGGTGAGCTGATGATGTGAGGGGGAGGCAATTTTGGGGGAGGACAGGGAGGGATTAGAGGGAAGTAGTAGAGGAACAGAAAAGAGGAAAAAGGCTGTTAAGAGGGGGGCGAGGAAATCAATAGGTAGGAGGAGGGAGATAGATGAATAAAAAGGGGAGGGGAGTAATTAGAGGGTGATTTATGGGGGTTCTTTAATTGCAGTTGCAGCTGTGAATAGTGTGATTGTGAAGGAGGAGCGTAAGGGAACAACGGCATTGGGCAGAGTGAATTTTGAGTGGGAGAGAGTTCCATTTGCTAGGGAATTTGTATGAGAAGTTGGTGCAACCATCTGATGTACACCAAGGAGGGAGGGCAAGTGTTCTGTTAGTGGAGAATCATAGGGAATAGCAGGGGGAAGGAGGGCCCAACAGTAGGAAGGACAAGTAAGATGGCATAGAGCCAAGCCAGTATTTACCTACTAGATTTGCAGTGTGTGACAGGCATCTGGCAGAGATGGAAGGGAAGAAGAGTGAGGTATAGAGATTGCAGTGGTGATTAAGAGGAGGCAGCCAAGTACATAGCGGCAGAAGGAATTGCAGAGCATGTCCAGTCTGGATAGGGTGGTCTTAAGGGCAGAATTGTAGAAAATGTCCCCAAAATCGAAGACAGGGAGAATCATCTTGTGGACAATTTCATGCCTATCTAGCATGGGCAGGCAGCTGCAGTGCCTGTACAGGGCATTGAGCTTAGGAAGGAGTTGTGTGTATGGCATCAACACGTACACCCAAGTCTAGGGTTTTGTCTAGCCATAGCCCATTGTACTTAAATGAGGGGACATCGTCCAGTATAGAACCTGGCAGGTTATGAAAGGTGGGGGTGAAGTCTAATCAAATTATTAGAGAAGGTGGGAGCTTCAAAACAGCTTATAGAAAATTCTCACTCCATGGTTATTTTAGTTCAGACTTCTTTTATTTTTCAAATTCCCCCTACGTTTCACTCTTATGAGCTTGTTCACATGGATTTATATCTGTTAATAGAGAATTTTTTTTTATATTAATAACTTCTGTAGTTTCTAAACGACTTTTTTTACAAACAACTTAATTCATTGAGCTCTTGTGCTCTGTCAGTATTTACCATCTGAACTGAAGTAATTCTTAAAACAATCTTAGTTACCAGCTTCACTTGCATTTCACTTGCTGCCTATGAACATACAATAATGAATTTTGTTGTGGTTCAGCAGCTTCGTTTTCTTATAACACTACTTGTCCTGCTGCTAGAAAATACAGTTTTTTTAACTTCTGTTTGCACATGATTCCCCATGCCAGTGCACATACCTTGTGAGCCTGTGGGTCAATTTTCATTGGATTTGTGCATAGTAGCATGTTTGTTTTTTTTGGTTTTTTTTTTCTTTAGAAACTTCAGAAGTTATTAATACAAAAAATATTCTCTATTAACAGATATACCTGTAAATCCCCATGAACAAGCTCATAAGAGCAAAATGTTGGGGGAATCTGAAAAATAAAAGAAATCTGAACTAAAATAACCATGGAGTGAGAATTTTCTATAAGCTGTTTTGAAGCTCCCACCTCCTCTATTTATTTGACTCAAGCAAGTCACCTCTTTGGGAGCAAGTGGAGATGAACTGAAGACAAAATGAGGGAGATCATTCAGGAAAATGGTGACCAAAACTGCTCCAAGTACCAGGCCTTGGGGAACACCTGTGTTGTTTGAGTGTGTGTGGTGGGGGTGGAGTTGCCGACTCTGACAGTTTGGATCTGGCCTGTGAGGTAAGTCCGGAACTAGTCGGTAGTAATATCAGAGAGACTGACTGCAGTCAGCATGAAGAGGAGAAGGGAGTGGGGGATAGTGTCGAAGGCTTTGGCCAGGTCAACAAAAATGGCAGAGGTGATGCATCCCTGATCCATTCCTGTGATACCTGACCCTGTTCTAACCAGGTTCTTCTTGTAAAAGAGCTCTGCTCAATGATATTCACCTGGATAAATAAAGGTTTTGATTGAGTGATTGATTGCTTGACTATGAGAATGGAGTCAGTGAGCCAGAGGAGGGAGGTGGTAGTGGAGTGTTCTTTATGGAATACAGACTGGAAAGGGGTGAAGAAGGCTGAGGAGTCAAGGAAAAGGGATAGCTGCTCCAGAGTCAGGTGATCTTGGACCTTAGCTAGGATGGGGAGCAGGGATAGAGGACAGAAACTGCTATGTTTGGAGAAGTCCCCACCTTTGGGTAGAGGGACAATGGTAGCAGACTTCCAAGCCTTGAGTACCATCTCTTGTGAAAAGGAGAGATTCAGAAGCCAGGTAAGTGGAACAGCAACAGCGTAAGCAGAGAGGTGAAGAAGTTTAGAGTCGAGACCATCAGGGCTTTTACCTTTGTTGGTATTAAGGGCAAGTAATACTCACAGGGTGTCTTCAGGGAGGACAGGCTTAAAAGTGAAATGCAGGGTGTTGGGGGATTGAGGGTGGGAGTGGGCATTCGGGGGAAGAAGGACAATAGGGGGAAGAGAGGCAAGGAGGGAGGAGACACAAGTAATAATGAAGTTATTGAACTCTTCAGCCACAGTGGGTCACAGCAGCAGGGGCTGGAAACCATCATTCAGACAGCCAAGGAGCGCATTTTCCCATTTTCTCCCCTGGGAGCGTGGCATGCAACTGACATCAAGGCATGTGCTGATGTCTGTCATGCTCCCTTAGGCAGTGGGACCCAACTCATTGCTGGTCCTCAAGCCTCCACCGGAGTCAACAAGTGCTGGGCTTCAGACCCTCCCTCCCCAAGGGAGAAGGCGTGCAATTATCAGATGCTCAAGCCGTCTCCCCTGGCTGTCCCTCCTGTGCCCAAGTCCATTCCCTAACCTGGGTTGCCGGTGTCGCAGCAGTAAATCTGAAAGAGCAGATATTAAGAATGATAGGAGGGGATTTTGTACAGTGGATTTTACTCATGCAGTAGACCATGTGATGGTCACAAAGTGCATCAGTGAGCATACCAGACTTTATGACAAGGTGGGGTATGAAGATAGGACCCAGTCTATTAGGGTATGTTTTCCAGTTTTGTGGTTTAGGCACAGTATGTCAGCTATTAATTGCTTTAGGTTCAGGGATGATGTGTGGTTGCAGACTTTGGACTGTTTGCTAGAGAGCCAACTAATGTTGAAATCCCCAAGGAGGTACAATTCCCCTGGGGTGGCGATGGATGAGATGATGAGGAGAAGATCAGAGACTGAGGAGAGAGCAGAGGCAGAAAGGCTGGGACAGCAGTAGACTCTGCCAATGAAGAGAGATAGGTAGCAGGGTTGGGATATTTTTATTAGTAGCAGTTCAAAGGCAGAGAGGGCAGTGGTGGATATGCAGATAGAGTATTTGATAGAGGATGAGATATACATAGCTACACCTCGCCCCTGGAGCTGCGGTCTAGGTGGAGGATAGAGTATTCCAGGATGGAGATGGCTGTGTCTGGTATTTTTTAGCTGAGCCACAACTCTGAGATTATGAGGACAAAGGGTTTAAGTTGTGCTATGAGTGGCTGCAGGAGATCAATTTTGGAGAGGAGACTTGAAATATTTAAGTGGACTATGCTTAGTCCCTTGAGAAAGTTAGGTTTAGCAAAGTGGGGGCTAGGGTTGGGTTTGATGTCATGATATGTGAGAAGTAGAAGTATCATTAGTAGTCTTGAGGCTATAGCTGGCCATTTCTTTATCAGGGGTGAGGACGGCTGCTGGCTGGAGTGGGATCAATTGTTCATTTGCAGCTGCTAGATGATAGGGTTAACTAGGGAGCCAAATAGACAGAAGTTAAATACAGGAGTCAGTAAAGTTACTAGGCTGCTAAAGAATATAATGAAGGAGGGTGTGAAAGACTATGCTAGAGATTGTAAGAATGGGAGGGACTGGAGAAAAGCATGAGAGGGTTTAAAAGAAAGGCAGATGGCGTATCTTTGGGTGAGAGTATGGCCTGGTTACTGCAGTAGCCCTATCAGGTGAGGGGATGGCAGAGTTCCTGGGGCAAAGAGTGGATTTAAAAAGTTCCGGGGGCAGAGGAGGGTGGGCAGGAGATAAAACAGATAGCAAAGGACCCAAAACAAGCTGGAGCTTCAGTCACAGCTGCAGTGTCCTTGGCTGGAGGAGTGCACCAATCAGCATGTGCTTTTTCTGAGAAGTGGTCAACCACAGAAAAGTAGAGAGATAGCGCCAAAACTTCAAACTGCGGTGTTCCAAGAGGGACTGTTCCTGACTAGGCTGGCATGCTGGAGGGTGGATGCAGGCAGCAGCGAGGAGCAAGTGCCACACTGCCAGGGGAAGAGCGCCTTGTCAGGGGGCCTAAGTCTTCTGTGGAGAGGAGAAGAGGAGAGGGTTAGAGTTAAGCTGCTTTGGATCAGGGAGCAGGGGTAGACCAGAACTGTAGACAGAGGATCAGTGGGGGGCAGGAGGCATCAGGAACAATTAGGTTAAATTTGGGAGGTGGGTTACACAGCAGAAAGAAGGAAAGGAAGAGGAAAGGGCAGGTTAGCGCCAACCTCGGGGAGGTTGGAATAGCAGACCAGGGAAGGAGCAGGGCAGGAACTACCGAGCTATGGGGAGGGCACGTGAGAGAATCTGGGCAAAAGATAGAAAAGGGGACACAGATAATTATTTAACAGCGTAAAAGATAAATTAGCTTTGCAGTAATTACAGTGGCTAAGCACTGAACGCACTAAAATACGTTGCCTAGTACAATGAATCACAAGCTAAACTAGTTGCTACAGTAAATCAGTACTAGGCTGCACATACATTTAGCAGTTCACACATTTAAATAAAGTAAGCCCATAGTAGCTAGGAGAGGAGTAGTGAGAGAAACGGAGCGGGAGAAAAAACGGACAGTAGAGGACCCAAAACAGGCTGGCGCTTCAGTCACGGCTGCAGTGTCCTTGGCTGAAGGACTGCACCAATTGGCAGGCAGTTTTTCTGAGAAGTGGGCAATCACATAAAACCAGAGAGATAGCTCCAAAAGTTCAAACTGCAGTGTTTGGAGAGTGACTGTACCTGATTAGGCTGGCTTGCTGGAGGGTGGATGAGAACGGCTGTGAGGAGCAAGTGCCGCACCACCAGAGGAGGAGTGCCTGGTTAGGGGGTCTCAGTCTTCTGATTAGGCTGGCTTGCTAGAGGGGGAATATGGACGGCAGTGAGGAACAAGTGCCACACCGCCAGGTGAGGAGCTTCCGGTCAGCGGGCCTCGGTCTTCTGTAAATCCTAAGTGACTTTGAACTCTGTGTCTGTTTTCATTTATTGCATTGTGTGTGTGTGTGTGTGTGTGTGTGTGTGTACATACACACACATTAATTCACAAACCATTCTAGGACTGCTTTTCTTCCTCTGTCTTGTCGTCTTATCTGTGATCTTTTGTGGGACACAGCTGAACAAAGTAACAGACAGTTAATAGTGCAGTCACTGACCAGGGCACAAATTTGATTCTGTAGTTCTAATTGCTTTTGTAATGTATTGAAATGTATTTTAAAAATGAGATTGACGGATAGAGATGCAGGCTGATATGGACAGGTATGTGGTCAGGAATCTCATCTGATCCCTTAACTCCTTAGCTCATCTAATTTCACAGGGCCACCTAGTAAGATGGTAAAAACAGCCTGATCAGTTAAAAAAATATGTCATGCATGCTGATGTATCCCTGAAAGAAGTTTAGAAACAACTGCAGATATCTCATTGTGTCCATAAAGACAGTGCCACATCCAGTTGAACAGTATTTTAGCTAGCTTCATGTGAATCTTCAGCAAGCAAGGATTTACTTGTTACATGTCTTGTGTTTTTTTTTTCTGTGTTTACTGCTGTGGCTTTTGTTATCTTGCTTCCCAAAATATTTTGCAATATATTGTCATCCAAGCATTAACTGCCTGTTTTTGCCTCATGATTATGTATGCTGGAAGTTTTTGGCCTTATCTACCCTTGTTTATATCAGTTATTGTTTAACCTAGCCTTCTTTACTTTTGTGTATATATATCTGCTCCTTGTTACAATGTTTGTATATTTTTTCCCTCTGTAATCTCGTATCTGATAATAGGCACTTTTTATCTAGCGTGCTTACCTGGTCAACAAAAGCTAAATAAATAAATATTACAATGATTTACTTTACCTCCGTTTTTTGGGATGTGCTCCCTGATCCTAGTTTTCCAACTTGTGCTTTATTTGTATTTGAATTGTTCTCCTAAGCTCAGCACTGGCTTATTCCATGTCTGGCTTCTCATGAAAAGTTGGATCTGGAAGGATTTGTCACAGTTGTCTCTGTTTTTACTATGCATGTTAATGAATTACACACTGGTACCATCTCTTCCCTTCCTGTTGTGCACCCTCCTCACCACTGTCTCTCAATACTGATGATGATACTAGCAGCACATTTGTTGGAAGAAGAATGCAAAGTGCACCCCATGCTTCCCTTGTACTATTAGGCCAACACCAGGGGAAAACGTTATGCCATTCACATCAAAAGGTATTCAGATTTTAAAAAAGTATTGGTACCTCACAAAATAATTAGAAAAGGAACACCCAAGCATTCAAATTAGCTTGGCAGAAAAAAAAAACTGTTGCTTTTTTTATATTACAGTTTACCTAGGGTGGCCCAGCTGAAATGCGACATTTCGTTTTTAGTGGGACTATGCTTTTTAACCAATTTTATGCTTAGGAGAACTGGAACAGGGGAGGGTTTAATTGACTTTCCCAAAGCCACATGAGTAAGTTGCACTGGTGGGATTTGAACTTCAGTTTTGAAACCTGTAAGATAACTATTATACTGCACTGCCTCCTTACAGCTAATGCTTGGACTGTCTGGGGTTCTTTATTCTATATGTTAGGTTGTTTGTACTGCTCAACTCTGAAATCAGGCTGTCTGATAGATCAGCAGTTTTGGATTAGTACCTTTTTAAATTAATCACTACTTTTACCATGCTGTGGTTTCCCCTTTTGCTAAACGTTTTGCAGTCAGCTTAGCTAGCCACATCTTGCATTTTGCTCCAACAAATGTGCTGCTGGCAAGTGTTTCCAATAATCTTTTTGTTTCCAGTTAGCGTAAATTACAGCCTAACATTTGTACAATTTAAATGTTTGCCTAAATTCAGCAACCTATTTTGGCACAATCTACAGATCTCTCAACTTGTCATCACTAATCACATGAATTGTGTGAAAAGGTGGGGCTCTGACCCTGAAAATATGGGAGACAATCAAACATGGAGCTACAAGCTCTTAATCTGAGCAACATGAACACTAGTGCCTTTACTTGGGCAAATTTCATTTTATTTAGTAGAGCTTAGTGCTTTTGTTGTTATGGATGTCAGCTTTAAACTCTGTTCACAGCACCATCCTTCACCCTATTAGGGCTTTACGTGTTTCATGTGGGGTTGAACACAAGAATTCTTATGGGAAATGGAGGGATGCCCTCTTAACAAGGGGCAGTAGCAAGGTATTGCAATCTACCAACATCAGTTAGGGTCCTGTTTGAAAAATTGTGGGAGTGGGCTAATTGACATACTGTGTTGCTGAACGAAGCAGAACTTGTTCCGAAGCACCTGTTGCAAAATGAGTTTATTTTGTGATCTACTCCAGCTTCAAGAAATAACCTGTTAAGGGTAGTGGATCTACTTAAATAAAATAAAAGGGCTAGAGCACTTGGAGGGACTAGGAGACAGATGATGCCAATTGGGACCAGAACAGGGAGGGGGAACCACAGCGATCAGATAACTAGTTAGGGGTAGCTGATCTGGAACCATTTAGTTGTATTACCCAAATAAAATAAAAGGGTCAATGTGCTTGGAGGGACCAGGAGAGAGGAAATGCTGAATGGGACTGGAACAGGGAGGGAAACCACTCCACACAGTGAACAGAACTGTGTAGAGATCAGAGAGCTGCTGATTCACCTAATAATGCATAACATGAGGAAAGAAATTTGTGTTCCATTCACTGTTTTATCAAGGCAGTGTGGGAGGCACATGGATATATATATTTTGTTGCCCCTTTACCTTATGTTTTGTCCCCATACCTTCCCACAACAGTTTGCACACACTCCATGTTCTCTTGCTATGGTACATGGATGGAAGAACTGACCAGGGCATAAAGGAAATGAAAGAGAGGGTCAGGAGCCAGAAAATAGTATGTGTGTGGGGGGGGGGGACGTGCACTGAGAAGAGGGGAAAGGTGGAGACATAGCGAGGAACAGGACGTGCACTAAGTGAATAGTGGCAGAGGAAGGAGGGAGAAAAAGAGGAAGAGAATGTGAGTTGATTCATGCATACCATTACATGGTGTGCTTCAACTCCACTTGTAAGCTCAGTGTAAGGAGCAAGCTGTGCTGCATTAGGAATTCTGGTCAGACCCCTAACTTCTCTTCTTCTCCTTCATTCATAACACGTCAGCATAGCTCTGCTATGAAGCCATAAAAAGGCAGTCCTCAGCATATAATGAAAGCTTCTACCCCAACTCTCCCACTGCTGTGCCTCATATTTCCCTGTTAAAATCAGGGAAAAGAATATCTAACATTTGATTAAAAAAAAAGAACAGAAATATGTGGAGTGAAAAGAAAATTCCCTATACTGAACTGAGCTAGTCATGTTTTATTCAAATGTCTCATGCTGGGTAAAATGCTGGATAAATATAAAGATTAAATTGCAGATTTACCTTGGCTGGATCACAAATTGATAAGCAAATACTTTTAAAATTACAGATTTGGTCACCTTGCCTAGAAATGAGACATGCTACGTAAGCATATTAATGTAGATAAGTAGACTGTAAGAAACTTGAAAGAACTGAAATAGCTTAATGCATATCCACAGTACACTCCATTGTAAATACAAATATCTTTCTTACATGAACATGCATTATGCTGATAATTTGGGGGCAGATACTATGGGAACCTTTTAAGGGCCTTTATTGTGCATAGTATACATTTTATGGCCTAACGACATTAATTTTTCTCAAAAATTGTGATTTCAATTATTTGCAACTAATTTTAAAAGTATTTGCACATATTGCACCACATTTGGTATGAAGACTCTAAAAAGGGTCATGTTTCAAATCTCTAGGTTTAAAGCTGACTGAGTTTTCTTCCTCCAAGCATTCACACATTTTAAAATTACATTTCACAATTATGTAAACTGCAAAATTTTCAGCACCTATAACTTTATTTATTTATTAATTTATTTATTTAAAAGTCTAGGAATCACCACCCTTTGAGTCAGGGACTCATTTACTAAGGCTCCACGTCATACAGAGAATGAAGACCGGTACAGAGGATGACAAGTACAAGGACTAAATACAGTGGCATTGTGCAGTACTACTACATTGAACGATTCAGAGGTGTATATGGTACAATCAAGCAATAGAGTCAGGTACATATTTAGCAGAGGAACAAGGGGTTATCTGCAGTCACAGTGGGAGCTGGTTATAATATAGTCACTCAGCTCAGCTTTGAAAGGCCCCAAACTGGGAATAGATAGGGTGGGTCCAGGGATTGAGTTCATCCAGAGTGGAGCCCTATAGCGAAAGATTGTTGGCCCGCACTGGTCTTTACAAGTGGGATGTGAAAGGTAGTAGCATCAGACTGCCTTGTGGCCCTCCTTGGCAAGCTTGGTTGGAGCAGCGATAGACAGCCAGGCGGAGTGAGACCTAGCAGGATTTTTTTGGACAGGAGGCAAGTGTCATAGAATAACCACCCTTGAAAGTTAAGCCATGATGACCGTTGGTAGAGGTCACAGGTGTGCGTAAGCCATTCACTGCCTGTGGCCAGCTGGCAGGCCTTATTGAGGGTGAATTTAATGGTAGTCAGGGCAGTGTCCAATGCAGCCCCATAGATGACTATTACATAGTCTACCAGGGAGAGGATGGAGCAAGAAATTGCTAGTCAGAGGGTGTCAGGTGGGAGACAGGACCCAAGTCTATACAGGAGACCAATTCTGATGTTAATTGCAGAGCATGTTGATGCTATATGCTCACAGAAAGTGAGGGCCGAGTCAAGGGTGACCCCAAGATATTTGAAGCTGGCAACTGGTTCCAGTCTGGTACCCTGGGAATTTTGTACAGACAGGATGGTCAGTTTGTGTTTATGTTGAGGGTGGGCGAAAAGCATGATTTTTATTTTATTATAGTTGAGGACAAGTTTGTGGGAGGCAAACCATGATTCAATTTCTATGAAGGTGGCCTGTAGGGATATTTGGAGCTGGGTAGGGTCAGGGTGCTGACTAAAGATCACTGTGTCATCTGCATAAAGGAAGAGACACCCAGTGGTGGCCATAGGGAGGGAGTTTAGATACAGTGAGAAGAGGAGTGGACCGAGGATGGAACCTTGAGGAACACCTGACCAGATAGGTAGGCTCATGGAAAGGGTGTTATTTATTTTAACTTGCTGTGTTCAGCCATTGAGATAGTTGTAGAACCAGCCAGCGGCTTCTTGTGATGTACCAACAGAGAGGAGAGCTTATGAGCATACGGTGATTAACAGTGTCAAATGCCTTGGACAGGTCGATATAGACAGATGCTGCCAAGGCTCCTTGGTCAAGGGCATCATGGATAAAGGAGGGAAACTCGAGGAGGGCAGTTGTGGTACTATGCCCTTTTCTGAAACCATGCTGTTGCTGGCAGAGAAGGTGATGTGAGTCCAAATATTCAGTAAGTTGATCTGCAACAATTTTTTCCAATGCTTTTGAGAGGGGGAGGAAGTATGGAAATGGGTCTGTAGTTACTACCTGAGGTTCTATCTCCATTTTTATGTACTGGTGTGATAATCACTCTTTTCCACAATGAGGGGAACTGCCCAAGACACAGAGACATGTTAAGTATGTTAGTAAGAGGTGTTAGCACTGCATCCAGGGTTAAAGAGAGCAGCTTAATATCAATAGAGTCAGCATTCTGTCTAGTTTTCCCAAGGAACATGGTGAGGTATGAGCGGGCAGCCCTTGGGGAGATTATTCTAAAGTGAAATAGGGGGGCAGGAGGGTGGGAACTGACCAGTAGATGCAGAGAAGAAGTCACGGGGGAGAATAGAGCTGAGGTCGGAGAAGGATGCATTAAAGGCATCTGCTATCTTGTAAGGGTCCTGGGTGGGAGCTCCATCAACAATTAGCATGGAGAGAGGGGGATGTGGATTTGCCACTTAGCTCCTTTATGTTCTCCGAGAATCTTTTCCCATTTCCCCATGTGGAAGCAAGTTTGTCCTTGTAATAATTTGCCTTGGCCTGTCGGATAGCCCAGGTGCATGAGTTTCTGGCAGCTCAGTACCATTGGTGATCAGTAAGGCAACCGGACTCTAGGGCACGGTGCCATAGGTTATCTTGCACTTTGATTAGGTTGAGCAAGGACCGATTTATCCATGGGGCTGATTGAGATTTTTCAATTCATTTTACAACTGGGGCAAAGATATCGCAGGCAGATTTAAAGGTGCTTACGAAGAAAGACAGTGCAGCATCCATTGATGACTCATAATCAAGAGGAGACCAGTCAAGGTTAAGGAGGTGGTTGGGGAGATGTGCCAGGGATCATTTCTTTAGCTTTCAGTGGCTGGAGATTCTGGGAGGGGGGCTTCCAGCTGTTGGATCAGCAACAGGTGACCAGGGAGTGATCACTGAGTGAATCTGGGAGGACCTGGACATCCTGTATGTGTTCGGGATAATTTGTGAAAATTAGATCAAGAAGGGAACTAGTACAGCTAGAGAATGGAATATCACCAATTTTGTTTGGATCATTGATCCTAAATATTCAGCTTTGAGGCCACCCCCACAGCCCCAGAGCAGAGCATCATGCTGTCATACTGAAGACCTGAGTTCAGAAGCAAGCCTGGAAAAGTCACATCAGGAGGCTGGCCATGGCTGAGACAGCTGTCATTCATAAATGCATCTCAGTCGGGTAGGGTTGACAGTGGATTCCACCAACACAGCAACCCCTGCAGCTGGGTTAGGAAGCTTGCTTCTGCCACGGGGGAAACTGTAGCTGTGTGAGGCTGACAGAGGCCTCACCCCCACCAGGGGAGCTGGAAGGGAAAATATGTGGGAGAAAAAGCAGGTAATCAACTGAATGGTGGCCGAGTTCAGCCTAATCAGGGTATATCCCTGTGAACAGGGTGCATCCCTGAGAGATAAGCTGCCAGTTAGAAAAAATATTTAAAAAAAAAGAGGCTGTATGTGTCAGCTCCCTATACTCTTGCCTAAAGGCTGGCCAAGTTATAAGATGCCAAAGATTCTAAAATAATATCAGTAATTAAAGTTGTACTTCATGAGCTTTTGTGAAAGTGTGGAATGTTGCGATTCTTTTATCTAAGCTATGCCCATGCATATTTTATACATTTTGCTCAGTTACACCTTTGAGTTGTCATTGTAGAGGAAGGTAAAGGCTGGGTAAAGTGGCAGTAAGGTAACATTCATAGAAGGCTCCATAGTAAAAGTATAATGTTGCAAGGTGTCAGGTGTGACATCTTTGGTGACGAACCATGAAGAATATTCTTGGACATCACTGTTCACTATCCTGTCTTCTTGCAGTATGCCACCTAACCACTAGAGCTCAATGATTAAATGACTTGTGGAAGCACATGCACATAGAGCACTGTTTCTGTACAATGTCACCTGCTGACTCGTTAACAATCCTGTAGATAATATATAATTTGTTACTATTAGAAAACAGTGGCAACAAGTGATGCTAAGCCTTAAAACTACTGTAGTGCAGTTGTGACTGATGCCATTGTGACAGAAGTATCTGAATAACTTTAGTCATGATATAGCATGATGCTGGGCATCACTGTTGCAGGACTGTTGAAGGGGCATTGCAAGACCATTATGTTATTGCAGGTTGATTCAGTGATTATAAGTGCTTTGTGAAAGTTAAATTCCACAAGAGGAGGCCTGTCCATTGACACAGCGGTTGGATTTCCACTTGCAATGCCAGTGACCTGGGTTCGAGAACAAGCCCGGAAGCTGGAGGGCCAGCCAGAAGGAGGAGACTTAAGCATCCCACGGACAGCTCACCTCCTCCGGGGGAGGGGGGTACCTGTAATTGGCACTTGAGTTACCCCGGGGGGAGACCCGAGGATCCAGAAGCCTGAATGCCGACATTGCGCAGGTGGCTGGACGTCGGCACCATAGGCGCCCTGTTGTTAGGGTGCACAGAATGCCTTCAAGACCACCAGGGGGAAAAAAACACTCCTCAGCACTCCCGGTAGACAGATCACCATGGCCCCAATCCCCAATGCCCCTACTGCACCAGAGATGACAACCAGTTGAAATACAGACAAGTTGGGGTGAAAGTGCCCTTACCCTGTACCAGTCTGGGGGGTACAACCACAGCTCCATGGGAGTTGGATCACTCCGGTTGGCAGATTGGTGAGCGGGGATGTAACAGGGTGCAGGTGTCTCCTGAAGTGAGGGAGTGCTGGGGGAGGAAGAGGGGAAAAAAAATTTCCACAAGTGGAGTTCTAGTGGCACCACCTTTATGCATCCATGCATTTTTGAGCAAATATTACCAAATTGTAATTTCGAAAGTATCCACAATAAACTTTAACATACTGAGCCACATTTATCCAGCTCAATTAGATTCATGGACATATTTACACTGGGTACTGTATGCATGCCACATATTGACTGTATAGCTGCAATAGCAGTGGATCTATAAACATCCATATATTTTTAGAACTTTCTCAAAGTTTAACAAATAATTACATTTGTAATTTTGAACTCCTGTAATGTACGATTTACATAATCAACTCCCTCTCTATTTAGCAATTTCTAAGACTCTTCCAAGAAAGAATGCATATCAGTTTTAATTATCTAGCTCCAAAGGTAGCCAAGTTGCAAGCATAGAAATATTTTCAGAAGTTTTCACATGAATAATAAATTGTCAAACTTTGAGGCCCTATATCTTCCCCACCACTCATCCAAATGTCATGACATTTGTGATCCTTATAGGGCTTCTTTGAAACAGTATGCATGCTGATTGTGTTGTCTATCTGTACAACTGATTGATATATGATCAATTAAGTTATTTCGGAAAATGCCACAATAATTTGTGACATTTCACAAAAGTTCATGAAATTCATGTATTTTGACAAAATTTCCAAAACAAACGGAATTTGCTGATTTTGGGCAGCCCTAACCACTGCTGAATGTTTCCCCTCAATGGTGCAATTCCAGTAGCTACTACATAAATGATGCACTCTGCCATAATCTAAGAGAACATTTTTTTCATGAGTCTTCACATTAACCAGAAGCCACCTGCAAGTGCAGCAATTTTGTTTGCTTCAATTGCTGCATTTTTTCACTCCTACATCTCAATTGTTCATCCTCCGTATTCAGTTATTTAAAAGTTTTGTCCAGGAAAAGCACACTGAGCTATAAACATATTTTATTTTCTGGTTGTGTCCTGGGGGGGTTAGATGGGAACTTAACTTCTGTACATCATTAAATAACAGTAAGTACAAATAAATAATCAGCAGTCAAATAGAAGTCAATGTGCAACAATATATTAACAATATGTGTAACACATGTAAAATAAATAATAGCTGCAGTAAAATAACTAGACCAGGTTGGATGACAGGGACACAACAGTATAAAGGAGTAAATGAGGGGGAAGCAAAAGAGGAGAGGCTTCAATTAACTGGCAAGGATACAGATGGCAAGACCGGGGGCATAATATGCCTTAGAGCAGACAGACTACTTAGAGGGAGGACAGCAGATACAGAGAACCAGAACCTGAAGATTGGTAGGGCAGAGTGCAAAAGACAGCAATTCTCCAAGGTTTGCCAACACTGAGAGGAGTAATGATCCCATTGGCGTAAGCAAAGTGTACAGCTCATGACCCACAAAAGAAGCAACAAGCTAGCCCTTAAAGTGTGAAAAAAAAGGATAAGATGTGAGATGCATACTGCATTAAAATCTTGGGAAACAAGTTTATATACTGCAGAAATAAATGTTTTGGTGTTTATAAAGTATGTATTTTTTATTTTAAGGTTCACTTACCTATGATAGCCCAGCTGTGATGCACATCTCAATTTGTAGCATTGTCCTGCTTTTTCTCATTTGCAAAGCAGGGTGGGATAATGCACTAGCATGATGAGTCTCTCTCTATCAGGGTCACACATCATGGAAGGGGGCTGGTGGGGTTTAAACATGGGTCCTCATGTTTCAACATCAGTGCTCTAGCCACTTGGCTCTGCTGCTCCTTAAATGAGAACACTCATGAATGCAGTCCAACACCAAATGTGTTGCATTTTCCTGGCACAGTTTCTAACGTACACTACTTCTGTTTTCAGAAAACATATTTTATCCTGACTAGTCAGCTTGATGGTGTTCCTTGATTAGCCATTCACTTGGCACCTCAAAAACCATAGTGGTGGATATCAGCCATGGGTTCAACTGCAGTGGATTCAGTAGTACTACAGTGGTCCAGGTGCTGCCCATTCCCAAACTCTTTGTCCTTTACTCAGCACTAAAGTTGATGTCCTTTACACAAAGCCAAAAGTACTTTACAGATAACATGGTATAAAAGGCTATATCAGATGATAGTCTTCTCAACTCTGAACAAGTGTTTGTACATACAGTACAGTAGGTCAGACCTAACAATGCCCACTGCCGGCCCAGTGGTGCTAAGGGTTGAGGAACTGGACACCACACCTTGAGCCATGCTGGCAACCCGAGTTTGGGAATGGACTCCAGACACCAGGAGCTGGCAGGGGAAGGAGAGAATTGAGTGTCCGTGGGACTGCTCTCTTCTCCTGGGGTGGGTAGTGAGGTACCCTCACTCGGCTGCAGCCCCTGGTGTGAATTGGGAGAACTGCATGAGTGGTGCAATATGGAACCACCAGAAAAGTGGAAATAGCCCCACAATCAGCTGAATGATGTCTGACTGTTCTCCGACACCACCAAAGCCCCCAAAGGAGCCATGTCTGCCTCAGCAGCACCCCAGGGCCATTTAGATTGTGCTGCCCCCCCCCACCACTGGTGTCTTCCCCCTCTGAGGAGAGGGACTCATCTGGTGAAGGGTTACACCAGGTTACTAACCGAGAAATTGGTAGAAAACATTTAAAAAAAATTGTTTTTATTTTCTATTTTTTTTCATCAGTATTTCACAAGGTATAGTGTACATTTAAACCACAAACATTTCAGATTTAGTCCTTCATCATTGTGGTACAGCCAATACCTAAACATAAAAATAAAATTCCTGTAAGCCTTCCAGAATTACCATTTGGCTATAATTATGCCTGAATTGGAGTCATCTCACCTTAAGCAGCTTTTTTACATATGCTACTAAACATCTGAATCACAAAATTCCATCCTGGCATCCATATACTGGAAATAAAGAACACACTTTTAAAGTGGAAAATCCTTTCTTTTTATACAAGTTATTGCATAAACAGGGTTGTACCAAAGGCTGCTCATTCTACTGCTTTGTTATGCTCTCAAAAGTTTATTATAGAATTCTCAAGATTCAGCCACATAAACATACCATCAATTCTGTGCTAAACCCTATTTTACCAATATAACATGAAACAAACATAGTTTTTCCATCAGAATTTTAAACAGGTCTTTAGCATTCCTGCCCCAATTTTCATTTCCACTCCTCAAATTCTATGTACCTTAGTACTTTCATTTTCCTTGTAAATCCCCTTTTAAAGAAAATCTAGAAAAACATTGCAAGTGTTGTTTGAACTAATTTCAACACTTTTTCTTGTAATACAGTGTTGCTCAGGAATACTATATCCTCAAACCAGCTTACACAACTTAAACCACTTCATCCATGTTTTTTTCTTTTCAACTATCTTACAAAATCCTTCCTAGTTTCGCTGTCTCCAGACCTTAGCATCTTTATACCATAATCACAGACTATAAAAGATAGAGGCAGTTCACATGCCTCATGTTTCTACAATGAACTATACAGCACTTTGCTCAGCTCTTTAACAACTTTCAAACATCCACCATGTTAACTAACTGCCCATAAGATTTTTACTTCTGTTCAAACATACCTCTACACTTCAACTTTCATTAGCTTCCTTATTTTACAGGGAATCTGTGAGAAGCAAAACACATTGTTTGCTTAGCCTAATACCTCATTTAGATTATTTCAATCTCTTTCAGTGCAAATTCAGTTATTTCAGTACCAGATGAACTTAATTTATTTTGTTATGGAATTAACTCAGCACTCCACCTTTACACTCTGGATGCAAGAGTGCAACTGCAGAGTCTGACCAAGTTATAAATCTTTTTAACACTGTATCACTTCCTGGTGAATCAGGTGCTGTGGTTTGTTATCAAGATCAGGTGACCTGACTTGACCCAAACACTCCATGCCTGACCTGCAAAATTGCAGCACTTAGCCCCAACCAAGAAAACTCGGTTATTAGGCTAAGTGTCACCAGTGGTTAATTTGTATAGAAGCAATCCATACTTTCGCAAATCTTATTATTAAAAGCATAATACAGTCTACTTCGTATGTTTCTTGCCTCCTAAACATATGTGGGTCCTGCTCCACAAAGAGACTGAAACCAGTACACTTCCATAACAAAACCAAGATCATTCCCAAAATAATTTCTGATTAAAAGAATGTCTTTCTATCCTATTTTACTGTCATTTCTATTATCAATGAAGAGGTCCTAAGAGGAGTATGCCCCATACCTGTTGGACCCTGCATAGCTTGGTTGAAAAAATAAAGAAATGTATTGCTGTGACCTTTTGGAGTATATGTGACCTCCCACTTAACCTCTTGTTTTTCTTATTTTAACATTAAATCGTTAAAAATTAAATCTCCTTGGGGGAATACAATTCCCCTACTCCCCAAAGCCTAAGGTTCAAAGATATTTACCCAAATGTATTACTGTGCCCTTTTGCACCATATGTGACCTCCCACCTGACCTCTTATTTTTCTTATTTTAACATTAACTGTTCAAAATTGAGTTTCCTTGGGGGGGGGGATACCCTTTTCCTACTCCACCAAGCCTAAGGTGTCAGAAATATTTGACCATAATTCAAATTACACAAGGGCTTAAAAGACTGAGGAAGGCATAAACATATCTCTATATTATTCGCTGCCGGTCTATAGAATCATTTAACCCGAATCAGGGTTTAGTGGATTCACATTTGTCTATATAGTAAGCTTCTTTTAACAAAATTTTTGTCCTGTAGTCCCCTCCTCTTCTGTTAGGTGTTATCTTTTCAATACCAAAAAATCTTAGACTGGGCAGCCGGTGTCCTGTCTCCAAAAAGTTCCTTGCTACTGGAGACTTCAAATCACCCCGTCTTATATCTAATTTGTGTTCTGTTATTCTACATCGTAATGTTCTTTCTGTTTTACCTATGTATACTTTATCACAAGGACACTTTAAACAATAGATAACCCCCTCTGTTGAACAATTGATAAAGTGTTCTATAATAATATCCTCATCTGTGGCACATTCCTTATCTTTTTAATTCTGTAAGTATTATTACAGTAGGTAAAATGGCCACATGGAAAATTCCCTCTTATATCCATAGTGGCCATACAATGTTGTGTCCCTGTCTCTGGTACTTTATGTAATGTTTTAGATAACATATTCCCTACAGTTCTATTTCTCTTTGCTACCACCATTGGTGGACTAGAAAAAAACATGGTTCCCTACTGTTGTTGATTTTAAAATATCCCAATGTTTCCCTATGGCATATTTTATCTGACCAAACAAGTCATTATACACTGTTGAAAAACCTGTTCTCTGTTCTGCTGGCCTGTCTCTTTGTCTGGTCTGATTACTACCCTCTGCCTCCAGTAAATCAGTTCTAGTTCTAGTATCAGTCTTAGCCTGAGCCTATCTCAGAGTTGCTTCCTTGTACCCCCTTTCTTTGAACCTCTTCTCCATATCCTTTTGTGGCCTCAAATATTCCTCATTCTCTGTACAATTCCATTTTATTCTCACAAATTGTCCATATGGTATTGAATTCAACAGATGTTTTGGGTGAAAGCTATCAGCCCTTAACACATAATTCCGATCTGTACGCTTTCCATAGATCTTTGTTGCCAGTCTATTCTGAGATTTATAAATAAGGAGGTCCAGAAATGGCACTTCCTGTGTACTTATGGTCATTGTAAATATTAAATTACATTTTCTAGTGTTTAAGTACTCATTGAGCTCTTCCAACCTTTCTTTACTTCCCATCCAGATACATATTATATTGTCGATAAAATGACAAAATATCCTAATGTAATTTCTAAATATGTTATTATCAGAGAAAATTAACTGTTCTTCAAAATCATTCATATATATGTTGACATATGAGGGTGCCATACTGGACCCCATTGCCGTCCCCTTTGTTTGCAGAAAATATTCATATTTAAACTTTAAAAAGTTTTGGTTCAGCACCATTTCTGCCATTTTTAATAACTCATTCGGTGGTATTTCATCTTTTCTTTCTTTTTCCACCAATTTTCTTAAAGCTACACACCCTTTCCCATGTGGGATTGATGTGTAGAGATCTTTCAAATCCCATGTTACTAGAATACAATTCTCAATATCCAAGTCTGTGTCATTTTGGTTCTCTATTAATTTGATGACATCCACTGAGTCTTTAATAAATATCCTAGTATTATCTACCAAATGTTTAATGTGATGGTCTATAAATACTGAGAGAGGTTCCAATACTGAGTTGATGTCTGACACTATAGGTCTCCCTGGAGGATTATTCAGGTTCTTATGTATTTTTGGTAAGATATAAAAGAGGGGAACAGATGAGGTGCTCCTAAATAGTGCATTCATTTCCCATTCTGTAATCCAATTGGCTTCCAGGGACCTTTCCAGCAGGGACCTCACTGGATCCTGGACCTGTTTTGTTGGATCTTGCTGTAATTTTATATAATTAGTATGTACATTCAAGAGATCCTGACAAATCTTTTTATAGTTTATGTAATCTATTATGACTACTGCCCCGTCAGCTTTCTTAATAATAATACTGGTATCATTCTCAAGGTTTCTGAGAGCCCCATACTGTGAGGCTGATAAATTAAACTTAGTTCTCCTGTCTATATGTTGTTCTTTTTCCACCAGTGCCTCTATATCTCTATTCACTAATGTACTATAAGTTTCTATGTTGTGAGGCATTACACTGGGAATACATTTCAATGTAACATTCAATTTTTTACTTAATTCCATTTTATTATTTTTTCTCTGCAAATCCTCACTTGACACATCTTCTTCCTGCTGAGAATCAAAAAACTGTCTCAGGAGTAACTTCCTGTAAAATCTGTTTAAATCCAATTTAAGTTCAAAATCATTAACCCTATTATGTGGGCAAAATGACATTCCCTTAGATAATACTTCACTCTCCATTTTTGTAAGTACTCTCTTAGATATACTGTACACTAATTTGTTTTCTGTGTCTGTGACCTCAGGTTCTTTTTCTCTATTGCCCCTCCCTGTGCTCTTCTTTCTTTTCCTTGATCTTCTTCTTCTATAGTTATATTTATTCCTCCTATGCCTGATTGGCCTGCAGTAGCCTCCCCTCTGTCCATTTTGGGTTGTTCTCTATCTGTGTACTGATACCCACGTCTCCCTCTGCCTCCGTATGTCTGCCTCCACTGTGGACCCCCCTTCCCCACAAAAAAATCCACAATTTGTACCACCTCTAGCCTGGTTAATTGTGGTATTTGAGTCACTTCCAGATGTCCAACCAGAAGATTCTGAATCTAAATTGTATTTAAAAGGAATGTGAGATTTCTCCATTTTCTTATAGGAGTAAACCTTATTGTCCCTATAATCATTTAAATCCCTCTTAAATTTCTTTAATTTGATGACTCTTAGCTCTTCCTCAAACTCATTCAAGTGTGCAGTTACTTTCACAAGGTACATTTTGTATTTATCTACATTATGTTTCTTTTTGATTTCTGCTTCACTTGAGTAAATTTCAGGGTCCATTCTTGCTAGTTCCTTTGTTATGGATTCCACTATTAACAACATAAAGTCACATGAGCATCTATTTCTCACCCCATCCAATTTAATAGCCAGTTCCTGATCACTATAACCTAAATTAGCCTCTATGAAAATCCTTAATCCTCTAGGTATACGTTTCTGCTTCAAATACTGTGACATGGTTAGAGCATGCCACTCCAATTTAACCTGTTTTTGTCTTATATACTCAAAATGATTAGTGACAGATCTTACAGGTGTAGCTCCTCCAAACACTCTATTAGATTTAAAACTGTGTAATATTCATGACTTATCGTTATCTGAAATAGTCAAAGGTAGTGACCTATTGTCTGTTAGTTTGTCCAGTTCCTCAAAATTAATCATTTTTGTTTGTATAATTCCAGACAATGTCCAAAATGTATCGGGTCTTAGTCCCCAAGTGCAGTTCCACACTTGGTTAGTATTCCAGTAAATCCAGCCTTCGGGTGTTGGCCCTATTCAAGTCTCTCCTTCAAAGGGAAATTAATGTATTCACTCCGAAATGGTGGCCCCCTGATTCAAAGTGTTCACCCAAAAAACACTCAAACAAACTTCCAGAAACAAGGATCCAGTACAGACAACCTCGGTAGAAACAAAAAGTATTCAGTATATGAAAGAAAGTAGTGGCTCACTACCAATCAAGGCTAAATGAACAAACTGAGAAATTGGTATAAAAGGAGCCGACTCAACAAATATAATTTTTTTTTATTTTCTATTTTTTTCATCAGTATTTCACAAGGTATAGAGTACAGTTAAACTACAAAAGTTTTGGACTTAGTCCTTCATCAGTGTGGTACAGCCAGTACCTAAACATAAAAATAAAATTCCTGTAAGACTTCTAGAATTACCATTTGGATATAACTATGCCTGAATTGGAGTCATTTCACCTTAAGCAGCTTTTTACATATATTACTAAACATCTCAATCACAAAATTCCATTCTGGCATCTGTATACTGGAAATAAAGAACACACTTTTAAAGTGGAAAATCCTTTCTTTTTACAGAAGTTATTGCATAAACAAGGTTGTACCAAAGGCTGCTTATTCTACTGCTTCGTTATGCTCTCATAAGTTTATTATAGACTTCTCAAGATTCAGCCACATAAACATATCTGCAATTCTGTGCTAAACCCTATTTTACCAAGTTAGCATAAAACATAGTTTTTCCATCAGAATTTAACAGATTTTTAGCATTCCTGACCCAATTTTCATTTCCACTCCTCAAATTCTATGTACCTTAGTACTTTCATTTTCCTTGTAAATCCCCTTTTTAAGGAATTCTGGAAATACATTACAAGTGTTGTTTAAACTCATTTCAATACTTTTTCTTGTAATACAGTATCTCAGGAATACTATATCCTCAAACCAGCTTACACATCTTAATAAACCACTTCATCCATGTTTTTTTCTTTTCAACTATCTTAGAAAATCCTTCCTAGTTTCACTGTCTCCAGAGCTTAGCTTCTTTATACCATAATCACAGACTATAAAAGAAAGGGGAAGTTCATATGTCTCATGTTTCTACAATGAATTATACAGCACTTCACTCAGTTCTTTAACAACTTTCAAACCTCCACCATGTTAACTAATTGCCCATAAGATTTTTACTTCTGTTCAAACATACTGTACCTCTACACTTCGATTTTCTTTAGCTTCCTTATTTTACAGGGAATCTGTGAGAAGCAAAGTACATTGTTTGCTTACCTTAATACTGTACCTCATTAAGATTATTTCAATCTCTTTCAGTGCAAATTCAGTTATTTCAGTACCTGATGTACTTACTTTGTTTTATTCTGTTATGGAAAAACTCAATGCTCCACGCTTACACTCTGGATGCACGAGTGCAACTGCAAACTCTGACCCAGTTATAAATATTTTTAATACTGTCTCACTTCCGGGATACTCCAGGGATGGATGCCATATGAGGTCGGAGGCTAATGAGGGGTAGTAGCAGGCAAGTTTGGGACCTTGGCAGCTCGAAGCAGTGGTAGGTTGTGGAACACATAGGGGAGAAAATAGATAACACAAAAAAAAAAAACAATGCTCGCAACTCGCTCTTTCTTCAAGCTTGCACTGCTTCTTCCCCTAAAGAGAACTTGCTTAGTTTTCCTTTTAGGCAGTGACATTGTAGAACTCGCTACCACGAAATTTGTTAGAAACAGCATGTATATCCATAGTTCATGCTCAGTACTTAGTCAGTCTGCATCTATCAACTCTACAATGTTAAGTGCTATAACAATGGTATGTTAACATTTTGTATGATGTATATACAGTGCCATATCATGCATCATGAATGTGTTCACATCCTTAATACTGTATATAATTGTATTTTATTGTATCTCCTGCATCATGTATTTATTCACATCATTAATAATGTATAGAAACATACTGTAGAAACAGAATTTGATGGCAGATAAGGACCGTTTGGCCCACTCAGTCTGCCCATTTCCCTACCTAATGTATAAGCATCAGATCCTAGTTAACCAACAGCCTACTTCCTCCTAACCCCCACTAGAATGGCTTCTTGTCTGTTCCATACATTCTTGAATTCCCCCACTGTTTGTGACTCCACAACCTCCTCAGGAAGGCCATTCCATGCATTCACAATTCTCTTCATTAAGAAAATACTTCCTCACACTACCTCTGAGCCATTCCCCTTCTGTCTTCAAATTGTGCCCCCTTGTTCTTGCTCATCTCTTTTTCTGAAAGATGCTACCCTCTTGGACTTTGTTGATTCCCTTGAGGTACTTGAACATTTCTATCATATCCCCACTCTCCCTCCTTTGCTCGAGTATATGTAATAGATATACCACTCTTGGGTGTGCGGTCGTGCTCTGATATATGCACACCTTGGTGTGCGTTGTGTGACCTCGTGCATTCAACTACCCAAGGCGTGCGTATATCAGAGCACGACCGCACACCCAAGAGTGGTATATCTATCTTATAAAATGGCCCCTGTTGTGATGAAATAGTTCTACGTGGAGATGATAAATAGTTCAGAATAGGCTGTTTAATTTGAATTATTTTTAATGAATAAACATTTAACTGGATAACAGTGTAAGTGAATACAATAGTTGAACATTCAGAATAGGCTGTTTAAACAGTTGAACATTAATGAGCACTGTCACTTTAAGAGTGGTTCATTTGGGAAGAAATGTGTGTTGAACTCTGGCAGGAAGTGCTTAATGCTTTACAGTGCCAAGAAGTGCTGAACTTTAACGTGGAGTTGAGGCTCATTTTTCTTTCAGTGCCTTGTTTCTTTTATGTTTTGTAGCACTTTTCTGGCTCTGTGAGGGCAGTTGGAGGGCAGCTGCGGTTTGGGGCTGCAGTTATTTCTCCCAGCTTCGGGTGAATTTTGTATGGGAAGTGCTGTTGATCGTCTTGGTATCTGTGGGGAAGTCTTCTTCGTCATGTTTGGAGTCTGTGTTATTCTGGATCGGGTGAGTTTGTTTGTCCTCTGGTGCTCTGTGGGACCTGGCCAGTATGTATGTCGGAGGCAGTGTTTTCGTTGTGGAAACGCGGCTGCTGCTCATGATAGTGTACAGAGGCTCTGCGGTGGATTCGGCTGCTGTTCGGTTGGGAATGTCGGCAGTTTGGGGCAAATCTGTGGTTACTCGGCGTCTCTCGCTCCATTCTACATAGACTCTGCAGATTGTTTTACTGAAATTAAGAGAAACTCACAGCAGGGAGAACACTTTTTATCTTTTTTAAACAGAAAACGAGTTACTTTCAACTCATGACAGCTTGTCACTTCCTGCAATGCGCACCGCTCGGTCACGCTATAGTTCAGGAAGGAAAAGTGAAAGTGCTGATGGATCTGACAACTCTATGTAGAAAGGGAGATTTTTTTAGCAGAAAGTGAGAGTAGGAAGTAAGGGAACTGTAGTTTGTCTTGTTTTTTTTCTATACAGTTAGGTTTGTGTTAAATGGCTTGCATTATATTGTTTTGTAGAATTTAGGGTGGTGACCCATACCTCTCAAGTGTCCCTGATTTTCAGGGATGTCCCTGATTTTGACTCTGAAATTTCTTCTGTCCCTCCTAAATTTGGCATTTCTGGCACTGAAAAGGGGGATCTGAATCACAAAATAATGCTAGCCATTGGTGTTGCAGTCTAGTTCTCATTAAGAATATGCTATTCATACTAAGAAGCATGTTGTACACAGCTTCTGGAACTAATATTACTATTTTTTCAGATGTGTCCCTGATTTTGGTCATTTGTCCCTGATCATTTTAAGCATTGTCCCTGATTTGTGATGAGGGAGGTTGAGAGGTATGGACCGTGACACAGTGTGCAGTACTAAAAGTTAGTGGCTCTGCAGTAAGAGTGTGAAAATGGCAGGCAGAATTTGCTTTTTAGATGATAGTTTATTTAAAAAGGAGTGGTGGGATCAAGTACATCAGGTTGTACAGTGTGGGATTACTAGTCATATATTTAGTTATGCCTGTGGGTGCCACTTGTGTGTGTGTGTGTGTGTGTGTGTGTGTATGTGGGTGCTTAACTGCATTAGGCGTGGGGTGATCTCAGTGCTGGTGAGAAGGTTTTGAGGTCTGGAAAGTAGTAGTTTAGGCGTGCTGTCGTACTGGGAGGCGTGCGGTCATTGGGAAATAATGCACGGTCATGCGATGCATTCTGTCCAATCATGTTAGTGGAATTTCTATGATTTTACCACCCCATTTTATAAATATATATATATATATATATATATATATACACACACACATATATAGTTATCTACTATATATATATATATATATATATATATTTTAAGCTCCTTTAGTCTGTCTTCATATGTCTTCTGGTGCAGAGCCTGCACCATTTTAGTTGCCCTCCTCTGGAGAGCCTCCATCCTCTCTATGTCCTTGTGGAGATGGGGTCTCCAGAACTGCATGCAGTACTCCAGATGGAATCTCACCAACTGTCTGTACTGAGGGATAACAATTTCCTGTTTTCTACTGGTGATGCCTCTCCGTATACATCCCAGTAGACCCCAACCCTCCTTACTGCTTTCTTATATTGCTTGCCATCTGATATGACTAACCCCAAATCCCTTTCCATTTTTATTGTTTTTAATATCTCAACCCCCATTGTGTACTCTTCCCCTGAGTTTTTTCCCCAGGTGCATTACTTTGCATTTCTTTCCATTGAATCAAAGTTACCATACATTTAACCATTCCTCCAACCTTGTCAAGTCCCACCTCATCCTTTCCACCCCACTTTGTGTATCTGCACTGTTGCAGATCTTTGTGTCATCTGCAAAGAGACATATTTCTTGGGCTGGACTTCCCTGCATTATAGGAGAAATAGAAATGCTGCTCTCTGGGCTTTCAGAGTGGTTGCCAACAAGCTCCCCCTATACTTCTGTTATTGTATTCCCCTGAATGTGATATGTGCCTATGCTCGTAGAAGCTATTCCCTAATTGCCTTGCAATTACCTAAGGTCAAATCTCATTTTGGCAGAGCTGCCATAAGTTTCTCCTTGCCTTCCTTGTGGAACAATATGCAAAAAAACTTGAAGCTGAGCTGTCCTTTTAGCCTGAATATTTTCAAGTTGCTCTATGACCATTCCGTGAAGGAATCCTGCAAATGTTTCCCACATCACTAGCTCACCTGTTTTCCAGTTTCCCTCCTACCCATCCTGCCTTCCACACTGCCTCTGCCTCTGACTCTCTCCCTACCAAAATACTGGCTTCTCTGCCTCTTTTTAGCCATGGCCAAGTTCCACCCCCTTCCCTGAAGTCTGGCAGTTAACTATTCCAACCCCATCATTTCTTCCTAAGCTGGTATCCCTCTTCTTGCATTTTTCTCTTCTTGAAGTGAACATTCTGGCTGCACCCAGTTATGACCCCTATCTGTTGTAAAGACCCTCTCACTCAAATGTTGATGTTCATATGTATATTTTTCTTCTTTGTATAATATTGCATTATGTTTTACCATGTTACTGTACTATGATTTTTGTATGACCAGATCCATCTTGCAAATGAGCCCTGCTCAATGGTACCTGCCTTGATAAATAAAGATTTTGATTGATTGATTGATTTCCTTCCAGTCCCTCTGCAATGTCACTTGTAAAGACATTAAAAAGGACTGGTCCTAGTACTGAGCCCTGCAATACCCCACTAGCAACCCTCTTTCTTCAGAGTGGACTCAACTTACTATTACCCTCTGCGTCCTGTTGTCCAGCCAATTTTTTACCCAGGCTACCACCTTGGGACCCACTCCAAGCCTAGCTAATTTGTCTATTAATCTTTTGTGTGGGATTGTGTCAAATGCTTTGCTAAAGTCTGGGTAGGCCATGTCCATAGCTCTTTACTAGTCTACTACTTTGGTCACCCAGTCAAAGAAACCTTTTAGATTCATCTGACATGACCTTCCCACTGTGAATCCATGCTACCTTGGGTCCCGTGCCCTGTTGGCCTCTAGGTACTCTACAATTCTTTCCTTCAGAAGTGATTCCATCATTTTCCCTACTACTAAGGTCAAACTAATGGGTCTGTAGTTTCCTGCCACTGCCTTGATCTCACTTTTGTGAAGTGGAATCACATCTGCCCCTCTCCAGTCCTCAGATACCACCCCATCCTCCAGTGATTTGTTAAAGAGGGTAGTCAGTGGTATCACTAGTTTTCCCCCTTAGTTCTTTTAGAATTCTGGGGTGAATCCCATCAGGGTCCATTGCCTTGTCCACCTTCAGTTTTAAGAGTTATTTCAGAACCCTTTCTTCTGTGAATGAAATAGTATTGACCCCCACATCCAGTGTATTTTTATTGTTTGGTTTAGGTACCTCTCCCTCCTCTTCTTTTGTGAATACTGAACAGAAGTATTCGTTTAGTATTCCTACTTTTTAACTGTCACCATCTGCCCACATTCCCTCCCCTTTATTGAGCCTTAGTATCCCTCCCTTCCTTGGTCTTTCTTCACTCCCAAATGTACCTATAAAAGGTTTTATCCCCCTTCTTAATACAGTTGTCTATCTTTTCCTCAGTTTCAGCCTTAGCAATTCTGACTGCCTTCCCTGCCTCCTTCTGTTTTAACTAATATAGTTCTCTGTCCTGCTTCTTCTGTGTGTCCTTATATTTCCTGAATACTATCCTTTTTTCCTTAACCTTCCCTACCACCTCTTTTGAGAACCATAGTTTTTTTCTTCTTTTTGTTTTGTTTATTTGCTTTACACAAAGGCTTGTTGCCTCTGTGATGGCAGTTTTGAATTTTTCCCATTGTTCTTCCACCTCTCCTTATTGCTTGTTTGCTAGTGCTTTTCAGAGGCACTGTCCCATTTTGCCAAAGTCATCCCTCCTAGAGTCTGACACCCTTGCTTTTGTATGGCTTGACACTACAGGTGTGTTTATTGTGAACCACACTGTTTGGTGGTCACTTGTTCCCAGATGGCTATCCAATTCTAAATCTGAGATCCTCTCTCCATCCCTGTTTGAGAATACTATGTCTAAGATTACTCCCTCCTGAGTGTTTTCCAGCACTAGCTGTCTGAGGCATGCCCCCAGTAGGGCATCGAGAATGACCCTGCTCTTGGATATGGCTGCAGTAAATGTACTCCAGGTAACATCTGGCACATTCAGGTTCCCATCAACAATATATCTCCTTTTTCTGCCATTCTAAGGATTCCTTCTATCATTTCCTTGTCCATTGCCTCCACCTAAGATGGGGGTCTGTAAACAACCCTTGTACATATTATGGTGCCATTTCCTGTCTCCAGGGTGACCTATAGTGCCTCCTCCCTTCCAAGTTTACCCTTTAGTTTTGTTACTTTGATTTCTTCCCTTATGTAGACAGCTCCTCCTCCTCCTCTTTTACTCTCCCTGTCCCTCCTGTAGATTGTGTACCCTGGCATGTTGACATCTTAGTCATGGTTCTCTGTGTACCATGTTTCTGTGACTGCCACAATATCCAGACATCCCTCTTCCATCAAGGCCACTAGTTCAGGGAGCTTGTTACCAAGACTGTGGGCATTGGTACTCATCGCCCTCCATTTTTTGTTTGCCTTTGTCCATTTTAGGCCCATCCCTGTCCTTACTGCCTTTTTCTCCATTTACCTCTGTCCTGCTCCCTATCAGCATCTGTACCATTGTGTCTACCTCATTAACTACCCTGTTTTGTGGGGAGGGTAGGATTTCCCTGCTTCTCTTCAGTGCCTCCCCCCTTGGCTAGTTTAAATGCTTGCCAATGAATCATTTAAGCCTGCCACCTAAAATCCCAGTTCCTCTCCCTGACAGATGCAGACCATCACACCAGCAAAGGCCTATATCCCTCCTGGTGGACCCCCAGTCCCCAATGAAGCCAAATCCCTGAGCTCCACAGCTGTTTTTCAACCTTCCATTGAATCCCATGATGCAGAGTTCCCTAGGCTCACCCATGCCATAGACAGACAGCACTTCCAAGAAGGTTTTCATGCATGCTGCTTGTATAAGGCTTTGCCCCAACTCCACAATCTCCTGCTGCACTGCTCTGATCCCATTCCCAGCCAGGTCATTTGTCCCTAGGTGGACAGTGACATCCAGCTCCCTCCCCCATACAACTGCTCCCATGATCCTGAGGATTCGCTTCCTGTCCTTCCAAGCCATGGCACCATGCAGGCACCTTACTTCCCTCTCCCTTCCCTCCCCTAGTTATACCTCCTTAACAAATGAGTCCCCCTTCAGGAGTTGTTTCCTTCCCCTGTGAGGTCCTGTGCCATCCTCCTGTGTGTCTTCTTTGTGGATGTTACCAGCATCCTGCTTGGTTTCCACTGCAGGTGCCTCCATAGAAGAACCGTGCTTCACCAGAATGGCAAATTAATTCTGGAGTGACACAACTGGAGGGATTCACCTCTGTTCCACCACCCTCATTTTCCATGAGCCCATCAAGGTCCAACTGCTCCTCTTGCTTGGCAACCTCTGAGGCAGCGGTGGTGGTCTTTTTGGTTCCTGCATGGGGGAGGAGGTTTCCTGAATCCTCACCAGGTCAGAATGGAGACAGGCAACCTCCTCCTTCAGACCAGAGAGGTTCTTGCAAATAGGGAAGCAATGCAGCCTCCAGAATGTCTCCCAGAAGACTGCCATTCCACAGCCAGTACATTGCACCACTCCCCACATGTCTATCTCCCTTCCTGTTTAAGAAGTTTTTTCAGTTTGTGCAAGCGTGTGAGGGTGTTTTCCTCCTTTTCAGTGTGCTGTGCTGTTAAGGATATGAACAGGTGCATGGACTTTGCACTTTTGGGGAAATTATGTCAAAACTCCTGCTATAAAGAAATAATGCCCTTGGGGTGGGTGGAGCAATGGGCGGGATGAGTGGGAGTTAGTGTGTGCCCTCCAGAAACAATCAACTACAACTCTGACCCACCACCCCGGTGAGTGCCTTCCTTCCTTTCAGACAGCTATTTAACAGAGTTTAAGTAACAGGTCTAGTCACAAATGACTGCAAATATTCTCCCAGCTAGATTTCCTCCCTGGCAAAAAAAATCACATAAAAGTAAAGTCAACCCCAAAAACAGAGAACCAAAACACTGACTTCTTCTTACTTACACAGGCCCCAAAATTAAGAATTCAGTTCAGTGTATTCTATTAAATCACCTCCTTGCTTTAAGGAAGCTGGTGGCTGCTCTCTGTCTCAGCTACAGCAGATATCATTGTACTGTATTTTACTGTATCTCTCGGGGTGACTCCTAAAAATGGTCTGCTGCTGTTTATGGGTTTCATAGTTATCAAATATATAAAAATAAATAAATAAACTCTGGTCTCCAGTCCTGAATTATCAATGATGAACATTTTCTTGAACCTTTATTGAGGCAAAGTGTCTGGGCTACTATTGAGGTAAAATTTGCAGTATGAAGCCTTGGGAATACAGCAGGATCAGCTACTGAGAACAACAGACAGTTCCCAACCTAAACACAACAATGATGAATATCCACTGAGCTGAGCCCAATACAGACCTCAGCTTGGATAGATACTGGAATGCCATGCAAATTGCAAATGGAAGTATATCAGCCAGCTGGCCAGGCTGGATAATATTATGGTATTTTTCTGCAACAAAACTTAGTAAAAATTGTTACCATGCACTATATGCGCTAATCAGTGGCAGCTTCAAACATAAGGGACAGGATTTTCAAAAGTCAAGAACACTGATGCATGCAAAGTATCCCATGATAAGAGCACTGGGGAATGGGCACCTACAATAATGGCATCCCACTCCCCAGTGCATTTCAGGGATGGCTATGGGAGGGTAGGGTGGCTGGATGGGTGGGTGGGTGGGCAACTATACAAACAGGATGTCGCTATATGTATGCATGCGGAGGGTGTGAGTGGGCATGCACAGTGAGGGATGTGAGAGGTGGTACCATGGTGGATTGCCAAGCTGACCCTGTGGCATGGTGGGTGGGTTGCCGGAGTTGGTCGGCAGGGTACTGGGTTTGGGTCTGGTTGCTGGTGTGTTTTTGTTGCGCCCAGCCCAAATCTTTTTGTTTTATGTTTTCATCCACCCCTACATGCACCCCTCCTGGAGTTGAGAATCCTTTAGTAGGGGGTGCGGGGGGATGCAGCCTCCCTCAGAAAACATTAAAAACTGAATCCCCAGTGCCTTTTGCTGTGCACCAGGGCATCAAAGTGCCAAAATAAATTTTTGTCACTCTTGACTTTTGCATAACAGCAATCACCTTTAGGCTTTCACTGTTATGACATAGAACCCTGATGCAAACATAATTTTTGCATCTGTCAGCATCTTTCAATGATGCAATATGGCTCAGTGGATTAAGGCTCTGAGCTGCAGATCTGAAGACCTGGGTTTAAATCCCACAGCTGCCTAGGTGCGTACTGTGTGATCCTGAGCATGTCACTTAACTTCCTTGTGCTCTTAGGTTGCATCTGGAAACAAGCTTCAGCTTAGTGTGCTACTGCTGGTTAAACAATTTCCCTTTCCTTTTCACTCTTTCTGATATGGCAAATAATGAGCGTCATGGTTATCTATCTATCTATCTATCTATCTATCTATCTATCTATCTAATGCATTTGCTCCCTGTGGCCATTTTTGGTTGGATCTAGCAATGGATAGTTCTGATGCCATATGCCATCTATGGGAACAATGTGTTAAAGGTTTTACCAGGAAGGCATGCTGAGCAGATAACTACTCAGTTCCAGAAGCAACCTAGGAGCAGGGGAAAAGGAGAACATGCATATGATTTAAAAGCAACATCATAAAACATACATGGGTTAAGAGCAGTACAAAGCATAGTGGGTATTGTCCATTTTACCAACAGCATTATGAATTATAAAAAGGGTCTGACAAATTGAGCTTTCTGATTGGCTGCAAACATTCTAACAGTCTTATGTTAATCTTTTATTAACAAACATGTAGAGCTTAGCTGTATGCTGAACAAGGTTTAACACTGTTTGAACATTTTTTTTTATCATGATAGCAATAAGACACTCTCAGGGATTATGTTAATGGTCAATCACCCTCTAGGGGCATGTAGCACTCAGCTAAACCTCGTGCCACAGTACACCCCTAGAAGATGATTAACAG
Organism: Neoceratodus forsteri; assembly: GCA_016271365.2. Classification (NCBI taxonomy): domain Eukaryota; kingdom Metazoa; phylum Chordata; order Ceratodontiformes; family Ceratodontidae; genus Neoceratodus; species Neoceratodus forsteri. The sequence goes on along the minus strand of CM057455.1, from coordinate 916,030,539 downwards.
ACCATTCACATAACCCTAGGTCATGCTTTTTTGCTTAATTAACATGTATTAAGTGTAGTCATCAAATAATTGAAACAAGGCAGGTGACAGTGGCAAGTGACAATGGAAAGTGGTACAGATACCTAATAAAAGTGCATGAGTTACATGGAAGCCTTGTAAACTGTCAGCACCAAGAACTGATGTGGGTACATGTGCAGATGGAGAAGAAGTGGGCTTTGAGAAAAGAGTTGAGATTCTTCCTGTGGGGGGTCTCCCGGATAGCCACAGGGAGTGAATGCCAAAGTTTGGGCATATAATATGAGAATGATGATTGTTCTGCCAAAGTGGCCCGGAATGGGATGGACAGGAGACATGAGTAATTTTTCCTGAATGCATATCCGGGAGGGGGGTTAGAGGCTGAGATTACTGAGGTGAGATAAGGAGGGAGGGACCATGCCCAGTATTTAGCCATGATACTAGCACAGTGTGAGAGGCACCTGTCCTGAAGTGAGGGGAGTTTGATGGTCCAGAATAGGACACAATGGTGAGTGGATGGGGGACAGTGAAGGGCAAAGTGGCAGAAGGAGTGGAAGGGGGGGTCCAATCTGGTTAGGGTGGACTTTGGAGTGGCACTGTAAACTACATCACTGTAGTCAATAATCAGGAGAATCATCTTCTGCACAATCACCCAGCGAGCCAGCAGTGGGATGCAGCCACAATTGTGGTACAAAGCTCCCAACCTGGGGTGAAGCTTTTTGTGGATGGCATCGATAGGCACAGAGAAGTCCAGGTGCTGGTCAAGCCAGACCTCAAGATATCTGCATGTAGTGCAAGTCTCAAGAGTAGTTCCTTCCAGCGTGTGGAAGGAGGGGGTGGAGGGGAGCCTTTAAAGTCTCTGCCTTGTGCTGAAGGTCATGAAGATAGTTTTCTTGGCATTGAGAAAGTTTACTTGAGTGAAACCATCGCAGAACTTCATTGAAGTCCTTCTGGAGTCTGGTAGCCACATCAGAGGTCAAGGGTCTGGATGTGTACAGTGCTGCGTCATCCACATTCATGTGAATGGATGTGTGTGAGCAGACAGAGGGCAGGTCATTGAGGAAGATGGAGAAGAGGAGCGGGCCAAGGACTTAGCCTTGTGGAACACCAAAGGTTACAGGGAGGGGAACAGAGATGGTGCTAACAATTCAGACAGATTGGGATCTGCCTATCAAGTATGAATGAAACCAGCTGGAGGTCATGCTTGAGAACCCTGCAAGAGAGAGCTTGGATAGCATAAGGGAGTGGGAGACAGTGTCAAATGCTTTAACCGGGTCAAAAAAAAAATGCTAGAGGTGATGTGACCACTGTCCATACCTGTAAGGCTGGAATCAGTGAGCCTTAGGAGAGAGGTGGTGGTGGAGCTGGACTTCCTAAAACCAGACTGGAAAGGTGTGAAAAAGGAACAGGAATCAAGATAAGTGGAGAGTTAAGAGGGGCAAGGTGTTCTTGGATTTTAGCCAGAATAGGAAGGAGGGAGAATGGGCGATAATTACTGGGAAAGGAGGGGTCACCACCTTTGGCAAAGGGGATGACAGAGGTGTGTTTCCACTCAGAGGGGATAGTGGCTAGAGAGAACAATAGGTTATATAGTGAGGCCAGTGGAGTGGCTATGGCTGGAGCCAACAGGTATAAAAGCTTGGAGTCCAGGCCAGTGGGACATTTGCCCTTAGAGGGATTAAGGGCAAACAGAACTTTGTACACTTCATCTGTGGAAGTTGGACAAAATGCAAAAGAAGAGAGAGCTGTAGGCCCTTAGTTTGGTGGAGAGAGGGACTGCAGATTGGTGGAGGGGGGTGTTTGCAAGTCAGGAGTGAGACTGGATAAGAGTGATGAAGTACATTCTATAAAGAAGGAATTGAAATCAGTGGCCGTCTTGAAAGGGTCTGTGAATGTGGAGACATCTGCATTGAGTGCAGGGTTGGGGGGGCTGTGATGGAGGAGAGAATAGTGAGTTAATCACTTTCCAAAATTTATTTGACTTACTTAAATTGGTGTGAAAGGAGTCTCTGAAGTAATTTGCTTTAGCCTTATGGATTTGACTTGTGCAGGCATTTCATAGGGCATGATACTTTTGTCAATGTAATAGTGAGCCAGAGATCTTGGCCGACTTCCAGGCCAGATCCCTAGCCCTGAGGAGGGCTGTGATGCTTGCAGAAATCCATGGCAAGTGGCCACTTCTCACCTGAACACACCTGAATGGGGCATGGAAGTTCTAGACAGCGAAGAATTGGGACTTGAAATACTCCAAGGTGGAGTAGACTGAGGTAGCGCATTGGATGTATGACCAATCTATGCTAGCCAGGTCAGATAGGACAGATGGCAGATCCAGGGATTTAATGGATCTAGACAGGATGGTTCTGGGAGGGGGAGATTTTGGCCTCTGTATTTTTCTGACTGAGTAGATCATGTGATGATTACTTAAGGAGTCCAGAAGCAGGCCTGAGGCTAATACCTGGTGGGGGTGGGAGGTAAGGGACCAGTCCAGGAGGGAGTGGTTAGGTGAAGTGGGGTTGAGATGTGTGGGTTCCTTTATAAGCTGTGAAAGGTTTAGAGCTGACACCTAGTTGTGCAGCTTGGAGCAACTACCTGAGACCCAGTTCTGGTTAAAATCCCCTGTCTGTCTGTCTGTCTGTCTGTCTGTCTATCTATCTATCTATCTATCTATCTATCTAATCTATCTATCTATCTATTTATCTAATCTATAAACATTTGGTGACCAGGATAGGTACACTGAGCTGGAGCTCATTTCCAGGAGTAACCTCGGGAGGGGATACAACATGGGGCGAAACAACAATAACAAAGTGACAACAGTTGGTGCATGCACATGAGCAATAATAACAAGTTACAAGTAAGAAATTCCAGAAAAGGAAAAAAATAATGTATAAAGTGTGCAATGCGCATAGGTTATGAGGGTAGCAAGGACGAGAGCTAACGGCGTATACTATCAACTTACGGCAAGTTAATTGTAGCAGAATCATGTGGTGTAAAATTCAGATTACAGACATTACATTTTCAAAGGCATTAGTGTTTTTGTGACACTTTCTCTAACTTACAGCAGACAAAATGGCAAGGATTTCTTTAGGTATATTAGAGAGAAGCGGAGAACCAAGGAGGGTATATTGAGATTAAAATCAGGGAGGGACTGAGTAGAGGATGATATGAAGAAGGCAGATCTCTTTAACACCTAGCTGGAACCAGGGTGTGTGCCACAGGACTAAAGGACAGTTCTGGTGGTACCCCTCCAGAAGAGTGGACCCAGGGATGAGCCAGTAACTACAGGCTAATTAGCCTCACCTCCATAGTAGGGAAGTTAATGGAGGCCATTCTAAAGGAAAGGCTAGTTTCCTTCCTTTGAGACAATGGCCTTCAGGATGAGAGGCACCATGGGTTTGTCAGGGCAGTCTTGTCAAACCAACATGTTTGACTGGGTGTCGAAGTCTCTGGATAGAGGGTATGCAGTGGACGTACTATACCTAGACTTCAGCAAGGCATTCGGCTTAGTGCCACATGGCAGGTTAATCAGCATGCTGGGGGACCTGGAATTAGGGGACAAAATGCTGGGGTGGGTAAGGAGCTGGCTAAGGGTCAGGAACCAGAGGGTGGTGGTAAAGGGGGAACTGTCCAAACCTAGGCCTGTAACCAGTGGGGGTACCACAGGGCTCAGTACTCAGTCCTGTGCTGTTTAACATATTCATAGGTGACATTGCTGCAGGGATAAGTAGCAAGATATGCCTTTTAGCAGATGATACTAAACTTGGTGGGAGGGTGAACATGCAGGAGGGGAGACAGGTGTTAAGGGAGGACATAGCTAAGCTGGAGTAATAGTCTAACATCTGGCAGTTGGGCTTTAATGCTAAGAAATGTAAAGTAATGCACATGGAAGCCGAAAACCCGAAGGTCAGTTATTGGCTTGGGGGGGATACAGGTAACAGTATCAGAGGAAGAGAATGATCTAGGAGTAATGGTCAGGGGTGATATGAAACACACAGCACAGTGCCATAAGGAAGCAGCCAAGGCAAATAAAATGCTAGAATACATCACCAGAGGAATCACCTCCAGGAGGAAGGAAATTATTCTGCCACTGTACAGGTCCATGGTGAGACAACACCTGGAATGCTGTGTTTGGTTCTGGTGTCCTTACCTAAAGAAGGATATTAAACTACTAGAGGGGGTTCAGCAGAGGGCAACCAAAATGATTAAGGGGGACAGAGCAGATGAAGAAAAGCTGAGGGATCTGAACATGTACTCCCTGGAGGACAGAAGGGAGAGGGGGGCATGATTGAGACCTTCAAGTACCTCAAGGGCATAAACAGGGTTGGTACAGAGGGCATCTTCAGCTTCAGAAAGGAGTGTGCAACTAGGGGGCATAGCTTGAAAGTGGTGGGGGTAGATTCAGGAGGGAACTGAAGAGGTACTTTTTTACTGAAAGGGTGGTGAAAGGGTGGAATGAGCTGCCAGAGACGGTTGTGGCAGCGAAGATAGTGGCCCATTTCAAGAAGGGGTGGGATAGGGTGAAGAAGAGGATTAGGACCGAAGGGGACACTACTGGGAAGGGGGTGGGGTGATGGAAGGGAGGGGATTGACATCAGGAGGATTTGGGGAGGGGAGGAAGCTTGAGGGAATGAACTGAGCTGCACATTTGAGCAGACCAGATAGACCATTACAGCCTGTTTCTGCGGCAATTTCATATGTTTGTACATTTGATATCCTCAAAGAGTACTTTTGCTTGGTCTTCACAGAAACACACAGAAACAGAAACACAGAATTTGACGGCAGATAAGGACCGCATGGCTCACCCAGTCTGCCCATTTTCCCTACCTAATGGATAAGCTGCAGATCCTAGTTAACCAGCAGCCTACTTCTTTCTGCCCTCACCCCCTAGAATTGCCTTATGACTGTCCCATGCATGCTTGAATTCCACCACTGTTTTTGACTCCACAACCTCCTCCGAAAGGCCGTTCCATGCATCCACAACCCTCTCTGTGAAAAAATACTTCCTTAAATTACCTCTGAGCTGCTCCCCCCCCCATCTTCTTGTGTCCCATTGTTCTTGCCCACCTCTTGTTTTGAAAGATGCTACCCTCTTGGGCTTTGTTGATTCCCCTGAGGTACTTGAAAGTTTCTATCATGTCCTCCCTCTCCCTCCTTTCCTCGAGGCTATACATATTAAGCTCCTTAAGTCTCTCTTCATATGTCTTCTGGTGCAGACCCTGCACCATTTTAGTTGCCCTCCTCTGGACAGCTTCCATCCTGTCTATGTCTTTGCGGAGATTGGGTCTCCAGAACTGCACGCAGTACTCCAGATGGGGTCTGACCAGCTGTCTGTACAGAGGGACAATAACTTCCTGTTTTCTACTGGTGATGCCTCTCCCTATGCATCCCAGTATCCCCCCAGCCCTCCTTGCTGCCCTCTCACACTGCTTGCCAACCTTTAGGTCATCTGATATGACTACCCCCAGGTCCCTTTCAATTTTTGTTGTTGTTAGTATCTCACCCTCATTGTGTACTCTTCCCCTGGGTTTTTGTTTCCCAGGTGCATTACCTTGCACTTCTTAGCATTGAATCTAAGCTGTCATACATTTGACCTTTCCTGTAACCTTGCCAAGTCCCTTCTCATCCTTTCCACCCCACCTTGTGCATCAACACTGTTGCAGATCTTTGTGTCATCTGCAAAGAGACATACTTTTCCTTTCAGTCCCTCTGCAATGTCACTTATAAAGACATTGAAGAGGACCAGTCCTAATATTGAACCCTGTGGTACCCCGCTAGTAACCCCCCTTTCTTCAGAGTGGACTCCATTTACCATTACTTTCTGTGTCCTGTTCTCCAGCCAATTCTTTACCCAGGCTGTCATCTTGGGACCCACTCCCAGGCTGGCTAACTTGTATATTAATCTTTTGTGTGGGACTGTGTCAAATGCCTTGCTAAAGTCTAGGTAGGCCATGTCCACAGCCCCTCCCTGATCTACTACTTTGGTCACCCAGTCAAAGAAATCTATCAGATTTGTCTGGCATGACCTTCCCGCTGTGAATCCATGCTGCCTTGGGTCCTGTGCCCCCTCTGGCCTCTAGACAATCGACAATTCTTTCCTTCAGAAGTGATTCCATCATTTTACCTACCACTGAGGTTAAACTAACAGGTCTATAGTTTCCTGCTTCTGCCTTGCTCCCACTTTTGTGAAGGGGGAATCACATCTGCCCTCCTCCAGTCCTTGGGTACCACCCCATCCTCCCATGATTTGTTAAACAGGGTAGTCAGTGGTGTCACTAGTTCTACCCTTAGTTCTTTTAGAATTCTGGGATGAATCCCATCAGGCCCCATTGCTTTGTCCACCTTCAGTTTTAAGAGTTCTTTCAGAACCCTTTCTTCTGTAAATGGGCTGGTATCAACTTCTGTATCCAGAGTGTTTCTTCTTCTTGTTTTAGGTACCTCCCCCTCTTCCTTTGTAAATACTGAGCAAAAATATTTGTTTAGTATCTCTGCCTTTTCACAGTCACTCTCTGCCCACCCTCCCTCCCTTACTTAAGCCTCACTATCCCTCCTTGGTCTTCCTTGCTCTCTGATGTACCTATAAAGGTTTTATCCTCCTTCTTAACTGAGTTGGCTATCTTTTCTCGGTTTGGGCCTTTGCTGTTCTGACTGCCTTCCCAGCTTCTTTTGCTTTAACTGATACAGTTCTCTGTCCTGCTCCTTCTGTGATTCCTTGTACTTCCTGAAAGCTTTCTTTTCTTTTGAACCTTCACTGCCACTTCCTTTGAGAACCATAGTGGTTTCTTACATCGTTTCATTTGTTCATTTGCTTCACACAAAGGCTTGTTACCTCTGTGATGGCAGTTTTATTATTCCCCATTGTTCTTCCACCCTCCTTCCTGCCCATTTGCTAGTGCATTCCTTAGGCACTCACCATTTTAGCAAAGTCAGCCCTCCTAAAGTCCAGTACTTTTGCCTTTGTATGACTTGACTCTATTGCTGTGTTTATTGTGAACCATACTGTTCGATGGTCGCTAGTTCCCAGATAGCTACCCACTTCTACATCTGTGATCCTCTCTTCATCTCCATTTGAGAGAACCAGGTCTAAGATTGCTCCCTCTCGACTGGGCTCCAATACTAGTTGTCTAAGGCATGCCCCCAGAAGGGCATCTAGAATAACCCCACTCTTCGAAGTGGCTGCTGCAATTGCACTCCAGTTAACATCTGGCATATTCAGATCACCCATCAGCAATATCTCCCCTTTTTCTGCCATTTTAAGTATAATTTCTATCTTTTCCTTGTCCATTTCCTCCCCCTGAGAAGGGGGTCTGTATAAAACCCCTGTGCGGATTGTGGTTCCATTGCTGGTCTCCAAATTTACCCACAGTGCTTCTTCTCCTCCCTGTTTTCCCTTTTGTTCTATTGCTTTGATTCTTTCCCTTATGTAAAGAGCTACTCCTCCTCCTCTTTTACCCTCCTTGTCCCTCCTGTAGATAGTAGAGGTGGGGGGCCCACATCCAGACTAAGAAATGCAGCTGAAAAGGGAATGTATGCAAAAACTAGAACTGGGTCCTGTGCTAAGAGAAAGGGTACTTAAGATGCTAGGGACACTGAGGGTGTACAAGTGACTGAGATTGGATGGGATGCATTCCAGAATGCTAAAAGAACTGTGACAGGAACTAGCAGTGTCTCTAGTGGATTTATTAAACTGTTCCCTAGAGACTGGGGGCATCTTGGTTGACAGAATGGTAGCAGACATGGGTCCTCATCCATAAGATTTTTAGCATGTATCCCCTAGGAACTACAGACCAGTTATTGTAGACTGACCTCTATGGTGCAGAAACTGCTTAAACTAAAATGAAAGCACAGATGTCCAACTATTTGGAGACAAATGGGCTCCAGGACAATAGGCAGCATATCTTCATGAAGGGAAGGTCATGCCTAAGTAACCTTATTGAATTCTTTGAATCATTTATGTGGACTGTGAAAAAAGGCCAGGCAGTGGCTATCTATCCAGATTTCAGCAAGGCCTCTTAGTGCCACATTGAAGGTAAGAAAAGAAGCTAGGGGACATAGGGGTGGAAAGAAGCTAACAAGATGGATAGCAAATTGGTTAGGGTTCAAGATCCAGAAGGTAGCACTAAATGTTGAGCACTCAGTGGCCAGAGTAGTGACAAGTGAATTGCCGCAGGTTTTGGTACTGTAGCCAGTATGGTTCAGTGTGTTCATCTGTGACATCCATGGTGGGATGAAGGGAAACATTTGTCTCTTTGCAGATGGCACCAAAATTGGTGGGAGGGTAGACACTGAGGATGGAATCAGAGGCAAGGCAATGGACCTAAAAAGACAGAAGAGGTGGTCTAAGATTTCGCAGCCAAAGTTCAATGCCAAAAAATACAATATTAAGCATATAGGCAGGGGAAACCCAAAAATGAAATATTGAATATGGGACATGAAATACAAATTAGTTTAACCATAGAGGAAAGTGATATTGGGGCCATAATAAGTGATAGTTCAAGTCAGTGGCCAAGTGTACCAACAGAATGCTGGGATGCATACTGAGGTTTTTTTCTAGAAGCAGAAACAAGGTGCTGTTCTCTCTCCATCAATCTCTGGTGAGGCTACCCCTCGTGTACTGTGTTCTGTTCTGGGTCTACACCACAAAAGGTATAGGGAACATATGCAATAGTCCAGAGGTGAGCTGCAAAGATACTACAGGGATTGCAGGGAAAACATATAAATGGCATCTGGCCAACCTGAACATAAACTCATTGGAGGCCAGAAATGGGATGATTACCATGACTGAAACATTAAAATGTGTTAAGGGAATAAATAGGTTGAATTGTTCACATAACATGAGGGCTTGACAAAAAGTGATAACATAAGCTAGTGAGGGCAGAGACTCGAGAAAGATGTGAAGGTATTTTGTATTTCTTCATGGTAAAAGAGGTGGATAGATGGAACAGCTTGCCCAGGGAGGTGGTAAATGCTGAGATGCTGATGGGTTACAAGAGAAGGTGGGACAGCTACAAAAGGTTAGTGAGATCAAACACTGGGGAGGGGATGATGGGAACTCAACCAACTAACACTTGGGCACTTGGCCAAGGCAAGACTAACAATACGAAAGAGGGACTCCGGTAGGAACTGGACAGACACAAGAGCCCATCAGCTTTGTCTGACAGCAACTTTCTATGTTTTTCTATTTCTAGTCGAGTGTGATTCAAACTAATACATCTAGTTGACCAAGATCTCCATGCCAGGAGCAGTGGTGACAGTAGGAGGGAAGGCAGAATATGGAAGAAAATTTTGCAGAGGGTAAGTTCTGTATGGGTTGGTGACTTAGGCATATACAGTGTATATGTTTTGTTTCTCTGAATTGCTCTGGGCTTTGGCTAAGAGGTAAGTGATCCCCACTGGCAATACCATCTTGCAGGTCATACACTATGCAGCCATTAATACCCAATAGGGATCAAATATGAACAAGTGGACTTCCTGTATAGAAAAGTGTATTTCCTACATTTGCTCAGCTGAGAGTGATCTCTGGCTGGGACCAGTAGAGAAAGCAAGGGGAAAGACAGCAGAGGGGAGGCAATTTAGCTGGGAGAGAGTACTGTGTTAGGACTTAGGCATATATATTTTTGGGGGGAGTCTTTGAATTTAGTTGGGTTCTGACTGAAGTGCAAGTGATTCTTGTGGGCTGTGCCATCTTGTGGTAAGAGTCAAACAGGAACAAAAGGACTGCCATTATGAAAAAATCTTGTCTTTTTCTTTGCTGAGTGGAACATGATCTCAAGGCTGGCAGTGGCAGTGGCAGTGAGAGCAGGAGGCAAACTGGAAGGGGGAGTAATTTAGCAGGGAGTGAGTATTGTGTGGGCTAAGGACCTAGACATATACAGTATATATTTTTGGCATCTCTTACCAGTGCTGGTCTTTTACTGAAGAGCACACAATTCCCGTGGGCAATGTCTTGCTGTGTGGCACACACCACATGACTGCTAATGTCCAATAGTGACTAAGCAGGAACAAGAGGTATGACTGCTGGTTTTGAAGGACAAAGAGACACCTCTTGTGACTGACTCCAGAATAGAGATGCTGCAAAGTTTAAATCCACTGGAAAATTTAAGGCGGATGTCACAAATCCGCTTTCACGGATAATTTCTCAAATCTTTGCTCCTATATTCAAAGTTAAATTTTTTCAACTTCATATTGCAATTTCATATTAACTCCACTTTTGGGGGTACCAAAGGTGAAGTTTGATGACTATGAGGCTTCTGTTAAACAATGTTTTTCAAGGTCACACTTCTACAGGTCATGTGGTATACCTTCCGTGCCTCACTTTCAGTTTTGCATAACTAGACAGAAAAAAAGAGGAGAAGGGGACTGCCTCGAGACTGACACCAGATTCACTGCTTAAAAAAGCTAGTTTACAACAATGGCCCAAATATTCAGAAATAAGACTAAGCCTGGGCAAGTCCGGCGCAGTGCAAATCTGATGCACCATGGCACAACAGGAGCCATATTCAGTTGCTGCGCAGGCCGAACTGCACCAGTGCAACCTAGCTGAATATGGCAGAGTTGCGCCATGGTACAAACAGAGTTGTGCCATGGCACAAAAAGAGATGCTCCAGTGCAACTGTGAGAACAGAGCAGAGCAGCAAAGCAGCAGACGGGGGCAAGGCACAGAGAACAGACCCAGGGACCGAGCCAGGGAGGCACAGTGACAGGCCAGAAGAGGCCTCCACCAGCAGGGCACAGCAGGGCACACACAGGCACCCAGACACCTGACCCAGAACACAACAGTGGCATAGAAAACAGGCAACAGGAGGTGCCAAAGGCCAATGGAGGGCCACCAAGGGAGCTCCCACCCATTGGCAACTGGCCGTGACCCCCCTCCCAGACCATAGCAGGCCACACCCAGGACCATGTAGCCAAGCACACACACACACACACACACACACACACACACACCACACCACACAGGCACACAGAAAGTCCACACAGTAGGCACTGAATCTGCTGGTTGGCAGGTAGCATGGTAGACCATATGGGACAGGCTGCACAACACCAAGCAGGGGCCCCAACACAGCATGCGGACAGTACCTGACCAATGACCATGGCTGTGTGCCACCACCACACACACAACCGCCACACACCCCTAACAGCTGGCCCATGGGCACCCCATGGCACAACCACCAATCCAGGGGATGGACACCACGACAGTGGAACACACCACGGCACACAGCAGTGAACCATGGAAGCACAACACACTCCCCTTCACATGCACACCACATGAACAGACACTGGGCCACTGCAGCATGGCCACCTGCAAAGCAGACGCAGACAGGTAAGTCAGAAAATATATATTTGTATGAAACTATATACAATAACCAGGGTCTGGGAAAGGGTAAGTATAGTGAGGGAAGGGGACAGGGAACAGGGACTGTACAGTGGGAAGGGGACTGTAAGGGGAGGTACATCAGGGGAAATGGGAAAACAGGGGCAGAACTAATGACAGCCTCATCTGGCTGCCCTGGCATGCAGACGCTGCCTCCAGTCCGGCACCAGCATCCTTCGGATCTGTACAGCCACCTCCAGCATTGTGGAGGTCACAAGAAGAGTCTGGCACAGCAATCTGGAGAGCATGGAGAGAGGCGATCTTTGCCACCAGATACCTATAACAAGGGACAGGACAGGTGATCAGTGCAATGTCCCAAGGAACCATGTCTGCCCACAGTGTGCAATGGGCAGTGGGAACACACACCCCTGGAGGGCCCGTAAAGGCCACCAGCAGGGGGATGGGCCAACGCCAGCCAGCAACTCAGTGCACCACGACATTGTGCAGAGGTAGTCCCTACCGCACAATGGCCACATGACTGCGCAATGACAGTCACATGGCACAGTGCACCGGCAGCACCACAGCAACAACTGTGGTAGATGAGCACATGCCTACCCCACCAACAGCCGGCATACGTGTCCAATGGACTCTCTACAGTGGCATGCACCACGCTCAGTGTGACACACACATCTGCCATGACACAGGGCACAGGTGGCCATGCCCGCACCAACTCCCCCCGCCACCCCCAATGTACAGTGCAAAGGTCCATGACAGTGTCTACCAGCCCTCTGCAGCCCGGCAGGTGCCAGTCCTGCTCTACCACATCCCGCTGCAGCCTGCTGTGCTGCTGCAGCCTGGACCCTCTGATGGTCCTCTGGTCCTGGGAATGGAAAGAAGACAGATGCACATCTGGAACTGACCACAACAGCTGCCCCCACCCCACCCTGTACACAGTGTGTGCCACTGCCCAACACATCCCACACGGCTGCATCACAACAAAAGCGGAAACTGGCAATGCCACCCCATAATGCACATGATGATAGTGTGCCCCCTGCAGGGCATGGCAGGCAGCCAAGCCAACACCTCAGTTCAGCACCAAGCAGACAAGCAACATGAGATGACTTACCTGGCTGTGACACAGCTCATCACCTGGCATGTGCCTGTAGCCTCCTCAGGCACTCTAGGTCCCACCACATGAGGTCCCCATAGCAGTGGTGACATTGTTCTCCTGTCCTGGGCACCCCTGTCTTGTGCTCCATGCCATCAGCTGTGTCCTGCCACACAGTGTCCCTGGTCCACTGCAGGGGGGCACCTGCCCAAAGAGCTGGGGGAGGCATGGGGCTTCATCCAGGCCACTAAGTTGACCAACTCAACCTGTGACCAGTTCTGGACCCTCCTGCATCTTGCCTGTGCCATGATCAGCTCAACATGTTTGGCGGCGAAAATGGCGGCAGGAGGCACACTTATTCACACCATGCACCCACTGCATGATGCATGGGAGCATGCACAGTGCACACCCATCACGCAGTGCTGGAAATGCACAGAATGGGTGTGGCTACATGGGGCCACAGGGTCACAGGTATGACCCAGGGATCATGGTCGACCAGCATTGTGCACGTGCGCCATAGGGCATGGCACCCCATGCGTGGCAATGTGCATAACTGGCCCATGCACAACATGTGCAATGCCACTGCATCACACTGTCCATGCACGGTGCATGATTTATGCCATGATGTGCATGCACACTGCAGGCCTGACACTGCACATGCATTTGCATTAAGTTGTCGCAATGTGCTCTGGTGCAATCCCACTGTGCATGTTTCAATATCGCGATATTCAGACACCACATGCACATGAGCTCGACAGACCATGCGTGGTACAGTGGGTGCATTAGTATGTCATTACTGTTGCCCCCAACCTCATTTGCATGCATTACACCTTATAAGCACCAAGGAACAGCACAGGCCATGGACTGGTATTGCAGCCTTGATAGGTAAGTTGTGCATGCGGCTGCAGCTCACTGGCAGTGAACAGCACTGCAGGCAGGATGTACTGGGGAGATGCTGCCACTGACACACTGTGCTGTCCATGTCAACAGGCAGCAACATGTCGGCACATGAGGAGGGTGAGGAGTGGGGGCCTGCATTGAAGTGCGGGGCCAACTTCACAAAGGCCAAGACTGATGCCCTATTTGAGGCCTACCTGGACAGGGAGCCCCTGTTGAGTGGTGCCACGGGCACACCACAGGCCAGGTCTGGTGCAAGAGAGGAGGTGGTAGCCTACGTCAGCCAGCATGGCAGCCACCAGCAGTCAGTGCAGGAGTGCAGACAGAAGGTAGGAACGGAGAAGCAGCAGATAAAGGAGAAGGTGGCAGCGATCTGGGCATCCCATACTGCCACCAGAAGAGGGCTTGCGGATGCACCCACACTAACGCCACAGGAGGAGTTGGTGACAACCACCATGTGCCACACAATGGTAGAAGGTGTGCCTGGAGGAGGATTCCAGATGGGTGGCATCCCATCACTGCATGGTACATATGTCACCCATGCACAGCCAGTGGCACAGAGGGTGCGTACATGGGCATGCTGGCGTGCATGCGTCCGGCATGCATGTCATGTGCATGTGTGCACACCCATGTGCATTCCATGCTGGAGGACACATGCAATGGCAGTGTATGGGGGGGCACAGGTGGGCATTGCATCACTGACACACTTTTCTTCTCTTGCAGCACCAGCACGCCTCCATGCAGATGATGAGGTGCCAGTAGCTGCAGCAACCATGGACACTGGTATGGCCCAGGAGGACCAGCCATCCACCTTCACCAGCATCTGGGAGCCCAACAGGCTGAAGCTCAGCACCACGGTGCAGGTGGATGTTGTGGATCTGGGGTCAGATGAGACCCTGGATGTGTTCCTGCAGGATTCCAGCCTTGGTGTCCCATGTGCAGAGACACAGATTGGGGAGGCATCCAACTCTGATGATGACATCACACTGATCTTGGACAGCATGGGCAACATTGTGGGTGAGACACCTCTGTTGGCATTTGACATAGACACCATGCCCAGTGCTGTGCCAGTGGCGGAACAGCTGCCTGCCATGACTGCGGGTGCAGCTGTATCTACTGCCGTGGCAGTGTCCTGCAGTGGTGGTGGTGCAGCTGCACAGGCACTGGGCAGCATAGAGTGGCTGGACAGGTGACAGCAGCAGGCTGCAGGTGCTACCGGGCAGCCAAACACAGGGTCCGCCACCAGTGCACCTGCTGCATCCACTCACCCTGCAGACTCCACTGTGCAGTGTCCACCAGAGAGGGGGGCTGTGCAGCATGATCAGTCACCACAAGAGGATCAGCATCCTGCCCAGGAGCCCCAGGATGCCAACCAGCTGGCTGAGCACACCAGCCTGCTGTGGGCATCCATTCAGCAACAGGTGCTGCTTGCCACCGGGGTGCGTGCACAGCATGCGGAGGTGTGCCAGTTAGCTGAGCAGCAGTAAAGGGGCACTGCTCTGATCCTGGAGGGGATGCAGTGCATGCAGGAAGCCACGACTGCATCCTTAGATCGCATTGCCACTGCAGTCATGGATAGCTTTGTGTTGCTGGCTGACACAGGGCATGGTCATGCACAGTTGACCCCCCACAGTGCACTGTCCACCCCATGAACCCGGCGTTGGGTGACCCCCAACACAGTCAACACTGGGCTCTGATGCAGTCATCCCAGGCATGCCCTGGGCTGGCCTGTTTGGGTGCCTGCACACCCCCATGCAGACACAGTCGCAGTCACATGGTTCAACCCCTTGGGGGCTGTTGCAACCTCTCTCATGGTTGATGCGCAGCCTGTGGCTGCCGATCAGCCCCAGTGTGGCTGCCCCCATGGCCGTGGTGGACATGGTTCTGTTCAGCTGCCCTGATGTGCAGTCCGCCCTGACCGCAGTCTGCAGCTGCTGCACTGTGGGCACATGGGCGGTGTGTGTGTGCCTACCACTGGTGTCACGCCTGTGTGTTGCACCACACACTTGCCTGGCCACTGGACTGTATGGTGTGGGCATGATAAGGGCAGTCTAGCACCTTTTGCACCTGTGCAACAGTGCAATACATCTGATCCATACCACATACCAACGCCTGGGTGTGTGGGTGCAAATGTGTGTGTGTGTGTTGCTGTGTGTGTTGCTGTGTGTGGTTGTGTACCACTGACTCCCCTACCCCTGCTTCACACCTCTGTGTGTGTGCATGCCCATTGCTATGCATGCTTCTGCATGTGTGCTGTGCCTGTTTGTGGCCCATGTATGTATACATCACCACCTACCTGTGTGCACCATAGTGCTCCTGTGCGATTGTGTGCCTGTGGCATCATGCCTGCTGGAGCTGCTGGGGGTCCTAGCACCCTCTGGCCCATTGCCTCTGTCGTCTCCACTACTGTCACCCTCATCAGCCTTGACAGCAATCCCACAGTCAATGGCCATGTTGTACAGTATGCAGCAGGCCAGAAATAGGCCACAGACTTTCGAGGAGCTGTACTGTAAGCCACTGCCTGACCTGTCTAGGCAACAGAACCATGATTTCAGCATGCCAAGGACACTCTTGATGATGTTGCATGTTCTGGTGTGTGCCTCGTTGTACCATTCCTCTGCTGGGTACAACAGGCACTGGTAGGGGGTGAGCAGCTAGGACCTCAATGGATACATGCTGTCACCTGTGTGGAAATTGACATGGTTAGCTCTCTGCTTTTCTATGCTGTGCCCCTTGCCTATCCCTGGCACCCATGCCCCCATGCATGTCCTGCCCACCCTCATCTCCAGGTCTGCTCTGCCCATCACCCCTTGCCCATGCCATAGGCACCCACTAAGTGGTCCATGGGGATGTCCTCATGTTCAAACCTGTGGCACAATGCAGAGCTGTGCCAGATGATCGTGTCATGTGCACTCCCACGGTGTGAGGCACAGACATTGGTGGTATGCCCCGTGGCATCGCACACCAACTAGCAGTTGACACTCAGGATCCTCTTCCAGTTGATGCAAGCCATGCCCTCAGGGCCAGGTGGCATGCAGATGGCCATGTGGGTGCAGTCAATGGCCCCAATCATGCCAGGCATACATGCCACCTTGTGGAAGTCCTGTATGGTTGCTGTATGCTCTGCCTGTGTGCTGGGGAAATGGATGAATTCTGAAGCATGTGGCAGCAGAGCATTGGGGAACTGTGTGAGGAGGTGGGATGTGGCCAACTGGGTGATGCCTGTGGTGCCCCCTGTTGGTCTCTGGAAGGTGCGCATGGCAAGCAGGCAGATGACGGTGGTCACCTTCATCTCCATGGACATGACATGGCTCCATCTGGTGGGTGGCTGCATCTCCTCACTGCTCAGCTTGCAGAGCTGCCTCAGAATGGCCCAGTTCATGTGGTACTAGCCCACAATCTCAGTGTCACTGTAGTTCTCAAAGGTGATGCGGGCACGGTACCACCTGTGTCGGGCGTACAGCTGACAGGCCCTTCCTCAGCCATGTCGCTGTTCCTCCTGCCCTCTCACACCCCTCATTACTGCCTCCATCATGAAGAGTGCACTGTCCATGGCCATTGCTGTCCACTGTCTCCCTGGGCAGTTGGCTGCTGACTGTGTGCCACCGTGGTGCACTGCGTGTGTGTGTGTGTGTGTGTGTGTGTGTGTGTCTCTCTCTTTCTCTCTCTCTCTCTCTGCCCCTCTCTCCCTCTCCAACGCCACCTCTGTCCCTCTCACTCTGTGTGTGGCCTTTGGTCTGTCTGTCTGTCTGTCTGTGTCTCTCTCTCTCTCTCTCCGTCTGTCTCTCTCAATCACTCCCTCTCACCCACACCCCTGTCTTAAGTGCTGTCTTTGTGTTTGCAGTCTGTATTCATAGGAACAAGTCTGCATGGAGCAACTTCAATTTGCTCCACATTTGCACCGTGGATTCACAGTTGAATATGTCACTGCGCTGGATATTCATGAGAATGCCCCCTGCTTTTGCACCTGCATTCATTATAGTTGAGTATTGGCACAATGGATTTTGCACTGTGCAATAGCTCCTGTTGAATATGGCTGCTTGGCGCAATACCGCACTTGTGCTGGTACAACTGCTGTGAATATCTGGGCCAATGTCTTTACTGTTTTTCTGTCTTGGTTTATTACTTTAGTTAGGAAACTCTCTTGTTATAGTTAATATTTATATTTTGAATTTTTTTTACTTGTTTGTTATCTTTAGTTTCCCCTTTGTCTTGAATATTTTCTGTCTGTCTCTCTCGTTCTCTCTTGGTCTCTCTCTCTGTTTTTAGGTGATGGAGAAGGGAGGATGGGTTTGCACCTATGGCATTGCCATACAGCTGCATTTGGCTGGGCTTTTCATGGAGCCAGCACCCCATAGGACCTCATCATGCCCTTTCTTTAGAGGTACTCCTAACCCAGCAGCAGCAAGTACAACTGCTGCAGCTCCCCTAATCCTTTAATAGGACAGCATCCACAGCAGAAGGAGATTTAGCAGTCTTCAGACTAGCAGCATCAAAAGGAAGAACAGCAGCCCCCACTTCCCCCTAAGGCTGAGAAGCCAGAATCCCCATGTGCCCCAATTGTGGTACCACCACTGGCACCAGCCAGCCTCCAGCAGAAGAGCCACAGTTGTCATCCTCGGGCTTCTTTGTTGCTCCAGCACCTGCAGCTTGCCATCACAAAAGTCACCATACACTGAGATCTTCCCTGGTGTGGGTAATTTTTAAGTCAATGCAAGGGATGACAGCATTGTCACTTGCAAGTTCTGTATTATTAGGGTCAGCTGGGGTATGAAAGGAACCCATTAGAGTACTGGTAAGCAGCAAACTTACCTGAAAATAGGGCACCAGGAGTAGAGGGAGATGTGGCAGAGAGAAGCTGTGAGTGGTGGTGGTGGTCCCTCATCTCTGCTGCCAGAGGTGACACACTGGGTGTCAACAACATTCAGGCTGCATGGAGGGGCAGCATGCAATCACAGTACATGCATTTATACCCAATATGGTTCCAGTAGTAGAACCAGTAGCACCCGCATTGCCATCAGTCAGGAGAATGACAGAGGAGTTTTCAGATCTTAGGGAGAAAATGGGGGACCTCCAGAACAGGGTCATGAGCTGATACAACGGATCCTCTCAAACTTCAAAAGGTTGCTTGAAAGCATGGTTGAGCTGCACCACAGAGGTGTGCCTGCTGGTGACAGTAGTGGGCAGTGAGTTTGTGAAATACCCAGCAATTATCTTTTTACGGCTGCATTGCATTATGACGCAATACTGATGTTTTGCTATCAGAAGACAGGGTCTGTGACAGGAACTCCTAACACAGCACACCTGTGTTGTTATGAGGGAGTGGAATCAAAGAACAACTACCTGAAAATCTGTCCACGTTTTATCCATTCACTAAACTGTGTTTCCTTCTTCTCCCCCACTTGTGAACTATTTTATTGCTGATCCGTGTATAACATCATAAAGTAGCTGTTCTTCAGGTCAATATGCACTCCCTCTTTCTCCACACCCTCCACTAGAAATGAGCTGCTACCTTCTCTGCTTCTATCTCTGTAAAAGTCAATGATTTTACATGGTTAGTTTCTTCTTCCTCCTCTACTTGCAAATAGGTTTCATCACTGTCTGCTGTGTCTGAAGTCTGAATACAGGTTGATTCACGATTTACTTCTACCCTGTCCAGTATCTCCTCTGAGTGCTTAACCCTGTTTTGTTTTTGTACTGTGGAGTAAGGTTTTGATATTTGTTTAAATGTTATTTGTTTCTCCTGGATTAGTTTCCTATCAAGGGAACTTGGGGCACTTTGGGTTTTACGTGATAATGCTGTCGGAAAAGGTTTCTCCATCTTCGCTTTTTATTTAATCCATGCTAGAAAAATACATGCAGATCTCGTTCACATTTTTGTGGCAGCTTGCCATGTAGTCTCAGGGGGAACAGTGCTAATAGAACAAATGATAGTAACAGAAAGCTATTATTATTTTTCAGTACCTCCATGGAGGTTTTAACCTACAGGATTACTTTTAACTTTTCACTTGGGTAAATATTATTTAGTTATTTATTTAGTTTTTGTTTACCAGGTAGGGTGCACTAGGCATACATTTGCTTGTTTTCAGGCATGACACGGGAGGTTACAAGGTATGGGTAGAACAGTACATATAAGGCAGAGTAATGCAGTTTACAAGGAGACAATACATAGTACAATTGTAAGTGCCATACAATATGATAATAGGTACAGAGTACAAACATTGGACAATGCATTCAATTCATTCAATACGATGATGGTAGAGGTATAAACATTGGGTAATACATTCAATACATTCAGTAGAGTGATGGAACAGGCAAATAATTGTAACCTGTCAACCTTAATAATCGATTATCAATGGGAGTGATGGAACTGCAGTCAGAAATTAGGGCAGGTGCATTGGGAATGTTGGAGCTGCTAGGAGTGGAGTTGACTGCAGCAGGAGTTGGGGACTTGCCATTGGCTCAGGTTTGGTGGACTACTGTTCCATACTTTAGGGGCAATTGAGGAGAAAGCTATTTTGCCATATTTGATCTTAAAGCTAGGGATGGGCAGTTATTTGTGATCTCAGAATCTTAGGGAATATAGGGGTTTCCAAGGTACTAGGTAGAAGGCTAAGGACAGAGGTAGCTGATCCTGCAATGCCTTGTGAATAATTCTTCCTAGGTTGAAGTCAGTTAAGGCTGCTGGGGATGGCCAGCCTAGAGTATTACATAGCATGCAATGGTGGCTGAGGGAGTTGCACCCAAGCGTGAAATGGCAGACATTGTTGTACACCACTTCCTATCTGCACCACAAGGTGCTGGAGGCTTGTGCAATTACTGCCAGGCCGTAGGTTAGTTTGGGCAGTAGTAGGCCCCATGCACTGGTTATTCATGCAGACAGGGACAGATGTGGGCTGGCTCTGTAGACCATAATGAGGTAGGAGTTAAGACCCTTACAAACGTCCGGCCCGGTGGTGCTGAGGGTTGAGGCATTGAATGCACACCTCGTGTCACGCCAGCGACCCGGGCTCGGGAACGAGCTCGGGTGCTGGGGGTCGGTGGGAAGGGAGTAGGATCGAGCATCTGTAGGACAGCTCTCCTCTCCTTGGGGGGGGGATCCAGGGGCATCCCAGCACAGGAGAGACCCCCGGTGGAGACCGGAAGTACTTCCGCTGCTGGGAGCACAAAGCACAGCCAGAGGCAGGCAGCCTGGCCAGAGCATTGGGCGGACGCGCGCACGCGCACGCTCATGGCCATTGGCGTCAGTGCATGCCTGCCTGCTCAGGGGTGAAAAGTGGGAAAAAGGAGGGCACTGGTTGTGGCGGCATGATGGCCGTCTCCACGCGCGGACTCTCCTGGCACCTGGGTACACGGCATTACTGGATCCGGAATGGGTGGGTTGAGCTCCGGAGGGAGTGCTCCCAACCCCCCCACCATGGGGGGCAAGCCATAGGGGTAGCCGCGGGGCCTAATGAGGTTGCCAGGGGGTAGTTCAAGGAGATGGTGGCCGGACAGACCTGTGGGTGAAGCCAGGACGTGGCAGGTAGGCAGATCAGTGGCCCTGAAAGGATAAAAATAGAAGCAAAAAAAAAAGACCCTTACAAACAGTGGTCAGGTGGAGGGAAAATTCAAGAGAGGGATCATGCTGGACACCAAGGTACTTAAATGATGAGACAATTTCTAAAAGGGGAACCACTGTCACAAGCAGTTGTTAACTTAATGTTGTTGTACTTAAGGTGATGGGGTGTTCCAAAAAGCATAGATTAAGATTTGGTGTGGTTCATAAGAAGTTTGTTATCTTTGAGCCAGCATTGGACAGCCTTAAGGTCAGAGGTTAGGGTGATAATATCTGTTACATCCGGATCGTTGCTGAAGAACACCAAATCATTGATGGATAGGAGCAGGGAGCTGTGTTTGAAACAGTGATGGATTGAATTAATGTATAGGGAGAATAATAATGGGCCAAGTATCAATCCTTCGGGAAATCCACGAGTGGAGGTTAAGTAATCAGAGAAAATTGTCACAATTCTGATTTGCTGTTGCCTGTTGGAAAGGTAGCTTGAGAACCAGGACAGAGCATATTCAGATACATCTAGGGTGCTTAGTTTGTTGAGGAGAATGGGATGGTTGACTGTATTGAAAGGTTTCATTAGATCTATAAATACGACTCCAGAGTTTTCACCACTATCAACAGAGGTGAGCATGCTATTGATTAGTGAGAGCAGTGCGGAGGTTGTGCAATGGTGTTTTTGAAATCCATGATGGACAGGGCTTAGGAGGTCATATTTATCTAGAAACAGTAAGTGTTAAGTTACACAGCAACAATTTTCTGTAGTATTTTGCTCAAAACTGGAAATACTGCAATTGGAAATAAGTCTGCTCTTCCCTTTTTATGTTGGCTCGTGCTTGCTTGCCAGCCAACATATTGCAGTAGTAGTAGATTTGGAGATGCGGTCACTGTGAGCGAATGCAGAGCACACATCAGTAGGTGCGTCCCTCATTCCCCAATAAGCCAGCTGCAGGCGCTGACACCCGCAATTCATAAAGAGGCTACCAGATCTCAGAAAAGTGCTGCTGCAATGAGAGCCAAGCTTCTCACGCAGTGACACAATAACACGCCTCCTGACATGCCTTTCCTGGTGAAGCACTTCACTAAACATGGAGGCACTGACTGTCACCACCACTTCATTTGCTGCCGGGGGATCCCACTCTCCGTCGGCATGATGTCCCCCCTCCCATTCCAAGTGTGTGCCAAGCTGGTGCCCAATCCCCCTTGGCATCATGCACCACCCCGCAACAGTCTTTCCTTGTCGATGTGGGGCCCAATCTCCATCAGCTTCAGTTCCCCCTGCCTAGTTTAGTTTGCACACAGGGGAGCCCACTTCCCATTGGCATAATGTCCCCAGAAACTGATGTGTGCTGTGTGCTGAGGGGGTGCCCAATCCCCCTCAGCATCATGTGTGCCTCCCACCCATTTCTGTGTCGACGGGGGGCTCAATTCCCATAGGCTGTGGTCCCCCTCTGCATTATGCATGTGGTACATTGGGAGCCCACACCAGTGTACCAAACAAACACCTGCAAAAAAACAAAACCGGCCCTCGTTGTCTTTTTTTTTTTATCTGTAAAAGAAGAAAACGGTCCATCATGGTCTGTCTTGCCCCCTCCACCAACCTGCTCCCACCCTCTGCGTGCCCTACCTCCCCACACACCCACCCCACCCCATACTTACCTCTGGAGTCCAGTGCGATGATCTTCGGTGGACCAGGAACAAGTCTGCACTCCTCAAAGCTGAACCGAAGAAATGCCAGCAAGCTGTATAATGGCATAAATAAAGGGGTTTCAACTTTGGTGCATAACTTGGGCATTTTGGGGAATTTTTGCACCAAATTTTCAACATGAGGTTATTGGGACCCCCCCTCATGAATTCAGTCACTGTCATGGTGTTACTCAGTCCCAAAAGGTGATTTAGCAGACACTGCATGAAATCACTTTTTGGGACTGATTAATGAAATGACAGTGCCATTGTTCATGAGGTGGGCTCTCAAATATCCTATGTTGCAAATTTGCTGAAAAAATCTAAAAATTATTGTTTTACGCAGGCGCGGCGTTAAGTAGTTTCATGCACGCCATAACTTCATGAATTTGTAATATTTTCACTCCAGATTTTCAACATTGACATTTTGCCACCCCTCCTTAAAAACAGTACAGTACAGCTGTTATTTTACATATCATGGCCGAAATGTGTTTTCACACTTCTGGTGCAGAATAGCACAGTCGCTGTTGGAGATCACTTTAAGGGACAGATTAAGAAAATGACAGTGGCACTGTTCATGAGCAGAGGTCCTGAAATGCCTATGTTGAAAATTTGGTGATGGAAGTCCATAAAATGACTGTGTTACAAACATGTGTTGTGCAGTTTCCACGCACCCTTGTAACTTTGCAAATTTGCAATATTTTCACACCAGATTTTCAACACTGGCATTTTTTCACACCTCCTTATGAACAGTAGAGCTGTCATTTTTCCCATCTTGCCCAAAATGTGTTTTCTCACCTGTGGTGCACAATGGCGTGGTTGCTGTGGGAAATCAACTTTTGGGACACATTAACAAAATTACAGTGCCACTGTTCATGACGGGAGGTCCCAAAATGCCTATGTTGAAAATGTAGTTAAAAAAATCCCCATAATAATTGGGTCATGGATGTGTGTTGCACAGTTTCTGTGCTTGCTCATGACTTCACCAATTTTGCATATTTACACTCCAGATTTTCAACATTGCC
Source organism: Neoceratodus forsteri (assembly GCA_016271365.2). Classification (NCBI taxonomy): domain Eukaryota; kingdom Metazoa; phylum Chordata; order Ceratodontiformes; family Ceratodontidae; genus Neoceratodus; species Neoceratodus forsteri. Next base: position 916,006,951 of record CM057455.1, on the reverse strand, counting down.
ATTTTTTATGCCTCCTCATGAACAATACAGTTGTCATTTTTCACACCCAGCCCAAAATGTGTTTGTGTTTGCATGCCTGTGTCACCAAATGGCATAGTCACTGTGCAAAACCACCTTTTCGACTAACAAACTGGGAGTGCCACTCTTCATGAGGTGGGGTCACAAAAAGCCCATGTTGAAAATTTGGAGTGAAAATACCAACAAATGCCTGCGTCATTAGGGTTTCTAACTGTAACACCCCACCCTGTAGAGACTGACAGGCATCAGGGGTGTGACTTTGGATCATTGGCTGTAATGCTCATGTCATTCCACCCCAACCCCCACCCTGCAGCCAGTCACAGGCATAGAGGTGTGCCTTGGAGTCTTTGACCCTAAAGTATACCCATTCTCCTAAATAAACTACACCTTTCTCAGCATATTTCTTTATGGAATGGGGTAAGTATAAGGACCAAAGACCCCAAAGCACACCACAGCACTTGTCAGTGTCTACAGGGTAGGGTGAGGTTAAATGGCATAAGCATTATAGCTGATGACCCAATGGCACACCCCAACGCCTGTCAGTCTCTGCAGGCGGGGATGAGGTTGGCATCAGTTCAATACTTCACTGCCATTCCTATTGTTCATCTCTAACTCCTGCACTACCAATGCCAGTGAGACAACATTCGGCATTGACAAATGCTTGTTTGAATATCAGCACAATATTAGCTAGTTTCTATGCAGCCAGGACAATGTTGAAGGAAAGGGAGACATTTATAATCCTGGACACTGGGCCAGGCAGTCCCAGGGCTCCAAGTTCAGGTAGTTTTTGCTCTATGCCATCAGGGCCAGAGGATTTGAAGTCTGGGATTTGTTTGAGAAGCTTATAAACCTCACCCACTCTGACTTTTTGGAAGAGATAAAAGGGTTCTGTCCTGGGGGATCTGGAGCAGGAGGGGTAGGGTACCCCACAGGTTGTTGAGAAACACAGTAAATTCAGATAGGTCAGAGAAAAGGTTATTGAAGGCATTCAATATTGTGCTTGGATTGTTACAATTAAGTCCATCTATCTCAAAGTCAGAAGGAGTGTAGAGACTGTGAAGTATGAGGGACTTTTTGAGGTGAGTCCAGTATTGGTGAGGGTTATTGTGAAAGAAGGTAAACAAAGTACAAAAGTATTTGCTTTTGCTCTATCTTGATTTCTAATTTACACCTATTTCAAATGGATCTATAGGCAATCCAATCAGGGCCAGAACTGGTATTTTTGTAGGTAGCCCAGTATCTATCCCTCTCCTTCAGGAGGGATAGAAGGTGGCATGTTAACCATTTAGTTTTCTGCCCATGGACTCTTCTGGCAGTAAGGTGGCATTTTTGTCCTAGACTCTAGAGAATACTTTATTGAAGCAGAAGATGGTGAGATCAGTTTTGGTGGTGTCCCACTGGAATGATCAGTCTAGGTTAACTAGCTCAGTTTTGAATTTTGACAGCTCTAAATAGGAGAAATTGTGGAAGTGTATTATACGAGGTGGAGCATTGGGAACTTTAGTTTGCTGTACACAGTACACAGGAGAATAGTCACTTATGGAATCAGGGAGGACACCAGAGCAGATGATTTTGTCAACGTTGGTTACCAGTATCCAGTCTATCAGGGTGGCAGTAAGACCATTATTAGAGATCTGGTTCCATGTAGCAGTCGATTCAAGTTGAAACTACCCTCTTGTTTGCTCAGTGTCCACTTTGGGTTTTCCAAAAATGTTATTCTTGGAATTAACACTTAATGAATTGGGCATAATTGATGACAATTACTGATTACAAATTCTGCAGTCACATATTGTACAACTACAGACATGCTTCCTTATAAAAACATAGTATAAATGCATTTTAGTAGTTGCTTTCTGTTTAAAGTTCAAAGTGGAAACAAAAACTTGTTTAAGACCATGTTTGCTAAAGCAGGATTCCCTTACATTTGTTTTGTGGTCTTTAGTCTCTCATCACTGTCCCCGAACTACCACCACTAAAAAGGATGTGGCAAACTATGCGCCAACAAAAAACCTTCTCCAGGTGTTTTCATTTTCTCTATCAAACTGTTGGAGGGGTTTTCTGTACGGTTTCAATGAACAGGAAACTGGCATCAAGAAAGGTGAAAAATAACACGTCACATCTAATCAGCCTAGTACATTCTGTGCTGCTGACTTCCAATTGCTACCTGTAATTTAACACACTAAGAACAGTTTGCCAGAGTTTATCACATTCGGGGACTGTGTGAACAACTTAAACAACATTCTCATTGTCATGCATGCAGGAAGGTCCCTCAGAAAAGTGATTTTCAAAGCAGCATTTTCAGCTTTTTTTGTGTTATACAAATAACACTCCAAAATCTTCTCACATCTGGCTCTTTGTTGTCCCATTGAAGATGGCATTGGTGAGTGGAACATTTAACGCAGTAAAACATACAGTGGTGATCACACAAAAGTTTTATCAGTACTGAGGTATACCTCAGTGGTACTGAGGCAGGATCACATTACAGCCAATGCAAATTGAACTTGAGTGCCTCAGTGGTTCCTTGAGGTATCTTGAACTTTTAGATAACCACCACTTATTTAATTTGCAAGTGTATGTCCTTTCAGCATTCTAGTGACAACATAATTTATCTGTGAAGTGGGCAGCAGACTGTTGCCTGCTTTTTCAGTTGAAATGTCACAGGGTGCCCCCACCAAACCCAGTGAGTGACAGGTGAGGGAGCATATGGGTCTAAACAGCTGCTTAGGGACTCCACAGCTGTAATGGTGACAGTTGGTCTGTCATCTCTTCTCATAAACAGACCATCCTGGATGTTGTAGTGTCATGCTGTGATGCAGGTGCCAGTAAAGGCTCCAAACCACTAATGAATATTTTCCTGTGTTGCTGCTCATTCAAAACCTAAAGGAGATGGACTGATTGTTTAAGGAAGTGATAGTTGCCTCTGCACTGCCTTGCCCCAATGGCAGCACGCCAGCTGGAGTGACGGTGGCAGCAACAGATCTTCACATAGGTATGGAGGGATAGAGATTGAGGGCACTTTCGTCTGTCACCATTCTGGGCCAGGTCTATGGGAGGGAGATGGGCTGCCGTGTTTCTGTGGGTGCATTACATGGGTGATCACTTTTACCCACAGAGGGGGAAGAGTAACATTCAAATCCAATTCCTCTAATACTGTATCATGACATCAGAAATCTATAATACCATCTGTATGACATCAGATGGATATTAGTATGAGATGGGATGTCTGATGATTCCATATTTTACAAAAGCATTAACAAAGCCTGAAATTCTATGCTGGGATACTGGATCATGGGAGTCATAATGTTATACCTGAAATAATGCAAGAAATTATGCTGCAGGCAAAATTGTGTGCGCTGAAATAGGGTCGGGAAACACAGTGACCAATCCAAAGATGGCACACCAAAAACCAATGGCACTTTCTTTTCTTTTTTTCTGGAGCTCCACCCCCCCCCCCCGGGAATAAATATAACTACCTCTAATGGGGTGTGGACTTTGGGGATGGGACAAAACAGTGGAGGTGGAAAAATTCAGTTTTTTAAGGAAATAAAGCCACAACACTATGGGACCTGGGGAGAATTGAACTGCAGCCCCTGGTCCCCTATGCTGCCGGGTGCTGGTGCCCTGGCCACTTCCCCATGGGATCAGCTTGACCTAGCACTGCATTGGCAGCCTCTTTCACACTCCCCATTAGACTGTACACTGAAAAGGGGTAGCGGTTATTCCCAACTGCTGAAAAAACTATGTTGCTGTATTAACTTTAGCACTTTCTGCAGAGCATTAATTCATGCGCTGTTTCGGCAGTGCTATACTGACCAGGTACTGGATACTGAGAATCTCACAAACCACTCAGGTTTTTCTCTCCTGTTTAGAACATCAGCATAGGAAAAACAGCCTTTTTTACTAATGGTTTCTCAGCAGTTATGGTTCATGTATACACACACACACACACACACACACACACACTCTCTCTCTCTCTCTTTGTCTCGCTCTCTATATATATTTTTATATATATACATATATTGCAAAAAAAGTTGTTACTGCATCAGTTAGGGTTGAAGCAACAAAAGTGCAGAAATGAGACATTAGGGTTCACACTCTAACACCCACCACTCTACCAACCCACACACCACCCCCACCCTTCACAGACCAACAGGTGACGGGCTTGGCCTTGGGGTCATCGCTCCTAACTCTCACCCCGTTCCATTTGTAAGAAAGCTGACATGGTACAGTATAAGAGAATGGGATGAGAGTTAGGCCCAGTGACCCCAAGGCACAGCCCATCACCTGCTGGTCTGTGGAGGGTGAGGGGTGGGTGGGGTGGTAGGGTGAGGGTGTTAGGGTGTCAACTCTAATGCATCCTTTCCCTCCTTTTGTCACTTTAACCCTAACTGATGCATTAACAATGTTTTTTGCAATTAATTTCCTTACTTTTTTAGAAAGTGTAATCTTACCCTTACATGGTTTTGGGAGCGCAGGGCCCATGGTATCAGTTTTTTGGGAGCACAGGGTCCACCATCTGTCCATAAGTGCACAGCCATTGTAATGAAGAGTCTTCTTGCTGTGGGAGCTCAGGGCCCTCTGGGCTATGCACTCCCAATATTGCATAATGTCTGGCCCATCAGTCCAGCTACTGCATAATGGTATCCATATGTGGGAGTACATGGCCAGAGGGCCCTGCTCTTCCACCTCCCTATAATTGTAGAGATGCAGCACAGCTTTAGACACACTCCAAGAAAGCCTTTTGCTGCAAATGGTGAAATACCTCAGCAACCTTAACAACTTTGGAAAAAATTCCACTGCAGTTGTAATCATGGAATGGTAACCTGCACCCATGCTTAGTGCACAGCCACGCTTAGTGAAAAATCTGTATTTCGAATTGTTTTTGAGATATAGGCACCGAAAGGAGCAGCATTCACCACAGTATTATCCTATGGGTAGTTTCTCAACTTTGGAATGCCATAACTATGGAACCAGTGCAAATGTTTACACCAAGCCAGCATAAGTCACATTTGTGGAACACCCCCTTTCTACCCTGCAAATTTCAAGGCAAAAGTCCTAACCATTTCTTTGCAATGAAGTGGCAAAGAAACAACAACCTTTAAAAATCCCTTTTCGTGAGCTGTAAAAATCCCTGTTCATGAGCCAATCCCTATTTGTGAGGAAGGGCCGTCTGGTCGTCCACTCACGAACAAGGATTTGGACAACTCCTGAACAGGGATTGGCTCAAGAACAGGGATTTTAACATCTCACAAACAAGGATTTTGACAGCTCATGAACAGAGATTTTAGGGCCATCTGGTCATCATCTCATGAACAGGGATTTTGACAGCTCACGAACAAGTATTTCTCACACACAAAGATTCCAACTGCTCATGAACAGGGATTTTGACACTTCGTGAACAGGGATTCCTTTTTGGAATCCCTGTTCATGGGCTGCCAAAATCCTTGTTCATCAGCTAAATCCCTGTTCATGAGTGTCAAACTCCTTGTTCATGAGAAATCCCTGTTTGTGAGATAGAGCCATCTGGTTGTCATCTCACAAACAGGAATTTTGACACCTCACAAACAAGGATCAGAAGTGAGTCACGAACAAGAATTTTTAAAATTTCAGAAACAAGCACTTAGGGGCTGAACTAAAGTAAAGAAGAGGCATGGGTTTGTAGAGGACTTCATCCTGATCAAACCCCATGCTTGGTTTACCTCACAACACTTCCCTGAGTCAACTTATGCAGTTTTGTTTGATGAAGAAAAGTGAAAACAAGATGCTGGCTAGTGAAGAGGGAATTTTTCTCATGAATCCCTGTTTGTGAGCTGTCATCCCTGTTCATGAAGTAAATCCTTGTTTGCAATTTGTACACCTATCCAAAAGACTGAACTGAGCATGCTCAGAACCCAAAATTTCAAAATGTAATAACTTTGGAAGGGATTAATATTTTTTCACCAAATTAATGCTGGCTTGTTCTTTGGGGGCAACCTTGTTCTATCCTCAAAATTCTGGACCAAAATTCCAAATAGTGTGGCTGCAGCCCCATGGGCAAAAATCAGCAAAGACTGGCAAAAAACACGTTTTTCACTATGAGCTCCACAAAAACCACATATCTGATCAAAATGAAACTTGGCACATAAAGAAATCTACTTCACGGGACAATGCTTAACAAATTTTGTGCAAACTCCATTTAAAGGTTAAACCAGGACAAAAAGCTCAATCACCATCCACTCACCTCCAAAAATGAAGTGAGGCACCAATGCCAAACATCCTACCACCTACCTCTCAGAATGGGGAAGCCAAACAGCTTAGTTTACTCTGTTCTGAGCACATCCTAAGCTGTTGGGGTGGTTACTTATGTGTTAATTGTCCATTGAAAGGTTGCAAAGTTATTAAAGTGCAAAATTTAGGGTTTAACATTAAACTTCTTACTCAACCCTAACTATAGTGGTGCTACTGTGCCACTATAATATAAAACAAATGCACATTTTAAATTGCTAGAATGTCAATCCAGTTTTTTTAATCCATTATGATTTTTTTTTGTGAACTTTCTTTATTTGCCTCCTTTGCTGGCTTACCCAGACTCTCACTGGTGTAGTCACTCGGTACTACCTTTCCTGCCCACCTGAAGCCTCCAGTCACTGCTCTCTGGTATGGACCCATCCCCCTCCACACCACCTAGCTGCACATCCCACTGGCTCTAAGCCCCCTGGGGCAGGAATGCAGACTCCTCCTGGTGCTCTATCTGTAAATCTAGTGGAGTGACCAGGGGTATGGAGGAAGTACCGGAAGCAGGGTTGGAAGGCCCAGCATTGGGCATGGGGGCCGCCCACTGGACCCACCTTTGCCTACCACAAGCCAGGGTATTTCCTTTGTTCCACCCCATTGGTGCAGACATGCAATGGTGTCAGTGTGCGGAGAATGCACTCCCACCCCTTTCCCACAGACGCCCGCTGACACCAATCCCTATTGACTGCTCTTCCCTGAAATGAATGTCCCCTAGTCGCCACTAACAATGGAGTCCCCCACCAGGAGTTGTTTTCTTCCCCCCTGGGGTCCCATGCCACCCTCCTGTGGGTCTCCTTTGTGAAGGTTCCTAGCATCCTTCTTGGTCTCCACTGTGGGTGCCTCCATAGAGGAACCACACTTTGCCAGAACAGCATATGAATTGTGAAGAGTTACAACTGGAGGGATGCACCTCTGTTCCACCACTCTCACCCTCTCTGAGCCCACTGTGGTCCAACCACTCCTCTTTCTTGGCAACCTCTGAGACAATGGCAGTGGCCCGAGTGGTCCCTGGGTGAGAGATGAGGTCCCCCAAATCCTGACCAACTCAGCTTGGAGATGAGCTACCTTTTCCTTCAGCCCAGAGAGGTGCCTGAAGATTGGACAACACCGCATCCTCCAGAACATCTCCTGGAAGACTGTTGCTCCATAGCCACTGAACTGCACCATTCCCATCATGTCTTATTTCTGGCCCCTTAACTGTTGTTTGGAATATTTACTATTTCCTCTGTTTATTTATTTATTTTTCTTCCTACTTACTTACTGCCTCTGTACCCTTTAAGTTCCTGATCTTGCTGTTCTGAGACAAGGAGTTCCTATATTTCTCAGTAGTCTCCTTACTTGCTCCAGAGTTAGACCTCCAGCAGCGGGGGGTGAAAGCTACTCTTTCCTTCTAGGATGTTGAGTCTTTTGTGACTTTGTGATCACTCACTTTCTGCCCTAAACAGGAAGTTCCTGTTGTCAGTCAAATCCTGTGCCTATAAAAGTATAACTGGCTTAGGCTCGGGGGGGGGGGTGGAGGGGAAAGGAAGGAGGGCAATATAGTCCCAGTAGAGAAGTATAGTTATAACAGCAGCTCCTTCCTCTTTTTGTTCTCTGCCTGTTCTCTAGCAGAAGCTATCTAGGGCAGTTTTTAAATCTGGCTTTAACCTGGCTTCCTTCTAGCTAAACCACTCCCCCTACTTTACAGCTCTTTCTACACTTAGTTCATTGCCTCCTTTTAAAATGTATTTTTATTCAGTTCCTGCAATACAATTCATATTCAGAAATTGCTTGGTTCCACGTACAGAAATTGATAAAGAAACATAATGGCAGTATTTAGACATTCTTCTGCCCTTGTTACCACATTGGTAGGGTTAAGCAACATTCTGAGCATTAAGCAAAGCATCAGTCCATAATAAGCATTGTGCAATAATGCTAAGGAGAAAGTCTAAAAATTAGTGTTCAGTAACAGTTCTTAGTGCATCAGAAACACTTTTATGATGCCCATAGTGTCGAGACTGTCCAGATCAGGTGTAATATGAAAACTTAATTCCCTTTAATCATAGGACTGTTTCATCAGAGATCCTTATAAATCAGAGCTAAGAAAAGCCACTACTATTACTCTTTGGTAAACAGGACAACAATATGCAGTATGTCCCACATAACTTACTGAATAAGCAGAGTAAAACAATTGTGTAACTGGTCTGCATAACAAAGAAGGAACATGAACTGTAAACACCCTACATAGCAAATGTGCTGTGCATGGAACCAACATATGTTGAAGTTTTAAATTAAAAAAAGACAGAAATATGAAGAAAACATTTTAAATGCTAAAAGAAGACAGAAATACGAAGTAAATATCAAAGCATTCACTTTTGGTCACATTTGGAGGGTAGACTGCCTTGGAATCAAAAAAGTATATTTTAATAAAATGCAGTTAGAGACATTCAGAGCATCTACCAGGGAAAGAAAGTCAGCCATCCGATTTGCATGTGAGGTTGCTGCAAGATGCATGTAGCATCACCTGTATTCTCCACATGGTGGACACCATCTTGTCCCCCGTGCTATAATAAGCAGCAGAATGCTGTCACTGAGAAAAATTCACATCAGTTCAGGCTTTAACCTAAATATTTAAATGAAAACTTCCACATCCAGTATTTTTAGGATGTTTCCAACCTGAATCTTAAATGCTGTGCTCCCCTCCCCTTCCTCAGAGCAACTGACCTCCCCTTGGTATTTTAGTAACCCACATAGACCCATTAAAAGCTACACATACATTTATTTAACAATTCTCTTATTCAGTGACTTCAGACTCTGGGTTTTCTTTTATTATGGCAGTAATGTCTTTCTATAGTTTCCAAGTTTAAGTTTATTGTTCAACAAAACAAATTGCTGTTACAAATAGAAAATACTATTAAAAACAATATTAAAATTCACAATACAAAACTACAAAATAGTCATGACATAATAACACCTAACTATATCCATATACATAAATGGTTAACCATTGCATCCATTACATAATTATTTCTAATAACTGCAACACTTCCAAAAGTAGCCCTATTCCCTCTAAATCTATATTAGTAAAAAAGTGATTCTAATCAGGATTTTTACCTTTCCATAAATTTCATTTAGAGCCATTAAGCAATACTCAGAACCTTATCCTCTATTAGGAGGGAGGTATTGTTGTACACATTTCTTTCAGATATTAACAATTTTAGTCAGGAACACTGCTAGGTTATTCAGGACATCATGATTTTCTGAATTAAATAATAAATCCAGGATATGCCTGGCTAGGAAATGTATCCCCCTCAGGTGCTGCCCCAGATTTGTATGTCTCAGATTTGTATACCAAGGGCACCAAAGTATGACATGTACAAGGTCTTCTTCTTCTTTCAAATTACAGTAACACTTTGTTCCATTTGCACTTTCTTTTTTATATCTATTTTCAACTATATTACTTGGAAAAACCTCAAATCTAAACTTGGTCTTTATAAATCTGAAATCTGATTGTTGGATAAAATTAAGATGGTATTTCAAATTATGTTATCTTGTGTTTTTGACTAACCACCTGGCTACCTTAAGTCTTTTATTTCCCTCCAGATCTTTTACTTTTGAATACTTGTGTACTTGTTTTGTGATTTTTTACAGTAAGTTAGACTAAGTTGTATATTCATAACACTCCATGTTCTTAAATAACTTAAATCATATATGTTTAACAAGCCATACACAAAAGAGAGCCATGCTTTATTATATAAGGACAAAAATTTTTCCTTTTCCCTTATAGTTTTACCAATAATCAAATCTGTATTTTCTGTAGTTAATTTAACCCAGCAATTTATCATCCTAGCATGTGTTACGTGTTCAAATTTTATTTGCCCTATTTCTGTTCTTACTAATGTATTTGGTGAACCTGGTGGAAGTCTCAGGATTTGTTTGTAAGTCTTATCTAAATATATCTCTATTTTACTCAATTTCTCTATTTCCAAAACCTCTGCCAGATATAATGCCTGACTGATTAATTTCCCATTGATAGCCTTTAGCATTGGAATTAATGTTAAGCCCCATATATGTTGTTAAATATTTTGAAAGCTTTAACTGTTTGATTTAACTTTTTGCTTGTCCATCCCACATGTTTAGTCCATCTGTAATTATTTGTTATTAACAGTCCTAAATATGGGAATTCTGAGACAAAATCCAGTTTATTCAGTGCCAGTATTAGTTTCCTGTATTTCTTATTGGATGTTATTACCATGATTTTAATTCTATTAGTGTTAGGTTTCAAATTATGATTTTTACAAAGAATATTTAACCTATCCATGCTCTCTGCAAACCAAGCCTTGAAGTAGATAAAACTGCCAAATCATTGGCATATGCTAGGACTGGAATCCTTTTTTGTGATATTGTTGGATAGTGATGTAAGGGATTATCTAATTGTTGCAAAATCTCATTGATATATAAATTAAATAATGTTGAAGCGAGGATACAACCTTGTCTCACACCGATTTCAGTTTCAATTTATTGTGTTAGGGCTCCCGTTTGTGAGTATTTAACTCTGGACTAAGTTTTAGTGTAAAGTCTTTTTTATTAAAACTATAAGGTTATGATCTATACCCATTCGTTCCATTTTCTCTCATAATTATGATCTCACTATTGTACAAATTTCTGAACAGAAGTCGTCAAAGGCCACATATAACCCATGATTCTTTGTTTTACAATATTTTTATATTCTATGGGAGAAGATGAAAACCTGATTCCTTGTACCAGTACCCTTTTTGAAACCTGCTTGAAATTCTGATATTACCCTCATATTGAGTCAATATATCTAATAGTCTATTTAATAGGATTTTGGCATACATTTTTTGCCATCATATCCAGAAGGCTAATTGGTCTATAATTAGTTGGATCTATCCTAGACCTCTTTTTATAAACAGGGATTATAAAACATCTAAGCCAAGAATCAGGAATAAAAGCATGCATTTCCGCTTTGTTATAAAAATTAACCAGGGTAACTGACCACCAATCTGTATTAAGTTGAACTACCCTCTGGACCTGGTGCTTTGTTATGTTTAAATGATGATTCTATTCCTTCCTTGACATCAGGCGATGTGCACTATCTGAAATCCATATTTTAGTTCACCTACAGTTGTAGTTCTTCTTCCTTAAGTGTGTTTATGTTTTGAAAAATACCTGAGAAATATTTTTCCCAACTCAGTGGCTCAATATATGTATCAATCTGTGTTTTATAGTTACAGGTTCCTCTGGCTACAAGGGAACACACGTTCCTATCATCCCTTTCCTCTATGGCCTTAATCATCATATCCCATAATTCCCTTTGATGTTGCATTCTATGTAGATTTACATGTTGCTTGTAGTTTTTCCTAGCCAGGTTCAGTTCTTTAATATGTTTTTTTGGATATTTGTTTGTTTTCCTAACTAATTTAGCTAACTTCCCATTTTCAGATCTACAATTTTTGTAAGACCTGCCCTGATAGTGAATTTTATCTTTATTTTTTTTTCCTTTGTTTGCTCCTTAACAAATAACTGAAATATGTCCATGATTTCCTTATATATCTTCTCTGGAGTCCACATATTCTGGAGATTAATATTCAAAGTTTGCACAATTTGGTCACTTAGTTTCCTGACATTACATGTTTTTTCTGGATCCCATGTAGTTCTTTTATTCACAATTTCAATATTATCTTCTCTTACTGGAATATCCCTAGTTGATTTCTTTTTATAGACTACTAAAGGGAAGTGATCACTTTCTATTCTATTTAGTACTTTCACTATATGCCACTATAATTATGGTAATCAAATATTAAGACAAGTGCACAATCAATTATTGTTGCCCCCTTTACACTAGAACAAGTCATATTTCCCATACTATCTGAGGTCAATCTTCCATTAAGTATACTTAATTGCAGTGTCTTTAAATGTTCCAGTTATTTGTGCAAGTCTGTTTTTTTTTTTCTTATAGCTTCTATTTGGCATTCTTAAGGCCTGACATATTGAGTCATTTGATTCCAAATTCTCTTTTTTCCATATCTTGTATTCAAGTCCCCCCATTATAAGAATTTCTATTGGTTCATTTTTTTTTCAAATATGTTTTTATATCTTGTATAATGTTATCAGTTAATGTTATGTTATACAGTGGTGATCTTATTGGTGGGTTATAAATGTTTACCAAAATCAATTACTTACTTTCTATTTGGACTTTTATCATAATATAATTTTGGTTAACTGACTGTTCTGAAATGCTCATTGCCTCATCTATTTTTATATAGGTTTGCCATTCCACCCTTGTATCTTACCATTTTCTTTTGTTTTATAGCTGGAGATTGATTTATACTGTAACCATTTATTGTTATCTTCTCTACTTGTTCCTCATCATGCCATGTTTACTGAAACAATATTATGTCCATCCCTTCAATAAAATTCCTAAATTCTGGATCTATAAACTTACTCTGTAACTCAGCAATGTTCCATGACATAATTCCTAGATTAGCCTCCTTATTTCTTTCAATAAATGAAGTAGCACTTATATTCATACAGTCAGATTTTAACTCCCATTCATTTATTCCTCTATCTCTTTCAAGTCACACCTGAGCATCCTGTAACATTTGGAGTCCGTTACATGTATCCACATTGTCTACAAGCGGTTGTTCTTCATGAATTACTTCCAATGATTGTTGTACTACAACAAGTTGCTCATTCAAGAAAGTCCTGGAATCCATAATTGTTTCAAAATCTACTATTAAGATCCCCATCTTATCGAACTTTGGGTTAACTTCTAAAATATTTTTAGCTAGGTTTCAATTATCCAAGGTTAAACCTATTTGATCTCCATAGGCCCAAAACCTATGGGCTCTCTGAATCTGAACAATTTCTTCCTCATAAAACTCTATTCCCAATACATTTCCTATCAAATGAGTAATCATTGTTCTTAATTTGGCTCTAGTATCATATCCACAAAAGAGATTCCAAAAATTGAAAAAGTTATGTCTGTAGAAACTTCTGACTCACATTGTTTATCAACCACGTGTTGTAATGTCCCCTGTTGATCTAATTGTAAGTCTAATTCATCCATAGTCTTAATTCCAAGGTCAGTCACATCACTAATTAATATAGGTGGTTCCATAAACAAATTAGGTTCCTCTAATGCGATCGAGTTCCTCCATACATACTTGACCACTCTTGGTTGCTTAAAAAATAGTTGCAGTGTATAATGGGTGTTTACTCACCTGGTAAAGGTGACTGTGTTAGTTGTCTCCATGACACTTCAGACATTACCTCATGGGGTTCCCAACCCACCTGATAGGCTAGTGATGCACATGTGACCCAGATCAAATTTCACAGCATACCCAGGTCCCAGGAGTCCCTATTCTCCAGTTTGATTCTTCCATAGCTAAAATACAAATGTTTTAGGCCAAAAGATCCCCCCTTTCGTGACTCCCATCTTCACCCCATATATTTATACATATATAGAGTATAACCACACAAAATTTGAAAGACAGTCTTTAAGGATAACCACCACCTGGGTTTATTCCCTATAGGTACAATTCTAAAATCGGTAACCGAATGATACCGACTGTAACCAACTGTGTGTTCAAAACAGTTTATAATGATCTTGGAATACAGAATCTCTGCATACACAAACATAGCCAGTGAAGATCTCTGCCATGGTCACCCTGAAGGGTGGATTGTGGAGTGTCATGGAGACAACTAACACAATCACCTTTACCAGGTGAGTAAACACCCCTTGTGTTACGTTCTCTCCATGACACTCCAGACATTACCTCATGGGTTACTATAATAAGCAGTTCAAAACATCCATCAGGGTGGGACAGGGTGATCTTGCAGACAGTTCTTGTGACACGCTGATGATAGAATATTTCTGGCAAATGCAGTCCTTTGTCTGTATAAAGTCTCAAGTCTTTAATGTCTTGTGAAAGTGTGGACTGAGGTCCATGTCGCCACTCTACATATGTCCTCCATGAACACATTGACTCTTTCTGCCCAGGAGGAAGCCACTGCCCTTGTTGAGTGGGCTCTAATTCCCTTTGGAGGTGTAATGCCATTAGCTTTGTATGCTTTCTGTATCGTCCTCTTTAATCAGCTAGCAATGGTAGCCATCAAAGCCGCCATTCCTTGCTTGCCACCCTGAGCCGTGATAAAGAGTCTTTCGGACTTGCGAATTGTCTGTGTCCTTGTAATATATTGTGATACGGTACTCCCTACATCCAGCAGATGGGGAGTTCCAGAGTCGTCCTGTTGCCATTGTGTGTGGAACATCGGTATCTCCAGGGTTTGTTCTGTATGGAACGTGGATGTGACCTTGGGGCAAAAGGCTGGTACTGTTTTCATAAAGACTCCTTGGGCAGTGAAAATGGTGTAGGGTTCTTTGCAGGACAGGGCACCTAGTTCACTATTTCTGCTGGTGGAGCAGATTGCTACTAGAAACATTTTTTTTTTTTCAAACCAGCTAGTAAAGTGAGAATTGATGGCCTGGCTCACACGGGCCCTTTATTAGGTAATCGAGCACCATGGTTGTGTGCTTATCCAGTCTGCTCTGACATTCAGCTTTCCCACCAGGTGTACTGCGTGGAGGTGGGTAAGGTTGGACTGGGCCCAGTTTAACACCCTGGCAGCCTCTCTAAGCATGGCTTTGCTGCACATTCTACCTTGTTTTGCTATGTATGCTACAGTGACCTGGTTGTCTGATTTTACGAAGCTTGCCCAGCTGGCGATGTTGTCCCTGAATGCTCTCAGAGCGTGGAACACCACCCTCATTTCCAGGACATTGATGGACAATCATGCCTCCATCCTCATCAATTTGCCCTGTGCTGTGAAATTGTGCATGCATGCACCTCAACTGATCAAGCTGACATCGGTCGCCCCTGTCACCTGGTATGACAGCTCCAGTGGATAGCCCCTCTCTAGGTTCTGGCAGTAGGTCCACCACCCCAGGGAGTCCTTGACCTTCTTTGGCAGTTAAACAACCTTGTTGAGGTTGTCCTCCAATGGGGAGCCTTGTTGCAGTATGCAGCTCTGCAGGGGGAGCGTATTCTAACTCATCCAAGGGACCAGGTCTAGGCAGGGTGCCATGCAGATGAGAACTTGTGCCACTTGACCCATGGTCAGCTCGGCTACAGACCGCAGTGTTCTAACTATTGATATCATTTTTGTGTGGGTCTCACCATCCCCTTGACTGTATCTGTGTCTGCTCCGAGGTGCTCTATGTGCTGTGATAGTCGTAAAGAGCTCTTCTCCTGATTGACCACCCAAGTGTGCTGGGACAGAGCTGACAGAACCGTGTCCGTATCCTTTTGAGGTTTGATGCTGCTGCACACCTGTATCAGCCAGTTGTCCAGGTAGAGAATGATACCCACCCCCTGTTCTTGCTGTCAGGCTGCTAAAACAATGGACACTTTTGTAAACACCCTGGGTGCTGAAGTGAGTCCGAAGGGTAGGGCCTGATACTGGAAGTGTTGGCCCAGTATGTGGAACCAGAGGAAGCACTGGTGGCTGGGTCTCTTTGGGATATGTGTGTTATGCATCCTTCAGATCCATGGACGTGAGGTAGTCCCCCAGCCGTATGTTCTTCAGAGTCAACTGAAAGGTCTCCCTTTTGAACTGTGGGGTGGATATGAAACGGTTCGGAAATTTTAGATCCAGAATAGGTCTGAGGTCTCTGTTCTTCTTTGGGACCAGGAAGAATATGGAGTAGACCCCTGTGCCGGCCTCAGAGCCTGGTACTGGTCAGATTGTGTTGTTTGTAACAGGTCCCGGATGATCTTCTGGAATTGGTGGGTGGTGGCCCTCCTTTTGCGATGGGGGACAGTATCACTCTGTCTTGGCAAGGTTTGTTTAAAAACTCGATAGAGTAACCTTAGGATATAATCTCCAGGACCCATCTCTCTGAAGTTGTTTGCTGCCATTGCTGATGGAATGACATCAGTCTCTGGCCCACAGGCGGGTAGTCTGAGTGTTGTCTTGGCAATGAGGAGGTCAGGGGGAAATAGTCATTACTGTTTTGGCTTTCCTCCTCTGCTTATGCCTCCAAAGCATGTGTTCCTTCCTCTGGATGCTGAATAGCTGCCCTGTGAGGTACCACTGAAACCGTTATTGTTGTATTTATGGCCTCTACCCTGAAAGGAATTGTTCGAGTAATTCTGTCTTCTGTTCTGCTGAAACCTGTTATTCCCCCAAAATCTATGCCAAGCAGATGGCAAATAAGTGGTTCTCTGTTTTTCTCTAGTGAGATCCATGCCCTCTTCCTTTGTTTCAGGAATTCTTTAAGGCCTTCGCTGAACATGTTATCCCCTTTCACAGGCAGGTTCTGTAAAAAGTTCTTCAACTCATTGTTTGCTTCCCAAGTTTGAGCCATAGCTCATCTGGCTCTGTTTGTCAGGGCAGCAGATCTGGCTTCTAATTTCATGGTATCGACTGTCGTGTCCCCCAGATACTTAGCTGTATCTAGGGTACATTCCAGTAGAGGGAGAGGGCCCCAAGTCTAAGGAGGTGAGGACTCGACTAGGCCACCTGCTGTGGGAGGGGCCTCGGCCTAACAAGGTAATCCCAGGAATTCCTTAAGCCAGCAGGTCAGGAGCCAGCTGTCCTGCATCCCTACGGCGCCTCGAGGTTTAGGCCACTGAGGAAGGGGCTAGACCTGATGAGGTAGTTCCAGTAATTCTTTAGGCCAAGAACATAAGGAAAACACCAGCTGCTTTGTGTCCCTATGGTGCCTCAAGGTTTTCGCTTGGGAGAGGATCCCCTCAGGCCCGAGGGAAATTATCATCCATCTTGGCGAAAAATCAATTAGTCCTCTGAGCAGCAGCCAAAGGTTCTTTGAGGGTCCCTTCCCCCCATCTGAGTTCTGCACAGAAATAGAAGCTGTATCTCTTTTAGCAGACTGTTCCTTCCTTCTGACTCTACTGCACCCTTTTTTCTCTCTTCCTCTCACTTAAACCCTGAGAAGGCAGGTCATGCTCTCCCAAAGCCGCTGATCGAGTTCAGTCATTGGAGGAGAGACAGAGAGAGAGAGGGACCGAGAGAGCTACATAGTGGGCAGGGCCACCCCTTGGGATGCTCGTGCATCAGCGGCCTGCCCGACATGCTGGAAGAGACATGCCTGCCACATGGTGACCGGAAATTGCGCCGCCAAGGAGAGCGGCAATTCCAGCATTGAACACGAGCAAGTTAGAGCCTTCTCAGGGGAAATTGGGACACCAGCGAGTTGGAGCCTTCTCGGGAAGTTAATGAAGGGGAATGGGGGTATTCGCTTGACCATGTGGTCGCTACGAGCATTTTTGCTTCTAAATCCCATGGAAGGGGAGTGCTCCATACACAAATGAATACGTACCCTATACAAGCCTGGTGCATGAACTTAAAATAGGGTTTTGATGGAACTGTGGGCAAGAGAAGCCCTTTCAGCAGAGAGGGACGCCCTGGCGTACTATCCAGTTATCATACCTCTTTCTATATATATATATATATATATATATATATATATATATATATATAATAAAACCAATATATTTATGGAATATCCGCTGCTACAGCAGCACAGAGGAAAAGAATGCATGCATCAAGAAAACCTGACTTGAATCTGGATATAAAATGCCCAAAGGCTAACCCCACCCTGTTAAGCGGCATATGTTTACCCTGTACATCACACCTGTCACACGATGTAGTGAGGAATAAACATCAATTTAGACTTAAAATGGTGGCTGGGCCCCAATGGATGGGGGTCTATTTCAAATGGTGGTCAGGCTACCATAAAATGGTGGCCGTGCCATGGGGCTTGCTAAAAATGGCGGCTGAAGTCTTTTTGGAATTGTCCTATTCAAAATGGCGACCAAGCCATGCAGTGAAGGCCTCACTTAAAATGGTGGCCAAGGGCTTAGGTACTTGCTCCGAGATTATTGCGACCTGAGCCATGCAGAGAATCCACTCGATCCATGGTTCCGGGCCCTAGCTGTGGTGCCACGAGGTGCCAGGCATGCCTGAACTGCAGCAGGAATCACAACATTCTCTTTCTCACAACAATCGCACCCTCAAGCTTCTCACAGCAGTCGCTGGTTTAGAGGCTGCATTCTCAGCAATTAGGGACTTAGATACCTGACTTCTCAGTGCTTCCAAACAGGAACAAAAATTCTGTCAATTTCGTGCCCCAATTTCATTTTAAAGAAAAAAACCTCCCTGCAGTAATCGCTCAGCTAGAGACTTTACGCCGTGGTTAATACCATGTCCTATACTACCCGCGGATTTGGTGGTAGCATAAGAGCACACAGAAGTGACTGTGTGGGTTCTGCTTGGAAGGGGAGACCACGGGCCCGGGGACAGGTTAAGTGCGTAGCTCATTTGGACAGGCTAAGATGCTGTTGATACAACAGCGGCGTTTGGCGATGGGCCCCGCTTGGAAGGGAGGACCATCAGCTACTAGGTGGGTGCTAGAGAGCAAATCCTAAATGGTGTATCCAAGCATGTAGGTAGGAATCGCTTGCTACAGCATTGATTAAACATTCCTTGTTTCTCATTAAACACTCAGCAATTTTATCTCAAACTGACAGGATTTGTTTCAAATTGTGTTTTATCATTCTATCCATTCCACCAGATTACATAGAAGTGAAAGGAGAATACAGGGCTTAGAATCTAGTCTTTTTTTCAGCAAATTACAAACAAAACAGATCAGATGCCAACAATTTCTAACAAAGAAACATCTGACTCCATACCTCTCAACCTCGTTACTCATAAATCAGGGACACAGCTTAAAAAATCAGGGACAAAGACCCAAAATCAGGGACACATCTTAAAAATTGGTACTATTCACTTAGAAAGCTGATAGAATAAGTGGATTAGAGTAAGATGTATTTTCTGAAGAAGAACAAGTCTGTAATTTTAATGTTTGGCATTATTTTGTACTTTCAATCCCCACTGTTCCATCACAAAAAACACAAATTTTACGAGGGACAGAGCAAAATTCTGAGTCAAAATCAGGGACATCCCTGAAAATCAGGGACAGTTGAGAGGTATGTCTGACTCTATCATTCTCTCTGTCTCTCTTAATGAGGGCACAATCAGACAAACAGAAAACAGCTGAAGTGCATAATTTATTCCATGCAAGAAACCTGGGGCTTGTTTGCTATTATTCTAACTAAAAACATACACTTAAATTAAGGGACTGCTAGCAGAGGCTGACTGCAGCTACTGTGCTACCCGCAGGCTCGGGAGTAGAGTAGTAGGCGGAAGCGACCGCGTGAGCTCCGCTTGGGAGGGGAGACCACAGGGACAGAAATAAGATGCTGAGAAGACATTTTCCAGCATTTTGGAAGTGGGCCCCGCTTGGAAGGGAGGATCACTGGTTACTGGGCAGGTACTATGGCGCAACTTTTAAACTCACAACCCAGGCTTGCAGTGAAGAATGCTCACTACAGCATCGAGCCACATTCTCTTTTTCTTTCCAATAATTCAGCCAAATTGTTTAAAAACTTGCAGAATTCATTTCAAGTTAATTAAAACTGTTTTAAGCAGCCCAAAGCACAAACACAGAAGCAATGAAAGAACAGATTTCAGGTTTTCCAATTCTTATCTGCATGCTATCAAGTAACACATCTCCAGCTGCTAACAAAACTTCACAATAAACCTGTGGCTATCCAACCTGTTTCTCTCTCATTCTCTCTCATGCCCTGAGGCAAAACAAAAACCAACAGCAACAGCTGAGGAGCATAATCCAATACAGCCAGAGAAAGAAGGCCCCTGAACATTGTTTGCTGTTTCCCAGCTGAGAAACAATTATTTAATTAACCACATTGTTTCCAGTATAAACACAACTCTATATAACTAACTATAATAGCTGACTGCTGTGGAAGTCACATGTTTTGCAACAAACTTGGTTTAGCCTACCTTCTTTGACTGACCACTCAGGGACTCCTGGAGTGCTTGTAGCCTCTCAGATGCAAAGGTTGAACTGGAGAATAGGGACTCCTGGGGCCTGGGTATGCTGTGGAATTTGATCTGGGTCACATATGCATCACTAGTCTATCAGGTGGGTTGGGAACCCCATGAGATAATGTCTGGAGTGTCATGGAGACAACATAACACAATCCAATTTGCTATTCACAGTCCCTCTAGCATCCAGTATATCATCTAACTGTACATCCAAATTAAAAATTTCAGTACAAATCAAGTGTCCAAAAATTCTCAACACTGTGTTACTCTCATTTAAATTCAATTCTAATCCTTTTATAACAATCAACGACTAATCTTTCTCCAATAATTCTATATCTCAATCAATAACATCATGTTCTTTGCATTGATCACTATGTCCATCATTTCTAACACTTTTAATTTGTTCCACTTTTACATCTGAACTATCCTGTACTTTACATTGATTACTATTTGCATCATTTTTAACACTTTTGATTTGTTCAGCTTTTGCATCTGAAATGTCAGAGCTTCACTGTATTGCATCTACACTCTATTTACTTCTAAAATCCTACTCCTGTTTTGTTTTTATTTTCCTTTCTGCTGTGTCTTTATTTTCATTTTCCTTTTGTATTTCATCAGTTTCAGTATTAGTTTCAGTATTACTAGACCAAGAGACTTCTAATATACTTTCCCTCTTTTGCATTTCTGATCTTTTGAGAATCTACTTTCTGCTTAATACCCCTTTTAGGCAGAGTTTCCTCCTCCAACTTATGGATTGGGGATTTATCTTTACTTTCACCTTTTGTTGGATTTGAATCCTCTGCCACGTGTCTCTTTTTTCCACTGATAAATAGTACACATTTCTTCCAACTGTGCAATATTAGCCACTATTTCCCCTTTTAAATGGTTCATCTCACTTCATAAAATGATTAATTGCTCCATTATTACTATGTTGGCTACATGTGAATCCTGTATATATTCAATTAGGTTTGGATCCATAAATGGTGTATGTGTAATATGCTTTACTGCCTTTTCTTCTATAATACTTTCTTTTTCTGTCAAATTTTTCCAGGCCTTGTAATGTCTCCTGCATCCCTGCTATTACTAGAGACAAATCAGGATCCTTATTCTCATTCACTTTACCAAGATCTGCTTCTTGATTTATATGTTTATTACTAGATAGCTCTATTGTGATCAGGGGGTTGTGTTTTCCTCATCCCTGAGGGCAGTACTTCACATTTTTCCTCTCTATATTTAAATATCATCCCATCCCAGTCTAAGTGAAAGTTCCAAGGAGCTCTGAGTTACTAGATTTACTATGTCCTCAGGATTAGGAGCTGGGACTCTTTAAAGTTTTGTAATGTTTTACATGTATTCTGTAATCAGTGTTTGCCCTGTTTCAGTTTCTTTATTGGCTTCTGCTAGATTGATTTTTTTTTTAGCAAGTAACTTTATTTTAGAAAGCAAGTACTGAAACACATAAATAACTAATATATATATATATATATATATATATATATATATATATACAAGAAAATAGAAATACATTAAAAACCCAAAAGAAAAAGGGAAAAATAACCATAAAGCAAAACAACCCCCCATCCACCCACCCAACCCCAGCAGCCCTTGCAACCAGCCCCAAATGTATGAACGTCTGATAGTGTACGGACCATAAAGGCCCATACATAAGACCCTGGGTAGCTATAAATATGAGAAGATGGCACAACCCTTCACCAACAAACTCAAAGAATATACTATATGAAGAAAGGGAGGAAGCATCAAGAAGGGATACTACACAGAAAATATTAGAAACATAGAAACATAGAATTTGACGGCAGATAAGGACTGCTTGGCTCACCCAGTCTGCTCATTTCCCTACCTACTGGATAAGCTGCAGATCCTAGTTAACCAGCAGCCTACTTCTTCTTACCCCCCCCCCAGAATTGCCTTATGACTGTCCCATGCATGCTTGAATTCCACCACTGATTTTGACTCCACAACCTCCTCGGGAAGGCCGTTCCATGCATCCACAACCCTCTCTGTGAAAAATACTTCCTTAAATTACCACTGAGCCACCCTCTATCTTCAAATTGTGCCCTCTTGTTCTTGCACGCCTCTTTTTGAAAGATGCTACCCTCTTGGACTTTGTTGATTCCTTGAGGTACTTGAAAGTTTCTATCATGTCCCCCCTCTCCCTCCTTTCCTTGAGGCTATACATATTAAGCTCCTTAAGTCTCTCTTCATGTCTTCTGGTGCAGATCCTGCACCATTTTAGTTGCCCTCCTCTGGACAGCTTCCATCCTGTCTATGTCTTTGCAGAGATTGGGTCTCCAGAACTGCACACAGTACTCCAGATGGGGTCTCACCAGCTGTCTGTACAGAGGGATAATAACTTCCTGTTTTCTACTGGTGATGCCTCTCCCTATGCATCCCAGTATCCCCCCAGCCCTCCTGCTGCCCTCTCACATTGCTTGCCCACCTTTAGGTCATCTGATATGACTACCCCAGGTCCCTTTCCATTTTTGTTGTTGTTGGTATCTCACCACCCATTGTGTACTCTTCCCCTGAGTTTTTGTTTCCCAGGTGCATCACCTTGCACTTCTTAGCATTGACTCTAAGCTGCCATACATTTGACCATTACTCTAACCTTGCCAAGTCCCTTCTCATCCTTTCCACCCCACCCTGTGCATCAACTCTGTTGCAGATCTTTACTGTCATCTGCAAAGAGACATACTTTTCCTTCCAGTCCTTCTGCAATGTCGCTTATAAAGACATTGAAGAGGACCGGTCCTAATACTGAACCCTGCGGTACCCCACTAGTAACCCTCCTTTCTTCTGAGTGGACTCCATTTACTATTACTCTCTGTGTCCTATTCTCCAGCCAATTCTTTACCCAGGCTGTCATCTTGGGACCCACTCCCAGGCTGGCTAACTTGTATATTAATCTTTTGTGTGGGACTGTGTCAAATGCTTTGCTAAAGTCTAGGTAGGCCATGTCCACAGCCCTCCCTGATCTACTACTTTGGTCACCCAGTCAAAGAAATCTATCAGATTTGTCTGGCATGACCTTCCTGCTGTGAATCCATGCTGCCTAGGGTCCTGTGCCCTCTGGCCTCTAGATACTCGACAATTCTTTCCTTCAGAAGTGATTCCATCATTTTCCCTATCACTGAGGTTAAACTAACAGGTCTGTAGTTTCCTGCTTCTGCCTTGCTCCCACTTTTGTGAAGGGGAATCACATCTGCCCTCCTCCAGTCCTCAGGTACCACCCCATCCTCCCATGATTTGTTAAAAAGGGTAGTCAGTGGTGTCACTAGTTCTACCCTTAGCTCTTTTAGAATTCTGGGATGAATCACATCAGGTCCCATTGCTTTGTCCACCTTCAGTTTTAAGAGTTCCTTCAGAACCCTTTCTTCTGTAAATGGGCTGGTATCAACTTCTGTATTCAGAGTGTTACTACTGTTTGTTTTATGTACCTCCCCTCTTCATTTGTAAATACTGAGCAAAATATTTGTTTAGTATCTCTACCTTTTCACAGTCTCTGTCTGCCCACCCTCCCTCCCTCCCTTATTAAGCCTCACTATCCCTCCTTGGTCTTCCTTTGCCCTGATGTACCTATAAAGGTTTTATCCCTTCTTAACTAAGTTGGCTATCTTTCCTCTGTTTGGGCCTTTGCTGTTCTGACTGTCTTCCCAGCCTCCTTTTGCTTTAACTGATACAGTTCTCTGTCCTCTCCTTCTGCGATTCCTTGTACTTCTGAATGCTTCTTTTCTCTGGAACCTTCACTGCCACTTCCTTTGAGAACCATAGTGGTTTCTTATATCGTCCTGTTTTGTTTATTTGCTTCACAAAGGCTCGTTACCTCTGTGATGGCAGTTTTTATTATTCCCCATTGTTCTTTCACCCCTCCTTCCTGCCCATTTGCTAGTGCATTCCTTAGGCACTCACCCATTTTGGAAAAGTCAGCCCTCCTAAAGTCCAGTACTTTTGTCTTTGTATGGCTTGACTCTATTGCTGTGTTTATTGTGAACCATACAGTTCTATGGTCGCTAGTTCCCAGATGGCTACCCACTTCTACGTCTGTGATCCTCTCTCCATCTTCATTTGAGAGAATCAAGTCTAATTTTGCTCCCTCTTGAGTGGGCTCCAGTACTAGTTGTCTAAGGCATGCCTCCTATAGGGCATCTAGAATAACTGCACTCTTCGAAGTGGCAGCTGCAACTGCACTCCAGTTAACATCTGGCATATTCAGATCTCCCATCAGCAATATCAGCATATAGAATAGCAGAGTATAGAAGAGGAAAGAGGAGAAGGGAAAAGATGTTGAAAGACATCTCGTCCCCCTAACGCAACCTGACAGTATAAACTTTTCACCACTAAGAAGAATCCAACACGGGAGTCTTCTATAAAGGGTTGAAACGGAGAATATTAGATCTGGTAGAGAAAAGGGGAAAAGAAAAGAAAACAACAGGGGATTAAGTTAATAGCCAAACTTATCTTTAAGGATTGAAAAAAATTCACCCCAACATTTCTGAAACTTCTCACCGGTGTGGAAAAACCAGGCTACACATCTTTCTGCATTTAAAGCAGTAAGAAATTCTGCCCACCATTCCTTGAATGAGGGTTCCCAATCCTCTTTCCAGTGCCTAAGTATTACTAGCTTAGTGACCATAGCGACCAAAGCTACTTGTGCTTTTTGGGAATATGTAGGGATCAGTGAATACATACCTAACAAGCATGTGTCTTCATTAAGAAATGCAGCAATATTAAGATATGGCGCCACCCATTATTTAACCGAGTTCCATAATTTAGCAATTTTAGGACATGCCCATAGTTTATGATATAGAGTAGCAAGCTCAGAACCACAATCCCCACATTCTGCTAAGGGTAGCCTCTTAATCTGAAATAATTTAACGGGTGTATAATATAAATTGTGAAGAATATTAAACTGGGTGCTCCTTAGTCGGTCCTGTTTAATTAAATAATAATTATCCATCCAAATCTTTTCCCAGGTTTTAACCGAAAAATCCTTATTAAGATTACTTTTCCAATAATAGGCTACAGGGGAAAACTTTGACATAATGTAATTCAAAATTTTCTTGTACAGTTTAGCTATTACTTTCCGCCCCATAGATGTTGACCAAAGATTTTTTAATATAGTTCAGGCCCAATCTGACCATGGAGGTTTACCAAAGAAATGGTAAATACACTGTCGTATTTGAAACAACTGAAACAGGTTTTTTTGAGACACTCCAAATTTTATTTGTAGTGTAGGAATAGATAGGATTGAGCTGCCCAAAACAAAATCCGCTAAGTATAGCTTACTGTGAGATTTTCCAAAAAAAGTTTGCATTGGTTTCTTATCTATTTTTAGATTTGGATTATTTAATAGGGGTTGCTTTAAATCTTTTAAAGTGGAAATTTGAAGCAACGAGCAAAGTTGCTGTAAGGCTCTCACATCCCAACCGAGGGGAAGAGTTCCTCAGTTCCCATGGGATATTGGACCATGGAGTATATAAAAAAGTTTCCAGGTCTATCCTGCAAGGATTTTCCTGTTGCAAGTCTAGGAGCAGCCAAGGGGGGTGCTATCCGATATAGAAGCCATAGATGAAAACCAATGCAAAAATCTACTAGCGTGAATTGCTAGATAATAAACATAAACATGAGGTAGTTGAAGCCCCCCAACACTCTAGGGCGAGTAAGTTTTGCATAAGCCCGACGTGGAGCTTTACCTTTCCAAAGAAAATCTGAACAAAGCCTATGAAGGGGCAAAAAGAAAGACTCTGGAAGGTAAATGTTAAGGTTACACAAAGGGTAAGAAAATCTGGGCAAAACTGACATTTTGAGAACATTAGCCCGGCCCCAAAAGGATAGTGGTAACTTATTCCACCTCGCCAGATCTTCCTTAGTAGATTTTATCAGTGGGGCTAAGTGTAGGTCTTTAAGATTAACCAAGTCTTTAGATATTTTAATACCCAAATAAGTTAGATATTCATTTTCCCATTGTAAGCCCATGTTTACAATCAAATCCTTTGTAAGGAGAGGGGATAGAGAATAAACCATAGTTTTAGTTTTATTAAGCTTATAACCTGAAAAATTACTGAATTGGGAGATAATTTGGAGAGCTCGGAGGAGGGAGTGTCTACTGTTTGAAATATGAAAAGTAAATCATCAGCAAAAAGAGATAACTTACATTTGAGGTATTCCAGATGAATGCCCGTTATTCCTTTATCTGAGTTTAAAACTGCAGCTAAAGGTTCTACGTAAAGATGAAATAAATAGCGAGAAAGAGGGCAACCCTGACGGGTGCCTCGATGTAAAGGAAAGATATCAGCAATGAGGTTATTACATTGGAGTCTTGCTGATGGACAGGAATACAAAACCCGTATATAGTTAATAAAGGGTTGTGGGATACCGAACTTTTGCAGAGCCACAAACATATATTTCCACTCTACTCTATCAAAAGCTTTTTCTGCATCCAAGGACACCAACGCTGCTTCCAGCTCGGGGACCCTGGATGCAGATATTAGATGGAACAATTTTCTAAAATGATCCGCTGAGGTGCGTCCCGCCACAAACCTTGCCTGTTCGGGGCTTAATAGACATTCCCACACACTCCCCAACCTATTAGCCAAAATTTTGGCATATATTTTGACATCAGTATTTAGGAGTGAAATAGGCCTGTAATTGCTAATCATTGATGGGTCTTTCCCCAGCTTAGGTAAGAGGATTATTCTCACCTTGAATAATGACTGATCCAAGTCTGGGTGGGAGCTCCAGTAGGTATACAGCTGGAGTAACAAAGGGATTAGATGTTCTTTAAAAGTTTTGTAGAATAAACCTGTGAACCCATCCGGGCCTGGTGCCTTACCTGGTTTTAAAGAATCAATAACTGCCGAGATTTCTTCTCCAGAAATTGGGGCTACTAAAAGGTTTTGGCTGTCTTTGGACAAAGAGTGTAAATCTGCTTTCTCTAAAAAAGCCATAATTTTTCCACTGTAATCCCCCAACATCGGGTCTGGAGAGTATAATGCCTTATAATAATCTCAAAATAGGGTTAAAATCTCTGAAGAACTGGTCACCAAAGCTTCTGATTGGGGATGTCTAAGAGCTTCGATCCATTTGGATTACAGCCTGTTGCTTTAGTTGCCAAGCAAGTAATTTGCCCGCTTTGCTCCCCTGACCAATATACGATGCCTTTAATAGAGAAGCAGATCTCTCCACCCTCTAAAGTAGAATACTAGCATAATGTGCCCTCAGTCTAGATAATTCCTGGTCTTCTAAAAGTGAGAGCTTCTCCGTCTCTTTACTTTCCAAACTTTTAATTCTCTCCAAACAGTTGTTCATTTGGCTGTTTTTTTTTTCTTTGGTATTGTGGCAATACGTATTAATTCCCCACTCCAAGTTACTTTTAAGGCTGCCCAAACCTGATCCACAGTGGGAATTGAGTTACAATTAATCTTAATAGAGTTTTGCAAGAAATTTAGAAATTTTAAAGTAATTGGTTTGTCCTTTAATAACTTATTGTTTAGAGACCATGTATGCGACCGAATAGGAGTATTAGGTAATTTGAACTGAATTAGAATTGGAGAATGGTCGGAAATTACTCAAGCTAATATTTTAGAATCAACCATACTTGACATTTACTGATGACTGACTAAAAAATAGTCAATTCGGGAATAGCTTTTATGTACTGGAGAGAAAAAAGTAAACTATTTACTTAACGGATTAAATACTCTCCAGGGGTCTGAAAGGCCCAAGGAGGAGGTAAATTCGGTTAGGGCTTTTTGTGCTGAAGATAAACCCACTCCCCTTTGGTAGGTATGGTCCAGATCGTTAGCTTGAACCAGATTCCAGTCTCCTCCAATTAGAATAGGATATTGCAAAAAAGGAGCCAATACCATAGCTAAATGAATAAAAAAGAAGAGGTTTCTACATTAGGGCCGTGAACTGAGCCCAATACAATATCAAAGTTGCCCACTTTGCCAATAACGAAAATAAACCTCCCCTCAGGGTCGGAGATAGACTCCACCAGGGTAAAAGGGATCTTTTTAGCCAATAGCAAAGCCACCCCACGTTTACTGGAGCTAAAACCCGCTCCAAAGACTTGGCCTACCCAACTCTTTTTAAAAAACTGTAATTGTTCTGGAAGCATATGTGTTTCCCGCAGAAACACTATTGAAGGGTCATATTTGGCAAGATGGTTTATAATAATATATTTTTTCTTGTTATCTTCCCCACCTTTATGTTCCAAGATAGAATGTTTAAAGCATTGAGCATGGAAAGATCTTTGACTGTGCCATGTAATAGATGTTAAATGAAGGTCTACACTGCTGCCATCCCCCCTCCCCTGAAGAAAAAATGTAAAATATCTCAGTGGCTACCTTCCGGCTCCCTAAATTTAAGCTAACCCCCGAAAATTTTGAATTATATACAAGTCTACACTCCCAGGCCCTAAGCCTCCACCTAACCACATGGCCCATGGTACTCACAAAGGAGTGAGTGCCGCACCCCCACCTCACCACCCCCGATCGAAAAACCAGTTAGGAAAAACTGACGCGATAACCCCCCATCCTCCCGTCACTGGATATTCTCCCCCTATTGATAAAGTACTATAGCTAGAGAGAGTAATTTGTTTTTAACTCCAACCTAATAGAAAAACTGTGGTTCCCAGAGTAAAGACAATAAGGAAAAAGAAGCCTAATTGCGTTCAACACACATTACATTACTTTCCCCAGCTTACTCCAGCTAGGACTATGCCATTATATGTGACTAAACAGTTCCAAACCCTCAGGTAATACATATATTGGGTTTGAGATCTCAGGGACCATAATCTCATAATAAACCAAACTGCTCCCAAAATAAAAGTAGCATCCAAACCATGTGACAACCTACTAAACATCCATTTAGCCTGTGAGCCAACCACCCTTCAGGTTATGGAATAGATTCCTCAAAAAACTATCACAAGTATGGTCAAGCCAAAAAGGATAAAGATATTAGGACATAAAACGAGATAAGAAACAAGCAGGAAAGAGTTCTCCAAGGCTAAAACCACACAGTACTCCACTAGGAGTGCTGATCAATGATTTTGCTTGTTGCCAGGTACATTAGAGAGTAAGGTGTTTGGGTATTCCCCTGAAGTGGGAGACTGGGAGACTTAATAAAAAGAAAAACCCTTATCGAGAACCAAATTGGGAAAAGGAAGCTTGAGATAACAGTGTAACCAGAAAACCGGGAAATTTAACTCGAGCAAACTGACCAACAACTTTGTCTTATAATCAGTGATATGGTGCCATCTAGCGGACAAAATCGGATATAGCAACTCTCGCACCCTCACTGTAAAGCCGCTAGAAGGGAAGAAAAAAAAAACAGTTATCAAATAACTAGCAAGAAATCACTAGTGTCCCAAAAATGAACATTTTCTATTTGGCTGGGAAAGCCAAAACATATGCTTCCTGTAGCCCAGCATTAGAAAGGCGATTAGTCCAAACACAATAGAACAGTTCAGGGATGCAAAGTCCTTCTAGAATGTTCTCGACACAGGTCTTAAGCTTCTTGTGACTGTGCTAGAACCTTCTCATTTAGGGAATAAATCGGGATAGCACTTCTTCAAAATCTTAACAGCCACCTCTACGGTGTCAAAGCGTCTTGTTCCTTCCTTTAAGGACACCTCCAGACGGGCTGGATATAGCATTCAATGCTTTATACCCACTGCCCACAGTTTCTAAGTGACAGGGTGAAAAGAAACTCTGAGTTGATGGGTTTTCAAAGTCAAATCAGGAACGAGCCTCAGTTTTTTACCTTCCCAGATAATAGCCGATAATTTCCAGGCTTCTCTATAAATAAATTCCCGGTCCAAATAGTTCAGTAATTTAAAGATTATAGGTCTTGGCGGGTCAGACAAAGCAGGTTTTGCTCTCAAGGATCTATGCGCTCTTTCAAAGATGAACTCTGGACCATTCGGGGAGGGACCCACAGTTTTCCTCAGAAAATGCTGTAAAAACTGAATTGTGTTTGGACCCTCTTCCCCTTCAGGCAACCCTATCAGCACCAGATTGTTTCTCCTGTTTTTCCCCTCTAGATCCTCGAGTTGATCTTCCACTTTAGATAGAGACCTTTTGACTTCCACAACTTCTGGTTCCATTTTGTCTTGTTTCCTTTCCACTGAGGCTATTCTGGCTTCTGTATCAGTAACCCTGCGGGCTAGCTGGGTAAGTGCTGGCTTGAAGTCTGCCACATCCTCAGTTAACTTCATTAGAGCTTCCTTAATTGTTGCTAGCTCTGAGTAAATGTGTGAGGGTGAGATCTCCTCCGATGGGCTCTGGGGAGAGGAGCTATGGTGAGGGCGCTTGGTTTCTGACTCCTGCGTGGCCTCCTCTTGCTCCTGCTGCATAGACATATTGCGGGCATATTCTACTGCTACAGACACCGCTTTTGACTCTCAAGCTTCTTAATATTTAAAATAGCAAAAAGAAGTTGGAGTAAATGGAGGTTAATTACAGTAGGGACGGTGAAAAGAGCGGAGCTCCGACAGTCGCGTCCTATCCCCTGCACAGCATCACGTGACTCCCTTTGCTAGATTGATTTTAATATCTTGTTTCACATTTTTATTATTTTTTTTCTTATTCTTCCCAATTTCTTGTTTCCCTTAACCATGGCAACATCATTATCTAGATCTTTATTAACTTCCAGTTCCTGCTCACTATTTTGTTTTACTTCTAGTTCTCATTTTTGCAGTACCAAGAGGATAAATTAAAAACACCAGTTAAAGTGCCAGACTAAAGTGAAAATCAATAAAGCTGCATGGTGCATTAATCATATATCAGACACAATTTAAATTGTAGGGCCCAGATATTCAGACTGTGCCAGGCAGTGGTGCAAGCATGGGTGCAGCACAACTGTGATGCACCAGGGCTAGGTCCTGGTGATAGTCAACGGGGATGTGCCATGGCACAGCATCATTGAATATGGCATGGTCAGCACACATACTGCGCATGGTGCAGTGGCACTGTGTCAGCACAAGCCACAGATAGGGAGCACGGGGATGCGCCAGTGCAAGTGCAGTTGCGCTAAGTGCATCACCAGTGATATTCAGCAGGGGACATGCAAATGAGGCCATAATATATGCAAGGCACAAATGGGGCCCTTTGCATGTCAATATGGCCCCATTTGCATGCCTTGCACAGGGCAGCCTGGCGACTTGTGCCTGGTGCCCTGCACAGCATGACGTGTGCACAGTGGGGGTCTTGGGGCATCCCCCACCCCATAGCTATGATCGCGGTACAGCTCCATAATGAATGTCCCTGGCAATCTAGTGGTACCCCTCACCATCCAGATTCCACATTAAATGTCAATGTATACACACCTTGGTGGTCTAGTGGTACCCCCTCCCCCCAATCACCTGACTGCCGGTAATTGTAGAAAGAAGCATTCCCTGGTAGTCTAGTGGACGCCCTTCCTTCTGATCGCTGGTAACTGTAGAATGAAACATTCCCTGGTAGTCCAGTGGCCCCCCACCCTCCTGTGTTCCCGATC
Organism: Neoceratodus forsteri; assembly: GCA_016271365.2. Lineage (NCBI taxonomy): Eukaryota > Metazoa > Chordata > Ceratodontiformes > Ceratodontidae > Neoceratodus > Neoceratodus forsteri. Next base: position 915,975,214 of record CM057455.1, on the reverse strand, counting down.
ACCAGTGATCTACTGTATTAATAGTTCCTGGTAGTTTGGTGTTACCCCCCCGCCCATTGCTGTGATCATGGTAAAACCCCATAACACAATTCCCTGGTGATCCAGTGGCACCCAAACCCCTCCACCCAGACAGATGCCCCTTGCCACCCTGCTCCCCCTGTCATGTGGTGGCTGCAGCATCCCAAGATACCACCCTAGCCGCTAGCCGAATGACAGGTACAGTATGGGTTGTAGCCATTGGTCCAGGCAGGATCAATGGGCTGCAGAGGTTCTGTACGTAGACAGTCCCAAATATGTCACATATTTGGGACTGTCTAAGCAGCATGCCCCTGCAAGCCCATACTGTACCTGTCATTCAGCAGGCGGCCGGGTGGTATGCGGGTGGGTTGCAGCCACTCGCAGATGATGGGAGGAAGCAGCGTGAGCAAGGACATCTGTGTGGGTGGGAGGGGTTGGGGTGCCACTGGATCACCAGGGAATTGTGTTACAGGGTTTTACCTTGATCGCAGCAATGGGCGTAGGGGTACCACCAGACAACGAGGCACTATAAATATGGTGGATCACCGGTGATCAGGGACACAGGAGGGTGGGGGGTTTTACTGGACTACCAGGGAATGCTTCATTCTACAATTGCCAGTGAGGTGGTAGATGGGACAGAGGCCCTATGGATGCAGGTTTAAGACTCCAAAAGAAAGACAATGAGGGTGGGGGTAGTGTATAGGCCACCTGCTTAGGGAGATGACCTGAATAGAGAGTTGATCGAGCTGATTAGAAGGGTCTGTAGGAAGTGGAACACAGTAGTGCTAGGGGACTTCAACCTCCCTGGGGTGGACTGGAACACCCCAACCACCACATGTGCAAAGGAGCAGGTGTTACTAGATGCATTTCAGGACTGCTTCCTGGTGCAGTTGGTCCATGAGCTGACTAGGGTGAGAAAGACTCTGGACCTGGTATTGACAAACGGGGAGGCTGTAAGGGATCTGAGAGTGGAAGACTCCCTTGCTGGGAGTGACCATCACATGGTGTGATTCACACTCAGTATGGGCAGGGAAACAGGAAGTATGGGTATCAGGGTGATCGATTTTAAGGGAGCAGACTGCAAAAGAATGGGGGAAATTTTGGTTGAGCACCTGGTGGGAATTCAGACATGCATGAGTGCTAGCCAGAAGTGGGATATCGTAAAAAAAAGGGATAGCAGAGGCTACTGAGACTTGTACCAGAACTCGGAGCAAAAAGGGTAGGCAAAGAAACCAAGCTGACTGACTCAAGTAATCATGGATGGGGTGAGGACCAAGAGAAAGGCATTCCAGAGGCTTAGGAAATCGGAAGGGCAAGGGGACAAAGATGAGTACACAAAGAAGTCCAGTGAGGTTACCAGGCTAGTGAGAGTGGCCACGCCTTCTAGATAGCTGAGACTGACACAGGGAATCAAGGACGAGGAAAAGGACTTCTTCTGCTACATTGGCAAGAGAAGAACGAACAAAGACCAGATTGTGAGGATTAAGAAGGATGGGGGGGTGGGTGGAGTAGGGGGAGGACCAGGCAGAGGCACTGAATGAGTACTTCCGCTCTGTGTTCATCAAGGAAAAGGGGAGCAGATACCCCATGGGAAGGTTAGACTGGGCAGGGAGGGGTGGGAGTGACTGGTATGAGGATTACAAAAGACATGGTGCTAGAAGGGCTTAGGGTGCTGAGGGTGGACAAAGCACCGGGACCAGATGTCATCCACCCTGGGGTACTTAGGAAGCTAGCAGAGGTCTTGGTGGGACCACTGGCAGACCTGTTCAGTACATCACCGGACACAGGATGCATGCCGCAGGACTGGAGGATGGTCCATGGGGTGCCTATTCATAAAAATGGCTCAAAGGATGGTCCAGGCATCTACAGACCAGTGAGTATCACTTCAATCGTGTGGAAGCTCATGGAGGCAGTTCTAAAAGAGAGGCTGGTGATCTTTTTGGAAGACAATGGTCTCCAAGACAGTTATCAACATGGTTTTGTCTCGGGCAGATCCTGTCAAACAAACCTAGTCGAGTACTATGACTGGGTTAGCAGGGAACTGGACAGGGGCCATGCAGTGGATGTCCTGTATTTGCACTTCAGCAAGGTGTTTGAATTGGTGCCTCATGGGAGGCTGTGGGAAAAACTGGAATACACAGGGGTGGGAACAAAAATGGTCAATTGGATCACCAACTGGCTGAGGGGTAGGCATCAAAGGATGGTGGTGGTAGGGGGAATGCTCATTATCAAGGGACATTATGAGCGGTGTGCCCCAAGGATCGGAACTGAGACCAGTAAAGTTTGGGATATTCATAGCTGATATCTCAAACAGGATCCTGAGTAGGATCGGTCTGTTCACAGATGATATTAAGATCAGGGCTGTGGTAGATGACATAGAGGGGTGGATGGGGCTGCAGGAGGACCTGACCAAACTACAGGAGTGTTCGGAGACATGGTAGATGGGATTCAATGCCAAGAAGTGCAAGGTCCTGCACTTCAGAGCAAGGAAAAAGAGGAGGAAATATCAGTTGGGAGGGGTACAGTTGGAAAGCACCATGGAAGAAAAGGATCTAGAGGTAATAATAATAGGGAGTATGAACCACTCAGCTCAGTGCAGGAAGGTGGCTGCAAAGGCAAAAAAGATGCTGGGGTGCATAGCGAGGGGAATCTCCTCCAGGCACAGAGAGGTGATCCTTTCCCAGTACAGGTCACTGGTCATGCTGCACCTGGAATACTGCATGCAGTACTGAGGTCCATTCCTGAAGAAGGACATCAGATTGCTGGAGGCAGTGCAGTGTAGGACAATGAAGATAATCCAGGGACTGGAGAGACAATCCTATGAAGAGAGGCTGGGAGAGCTGAACATGTATTCCCTGGAGAAGAGGAGGGATGGGAGGATATGATTAAAACCTTTAAATACTTAAAGGGAATAAACAAGACTAATACAGAAGGGCTTCTTCAGATAAGAAGGGGGAAGGACATGAGAGGACATCTACTGAGATTGAGGGGGGGAATTCAGGATGGAAATCAAGAGACACTTTTTCATGGAAAGAGTGGCAAACAAATGGAATACTCTGCCCGAGGAAGTGGGATTATGTAAAACAGTGGTGGATTTAAGAGGGGTTGAGACAGAGTGGGGGGGGTTAAGAAGAGGAGGGGAGGGTGGGGGAAGCTGAAAGTTGAGGGGCTAACTGCACAATCGAGCAAACTCGATAGACCATGAGTCCTGTTTCTGCTGGCATTTCATATGCTCGTATGTGTGTATTAGTCTCACAACCACAGTCGCTGATTTATTTGCCATATCAGTCAGTTTTTGCATCTAGTGCCACATTTACTACTTTAGTTTCTACCATTGTAATCCTAGAATTAAAGGATTCAACTTTAAGGTCTAGCTCCCTGATGGCTTGCAGAAAGGCTGCAGTGGATGGTTCATCAGAGGACCTGCTGCTCATATGAGACCCATTCCCTTTTCCAGCTTGTTTGAGCAGCTTCTGCATGGCACTCTTCCAGGTAGCTTGAGCTGCAGCCTGACATAGTTTCCCTATTGTTCCCAGAAATAAAAATCACACCACTTGGTATGTTTTTGATTATTCTACACAATCGTTCAAATTTGGTAGTGGAAATCAAAAACTAAAATAAGATTTAAAAATCAAATAAATGCTCACGGTCAAGGAGCTCCTGTGAAATGTGTCTATACCAGCTAACTGCTAGTTCCATCCTCCTGTACAGTTGCCTTTGTTCCCTACCAAACAACAGTGGAAACAGGAGTGTGACAGGCAGACAGGGCATAGCCTTTCTCATACAGTCTTCCTGCATGGAGGCAGCCCCATCCTCAGCTGTCTTCTGATAGCTGGATAGTGAAGCAGCTGTGCCCCAATTTTCCTTTACAGGGAACCTGTTTAGTGACTTCTTTTTCTTTGACTGTCTCCCGGCCATCAACAGAATTGCATAGCAATCTGCAATGAGTTTTTTTTGGTCTCCATCATGTGTCAAAATAATTACAGACTACAAGTAGATATGTAGTTTTTTTGTTGAAAATGTCATTTTAAGAGAGAGATTTGCTTGTGTGTGTTTTAAAACCATGTAGCTAACTTAAAGTATACTAAAGGGTAGGTGGGTTATTTGTATTTTTTTGTATCCCTGTAACCTAAGCACAGTTTCAAAGTCTGCACTTGGGGTTTGATATTTGTTTCAGCAAGAATATCTATCACAGGGGACTTATTTTCCCTATCATACAATCTGGAGTTACTTAGAATGCTTCCTCTCTGTCTCTCTCTCTCTCTCTGCTCAGACTCTTTTTCTCACCCCTCCCTTGCTGGCATTTTCTGCTTCCATCTGTAGTTCAGCCCAGTCGTACTCCATGGCATCTAGCCAACCACTCCCCAACTGTACTCCCTAGTGTCTAGCTCCCCCCCCCCCCAGACTTAATCGTTGTGGGCCTGGTGCTCATCCAGCTCTCTCTCCTTGCACTGCCTGATGCTCCAAAGGTGCAGAAGATGATACAAAGCTGGCAGCAGTTCAGCCATATGAGAGAGATCTAATAAACACTCAGGTAGTGGGTACTGTTCTGGCATTATTATCTGCAGCTTTAGCTGAGATTGTACTTTTGACTTAGCAGGGGGGCTTATTTGCCATCCAGGTCAGAGGTATGATGTTTCCCTTGAAGCTGCAGTTTCCTACAGTACTTCCACTCTCTTTCTTTCTCTCTCTCGCTCTGATTTTTGCCTGTTCCCCCTACCCTTTCTGGCAATTTATTCTTCCTTCTGCAACTCACCCCAATGGTACTCCTTGATGTCTAGCGACCCTCCTGGCCAGACTGTATTCCCTGGTGTCTAGCATCTGCCCTCCCTCTCCCTAGACCTGCCAGATCCTTACTGGTACTGTCCAGTTGCTCTCTCCACTCTCACCCTGACAGTTTCTAAGATAAGCCACTCTGCAACACCTGATCCCCTGTCTGCAGTAGAGATTTTCTTCTGCTCCCTTCTCAGAACTGCCTTTCTGTTGCCAGACTTCTAGATGGAGATGAGTCAGCGACTAGGAAAGAGGGAAGGCTGCCTTCCTTGTCCCACAAGTTTGTTTCTTCATGTATGTTCACTGGCCTGAAACATCTCTGCAGACTGTTGGTCCTCTTTAGGACAGTAATGCAAATGAACATCCAGCTCTTATTTCTCCCAGAGTTTTACACTGCTGTCCCTAAGGAGATTAACAGCCTGAAGGGATGCTTCTTGCCAGGAACATACAGAAGCAAGCTTGCATACCTACTGCAGCTATAGTGTTTTTTTTTTCTTAACAGGTAAATGCATACCAGCCATTTTGGCTCTGACCAGATATTGTTTTATTTAACTTCTTTCTATCCTGTTTCTAGTCTTTCCATAAAACTTTGTTACTCATCTGTTTCTGAAAAAAATACCAAAAAAAGGTTTAAAAAAATCAATCTATATTTACTGTTTCACTCTGTTGTTTCTTTCTGTATTTCTGTAATCTTTCACTACTTTCTTTAAAAAGAAAACTTCCCAAAAAATTAAGTTTCCTATCTATATTTTCTAAATTAATGCTCTCATGAATCATATCTTTCCTTTCTTTCTATTTCTGCTTCTTTTCTGAATTTTTCTCAACTACCAAAATAAATATGTCAGGTCACTAAAGGTTGCTAGAAGTGCTACATGGTACTGCGATGTGTGTCACTGCCCTCAGAACTGTTATAATGCACGTTGTGTTAATTGTGCTTCAGTCACACTTATTAACATTAATTCTGTTCTCCCAGAATTTTTCTCAAGTACTCATATTAATTTGACAAGGTTGCTATGCGTCACCACATGACACTGGGCTGTGTGTTACTGGTTACTGCCCTCAACACTGTTCTTGTAACCCACTTTAATTTAAATTGTGCGAAAAGCACACTTTATATAAATTCTGTACTCCAACATTTTTTTGGCAACTGGCAGAATAAATACTGTTAGTCAGGATGCTACATTCAGACGTGAATGTTTATGATGATGCCCTTAAATGAGATGTGCTACCCAAATAAATATATGCTGATGTTGCTGTTGTGTGAGTCTACCCCACAGCCCTGCTTGTAAAGCACTTTAGTGGCCAGTTAGTGTTAAAGCACAATACATAAAATTCACAATTCCCTGCTTTTTCCATAACTTGGCGATCAGAAATTCAGTTTTTTTTTATTATTCTTTGGTAACCAGGTAGGGCCAACTAGTCACAAGTGCCTGTTTTCAGCGGTGACCCAGATGCATTGGGGAGGTTGAGTGACTTGCTCATAGTCAGATAGTATACAAGTGCAGGGTATGGGAATCAAACCCTGGTCCACTAGCTCACTGGATGTACCAAGCTCATTCACAGCTCATTACTCTAACTTCTAGACTATACTGCCAGCCCCTAATAAATTCAATACATTTTCATGGCTGGAAATACTCTTACGATGCCCCAAAATGAGGTAAGCTTCCAGAATGTAACTGCTTCTGCTATATGAATCCCTCCCCCCCCAGCATGTTTTGTAAAGCACTTTAGTGGCCAGTTAGTGTTAAGGTGCAATACATTAAATTTTCATTCCCTTACATTTTTCATAGTAGGATGCCCTTGGTGCCCAGAAATTCACAGTCTAATAAATTCTCATGACTGGAAATATTCCAATGATGCCTCAAAATGAGATGGGCTTCCAGAATCTATTTGCTGCTGCTGTTGTGTAAGTCTCTACCCCCCCTCCAAAAAGCACATCTTGTAAAGCATTTTAGTGGCCATTTAGAGTTAAAGAGCTCCTGACACAGTTGAGACAACTTTGAAAAAAATGCAATTTTCAGGTGTAAATGCAGCTTATGTTTCATATTTTTCTTTTGTAATTACCCCCTTTATTTTCTTATTATTAAGGGTATTTGCATGAATAGTGTCTCTGCCCTTTTAGCTCTGGCTGCCTGCCTACACTTGACATCATACTTCTGTTTATGTCATCAAAATGCATTGCTGTGGAGATAATTAGGATGTCATAAACAGGGATAGTGATGTCATGTGTAGAGAAGCAGCCAGAGTAGATATAGTCTGAGGGACTTGGATATCGTTTTCATGTAGCTGTTTTTGGTATTAAAGAAAATGGGGAATTAATTACTGAAAATAAATGAAGTAATAAAGAAAATGGAATGGAGTTTAAAATAAATCTTAGTTTTTTCAAAGTTTTGCTAATGCTATCAGAGGCTCTTTAAGGCACAATGCACAAGAGTCTCAGTTCTCAGCATTTTTCAGTAACAGGATAAACCTTGGCGCCCCAAAATTTCCAGACTAATAAATTCTCATGACTGAAAATGTTCTTATGATACCTCAAAATGAGATGGACTCCCCAGTTTATATATGCTGCTACTGCTAGCTGGTACTGGGTTGTGCGTCTCCAACATAGCAAATGTCATAATGCACTTAAGTGTCCAGAAACAAATCACAATAAATTCTCAGTACTGGAATTTTTCTTATGATGCCCTGAAATGGGATGTGCTACCTAAGTAAATATATGCTGCTGTTGCCGCTGCAGCTGCTGTTATCTGGTGCTGGGCTGTGTGAGTCTGCAACCACAGCAACTGTCATGATGCACTTTAGTGCCTGGAAAATCACAGTAAATTGTCATGGCTGGAATTTTTCCTCTAACATCCTGAAATGAGATGGGAATCCAGAACTCATGTGCTGCCACTGCTTCACTTTGTAAATCTAGTCAACAACTAAAATAACAACTTGGTATAGTTGCCATTTGCCCTGTATCCAGGTGATAATCTTTGACTTGAGTATCAATTTGTTGTGACCTACCAGCTGAGGTATTTTTTTGTACTTTGTTTTTGGCTATGGGGATTAGAGATGTTGCGAAATAAAATTTTGCCAGTGAAATTGCTGTAAAATTGACAATTTCATAGTGCAAATTTTTTTGCAAAATTGCAAAATTTCATCTGCAATTTCACCCACCACAAACTCAATATAATTATATCTCACTGGTGTCTAGTGGTCCCCCCCCCCCTCGCCAATCACTGGCACAAATTGAATAAAGCCACTCTCCCTGTTTCTAACAGCTTTTTAAATATTTGCAGTAATGTTTTTTGTAATTTCATTTAACGTCATTTTCAAATGTTTCATTGGTATCCCACTGGGTCCCATTGGTCTATTACTGTCTAGCATGTTGATTTTTCCTTTTAGTTCCACATCCATTATCTGTGTCTTTATTCTGATGTTATTACCCTTCTATTGTAGTACTTGATATTTTATGTGTTGTTTCCTTTCATATATTGATGTGAAGTATTTATTAAATTCTTCTACCAGTTTCACTTCATCTGTAATGAATCTATTTTCCACATTTAATGGACCCATCTGATTTTTCATAGCCCTTATGTTTAATTATGCAACCAAACAATTCCTTTTGGTTACCCACCTGACCCACGAGCCCCCCCCCAGTACCCCGATTGGGCCACTGGCACAGCCCTCAACTCACCTCCATGTCTGACAGCCCAACTGAGTGGTTCAATGAATGAATGAGGGCTGTGCCATTGGCTCGATCAGGGTACTGGGGAGAAGCAGGATGGGCACTATCTGATGATTGGGTGGGGGTCCACTAGACACCAGTGAGTACTGGGGGATTTAAGTTTTTTGGGGTGATTGAGGCTTGGGGATCTGGGGGATGTCATTAATTAGTGGAGGTAACCAAAAGGAATTGTTTGATTGCATAAATTCACTTAAGGGGTATGAAAATTGGGGGGGGGTCACTAATTACCATGGAATTATGCTAGTCTTTGTTTACTTGCAAAATTGTGCCCACGGGAGTGAAATTTCACCCATGAGTGGTGAATTTCATTGGTTTGCCAGCAAAATTTTGCTCTCTCTATGGGTGAAATTTTTCATTTTTCCCTATGTAATATTTCATGAATTGTGAAAATTTTGTGAAATATTTCAATTTTGCACAACACTAATGGTGATGGAAGGGAATATAAACCATTGTATTTCTAACCATCTGTTGTTAATGTTTCTCTCTTTTCAGGTATCATCACTAGGATGAAGAAATCCTGTTGCTGAATGGGTCTGACCTAGATCTGATTTTCAAATTTAGCAATGTTATCAACCTGGAAAGGTAAGTATTATTTTTTTTTCATCCTTGTTTTTTTTTTTTTTTCACCTCCCTGTGCCCCCTGACTGGCAACTCCTTCAGGTCAACTAGATGCATCACGCCAGCTTTCCCACCCCACTGCTAACCCACCTACCCCACATTGCAGCCCCACAGGAAATCCCATGGATCAGTTCAGCAGACAGGCTCCCCCCCATTTGGGGAGAAGGCACTGCTAGGGCTGGGCCAGCACATCCAGATTAGCCCGGGTGCTGCTGAGCTCAATCTGGGCTCTCTGGGTCTTTGTGTTGGCAGGGGACTGGTGACTGTCATTCAGCTGGTCAGGGAGCCTTTTTCCTAAGTTTTCTCTCTGGCAGTGTGACGTGCCACAGTGCATCTAGGTATGGGCCGATATCCATCATGCTCCCTCAGCAATGCCCTGATGTGCTGCCATGCCCCTGGACTCTGCCAGAGATCAGCAAACACCAGGCCATGTACCCCCCCCTCACTCCCAGGAGATTGCTTGCAGTCATAGGATGCTCAAGCCATCTCTCTCCCAGCCAGCCCTCCAACACCTAGGTCCATTCCTGAACCAGGGTCATAGGTGTCACAAGCAGAAATCTGACTGCTGCGCTGATGGGTCAGCTTTATCATTGTTTTTAAATACTTAAGTGTTATTTGTCTCATATCTGTCACTCAAGTTTCTAACAGTCTTCAGCATTCTGTTATTTTTCAGCAATTGTTCAAGCAAGTGGTAACAGCATTTATCCCAACAGTGATCTAGTGGAGAAGATGGCAATGGCTTGCTTACTGGAGGAGGAACAATTTGCATGGAAGGATATCTTTATATATCAGGAACAGTATCACAACTTGGGGAAAAATAAAATGAACGCAAAAACAAAGCTGAATTCTTAGAAAAAAGGGTTTAGCTGATGAGGAGAAAGTCATGGATAGAACACATTTTTTATGCTTCTGTCATCATCATCATCAAGTAAGCACCCTCACAGACTTCAAGACAGAAGTCCTCACATGGAAATGATTTCTCCATCCATGCTTCATCGACCTAAGTATTAGGCAATTTGTCAATGCTGACAACCTCAGGCTCTTCTGGTTCATCCTCATCACCACTGCCACCAACATGTGGTAGAAATGCAGACATGATTGTGTTGCATGGAATGTGACCCACAGTCATCTTAATAAGTTTCAGAATGCCAACATTTCTAGGTGATAGATTTGTATGCCTGTAATGCACACTTGCACCTGTAGAACTGAATACAGGCTCCACACTGACACTTGAGGGTGGTCAGCTCAGGTATTTGATAGCTACTGAGGTCAGTGCAGGCTAATCATTAATCTTGCTATCCCAGTACTGCAAGGGCTTTTCTGTGATGGCAAGGTGCCTTGTGTCCACCATACACACATCTACCATGTGTTGCACTGCATGCAATCCTGCTGCCTCATCATCATCCTCATCCTCTGCCTTTTCCTCAACAGTTTCAATACCCACCTGATACAAATCATCCCAAAGTGGATTTTCTGGGATTTTTTTCTTGTACCATGCATGTTTTATCACCCCTTTTACCATGCGAGGTGGTAGCAACACTCAGTCTCTGTTGAGTTTCATGCTGTGCCTTAGATAACTGTGACTTTACCGTCTGTGCTCCATGTACATGTCTTATTAGGAGATTGGTTAAATTTTGGACCTGACCATGCCCCCCTTCAAATATTGCTGACAAGCCATGTTTATACCATGAGTCGAGCATGGTGAGAATCCCAAAATCTGCAGACTTAAGAATGTTGGAAATATGGGTATTTCACTCCATGATATGGCACACGTGTTCCATTTAGGCACAGCTTCCAGTATCACCACCTGCCTCCAGAACCTCCTGTACCTTGGAGCATCTAGCTTCAACACCTTAAAAAATAGGTTAGATCATTAAATTTTGGTTGGTAATCTTGGTTACCTCCACTGAATAGTGAGGACAACTTACATGGGCTCACGCTTTCTGTTGTCTTAAAATTCCTAGTATGATACCTTCAAGAGCATCTGCCTCAGCACACTTAGAAGTGGGATGGCCTGACTGATACAGGCAGTGTCCTCACTCACTACCTGGGTTGCATGTTCAAATAGCCTTAGAAACATGGTCAATTTTCAGAGACATGAATACCCCAGCACTGTCACAGCTTGCATGCAGCAGTAGATATTCAGATATGGCCTGTATACTGCTCGTAGAAGTGCTGGATCATGTACAATGTCAAGTTCCATCTGGTGATGACTTCCAGCATCATGTGGTGCTGAGGCAATTTGTTCTGGATTTGCAGGTGCTTTAGTTGGTCACAGGCCTGACCAGAATGGGCAAAGTGGGCACAGATGCAATGAGCCATGGTCAACATGGACTTGATATCAGTATATGATAGAAACTTCTGCACAATGAGATTAATACAGTATGCAGGCATGGCACCCTGAGAACCCCCCATCACTGATTCATTTCTATACATTGAAGCCATTATCATTCACAATGAAACCCTCTTTCAGTGCATCGGGGTGCAACCACTCATCAGTCTTGGTCAGGAGCAATTCTAGCATTTTCTGGCCCATGTGTGATTCAGATATACTCTTCATTGCCAGTAGGGCACATTGGTGAATATTCAGAGTGTTGGTACCTCTGCAATTGGGCTTAGTGCAATTTTTCTCATGCTTGGAGTGACATACTACCCCAGGTACCTGTGCCCAATGGCCAATGGGCTATAATGCACAGATAGGAGCTAGCAGCTATTTCGACACTGGTCCCCATATACATTCTAAGTTGTATGTATGTATGAATATGCTGAATGCAGCAGGGTATGCAGTACCATGCTTGATACATTCCCATAATGTTCAGGAATGCACAGGTAGAGATGTCAGTTTGCAATGGAATCTGCCGTTTGGGACAGGCATGTGCCATTGACCTTCTGAATCTGACATTCTCCACAAAAGAGACTGGTAGTGGGTCACTTGCCAATATTTCAGTGGCTGCTGCATTTATTTCCCATGCATTTGCATGGCTGGGTGGACATTTTGTATTATGGTCAAACATACGATGCAGTATGGGCTGCACCTTTCATGGTGTTGGGCTACAAAACAGTTGGACTCTGTGTGGCAGCATTGCTGGTGGGCTAACATTTGACTCAAGGTGATTCATGGATGCTGCACAAATGAAAGCAATGATTTGGGGTGTTTTCTGAACTGGGGTTGATGTGCTATGGTGCCTCTGGCTGCTAGTACTCAACCCACCATGGCTACTATGGTTACTGCTAGACAGTCACACAGACTCTTCCTCATCTCTATAGTAGTCTTTTGCAGTTGACCCTGCATCCACCAGGACTGTTTCCCTGAGAATTGAGAATGCCTTGCCAAATGAAGATGATAAGGTAGAAGGCCTCCCTGCACCAGTTTCCTTTTGGTGCTATGTCCAGAGGTACCTGCACTTGAGATGTGTGTTGACTAGCAGTGCCTAGGTGGCTCCCCTTTTTTCTAAATCTAACTCATGCTTGACATAGCTGTCTGATAGCCACTGTTTTGTTGGCTGAGTCCAGTATGTACAAATCCCAAACTAGGGATTCTGTAACCCTTGACTATACATGGTGGAGGTACTGGGACAGTGAAGGGATGGCAATTGGTGTTTGTGGAGATGATTCCTGCACTATGACAGTGTGTGGCTCATGCAGTGTGATTGGATTGACAGTCTTAACAGGAAGAATAGTTGGAGGATTGTGGGCCTTTGGTAATTCCAAGAATTAATTGTGGTGTGTACAGCACCAAAGGTTCATCAGCTTGACCTTTACTTTTTTTCTTTTCGGGTTTCCATAGGGGGTCCAAATCATTATCAACATCCCCCAAGCCTCTAACCTCCTCCTCCTGAGAACTGTCCTCTACATCCTCACTTTCTCCACAGTCTCTTTCCTTCTCATCATCCCAACCCAGGCTGATGGCCTCCTCCTCCTTATAATGTTCACCTTCACTTTCCTTCCCATCATCCTTGCATGCAACAATACAATGTCCCTCCTCAGAATCTGTGTCATGGTCAAGCTCAGCACCCTCATTAGGAAATGGGAACCAATCATCCAGATCAATGTCAGCCTAACCACCAGTAGTCACAGGAACAACGGTAACAACCTTGTCAACCACTGCTCCAGAGCAAGTCATTTTTTCACTTATTGAACAGGCCCTCTTGTTGCAGCATCTACCTCCCCCTGCACCCACTAACATGGATGCCACAGATGTGGCAGAGAAAAATGTGGCCATAATAATATCACTGCCACTTCGACCAACCACTCATTTGCTACTTCTACCTGCCGCAGATGATGTTGCTGCAGAGGTCATTTTCCTAGAAGCGACTTCCTTTTCACTTACATAACATACACTTTTCTTGGCCATATGTCCAGCAGCTCTCACTTTACAAGTTGAGTGTCTCCTTCCTGTCGTTCTGGATATTTTGATTTTTAAAGCAGCAGTGCAACAAAAAATGTTATTCCAAAAAAGCTAGTTTCAGTTATGAGTAAAAAAAAATATTACCATACTTGTTAAATGTATTTGCCTTGGTGCTTTTATGCTACACAGCATGAGTCTTTTTTTATTTTTTCAAACCTAAACCTTTCCAGGTCTACAATGCTATTTATGTGGAAAATGTGGAGGCCATGTTTTTTTCTTCAGGAAAAAATAAATTAAAGCATTTATAAAATAGCAAAATTTTGTTTGAATTAGACGACTGTACCACCAAAAAAAATGGAAGATGCATAGAATCTTTTATAGTGAAAAAAGGGTAGGGTCCAATTTTTTGTCTAATTTCATTGCACTACTGCTTTAAACACTGCATTAACTGTAAACGCCAACAGCAGAGACAATAGAAGTCATAGCCAGAGCAGTATGATCTTAATCACAACAGAACAGTTTACTGAGGTAATACAGTAGCTACAGTAAAGATACCAGAAAAATTGTTTTTTTAATTGTTTTAACATAATGGGGACATCAAGATACAGAACAAGACAGGTAATTCTAAACAAAGAGTGTTAATACAACACAGTCACTTTAATAACTAACTAAAAAGAATTACAGTCAGTACAGTAACTGACTGACAAAAATAATTCACCTAAACACACAATACTGTACTACAGAACTAAAATAATAAATCACAGATAAAAATAATTTAGAAGAAAGACTGATAAAACAAAAAAGTCTATTGCTCTTGCTTACAGGCTCAGCCACAGTGCAGGGCTCCTTTGCTTAATATCTAAAACAGCCCCTGTCACTCACACAACACTGCTTCAATACATAAAACAAAACCACTACTTCAAAAGAAATACATTTACAAAACTACAAAGAAAGTACAAAAATATATCTGTACAAGAAACTCTGGATATCTTTTTGATGGATTTGGCTAGATATGCTCCGTATTAAAAATACTTTTTAAAGTTTTTTTTTTATTATTAGACAATCAGGGACAGGGTTCTCTTCAACTCCTTTTTTGAAAGACTGCAGTGAAAGCAGCCCTTGTATGACATAAAGTTCATTTCAATATCATGTGACATCCAATCCCATGGTACATTGCAAACTTCACCTTTGGGCCCCACTCCACCAGCGAAGTTGAGAAATCTGCCATTTGTAAAGTTAGCCCTGCACTGCGGATTGGAATTCACCGAGTGGATTCTGTTCACAAGTTGGGTCAGATTTGTGAAATTATCCATGAAATAAAGTTAGCCAACTTTGCACACCACTACTCCAAAGCATGATAGCCATGGAACAGAAGAGTGGCATCTGAGCAATGTAAAGTGTGGCATCTGAGTGGTGTCTAAAATGAAACCCTACAGGGAGGATCAGCATGTCTGCAGGATACTGTTTACTTTCAGCAGGACATGGTGAGATCTTTTTAATTTACTTCCATTGGAAGACCTCGGATATACTTGTGGGAGTCTGAAGTTAGTTGGATTCCAAATGAGGTGCAAGTAATTCTTGGAGACTGTTCTATCTTGTGGGATATTCAGCACATGGCCACTTGTATTTAGTTATGACCAAACAGGAACAAGGGACTTCTAGCATGAAAAAGCTTCCGCTTTTCTTTTCTCAGTTGAACATGATCTCTAGGCTAGCAGCAGTGGTGAGAGCAGGAGACAAAGCAGATGAGGGGAGGCAGTTTAGCAGTGAGTGAGTACTGTGTGAGCTAGGGGCTTAGGTATTTTTTCTCCGGACTAGACTGGGCTTCTGCTGAGGAGTGTAATCCCTGTGGGCAGTAACTTGCCTTGGGGCACACACCACATGACCACTCATGTCCAATAGGGACTAAGCAGGAACAAGAGGCCTGCCTGCTGGACTATTAAAGGCAGAAGAACCCAGTGACACTCCCTGTGAATAGTGGCACAGCATGAGGACCATGGAACAGGACAGGACAGTGGCATCTGAGCAGTGTAGCAGGTGGCATCTGAGTGGTGTCTAGCATGGCATCCTGCAGGGAGAATCTGCAGGTATGCAGGAGACTGCCTAATTTCAGCAGGGCATGGTAATAGCTATTTAATATACTACTACTGGAAGGTTTCTTCACACAGGCCCATCTCCATCCTCCCCCCACTCTCTAAAGTCCTTGAAAAAGTGGTGTTGATCCAGCTCTCTGAATACCTAACCAAGTATGACATTATGTGCCCAGAATAGCATGGTTTCCGCCCAGGACACAGTACAACCACGGCTCTCCTGGAATTCTCCCAACACCTGCATGTTGCTCTCGACTCTGGCAGCCTTGCAGGAACAGTGTTCATGACCTCTCCAAGGCCTTTGACACTGTCTGTCATCCCCTTCTATTCGACTCTCTCCACCAACTTGGCTTCTCTGGTGGTCCCATTTCCTGGTTCTTTACCTTTCTGCTAGATCCCAGCATGTCAAGATCAGCGGCTCCCTCTCCAGCACTCTTCCCGTTCGCTCTGGGATCCCTTAGGGCTCCATTCTGGGTCCAATACTTTTTAGTCTCTGCCTCAATACCCTCCCCAGCTCATGTACCAGTAAAATGCTCCTCTATGCCGATGATGCAGTCCTCATTGCCTCACATCCCAATCCCACCTCCTTCCAATTATCCCTCCAGCAAGCTTACAACCAAGCTGAAAGGTGGTTTGGAGACCGCAGACTGGTCATTAACCTAAAGAAAACCAAATCAATGTTCTCCTACCACCAAAATAAAGCTAAAAATACACCCCTCTCGATTATCCCCAGCACTCTGCACCCACTAAAACAAGTGACCACATACAAGTACAAAGGCATCACGATCGATACTGCCTTCTCCTTCCACACCCACATTAATACCCTGTCAGCCACTATTAACTCTTGGATTGGCCTGCTATACCAGCACAGGGACTGCCTGCCTCAGGTTGCCCTCAGGCTTGTCCTTCATGGACTATGGCTTGCCCATCTATGCTGCGGCTGACAACACTGCCCTCTCCAAAATCCAACTCTCCATCAATAAGGCTTGTAGGCTCCTGACCAGTGCCCCCAGCTGAACTCACACCTGCCTTCTCTATACTACCAACAATCTTCTCAACTTTGAGGAGTGACTGCTCTACCAGACCTGCCTTCTCTCTAAGAAATCTCAGCTAGGACTCTCCCCCCTGGGAGTCTCCACCTCCCTACAGCAGCCATCTTCGTCCGTCACCACCCATAGCTCTGTTAAGGCCACTTTCAAGGTACCCAGTACCAAGACCTGTCTTGCCCAGAGATCCTTCCTCTGCCAAGCCCCCACCTGGTTCAACTCCCTCCCTAGCTGCATCTCCAACTTGCCAAAAATTGGTTCCTTCAAAATAGCCCTTCAGAACTGTATCTTTAATACCTGCTGTTGTAGGTACAACGAACCCCCTGTTGTAACCTGTGGTTCCCGCCCACCTTGCCCCCTGGCTCGACAATGCCCACTGGACAGCCTCTCCCTCCCCCAGACCTATCCCTTCCCTGCTAGGTCCAAACAGGGATGTAACCCATTGTCTTCTCTGAGGACCCATCTATATTCATGAGTGTAACTCATAATTTTGTAACATTATGTAACCTATAAGTAACATACAAACTACTACATTATGTAACCTAATTGTATCTATGTTAAAATGTTCCTTTTACTGCACTTGTAATGTTATCATCTGTTTTAATCTGCACTGTAATAACTCTCTTGATGTCTGACCCCCGGACGAGGTGCTTTTGTAACTGAGTCTCTGACTCAAAGGTTGTAAACCTGATTTGTAATGAATTAATGAATACAATATTTGCTACTGACTTAGTAATATTGGCTAAACCCTACTCGGTGCCTTGATATTGTTGTTGCACTCAATTTAAATGTAAAAGTTGCTATTGTATGGTATGTTTGTACTAAATTCCATCTAGAGTACCCTGATATTGATAGTTACACTCAGTTCAAAAATAGTAATTTTTGCTATTGTGGGAAGTTTGAGCTAACACTGTCTGGGTGCCTTGACATTAGTGGCTACTCATATACTATATGAAACATTTGTTACTGCGATAGGAAGGTAGTGCAAAATCCTAGATAGTCAGGGCTGTGGAAACAGATAACAGGGAGTAAACAGGGGAGAGAAGGAAGGAAAAGTGAAGGACTGGCAGAATGCAAGACCATAAGGATTGAGAGAGGGACATAGTAAGCTGTGGAGATTGAGGAGTGTCCAACTCCTAAGGGATGCTCTGGAGGCATAGCTACTGCTCAGTATGCAGGATACTAACAGCACTCACTTTGGAACTAGCTGCTGCACTGGTGGGAATGTGTCTCCTACATGGGAGGACAGAGTGCAAGCTGGGACCACCTGTTGCTGCTCCTCTCCATCAGTGACTGTCTAAAGCCCACAGTGAAGGATGTAGAGTAGAAGGTGGGGAGGAAGGGGATGAGGCGGGTCACCATTGGGAGGAGACAGTCCAGAAATAGCAATGAGGAACCATTTCTGACCTATGAGCAAAGCAGCTCACCCTGCTACTCCACATAGATCCCGTGCTTGAAGACATCCTACAACATAGGTTCCTTGAGGTTGAAAAATGGCTCCAGTCCCACAAGATAGTTCTAAACTATATATAAAAAAAACTTATGCTGTTCTCATCCTCCCATCATAACCATAAGTCACATGCCCTCACAGTTAAAAATAATCAAGGAGCCCCCATTGAACAAATCAAGCACTTCAAATACCTTGGGGTAACCCTGGACTGCCACCTTACCTATGAGCCACACATTGATATTGTTGTGAAGAATGTAAATGCTAAACTAGGACTGCTCTACAGACACAGACGAAGTGTGACACCAGAAGCACTTAAACTTGCAATCCACAGCTCGGTACTATCTGTTATTGACTACGGCTTGGTTATATATGTAATTGCCAGAGCTACATCTCTCAAAAGACTAAATACTGCCCTAAACAAAGCCAATAGACTTATCACTGGTGCAGGCTACATCACCCATACTTGTGATCTATTCGCCCTAACTGGGTGGCTCAGATTGCAAGACTGTATCAAGTACCACTCATGTATACTTGCCAAGCAAGTGTTGCTTGGAGCCCTGCCAATGGGCATCGCCAGTCTTCTATCAAAGCCTAAAAAGTTGCGTCACACCCGGTCTTCTGTCACTGAACTCTTTCCCGTTCCTAGGGTTCGGACCACCCAGTGCCAGAGATCCTTCCCTTACAGAACTCCTAACTGGATGAATGGTCTGAACTGTGAACTGACTAGCATACCTCAACTTACCTAGTTCAGGCATCTCCTGCATCTGCACATCTCGAAGTAGAGTGAATGTAACTGCTTTAATTAGTCATGCAACTTGCACCTCATCTGGCAACCTGCATTCCAAAGCCTCCTTGACAAAGCCCCTGGCTGCATCCTTCCTTCCCTACTCAATCACCTCTCTCAACCTGCCCACCTACCTGTCATATCTTGACCCTCCTACTCTGTCCCACTAAGTTGCCCACTATGACCCCTGACTGACTCTTTTCCATACCTTTCTTCCTCCCCCTCCCCTCTTCCCTCCCTCCCCCACACCTCATCATCCCCTCCCTCCTGTCCCCTTCTCCTTCTGTGCTTGCCCCCATTCCCACCCATTCTACCCCTTCCTGCCTTGCTCAACATGCTTGACAGTGCTGCTCAGCTGCATCCCCCATTCTCTGTCCTGCTGCTACTCTTCATCCCCTGACTCACCCTTCCCAATTTCCAAATGGGATTACCCACCCACATTTTCACCTATAAGGTCATAGAATACCAACTATGTATCTAATTGCAATCACCTATGTTTGCTATGTAGTGTGCTCTTCTACTGTTCACTGTATTTGATATTATCTGTACATGTTATTGTACTTTTACTCTGTTTTGTAACCCTCTCCCCATTATTGATGTGGAACTTTTGTAAATGAGCTCCACTGTTCTCAGAGGTATTTTCTAATCCTAGATGGAAATAAATAAATAAAATAGAGTGGGAACACATTTTGTGTCTAGATCTTATAAGGCCAACACAATGGCTATGCCTAAGAGGGAAGGGCTCAACATCACTGCAGGTTGGCAAGGAAAGTTGGATGATTGGAGACTCTATAGACAGGGGGATGGAGAGGGTGGTCTGTGAAACTAGCCAGGAAGAAAGAGTGGGTCTTTGCATTTTTGTTTTGCAACAGCTGATCTGGTCATACCTAGGTTGGAAGGACTTGTTAAGGGATGGGAGTCGGGGAAGGCCAGACTTAATTGCCCATCTGCAGACAAATAATCTGGCTGACTTTACATTGGGGAGGTCAATGACAGTTTCTGTGTATCAGACATTAAGCTGAAGGAACTGACACTTGCAGTGGCCTTCTCAGAGGTTTTACCTCTGTCACAGAGAAGAGTAAACTACTAGAAATATAGAAACATAGATGATGATGGCAGAAAAAAGACCAATGGTCCATCCAGTCTGCCCAACTTCCATATTCAACCCCATGATCTACTATCCACCCAGTGTATTATCCCACCTCTTGTATCCCTTTATTTTCCCTCCTAATTTTCTCCCCATGAATGACTGTTATACCTTTTATTCTGTCCCGACCGTGCCCGAAACCATGAACTGTTTTATCACCTACCACTTCCACTCATAGACTGTTCCACTTCTCCACCACCATTTCTCTGAACTAATGCTTTCTCATGTCCCTCCAGAACCTCCCTCCCCTCAGTTTCCACTCATGCCCTCATGACCTCTAACTAGCATTCAAGGTAAATAGTTCCTCACTGTTTACTCTCTTTATTCCTTTTAGGAACTTGAAAGTCTCTAGTATATCACCCCTCTCCCTTCTGGTCTCCAGTGAGTACATGTTCAGTGCCTTGAGGTACTCTTTGTAGGACCTGCTCTGTTGGCCCCAAATCATTTTTGTTACCCTGCGCTGCACCATCTCCAGCCTGTCCCTATCTATCCTGAGATACTTGACTAGAAGAGTGGTGCAGAAAGGAGGGGTTTCATTTTATGGCTGAAAGTGGCCCATTCTGCAGGTATAAGAGGCATTTTAAAAAAGATGGAAAAAAAACATCCCACAGCAGAGGGGTGTAATGCACTGGGCAGAGGTGTTATGCATTAATATCAGGGAATTTAAACTAGAAGAGGAGATGCTGATACTAGAGTATACCAAGACATTGTCTAAGGAATGAGAGCTCTAGCTGGCACTCCCCCAAGTGCAGAGGTGGATCAATGTTTGAGTAGTATTAAGAATGCGAAGAAACCAGCCCAGTGATGCTGAGGGCTGAGGAGCCCAATGCTACACCTCGCACTATGCCGGCTACCCATATTTGTGAGTGAACTAGGGCCGCCAGGGGTCGGCAGGGGTAGGGTTGAGGCTAAGTGCCCTTGTGGTGATCTCTTCCCCAGGATGCAAGAGGGGACAACCCAGCATGCCATCAACCCCCAGTGGAGACTGGGGGGCATTGCAGCAAGCCGGGCAGCACATAACTAGCATGGCCGATGCAGGCAGAGTTACTGTGTATGAGAGCACTGGGGTGCACCATGTATGGGGGGGAGAGTGCAGAACAGGGAAAACACTGGCTCGTGGGACAGGTGATGGCACCGGTCTCCCATGCCCACTGCTAGGCTTTCTCTGACTGGACTTCCAGGTCCTCCACTTGGGCCCTTATCTGCAAGCCAGAGTCTGACATGCAAGAGCACCCAAGAGGAGGGGTGACCCACCCTGTGTGAGTTAAACTGGGGGTGCTGGCTGCAGGAAGGGGGGGCAAAGAGGAGGCACAGTACAGAGAGACCTCAAGCTGGCAGGAACCAGACAGGATGCCTGACAGAGGTTCCATGAGCCATGACCAGAAGGGAAAAATAGCTGAAAAGAAAAAAAAAAGAATGTGAAGAGTAGGGAGAAGCAAACAAGAGCAGAATGTAAGGGAAAATGAGGTGATGAGTGTACAGGGCAAAAAGCAAGGGGGAGGCAGGGTAAGGCAACACTCAGCAGATGGATACAAAACAAGGATCCTAGAATGTGGTTTGCATGAAAGCTAGGAGCCTTTGAACAAGATGAGGGTCCTACAGGTCACAGCTGTGGCAGGGAAATTAGAAATTATTGCCATTACAGAGATGCAGATGATTCCTTACCACAGAACCTTTGACTCCAGGCTGTACCCTGTGTAGGAAGGATAGAGATGTGGGAATAGTGGATGGTGATGAATATCAGAAGGGCATTACGGTGGGAAGAAGAACCTAGAGGGAGAGGGAGGGTTGCAGTCAGTGCGGTCCCAGTTAGCAGATGAAGGGGGTAAAACTCTCAGAATGGGTATGACATGCAGACCATCAAACCTGATGGAGGCAGTGAACAGAGCATTGGAGATAATTAAGAGAGTAGCAGTACTCCAGGATGGTGGTTCTAGTGGGCAACTCAACCTGGCAAACATGGATTATGACATAACTGGTGCAAAAAATCCAGACTCTTCTGAATATCTTCCAGGATGTGTTCCTAGTTCTATTGGTAAGAGTATACCAGAGAAGGGCCATCCTAGACCTGTTACTCTTTAACCAGGACATCATAAAGGTGGAAAAACCCCTGGGGAGAAACAACCTCAACTGAGTGTTGTTCAGTACTGACCTGGAAGCCCAGCACCACAGGTTAGTGACGCTGGTATCAGACTACAAGGGAGCAGATTTTGGGAAGATGGAGCAAATTCATAGAATCAGACTAAGGGGTATTGCGCAGTTAGTGGAAGCTGAAAGCAAATGGGAGCCATCAAAAGGGAGATGTTGAAAGTATCAAAATCCTGCCTAAGGCAGTTTGGGAAAAGCAAAAAGCACAGTAACTCAATCTGATTTTCCATGAAAGTGATGGAGGCAGTTGGGGCCAAAATGATAGCCTTCAAGAGGTACAAGGGAGACCCAACATAAGAGAATAGGGAGGTTTAGCTTAGCAAGAAGAAAGAGACCAGAGCTGCTGTGAAGAATGCTAAAGCAGAGTCAGAGCTAAGGTTTGAAAAGGGAGTAAAGGAAAATGCTAAAGCCTTTTTCAGTTATATCACAGAGAATAAAAATGCAAAGGAAGGGATAGATAGAAAGAATAAAAAAGGGGAATTGGTTGAGGAGGAAGGGAGGAAGTGGGCATCCTAAATTAATATTTTAGTTTAGTATTCACCATAGAATATATTGGCTACTTCTGGAATGAGATGTACAACTAAGTGAGGCACTTATGCAGAAGCCTGAGGTAAAGGTAGTCATACTGCAGTAGAAAAGATGATCAATAGGCTAAGTGTCAATAAATGTCAACAAATCAATGAACACAGACAAGTTGCAACCCAGGGCACTGAAGATAATAAGACAGGTGCTGGCTGTGCCTCTAGCAGATTTGTTCAGTTGCTATCTAGACACCATAGTGGTGATGGATGATTGAAGAGTGACTGATCTGGTACCTTTCCACAAAAGTGGGAACAGAAGCAACCCCAGGAATTACAGTTCATTTAGTATAACCTCAACTGTGGGGAAACTACTGTAGACTATCATGATGGAACAGATTGTGGAGTTCCTTGAAGCAGACTCCAAGACAGGTGACTGCATGGGTTTGCGAAGGGCAGTTTGTTTCAGACAAACCTCATGCACTTCTTTAACTCAGTGTCTCAAGCTGTGGACAAGGCCAGGCTGTTGATGTCCTGTATCTGGATATCAGCAAGGCCACTGACTTAGTGCCAAACAGAAATCTAGTGATGAAACTAGGTAGCTTTGGGGATGGGGGTGGGTCTAACACAGTGGATAGGTAACAGGTTAGAAGGAGGACCAAAAGGGTGACATTAAATGACCAGTACTGAACTTGATAATTAAGGTACTGATGAGTCTGGTGCCACAGGGGTCAGTTCTGTAACTGGAGATCTTCCGTTTTTATAAATTTAGTTTTTGTTAATGAGGAAGGGTACTCTAGAAAACTATTTACCTATTTGCAGGCATCACATGGGAGAGTACAACCAGTAAACAATACAATGTATGGCAATGACAACTTAAGTAAAATATTACAAGGTAAAGCACAAGGTGCAATCATGTGTACATTCCACAATGGCATAAGAACAAAATGAGAAGTGCAGGACTATAATTCATATGGCAAATAGTTAGACATTGTTCACAGACTAGAAACAGGTACATACAACCAACTGTTGCAGGTGGGAACAGCACTGGGTTTTGAAGGTGCTGGTAACAGTACCTAACCTGATACTGTCAGGTATTGTGTTCCATAGGTTAGGGGCAGAGACATATGCAACTATGTCACCTAGTTTAGTCCTGGTCCTACAGTAGGTATGACTAGGGGGTCAAGATGAGAGGATCTAAGTGGCTAGGCATTTGAAAAGGCCACTAGGAGGGAGGCAAGCGATGGAGGAATTTGATTATAGAAGACTCTATGGATGATACCACCCATGGACAGCTCACATAGGGAGGATGGGGGAGCCAGTGCCAAACATTGTTATATGCCACATCACATATATGAAGCTCTTCAAATAGGACACAAGGAAGGGATTCAGGGAGACATTTTTCTCCACATTTTTCTCTTTGGAATGACACCAACGTCTGCATCAAGGTAGACAGTGAGAAGGGAAACTGGGATAAGTGGGACTTGGGAAGGTTATAAAGTGCTCAGAGGTCTGGCAAATTTCAAAATTAAGTTAATGTAAAATGTGATTTATCTAGACCTTTCACTCTCCATCCACACAGCTGAACATGCTGTTTTCTTTTCTAAATTCTAGTTTATTAATAAAAACTCTGCTCTAAATTATATTATACAATAGCAAAAAAATTAGATTGCTCTCTGATTGGTCAGTGTCCACCTTCACCTTTGATGTTATCTAAGCATAACATTACTGTATGATGGCTTGGCACCAACATGAACTCAGAAAAGACAAAAAAAAAAACACTTCATGCCAACATCTTAAAGCCTCCCCGATTCCTGACAACCTACCCACAAATAAAAGTTTTCAGCAGCCTCTGACTAGCCTATCAAAACATGTAAGAACCAACACCACAACTTCTGTTTTGAAATACATCTATTAGCAGCTTCACAGGACTGCTGCACTGAATATGCTCTCACCTTCAACTCCCCTCCTTGTACTGTTCTCACTCTCAGTGTTCACCAGAAGTCTCACACGTACCCCCACTGCTTCTGACGGCTCACTTTGTTGCCGGTAAATGGCATTGATGTATTTGTCATTTTTAAGTGTTGTGGCTTTTCTCAGCAGTCAAGTGCCTGATGCACTTCTGAAGTGAAGCAAAGAAACGGAAGCAAAAACCCACTCCACTATGAAAAACTAGTTCCTCTTCCAGTGCACTTCTTGCATACTGATTGCCGACTCCTTCTTAAGATAAAACTTGAAAGTCTCCTAACTACTAAACACTCTCCTTTTTACTTTCTTTTCTGTAGAGAAAAACAAAAAGTTGTGTGTGTGGCGGGGGGGGGGCACTAGGGGGAAGTGAGAAAAACACTTACAGGCAACACAGAAAAGGACAACACCACCAACACCACCTAGTACCTGAAAAGAAAACATGAACTTACTTTTTTTAAACATATGCTTCCACAGTAAAAAAAAAATAGCTTTAAAACAATACACATGTATTAATTATTTATTTACCTGGTTACTTGTTGTTTTGAAGACAGAAGTAGATGATAGCCCATTGTGACTGTCTCCCACACTGCGTGGCCAATAAAAACCTAAAGCCCCATGAATTTGTCCATTTCTCATTTAAAGGTGTCAACAATGTTCACCAAGTAGTGAGGCAGTTTATTCCATAATCTTGAAACCCTGATAGTGAATTAGTCATCTCTTTTATGTTGATTGTGGGCATGCGCAAGAAACATATTGCGGCAGCTTTTTCCAGAAGCAGGTTGTGGAGGCACGGCACTGTTGTAGCCCATGCCCCCACAGCCTTTAAAGGCTTGGCCCACTTCCCCCAATGTTGTGACATGCTGCCGCTGATATTAGTTCAGCCAGCTTGCCACCAACTTGTAAAAATTTAGCTGCTGTAATCAGGGACCACCTCATCATTGCAGCGTCAGCCATTCACTGCAATGTGTGAGAGACCTATCATTGCTGGGTGGAACTTTCCAAGTGCAATATTGTTTTTGAACATGGTGGTGGTTTTCCTCCATGTTCACAAACAGTATTCAGGAACTCCCAGTGCCGAAGGGGTGCCCAGTCCCCCTTGGTAGCATGCACCCCCCCACAACAGGTTATGTTTGCTGACGGGGGCCCCAATCCCTGTCAGCTTCAGTGGCCTGCCCTTTGATATTGACAATGGGGAAGCCCACTCCCCATAGGCATAATGCATCCCCACAAACACCCAGAACATTTGTGCAGACGGGGTGCCCTATCCCTGTTGGCATGATGTGGTCCCTCCTCCCTTTTGTTGTGTGCTGACAAGGGTGCCCAATCCCTATCAGTTACAGCTGCCCCCTACAGCTGTCCTGAACACTGATTTCCCACAGCAACTGCGTTATTCTGTGCTGGAACTGCGAAAACACATTTTGGTCAGAATGTGAAAAATGACAACTGTACTGCTCATAAATGGGTTCGTTGGCATGCTGGGAGTCCACCCCAGCATGGTTCTACATGCCTCTGAAAACAACAAATGGTCCTGCGATGTCTTTTTCTCTTTTTTTGGAACCTGTCAAAAAAGGAAACGGTCTCTCGGCGATTTCCCTGCCCCCCTCCCACAACCCGTGCCCACCCACTGCTCATCCTGCCTTCCCACATCCCCCTCATCATACTTACCTCCGGAGCTCAGTGCAATGATCTTCGGTGGACTGGGAACACGTCTGCACTCTTCAAAGCTGACCGCAAACAGAGGAAATGCCAGTAAGCTGTATAATGGAATAAATAGGGTTTTTCCAACTTTGATGCATATCTCAGTCATTTTTTGGAATTTTGGCATCAAATTTTCAAAATGGGGTTAATGGGACCACTCCTCATGAATTCTTCCACTGTCATGGCGTTAATCAGCCCCAAAAGGTGATTTCTTAGTCACTGCATGGAATCACCTTTTGGGGCAGATGAACGAAATGACAGTGTGAGTGGTCATGAGGTGGGCTCTCAAAAAGCCTATGTTGCAAATTTGGCAGAAAAATCCAAAAATTGCACTATTTCTGTGATGCATTGCACAGTTGCTATACTGCGCTCGTAGTAACCTGCAACTTTGCAATATTTTCACACCAGATTTTCAACATTGCCATTTTTTCACACTTCCTTGTGAACAGTACAGCTGTCATTGTTCACATCCTGGCCAAAATGTGTTTTTGCACTTTCGACACAGAATAGCGTGGTCACTGTGGGAAATCAGTGTTCAGGACAGATGAAGAAGATGACAGTGACACTGTTCATAAGTAGAGGTCCTAAAATGCCTATGTTGAAAATTTGGTGACGATACTCCATAAAATGCTTGTGTTACGAGCGTGTGTTGTGTGGTTTGCACGCAGGCTCATAACTTGGCAAATTTATATTTTCACTCCAGATTTTCAGCATTGCCATTTTACCACACCTACTTATCAACAGTACAGCTGTCATTTTTCCCATCCTGGCCAAAATGTGTTTTTGCACTTCCGGCACAGAATAGCGTGGTCGCTGTGGGAAATCACTGTTCGGGACAGATTAAGAAAATGACAGTGAAACTGTTAATGAGCAGAGGTCCTAAAATGCCTATTTTGAAAATTTGGTGATGATAGCCCATCAAATGACTGTATTACAAGTGTGTATTGCACACTTCCCACACACCATTGTAACTTCGCAGATTTGTAATATTGTCACGTCAGATTTTCAACAGTGGCATTTTTTCACACCTCCTTATGAGCAGTACAGCTGTCTTTTTTCACATTCTGACCGAAATGTGTTTTCGCAGTTCCAGCACAGAATAACGCAGTTGCTGTGGGAAATCAGTGTTCAGGACAGATTAAGAAAATGACAGTGGCACTGTTCATGAACAGAGGTCCTAAAATCCCCATGTTGAAAATTTGGTGACGAAACTCCATAGCATGACTATGTTACAAGCGTGTGTTGAACTATTTACACACACCCTTGTAACTTTGCAAATTTGTAATATTTTCATGCCAGATTTTCAACAGTGGCATTTTTTTACACCTCCTTATGAACAGTACAGCTGTCATTTTTCACATCCTGGCTAAAATATGTTTTTGCGCTCCTGCCGGAGAATAGCACGGTAGCTGTGGGAAATCAGTGTTTGGGACAGATTAAGATCGAGCGAGTGAGAGGGGGGAGGGACCAAGCTCAACCAAGCTCTTTTTTTGACTGCTGCGGATTTCTTTGTGGGCAGAAAAAGGTGCCAATGCAGGCAGGAGCCTCGTACAAAAGGGCAACCTGCAGTGCCAGGACAAACAGAATGAGCGCATGAGAGAGGGAGACTGAGCAACCTCAATGGAGCTCTGTCAGGACAGCTGCAGATTTCTTTGTGGCCAGACAAAGGTGCCAATGCAGCCAGGAGCCCAGTACAAAAGCGCAGCCTGCAGCACCAAGAGAAACAGAATGAGCGAGTGACAGAGCTGGTGTTAGAGAGCTCAACGGAGTTCTATCGTGACTGCTGTGGATTTCTCTGTGGGTAGAAAAAGGCGGCAATGCAGGCTGGAGTCCACTATAAAAGGCCAGTTTGCAGCATCGGCAGAAACAAAATGAGCGAGTGAGAGAGGGGGAGTGAGCAAGCTCAATGGAGCTGTGTTGGGACTGTTTCAGATTTCTTTGTGGCCAGAAAAAGCCACCAATGCAGGCAGAAGCCCAGTACAAAAGGGCAGCCTGCAGCAGAGGGAGACACAGAATGAGCAAGTGAGGGAGGGGGAGTGAGTGAGCTCAACGGCACTCTATCGTGACTGCTGTGGACTTCTTTGTTGGCAGAAAAAGGTGGAAACACAGGCAGGAGCCCTGTACAAAAGGCCAGCCTGCAGCGCCGGCAGAAATGGAATGAGTGAGTGAGAGAGGGGGAGTGAGCAAGCTCAACAGAACTGTGTCCAGACTGCTGCAGATTACTTTGTGGGCAGAAAAAGCCACCAACAGAGGCAGGAGTCCAGTACAAAAGGGCAGCCTGCAGCACCAGGAGACACAGAATGAGAGAGTGATAGAGGGGGAGTGAGCCACCTCAATGGAGCTCTGTTGGGACAGCTGCAGATTTCTTAGTGGGCAGAAAAAGGTGCCAACACAGGCAGGAGCCCAGTATAAAAGAGCAGCCTGCAGCACCGGGAGAAACAGACTGAGCGTGTGACAGAGGGGCAGTGAGTGAGTGAGCTCAACGGACCAACACAATCAACATTTGGCATTGACAAATGCTTGTTTTTTGTAAAGGTTCTGTATAGCTCAAACTGTTTGCTGTGAGACCAATGATCGAGAGGTTGCATAACATGGGTAATTCCACATGCAGAACTTACTTCTCAGTTGTTTGCTATGTTAAAGAATTGCAAGTAATCCTCTCTTTCTCTACTTTCTTGTAATGACACTAGTTTTAGATCTTTCAACCTATAATCATATGGTTTGTTTTTCAGTCTCGGGATCAGTTTTGTTGCCCTTCTTTGTACACTTTCCAGTAAATTGATGCCTTGCTTGTGATAACGGGCCCAGAAGGGTGAACTGTTATTGACATGGGGTCTAACATAGTTTTTGTTCAAACTCATAATTCAGTACTCAGCTCTTGTTATAAAGGCATTTCTAATTATCTTGATGTGTTTATTAGCAGTTTGTGTTATTTTTCTAACATGGGTGCACTGTGAATGAGTTTTCAATAATAATATCTAAATCTTTTTTGTTACTTATTACTGGCAGAGGGTGATTCATCAGGTAGTAGGATCTCACGGGGTTATTATGACCTAAGTGTAAAACCATGCACTTGTCTAAGCTCAGTTCCATTTTATTCTTTTTTGTCTAGTCTTCAGTTAATTCCAGGGGCCCTGATTCACAAAGGTTGATGCAAGCTGCACCGAATGCAACTTGCGCTGACCATCGGTGCACAAGAGACCCTGTACCAGATTTACAATCGGGTAGGGTGCTGATGGAAAAGTCCTGCAGCTTGCACCAATGCCTGCACTATGCACAATCCACCCACTCCCCTGCCTACCCCCAGCAGCCCAACTCCATTCCCAAACCTGGGTTGCCAGCGTGGTGTGAGGTATGGCATCCAGTGCCTCAACCCACAATGCCACTGGGCTAGATACCAAGAACCCCATGCTGAAAATATGGGGCCAAAATTCCAAAAAATAGCTGATTTCTCAACATAAGTTGAAAACTCCTTGAATGCCATTATAGCACACTTACCTTTGATTGTTCAGTTTGCGGTTTGGCTTTGAAGAGTGCAGATGTCTCCCGGTCCAGAGAAGATGACAGTGCCAGCCTCCAGAGGTAAGTATAGGGCAAGGTGGAGGTGCAGGGAGGTGGGTTATCAGTGGAAGGGTGGAGATGGGAGGGGGACTGAGGTGACTACAAGGGACTATTTTCTATTTTACAGAAAAAAATACAAACATACATTTGGGCACAGTGGGTGGGCTCCCAGTGTGCCATATGAGTGGGGATGGGTTGGTAAATGATTCTGAATTGAGGATTTGGCACCCTGATGTCTGCAGGGAGTGGCAGAAAGAAAATCAATACATTTGTTAAACTTGTTAAACTTGGACTGGTTACCCATCGATAAGGCTAGTAGTATTGATCAAGTGCTTGAATATTTCATCTCTTCCTTTAACAGTGCTTGTGACATCTTCACCCCTCTAAAAAAGTGGAAGTTCAAGGGTACTTGCAACCCTTGGATAACTACCTCCCTGCTCAAACAAATGGCAGCCAGGTACAGCCTCTGGCATTGGATCAAGGCCACTGGTAAGCCATCTGACCTGCAGTTATGTAAAGCAGCCAGAAATGCCTGCACTAGGGAAATTTGTCTTGCTAAATTACAATACTACAATCATGCACTCTCTAGCTCATGGGGCAATGGCCGGAAGTTCTGGAATAACCTCAAGGAACTAATGGGCACACCTAGTAAGTCCACACCCTCCCTTATAGAGACAGAGGGGGGCCACTCCCTAAGGCCCTAAAAGCATAGCTGATGCCTTAAAATCCTCTTTCTCTTACCTCAGCAGCATTCTCCCCCATGACACACCGATTCCCTTGTCCGCTGTTGCCAATGGTAATCCCACCCATGTCACGACCCCCCCCCATCATTCTGCTTCACAGGAATTACCCTCAAGGAAGCCAAAAAATATCTCACTCATGCCCTCGGGAAGGCGAGATCCAGCAGTGACACCCTGGACCTCAAAATTATCTACCTAACCCTTGATGCAGTCCTCCTATCATTTATTAAAATCCTCAGTCTCTCCCTCTGCCTAGGGCAGTTTCCCACCTCTTGGAAAACTGTGGTTATTAATCCCATCTTTAAAAGTGGGGGCAGATCCCAAACCTATAACTGCTGACCTATCACTAATCTCTATCCTCCCACAACTCTACAATGTGCTGTAGTGCACTTTCGCTGACCAGCTGACCGAATACCTTGAAAAAACAGAATTCAGCGCCCACAACAACATGGGTTTAGGAAGTCTCATAGCACCACTACTGCCTTGCTTCACTTCTCAAACTTCATCCACTCTGCTTTTGACATCAAACTCTTAGTGGGAGCTCTTTACATTGACCTCACTAAGGTCTTCGATACCGTCAACCATTCCCTTCTGATTGATACTCTTGCCTCCATTGGTCTCTCCAAGGACGTAACTGGTTGGTTCCTTAGCTATCTTGCTGACCAGTCTCAGAAAGTGAAAATCAGTGATTCGCTGTCTGATAGCTGCCCTGTACATTTTGGGGTACCCCAGTGCTTTACACTGTGTCCCCTTTTATTCAGTTTTTTTATAAACTCTCTCCCCCAAGCATGCTCTACCAATCTCCTACTGTATGTGGATGATGCCATCATTTTGTCCTGTAATCCTAACCCTCTCCCCCTTCAGCAACAACATCAGCATGATTACTCTCCAACTGAGCATTGGTTTATCCAGCACAAACTTTTTCTCAATTACAAAAAAAAACCAAAAAACGATGCTCTTTGCTAGCACACACAACAGGAATAGACATCACCAACTCAACATTTTCAACAACTCCAATATACTTCTTGAACAGGTTCAGCAGTTCAAGTACTTAGGAGTAATACTGGACACAACTGTGTCTTTCACTGCCCATGTTGACCATGTAGTGAAGGTGGTTAACACCAGACTGGGACTCCTGTATTGGCATAAACACTGCCTCATGCCAAATGCTCTCCACCTTGCGATTACCAGTTCTTGTGCATTCCATTATTGATTACAGTCACATCATCTGCAGATCTGTGACTGATAGTGCCCTTAAGAGAATCAATTCTGCCTTAAAAAAATTGTGCAGATTAGATACCAGAGCTCCTAGACTGACTCACACATGCAACCTGTATGCCCAGAATGGTTGGCTTGACCTAAAGGGTAGCATCACATACCAGACCTGCCTATTTGCCAAGAAAATATGCCTAGGACTTACCCCTCCAACCTTACAAAGCCTTCTCTCCCAGACCGCCAACCCCACCTTACTAGAGGCATGACTAATCAAACCTTTCAAGCACCTCTGTGCTGACCTCCTCTGCTCAACGCTCCTTTAATTTTAGGGCTCCTTGCTGGCTTAATGTACTCCCCCCACTACATGTGAACACTTAAAGCTTTGTCCTTATAAACTCCTCTGTCATTATCTCATTAATTCCAACAACTGTTCTTGTGCAGACTAGAACCTCCCACCTCTACATGCCCTTTCCATCTCTTTCCTCTTCTCCCTGCCTCCCCGTTTCATGACAAAGCCTATTAGGCTGCTTGCTTCATCCTTCCTGCTCAGCACTTATTGTTACTCTTGCATTTTGGCCTAGCACTGAAACCCTATTACTTCTTACAATGTTTTTTCTGTGTATGTATCCTATTTGTACTGTACCCATTTTATCGACATAGAACTTTTGTAAATGAACCCTGAGTTCAAAGTTGTTGCAATCCGAGAACACAAACAAAAATAAATAAATGCATTTGGGCACACTGGAGTGGGCTTCCAGTGGGCCACATGAGTGGAGGGGGGCTACATTATGCCAACATAGGGATTGGGAACCCTGATGTCAGCGCAGAGACAGAAACAGAGGGAGCGGGGAGGACAGCAGCAGTGGGAGGGTACAAGATGGTTTTCTTTGTTTCCAGTGCTGGCAGCAGTGACGCAACTGCACATGCATGTCACTCGTGCATGCATAGTTCTGGTGAAAGCATTTTGCCCTTCACAACATGATGGCAGCAGCAGAGCTGCACATGCACACAAGTCATGCATGCACAATTCATGCCCCGGAATGTGGAAGTAACAGCTGAAATAGTGCAGCTATTATTCCATAGCAGCCGATCGTGGCAGAGGGTTTCAAGCTCCAATGGACTTTCGGAAGGATACTTCCAAAAGTCCAAATGGAGGTTCCACAATCTACCATTCTTAGAGCTACGATCAATCCCAAAATGGCTGTAGGTGCCACCCACAGCCTTAAAAACCTGCACTACCTGCAACTTCTGGGCCATAACTGTAACTCAGAAGTTTTTCATTCTAGCTCTCTGAAAAGTTCTATGTACAGTGCATCTCTCAGCCATTCCTCATGAAACCTCTCAAACACCTCCTGCCCCACCTAGAGTACCATTTCCAGTTCAGGAGACCACATCTCCAGAAGGATATAGACGGAGTGGAGGCAGTCCAGAGGAAGCCAATTAAAATGGTGCAGGATATGCATCAGAAGGGAAGTATATTTCAGAAAAAAAGGTGCTCAAGAACAAGAGGATATGCTGTGAAGCTGGAAGGGGTAGATTCAAGAGAGATGTGAGGAACCGCTTCTTCACAGAAAGAATGGTGGATGCCTGTAATAGGCTTCAGGTAGAGGAGGTGGAGCAAAAATGGTGGAGTTCAAGAATGCATGGGACAGGCACAAGGGAACTGTAGTGGAATGGAGGGGGGAGCGAGAAGGAGCTGTAGATCAAGCAGGGTCTGCAGTAAGAATGTAGGTAGGAAAAATGGGTAGGGGGTGGTCCAAGTGGATCTTATCTGCTGTCATATTCTCTGTTTCTGTGTTTCTGCCCCACATAGAGAAGGTGCTGCCCATGCAGTACACCAAGAAGGTGAGCAGAAAAAAATATTTATTAATGATAATTAATAAACTTCATCAACTCCAAGGCACTAATTTCCAGTGTTCAGAAGGTTGAAGTCTCCATGACTTTATTCTGTGCTTTACTGACATATTTTTAGGGCCAGTGTCCCACATTCTGGTATCTAGTGGCTAAGAGGTATGGCCTTAACTGCTGTGATCTGACAGGAAAGTAGCTTAGGTCATATGTGGGAGAAAGCAGAAAGTCTCCCTGTAGTAACACAAGGGACATACCTCTTAACGTGAATGCAGTGTGGTCTGGTGGTTGTAGTACAGCATTGTGAGCCATGACATCACAAGTTTGAATCCCACCAGTCACTGGCATCCAGTGTGACCCTGAGCAAGATATTTAATCTCCCTGGGCTTCAGATAGTCCCAGCTGTGAAAACTAGACCCAAACAGGATTACCACTGACAGTGAGATGTTGCATTTAAGCTGGGATCTCCCAGGTAAAATCCATTCTAAAATAATAATTATGATATAACTAATGAAGTGGGACATTTGGGAGTACAGTATGGCTAAGACACAGCAGTGCCCTGCTAGTGCAAAAACTACTACTCATACCAACTAGTGCCTGAGCAGGTGTCTCCACTCCTGACTCAACTGTAAACCTTTAAACTGTCATCAGGAGCAATGTCCTGTCATTTTACCTTTCTAGACTCCTCTGTCCATCCTTCTCAACAGACCCACATTAGGTAGAGCATCCCTACTTTTATGACTCATATCCCATGTCCATCTCTCTAAACTGTCCCAATTAGGATAAATTACCCCCTTTTTACCCCTCATAACACCTCACAACTGTCTTACATTAGGACTGCCAACCCTCATTTCACCTCTCAGCACCCATCTGTTCATACTCCTCAAATGCCGCACACTAGGAGGGCCTTCCCTTATGTTACCCTTAGAACCCCTCTGTCCATCACCAGGAGGGACCTCTCTCATTTTCACATTCCCACATTAGGAGGAATGTCTGTTATTTTACTCTCAAAACCCCTTGGTCCGTACCTCTCAACTGTCCCACATTAGCAGGGACTTACCTTATTTTACACCTCAGAACCCTCTGTCAGTATCTTTCAACTGTCTCACCTTAGATGTAATGTCTCTCACTTGATCCCTAAGAACAGCTGTCCATATCTTACTTCTCAACTGTCCAACATTAGGAGGAATGTCTCCTCATTTTACCCTTTGTGGAAGTACTCCAAAGCTTCTGTCTCACAGTCTTTAAAGACAACCTACAAAAAAATTCAGGATGCTAATCAAACAAACTTTTTGCACATGTAAGTGGAACTCATTTCCATAGTGTTCTAAACTATTAGCTCTATGGGTAAATGTCAGTCTCCCTCACACTATGACTGAAAATAGGTCGAGAGAGGCATAGCGTAACTGAAAAATCACTATATGCAAATACACTGAAGTACAGCATAAGAAATTACAAAAAGTTAACATGCTTTTAGGAAGATTTCACATGGGGGGCAGAGATTTAGCCCCCCCCCCACCATGGTCAGGAAAACAAGCTGAGTCCAGGAATCCTGTCAGAGTTGGACAAACAGACAAATGGAAATCAGCCTGTGATGAGCTAATCCTCGGCCAGGTCCTGGGAAATCCAACCCACAGACAAAGACGAATCAGTGCTGGAATCGGTGGGAGATGGGGCTGGGGGCTGAAGCCAGGTGCCTCCTCCTCTGCACTAATTACCGTGTTGTGACAGACATTATGAGCCAATGTCATTCACCAGCCTACCCACAACTGGTGTATGTGTGTCCCGCAGTGGGACAGGACCACTTTGCCCAACCCATTTAGCTACATTCAGGTTGACTGTGCCTGTTCTGTCACAGACGGGGTGGGTGACTGTCATCAGCTGTGGATCCTAGTGGAAATGCATAAGGAGGCACCCGAACTTTAAAAAAAAACTAGAGCAGGGTTCAGAGAGATGGAGAGGGGTCAGTAGACAACATCAAGGGGATCCCTATAGTTTGGAAGCCATCAGAAAAATAAGAAATAACAAAACAACTCTGCAAATTCATCTCCCACCAACATTTGCAGTCCCACGGCACTCCACCTTAAAAAGGGCACACTGCCCTGCAAAGATTTTAACAAATTTAACACCAGGCATGGGTCTGATAGCATACTATGGAACAGATTATATAATCAGGTGGGCAGGATCAGGCAGATGGGCTCATGAAGGACTGGTGTTGACTGACCAACGGCGATGATAACGGGTGAGCAAGAATGGCGACTGGGTATAGGCAGGAAGTGAAAAATTGCTTACAGACTGTTGCCTGCCTCTTCTCCCTAACCACAGTATGGCTGCAGGCAGTTACCAGCTGTGTGTGTGTGTGTATGTGTAAAGCTGTACACTATATGTCTTAACTCACACGGGCCAACAGCTTTGGTCCAGAGAGAGAGCTCAGGACTCTGGGGGAAGGGGGTGCAGTAGCTTGGCAAATTTCCTGTGCTCCCAGGGTGAAGGATAGTTTTGCAAGCTTGCACAGGCTGGAGACTTTCATTGGAGGAGGGGGCATGCAGCAGCGCAGCACGTCTCATAGATATACAAGTTATTTTCAATAGGTGATACAGTACTCTACTTAGATGGTTGCTGGGTGAAGTCATGTAAATGACAGGAACCAGACACTGTCAGATAGGAGTGCCTGATTCCTTTGAAGTACAGACCATTTCCACCCCCAAGCAGAAAGTAGTGTCACAACAGGAGTGTCTGCTCATTAGTCTGCACTGATGAGACCCTTAAAGTTTCAGCTGCAGTTGGCTCGGCAGTGACAGACCTCCGAAAATGCCTATTGTAGCAAAATGTTTGGTGCGCAAGTGCAGCAAATGTAAACATGAGCTATTGTATAATAGCAGTAATGCAATCTAGAGTGTGTGTCATGCTTGAATAATGTTAAATTTTTTGGGTGTTGGATACACTCGGCTTTATGCCTAACCACCTGAGGTGTGATGTTATTCAAGCATGACACACACTTTGTTGTGTATTATTACCTTATTCACTGAGTTTTGTCTCTCCTCTCCTAGGGAGTTCTGTATGTTGCAGTTATGTCAGAAAACAGATCTTGGCTCCATAAGGTACCCAGAGAAGACTGAAAGTATTAAATGAGTTGATGGGGAAAACAGAAACTACATAGAAGCATAGCATTTATATTTTATTCTTCCACACCACTCTACTATCCCCACCTCAGCAAGCCCTCCCACTCCTCCCCATCACCCTCCTCTTACCCATGCCTCTCTCCCTAGCCTTGGTCCACCACCCTTCTCTCTCTCATCTCCGTTCTCCTGTCCCTTTTTTCTAACTGCTCGCCCCACCCACTGTTGCACAAATTCCCAGATCCTTGCCTCCCACCCACCTCTCTCTCTACCTCCCTCCCAGTTACCCCTCTATGCCCACTCTCTCTTCCCATTTTTCCTACTCTACCTGGCACAACTGGCTACTCTCCTCCTTCCCTTGTTGCTGATTTTACTCCCCCTTACCTTTCACCATCTCCCCGCTCTACCCTCCCACAGGCCTAGCCCACCCTGTTATATTCCTCCAATCCTAGCCCATGGCAACTCAATTTCCCACTTCCCCTTTCCATTTGACAATGCCCTTCTGTTTGCTTTAACTCACATAAATATTT
The DNA here is from genome assembly GCA_016271365.2 of Neoceratodus forsteri. Taxonomy (NCBI): domain Eukaryota; kingdom Metazoa; phylum Chordata; order Ceratodontiformes; family Ceratodontidae; genus Neoceratodus; species Neoceratodus forsteri. The sequence continues at coordinate 915,937,865 of CM057455.1, read as the reverse complement.
TTTGCTGTGACTCATCATTCTTAAATGCAGTGTTGGGTAAGTTACTTTTTCTATTACTTTCTATAACTTTTAGAATCATGTTCCAGAAAACTCTATGCAGTCACTAGCAAGGATGGAGAAGTACTAGAAAAAGTAATACACCTTACAGTTACAGTTACTTATTTCTTTTTACAGAAAAACAATACAAAAGTAATGAGAAACTCTAACAGATTACATTTATTTAACAGTAATAGGTTAGTTACTAGTTACTTTCAAATAAATGTAATCAGTTACAGTTATGTATTACTTCTGTATAAAAAGAAATAAGTAACTGTAACTGTATGGTGTATGATCGTTTCTTAGTACTTCTCCATCCTTGTTAGTTAGTGACTACACAGAGCTTCCTAGAACAAGTTTCCAAAAGTAATAGAAAGTAATAGAAAAAGTAACTTACCCAACAGTGCTTAAATGTATGCTTGGTTGTGTTGTTCTAACTGTTAATTACACTACCTGTAGCTCTTAGTCTATGTATACCCTGTTTTGAATTTTGTATTCCAACTGTTTACCTGCTAATCTCACTCAGTTTGTACTCCCATTCTTTGTTTACTGATGTGGAACCTTTGTAAAAGAGCCATTGGCTCAAAGGTATTTATCCGAAATTCTAATAAACTTCTTTTATGAGTGATTCAAACACTTTGCCAATCGCTAAGGCAAGGATCTCAGGTCTGATCTTGCCCATTTCTTAAACAGGGGAATGACATTAATTCTTTTGTTGTCCTCTAATGCAATCTCTCTGTTAAGGAGACCTAAAAATATCAGTGAAGATGGACCCATGCAAAACCACTTCTGTATTGATTGATTTTTTGATATTGTAACTGTGTATACTTTTGAGCAACTGGTGTTGATTTTATTTTATTTTGCTTCTTGCATATGCCCATCAGCACTTCACTCTTTCAGGTCTTTAAATCACCCTTATTCTGTCCACTGGACATATCTCCAGTATTTGGTCATCCACCACTAGCATCTTCTGTGTTGTCCTGCCTTTTCTAGATTTTAGGCTTATCCTTGCCTCACCTCCCATTGCCTGGTGAATGCACCAGAGGGGAGAAGCACCTCTGAGCATCATGAAGGAAGAGTAGGGGGTGGAGCCAGATTGGGGGCTGGGGGGTTAGTGGCATGGGTGGGAACTGGAAGTGTTTTTCCAGCATGCTGGGTGAGCCATTATCTATATTATTGTGTAGGTCTGCCCCTCTCCATGGGGTTGCCTGCTGCAGCATTATGAAGGCAGGAATATGCCTGACATGTAATCATCCATGCTACACTTACCTCTACAAGCCAACCATCAGAAGACACTCCTGGAGCAAGCTGCACCAAATTCTACCCAGGGAAGAAAGCATCCACATGGCTGCCCTGTAGCCCTACTGGACTCAGCTCCTATTGTTCAGGGCTTGAAGCAAGATCCCAGACAACTAACCACTTGTGCCATAGAGCCAATGTTACACATTTTCAAGAATGACTCTGTCATAGACATAACATATATAAAGCATAGAGCAAAGCAGAGGTGTTACAAGCAACAGGATAAAATGTACAAATCAGTGTGGCTAAGTACAGATACAGAACATCATCAACTGCATGTGAGAGATCAAGAAGATATAATTTAAGTAGTCATTTAAAAATTGACATTGTTTCACAGTCAATGTTATTGCTGGGTATTGATACGCAGTTTGTTAGTATCAATTTCTATAGTTAGGAAATTTCTAATTTAAGAAACCTAGATAAGTAAGGTACTGTTATGTGTGTTGCCAACTGTCCATTGTGACTTTTTTCATCTGTAGACAATCTCCCCGCTCAAACTGTATCTTGTGCCTGGGGACCTGTTTACACTAGTCAATGCTTTCACTGCAAACAGGTTGGATTACTGCTAAAACTAAACTAGAACTTTTCTTACTAGGGGTTAAGTAGACAGATACTATATGAGAACTGCAGGGTCTGCAGGTAATTTGGGGCCTATAGTAAGGATATGAAAGGCACAGTACCAGTATGCTGGTCTCAGTTGGGGAAAGGCAGCTGAAAATAATTCCTGAAGTTAACTGGGGATAGCTGTCAATTGGGGTGTGTGGCTTAGGTAAAAGTGAAGCAGCTGTCTGCATTTAGACATCACTTTAGTTAGCTCTTGTTATCAGATCAAGAAGGCAGCTGACTTCGGCAATTAAAACATTTCAAACAAGGGGGTAAGTAGACAGATACTATATTAGAACTATATGGTCTGCAAGGCAAATTAGGGCCTTCTGTTAGAGTATAAAAGGTGTCGTACGTAGCAGTGTGCTGATCTGAGTTGGGGGAAGGCAGTTAAAAATCATATCTACAGTTAGCTGGGGATAACTGTTAATTGGGGGTGTGACTTATGCAGAAGTGAAGTAGCCGTCTTCATTTAGACTTCACTTTAGTTAGTTCTTAGTTTCAGCTTGTCCTATTATGTTAGTTTCCCACTGCATGAATTGTACAGAGCAGTAGTGGAGAATCTGCCTTAGGAGAGTCTGTAGGCTGTCAGCAGCTAGTCCTCAGTCTGCAGGAGACTCTGCCACAAAGAGGATCAGGTAAGCTTGGGTGTTACAGTCAGCAGTCCTGATGAAATTAGGGAACACAACAACTCTCTATCTAGGGTATATCGAAGTATCAACTGACCATCAGCAGCTTGGTAAGTCACCTCTAATATATGACACTGTAGAAAAATAATTGTTGTAAGATTGTGGTGTTGTGTTGTATCTGCCAAAATTAATTAGAATCTCTGTCCAAATACCTATATAGGGTAGAAGTATGGGGGCTGTTCTAGGGACATAGTATTGAGAGATAGGAAGCATGTGGTAGGTAGCTTCCATACCAAACTATCTACATAGGGTAATGGTATAAGGTATTGATCTAGGAAGGCCAACCAGGTAGCAAACCAGGACACAAAGTAACAAGTCTGGTACTAGTCAAAAGGTACTAGGAAGTTAAGGAAATACAAGTTGTTATCAGTGGTCTAAGGTTATCATAGGTTTAGTATGGATATGAAGTACAGTGGGGAGATAATCAGTTGTGTTGACAATGGGATGATCTTCTTTAGGGTTATTCTCTGGAGGAGGGCGAACTGTTCCATCTGCAGGACCTTTGCAGAGCTCCATGTTTAGCTAGCAGCAGCAACAGAAGTGGTATATCAGCTCTATCACTGGTTAATCTGGAGCCCATGCCCTAAACCCCCACTTCCCTGTTTCCCCAGAGGCATATTGGTCCAGGGGTTGGAGATTGTTGGGACGGAGGAATGGAGGAAGGGTAGTCACAAGGAGGTTGACCAGTTCCACACCATCCAGATCATAAATTGATATTCATCACTGGAGGAGACTCAGGCACTTGAGTCCCTTGGGGGACTCTGAGTCAGTTAGTGGTAAAGGGCATGATAACTTGATGGCACACAGGAAGTTAGCCAGAAGAATCTTAGTGTTCATGGACTCAATGATCAGGGGGTAGAAAGGGCTGTGGAAGGGGGAGTTGGATGGTCAGGTTCCTTCCTTGTGCATCCACCATCTGGGACATTGACAGGATACGGCGGATGGGGGGGGCTGAGGGTGGTGGTATATTTGGGTACCAATGATCTGGTAAACCAGCCTGTGAAGACAATAAAGCAGAACTTATGCAGACTGAGGGACAGATTGAAGACACACTCAGCTTCCTTTCCCATTTCCAAGATCCTCCCTGTGTGGAGTACATTAGAGATGGAATAAGGAGGGATGTGATTGAAGAGTTTAAAGAATGGTAAAAGTGATGGTGCCAGGAGGTGGGGTACCACTTTATGGGGGACTAGAGAGACTTCTGGGACAGGAGGCTCTTCAACGGTGACAGTCTTCACCTGGCTAGAAAGGAGGCCAGCGCACCAGAACAGAAGTTTGACATCTTCATTTGACAGTTAAACTGATTGTGAGGGAGACTGAAGCTAGGAGAACCATGGTGATAGGAGAGAGAAAACAGAACCTAACTAGCACTCCCCCCTAATTTAGGGGTTTGTAGCAGCACAGTAGGCAAGAAGCATTTGTCAATGCCAAATGTTTCCTTCCACGGTTTATGTGGCAGGGGTGTTGTGATCCTTTTTATCACTCAGGATTGAAAGTTGTGTCCCACTCATTTTGCAAAAAACAAGTGGCTAGCCCTTGACAACCATTGCCTTAAGGACTTATAAATTTGGAAGATTTAGCTTTTAAATTAGAACTTTGTATCAAGGTTGAACTGTTTCTGCTTTAATTCTGTGCTTATGAATACAGCAGGGCTTTCGTGATGCAACCAAGTTTTCATAAAATTGCTCTTCTACATATTTTTTGATTGATTGATTGATTGGCAAGGTAAGTACACTTGTCCAATGGACCTTTATTAGGAATGCTATGGGCCCAGGTAGGCAAAGGAAAAGGAGGAGATAACAAATGAATGGTCACACATACACAGTTCTGCTCCCTGTGCCTTCTGTCTTTCTCTTTCACTCTCTCTCTCTCTCCCTCTCGCTCCCCCCTCCCTCTCTCCCTCTCCCTCTCTCTCTCTCTCTCTCTTTCTTTCTCTGTCTCTCTCCCCTCTCATTCTGTAGTTAACTTACTGCAAATTGTTTGTGCTAATTGGTATTTTTTTTCTTGCATACTGTGAAAATGTTTAGAACCTTCCACGTGTAGAAGGCAAGGTGTGTTAGAGGGCAGAGGTAACGGGATTGTTTTTCTGAGCTGCATGTAGCAGCCTGTACATGTACAGTACAGTGATCAGACATTTGAATCGTGTGCTGGGAATAGAGCACAAGACCACAGTTTTAAGAGACAAATTAAATTAAGCAGAGCTGTCAGCACAGTGGTAGCAATTCCGCTCGCGATGCAGTCAACCCAGCCTGGGTCACAAAGAGATCAGCAGGGGATTGACAACTGAGCATTTCACTGGCCTCATTCCTTCTATGGGATGTGAAACTGCCCCATGCCTCTTCTTGAAACACCATCTAGGAGATCATTGGTAGAGCAACAAGAAAGCAGTGAACCTAGAGGGGAGGCAGATGCTGACTGGTGCCACATACTAGCACATTCCTGCATGTCAGTGCATGTACCCCATAGCAACTAGAATCCAAAGGGTGTGGGAGGACCTAAAAAGGGCAAAAAATCACCTCAACTTTTCAGGATGAATCAGGTACTTTGTAGGCCCGGCACCAGTGACTCAGCAGCATCTTCATACATGAAAATTCAGACTTTGCAGGGTTTCATGGCACCCCCGTTAGTCTTCCCTGGGGGTTAATCATGGAGAACAAAGGGGCAATGGGTAAGTATGAGGAAAGGTAGGTGATGGGCTGGAGCCACCAGACAGACAGGGCTAGGGCTATGAAAGAAGTGGGCTTAAAAAGTCATTTTGAAAGGGAGCCTAATAAATATTGGCAACGGAGAAAAACCTACATGCTAAACAAGCATTTGTCAATGCCGAAATGTCTTGCTGGCACTGGCATTCGTAGTGCAGGAGTTAGAGAGATGCATAATAGGAATGGCAGTGAAGTATTGAACTGATGCCAACCGACCCCCACCCTGCAGAGACTGACAGGCATTGGGGTGTCCCTTTGGGTGTTGGCCATAGTGCTCATGCCATTTCACCTATCCTTATCCTGCAGACACCGACAAGTGACGCAGTGTGCATTGGGGACTTCAGGCTTTATGCTCACCCCATTCCATAAGGAAATACACTGAGATGGGTGCAGTATAGGACAGTGGGGTGAACTTTGGAGCCAGATCATCCAAGACACATCTTGATGATTGTCACTGGCTGCAGGGTGGGGTTGGGGGTGGAATGGCGTAAGCATTACGTCCAACAATCCCAAGTCACACCCCTGACACCAGTCAGTCTCTACATATGGGCGTTCGGCACCAAATTATCAACATAGGCATTTTAGCACTGCTGCTCATGTACAGTGTCACTGTTATTTTCTCAAAGTGTCCCAAGAAGTGATTTCGCACAGTGAGCATGCTATTCTGTGCAGGAAGTGCAAAAACATATTTTGGGCAGGATATGTGAAATGACGGCTGTACTGTTCATCATGAGGTGTGGAAAAAATGGCAATGGTGAAAATCCAGAGTGAAAATATTACAAATGCACGACGGTACGAGCGTGCATGCAATCTGCCAATGCACGCTCGTAACACAGTAATTTTATGGAGTATCTTCAGCAAATATTCAACATAGACATTTTAGGACCTCTGCTCATGAAATGTGTCACTGTCATTTTCATAATCTGGCCCAAACACTGATTTCCCACAGCGACTGCGATATTGTGTGCTGGAAGTGTGGAAACACATTCAGGGCAGGATGTGGAAAATGACAGCTGTACTGTTCACACGAAGGTGTACAAAAATGACAATGCTAAAAATCCAGCGTTAAAATATTGCGAATGCGCGAAGTTACAAGTCTGCATAGCAACTGCACAACGCACGCTCATAAAACAGGCATTTGTTGGATTTTTTCCACCAACTTTGGAACATAGGCTTTTGAGAGGCCCCCCTGAAGAGCACTGGCACTGTCATTTCGTTATTTGGTCCTGAAAGGTGATTTCGCGCAGTGACTGTGAAATCACCTTTTGAGGCCAATTAACTTGATGACAGTGATAGAATTCATGAGGAGGGGCCCCAAAAACCCCATGTTGAAAATATGGTGCCAAAATTCCACCAAATGCCCGAGATACGCAGCAAAGTTGAAAAAACCCTATTCATTCCATTATACAGCTTACCGGCATTTCCTCAGTTCGCAGTCGGCTTAGAAGAGTGCAGATGTGTTCCCGGTCCACCGAAGATCATCACGCTGGACTCCAGAGGTAAGTATAGGGTGAGGGGGGTGAGAGCGGGTGTGAGGAGGCAGGGTGGCGGTGGGTGGGTGCTGGGTGGGGCAGGAGACTACGAGGACCATTTTTTTTGTTACAGGAAAAGAAAAAATTACATCGCAGGACAGTTTTTTTTTCAGGGGATGTGGCACGCTGGGGTGGGCTCCCAGTGTGCCACCTAACTGTTTTTGGGGGAGTGCTGCAGCCAACAGGGGATTGGGCACCGTCGTCGGCAGAAAATGGGGGGGTGAATTTATGCCAACAGGGATTGGGCACCCCCATCGGCACACAATGAAAGGCAGGAGGGGGAGGCAAGAGCTGAGGGGGATTGGGCACCCCCCTCAACATATAAGAAATGCAGGGAGTGGCTGATTTATGCTGACAGGGAGTGGGGTCCCCTGGGTGACACAAAATAAAAGCGGGGGGGACACAAGAACCGAGGGGGATTGGGCACCCAACTTGGCATATAGGAAATGGGGAGATGCTTGTGCAGCCACAGTAAGCTGCTGGGGGAATAGACACCCCCGAAGTCAGCCATTGGGCGGGCAGCCGCCTGCCATGCTGCTTATGTGGCAAGCATGCAGGAAGGGTCTGCTGCATCTGACGAGCTTTGCTCGGATTGCAGCTGACCTTTCCTTAGATGTGCTCACCACATTAGCATGCATGGGGCATGCAGGCTGATTGAGGAATGAGGGACGCACCTACTGATGCGTGCCCTGCATTCGCCCAACAGCGGCCGCACCTCCAAATCTGCACTACCGCAAGATGTTTACTTACACGCAAGAGCGGCAAGCCAACATAAAAAAGGAACCTCTCAAATTCTGTGGGCTATTGGTGAGTGCGGAGAAAGCATCAGTGGAAGGTGCATGATAGATGAGGGATTTGGGGCCCTCAACCCCTGCATTTCTTTGTGGAGGAGTCAGGCTGCACACCAGCATGCATTGCACTTTAGTATTAAAGAGCTAGTGGATCAAGTAACAGTCACTCAAGCAAAGCCCGTCACTTGTTTGAAAAAATACAGCAGGAGCACCATTTATCTTTGCACAGACTAATACAAGACATTTCTACTTGATGGAATTCAAACTTTTATATGTTCCAAAGGCTGCTGGAACAAAACAAAGCTGTCAGGCAGTACACTTTAGAAAACACAATTGGTGATGCAGACATCTATATTACTCCACCACAGTGGGCCATGCTGGAGTTTCTAATTTTCCCACTCCAGCCAGTTGAGGAAATCACCAGGGAGGTTAGTGCAAACACAGCAACTCTCAGCCAGGTGATACCCCTAATAAAAAATTTAAAATTCAGATTGAATCTGATTAGGGAAAAGTTAGAGAAGCAAGACAGTCCCATTATCACACAGGCTGCCAGTGTTGCTGCTGACACATGCAGGTTGCCTCCAGAATAAAACCAGATCTAATGAGATGTATGATCAAAAAAGTTTAAGATGACAAACTATGTAAAAATGCTTCATTCTGAGTACTACATTAAAGCAACAATCTTGGATCCACGATACAAATTGAAGCAACTATTGGATGATGATGACACTTGTTTCGAGATGAACAAACAAGATATAATTGACGAGGTGTGTGCTGTCATGGAACAGAGTACAACAGCAGCACCACATTCAGAATCTTCCTCACATCACAGCACAGCATCAGGTGGCCCATCCTCTACTGTTGCGGCATTTTCTCCCTCTTCCTCCTCAGCCACTGCAGCCAAACTTCTTCACCAGCAGCCAAGCACAGCACTGTCCCACAGTCACTTGGTTCAGCTTCATGTCTGTAGAGTCACTTAGAAGATGAAATTGTAACATCTTCTTCATCTGCCTCTTGCAACACAGCCTCAGCACAGACCATTGTTGACATGTACCTTGCAGAGCCCGGTATCAGCTGAAATGCTGATCCTTTGAAATACTGGAAATCCAAACAAAATACGTGGCCTGCTTTAGTTATAATTGCAATAAAGTAAATTAATTGCCCTCCAACTAGTGTCTGTTCAGACTGATTGCTTAGTTCAGCTGGTAATGTCATTACTGACACACAATCCTGTATGACACCAGACCTCACATTTCTAAAAGTCAACATCCTTCACTTTAAGTTCATATATGATACCTGAATAAAACATATTCTGACTGCTCTGAGCAGACCCTATCCACAAAACACTTTCAAGAACTTGTGTCTGTGGTGAAAATCTTTTGTGAATAGAGTCCACTGGGTAGCAATTAATTGCAACAAGTCAAGTCAGCATGGACTAGACCAGGCCACTATTAGTTGAATGATCACATGAGCAGCACAGAATAGAAAAAAAAAAAAATTGATGGGTTCAGAGTCCAAAACAAATATAGCAAGCAACTGCACTTCATGTCTCAAACTTACTTGGTGGTACCTGGTACCACTATCTGAGCTGGAAGGTAGGGTACTGTTGTTTACTACTACTACTGTCAGTTTTTGTCCTCATGAGTCACAACTACTACTTATCACTTTTTGTCCTTACTACCACTACTTGTCACTTTTTGTCCTTACTACCACTACTTGTCACTTTTTTTGCCTTCAGCAACTGATCCTGACTGTACTGTTTTAATTTACATACAGAGCATGGCTTAGCAGATGCCTGAAACACAGAAACCGAATACTCTTTGTATACTTCTCACATCCCCCATATCAATCAATCAATCAAAAACTTTATTAATCCAGGCGAACATCATTGAGCAGAGCTCTTTTACAAGGTGGACCTGGTTAGAACAGGGTCGGGTAACATCCATCATAAAAACACATAAATACATGTAAATAAGTATATAAACACAAACACAATGGTGCAGTTATAGGGGAGTCAAATGATAAAAGGAAGACAAGACAAGCCATAACATAGGAGGATTCGAATACAAGGTGGCAGGTAAACCATTGAACCATGCAACTGTATATAAACCATGTTCTCTGTATAGAAGTACCAGTTAGTTCATTTACCAGGGGCAGTCAATAGTACTAGCCATGAAAATGGCTTGGAGAACCACCAACTAAAGGCAGATGGGGTACCAGGAGAGGCATGTAATATGTAAGCGAAGGATAAACATTGTGAGAAGGAAAGTCCCAAGGATAGGTCAGTAGAACTGATGTGGTGGTGGGCGCCAACCGGGAGAGGGAAAGGGGAGTTAGGACTTTCATAGTTTGATTGCATGTTGATTGTGGATGAGTGCAGTATAGAGTTGTGAAAAGAAGGCTGGATAAAATAGGAAGATAGACCAGTATCAAAGGGAGGACAGAGGCATCTAGGTGTTACATGAAAGTATGATGACAGACCAGGGCCAAGGAGGAGACAAGCACTAGAAGTAATTTGTTCATGGTTAAATGTTACAGGTTAGCATGATGACATTTGGTATTTGGTTGCAAATACTTCACAGAAGAAAATGCTACTGAATTGAAAAATCATTTCATTTATTTATTGTTTGTGTGTGCGTAGTATGGTAGTCTGGTTAAATCTCACTTACAGTAACTAGGCTGAGATTATTACTATATATTATTTTTGATACTTAAATTACTTGGCAGTGGATGGCAGAATTGTGGAATTAGGAAGGGTGTAATTGTGTTGTGTTTTGTGTCATCAGGTCTTCAGGTGGCAGTGGCAAACTTTTTTATGACTGCACTGCACTTGACCAATGCGATGTATGACTGGCTGCCTGCCTGGGTGGTGATAACTTTGTCTTTCATTTTTCTTCTTTAAGTATTCAGCATGTTGATCAGATTCAGTAGAAGTAGTCATAGTACTAGAAAACATTACCACCACTTGGACCAGGTAGTGTCTATATTCCGCAGTACACAGGGGCATGCAAAGTAGATGCATCACATGGGTAGGGTGGGTGGGCTCTCTTAGTACTGCTCATTTGATCATTCATATCCATTTATTTGGCCTTTTCAGCTCTGACTGGAACTTTCATCAAGATAATACCCACACAGCACCATTAAAAAAAAAATAACCTTAGTTGCCTGGCAGTGCCTGCAGTGCTTGGTGGTGCTATGATATAGGTATTTGCATCTGTCTGTCTCTTTCTCTCTCTCTCCATCTCTCTCAGCACACTCATGGCATGGGCCCAAGCAGGATATGCCACCATTATAGGTCAGCTACGAAGGGGATAGTAGTGACTGACTGCTTTTTTATTTAGCACTTTTTTACTTGAATTTTTATACAAATAATCCATTAAATTATTCCCTTTGGGCCTCTGTGTCAAATGTGAGTGACTTTGGCCACCTTTGTGCATTTTTTCACATTTTTTCAAATACTGGTCAATAAATCAGAACTAATCAGAATACATCAGGACTTCATTGTGTTGTGGTTCTTATTTAATATGGGTCGGAACTTCACTAAGTTCGCTCAGCGCTAATGCCTTATTGCATAAATGTTACATTTCATCATTTTATTAGCTAAAATTAAATTCTGTTCAACCCAACCTGAATGGCTACCGGAGGATGCTCCCATGCATACACAGTGCTCTGCATGGCAGAGATGTGATAAAACTCATCCATGAGCAAGTTTTGCATTTTATACGGAACTTGCACAAACTACATCTTTCTATAGTGCTCACTCTTCTGATGCTGCAAAGTAACTGTTTTAAAAAAGGGTACTACAGCTACATTATTTGTTTGTTTGAAAATTAAAGTAGTGAGTCTGACTTCTGGCTTGCTCACTGCACTGAGCATTCATTGGATCTTCCATTAGTATCCACTGGTAGCTGTTTAGGTCAGGTTGAACAAAATTCAATTTTTGCTAATGAAATGATGAAATGTAACATTTAGGCACATCTTCCTTCATTTATGTGTTTTGTGGCCTTTAATAATGCCAGCAGGACACAAAGTACAGGCTATATAAATGTGAAAAAATCTAACAAGAGTCCCTTCACTCACAGGTGCTTGTTGTTGGAGGAAAAACAGGTATTTGTTGAGAAGGTACATTACAAAATTCAGGAGCTGGATATCACACTTTGCAGTTGGAGATGGCATATGTTCAAAGGAAAACCAGACCATAGAGCACAATGTACTTGAATAAAATACAATGCTTTGAATGGTTGCAGAAGGGAGACCAATGGGTTATTGAACTATATGATGAAAACTACTAAGCAGACTAATGCACTTAACTTTAATAGTAGGGAAGACGACAGGGGGCACCGGCTGAATTTGTTATTCCCGGCAAACTACCCACCACTAAAAGTGATAAGAATTAATCAGTCAAGGAGGGAAATTCATATTTATTGGGTGTGTTATGGAAATTTCCTTAAAATCCCTTGTCAAAGGAACTGCGAGTATTAAAAGAATGAAAACTTAAAGCTATCAATGGCATGCTTTGTGCAGCAGAGTAACTAGTCAAAAAAAGGAAAATAGAATCTAACTGCCCCTAGCACTGATTTCCTTGTGGTAAAAGAGTATTTTATACAGGGACAGATCAGTAATCCATCGACAGAGAGGGATAAAACATGAGAACTATTGGGTCTAACAATTGTTGGTTTTGCGGGTGGTTTTGCTGCCTGTTCCTACTGCAGCGGTCCTTGACTCTGGTGGCCACTAAGCAGGTGCTGAGGTACCAACATGCCCAGGAGGGAGGGACCCACCTATATCTCAATTGGAAACATTGAATCAGACCTAGGGACCACCACAGGCAATAGCGAGGTAATGCTTGGAGTCAGAGTCTGACTTCTGAAACATTGACAACATCACGGACTAGCAGAACATGACCGTGCACCAGATCGACTGCTAGGAGCTGCCACGGTGCCAGATGATTTTCAACAAGAATGAGTACACTTTGAGATGTGGGTGATCCTCCCATTACAGAGCTGGGTTGGCCTCTTCTATGGGCAGGTGATCATTCTGGACATCAACAACATCCCGACTTTCACCTCCCCAGAAACTAACACCAGCCATCGGAGAACCACTCAGTAGGGACCCTCTACCTCTTGAAAACAGCCACTGACTGCATCTTTGGCAGCAATGAGATTGCACATAAAGAGCTTATGCCTTAGTCTGGACAGTCAGGCAGGGGATGGTGGGGGCCAAAGCCTGGAGAGCCGTGACTGTGGAGGGCTCCCCCTGCTCGGGCAAGTGGAAGAGTGACTCAGAGGACAGGAACAGGTCTTTGAGCTGTAGGTGGCCCATACTCCTGATGGAGAGAAGCAGCCATGTCTCATTATTAAAGGTTCCCTAGACAGGGAGCAGAGGGACTTGTAGGAGCTGACCCTCAAGGTGAGAAATGGTGGGGAAACTTCCGAGGTCATCCCAGACCATTTTGCAAGTCCTGATCACAGATGTCAACATGCCACATTCAAAAATAGTGTATATGAGGCTGATTCAGCCATACACAGCCCCCAGCACCCCCATCCTACAGCTAAACATGGCTGATGCTGACCTGGGGGGGAGGGTGAATGGGCAGATAGAGTATGTGTTTGGTGCTTCCATCCAGTCAGTACGCTGGATGTTAAGGCTGGATAAAAACTCTGGATGGTAAGTGTCCTTCATCATATAGACATGAAGGAGGTGAGTCAGCTGCATTTCTTTCTGTCTGCACTAGAGATAGGGGCCAGCCTCCCAACACTGATAAAGCAACAGTCAGCAACCAGTGATGATTCAGCATTAGCTCACTATCTAGCATGTAAAGGAAGGGAGCGGGAGGGTTTAATTGGTGCCAGGACAGGAAACAGAGGGTGCAGAGTGGACAGCATGCAGAAGGAGGGAGTGGGAGGGTTTCATTGGTGATGGGGAATGGAAGATGGGGGCCAACAGCACTATGCAAATGAAAGAAATGAATTGCACTCTCATTGGAGCACTTCATTTCTTTTAACTACAGAACATGCCACGTCAGTAAGAAAAAAAACTACTGCCAAGACCAGAGTGCCTGGTCATTGAGCTGTGAGAGACAAGCCCACTGTAGATTGCTCTGCATTGGGCTAGTCGCTGACACACCCCTCAAATGTCATTCTGTCCCAAGATGTTTCTCGTGCAAGCACAAGGAAACATAAAAGTGAGGTTGATGTTCAAACTGGGCTAGCTGAAGGGACAAAGGAGGGAGGCTTGCAAAGTCTGCAATCATTAAAACAAGTTAAGGAGCCGAGGGAAGAACAAGGAAGAATGACAAGTCAAGAGCCAACAGGGGATCAGGAGTTAGATGGAAGGGAGTCTACCTTAATGCCAGGAGTATTGCTAATAAAATCAGCAAGCTCCAGGCAATGATGGCAGACACTGAGATGGACCTCAAATCTGTTTCAGAAACTTGGGCCTCAGAAAATATTGACTGGAACCTGACATTCCCTGATTGCACAATGTTTAGGGGGGATAGAGGAAAAGGTAACATAGGTAATACAGAGCATATAAAGACATTAGTTCATTAAGCTCGCCAAGATAGTAAGAATAACCCTGGATGCCCTTGCTTATAAGAAAGTTATCAAGCTTGGTTTTAAACTCTGTCATAGTTTTGCTAACCACAACCTCGCAGGGTAAGATATTCCAAATATACATCACCCTAACGTTGAACCAATATTTCCTTTTTTTAATAGTAAATTTATCCTTGAATAATTGGAAAGGGTGAGCTCTGGTGTTATATGGCTGACCCTTCAATGCCAAGCCTAGTTGTTCCCACATTTTTTACATCTGATAGGGCCCTATACATCAGGCACATATCACCCCTTAATTTACGGTACTCTAGGGAAAAACATACCCAAATGTTGCAGCCTCTGTTCATAGCTCTGACCTTTAACTTCAATAATCCTCTTTGTTGTCTTCCTCTGAACTCTCTCAAGGGCCTTAATGTCCCCTTTATTGCCTGGAGCCCAGAACTGGGCACAGTACTCCATGTGTGGATGCAACAGTGAGTTATAAAGGGGGATTAAGACCTCTTTATCCCTGCTCTTGATGTGTCTGTGAATACAGTGCAGTATACTGCCAGCTTTTTTAACAACCTGGCTGCATTGCATTTTGAAGTTTAGATCATTACTTACTCTTATACCCAAATCTTTTTCATCAAGGACTACTTTTAGTGCCCTGCCAGGTGAAAGGAGGACATAGCTCTATATGTTGGGGAAGGCATCAAGACTGTAAGAGGAAGTAGTGGGGAGTCAGAGTCACTGTGGGTGCAGCTCACAGCTGCCTCAAGCAAGAAACTACAGTTTGGGGTGAGCTATAGACCCCAAAAACAAGGGGAAGAGAGGGATAGGGAGCATGGGGAAGAAATAGGAAGGGGAGTGGCAAAGGAGGGGATAGTGGTTGTGGCTGATCTGAAGCTGCCAAATATTGCTTTGAACATTCAAGGTGCCAGAAGCACCAGAAGTCAAGCTTTGCTAGATGCATTGCAGGACTGTCTGCTGTTGGAGCTGGTTAAGGAACCCACTAGGCAGGCTACCAATCTCGATGTGGTGCTCACCAACTTGGAGGTGGTAGGAAATGAATGGGTAGAGGAATCACTAGAGTCCAGTGACCATATCCCTATGTGGTTTGAGCTGGCTCTTAGTTTTGGAAAGCCCCAACTGAGGTCTGATATCCTAGATTTCAAAAGGGTGAACTTCAGCAGAATGAATGCATTGGTACCAGACAAGTTAGTCATGGTAGAAAACGTCAGACGTGTGGAGAAGAGATGGGGGGCAGTTAAGAAGAACAATTCTTGAGGCATCAAAGTTATGCCTAAGAATGGTAACCAAAAGTTCAATTGTGCTTACACAGCTGGATGAGATGATGCTTGTGTGACTTTGATTACATTGTGGCTATTAGCCTCTCTCTCTCCATGGGATATACCACCCAATAGGAGAATGATGTGAGGACCCTAGAGGAGGGTTACCCCCCCATAGGTGCCATGGGAATGATTCTATAGTCTAAAGGTAGCTTAGGAAGAATCCAACAGGTAAGAGAGATGAGCCGCTGGAGGAGGAGTGGTGGATGGTTGGGCAACAAGAAACAAATCCTGGCCCAGGATGACTGACAGTTTAAGACTGATGGGAGGAGTGACATAGTTGCTCCACCCATTGAACCTCAGGCTTATAACCTTCTCAGAAAAGATACAAGAAACCAATATGGTTCTTGGAAAGGGTCACGGAAGTAGTGAGGGCCAAAAAAAAGCCTTCACAAGTTATAAGGAAATGTAGGTGGAGGAAGAAGGGGAGAATAAACAAATTCAGAATTAAGGAAGCAAAGAGGGTGGTTAGAGAGACAAAAGTAGACACTGAGTTGCATATTGCAAAAGTGGTTATGGGTGGGGAAAAGCAGTTCTTAGGTATATTAGGGAAAAAAAAGGAAGGGGAAATGTTTAGGCTATCTGACAGAGGGAGGGTAATACATGAGAGTGAACACAAGGCAGCAATCCTTAATGATTACGTTTGCTCTTTCTTCTCAAGGAAAGACAAAGGAGCCCCTCCAGAGTGGCATCATAGTGGCCATAAAAGGGTCCCAGAGATGAGGCAGCTAGTATTTACCAGTGACTGGGTCCAGAAAAGGCTTCCAGCCTTAATGATGGATAAGGCCCAGAGGCCTTATAGGATTCATCCAAGTACTTAGGAAACTGGCAGCAGAACTGGTTGACCCTCTAGTAGAGCTGTTAAATAGCTTATTGCTGATGGGGATAGTTCTGAAAGACTGGAGGGCTGCAGAAGTAGTTCCTCATCATGCGAGGGGGGGGAGTGGGGACCTGAAAACCTGTCAGTCTTACTTCTGTTGTGGGTAAACTGATGGAGTCACTTGTCAAAGAAACAGCATGGTTTTGTGTTAGGGAAGGCTTGTCCAACCAGCCGGAAAATTTTTATCTGATTGGGTGACAGGGGTATTGGATAGGGGCCATGACATGGGTTTACTCTACTTTGACATTTGGCAAGGCTCTCAACTTGGTGTCTAACAAAAGACTGCTGAGGAAGATGGAGTATCTGGGTGCAGAAAGGGACATAGCAAGATGGATTTGAAATTGGTTGGATAAGAGGCAGCAGAGGGTTGTAATTAATGATGTAAAATCAGAAGAGAGGGATGTCCCAAGCGAGGTGTCACAAGGATCCATCGGGATCTTGTCATCTTCAATATGTTCATCAATGACATAGTACAAGGAATCCAGAGCAAGTTTTGTCTCTTCACAAATGACACTAAGCTCTGTAAGAGGATAAATAGCAATGAGGGAATTTGGGAGATGCAAAGTGACCTGTAAAAACAAGAGAGATGGTCTAAGGTTTGGCAGTTGAAATTCAACTTCAGAAAGTGCAAGGAGATGCACCTAGAGAACAAGAACCCCACAACAGAGCACTGGATGGGAGGGGTAAAAGTGAGCTCTACGACTGTGGAAAGAAGCCTACAAGACACCATTAGTGACTCCCTTAAATAATCAAGCCAGTCCAACAAGCTCTGTAGTAAAGTAAATAGGATGCTGGGAAGTATAACTACTAGGTGTATTGCGAATTTAAAATTTTCCCACAAGTCGTGGCAAATTTGGCCTCTACACTCTATGTGTAGCATTGCAAACTGCACACTTTGCAATTTGCCACATTGATGATGAATTTCTTGACAGAATTCACACTTTAACATGACGTGAGGCAATTCACATAGTAAAATTTGGTGCAAAGTGTGTAGCACCTATGTAGTGCAATTGTACGAATTTTGCTATGCAAATGTGAGTACTATGCTATGAACTATATGAGTTGCATAGTTTTGTTAGTTTGCCCACAGCTAATTACTACCTCTTCATAGATGATTGTTGAGGCTTGGTTCACCCATGCCGCAGTGACATACATTTTGCCAACACCGGTAATGGCACAAGCTAAATGCTGCCTGGCATCATTTACCAGGCATTTTGTCTTCTGGAGGGGCTAAAAACTGTGTGGGCACAACAGCTGATATGAGTTAGGGGTGACATGAGTGGCATGAGTAATACTTCAAGTACATGGGGCATGAGTGGAAACTAAGGGGAGGGACATTCCATAGGGATATGATAATGTTTTATTTTACTGAAAGGGTGGTTGAAACATGGAACAGACTGCTGGCTGGGGTGGTCGGCACCAAAACCTATAAGCAGTTTCAGTGGAAAGTGCCAGTGGCTCAGTAGGTTGCACACTCACCTCTGAGGCTGGGAGATCAGAGGGCTGTGGGTTCAGTTCCCACATCTGGCACTTGGGTTAATATCCCAGTACTGACATTGTAGTGCAGCATGAGAGGAGTGCTGCACTTCTGAGGTGCCGTCTTTCGGATGACACGTTAAACCAAGGTCCCATCTGCCTGGATTGCTGATAGTTCAGGTAGATGTTAAAATTCCCATGGCACTTATCAAAAGAGTAGGGGAATTTCCCCGGTGTCCTGGCCAAATTTCCCTCATTCACTTAAAAAAATACCACCAACAGCTTAATCTGGTTCAAGGTCAGTTGGCATTCATCTGTATCCCCCTTCCCAGGGTCGTGCCTGAAAATAGGCAGGATTTGTCTAGTGCACTTACCCGGTCAACAAAAACTAAATAAATAAATAAATGTACACCTGGGACAGAGTGAAGAGTATATTTGTTACTGCATTAGTGGATACTAAGGGCTAATACCCTGTATAGACAATAGGTACCAGGATTTGACAGAGAACTACAGGCAGACTGGATGGACCATTGGTATTTTTCTGTCATCATTGTCTATGTTTCTATATTTACACTGTAACTCTCTTTACTTGGAGTTCCCTGGGAGTCTGATGTGCCACCTTCTATTGGTGTAGAATGTGAGAGACTAATTAAGTTCCGTAACATCTCAGAAGGAGAATATTTTTCAGGTGCTGTGTGACATGCACTGGCTGCCTCTTCAGTGGTGTATCAGCTTCAAGGTTCACTTGTTGGTGTACAAGCACCCACACATTATGTTTCCTGATTACTTGAAAGATCTCCTGACCCTACATACCACTGTCTGCTCTCTTTGCTTGTTTGAGGCTGGCCTGTTGTCAGTCCTCCAGTACAGACTAATTCTTTCTGGGTAGAGTGCATTCAAGATGGTGGCACCAATCCTGTAAAAAACACCTTTCCACCTCATGTTTTGCACTGCCAGCTCAGTGGAGGCCATCAAGAGGACCCTGACATTTTACTGCTATCAGCAAGCATACTGCACGGGTTAATTATGGGGTTTTAACTGTTTATGAAGGTAAACACAGAAACATTGGATTTGCCAGCAGCTAAGGACTGCTTGGCCCACCTATCTGTCCATTTTTCTATACCTATAGTATCACCACAGATCCTATTTGATCTGCGACCCATTCAATATATGGTCTGTATGCCTAGGTAGTTATTACTGCCTATTTATTACATACTAAATGATTTGTGTTTTGTTTCCTCCCTGTGCAGCAGTGACATGAGACTCCAGAAAAGTCTGCCATAAAAATAAACTTGCCTTACCTTGTCTGCTGCCTTGCTGTGTGAGTACAGCATTAACTGCATGCGGTAGATTATAATGTTGGACTGTTTGCAAAGAAGTGGGATATCATTTATGAAAATAACTGAATTAGCTGGCCCGGTGGTGCTGAGGGTAGAGGCGTTGGGTACCACACCTCGCTCCACACAGGCGACCCACGTTCAGGAACGAGCGCGGGCTGCTGGGGGTCGACAGGGAGGAGAAAGATTGGGCACCTGGAGGACAGCTCTCCTTCTCTGGGGAAGGGGGACTCTGACAGTCAGAGCTTGCCAGGCCCCTAGTGGAGGCTTGGGGCAGGCACACTGATGCTACATCATGAGGGACAGGGAGTGACACATAGGACAGATTTGGTCATGTACAGGAGCGTGTTTGGCTCCATCGTTGGTGTCATTGCACATGCTACATCTGTGGAGAGAGATAACTAAGAAAAATAGCTCCTGGTGGATGATGGCGGAGCTCGTAGGCCCTGCACCCAGCCAGCCATGGCGCAATCCTGGATCCAGACTAGGTGGAGGAGGGCTACCTCCACTATCCCACCAGAGGAGGTAAACCCTGGGAACATATGCACTGGTTGGTGGACACTAGGGTGATGGGGCTGGGGCTCCCATGATCATAAGAGCAGCAGGAGTAAGGATCATAAGAAATCTAAAAAAACAAATAACTGAATTAAACAGTCTCAAGTACCAACCTCTGCAGCACACATGGGCACAATGCTTTTGGAGAAGACTTTTTCCAGTCTGATTTTTTATCCCTGTTACATAAATATTTCGTAAACCATCTCAATATTTAATTTGATAAGTTAAGGAATTGTTCTTTTAACAAGAAAAGTCCTTGATGTATGAGGTTAATAACTTGTGTTATGTCAATGAATAATACCTCGGCTTAATCGCTATAGAAACATATAGAAACATAGAAGTTAACAGCAGATAAGGACCGCAAGGCCCATCCAGTCTGCCCATTTCTTTTTCTGCCTTATGAAGGTGCCATCGGCCTTTGCTCTGCCAATGACCTATCTATTCATACTCATCTGTATTGCTCCCTTATGCCTATTCCATGCCTGTTTGAAGCCCTCACTGTATTCATATCCACCACTTCCTGAGGTAGGCTGTTCCATGCATCCACCAAGAACTTCCTCACATTACCCCTTAATCGGCCTCCCTCTAATCTCATGCTGTGTCCTCTTGTCCTGCTATTTTTCTTATATTGAACCATGTTTGACTCTTTCACCTTGTTTATGCCCTTAAGGTGTTTGAATGTTTCGATCATATCACCTCTTTCCCTCTTTTGCTCTAGGGTATACATATTGAGCTGCGTTAATCTGTCCTCATATATTTTCTGATGCAGTCCCTGCACCATTTTGGTTGCCCTTCTCTGGACTGCCTCAGTTTGGTTAATGTCCTTGTGAAGGTGTGGCCTCCAATACTGCACACAGTACTCCAGATGGGGCCTAACCAGTGCTTTGTAAAGAGGGATTATTACCTCCCTCTTCCAACTTGTGATACCTCTACTAATACACCCCAACATCCCTCTAGCCTTACCTACTGTTTTAGTAGTCTGCTTGGATGATTTCAGGTCATCGGTGATGATGATGCCCAAGTCTATTTCTTCCCTTGTGACTGCCAGCAACTCCCCTCCCAGCCTATAGGTGGCTTCAGGGTTTCTCTTCCCTATGTGCATGATCTTGCACTTCTTTGCATTAAACTCCAGTTGCCTGTCTTCTGACCATTTTGCTAGTTTATCCAGATCTCTTCTCATTCTGCCCACCCCATCTGGATCATCTACTCTGTTGCAGATCTTGGTGTCATCTGCAAACAGGCAAACCTTACAGTCCAGTCCATCTGCAATGTCACTGATGAAGATATTAAAGAGGACTGGCCCCAGGACTGATCCCTGAGGTACCCCACCTGTGACTTGCATCTCTTCTGACTGTATGCCATTTACCACCACTCTCTGTTTTCTGCCTGTCAACCAATTTGCCACCCAGTTGACCAACTTCTGACTCACCCCAAGCCTACCCAGCTTATTAATCAATCTTCTATGTGGAACAGTATTGGAAGTTTTGCCTAAGTCAATGTAGTCCATCTATGGAATTTTGCAGATAGTCTGTAAAGCCCACAAGAGCTGTTTGTGGGCTACTCAGGTAAGCTCAAAATCCATGTTGAGCCTTGACATTATACCTGATTATGCAGACTGTGAATTGACCATACACAACTCTTTCCAACTGTTTAGATAGGTGAGCTACAGTAGAATTGAAATTAGTCTAATATTATTCACTATACAGGGTCATCCACTTTTAAGTAACTGGATAAATGATGCATGTTTTTATACAGATCGAGTACCTAGGGATAAACTCACTAATTTAAATATCAGTGCAAACAATTCATTTGAGGCTGTTTTAATAAGCCTTGTGTCCAGGTTTCCCACCCTTGTTTTTGCATTCTTGCCACTTACACAGTTTCTTATATAAGCCTTATTTAGATGCTCAAAGTAGAATTTGAGTCTTCACATCAAAGCTCTAGAATTAGTTTCAAATTTGATTCATCCACATAATTAATAACTGGGTCATAATTAGAATTACCTTTCCCTGTGTCTCCAACATGTGCATTATGCAATTCTGCCATTTCCATGGTGTCAGCTATCATTGTATCAAGTGTTTCAAGACAAGAGAGTGGTTCTAGCAGTTCTTCCTAACATCTAATTAATGCCTTGTCAGAGTCTTTGTAGGTTTGAAAAGATGATCTTTAGTTTCTTCTTGAAATATGTCATGTTTGCCCATTGAATAATGATTTTACATTTAAAACACAGATCCCAGTATTTTAATAGCTAATTTATATCTCCTTTCCTAAAATCCCATGATTTGTGTATCGCCTGTATTATTTTCCATGTGGCATTCTTTTTTAAGGGGAAGAATTAACAACAAACAATGGTCAATGCAGTATTGTTTACTTATAATATGTATTAGTGAAATTAACAGTTAGTTATGGAGAGTAAATTATAAAAAGACTTTACTGCTTATGAAGCTTGTTCTAGGTAAAGTCCAGCAACTCCTGACAATATATTGTTGATTTAATTTTACAATTTATTTACCCAGGATAGTCCAGAGGACAGTCCAGCTGAAATGTATGATTGCATTTCCAGTGGGTTCCTTCTTTTATCCATTTCTTCAACTGGGTAGACTGGAACATTAGTGGGTTATGTTTCTTATTTAGTGTCACACAGTGAGCATAGGTCCCAACTAGAGTTTGAACTTGCTGTGTCCCAGTTTCCAGCAGTGCCCTATCCCCTAGTCCACACTGCCTCCACTACCTGTTGGGGGAGGGGGGTGGTGACTCACAATAATGTTTTACCTACTCTTAGGATCATGGATAAACCATGATTGTAAATGGTTAAACCATGATTGTACATGTACATTGATCATGGTTATTCATGATTTGTCTATGATTTGAACCATGGCTATCTGGGGTCTATGTGATAATGGCTAACGCCTAAAGGCAATCACCGTTATCGCTCAGTCAGAGTGCCGAACACATTTTTGGCACTCTGACAACTCCGGCACACCAGAACAATGGCACCAGGACAGATTTTTACTGTTTTCTGAGGGGGAGCTGCACCTCCCACAGCCCCCTCGTGGGAGCCTTCACCCCACCACCCCCTACTTAAGGATTCTCAACTCAAGGGGGGGTGCATGTTGGGGGGGTGAAAGCAGTAACAATAAAAGGTTTGGGCCATCGCAATAAAAAATCGCACCAGCACCCAGACCCGACCCAGTACCTTAGCCACTCCAGCCACTAGCCAATCCTTGATGCCATGCTGCAGCTTAACCAGCAACCGCACTGCCATCCCCTACCGACTCTCCATTCCCCTTCCCAGCCCATGCTCACTGTGCTCACTCCCACCCCCTTGCGCGCGTACATATAATGACATCCTGTTGCCTAGTTTGCCCACTCCCTCATCCGGTCACCCTACCTTTCCATCGCCATGAGTGGATTGCACTGGGAAAGAGTTGCCATAATGGACGGCTCCCTTCCTCATGCGCCCACTTCACAGGTTACCGGTTATCCATGGACAACCACTGATGGTAAATTGCCCAGGGACAGACCTTGGATGGCAATGGTCATTATAGTTAGATGATTATTCAAGTTGACCATAGTCTTCCATGGTTATCCATGATTGTTAGTTTCAGAAGTTTACTGTGTTGTAAAGCAAAACTCCACACTGCAAAGACAGTTTCTTTTTTTCAGTAACCTTAACAAAAAATGCAATAAAATAAATACAAATTATGCACACATGCCTTCAAAATACAGCAGCTTTCATGTACTTACTCATTGCTGCTGTTGTTCCTCTTTCTAGAGGAGTCTCCCCTCATTCATAACTGATACAACGGTCTAAACTGCAATGTATACCATCATAAAAAGAAACTCTTTTAAGATGTCATGAGTTCTCATGATGATCTTGTAATTCTCCAGTAGTTAATTGTGTAGACCTTATTTTTTCTTCATAAATTACAAAGAAATTTGATATTGAAGTGTCAAATTCTGAATTAAAATATGTAATTAAATTATATTAAAGTGGTTGCTCTCCCCTGCTCTTATGACCATGGTCAAATTATGGTCAAACACGGATGAACAATGATTAACTATGGTTGACCATGGCATATCCAGCACATTCAGGAAACATGTTGTGAATGGGAAAGGCCATAGTACACAGAGATCCTACTTGAATAATTGTATAGTGTATGTGGAACGTTGTTCCCGCTAGAAATTCCACCATACTGAAATGCTGTTCAGTCACAGAGAAAACAATGAATGGAATGCTGTTCTGACCATACCTGCAGAACAGCATTCTATTCATGTAGACTGTGAAGCTTAAGCTCTGTCTATGAAGCATAAATAGAAAACCGCCACGTGCCAATTCTTTCTCTAAACACACCGAAAATGGCAGTGGCGGTTTGTCGGACAATGGATAAGTTAATTTTTAAATTGGATCAACCAGATTTTATGTTAAAAATAAGCTAACTTACATATTTTGGCAAAATAAGTTGTTTTTTTCTCACTAAGCAAGATGTCCGGTTGCCATGTTATTTTTTTACCAAATCCCACCTACACAAGAACGGCAGCCAATGGGAGTGTGCGCTACTAATGTAGGGACGCCCAGTCCCTAGCAACCACACAGCTCGCCAGTATGAAGCCGAACACAATATTTTCTTTTACACTAACAGAACTAATTTTTAAAGCCGACAAACTACCGTTATAATAAATTAAGAGGCATAATACACTATAAAAAATTCAGGATGGTTAACCCAATGCAGAACAGTGTGTTCTGCCACCTTGGGGTCTGATTCCCAAAGACCTCTCTAGCTTCGCTCTCGAGGGCACAAGGAATCAGACCCCTCTGTGGATGAACACACTGGTTCTGCATGGTTACCCATCCTGTATTCTCTATATAGCAACTTTTGACCAATGATTGTAGCCAAAGAGAACCAAAACAATTTATTAATTAACACAGTCTATTTATAAACTATAGATTTTAGGACTATAGCTCCAACTTTGAGCAGAGTATATGAAAAGCTTTTTTACTGTAGAAAAGATATGCTAGATAACTGTCACTTACACCTATAATAAGAGCAGTAGCGTAGCAAATTCCCAGAGGGCCTGGGTGCAAGGGTATGTTATAAGGCCCCCCTGGTTTTGAATAGACATCAAAATTATGATTTCGGCCCCTCAAACCTCATGGGCCCAGGTGTAACTGCCCCCCCTGCACCCTTGTAGCTACGCCCCTGAATAAGAGATGACATAATTTAGTCTGAGAATTAAGCAGCTTGTGATAAGGTACTAGATGGATTATGAACAGCTGAGTAAAAGATGACATAAACTAACAAAACATTTAACTAGAAATAAATCATGACAATTGCATCGTTTAATCTAATCTTCACACTTGGGGTTGATACTGTTCCTGTAACTCTGCTTAAAATTATCTAGATCCCTGTGAAGGTCTTACAGTATGTGGACACATTTGAAATGGAACTAAACTGGCATCCAGAAAGATTTAACACAGTTTTACTGTAGAATGTATGCCACAAGTAGTTGAAATGATTAAATGAATAGTGTGATAAAATGTCTATATTTTAACCAGAATACCATCCATGATATAACCTTAAATGTAACACAAAGACAATCATTCAGGTTGATATTATAATTAAAAAACAAACCATGAACAACATTATCATGCAAGGACACTGAAATCTGCATTTAGATTATGGACAAGCACGACTGCTACCTGAAATAATTCAAAACAGTATCATAACATAAATCTTTTTTTTTCACTTTTCAAACTGAATACATCTCTCTTTCTTGATTGTGTGTGTGTGTGTATCTGTGTGTGTGTGTGCACGTGTGTGTGCATGCATGCGTGTGCATGTTTATCAACCATGGACAAACCAAAGATGGAGGTATCACAGACAAAGATTGGTGAGAGAGCAGAAACTACCATGGATATCTGTGGACAGACTTGTTTGTCCATGAAAAACAGAGATCGGTGTTGTTTGTTTATTTATACAATTTATTTACCAAAGATAGCCCAGCTGAAATGCAACATCTCATTTCCAGTGGAGTCATGGTTCTGTTTCAGTACACCACTGGAAGACTGGGAGGTTAAAAGTGACTTGTCCAGGGTCACACAGTGAGTATTTGACTGTAGCAGGATTTGAGCTTTTGATTTCCCTGTTCTGAACATTATTCTAACCAACAGACAACAGTGCATGTGGGGAGAGGTGGTGTGTAAAAGCTCATGGGGCTACTGGAAATGTTTTTTTTTTTTAATGTAGTTATTCAGTGTAGCTAAACTTTGATGCAACATATTTACTACAGTTGGAGCCTGCTTCTGCCCATTTCCTCAGCTGTATGGACAGGAGAACTGGAAAGTTAAATTACATGTTCAGGGTCACACAGGGTGTATTTGTCTCAATAAGGGTTTGAACTTATGGGGAACAATTTTCAAAGCTTCCCTGAATAATGCAAGTAGTTTGTATCACAGGCAATGGTGTATGGTGTGGCTTGTACCAAAAACTGTGCCAAGAGGAATTCTCAAATGCAGTTTGCGTAAAGTATAGGCTGCATGTGCCAAAGGGGGCTTGTGCTACCTTTGTGGCATAAAATGAGGTGTGGCATGACTCAAGGAGCCTTGCACCAGGGTAATGCCACAACATCCCTTTTTTGGCATTCTGTAATGTGGTAATGATGACAAAATCAAACAGCCATTAGACCAGCCAGGGCTGGTCTAACAGTTCTTGTGCCACCCCAGGAGCCCTCTCTGGGCTGGTGTTGAAAGTACTGATGTACTTTCATGTTACCAAGATAGACTGGTACATACACAGCATCTCATTTTCAGTGAGATCTGTTTCTACTCATCTCATAACCATGCTTTTCGAAGACAAACTGACAGTATCTACAGATGATTCAGACATAAGTGTAACATATTAATATAGGATATCATACAGACACAGTTGCACCTGTCTATTAGGGCTGAGAAAACTCCTTGATGTTAAACCCCAATTTTTTCACCTTAATACCTTTGCCCTCGTTCAACCAATTTACATGAAATTTGGCAAGCACAGCTTTTGTGCCAGGATCTCTCAATCCTAAAAATTTCCTGTAGATCAGTCCAGTTGGAGCAATGTTACAGAGGTGCAAAAACATATAAATCACAATTATTAAGACTTTTTTTTACCCGTCAATAACTTGAAAAATATAAGGATTTAAAACCTGACTCTTTCAGGTTTGATAGAGTTTGACAAAAGGTATGTGCTTCTGTGATTTTTTTTTGATGTATAGTAGTCAAGTAGTTGTTAAATAATTTATAGAATAATTTTCATCCTTGTGCATGCCCATCTGCGGGTTTCCCAAGCTGTTGCTGTGGCCCTGGCACTCTCAGAGCAAGCCGCAGCTAACAGACCACCCAACTGCCCCCAGACAGATTCAGACAGCCCATCTGCGAGCCTCCCAAGCTGCTGCTGTGGCCCCAGCACTCTCCAAGCTGACTGCAGCTAACAGACCGCCCAAATGACCCCCAGACAGGTTCAGACAGCCCATCTGCAGGTTTCCCAAGCTGCTGCTGTGGCACCGCACTCTCCGAGCTGGCCGCAGCTAACAGACCACCCGACTGACCCCCATACAGATTCAGACAACCCGTCTGTGGGCCTCCCAAGCTGCTGCTGTGGCTCCGGCACTCTCCAAGCTGGCTGCAGCTAACAGACTGCCCGAATGACCCCCAGACAGATTCAGACAGCCCATCTGCAGGCTTCCCAAGCTACTGCTGTAGCTGCAACACTCTCCGAGCTGGCCGCAGCTTACAGACCACCCGACTGACCCCCTGGACAGAATCAGACAGCCCATCTGTGTGCTTTCCAAGCTGCTGCTGTGGCCCCGGCACTGTCTGAGCCAGCCACAACTAACAGATTGCCTGACTGACCCCCGGACAGATTCAGACAGCCAATTTGTGTGCTTCCCAAGCTGCTGTGATGGCCCCAGCACTCTCCGAGCTGGCCACAGCTAACAGACTGCCTGAATGACCCCCCGTACAGATTCAGACAGCCCATCTGCGGCCTTCCTAAGCTGCTGCTGTGGCCCCAGCACTCTCTGAGCTGGCCGCAGCTAACAGACCACCTGACTGACCCCTGGACAGATTCAGACAGACCATCTGTGGGCTTCCCAAGCTGCTGCTGTGGCCTCAGCACTCTCCGAACTGGCTGCAGCTAACAGACTGCCTGACTGACCCCCAGACAGATTTATACAGCCCATCTGTGAGCTTACCAAGCTGCTGCTATGGCCCCGACACTCTCTGAGCTGGCTGCAGCTAATCTACCACCCGATTGACCCTGGACAGGTTCAGACAGCCCATCTGCAGGCTTTCCAAGCTGCTGCTCAGGCCCCAGCATGCTCCGAGCTGGCCACA
Organism: Neoceratodus forsteri; assembly: GCA_016271365.2. NCBI lineage: Eukaryota > Metazoa > Chordata > Ceratodontiformes > Ceratodontidae > Neoceratodus > Neoceratodus forsteri. The sequence goes on along the minus strand of CM057455.1, from coordinate 915,909,709 downwards.
GCTAACAGACCACCCAACTCACCCCCCGATAGATTCAGGCATGCACCAGACCTCCGAAACTTGTGATTTTGAATGCTGCTGTTTTGTCTGGATGCCCAGTGTAGAAGCCAGGCAATGACTGGCAGTTTCTGCTCCTCCACTGATTTTTCCAACTCCTGGCTGGCACTTCCTGATCTCGGGGGAAATCTTTTTCTGTGCTGTGTTCTGGACTGAATTTTTGCAAATGTAATTACTTATGTTATTTCAATTGGTCTTACTATACCTGCCAGTTTAGCTAGTCTATTACAAGCCTCTAGCATATCAACCCTTGTGGTCGACACCCCGACGGCAAAACACAGAAAAAGACCATTACGGTGACATTCACGGTAATGGTCCTTTTTCTGTGTTTTGCCTTACCCCCATTGTGTTCTGCCCCCTCCCAGGACCAACTCCAACCTGGAGTTGGAATCCTAGAGTCTGGGGGGTGTGGGGGGCAGAGCCCTCCTTATGGGAGGTGTGGGCGGCACAGCCCCCCCCCAGAAAACAGCGAAGCAAGAGATGGCACAATACCTGCGTCAGTATTGTGTCATCGCTGTGGAGAAGGTCAGCATTCTTGCCAACGAGATATCTTGGTGCTTCCCCCTCTAGTCTAGCCTCTCAGTGTTACTTGCTGTTATGAGACTAGTGCTGGACAAACTGTATTGTTTTGTAGCTGATGTTTGTCTGCTTAGACCTAGCTACTAATTAAGATTGCTGCGTTTTTCCATTTCTGCCTCTACTGCCAAACCGTGTCTCCTGTCCCACACTGTTCACTCTGCTAATTATTAATTTCTCCTCCCCCACTTTCAATACTGTCTCTCTAAACAGCTTAATTTCTTCTCTGCCTTACCTACAAACCCTCCTCTTACACCCCCTCCTGCTGCTGCTGCTGCAGTCCTCCTCAGACGTCCCGGTGCCAAAGCACAGAACCCCCTTCCCCGTTAACTCCTCTTCTATTTCTAAATAATTACCCTGCATTTGCCACCTCTTTACCTCGTGCTTTTTCTTTCCCCATTACCTGTCCCCCACTGAGCTTGCTATTGTACTCTAGCTGTATTTAATCCTCTGTTTTTCCCTTCTTGTTCCACAGACAGCCCATCTGTGGGCTTCCCAACCTGCTGCTCTGTCCCCGGCACTCTCTGAGCTGGCCGCAGCTAACAGACCACCCGACTGACCCCCGGACAGATTCAGGTATGCACCAGACCTCTGAAACTCGTGGTTTTGAATGCTGCTGTTTTGACTGGATGCCCAGTGGAGGAGCCAGGCACTGATTGGCAGTTTCTGCTCCTCGGCTGATTTCCAACTCCTGGCACTTCCTGATCTCTGGAAATCTCTTTCTGTGCTGTGTTCTGAACTAAGTTTTCACCCCCACTTCCTCACAGTATTAAATCAGCCTAGCAACTGATTGGTCACTCCAATGCTGCACATTCTTATGGCTATTGGCCTCCTGACTTCAGTACCTGACTTGATCCACTTTCTTACTGCCCTTTTTAAAACAATCTCACCCACAGTGTTGCTCATTTGCTCTCAACTTTTTCTCAGTCCACTCCAGTTAACTCATCTCAATTACTGCTGTAACCTGCCCTTTTGTTAGGGACCTCACCCTAATTTGACTATAAACCGTTTCAATTTTTACACTTCCACTGCCTATGGTGACATATCCAGTCACAGCCTAACCATCCCAGTAGCTGGCACCTTTGTCTTAGCTGAATTTTCAATGACATCACTAAATTAGAACTAGTGTCATTGCCACCCCAATGCAGTAAAGCAATATCACAGTGACTCTTTCCAGGCGTTTTACCAAAATTGCCCTGTGCTTCAACTAATTTCACAGCTGGCATACCATTGCTGGCTCAGTTTAACCTCCAGCTACCTACTACATAACAATGGGCACCATTGCTCTTCTACTAGGCCTGCTCACATGTACCCTTCTGGCTCAGCCAACCCCCCATCCTGTGCCCCAGCCCTCCACCTCAAGCATTTCTCCCATAAGCCACCCCAAATAAGCTCAGTCCCTTCCCACCTTGGACACGCCCCCCAACTCCTCTGCATCCACCACCTAATAACACCCGCACTCCCTCTGCCCTCCTGGGCCCATCCTGGACCCACCTCTTCCTTGCTATACCTACCCTCCATGCCTTATCCATCCCCTGCACCCCTACTATCAGGACCTCACATTGGCACCACACTAAGGGTCCTTATCGCCACTGTCCCATAATAAGATTAATCACTCTGCTCTTACTGCTCTCCAGGAATATACATCCAAACCCTGGACCTATGCCAACTAGCCCTCCCATACCCCACTCTGGAGCCAGTCTCTGCGTTGCATCATTGAACATATGCAGCCTTCTAAAGAAATCATCTGCTCTCCTGTGCTGGGTTGTACAACACCAACCTGATATTATTGCGTTAGTAGAGACCTGGCTCTCCAAAACAACCCCTGACTCTGTTATTTCCTTCCCTGGATACACCCTGCTCAGGGAAGACCGAGTTGGTAAATGTGGTGGTGGGTGTGCAGTCTGCATGCAGGATACCCTTATAAGCCATGCGTTCCCTGCCAACAAGTTTGACTATGGCGCCCAAGCCCTCACTCTAAAAATTACCCCTGACCCAGCCAGGGGCCCACTCTTCCTCATGGTCTCCTACATAACCCAGAGGAACCATAACCCAGCGGTCCATTCTCTCATTGACTACCTCACCTCCCTACCACACAAAGCTGAGCAACTCATCCTAGATGACCTTAACATCAATTGGCTTGGTACCACTGCCTCCCATACCAGGGACTCCTTTGCTGCCCTGGACATGTCCCAGTTAGTCACCCAGCCCACTAGATTCAACCAGACAAGTGACTCCAGCACCCTCCTAGACATAATACTATCAAAACACCCTCATAAAATCCGGGATATCAACATCCTCCCCTACTCACTTAGTGATCACTCACCTGTCCTCTGTTTCTGGTTATCCTCCATACCAAAACCTGTGTCCCAGGCCACCTTGTGCCAGTGCCCATGCCCTAGGGGTCTCAGAAAGCTAAGATTGCATCTAGCACAGTTGGACTGGTCCCCCATACATCATGCCCCTGATATTGACTCTGCCCTAGATCTCTTCACCAATGCCTTCGGCAAGGCCTGTGACCTTTTCGTCCCCCACACCAGAATCCGTACTGAAAAACAAAATGCCGCGTGGATCTCCCCATCCCTTATCCAAAAACTTAAGCATAGCGATAATCTCTGGCACATCACTATCGAATCAAGCAAGTTGGCTGACAGATAAGCCTACAACATGGCACGTAATCAGTGCACCTGGGCCATTAGACAGGCCAAGGCAGAGCACTATCAGACCACCCTTGCATCCACGTAGGGTTCCACCCGGACTTTCTGGGACACCATGATAGAGCTTAATGGGAAGACCTGCCCCTCCCCACCATCCCAGCTCTCCATCGATGGCACTGTCACTACAGACCCAACTCGCATAGCTGACTTCCTCAATACTACCTTCTCTGACCTAAACTCTGTCCTCCCAAACAACTCTTTTGACCCAATCCCCGCCTCTATTCCCCCTGCCTTTGATCGCCCTCCTTTCTATATGCACACTATATCCCCCCATGTAGCCAGGCTACACCTGCTAAAAGCCCTTGGTAGCAACAACCCCAGCAGTGACCCCCTAGCCTCCAGGATCCACTACCTGGTCTTGGATGTCATCCTAGTCTCCCTTACAGACCTACTAAACCAGTATCTATGCCTCTGTGAGTTTTCCAGTGCTTGGAAATCAACCGAAATCACCCCTATACAAAAGAGTGAAGATCGGTCCGCACCTAACAACTACAGGCCGATCTCTATCCTCCCCCCTGCTCTTTAAAGCCCTAGAAAAAATAGTGTCTATTCAACTCTCTGAGTACCTGGCCAAATATGACATAATGTGCCCAGAACAACATGGTTTCTGCCCAGGACACAGTACCACTACTGCTCTCCTGGAGTTCTCTCAATACCTGCACTCTGCTCTTGACTCCAGCAACCCTACCAGCACAGTTTTCATAGATCTCTCCAAGGCTTTTCAAACTGTTTGTCACCCCCTCCCGCTCGACTCCCTCCACCAACTTGGCTTTTCTGCTGGTCCCCATGCCTGGTTCTTCAGCTGCCTCTCTACTAGATCCCAGCATGTGAAGATAAATGGCTCCCTGTCCAATACCCAGCCCATTCGTTCTGGGATATCCCAGGGCTCCATTCTGGGCCCTGTACTTTTCAGCCTCTAGCTCAACTCTCTCCCCAGCTCCTGCACAGGAAAAATGCTCCTCTATGCCGAAGATGCGGTTATCTTTGCCTCCAACCCCGATCCCTTTACTGTCCAGGTATCCCTCCAGCACACCTACAATGAAGCTGAAAAGTGGTTCCCTGACCACTGACTTGTCATTAACTTAAAGAAGACTAAGTCAATGCTCTTCTCCCATCACCAAAACAAGGCCAAGAATGCCTCCTCTTCATTTTCCCCAGCACTCTGCACCCACTGGAGCAAGTGACCTTTTACAAATATCTAGGCATCACTTTCGACTCGGCTCTCACCTTCCACACCCACATCAATGCCCTATCCTCTGCCATAAATTCTCAGATAGGCCTTCTAAACCGTTATAGATTGCCTCCCCCAAGTTGCCCTCCAGCTGGCCATCACCTCTTCCATCCTGTCACTAGTGGACTATGGTTTGCCCATTTATGCTGTGGTGGACAATACCACCTAGACTCAAATCCAGTTCTTAATCAATAAGGCCTGCAGACTCCTGACTGGAGCCCCTAGCCGCACTCACACTTGCCTGATCTACTCCACCGCCAACCTGCTCAGCTTTGAGGAGCGTCTGCACTACCAGACCTGCCTACTCACCAATAAATATCTTCTAGGGCTTCCCCACCCCGGGGGGTCTCTGCTTCCCTACAGCGTGCATCCTCATCTGTTGCCACCCATAGTTCTTTCAAGGCCACCTTTCTAGTGCCCAAAAACAAGACCTTGCTAGCCCAGAGGTCCTTCCACTACTGAGCCCCTGCTTGGTTCAACTCCCTCCCACCATGCATCACAGACATTGCCAATATTGATACCTTCAAAATCACCCTCCTGAACCATCTCTTCGATGCTCATTGCTGTAGATGCACCTAATTAATCCCATTGTGGGAGCCTCCTGTCAGGCCTCCCTGACTTGACAATGTCCTCCAGAGAGCCTATCCTCTACCCCTCCTCCCACCCCACTATCCATCCCTACCTCCTCCCTCTCCAGGTATTATCCAGGTATTTCTAGGGCAGTAACCCCAATGTAACCCTTGGGTACCTTGTATATGACTGTAACCTATTATAAGTAACATTATTATGTAACCTATGTGTACTCTATGTTTAATGTTCAACACATGTACTGTTCTCACTGTTGTAACCACACTATGTAACTTTGTCTACACCCCCTGCGATGAGGTACCTTTGTAAATGAGTCCATGACTCAAAGGTTGTAAATCTGACTTTTATAATAAATAAATAAAATAAATAAATAAAAAATAAACATTCTAGGGATAGCTGTTTTTCAATGAAAATGTGATGTTCTGTTGACATATTTCATTATGGTTCCATGTCCAAAGGGCAAGCGCAAAAGGGCGACTACAAAAAGGCAATGCCAAAACAGTGTGGACACAAACAGCGAGCCCCTTCCAGGCCCCCTTACCCTCTTGCTATATAAAATCAACTCTGGAGGCGGGGATACAACTTGATGAGGGGGAGAAAGTCGTACGTCACTGCTTCAATGATCACTGTTTTTCCCGGTCGTACTTTTTGCCATGCTGTTTTGCCATTGCTGTTTTTGTAGTCATGATTTTGCAGTAGCCCATTTCACCAGATACTTTTCATTAGGTTTTTCATATCATATACTGTTGTGTTTTGTATAGCAGAACACCACAGTATATGGTATGACACACATAAAGAAAAAACAAGCTCAATATTTAAAAACATTTTCTCTTTGGCTAGTGGTCCCTCCTCCCACCCTATATATATATTAATGCTTTCCCAGGTGTCCAGTGGTTCCTCCCCACACCTGACCTTCTGCTCAATATGTAATGAAGTTTTCCCTTGTGACTAGAAGTCCCTCCCCCCAACTTATGTCCTGTTATCATATTTCATTATGTGTAGCATAGCATGTACTGTGGTGTTTCTTATAGCAGAATACCACAGTATATGATATGACACACATAGCAATATAATGAAGCAAGTTGTTTCCCTCTTGTGCTCTGTTAATAAAATTGTCTTTCCCTAGTGTCTAGCAGCACCCCCCCCCACCCTCCAATCACTATTGCATTTTTTTTTATATTTCCCTGTTGTCTAGTGGCACCCCCACCCTCTGATTGCTGTCCCTGTGTTTTTTTCCCCATTTCCCTGGTCTCTAGTGGCACCACCCACCCTCCGATTGCTGTCCATTTTTTCCCTGTTTCCCTGATATCTAGTGGCACCCTCTACCCTCCGATCGCTGTCCCCATTATATTTTTTCCATTTCCCTGGTGTCTAGTGGCACCTTCCTCCCTCTGATGGTCATATCCGTTCCTATAGAGAAGATAACTGTCCCATTACATCTTTTTGATCTGAAAAAAGAAAATATTCCCTCGTTGTCACTGCCATCCCCCTACCCCAGTCCCTACCCTCCCACTGAGCAGCCACAACCCCACATTCCCCCTTACCTTATACTTATAAGCCTACAGTAGATCAAATGCTGTAATCCTCTATGGACTGAGATACATCTGCACTCTTCAATGCCAAACCATGAACTGAGGAATACAGATAAGTGCCGTATAATGTATTTCAGTTGTGTTTTGAACCTATGGTCATAACTTTGACAGTTTTAGGAATTGTTTCACCAAATTTTAACATGGCCTGTTTTTTGGGATCCGACCTCATGAACACTGTCATTGAAAGTTCATTAATCGGGCTCAGAAGGTGATTTTGTGGTCACTACTCAAAATCACTTTTCAGGCCTAAATCACAAAATTTCACCATTAGTGTTCATGAGGTGGGTTCCCAAAAAGGTCATGCTGAAAATTTGGTGAAAGAATTCTTAAAAATGACCAAATTACAAGTGCACTTTGAAATTTGTTTACTCGCATGTATAACATCGGTAATTTTCAACATTTTGACCCAAAATTTTCAACACAGACATTTTTTCACACCACCTCATGAACATTGCAGCTATCACTTTTCATATCCTGACCAAACATGTTTCTGAACCTGTGGTGTGGAATGGCATTTTGTCGGGGATTTGAAAATTTTCACCTACCAGTTTCATGAGGTGGGGTCATAAGGAAGGAAAAGGGAAATTGTTTAACCAGGAAAGGCACACTAAGCCAGAACTTGTTTCAAGGTGTGACCTGTTAGCACAAGGAAGTTAAGTGACTTCCTCAGTGTCACACAGTTTGCAAGTAGAAGTTGTGAGATTCAAACCCAGGTCTGGTCTGCTGGAAATCACCAGATTTGCAGCTCAGAGCCTTAGACCACTGCACTATACTGCCTCACATAAGAATAAGATTAAGAATAAGAATAAGCCATAAGAATACTATAAGTAAACATCAGTCAGGATTCAGACCCCTGCATGGTACAACATATGCCCAGCTAAAGGTGACTCATGATGTTACCAGGGCTCTGGACAGGAGGATGTCAGTGGGGGCAATCTTTATTGATTTGTCTGAAGCATATGACACCTTGAATCACGACATCCTCCTGCCCAGTTAAACAACCTGGTAGTATCCATAAAAGTGATCAGTTGGTTTAGGGCATATTTGTTGTGCAGGAGGCAATTGATATCTATAAATGGCTGGAAGTCAGGACTTAGAACTGGAGTTCTTATGTCAGGAGTGTACCAAGGGTCTATTATGGGGCCCATCTTGTTTAATCTGTATATATATATAGTCTCAAATTGTCTCATCCGGGTATAGGTTGGCACCAGTATGTGGTTGACAAAATTTTTTATACAGAAGGTTCATCGTTGCAATTGATAGAGGCCACATTACAAACAGCATTTGATGAGCTTCAGAAATTTTTCTTGGAGTCAAAACTTGTCTTAAATCCAAAAAATCTCATGTCCTGTTATTTACAAGAGAGAGTAATCATATGATCCTAGGATCCTGTTTAAGAATAAGTACCTTGGATAATAATATTCTTGAGCAAACACAGAACTATAGGGACCTAGGATTGTATTTGGATAGTGCATTTAAATGAACTACTCATGTAGATTACGTAATAAAGAAAGTGTGTAAGTGCCTGGGAGCATTATATAGGATTAGAAACGGCATGACTGAGCACATAAGAAAACACATAGTTACAACTTTGATATTTCCCCTCTTGGATTATGGGGTTATGGTGTATATGGGTACAACAGCTTCACAATTATTCAGAGTAGATATTCTATTTAATAAACTGGCCAGATTTATTTTAAACATCCCAAGAAGGACCCATAGGTGGTGCTTTTATAAAACTTTGGATTGGGTTTATCCTAAAGATAGAAGATTATCCCATGTTCTTAATTACATGGTAAAATGCTTCAGGTGTGAGGTCCCTGAACATGTTTTGGATGGGCTACAATTTCGGCAAATAACGGTGGGGTTGCACTCTGCAGAAAGTATTGAACATGTCCTTCCAAGAGCTAGGACAGAATTGGAAAGATCTCATTTTTTTACAGAGGGCCCACACCAGGAACATTATTCCATTCTCTCTTAGATTAGCCAGGAAACATATAAAGTTGAGAAAGATTAAATCCCGTTTTTTCAAGAAGCCCGGGGAAAAATTATTGAGTATTCTATCTGATTAAGCCTATGCAAATATTTAGGAATCTGTAAACATGTCTATTTGTGTTAAATAGTTTTTGCACATTCTCAGGTATTTGTATGATTGAATGTATGTATGTGTATTTATTGTGTTTGTTAAATTATATGTTGTACTGATGATAAATGTTTGCATACTTTGATTGTGTAACTATTTTTAAGATGTACTAACGGTCTCACTAGAAATGAGCTTGCCTCAGTCAAGTTACAAACATACTGACACACTAAAATGCCAGCAGAATAGGCCTAATGGTCTTTCGCATCTGCTCATTCGGTCAGCCCCCACCCTGGGAGCTGCCCTTGCTGCCCCCCTCACCTTCTCTGGCTTCTCTCTTCCCATTTCCGGCTATTCTCGCTGCATTGGATTTTGCTTCCAGAACCCTTCCCCTGTACCTGTACCACCCCCTCTTGAACCCCTCCACCATCTCTGCCTCCAACAGCCCACTAGGCAGTGCATTCCATGGCTCCACCACCATCTCAGTGAAGTAGCACCTCCTCCTTTCTCCCCTGAATCTTCCCCCCTCCAGCTTCCACCCATGCCCTCTAGTGACCCCCTCCTCCTTCCTTCAAAGCACTCTGACTGCTCCTCCTCCATTTACCCCCTTCATGTACCTGAAGACCTCTATCATGTCCCTCCGGTCTCTTCTCTCTTCTAATGTATACATATTTAGCTCTTCGAGCCTCTCCTCATAGGTCCTGTCCCCCAAGCCCCAAATAACTTTGGTTGCCCACCTCTGGGCCCTCTCCAGAAGTTTAATGTCCCTCTTTAAGTGTGGCCTCCAAAACTGCATGCAGTACTCGAGGTGTGGCCTCACCAAGCAGTTATACAGAGGGAGTATCACTTCTCTCCTTCTGTACCTATTCATTGTTTTTCTCAGATGAATAAATATTTTTACTACTGTACTACCATGTTGAAAGTCTGGGGTTAAAATATTAAAAAACACAGAGTTTATTAAGTAACGTTGCTTGCAGGGATGTCCGATGCACCACAAGAGACCATGTTGCCTTACCATGCCAGTGAGCTGAGTCCAGGTGTGAACTCAGTGAATCAGTTTAATGAGATAAGGCTTATGGGGAAGGTGCTGCAGCGTGCAGCACCAGCCCGGCCTAGGTAGGGATGGCGCAGTGTTTTGGCACAGACGCCACACCTTGTGGTGGGTCAGGGAGCCTTACCACAAGGTATTGACATGTGTGCCGGGGCCTGCTGGGCCCATGCACTGGGTCAGGACTGTCTCCAACATTGTATTTATCTCATTTGCACAGGTCCCGAATCTATTAGAAAAAGAATGGAAATTCACTGCAAAAAACTATGTAAATGTAGACATTAGGACTGAAGAATGCAAAGTGCACAAAGAAGGGAAATGAAAAACATTGGGGCTTTGGGGCTCCAGAGTATTGGTGAATCAGTGGTGGGAACTTACTTGTGTTTATCAACCCTAATTCCCACCACCTCTCCAGAGCAAACAAGGTCAGATGTGATATCTTTTCTTCACACAGGGCCCACAGGGCCTTGACTGAAGTAAGCTATGACACATTCTGTTAGCACATGTGGCAAGCCATACTTCTCTACCTTTGAAGAGTGTATCACTTTGAGGCACTGGCTCTCAGCTATACATTGAGCTTTGGGCAGGAGGTTATGGGCTTTGGAGAGGGGGTGGGCATTAGGGTTGACAGCCCCAAGTAAGACCCCACCACTGATTCAACAAAACTCCAGAGACCCAAAACCCTAATGTTTTTTTCATTTCCCTTCTTTGTGCACTTTACGTTCTTCAACCCTAATGTCTGCATAAACGTAGTTTTTTGTGGTAAATATATATATATATATATATATATATATATATATACAATGGTGAGCTGTCAGATAAATGATTTATCTACACAAGTGCTGTTTGACCTCAGGTAACCTCATGAGTGGCGTAAGCCACGAGTGAGATGTCCGAGGTCAAACAGCACGAGTGTAGATAAATCATTTATCTGACAGCTCACCATTGTATATTTCATTTATGCAATAGGGATGCTTTCTGTCAGTGCAGACACATTTGCTTTTGATTATTTTCCTTTTTTGCATATGTTTGTCAAAAAAGTGAACAAAAAATTGCATTTAGGCTGTTTTTTTTCTAACTATAAAAAAATCTATAAGGTCATGAAATACCACTCATTTTGTAGATAATTGTGTGTTGCAGAACTTTCGTGCTCACAGCACTATGCTATCTTTTTACGTTTTAAAGTTATTTGCATTTGAACATAGTACTGGTACTTATGCTGAACATTCTAAATGAGTTCCGGAATGACTGTAACATATCTACTATGTATATAAATCTGTGATGATGCATCTACTACGTGTATAAATGTAAAATTTTGAATTTATCTTATAGTAGCTCAGATTTATCACATAGGATTTATGTCCACACCTATTGCATAAATATATATATATATATATTATAGTGGCACGGTAGTGCCACTATAGTTAGGGTTGAGTACCCCATTTAAGGTTAAAGTCTGAAATTCTGCAGGTTAATACCTTTGCCACTGTATGATGGATTTGCCTGAAATTTGGCAGGTTCAGAGCGGTGCCATAGATCTCTGGTTCTGCTGAGATTCGTAATGGTTGGATATAGGGTTGCGGAGCTATGTAGCACTGTAGAATGTGGTAATTATGCTTTTTGTGCATTCTTTGCTCACACCTACAGGTCGCACAGTTTGCGTGACCAGTACAAAACCTTCAAGGAACATGCAGCCGGGGTCCCCAATGTGCCTTTTGAAGATTTCGTGAGAAAATATTACATAGTTCAAAAGTTATTCAAAAAACATGTTTCCCATTATAGTCAGTGGGAAAAGTTAACAAACTATTCGACAGTGTCGTAAAAGCAGTTTTTAGTGTCGCAAATGACCACTGTAGTGTCGTGAGTCAGCCATTTTATTTTTCAGTTACTGGTCACAGAAATGCTTGGCATTTAAATTTGGGACCCTCTAGGGACACAATTCCTTTTGCATTCACCCAGTCGAGCCCTGAGGATGTTAGCCATGTCTTTTTGGGGGGGTTAAACACCCCAGAAATATGTTTTTAAAATTGTTGTAAACTGTAGTGTTGCAAAGTAGTGTCACACTTGTGACACTTTCATGATTTTTTTTGTGAAAGTGTCGTGATTTGTGACACTACTTTGCAACACTATGCCCAAAATAATAGGAATTATACTATGGCAAGAAAGAATCCTGGTCTCTGATTGGTCAGTCTGAGACTGGATCCGTGATGTTATCCCAGCACAACATCACGGCTCTAGTCTCATCCTCACTGTAAACCTGTAGATGTCAGGCTCTTATTTTTCGTCTTCTCTTAAGAAACAAAAATATTCTTCCACACTAACAAAAACATTCTTTAAAATGCTTTTTTTTTTTCTGTATTACAGCAAGCTATTGAATAATAGCAGTAATGCCCTCCAGGGTGTGTGTTGTGCTGGGATAACCTCACACCTCAGGTATTGGATGCACTCAGCCTGTGGCCTCATGCTCAACCACCTGAGGTGTGACGTTATCCCAGCACAACACACACCCTGTAGGGCATTATTGCTTAAATCTTTGCCACCCTGTTGCAAAAGAATGGTTTGGTCTTTTGGGCTGATTTTAGAAGGGAAGACAGCCAAGATCCCACGGATGTGCCTTTAGGTGGTTTGGTGACAAACTATTACAGGGCTGCAAAGTTATGACACTCTGAAGTTGATGATTTTTCCCATAGGATAACATTACGGCATCCGTTGCGCCTTTCGGGGCCCGTATCTTGGAAATGCTTTGAGATACAGACTTTTCATTGGAAAAATGCTTAGCCCTTAACTAGGGGGTTAAGTGCACAACTAGCCAGGAAAGTCATAAATTATATGAAGTTTTAATTTTTTTTCTACGTCATACGGTTCCTGAGATATAAGCAATTTAGTATTCCAAGTGTTCATTTTCTGCTCCGAGGCCCATCATTATGCATACATTCTTTGTATTCACTGTGTTTCTCTATGCAACTTTTGGGGGAAAAAGTCTGTGAGTTTTCGTTACTGTTACGGTTAGTGTTTCTACTTGTGTTTCCGTTACCATTTGTGTTAGCGTTCCCGTCTACGCCACCATGTGACTTACTTTTGCGTTTTCATCTGCACTTGCATTTGCATTACTGTTAACATTTGCATTACCATTACTGTTTTTGTTTGTGTTTGCTTTTGCATCACAGTGTGCATTTCCATTTGCGTTTTCGTGCGCGCTTCCATTTCCTTTTCCGTTTCTGTTTGTGTTTCCTTTAGCGTCATCATTGCTGTTACCCTACGTGTCTGCATTTCCAATTGCATTACCATGACCATGCACTTTACGGTTTGTGTTTCTGTACATGGTTGCATTTGTGTTTCTGTTTTCATTAACATTTGCGCTTGTGTTTCTATTACCGTTTACGTTTGTGCCACCATGTGCATTAGCATTTGTACTTGCATTTGCATTGCCATTACATTCTCAAAAAGAAGAGAAATTCATGGCAAAAAAATCCATTTAATGCATCAGTTAGGGTTGTTCCACAGCGACAAAAGCAAGGATATTCGATGTTAGGGTTCCCACCCCCCTTGCACCCAACCCCCACCAACATGCATCAGGGTGTGCGTTGGGGTCATCAGTCCTAACTCTCACCCCATTCTCCTATACTGCACCACCTTAGTTTGTTTACATGGGATGGGGTGAGATTTGAACCGACAACCCCAAAGCACATCCGATGCCTGTTGGTGGGGTGCATAGGGAGTGGGGTGCAAGTGGGATCCTATTATAATTTCCTCATTTTGTTGCTGTGTAACAATCCGACAGATGATTAAATGGAGTTTTTGCCATAAAAAAAATATATATATATATATATATATATATTTACACAGTATATATATATATATATATTAGAGGCAAAAACTCCGTTTAATGCATTAGTTAGGGTTGTTCCACAGCTACAAAGTGAGGAAATTACGCTGTTAGGGTTGAAAACCCTAACTCCGAATTCACCCCCCAGCACCACACACACACAGACACACACACATTCAAGTATGGGGGAGGACCAAGTCAACACAACCAATGACAGACATCCAGCAGCAGGTGACAGAAAATAACAAACAATTGTCTAAATGTACTATGAGACATCCCCACCCACCTGACCAGGTACTGCATGCTCAGTGGAGATCAACAGCAAAACTGAGGCCATGTACACCAAACGTACACATCCCTGATTGCAGCTGCACACAACGTACCACACTTAGTAGTTGCATGGCCTTACCTACCGATGCCCCACACCACACCACAACTGGTATTGTGCCGTTTGTCAATATAAATGCTGAAGGTGCATGATGACAGTTGTAGAAAGGTTTTAACACTAGTGAGTATACATTAATTAAGAGAAGTACATAAATTAACTACAATACACTAGCATGCTCAAGCTAAAAGTAGTGTTACATTTAGTAGGTGATTTACATAGTAGTACATTTACTGCAATGGTTTACTCAAGATAGAGAGGCTGATGTAAACGTATGGAAAAGCATTGCCTGTTCAACGCTGTGAAATTCGTACTGCCAGTATCAGATGCATTCTTACTGATGAAGGTGTACTGCTGATGTACATACATAGACCTTCAGTGTGTTTCAATACTAGAGATGCAGTAAGTATTCTTTGTAAGAAACAGTGTAATTGCATGGATTAGGCCAAGCAACTTCTAAATATCATAGCACTACTGAGCCAACAATGATGTACCTGTATCGGAGATGTATATAGAATAGATTTTCCTGTAGGCACTTACTGAGTATGTTGTACCTGAAAAAGACAATCTCATTGCATCTGTGATGACTAACTTATTCAAATAGTAATACATTTACTATTGTTGCAATGAGTGATCTATGCCACTTATGGACACAGTGTGATTTTTTTAACAGTTGTTTCATACTCAGGCTGTATGCCTACTGTTTGGGTTTGCCACATTCTGTCACTGATGCTATCAAAGTGATAACTATGTTAATTGTGGTACAACAGGAATCAAGTAGGTATGGTGTAGATATAAACAGAATGTCTTTTAGTATTGATTTAACTCACAATGGGGTAAGTGTACTAGGACAGCAGGGTTATCCTCTATCACTGACTCTGTCAGTTATAATCACACTAGGGTTTCGATGACTGTAATGATCAAGTTACACTGTTCATCTTCCTGAGTTCATATTCACAGCCATTCTCCAGTAACTAGACAGTGTATGGTGTAACTGGGTGGGACACTGTGTTGCAAAGCTGCTGCAGTGCCTAGCACAGGGAGAGTATCTACTCATAAAGATAATTAAGCAATAAGGCATGACCAACAGTTATGTTAAATGGTCTGTTAACCACCCTGTAGGGGTTTAATGTTGAATGAGGCATAGCCGAGTGCCACATGTCGCTAGACAGTGATAAACTGACCATTAACATAATACCTGGGAGTGGCTTATTGCTATCATAATAAAACTGTTTTTTAAACAACATTAAACCATGTTCATCATATGGTTAGGCTCTACATGTATGTTAATAAAACTAAACATAAAGGCTGTTACAATGTTTACAGTCAATTAGAAAGGTGCATTTCTCAACCCCTTGTTATAATCAGAGATATTATACCTGTACAACTCCTTGGTTTTGCTGAATTCTATTGCTGAGGTGGCCCACCACAAGTGGTGTGGTCTGGTGTGGGGCATCGGTAGGTAAGGCCATGCAACTGCTAAGTGTATGCTTGTGTGCAGCTGCAATCAGGGATGTGTACGTTTGGTGTACATGGCCTCAGTTTTGCTGTTGATCTCCACTGAGCATGCAGTACCTGGTCAGGTGGGTGGGGATGTCTTGTAGTACATTTAGACAATTGTTTGTTATTTCTGTCACCTGCTGCTGGATGTCTGTCATTGGTTGTGTTGACTTGGTCCTCCCCCATACTTGAATGTGTGTGTGTCTGTGTGTGTGTGGTGCTGGGGGTGAATTCGGAGTTAGGGTTTTCAACCCTAACAGCGAATTTCCTCACTTTTGTCGCTGTGGAACAACCCTAACTAATGCATTAAACGGAGTTTTTGCCTCTAATTTCCCTTCTTTTGAGAATGATAATGAAAATAGTGAATGTAATGCGGTGGCGGGCGTGGGGCTAAGGGCCCCTGCTCCGCCCTATGTCTGTGGCATAGTAACAGGGAGCAGCAACGCAAAAGCAAAATGCTAACAGTGGCACACATGGTAACACAAGCGCCGAATGAGAACAGAAAGGGTAACGACACTGGCATAGACGGAACGGGTGTGCCATGTGATGTTTTGGTCACATAGTAACATGGTGCCTGTAAATGGAAATGTCAATGGGCATGGTGACGCTAGTGAAACAGAAAGAGAAACAATCACGGTACACACAAATGTCAAAAAAGTAACAGAAGCATAGCGCAAATGAAGCATAAAGGATAGCGCACATGGTGGCGCAGACATCAAGCAGTGTGAAGCAGATGCAGGAACACATAAGCGGAAAGGGCAACAGTAACACTAATGTAAGCGCACAGGCTGGTTTTCCCCAAAACCTGCACAGAGAAAGACAGTGAGTACAAATAATGTATGCATAATAATGAGTATCGGCGCAGAAAATGAGATCTTGGAATACTAAATACATTATATCTCAGGAACCGTACAACGTGGAAAAAAAATTTAAAAGTCATATTATTTACAACTGTCCTGGCTAATTTGAATCTTAACCCCCATTAGGAGGCTATGAATTTTTCCGATGAAAAGTCTGTATCTCGCACCTTTTCCGAGATACGGGCCCTGGAAAAGGCGCCGCGAACGCCCCCGTAATGTTATCCTATGGGAAAAAAGAAAAGTCTGAGGCCATAACTTTGGCTTCCTGTAATGTTTTTTAACCAAACCACTGAAAGGCACATCTGTGGGCTGTTGGCTGTCTTCCTCCAAATTTCAGGAAAAAGACCAAACCGTTATTTTGCAGCAGGATCCAAAGGATTTCTGTATAGTCCGGGCCCAGAATGTTATCCTAAGGGAAAACCATCAACTTTGGAGTGCTGTAACTTTGCCGCTGTGTGATATTTTTCACCAAACTACTGAAAAGCACATCTGTGGGCTGTTGGCTGTCTTTCCTCAAATTTCAGGAAAAAAGACCAAACCGTTATTTTGCAGCAGGGTGCCAAATGATTTCTGTAATCGTCGGTGCCGTAATGTTATCCTATGGGAAAAACCGTCAACTTTGGAGTGCCAGTAATTTTGCCGCCGTGTAATATTTTTTCAATACAACACTGAAAGGCACATCTGTGAGATGTCGTCTGTTCCCTCCAAATTTCAGCCCAAAACTCCCAACGGTTCTTTTGCAGCGCAGTGCCAAAGAATCGCTGTCACTGTCCCACAGATGGAAAACTACTGTCGCAAATTTGCGAAAGCTTTCACAAAAAAGTTCGACACTTTCGTGAGCACGAAAGTAATTTGTGAAAGTACTTTTTCCAGAAATTTGAAAAACATATTTCTGGGGTGTTTTACCACAAAATAAAGACATGGCAAGCATCCTCAGGGTCCGACTAGGTGAATACAAAAAGAATTAGGTTGCTAGAGGGTCCCAAATTTAAATGCCAACCATTTCTCTGATCACCAACTGAAAACAAAATGGCTGATTTGCGAAAGTAACAGGCCCATTTGCGAAAGTAAAAATGCATTTGCGACACTGTCAAACTTTTTGTTAACTTTTCCCATTGACTTTTAATGGGAAACTGTTTTTTGAATAACTTTTGAACCGTTTAATATTTTTTCACGAAATCTTCAAAAGGCACATTGGGGACCCCGGCCGCATGTTCCCTGAAGATTTTGGGCCAGTCGCATAAACCGTACGACCTGTAGGCGCGACCATAGATTTCCAGAAAAAGCGTAAACGCGCACACAGATCACGCTTAATAACTCCACAGCCGTATATCTGACCAGTACAAAACTTGGCTGATCCCAAGGCCTATGATTCTTGATCATGCTTTCTAAATTTCAGGCAAATCCATCAAATGGTTGCAAAGTTATTAAGGTGCAAAGTTTTGGGGTTTAACATAGAAATGGCTCCTCAACCCTAACTATGGTAGCACTATCGTGCTACCATAATGTATTTATACAATAAGGGTTGGGAGATAGTTTCATGAATAAAAACATGTATTCTCACTTCCATTAAATAAATGATGTTGACATCACCAGAGTGAAAATAACTGACAATGCAAACCCACGCAAACCCATGCAAATGGTACAATTGGGGCCCCTATTGTACAAATCAGACACATGATGTGCACTCGTGTGATATGGAAAATATTTTCACTACTGCACAGTCACCTCTGGATACTCACTTGCGGCTTTGCCATGAGTGAAAATACAGAGGTCACTCTAGAGGACTGAAAATATTTTCCATATCACACTTGTGCCCATCATGTATCCCCTATATATACCTATATATACTTCTGCAATATTCGAGTCATCAGTACATACTGTCAGATTGTCTTCAGAAAGCATGGTTGTAAAACATGTGTGTTGTAGCGTACATATCTTAGCACATATGTCCAGCTTATTTGCAGTAGCCTATTGACTATTGCTAACATTCCAGGAATGTCTCACAACCACCCTGCAGCTTGTGGCAAACCCCTCAGGTGTGCTGTCATTTCAGTGCACAACCACAGTGGCTGCAAGCTGGAGAATTTAGGCACCAGGACCCTATCCAATAGAGAATTGGGGGCAGGGTCCCTAGTGCACAGGCAATTGGTGCAAGCCACCATTGGTGCGGCTTTCACCGTGTTTTGAGAATCAAGCCCATGATCTCCAGGTTCCTATAAGTGCTGTGCCTGCTAGATCATATTGCTTCCACTGCCTACAGGGGAGCTGGGAAATGCTGGTGACTGCCTAATATATTTCATCTGTTTATTTTTCAGAATTTATTTGCCCAGAATAGCTAAACAGAGACACAGCATTTTGGTTCCATTGGGCTCCATTCCTATTCATTTCTGTAGCTACATAAATTGGAGTAATGGAAGGTTATATGACTTGCTCAGGGTCACATAGTGCGGATTTGGCTGTAGTGGAGTTTGAACCTGAAATCTCATGGTTCCCAACAGTGCTATAGCCACTAGAAGGCACTGTATGCAGTGCCTGTGGGGAAGCCCAGAAGCCAGCAATGTTTTTTTTTTTTGTTTACAATGTATTTACCAGGGTTAGCCAGGCTACGATGCAACAACTCATTTCCAGTGGGGTCCTGCTTCAACCAGTTCCATTGCTGAGTGGACTGGATCACTGGAAGATTAAGTGACTTTCTTGGGTCACACAGTGAGTATTTTGCTCTTGTGTAGTCTGAACCTGTGACCTACTGGATCTCAATAATGCTTATAGCACTGAAACACACTGCCTCCACTGCCTGTGTATGTGAGTTAGGTGGGGGCCCTTACTGCAACACACTGCCTGTGTATGTATGTGTGTGTGTGTGTGTGTGTGTGTGTGTGTGTGGTGGGGACCCTTAAAGAGCTACTGACTCCTCAAAGAAAACTTTAAAAAACAAAATAATTACGTACAATGCTGCTTGCATTCCATTTATACTTTATATCTTTCTCCTCTCCATAATTTATTACTAAAGAAATGTGTATGAATATATGATGGTTGTCCCTTAGAGTTCATTTTGAGTTCATCTGCCTCCATAGCTTATTCCCTACTTCAAGTCATAATCCTCTGTTGTAACATCACAATCTGTTGCCATGGGAGTAACTGTGAGGTCACAAGCAGTGCTCTATGACTTCGGGTAAGGAGAAAGCAACAGGAATAGATGAACTCTTCAGGAGCAAAGATCTTCTTTTCATGCATATGATCTCAATACTAAATAATGGGGAGGAGGAATACTGAACTAGTTGGAAATACAAGCTGGACAGTGCCTAAATATTATGTTTTGTTAAAGTTCTCCTGAACATGTCACCAGCTCTTTAAAGGTCAGCAACTGCAGGTACTGCTTTTCTTTTTACAATTTATTTAGAGATCAACCACCAGTCAAGTGGAATGGAGAGCGGATTACACAAAAGAAGTGTGCTCTTTGTTTTTGATTTTTTTTATATTGAATTGCCTGTCTGGGATGGGGGAAATGTCATTACTGTGGGACTGGGAGGAGGGAGGATGCTTAAAGAGGAAGGCTGAAGGAGAAAGGGACTGCGATAGTCAGGATGTCAGGGACACGTGGTACAGCTGGGCCAATAGAGCAGCTTTAGCCCTGAATACAAAAGGGGCCATAGTTGTAGCTCATTCCCAGAGAGCAAATGACAGCTGTGCAGTGTATAGAAGGGAAGTGTGTTGTTTGTTTTTGATTTTTTTTAGATTAGATTGCCTATCAGGGATGGAGGAAATGTTTTAATTCATTGCTGTGGGTCTGGGAGGAGGGAGGACCCAGAAAAAGGGAGGCTGAGGGAGGGACAGAAATACACTGGAGACTGGGGACAAGTGGCACAGCTGGCCAATAGGGTGGCAGTAGCCCAAGTAAATTACCCAAAGGGCCAAGTGACCCCTCATGTGAATGACCCCAAATTTTGAGTTCCACAAAGCAGGAGTGTGGAATCTGTAATTAAGTGGCATCTAGGGGTGTTAGCAGGGTGTCCACAGGCCGCTGGCCATGCTACACAGGGAAACTGGGGCAAGTGTGTTAAGTCAAAGGGGAGATCAGCATCAGGTAGGAAACAAGTTAAAACAGGGGAACACAGCTAAACCCTATCTAGGGTCACTGTAGATTTGAAATTCTAAGTGAGAATGCAGGATCATACAGCTGGGTTGGTTATTACAGGCAGTGGAACAGATGAGGAGGTGGGGAGATGCAGGAAGGCTAAATAGTCAGATCAACAAGGGCAGGATTGTGAGCTGCAATGGATATGGGGCTGCAGTCTTTATGTGGATGGTGTGGAGTACAGGGGGCTGCCAGTGTGTAGGAGCATGGAACAGGTAAGGGGAGAGATACCGTGGTTTAGATGGGAGCTGGAATGCAGAGGGAGAGAGGCAGGGTGGATGAATAGTGGCTGAGAGGGCAGGTATGGGCTACCGTGGGGCATGTTGACTACAGGCATAAGACAGAAGCCAAGAGGATTCCACGTGTTCCTGGGACACACTATCCCCAAGGATCCTGTGGAATCAAGGAGGAGGAATTGCAGATGGTAAGGAGCAGGGGGGTAGGAGGTTCTACACAAAGAGGAAGGTGGGGGGAGAGGAGACAGGGAATGGAGGAAGGGTCTCAGGTTGAGCTGGCCACATCAAACAGATATGCACTACTGGCTAATGTAGGGGAACAAGGAAATACTTGGGGGGATAAGGGAAGTGCAAGGATGAAGGCTGGTGGCAAGGTAGAGGGAGAGGGGAGAAGCTCAGGGAGGCAAAGGGGTAATGAAAGCCAGAAAATAGAGGAGGAGGAGGAAGGAAGCAGAGTTACAGAAAGATATGGAGAGAGCATAGCAGGAGCACACAAGGTCAAAACAGGGAGGAAGGGTATCAAAGGGGACTGAAGAGGCAGGAAAAGGAGGAGTTGCTGGTATAGACAGGAATACTCCCAAAAAAGACAGAGAGAGGTTGTGTAGGGGGGAGGGCAGTTTATGAGGAGATGATGGTGAGTCAGGGAACATGCCTGTAAGCAACAGAAAAGTTATTATATTTGGGAATTTAATACTAAAAGGCATACAGTGGGGGAGAAAGGGGGACCCATGGAATAGAAGGGAGGTAGCTTGCATGCCAGGAATGGAGGTGGGTAGAGCAGGACAAAAGATCAAGGAAGTGCTAAGGGAGAGGGGAGGAAAGCCTAACTTGGTCATCCACCTTGGAACCAATGATCTGACAGGGGAGAAGAAGGAGGTGATGCAAAACAGATTATGGGAAATAGCAAGCTCATGCAAGGAATCTGTCAGCTCATTGGCCTTTTCAGAGGTAATTCCAGTCCCCAGGGCCATGACAGCCAGAAAAAAGAATAGCAGAGTTTAATGAGTGGCTGGGGAACTGGTGAAAGGTGGGGGGGGGGGTACAATCACAAGGCAAGATCATCTCTCTGCTTCTGACGTGGCTAATACTTCTTTTACTTATTTCTGGGAATATACACCCTAACCCAGGTCCTCCAAAGAACAAACCAAACGACAACTCTAGACCAGAGACCATCACATTTGCGATCATTAACGTATGCAGCTTTCAGAAAAAAATTGTTGTACAGTACTCACTGCATGGGTCACCCAATATAGCCCGGACATCCTGTCAGTAATAGAGACGTGGTTGACCTCCCTGACTCTGGACAGTGCTGTAGATATCCCAGGGTCTGATTTTTCAGACAGGATCGTGCTCAATAAAACAGGAGGAGGTTGCGCTATATATGTGAAAGAATCTGTTAATGTGCATGCTCTGCACCTGCCCTCATCCAGGCCTGAAGTACAGATTCTTGCTATTAAGCTCCTCCTAGGCATGCACAACAAGGTCCTTACTGTTGCGTCAGTCTACATCCCACCCAAGTCCACATCTCTGGGTCTAGACTCCATTATTAACTGCTTACATAATCTTAAGCATAACTCAGAGGTCCTCTTAATTGGTGACTTAAGTGCCAATTGGCTATCGCCCAGTGCTTGTAAGTACAAAGATGCCCTAGCTGCACTTAACTTCTCTCAGCTTGTCCAGTCACCCAGCAGAATGAACAATAAAACAGAGACCAGTACACTACTAGACTGGGTGGTTATAAACTGCCCCAACCATATCACACATATGGAAGTTCTCCTGGACTCTTTAAGCGATCACGCCTCGGTCTGGTGTGAGTGGTCAAACAAATTAATTAAAACACCAGCAAGAACCATCAATAGCCAAGCCATTAGCCATGGTCATTTAGAGCTTCTAAAACTACTGTTTCATTAACAAGACTAGTCTCCTATTGATGCTGCCACTGACATGGATACTGCCCTGGAATTCTTCATCTCAAGCTTTAATGCCACCTGTGATGTGCGTGTACCCTTTAAAAAGAGGAAAGTCAAGGGAACTGTTACCCTGGATGATCTACAACATCCTGAAACAAATGAAAAGAAGAGACCAGTTATGGTATATGGCAAGGGCTACTGGCCAGCTTGCTGATATACAGGCTTACAAAACTGCCAGAAATTCCAGCACCAGGACTATTTGGACTGAAAAAGCAAACTATTACTGAACCACACTTGCAAACACTTGGAAAGATGGAAGGAAATGCTGGGACAATATTAAGGAAATCACCAGGAAAGAGTCTAGGACAGCACCTTCCATGTTTGCATCAATGGTGCTGCAACCCTGGAACCATCCGTCATAGCAAACACTCTTAACTGAGCCTTTACCAATCTCAGCCAAGTACTACCTCTGAACTTGACACCCCTGCATGCTATTTAACAGCTTCTAATTTGTCCACTGGCTGCAAACACCCTACTTCTCACTTCAAAGCCATTACTGAAAGCCAGGCCAAGAAATATCTACTCAAAGTCCTTGGTCAGACCAGAACAAGTGGTGATTCACTAGACCTAAAACTCATCGCCCTTACGCTAGACATAGTCCTATGCCCCCTGATTAAGCACATCAACAAGTCGCTCATGCTCTTCCAGTTCCCCCACAAATGGAAACTAGTCCTAGTGACCCAAATCCCAAAAGTGGGGACAAGGCACTCTAGGGGAAGTATAGACCCATTTCTATCCTTCCACAATCTCCAAGGCACTCGAAAGAATTGTCACTGACCAGTTGGTTGATTGCTTGGAGAAATACAACCTTCAGACTCCTAAACAGCATGGCTTTAGGAAAGATCACAGTACCACTACCGCACTTCTCGAAATCACTGTGTTTATTCACCACTCACTTGATCAAGGGGAACTGGTTGGAGCTACATTCATTGACCTATTGAAAGCTTTTGATACGGTCAGCCACGCCTTACTGCTCAAACAGTTAGCAGTGCTAGTCTTATCAACTGACACCCTATGACGGTTTGATAGCTACCACTCAGAGCGATCTCAGATAGGACAGGTGATGCACTCTTGAACAAGCTTCTCATCCAGTCAGGTGTTCCTCAGGGGGTCAATCCTGGTCCCATTACTTTTTAGCATTTTCTTAAACAACCTCCTGCCAGCTGCCCAGAACAAATACTCCTGTATGTGGGTGATGCAGTCATATTCACTAGGGATTCTGATCCTTTCCAGTTGGAGAACTGGCTCCAGGAAACATTCACAGCTGTCGAAGACTGGTTATTTTCCAGAAACTAGTACTCAACTATAAAAAAAACAAAGTCAGTGCTTTTCCATGGCACTCATAATATGAATAAAGCTAAACAACTATTGATTAGAAATAACTCTGGCATTGCACTGGAGCAGACACACACCTTTAAGTACCTTGGAGTGATGTTAGACAGCACTCTATCCTACTCTGTGCACATTGACCTAGTGGCCAGAGCTGCCAACATCCACATTGGGCTCCTCTGTATGCATAATGGCTACCTAACTGTGGAAGCCCTTAAGCTTGCAATCCAAAGCACGGTTGCATCCATAATTGACTACGGGACTGTGACCTATGCTACAAACACAGCCTTAAAGTGTATTTACATTGCCCTAAACAAAGCCTGTTGGCTCTTAATTGTGGCCACCCCACAGACACACACCTGTGACCTATATAAGCAAGCTAACTGGCTGCAACTACATGGTAGAATATCATAACACACATGTCTTGTAGTAAAGAAAGCTACTCTCTGTCTTTTGCTACCTGGGGTCAGGAATCTCCCCAGCCCCTCTAGCAACACATGTGGTACCAGGAGCTCTGATAATTCCTCCCTCCAAGTCCCATGCTGTCGGACCTCACAAGGGCAGTGTTCATTTGCAACTAGAACCCCAAAGGAGTTTAACGTCCTGCACACTGAAATTGCAAATGCAACCACTCTGGGTTCCTTTAAACACAAGCTTTATGAGCTCTTGTTGACTTGTACCTCATGTAACTGCTTTGCCTAGCACTTATGTGGCCAGCTTAACTTCTCCAATTACCACCCCTTCTGATACCCCCACCACCCCACCTCCCTTTCTCCATCCCCACTCCCTACCCTCCCTCCCAATCCCACTCCTGCTACCCTCCACGCCAGCTCAATATCTACTATTTTCACTATCAATTAGCATTGATCCTCTTCCTGACTCTTGTACTCCCTGCTTACTACCTCCCATGGCACTTTTGCATACTGCACCTTAACCTCTCACACCTCTTGACAATGACACTTGGCTGCTCCCATCTCTGCACAGATGTTTGCCCATCAGTGTCTTTGTAACTCTTATCCTCTTACTACCTGTCCCTCTTACTTCACTTTAGGACTCTAAAAGACTAATTTAGTTTCAAGTGTACATTACCAATCTGCCTGCTAGATGTTTGCCTGTATGTACCCTAATGCCTTACCTATGCTTCTCTGTCTCTTCACTGTTGTACCATTTGTTTGTTACTTGTACCTTGACTTGGAACCTAAGTAAAAAGGGCCCTGGCTCAAAGGTGTTAATCCAAGAATTTGAATAAACTTTGAAACTAAACTTTGAATCATATTGGGGAATGGGGGGATATGTGGTCAAACAAGGGGCTATATTACCCAGATAGATGGCATCTTAATTGGGAGGGAGTGAAATAACTAAGGGACAAGCTAGGGCAATATATTGGAAAAGATCTAGAATTAAGCTGCTAAGTGGGGGAGAGGAGTCAGAGAAGACAAGCACAGTAGACCTCTCCCCCACAAAGGTAGTAGCAATCAGGTAAGAGGGGGGAGGGGGCAACCAATGATGGGGGGAAGAGGAGAATTATGAAGGATGGGCAGGATAAAGCCAACACACAAAAGAGGCAAGGTGGTACAGTGGCAAAATAGAGCGTTGTGTCGCTTAATGCCAGCAGTCTGAGCAACAAGCTGGCAGAAATGCAAGTTCTCTTAGCAGAGGATAAGGTGGACATAGCAGTAGTTACTGAGACATAGGCAGCAGCACACCATGAATGGGATCTCTCAGTCCCAGAATACAAACTTTTCAGAAGGGACAGAGAGAGAGATAGGCAAGGGGGGTGAGGTGGCAACATACATCAGGGAAGGAATAACATACACGAGGGAAGAGAAGTAACGGGAAGGTAGAAACACTCTGGCTTCAACTACAGACTAACAGGAGTAGGAAGATCAGGATGATGATGGTCAACAAACCACCCAACCAGGATTAGGAAAAGGACACAGAACCTTGTTCATAGTTGCTGATGGCAGCAGAAAAAGGGGAAAAGTAGTGCTAGGGCATTTTAATCTTCCCAAAGAGGACTGGGCTATAACAGCCATGTCCTGTGCCAGACATCAAGAGATCCTAAATGTGATACAGTGAGGATTCATGACCCAGGGTGTTACAGATCCCACCAGAGAAGGGCAATCCTTGACCTAGTGTTTGCCAATAGGAAGCCTGACATGAGTTAAAGGTTAGGGAACCTCTGGGTGGTAGTAACCACAGTACAGTGTGGTTCAGTTTGGACAAAAGCAAGGATAACAT
Organism: Neoceratodus forsteri; assembly: GCA_016271365.2. NCBI lineage: Eukaryota > Metazoa > Chordata > Ceratodontiformes > Ceratodontidae > Neoceratodus > Neoceratodus forsteri. The sequence continues at coordinate 915,883,335 of CM057455.1, read as the reverse complement.
CCCCACCAAAACTAGAAAATTGTATTTCAAAAGAGCAAAGTTAAAAAGGATGGTAGAGGTGCTAAGGGGACACCTAGTGGGCATTGAAGAGGTCATGGGGTGGACCAATCATGGGCCATCATCAGAGAAGCATTTCTAACAGTCACAAAGGATTGTATTCAGCTGAGAGGGAAGAAATCAGGGGTTAGATCACAGAGCTGGTTTAACAATGAGGTGGCCAAAGCGGTGAGGAAAAAAGGGTGGCATACAGAAAATTCAGGAGAACAGCAAGGGAAGAAGATGAGGAAGAATACCTGAGGTGTGTTAGGGTGGCAAGAAGGGAGGTACAGCATGCTAAGGTGCAGAAAGAGCTCCAAATAACTGAAGGGATAAAGAAGGGGGAGAAGGCCTTCTTTTGCTACGTAAGTGAAAAGAAGGACAAAAAAGATGGGATAGTTAGGCAAAAGAAGGGGACTGGATGGGTACATGAAGACATGAGCAAAGCAGAAGTATTAAATAAATAATTCTGCTCTCTCTTTACAATGGGAAAGGACAGACTAGTGCCACATGAGGGGAGAGAAGGAGGAAAGGCCTGAGAAGGCTGACGCAGTAATAGAGGTTGAATGAGTGGGGAGGGTCTCCTGGCACTGAAGGTGTAGAAATTCTGAGGACCTGATGGCCTACACCTTAGGCTACTGAAAGATAAGAAACATAGAAACATAGAAGATGACAGCAGATAAGGACTGCAAGGCCCATCCAGTCTGCCCATTTCTTTGTCTACCTTATGGATGTGCCATCTGCCCTTGCTCTGTCAATGGCCTATCTATTCATACTCAACTGTATTGCTCCCTTATGCCTATACCATGCCTGTTTGAAGCCCCGCACTGTATTCATATCCAAAACTTCCTGAGGTAGGCCATTCCATGCATCCGCCACCCTTTCTGTGAAAAACAACTTCCTCACATTACTCCTTAATTGGCCTCCCTCTAATCTCAGACTGTGTCGTCTTGTCCTGCTATTTTTCTTTTATTGAAATACTGTATAACAGGAAATATTCGCGATCCTAAAATATTCGCTATATTCGCTGATTCGACTTACAGCTCGAACATTAACAGATCGCCAATATTATCTGATTAGCAGATATTAAATAATGCAATACTAAGCATGTTGGTGCTACAATTTTCTTTATTATAATCACATTATTGCACCACAATAATGAAAGATTTAATTGATAACAAAGTTAATTCATGTGTCTTGTAAATCTTCGTGTCTTGTTACTTGCTACTCATCCAACTGCTCAGATTGGCTATCTGCAAAAAAAAAAGAGACTTCACTAATACCTTAGACCTAAAACCTTGCTGATGATACAGTAATACAGTACTGCTTGTAAGGGTAGAATAGAGAATACTTAGAAATGGGGCAATCGAGGCAGTTGTCGTGTGCCTCTTGTATCCCATCTTCTAAGAAACCACGGATGCAATCATCTTTCTTCAGCTTTAGCTTATTATAACTGCATTAGAGCCAGCGAGCATGCTTCTCTTTCACTGTATTCATTTTTAGGTCCACTTTGACAGTTTCTGCCCCTTCATTCATTTGCTCAGATATCAACCCAGCGTACCAGTCAGTGAAAGACTGCTTTAACTCGTCTTTGAATAACTTGTTCAGCGAGACATCTAGTGGTTGAAGGAGGTCCGTGCATGAAGCAGGTACATAAATTGGAATGTACCCAACCTCCTCCAGCAATTCAAGCACTTCAGTAGTTGCATGTGCCCGGAATAAGTCCCAAATCAATAAACCCTTTTGCTCCTTAGGTAGGCAAAGAGATTTTTTTATTTTTTCCATATACGGCAATAGAACATCAGAAATGTACTCCTGTGTGGTCAGTGCATTTGCCCAGTGGTTTGGAGAGTGTGTAACTGACCAGTCCTTTGGAAACTTAAAATTCGGATGACATGCATTTGTTTTACCAAAGTAGATGACCTGTGGTGGTAGGAGAATGCCTGAGAGTGTGCAGGACAGAACAACAGAAACATGCCGTTTGTCACCCAGACCGGTGACTGCAACCTGTCTAGAGCCCATCTCAGCCATAGTCCACTGACAGACCGGGGTAAGATTGACTCCAGTTTCATCCAAATTAATAACCAATTCTGCAGGTATTAGTTCCTGTGCAGATGCCCTGGCTATTCTGTCTAGAAAGGTGCATTTTAAAGTGGGGAAGTCAAGTGGAGTTTTGTGTGCTGCTTTGGTGCCCTTCCTTTTACTAAATCCGATCCTATTGAGGAAACCCCAGGCCCACTTGGTGGTCAGTGTGAGACCTCCACCATTTTCAACCAGTATCTGGGGACAGTTAGCTCTCACATTGCTGGTAGCAAGAGCAAGTACCACCCGTGCATTGATGACAGCACCCTCAGCACGCAGATTTTTACTTATGGTTTTCAGCTTGACCTCGACATCCTCAAGTAGAAGAGTAGGTCTACCTCGGGGCTTGGTAGGAAGAGAAGGTGACAGGGTGCTTGTATTGGGTGTCTTAAGCAAACGCTCTCAATAACTTTTCTTAAAATTTCGCACTGTTGACTCATTTATGCTACCACTGTACTTTGCATTGTAAAATCTAACTGCGGCCATCACACCATTTTCACTAGCATATTTGCCAATTTCAAAGCGAACCTTTCCTGAATAAGCTGTGTATGATGTTGCCCGGATTTTTTCATGTGGTGGTGGATTGCAGGCAGCTAGTTCATTTCGTAACAGAGCTCGCAGTTTCTTGGTCTAATCCCGACCTTGTCAACTGCTCAGACGAAACATTTTCAACATCAACAGGGTACTCTCTTTTGGTAGCCTTGCCTGAATTTAGCCATTTTAAGATCGACATGTTTACAATCCAGCAGCGTTCAAACAAAACACGAGAGAAAGGATACTGCGCATTTGGTATGTTTTTTTTTTATTCAGATGCCCAGGTACTTAACAGCTATGGCAACTGATCTTTGACAGACACTGGCCAATTAGCTAATATGGCAGTTGAAGTTTGAAGCTGACCAGCGTCTTTTTGGGAGACCACATAAGCAGGACAAATACTGGGGTACATCACGAATATTATCGGACGCAAATAAGTTTAAGGTGGGCACAGCGTCAATATTAATGGGTGCCGATATATTCTGCTATACAGTATGTTAGACTCTTTCACCTTGTTAATGCCCTTAAGGTGTTTGAATGTTTCGATCATATCACCTCTCTCCCTCCTTTGCTCTAGGGTATACATATTGAGCTCCATTAATTTGTCCTCATATGTTTTCTGATGCAGTCCCTGCAACATTTTGGTTGCCCTTCTCTGGACTGTCTCAATTTGGTTAATGTCCTTGTGAAGATGTGGCTTCCAGTACTGCACGCAGTACTCCAGATGGGGCCTAACCAGTGTCTTGTAAAGATGGATTATTATCTCCCAATTCGGACTTGTGATACCCCTACTAATACACCCCAACAACCCCCTAGCCTTACCTACTGCTTTAATGGTCTGCTTGGATGATGTCAGGTCATCGATGATGATGATGTCCAACTCTCTTTCTTCCCTTTTGACTGCCAGCAATTCCCCTCCTAGCCTATATGAGGCTTCAGGGTTTCTCTTCCTTATGTGCATGATCTTGCACTTCTTTGCATTAAACCCCAGTTGTCACTCTTCTGACCAGTTTGCTAGTTTATCCAGATCTCTTCTCGCTCTGCCCACCCCATCTGGATCATCTACTTTGTTGCAGATCTTGGTGTCGTCTGCAAACAGACAAACCTTATGCTCCAGTCCATCTGCAATGTCACTGATGAAGATAATGAAGAGGACTGGATCCAGAACTGATCCCTGAGGTACCCTACTTGTGACTTGCATCTCTTCTGACTGTGTACCGTTTACCACCACTCTCTGTTTTCTGCCCCTCAACCAGTTTGCCACCCAATTGACCAACTTCTGACCTGCCCTGAGCCTACAAAGCTTATTAATCAATCTTCTATGTGGAACAGTATCGAAAGCTTTGCTGAAGTCAAGGTAGGTGACATCAACTGCTCCCCCTTGGTCCACCACTCTTGTTACCCAGTCAAAGAAATCTATGAGATTAGTTTGACAGGACCTTCCTTTTGTAAACCCATGCTGTCTTGGATCCTGTGCTCCTATGGATTCCAGGTGTTGCACTATCCTGTTCTTAAGGAGTGCCTCCATAATCTTGCCCACTACTGAGGTAAGACCAACTGGTCTGTAGTTCCCTGCCTCCTCCCTGCTACCACTCTTGTGGAGCAGGATCACATGAGCCCTTCTCCAGTCTTCTGGGACCTCTCCTATGCTCAGAGACTCACTAAACAGTTCTGATAATGGCTCTGCTAGTTCTACCCTTAGCTCCTTTAGTACCCGGGGATGTATGCCATCAGGTCCCATGTACACCCTGAGCTTATTTAGCTCTTGTAGGACCCTTTTTTTGTGAAGGGACTACTGCACACCTTCCTCCCCCCTGTATCCATGGTGCTGAACTGTGGGATCTGCCCTACCTTCTCTTCAGTAAATACTGAGCAGACGTTTTTATTTAGGATAGATGTTTTTACATGGTCCTCCTCCTCACATGCCCCCTTATCCACTTTGATCTTAACAATACCCCCTCTGGATTTTCTTCTTTCATTAATGTATCTATAGAAAGTCCTGTCACCTTCTTTTACTGTTTGTGGAAGTGTTTCCTCGGTTTGGGCCTTTGAATTACTGCTTTCCCTGCTTCCCTTAGGGAAGTTTGGTATACCTCCCTATCTTCATCCTGTTGCATTCCCTTGAATTTCCTAAATACCAGCCTTTTGGCTCTCACTTTTTCTGCTCCTGTTTTTGAGAACCAAAGTGGTCTCCTTCTTCTTTTGCACTTTCTTTTCTCTCTAACACAATGGGATGTTTCTTCAAGTATTGCATCCTTAATGCTTGCCTACTTTGCCTGTACCCCCCACCTGTATTTCTTTTTTCCAGAGCTAGCTTAACTCTGTTGGCCATCTTATCAAAGTCACCTCCTCTGAAATCCCATATTTTTGCCTTGGAATGGGATGATTTAGTGCTAGTGGCCAGAGGATCTGGCGGGGCTGCTGGCTATTTCCTTCAGTAGATTCCTGGAGTCAGGCATGGTGCTGCTGGAATGAAAAATAGCTCATGTGGTACCCCTCCACATGAGCGGACCCAAGGATAACCCATGGATCTATAGGCTGGTCAGCCTGACCTCAATAGTATGTAAACTTATGGGGATCATACTAAGGGAAAGACTGATATTATACGCTGAGGAAAATAGTCTAGAAGACAGCACAGATCTGTGGCTGGCAGATCATGTCAAACAAAGATCATCAAATTCTTTGATTGGGTCACAAAGGGGGTTGACAGAGGCCAGGCGATGGACATCATATACCTGGACTTCAGCAAGGCCTTCAATTCTATACCACACAGAAGGCTGATAATGAAACTAATGGATCTGGGGTGGGGGTAGAACACGGTAAGGTGGGTAGACAAGGGGTTGAGTGGCAGAACCCAAAGAATCATGGTAAGGGGAGAGTTGTCCAAGCCCAAGGAGGTCACTAGCTGAGTCTCACATGGATTGGTGTTGGGGCCAGTGTTGTTCAATGTCTTCAAAAGTGACACCAGGGAAGGCATTGAAGAAAAGAATTGTCTGTTTGTGGATGACACCAAACTCTGAGGGAGGGTGGACACAAAGGAAGGGATTCAGGACCTGAGGGAGGACCTCGGTAAACTTGAGAGATGGTCAGGAATCTGGTAACCTGGCCTCAATGTCAAAAAGTGCAAAGTGATGCACGTAGGGGCCAGGAATTGTAAAATGTAGCATTACCTGGGGTGGGGGGGGGGTTCAGGTAGCTGCTTCAGCAGAGGAAAAGGATCTGGGGGGTGCTGATAACTAGAGATCTAAAACACACCACTCAATGAAAGAAGGCAGCATCAAAGACTAACAGGATGTTGGGGTGTATTGCAAGGGGATACTGTTGCAGGAGGAGCAAGGTCATTTTGCCATTGTACAGGTCAATGGTAAGACCACATTTAGAATATGGCATGAGGTATTGGGATCCATTCCTTAAGAAAGACACAAAGATACCGGAGACAGTCCAAAAGAGAGCAAGCAAGATGATCAAGGGGTAACAGAATAGTTCCTATGAGGAGAGACTCGGAGCCCTAAAGATGTACTCCCTGGAAAAGAGAAGTGAGAGGGGTGATATGATAGAGACCTTCAAATACTTGAAGGGGATAAACAGAGTGGAAAAAGAAGGTCTCTTTAAAATGAGTGACAACAGAACCATGAGGAGCATAGCCTGAAGTTGATGGGGGAGGTTTGGGAGTGATGTGAGGAAGCATTTCTCTACGGACAGGGTGGTGGACACATGAAATGAGCTGCCAAAAGAGGTGGTCTCAGTAAAGGCGGTGGAGGCCTTTTAGAGGTCCTGGGACAAACACATAGGAAACCCATGGGACCAAGGAGTAAGAAAAGTGAAGGAGGGAGGGAAAGACACAGGGTGGGTATGGTCATTGGCATAAGCCATGGATCCGCATCATTTACTGAGCGGACACAATGGACCAAATTGGCCTTCTTCTGCTGGCTATTTCATTTGCTCATACTCAGAATAGCTCAGCTCAGATGAAAACATCTCATTTCCAGTCGTGTCTTGGTTCTTTCATTCTCCAGTTGGGGAAAGGGAACACTAAGGTAAGTGACTTACTCACCGACACAAAGTAAGAATTCGACTCTAGCAAAGTTTGAACCTATAATCTCATGATCCCTAATATGTTTTTTTCTTTTACAATTTATGTATGCAGGATAGCTTAGCTGAGATGCAACATTTCATTTACAATGGGTCACGCTTTTATCCATTTTCTCAGTGTGCAGGACTGGAGCAATGAGAAGTTAAGTGATTTGCTCAGGATCATACAGTCACACAGTGAGTATTTGACTAAAGTGAGTTTTGAACCTGCAGTTTCCCGATATAAAACAAAGCTCTAACCAGAAGACCACACTACCTCTACTGCATATGTTGGGGTAGGGAAAGGATCACAGATCTCCAGGTAGAAGGTCACCTGGGTGCCAATGACCATCACATGGTATGGTTCAATTTGGTGACTAGAACTAAATCATTCCATTCCAAGGCAAAAATATGGGATTTCAGAGGAGCTGACTTTCATAAAATGGCCAGCAGAGTTAAGCTAGCCCTGGCAAGAAGAAATACAGGTGAGGGGGTACAGGCAAAGTGGGCAAGCATTAAGGATGCAATACATGAAGCAACATCCTATTGTGTTAGAGAGAAAAGGAAGTGCAAAAGAAGAAGGAAACCACTTAGGTTCTCAAAAACAGTAGCAGAAAACGTCAGAGCCAAAAGGTTGGCCTTCAGGAAATATAAGGGAACGCAGTGGGATGAAGATAGGGAGGCATACCAAACTTCCCTAAGGGAAGTAGGAAAGGCTGCAAGGCAGGCACAGGCTCAGCCCGAGGAAACACTAGCACAAACAGTAAAAGAAGGTGACAAAACTTTCTATAGATACATTAGTGAAAGGAGAAAGTCCAGAGGGGGTATTGCTAAGATCAAAGGAGATAAGTGGGCATGTGAGGAGGAGGACCATGCAAAAGCATCTATCCTAAATAGATCATTCTGCTCAGTATTTACTGAGGAGAAGGTAGGGCAGGATTCGCAGCTCAGCACCATGGATGCAGGGGGAGGGAGATGTGCACCAGTCCCTTCACAAAAGAAAGGGACCTGCAAAAGCTCGATAAGCTCAGGGTGGACAAGGCAATGGGACCTGATGGCATACATCCCAGGGTACTAATGGAGCTAAGGGTAGACGTAGCAGAGCCATTAACAGAACTGTTTAGTGGGTCTCTGAGCACAGGAAAGGTTCCAGAAGACTGGAAAAGGGCTCATGTGATCCCGCTCCACAAGAGTGGTAGCAGGGAGGAGGCAGGGAACTACCAGTCAGTCTTACCTCAGTAGTGGGCAAGATTATGGAGGCATTCCTTAAGGAAAGGATAGTGCAACACCTGGAATCCATAGGAGCACAGGATCCAAGACAGCATGGGTTTACAACAGGAAGATCCTGTCAAGCTAATCTCATAGATTTCTTTGACTGGGTAACCAGAGTGGTGGACCAAGGGGGAGCAGTTGATGTTGCCTACCTTGACTTCAGCAAAGCTTTCGGTACTGTTCCACATAGAAGATTGATTAATAAGCTGAATAGGCTTAGGGTGGGTCGAAAGTTGGTCAACTGGATGGCAAACTCGTTGTTGGGCAGAAACCAGAGAGTGGTTGTATATGATATACAGTCAGAAGAGATGCAAGTCACAAGTGGGGTATCTCAGGGATCAGTCCTGGGGCCAGTCCTCTTCAATATCTTCATCAGTGACATTACAGATGGACTTGAGGGTAAGGTTTGTCTGTCTGCAGATGACACCAAGATCTGCAACAGAGTAGATGATCCAGATGGAGTGGGCAGAATGAGAAGAGATCTGGATAAACTGGCAAAATGGTCAGAAGAGTGGCAACTGGGGTTTAACGCAAAGAAGTGCAAGATCATACACATAGGGAAGAGAAAACCTGAAGCCACCTATAGGTTGGGAGGGGAGTTGCTGGTAGTCACACAGGAAGAAAGACTTGGGCATCATCATCACAGATGACCTGAAATCATCCAAGCAGACCACTAAAGCAGTAGGCAAGTCTAGGGGGATGTTCAGGTTTATTAGTAGGGGTATCACAAGTCGTAAGAGGGAGGTAATAATCCCTCTCTACAAGACACTGGTTAGGCCGTATTTGGAGTACTGCATGCAGTACTGTAGGCCACACCTTCACAAGGACATTAACCAAATTGAGGCAGTCCAAAGAAGGGCAACCAAAATGGTGCAGGGACTGCATCAGGAAACATATGAGGACAGATTAACGGAGCTCAACATGTATACCCTAGAGCAAAGGAGGGAGAGGTGATATGATCGAAACATTCAAACACCTTAAGAGCATTAACAAGGTGAAAGAGTCTAGCATGTTTTAATATAAGAAAAATAGCAGGACAAGAGGACGCAGCATGACATTAGAGGGAGGCCGATTAAGGGGTAATGTGAAGAACGTCTTTTTCACAGAAAGGGGCCTACCTCAGGAAGTGGTGGATAGGAATACTGTGCAGGGTCTCAAACAGGCATGGGATAGGCATAAGGGAGCAATACAGATGAGTATGAATAGATAGGCCATAGACAGAGCAAAGGCTGACGGCACATTCATACGGTGAAAAAGAAATGGGCAGACTGGATGGGCCTTGCTGTCCTTATCTGTCGTCAACCTCTATGTTTCTATGTTTCTATGTTAAAGGTTGGCAACTGTTGCAAGTCATCTGTGCACTTCATTTTACAATTTATACAAAGGACAGTTCAGCTGAGATGCAATACTGGTATCTTATTTCAAGTAGGATCATGTTTCTGTCCCTTTCTACAGGTGCTTGGACTGGAGCATGGGCGGGGGTGGTTATGTAACTTACTAAGGGTCACACGGTAAGTATCTGGCTGTTGAATGGTTTGAACCTGTGGTCTACTGGTTCTTAAGAGTGCTCTAACCACTAACGAACACACTGTCTCCACTGCTTACAGAGTGGGATAAGCCTTAAGTGTTAGTAACTACCAGCATTTTTTTTTTCATTTTGCAATTTATTTACCCAGGATACCCCAGCTAAGAAATAACATCTCATTTCAAGTGGTGTCCTGGTTCTACCCATTTCTACAGCTGGGTGGACTGGAGCACTAGGAGGTTAAGTGACTTGCTCATAGCACACAGTGACAATTGGGTTCTTGCAGGGGTTTAATATGTTATCTCATAGTTCACATAACTGCTTAAACCAACTAGACTACACTGCCTGTGGAGGGGGGTGCAGCAGCTGTTGGCAGGATTTATTTACTTATTTATTTAGTTTTACAATTGATTTATCAAGAAGAGTCCAGGTAAGTGGCAACATCTCATTTCCAGTGGGGTTCTGCTTTTACCCATGTTTACAGTACATTGTACTTACCCACAACTATCCAGTTATGATGCAACATCTCATTTCCAGTGTGATCCTGCTGTTATTCATTTCTTCAAATGGGTGTACCCTGCATAACCCAATTGAGATGCAATATTCAATTTACAATAGAGTAATGTTTTTATCCATTTCCTTAGCTTGGTGGACTACTGGGAGATTAAGTGGCTTGCTCAGGGTCACACAGTGAGTTCTTGGCTCTAGCGGGGTTAGAACCTACAATTTAACATTTCCTTACACATCTCTACCACTAGATCACACCATACTCACTACTTGATGGGGGGGGGTACTGGTGATTTTTGACAGTCTTTTGTTATATTTACAGTAACTTGATGTTTTTACTATGAGCATGTACTATCATACATTCAAATGCCTCCCGGGTGATGTAGTGAGTTGAGGGGTATGCATCAGTTGCTGTCTCTGTTGTGAGAGGTGAAAGGTGGATAGCAGCTGCTGAATGGGAGGGTGGGGTTTGTGGTTGTCTAACTTTGTCATGGATGGGGGGGGGGTTGGTATTGGGTGTTGTGACCTGATGGACAGAAGAGTGGTTTCTTGCCAGTGCTGGATGTGTTGTGGGTGCTGCTAACTGAGTGGGGATATGGGGGTATGTATTCAAACCAGGTACAGGTAGCTGGTGGGAGAGAGTGGTATGGGGTAGTTCAAGTGGGTGGGGGAAGGGAGCTTTTTTTTTTAGAAAATTCAAATAAAAAAGGAATTTCATACTGCAAATTGTTGGCAAAGTGTCAAAGTGTCAACTTCACCAGGACTATGTGTAGGTTTATGTGATAAGGGCGCCACTGTTTAAGTGAGTCCCCAATGGGTGAACGCAGGAAGCAGAACACAGAAAGGGCGACAGGAGAACTAGGGTGAGCAGCGGAGAGAGCGCAGGTAGGAGGCAGATGCTGCAAGGACACATCGCACCGTGCATCCACGCTATGGGACAACATGCAATGGGTGAACCTACTGTGATGACAGAAAGGGAGCCTGTGTACCTGTGCACCAAGACAAGAGAGCCCTGTGGTGGGTGAGGGGATGGGGCAAGCAGCACATGGCACCATGCAGTGGGTAACTGGCAGATGGTGAGGGGTATTATATGCTGCACATACAGGCATCACTGTGTCTGTGTCTCTGTGGGGGAGGGTGCTGACATGGACAGCATGGGTGGAGGTAAAGGACACCAGGGGCAGATGCCAATGGCATGGAACCTCCCATGCATGGAGCAGGCATGCCATGTCAGGGCTGTGTCCCGCAGCCCACTCGGTGGGGGGGAGACTGGCACACAATGGATGGCCATGTGGGCGCGGTCAGTGTGTATGGTGCCCCTTCCCACCCTGCCATTATTGGTATCTACTCTCTGGAATTGCCCCCCCATGTCACAGTAGCTGTCACTGCTGCATCCTGGTGATCTTCCCAACAACACCCCCAAGGGCTACTCTTGGGCACTGTTGCCACCGCAGGGGTGTGACTGATGGACTGGAGGAGCATGCGGCTCATGTGAGGGGCCTCTGCAACAATGCAGAGTGGGTGTGGAACATCGCCAGGTCATGTGGGGGCTCCCATGGGTCTGTTGATGGGGAGCTCTTCTGTGGTGGTATGCTGGGCTTGGGGGGAAGTGGTCTTTGTAGTTGTGTTGTGTGTTGCCCTATGTCGGGTACTGTTTCTCATGCCCCTTGCTGCCAGCTGCACGAGCCGTCACACGCCTCAGTTAGCAGGGTTTTGCCTTTCCTGCTGCCCACGCCTAGGTCTCACTTCCATGCTGTGGGGACTTTGTGCACTTATGGGTTGGACTATAGCCACTCCGGGTCTCGTCCTTATGGAGCTGCAGCTACAGTCGCTATTTTACTGCCATTCTGTTACATTGGGAGGTCGCTGTTTAGGTAGCTGCTCTTTCAGTAGCGCCCACCCCAACTGCGCCATTCATTTAGCACTCTTCATGGCTACTAAACTATGAGTAGCATGAAGCTTGGCACACTGACAATTTTCCAGTGAAATAAAACTTAGCAACTCTCCCAGGTGCAGGCAACTCTAGCAGCTGTGTCAATCCATTAAGTTGCCCACTTAGAAGTGTGTAAATTTTGGGGGAAGATATCAAGCTGTCACTGCTCTCCTTGTAAGTAGAGGAGGGTGAAGTGCTCCCATTTCACTATGCGGAGCACATTGAAATCCATATAATAAGCGTGGTGCTCCATGCAGTGGTGCGGCTTCATAATCTTAAGGAGAAGTGTATTCTTTCCGATGGATGTGGGTCACCCTGGAAACAAGAAATGGGACAGCCATATGAACTGGGGTTGTCTACAGGCCCCCAGGTCAGGGGGAGGACATAGACACATTACTGTTAGAAGATATACAAAACATGACAGCTAAAGGGGGAGGTTCTGATAATGGGAGACTTCAACATGCCAGATACAGATTGGTCAATACTAGCAGGAACATCTGCCAGAACTAGACACATGGTGGATTCCCTGCAGGGGGAGGGACTCAAACAACTGCTACAACAATCCACAAGAGACAGGACTATCCTAGATCTAATACTGACTAACAGGGAAAGGCTCACAGATCTCCAGGTAGAAGGTCACCTGGGGGCCAGTGACCATCACATGGTATGGTTCAATTTGGTCACTAGAACTAAATCATCCCATTCCAAGGCAAAAATATGGGACTTCAGAGGAGCTGACTTTGATAAGATGGCCAACAGAGTTCAGCTAGCCCTGACAAAAAGAAATACAGGTGAGGGAGTACAGGCAAATTGGGCAAGCATTAAGGATGCAATACTTGAAGCAACACCCCATTGTGTTAGAGAGAAAAGGAAGTGCAAAAGAAGAAGGTAACCACTTTGGTTCTCAAAACAGTAGCAGAAAAGTTCAGAGCCAAAAGGCTGGCCTTCAGGAACTATAAGGGAATGCAACAGGATGAAGATAGGGAGGCATACCAAACTTCCCTAAGGGAAGCAGGGAAGACAGTAAGGCAGGCAAAGGCTCAAACTGAGGAAACACTAGCACAAACAGTAAAAGAAGGTGACAAGACTTTCTATAGATACATTAGTGAAAAGAGAAAGTCCAGAGGGGGTGTTGCTAAGATCAAAGGAGATAAGGGGGCATGTGAGGAGGAGGACCAGGCAAAAGCATCTATCCTAAATAGATAAGTCTGCTTAGTATTTACTGAAGAGAAGGTAGGGCAGAGCCCACAGCTCAGCACCATGGGCACAGGGAGATGAAGGTGTGCACTAGTCCCTTCACAAAAAAAGGGTCCTACAAGAGCTCTATAAGCTCAGGGTGGACAAGGCAATGGGAGCTGATGGCATACATCCCAGGGTACTAAAGGAGCTAAGGGTGGAACTAGCAGAGCCATTATCAGAACTGTTTAGTGAGTATCTGAACACAGGAGAGGTCCCAGAAGACTGGAGATGGGCTCATGTGATCCCGCTCAACAAGAGTGGTAGCAGGGAGGAGATGGGGAACTACAGACCAGTCAGTCTTACCTCAGTAGTGGGTAAGATTATGGAGGCACTCCTTAAGGAAAGGATAGTGCAACATCTGGAATCCATAGGAGCACAGGATCCAAGACAGCATGGGTTTACAAAAGGAAGGCCCTGTCAAACTAATCTCATAAATTTCTTTGACTGAGTTACCAGAGTGGTGGACCAAAGGGGAGCAGTTGATGTCACCTACCTTGACTTCAGCAAAGCTTTCGATACTGTTCCACACAGAAGATTGATTAATAAGCTGGGTAGGCTCAGGGCGGGTAAGAAGTTGGTCAACTGGGTGGCAAACTGGTTGCCAGGCAGAAAACAGAAAGTGGTGGTAAATGGTATACAGTCAGAAGAGATGCAAGTCACAAGTGGGGTACCTCAGGGATCAGTCCTGGGGCCAGTCCTCTTCAATATCTTCATCAGTGACATTACAGATGGACTGGAGGGTAAGGTTTGTCTCTTTGCAGATGATGGAGATCTGCAACAGAGTAGATGATCCAGATGGGGTGGGCAGAATGAGAAGAGATCTGGATAATCTGGCAAAATGGTAGGAAGAGTGGCAACTGGGGTTTAATGCAAAGAAGTGCAAGATCATGCACATAAGGAAGAGAAACCCTGAAGCCACCTATAGGCTGGAAGGAGAGTTGCTGGCAGTCACAAGGGAAGAAAGAGACTTGGGCATCATCATCACAGATGACCTGAAATCATCCAAGCAGACCGCTAAAGCAGTAGGTAAGGCTAGGAGGATGTTGGGGTATATTAGTAGGGGTATCACAAGTAGGAAGAGGGAGGTAATAATCCTCTTTACAAGACACTGGTTAGGCCCCATCTGGAGTATTGCATGCAGTACTGGAGGCCACACCTTCACAAGGACATTAACCATATTGAGGCAGTCCAGAGAAGGGCAACCAAAATGGTGCAGGGACTGCATCAGAAAACATATGAGGACAGATTGACAGAGCTCAACATGCATACCCTAGAGCAAAGGAGGAAGAGGTGATATGATTAAACATTCAAACACCTTAAGGGCATTAACAAGGTGAAAGAGTCTAACATGTTTCAATTTAAGAAAACAGCAGGACAAGAGGACGCAACATGGGATTAGAGGGAGGCCGATTAAGGGGGTAATGTGAGGAACATCTTTTTTCACAGAAAGGGTGGTGAATGCATGGAACAGCCTACCTCAGGAAGTGGTGGATAGGAATGCAGTGCAGGGCTTCAAACAGGCATGGGATAGGCATAAGGGAGCAATACAGATGAGTATGAATAGATAGGCCTTTGACAGAGCAAAGGCCGATGGTACATTTATAAGGTAGAAAAAGAAATGGGCAGACTGGATGGGTCTTGCAAGCCTTATCTGCCATCTACTCCTATGTTTCTATGTTTTGCTTTGTCTTACTGCCTTCCCCTTAATTTTACTGCAACATGCCATTGATATTAAGGGACTTCGATTTCTTTCGCTGTTTATTCCTATTTGAGGTGGATTTTGCATTCATTGATGGGATGGCAGATCACATGGACTCTATATTGTCTTGCACAGCCTCAGTTCTGCGTAGTGCGTATAGTGGAAAACTGGAGACAGTTTTCTCTCAGAGCTCTCAGAATCAAACCATCGAAAAAGCTTTAAAAAATCACTTTTGATCCAATTATTTTGTTCCAAATTCAGTACATCGACTACAGGAAACCCTCCTGTACTTAGATCATTGAGTGTTTATTGTTTTTGTGGTCATTTTGAATGTTAATTTAGAATATTCAGTCTGCGTACTGACAGACACTGTTGAAGTGTGCTTTGGAGAGGAGCATATCTGCTGTGGAGGTAGATTCACAGGGAGGAAGGCAGTCTTTCTAACTGCTTTGGGTATATTTGTGTTGTATCACTGTGTTCATGTACACACAGTAATACTTGAAGTAATTTTTGATATTGTTTTGCTGATTGTTGTGGTGCAGTGCATTTTTTTTGATCTGTTTAAAAGATTTAGTTATATACTGAACTATTAAATTTTCTGTGCATTGCCTGTAGTGTGTGAGTGTGTGTGCTACGCATGCCATGAAGTCAGACACATTTTATTGTGCCTCACAGTAATTGCAGCACTCTAAATCTGTTATCCATCTTTGGTATTTTTTAGTGCTTCATTCTATCTTGGCAGTTGACTGGTACTGCAGCGCCCCCCATCCCCCCCCAAACTTGCAAAAGGTATTATTTTTCCAGTTTGGGATTTGTGACCACTGGTTAAGGTGTTGTGTCTGTGTGGCTGCATCTCTTTATAGTGTGCAATCTACGTCTGCGCATATGTATCTGTTTAGGCCCCTATCTCCATCTGTAAGCCACAGTTGTTTTTTTGGCTTCTCATCCACCCCAAAGTTCAGAAATCTAAATTTGTTTTGAATTTGCTGTGCCATCCCAAAAAATGCCTGCAAAGAGACATGCAAGCAAAGATGTTTCTGGCCATGTCACTGCTGCCAGTGGCAAGATTGTCCATCAGTGTGGTAGTACGCAGCAGAAGTGGGAAGTTGATACCAGTAAAGGGATTTTTCTGACTATGTTTTTCACAGTGCAATCAGTTGCTTCAGTGATGGTTGGAGATGCTGTTGTCCCTGCTGGTGGTGTTAGTAAAGTTGCTGATGGCAAAGGTATTGCTGCCCCAAGTTCAACTTGTGACAAGTTAACCAGTTTCCAAAATATTGTGGAGTCTAAAACTGTGACTGAGAGTGTAGTTCATGTAACACTCTCTGACATCCCCATCCCCATGGTACTTGAACATGATGACAATGACTCACAATCTGACATTTCCAGTGCTGCTGACGTCATGCCTGGGCCATCCAGTGATTCAAATGGTGGCGAACAAAATATTGAATGATCATAATGACGCTATGGTTGGAACATGTTCTCCACAGGATAGCATCCAAGCTGAAATTGTGGATGTGGCTGAAGAATATGATGATGATTTCAGTAACCCCAGTTGGGAACCAGATAAAATGTAAGTAAAGGTGGCTGTGTCTCTGTCTGTTGATGTTAAATCACACCCTCCTCAAAGTTGTGAATTAGCGGTTTCTGTTTATAATGATGATTACCCAGTAATAATCATAGATAGTCATGGTCAGGTAGAGTCCAATTATGGCCAGCAACAGAAATCATGTAGTACACCACCCATTTCAGTGCGTAAATAAGTGGAGTCCAATATGCAGCATCAAGGACATGTGAAACGTAGGGGATCAAAATCCCCTGTTTGGTATCTTTTGTACAAGATGCAAATGATGAATCAGTGGCAATCTGCCAGGTTTGCCAAGCGCGTGTCAGTTGAGGTATAAAGGGTAGTCATCTGGGCACCAGAGGCAAAGCAAACACATCTGAAGAATGGGCACATGGCACTGTGGACTCTGCACCAGAGGGGAGCTAATGCCATAGTCAGACCTTTACCCTCATCCACCTTATTGGGCATGTTATCACCTTCCATAACTGTAAGTAGGCCAAGTAGCCATGTCTGTAGTAGCATAGAAATAAAACCTGAGGATTACTACAGGCATGAGGAGGATGATGATTTTAAAATTTTGTCAATTGGTGGTCAGAGTAGCAGCAGTGATGGTGGTCTATGCAGTATGCCTAGTGCAAGTGCAACATCAACCCCTGTGCTTTTAAAATGGGAAAAATAACTTCATTTGTGGACTTGTCAGCTGTGCACCCCTCTTCATAACATTTCAAAAGAACTCCACTCACGTCCGTTCACAGAGCAGAGCCATTTGGCATACCCCATGCAATACAGGTAACAACTCAGTCCATGTTGCAGAGTCTTTTTGCCCATAACATGAAATACCCACCCAATCATGCAGTGTCATGTGAACTTAATGCTGATGTAGTGGAAATGCAGGCAATTGATCTTTTGCCCTTCTCTTTTGTGGAGAATTCTGGATTCCATCGTTTTGTGGCATGCACCTATCCAAAATGGAAAGTCCCATCCAGGACATACTTTTCCACCCCTGCTGTCCCCGAGTTATACCAGACTGTGATAGACTCTGTAAGACATGCCCTTCAACATTTCTCCTCACCATTCATCCATTTAAGTATGGGTATGTGGACAAATGGCAGAATGGCAGGCAGTTCATATTTCTGAATTACGGTACACTGGGTGCAGGTAACGGGGGTTATCTGTGCTGGCAGTAGTGGAAATCAGTGTAGTAAGGCAGACTGTTGCGGTAGTAACCTTCTGGGAATTCAACAGCATGTAATGCTTACAGTGCACAGTGTAGGCTGTTCCCACACTGATGAAAACATGCTTGAGTTGCTACTGACCGAAATTGATGAGTGGCTGAACCCCTGTCCCTCAAAGCTGGATTTATAGCCAGTGACAATGGCTCCAATGTGGTGAAATGTATCATCAATGGTAGCTTTCTTCAGGTTTCATACATGTCCCACTGTTTAAATCTTGTGATCCAGGAGTTTCTGCAGCACTCTGACATCAAGAAAATGTTGACCGTTGCACGCCACATCTGTGCACACGTTTTTCATGCTCTGGAAAGGCCTGTGACCAACTTCCGCAGCTGCAGATTCAAAACAGCCTCCCTCAGCACTACCTCAAACTGGAAGTTGACATACACTGCAACTCAACTTTTTACATGGCAGAGAGGTTGTATGAACAGTACAAAGAAATCTCGGAATACCTAGTCATGTACACTAGCTGTGACAGTTCCGGGGCCTCGATGTCTCTGTCAACTGAACAGTGGCGCTTCATGTACTCAGTATCAACTTTGAGGCTGTTTGAATATGCCACACAGGCAGTGAGTGGGGATGCTGCCTCCATAAGCCAAACCATTCCACTGCTGCGGGTACTGAGGCAGACTTTGTTGAATCTGTAGCATAGCCGTAATATGTCCAGAGACAGTTCAAGCAGTGCATTACTTAAACACATGCTGACAGTATTTGACAGCAATATTCACATCACAAGGATTCAGCAAAGTGATGAATTCAGAATAGCAACAATGCTGGGCCCACGATACAAACATGGAATTGCATCCTTACTGAAGGGAGGTCCTGAACAGGTTAAAAATCTCAGTGGACAACTGGTGCGATTGGTTCATGGGGCACAGAAGTCATCTGCCAAGTTCAGCAAACCACAGCATAACATGGCTGAAGGTCACTATGAACTACTAAGCACATCCAGTAAGGTAGTTGTGGGTCCAAGTGGGGTGTCAGCAAAACCGGTTGCCATTAACCCACTTTAGGGTGCCTTGTCCCAAGTTGATGAATCCGCTGAACAGGTGGATGAGTCAGCAACAATACTGCATGCAGCACAGTGAATGGTTGATTCATATTTGGCTGAAAACAGGCATTTGGCAGTAACTGACAATCCTCTGCTGTACTGGACTGGAAAGGTGAGTGAATGGCCAGAGCTGACTTCAGTGGCACTGAAGTGCCTAACCTGCCCACTCTCCAGCGTAAGTGTGGAGAGGGTATTCAGTTCTGTAGGGGCAATAATTTGTGACCATAGTACCAACCTCTCACCGACAAATGTCAGCATGCTGACATTCATGAAAATGAATGAATGTAACATACCAACTTGAACTACCACATCTGTGTTCATACCCTGTCACGATGATGGCTGTGCTGATGGCAACATCAGATGGCCTACCATTGAGGTTGATGATGCAATCATCAAGAAAGAATTCCCTACAGGGCACAATTAAGACCTTGATGACTGCAAGGGCAGCTTCCTGTATGATGAGGATGAGGTGGATGTTGCTGGTATATAAGTTAACGGGTTGAAAGGCTGTCACATTTTATTAATGGTACATTTTTTGTTTTTCATAAAGTAAAACCAGTGTCCCTGACTGAGTCTAATTCCATAATTTGGATTGGCACAAATAATGACCCATCACAATCATTCTATTTTACCTTCTCTGCCTTGGTAGATTTTCTGACTGCACTTAATAGAATATGTGCTGTCATTGGCAAACACAGTCAGCCTCTTAAACCCAACTGTCCCTTTGTAGTAGGTGATAGCCATGTAAAACCTACTGATTAAAGATATCTTCCTCCTGAGTGAGACTGAAATACTGTAACACACCATATCCAGTCACCCAGACATCTGTCTGACAGTGAGAGGGAATGTGTTGCTGTGGCCATGACCACAAGTAACCCACAGCCTGCCAAAGGCACCAGATTAAATGACACTGAGAGAGAATGTGTTGCTGTGCCCATGACCACAAGCAACCCGCAGACAGTCAAAGCCACCAGATTGTATGACAGTGAGAGAGAATGTGTTGCTGCGGCCATGCCCTGCCAGAAGGAGCCCACATCCAGCCACAGTCACCAGGCTTCTTATTATCAGTAGTATACAATGAGTATGTACTAATTTGTCATACTATAATTTCCTTGAGCTGTGCAAATGCTTCCCTTACAATTTTAGAGATGCACGTGAGAAACATATATAGTCAACTTTTTTTTACAGGTTAACAGTTTCAAACACTCTCCAGGACAGGAGGACTTGTACTACTGCAGTACTGTGTACAACCACCTACAGGATATCCATTTCAGGTAAGTATATCAATCTTATTTCATCACTTCTTTTTTGTATTTCATTTTTTCAAGACAATGTAAATCATACAAAGTAGGTGACATGTACATCACATAATATACTGTTCATGCACATCAGTCACTGGCTTACTTCAGCAGGCCATGGGGTTGAAGATAGTTTTATCCAGGTGGTGACAAGATGACTTGTAATGTAACTTAAATTATGACAGTGGGCCAGTGCATGTCACATGTACTAAACTTGTTAGTTGGTCTTGATGTGGGTTGCTAATAGCTTGGTATCTGTTAAGCTGGATATATAACAGACAGTAACAGCCACACTTTGAACAGAATCTGTCAGTGCAATGAAGTACTAATAATTTCTTGTTCTTCTGTTTGCAGGTAACATTTCAGTTCTGTGTGCTGCCATCAGTGCTTTCTTCAGATAAGAACATGTGCAACTTGTACGAATCCATTCGGAGGATATACAGAAAACCAGTAAAGAAGTCAAAACAAAACTATTAATGAAACTTGCTTCCAAATGATACCCCCCCCCAAAAAAAAAATACTTACCTTTCCTGGCTTGACAGTTTTCCTACACTAAAATTCCTCATCAAGCAAAAAAGTGCTCATCCCAAGTTTGACTGTATCTGTATGATGACATGTGATAGAAAAAACAGCAATGATTGTGTGGGTGTGTATATATATATATATATATATATATATATATACAGTATATATATATTAAATGTCTGGTTCCTTGGAAAAACCAGAGCGTGCAAGGTACAGTAACTTACAAATGGTAGTATGAGTGTACACACATAGGGCATCCCTTTACAGGCAGTGCAGCAGACTTCCGGTCCCCCATAGCATCATAACATCATGGTTCACACAATGGTCATCTGTGGCTATCATTATTTGGCAAGACACTGTGCATCAGCCCAGTTA
The DNA here is from genome assembly GCA_016271365.2 of Neoceratodus forsteri. NCBI lineage: Eukaryota > Metazoa > Chordata > Ceratodontiformes > Ceratodontidae > Neoceratodus > Neoceratodus forsteri. The sequence continues at coordinate 915,862,389 of CM057455.1, read as the reverse complement.
GTTCAACTTAGCAGCAGAAGACAGAAGTACAAGAGCAACAGCAGGTGCCATTGTTGTAGTGGGAGTGGTTGCATGCATACATCAGTGCATCAGGAAATAATTGAGACTTTTCATCACATTGTATCATGTAATTGTCTCTTCATCTGGACTCTGGCATTTTCAGGACATTTTGACAGTAGCCAAAAAATTGTAAGAACACTGGCCAAAAACAGTTTAAAGAAAATAACCTAAAAAAAATGGTGTCCTTCCCTTCCTTATATTCCTACTTAATAATCTCTGTTTACCAACAGGAAATATTTTTTGTGCTCAGTAATATTTCTTCTTGTGTAGGGTGTTTGTGAACAGCAGTGAGCAGTGATAATCTGCTAAACAGCATGTGCGCACTGTCAGGTGCCCACTGCCCAGCCCCCTGAAAATACATATGATAGCTGACTTGGTCCACTGTTGATGGTATAAATAATATATACCATACATGTTATTTGTACCATCATCAAAAGTGGACCAAGTCATCTATCATATATATTTTCAGGGTGCTGGGCAGTGGGTACCTGACAGTGCGCACATGCTGTTTAGCAGATTATTGCACTACTCACTGACGCTTTTCCACAAACACCCCATGACAGGAAATAAACATTAATGACCCCCCAAAAAATATTTCCTATTGGTAAACAGAGATTATTAAGTAGGAATATAAAGAAGGGAAGGACACAATTTTATTTAGGTTCTTTTCTTTAAACTGTTTTTGGGCGGTGTTCTTACAATTCTTTGGGGGTAAACAAGGTTATGAGAAAGAAAGATGGAACACAAACTTAAAATTATACACTAAACAGTGCACAATGGGGGGGTACTAACAACAACAAAAATGGAAAGTGACCTGTATCAGATGACCTAAAGGTTGGCAAGAAATGCGAGAAGGCACTAAGGAGGGCTGGAGGTATACTGGGATGCATTGGGGAGGCATCACCTTAAAATCAAGTACAAAAATGAAAGTTCTTATTCCTCTGTACAAATATTTGGTGAGACCTTATCTGGAGTACAGTGTGCAGTTATGGAAAGCCTATCTCTGCAAGGACATAGACAGGATGGAGGCTGTACAGAGGAGGACAACTAAAATGTCGTAGAGTATGCAGCAGAAGCCAGACAAAGAGACAGTAAAGGACATTACGTATAAACACAAGGAAAGGGGGGGCATGATAGAAACTATCAAGTACCGAAAGGGAATCAACAACATACAAGAGGGTAGCATTATCCAGAAAAAGTCATGTGCACGAAGAAGGGGGAAAATTAGAAGAAAGAGGAGGGATGGATCAGGGGCAACATGTTAGTTAGTTAAAACCTTTATTTTTAGACAGGAGTTCAGGTGGAAATATCACATCATTAGGACAAAGTCCTATTTTCAAGATGGTCCTGTAAAATATAATGTACTTCTAAACATATAAATCTAAATATACTACAACAAAGACATTACTTTACAGGATAACATGAATCAATCATTCACAATGTAATACATCAAACATCTAAAACTCATCTATAACAATCACAATGAACTTTTAGTTCAAGTCTCAGACTTATTAAAAATGCTTTCAGATCATTAATTTGGTTACATAATACAGGTTTCAAAGCCCACCATAGTTTATTAACAATGACCGGAACATCAGAAACTATTTTTTCACAGAGAGGGTGGAGGGTGCAACAACAAATAAAAACTAATGATCAACATTATGCTGAGACAGCAGCAGTTGAAGCACCCTAATAATTTGTAGCTGGTGCCCCTCCATTCACTCCAACTGCTGCTTAACATTGTCAAGATGGTGGATATAGGCCTCCAACTCACTCCACATCAGGCCTAAATTGGCCTGTATGGCAGGTAGTTGGGCAGGGTTGCCACTGTCACCTGCTGCAGGTTGTGGTGGTGGAGCAGCCACTTGATCCATGGCCCTCCACCACTTCACACCACCACGTGCAGGTGGACGCTGTGCTGCCACCTCTTGCACAGCAGGGCCAGCAGGCCCATTCCTGCCCTGTTAAGCAACCCTGGCCTGCCACTCAATATGGTGGTGGTGGTTGTACAGGTGAGTGCACTGACCAACTGTGCCCAGGTGAGTTCCTTTGGGGCCACGGTACACCACCACACCACACAGATTGCATTTCACTACACTGCTGTCCCCAGGCAGTGTAGTGAAGAACTCCCACACTAATGAGGTGCAGGGAGGACAGGGCACAGGCGGGGGGCACCAGGTGTTGTTGGTGCTGGCGGCTGCTTCTGCTGCATAATTGGGATTGGTGGTGTGGAAATCTGCTGCTGGTGAGACTGCTGCGGCTCCTCCTCCCTGACTTCCTGCTGCTGAGCCGCTGGTACATGGGGCCATAGCATACGGTGGCACTGGGGGGGCACTGGTAGGTGCCACTGGAGGTGATGCTTCCATGGCACCAAGTTCACTACCACCTGCTTCGGGGGGGTGGGGCACTAGTCCAGATGGTGCACCTGTTCAAATGCAGTCTGCCACTACGTGTGTGTACACCTACTCAATTTCCTCCACTCCATCTATGAAAACCATCTCTCCCCCCTCCATTCTGGTCTATCTCTCTCTCTCTCTCTCTCTCTCTTGCACACACACACACACACACACACAAAATTGACAATTAACAAATACTACACTGAAATACTGCACAAACACAAATACAGACAACAAATAGGCTTTTAAACTACAAAAGATATCAGCTCATTGTCACAAAATTTCAAATGTTTATAGTATTTTTTTGATATAGTCACCTCTCTCTCTCTCTCTCTCTCTCTCTCTCTCTCAGCTCAAATAGCTCTTTCTCCTACAAGGTGAAAGTGAAACTCACTTTCTTGCATGATTCACTTCCTGCCTGAAGCATGTGACCTGCAGACTCTGAGACTGTGTGAGCCATGTGATCTGTGGGCTGTTTTCACTCTGTCTTTAAAGCAAAGTAAGGTGGAGTGAGTAACTTGAAGTCATTATTATAAGGGGAAGTGGTGAAGTAGCACTTTTCTATGGGCACTGCGCAAAACAACACAAAGTGGGCTACTTCGCCCCTACTTAGCAGGTGGATTTAAACTTTGCTGCAGCTCTACTTATAAGCCAGATTTCATGCGTTTTTATTGTTTTCCCCAGAAAGACACATACATCAAATTGTCCATTTCAAATGCATCAAGCATACAAAAACGTAATATACAGAAAATACATCAAACATTATTGCACACAGTTACAATTAGATTGAACAGTCAACACAGAAAACAACTGTGTTTTAAAATGGAAAATAGATTTACAGCATTTGATAGAATTAGGAAGACTGTTGTAATTACGAGCACCAACAGAAATAATCAAGGGCCCTTTGTCCAAGAGTAAATCTTCTAAATGGTATTGTGAAAGAAAAGGAGTCTTATGACCTAGTATTAAAATCATTACATTGTGTGGGAAATACATTTGAAATAGAAGAAGGTACTTTCCCCAAGTGCAATTTTATGAAAGAAAACAGAAACCCTAAATTTGATATGGCCATCAAAAGAGAGCTGTTGAGCAGAATCATAAAAGGTTCAATGGTCTGCACATAAAGCAAAACTAGTGATGAAATGGCAGATGGAATAATATACAACTCTAGTCCTGGACCTCATCCCACTACCGGTAGACAAATAACAAAGCATACCACAGTCAAAAACTGATTACGTATCTGCCTTACAAGTAGACCAACACCTTCCCCAATGACTCATAGAATCACAGACAGACTGACACCTCAACTGATTATTCACATGCAACTAATTTATGACTCTCAGCAGGAAAACATAGGCAGCCAGTGATGTGGGTGGTTCTGGCATGCAATAGGCTACAGCCCAGTACAGAACTGGTTACATGTACTGTATGCATTCAAATGAACCCAGAGCCCCTCAGCATAATTTGCTGGCAAAGCGGAGAGGCTACTTTCTTCATCATTCTGTGGCTACCAACCTGACACTCTACAGACCACAGCTATCAGTTCAACATGTTTGCTTCATAATTTTCAAGCAAACATAAAAAGGTTATGCAGTGAGCCAGTTGCTCTCCGGGTTCACAGTTTATAAACTACAAATGAAGTAAATCATGTAGCAAGCCAGTGGATCTCCAGGTTTGCAGCTTACAAACGGTGAGCAAAATAAACCAGATCAGTATAATGTTTTTCAGTACTTCTAGGGGATATTATGTTCAAATGTATTTTTCTTTAAATTGCAATTTCTTAATTGGAACCTGTCTTTCTCTCTTAGTGTTTTCATACATATAACTAGTAGAAGAAGATATACCATTAGGACAATGACTGAATATTGTCACCACAATTACAGCACTGCAACAAGGGTGACAGTGAAAGGAACGATCTTGATTTTAGATGGCCCCTCACTCCTGTCACCTCTGCCCCATGCGGTTTCTACTCGCTCTGGGACACGCCTACCCCAGAGAAGGTTATATTTGGTTTAGGCAGAAAACTGAATGTTTCCCAGGAGGGCACTTTGGCACTGTAACTCCCAGGAAACATAATGCCTTGGGCTGTAATGCCGGGCGGCATGTTGCCAACACTATAATTGGCATTTGGCAAGATGTTTGTCGCTATGAAATGGGTGAGCCATGTATGTGTATAGTAACCCTTTTCTTGTACAGCACTCCATTTTCTGATAAATTTCAAATCCCTGTAGGTCTGAGAACCATGTAACTGTTACAGATAGCCACAATCAGCCTTTGTTTATCCAACCAACTCCAATCAGCAGTACCTCATGAAAAAGGTCATTATTTAAAAATATCTTTAATCCATTGTACTGTTTTGGAAGTTACTGTAATTGGACCAATAAAGCACTGGGCAGCCAGATTGACAATGCCTTGGAAAGGAGTGCTGCCATAAAACTTTCAGGTGGAGAAAAATCTACAGATCATGTTGTTACTAAAGAGGATACTGACCTGGCTAAGCAAAGAGAGCAGAAAAGCAGGACTTAAGGCAGCAGGGCATCTTATGGTGGAAATTTAGTACACCTACCTTTTTATTCTATTAATTGCCTTTTTCTTTTCAAGTGTTGTAAGATGCTCTTTTCCCCTGTTCTGAGACTGCTTCAGCATTTTTTAGATCTGAAATTAATAAAATAGTGATTAATTTAATATGGCTGTTCCCCTTATATAGGTAGTACTTGTGGGTAGTTATTAATATGTTCCAATATGAATTTTAATACATGCATACCACTGAACTACACTTATGTCCTGTGAATTTATCAGCTGTCCTGTATCACATGAACTGACTGTTTTTTGGCAGTATGTGTTGTTTGCAGTTTGTTATGAAAATTTTCAATAAAATGTTTAATGTTAAAAAAATAATATGGTAATCCGCAAGGTTTCATCAGTATTCACAGCTGTTTTCAAACAGATGTCCCATAAGGTCAGGTGGCAGTGTCTATTGCTAGCTTGTTCATCTTAGTCACAAGAACAGTAATTTCAAACAATTGGATGTCATTTACAGTCATAAATGGCTGTCAAAAAATAATTGTGACAATGATTGTGTACAAATCATTTGCCTATCACTGCCCCAAGCCTCAGTAACCCTTACAAAGGTGACATCATTTCCCCATGTGGTTTAAAATGTCACTGCTACCACAAGGGAAGGGTCACAAATTTCACCATGTAAATGACCTGCAGTGCTATCCACACAGAATGGTGACTTGGAGAAGTACAGTCATATTTAGCAACAACCCCTGCCTTTAGAACTATTGCATTACCATCAGTTGTTAGGGATGTCACTAAGATTGACCACAATGGTCAGAGCTGGCAGAAATGGAAAATCAATGAGGTATAGAAGTGGAAGAAGCCTGCAGGGACACAGGGCTAGGAATGGGGCATTCACTGGGCACCAGGATTTATTTTGGACTGGGATAGGTAGAGGGTGCACTGGACTGCAATGAAAAAAGACAATCAAGGGACCAACCATGAAAAACCTTCAAGACTCACAATAGGGCCTGAAAGTACTCTTTGGTCAGGTGGGGGAAGACTGAGTCAGTATCACCTGTGCCATGACATTTGTGAGTGGTACTGCACCATGTGGCTGGTGTTGTGCCATCCATAGAAGTTCACTGATGTTCATAATCAGGCTTTATCAGGGACCCTGGTTTTCCATTTTTACTGGTAACACCGGTAGCAATCACGGAATCCTACTTGGTATGCAGATTTTGAATTCTTGTACCGGTGCCTCACGGAAATTGCATGTCACTGCACAGAATCTCTAAGATTTCAACATCTTTTAAATTTTTTTTTATTTTCTCTTTCTATGTCCCCTTCTCACAGCATCAGTCTCCACTTTTCAGAGATCCCTGGGCTGGGTATCCCCTAGCTTCCCCCTCAGGTAATGCTCAGGAGCTCCTGTGGACCTGCCCTATCCTGCTGGGTTGCTGTCCCCACGTGGGAAGGGGAGGACCCCAGATCACCCCTCCACCTCCTTAATGTGTCGGGTAACCCAGTTGGTTCCTCATGGAGCCTGGTTATGAAGTCTGGGGCACCTGGGTCACTTCTGCCAGTGGCCGATGTGGGGTGATTATTCCTGGTTTTCTAGTCTCTGTTCCTGAGGGCACTGTCACTAGAGGAGATCCAAGGAGGTAGGTCAAGTAGAGACATGCCACTGCTCCAGATCCTGGCTAGCGTCCTCCCCTCCTGATCACTCTGCAGCACTATTGCACCACCACCCATGGTCACACAGGTGGTGGTAAAGCAGCAGAATCTACAGCCCACCCTCCCCGGAGGAGAAGAGCAGTCCCCCCGGGTGCTCTATCCTACTTCCCTGGCAAGACCTCCAGCAACCCAAGTTTTCTTCCTACCCTGGGTCGCTGGCATTGCAACAATAGTGCTACCGAGTGCCAGCAGGCCAACCCAGATTTCAGCATCTTAAAATGAATGCTGCTGTGCTTTGCATTCTTTCTGCTTTGCTAGAGAGTCAGTAAGGAAATCACCACACTGCTTTGTTGTAATCAGCCATTCAGTTTAACCACCCATGCTTCCCACCAACATCTCCATCACCTGAGGACTACTTTCCTTCCTGAAAACCACAGTTTTCTTGTAGTATGTGCCTAAGAGTCTACAAGTATCAGCAAACATGGGCAGGGCCACTGGAAAATTGCAGGAAAAGTAACCTGAAATTGCAGTTTTTTGCAAAACTTGCTGGAAAATTGCAGGAGTTCTACTATAGATCCTGAGTGCTTCACGATAAATCCTTTACTGTTTTCTACAGCATATATTAGTCACCATAAACTACTAAATGAATACACTGACACTTGAATATGTTTTAAATATGAAGAAAAACTTCTGTTTCTAAAATGAATCCTAAACGGATAAGACGTGTTGCCTCTTCCAAAATTTAAAAACATCTGCCTCATGCAGTGCTAGATTCTATTTAGTGAGCCACAGAAAATCAATATTAAATAAATCCAGAATTAACAAATGTTATCTGTTTCTGGATGTAGAATAATGAAGCCTGAACGAAAGCTATTTACAGTGCTCTGTCAACTATTCACCCACTTTGGTGTAAGAAAAAAAAAGCAGATGGAGTGGTGAATAACTCAGTTTTAGTAAAATGTTGTAAAGTGTTTAATGTTCATAATTTGTACTGTAGGTACTGTGCACTATTATTAAAATTATATATTAAAACATTGCATATGGGTAGTTAATAGCTGGCAGTATAGCCTAGTGGTTAGAATAACAAACAGTGATTGAACTGGGTACATCCAGCAGACTTTGGTTTGATTCCCACAACCTCCACCTGCATACTGTGAGACTCCAAACAAGTCACTTAACCTTCCCAGTGCTTCTAGGTCACTTCTGAAAACAGGCAGTTCTGCCTAGGGGTCCTTACCTGGTTTACAAAGAATATATATATAAAAAAAAACAATACATTTTTACTACATCATAGAATAGTAGTCTGGGTACCATGTAATTTACTTGAGTTTTACTTGGGCTGCAATGATTTTGTATAGATAAAGATAAATGTTCAGCTACATTTTATGTGCTTTATAAGCTTGCTTTTAGAGTTTAGTCAGGTTTTTATTGTATTCTTTGCATATGAGAATCTAGGTTGTAGATTGCTAAATGCAGGATCACTGTTACCAACTAGCTTATTGAAGTTTATAATCAGCAGAGCCATCCAAAATCCTCAGTTGTTTGAATGAAAACTATTCTGAATGGAAGTATGTTCACAAAGAAAAACTGCCTTACTACTTATTAAAGACTTCACCATCAGCACCCCATTTAGGTGAATTGGATCATTTGCACCTTTTCTCCCACCTGCTGTTTCAGTCTCTGTGACAACAAAAAGTTTCTTGATACACTGCTGCAACAAAAAGCAAATGTGAAGTATTTAAGTGTACTTATGTTTGGCCAGTGGATTTTGAAAGCACATTCAATGACGTACAGAAGGTAAGACCCCAGGGGCTGTATGATGCTGGTGGGCAGACTGGTGCTCAATTCACATCTGAGCTCAGACATGAAAACTGGGAGACACCCTTTTCATGGACATCAAGTAAAAAAAGCATCTACATGTCTGGGAGATGCATGAATCCATTTGAAGGTCCTCCACTAATCACTTGTGGATTTTTTAGGTGAAGACATTTTATTTCAAAGAAGCAAATTCAAGCATTTTGTTTTTGCTCCTCCTACCCCCTGGCCATCCACTCCTTCAGGCCTGACAAGGCCCCCTACCACCGCTGTTGTGTCCCGACCACCATCCACTGTCCCTTACTGCTGTGCTACCAGGTAACCCAGACTAACCCTTTATTGAGTGGGCCCCTACCCATGTGGGAGGCTACCAGGGGAGGAGAATTGCCCCAAAGAGCTTCCTGTGTATCTTGGGCATGGCAGGGGTCAGAACGGACACATGTCTGGGGCTTCCGGCTTATGGAGGGACCAGCAGCCGTCCTTCGGTTGGCCAGCGGGTGTTTTCCCATTTTCATGGGAGTGTGACAGGCCACATGATGTCAAGGCACAAGCCGACGTTCGTCACGCTCCCTCCCGCAGTGAGGGCCGATGTGTTGTCGTGCCTCTGGCCTCCACCAGGGGACAGAAAATGCTGAGTCATGAATCCACCCTCCTCAGAGGGAGAAGGTGTGTGGTTGTTGGACAGTCAAGCCTTCACCCACCAGCTGGTCCCTCAACACCCAAGTCTGTTCCCTAATCCTGGTAAGCGGTCTCACAGGCAGAAATCCAATTCATGCAGTTAAATTATAGATAGGAAAAACAAAGGTAGTCCACCTTAGCGGTGATGGTTCAGATTAATTCACATCTGAGTTCTAACAGCAAAGAGACAAAGTTATTTGTAACTTGTGCATATGGGGTGTGGTGTTGAAGAAAGGGGATCATAATGCTGTCACCATTGCCATCACCCCAGAGGGATGTGGACTGCATTGTTTCTACTGCAATCATACCAAAGGGGTGGGAGCTGTAGTGCTTCTGTCATCAGCACTGGTAGATGGGGAATGTAGTACTGCTGTCATCACATCTTAGGGATGGGGGCCACAGTGCTGCTGCTTCTGTCACACCTGAGAGAGGGAGGTCATAGTGCTGTTGCTGCTGCCATCACACCAGAGGGATGGGGAGGTAGTGCTGCTTCCATCACACCATAGAAATGGGGGCTGTAGTGCTGCTGCTGCCATCACATTTTGTACCTAAAATAACTTTAAACTGGTACAAGGATGGATGGATGTGCAACAGTGGAGGTCAAAATTGCTAAAATGCATGTTAGCAGAGTTAAAAATTGTTAAATAAAGTACACAGAACCAAATACAGGTAAAACCGGATTTTGGCTTAGCAGACACTGATGACAATACCATTTTTTACAATGTACAAAATGGAATATACCCTTTTTCAATCCTGGTAAACCAGTGTCCCTGGGTTTTATCATTTGCAAATGCTTTTTGCATACACTAACATCTGCTTTACCGTACTTGCTTGCATACCAACTGAACCGCAGGGGGGATCAACAATCTCATTTATTTTAGATCTCCATGTTATACTAATAGTATGCAGTATCCCAGATATGGTTTTCTTTTTTTTTTTTCAGGAATAGTCAGCAATGGTTTTAAAACTGCAACAGATACAAATTCATTATGGGAAATCTACTCTGATTGTCAGTGCATGAGGCAGTGTAACCAATGCATAACCATTGCCTTCAATAATAGAGTGCACATCTCAGCAGGGAACAGTGCCCTTTGGCTTTTACTGACTGTATTCTATTATTCTATTATTATTTTATAACTAAGTGAAGGTATACAATATTTATAGTTTCTGCCTAACAGTAGTTTGCTGTCCATTTCCAAACTAACTGTACTCTATCCCCATTTTCTTGATCTCCCCTGAGTTTTGTTACATAACACTTATTTTGTAACTTCACATGGAACCCCCCCACATACACACACTCAAAAATAATCCCTCCCATTGCCTCAAAGATGTTTCTTTACCCCTTGAGGAATTGTATTTTTTATTGTTAAGTCATACAAGCCACAGCAGAGCTGTCATCCATCAACCTTTTGTCCCCTTGTAAATATGGCAAAAAAAAAAAAATAGCCTGGCCAAGGGGTTAAGAGGATTGTCAATCTATGTCATCAAGTTTGACTCCTCATGCTCAGTCCCTTAGTTCTGCCCTTTGAGCATGGCCCTAGTTCTAGGCTTCATCTGGTCTGATCAGCAGGATGAGGCATGCATCTTTGGAGCAAAACATACAAGCCAGTCACAAATAACCTGCAGAAAGTAGATTGATTTCAACATCAGTTAGTTGACACCTCAACCACTGAATTACATCCAACAACAGGGCACCCTGACAAAGACTGATATGGTGAAACACCAGGGTACCATGACAGTGTTTATCTCACTGGTGCCATCCTCATCTTGGGAATGTAAAAAAGAATGACCTTTTTGAAGCTTATTTGTAGCTGGCTTGTATTATTTGCTCCAGATGTTTGCACCTCATCTTGCTGTGTATCCTGTTAGTTTGGGGATTGCTAACCCCAAGGCAACACCCTACTTCCAGCACAGCTGAGAGCAAGCCATTTACCTGACTGTTCATTTGGTGTCCCATCGCTAATGTGTGATTTCTAACGTTTTGGTCAGGGATCCTGCTTCTTGGGGTCCACCGGTAATGCCATACCAGATGACTGTAGTTTCTGTCATGATGTCTGCTCCTTGGGAGCCTCTGGTAGAGTCATACCAAGTGCAGAAGCTGTGCTCAGTGCTCCTATTCCTATGGAGCCCCCAGTACAGTTATGCCAGGCAGCTGAAGTTGTAGAAAGGGCTCCCGCTCCTCAGAAGCCCCTAGTACAGCTGCATCGGGTAGATGAAGTATCAGCCAAGGTTTCTGCTCCTTGGAGAGCCCCACTATTTTACTGTATTTATTTTATTTTGCAATTTGTGGCCAAGTAAGACACATTCAGCAGAGACTTGTTTCCAGGTGTTTCTTGGAAGTGCAGGGAATTTAAGTGACTTGCTCATGGTCACACAGTATGCAAGTGGTGGCTGGGATTCAAATCTAGTCCTTTGGGTTTGCAGCTCAGTGCTCTCAAAGGAAAACTAAAGTCAAAATTGACAAAATAATACATTCTGCAGAGTGTTTTGATTTAACATAGAAACTTAAACATAGACACATAGAAGTTGTCAGCAGATAAAGACTTCTTTGGCCCATTCAGTCTGCCCTATTTTCTTGCCTGCTGTGACACCGCCACCCCTTCATGATCTGTGGTCATCCCCACCCCTTGTGTTACTTTCAAGGTGCCCTTGTATCTGTCCCATGCATGCTTGAATCCTGTGACCATTTTGGCATCCACCACCTCTGCTGGGAGGCCATTCCAGGCTTCCACCTCCCTCTCTGTGAAGAAATATTTCCTCACATCCTTTCTGAGCCACCCCCCCAGCTTCATAACTTGACCCCTTGTCCTCGAGTCTGTCTTTCTAAGGAACATGCTACCTTCCTGTACCTTATTGGTACCGGTTATGTACGTGAATGTTTTATCATATCCCTTTTTTCCTTACTTTCCTCCAGCGAGTACATATTCACTTCTCTCAGTCTCTTCTCATAGGGCTTTTAATGCATTCCCTGCACCATCCTGTACCACCTCCACCCTGTCTATGTCCTTCCAGAGGTGGGAGCCTCCAGTACTGGACACAGTACTCAAGGTGTGGTCTTACCAGTGACCTATAAAGGGGTACTATTAACTCCTTCTTTCTACTGGTGATACCCCTCTTTATGGATCCCAGCATTCTACAAGCCTTTCCCACTGCCTTTTCACTGTGCTTTGCTACCTTCAGGTCATCAGAAATGATTATACCCAGGTCCCTTTCCTGTTTGGTGGTTGCCAATAACTCCCCTGCCAATTGGTATGTAGTTCCTTGGTTTCTGTGCCCCAAGTACATGATTTTGCACTTTTTGGCATTGAAACCCAGCTTCCAAACCCTTGACCATTCCTCTAACTTCCACAACTCATTCCTTATTTTTTTCACCCCTTCCCCCAGTATATCCACCCTGTTGCAGATTTTCATGTTGTCCATGAACAGGCAGACTTCCCCTTCTAGCCCTTATGTAATGTCACTAATAAAGACATTGAAGAAAATTGGGCCTAGTACTGACCCCAGAGGCACCCTGCTGGTATACCTGCCTTTTCCTAAGCAGAATCTATTTATCACAACCCTCTGAATCCTGTTGCTCAGCTAGCTTCTTACCCAGTTTACTACTTTCTGTCCCACTCCTGACAAGCCAGTTTGTTCACCAGTGTTCTATGTGAAATGGTGTTGAAGGTCTTCCTGAAATCCAGGTATGCCACATCTACTGTTCCATCCTGATCCACTTCCCTAGTCACCCAGTCAAAGGACTCAATCAGGTTTGTTTGGCAAGACCTCCCCCCTGTGAAACCATTTTGCCTTATATCTTACAGTCTACTTGTTTCAAGGTATTCCACTATCCTTTCTTTCAATAGTGATTCCATAAACTTGCCCACTACAGAAGTCAGGCTGACAGGTCCGTAATTTCCTGCCTCCTCCCTATTCCCACTTTTGTGAAGTGAGGCCACATCTGCCCTCTCCAGTCCCTCAGAACCACCCCTGTTTCCAGCGATAAGTTGAACAATGCTGTCAGGAGTGTAGCCAGCTCCTCCCTGAGCTCCACAGAGTATCCTAGGGTTAACCCCATCCAGTCCCATTGCCTTGTCAACATTTGATTTTGCAAGTGCCCTGAGGACTTCCTCCTCTGTAAAAGGACTAGTGTCCATCTCCCTACCAATTCTGCCCTGTTCTTTATTTCTGACCCATCACCTACCCCTTCTATTGTAAATACTGAACAAGAGAATCTGTGCAATATGTCTGCCTTCGCTTGGTCCCCTTCCTCACAGATCCCCTTTTGCCTGTTATTCTTGTTATGCACCCATTGGTCTTTCTCTTCTCGGTAATATATTTAAAGAAGGTTTTAGCCCCTTTTTTATTGACTGGGCAATATTCTTCTCTGTTTGTACCTTTGCTCTCCCCATTGACTTCCCTGCTTTTCTTTGTTTCTCCTGGTAATTTTGCCTATCCTCCTTCTTCTGTGTCTTTTTGTATTTTCTAAATGCTAGTTTTTTTCACCCTTACTGTTTCTGCCAGTTCTCTAGAGAACCATAATGGCCTCCTTTTTCTCTCTCTTGCCCTTATTACAGGGCTGCCTGACACAGTGATTTGTACCCTTTTAATGCCCTCTTTTATTTTTGCCTAAGGGTCTTCAACTCCTCCTAGCATCGCTATTCCTGTCAGGGAGTCTCTGACAGTCTCCCATTGTCTTGAAATTTTCTTTCCTGAAGTCCATGACTTGAAGGTGTACTCCTAGTAAGTCATTCCCTTTATTTGCTGAAAGGAACTTTTTTTCTAAATTTGCTTGCTAGTTTTATGACCCCTGGGATCTCCATATTAGCATTTTCAAAGGCTCTTCTTATTCCTTAAAATCTCCTGTCCCATGCAACAGTGATGCATCTAGGACCATTACAATTTTGGTCATGACTTCAACAAGAGCTGTTTATTGACAGTAGTAGTAAAGCTGTTATGTTAATTAACTCTCCTTGTCCAAGGAGCTCTAATTAAGGCTAAATTTACAGAAGGCGAATGCCTGAGGGATAATTGGGTGGGCTATTCTCTCAGAAAACAGCTAGAGTCTTCACTAAGTATAGCATCCGTGACATTGGTTGATTTGTGTGCTTTTTTAATGGTTGTGTTTAGTTTGATCAAATGAAAAGCTTTAAAAACAAAACATTCACTTCTGCTGGCTAGACCTAGGCACATACCTAGAAAATAACAGTATTATTTAGTTGAAGACATAATATCAGGCTTCTAACAGTAGATTGCTGCTGCAACAGTTATTACTGCCTGAATCAATAGTCCTGAACACATCACTGTCACATGGGATAGGAAGCATTGTGGGAACAAGAAAATCCATAACAAATGCTAACATGGAGATCCACAGGCACCACAAAATCAGCAAGCAAATGAAACAAAAAGGAAAAAAAAAAGAAAAAACTTATTTCAGCAAAGAAAGGGAAAGATTCACTAGGAGTACCCCTACAAATCAAAACACTCTACACAATGTAGTTTTTTGTAAATGTTGACTTTAGTATTCTTTAACCACTATGTTATACTACCTCCCAGTAAACCCACATCAGGTGGCTGATGTTTTGCTCAAACTTCTTCTCCTTGGAGCCTCTGGGACAACCGTGCCAGGTAGCTGAAATTGTTTTTGGGACTCCTGCTTCTTTCGAGCTCCTAGTACAGTTTTATCAGGTGGCAAAAGTTCAGGTTGAGGGTGAGTGATGTGTTGTAACAGGGTAGACAGGTAGGTCTTTGGGCAACAGTGGTAGGGAGTGTGTTCTTTGAGTGGGAAATCAGTGAGGTAGTGGGCAAGCAGGTGAGGTTGTCAGCAGCAAAAGGAGGGAATGTGGTGTTTGGAGATGGACATCAACCATTACATATTAGCAATGTATCTGCCTCACAGGAAGACTGATACCTCAAACAATGAATCACAACTTCTCAAGCAGACTGACAGCTCAACAATCACAACAAACTAATGAGAAAAAAGCCTCAGCGGGGGGGCACTGTGGTTAATTCTGCGATGCAATAAACAACAGCTCCCTGCACAAATGGTAACATGACAGTATTCAAATGAACACAAAGGCCCATATCACCATTGGCTGTCAAGACAGAGTGACTACTTCCACTATCACTCAATGGCTTACAGCCTGACACACCTTAAAGAGCCCAACACTATCCCAATAGATTTGCATTTTGACAGCAAACATAAAAAATTAAAATCCTGAGTTACAAACAGCTCAGCAGCAAGGTTATTTGATGTGATGTTTTAAATATAAACAGGGATTCATCTTGTGGATACATGGATGTACAGAACAGAAAAAACAATAAATCCCTCAAGTCTGCCCTATTGTGCCTACCTAGAGCTGCACAATCCTTTAAGTTCTTCCAGAGCCCCAACCTCCATTTTGTTTATAATTAGCTTCTTATAAAAATCACAAATGATGTAAAGTTTTTCCGGAATTAGCATTTGTTTCTGCATCCATTGCACACAGTTGGGTGTAAAATCCTGACAAACATTTCTGTGGATTTCAAAGTAATCTGCATATGAGATCATTCATCTGTTGCATTTTTTCAGCAGTAAAGAATTACATTGTGCACAGTCCTGTTATTTATTAAATACTTGACATAATATTATATACCACAAATGGAAATATTTACAAAAGCATCCTTCTACTTTTTAATGATGTGTGTCTGCTTCTCCATTTCATACATTGTAGTCCCCATGCCACGTCATCTCTCCCTGGTTGAAGAGAATTTTGCCTTGAGTTTTTGAAGCAAAATTATTTTTTTTATTGTATGACTTTTTATTTTTTTACAAATGGTCTGCCTTCCTGAAGTTAGTTCTAATATGTCTTCATAAGGACTGGTGGTATATGTCATATATTGCATAAGAAACACTGAGTGCTTTATCAGAAGGCTGCCACAAAAAATGGAAAATCAAATTTAGCAGTGTCAGTGGCTCAGTAGGTAGCACACTCGCCTCTGAGGCCGAGAGATCAGAGGGCTGTGAGTTCAGTTCCCACATCTGGCACTTAGGTTAATATCCCAGTACTGACATTGTAGTGCAGCATGAGAGGGGTGCTGCACTTCTGAGGTGCCGTCTTTTGGATGAGACGTTAAACCGAGGTCCCATCTGCTGGATTGGTGGTAGTTCAGGTGGATGTTAAAGATCCCATGGCACTTATTGAAAAGAGTAGGGGAATTTCCCCGGTGTCCTGGCCAAATTTCCCTCATTTACTAAAAAAATTACCACCAACAGCTTAATCTGGATCAAGGTCAGTTGGCATTCATCTGTATCCCCCTCCCCCGGGTCGTGCCTGAAAATAGGCAGAATTTGTCTAGTGCACTTACCCGGTCAACAAAAAATAAATAAAATAAAAATAAAATAAATGAAGGCAAACCTTAAAAACAGTTCAGTATCAAAATTTAATAGATCAGCTCTTGTAGTAATCCTTTAGAGGAATTAAATTGATTCCTTACATCCTTATGATGCTGTTTAATTAAAGATATCAAGGAAGCAATTTTTAAAATCTCACAATTTATCATTGTTGTTCCAACATATTAATAATTTCATAAGGTGTTAAATATCAGTTGTTCCAATTACTATATACAGAGTTCTGAGGGATCTGTTCCTGTTGCTGATCAGAGGTTACATTTTATAAAACCTGGGTTAATGCTGCAACATCTCATCACTATTGTATCACTCCATGTCTTTTACGAGTACTGTTTTTCTTGTCTGTGGTAATAAAATCTGACATGTGATCAAATTAATCTTTAAAAAGATTCTTTAAAAGCTTTTAGGACTTTTCAAACCAAGATAAAGCAGTAAAAAAAAGTTTAACAAAGTAATTACCTCAATTGCCTCAGTAAAGCCAGCTTGGTTTTATAGCCCAGTACTTAGCCTTCACAGTTTTTCACTAATAAAGTCTCCCATAAAATAAACAGAAGCTTTTAAAGCTGCATTTTCTAAAGCAAGATGAATACTGGAAAATGTACAATAAAAATGAAATACTATATCTGAGTAGAAACAGGCATGCCAGGAAAATAGATGCTCTATTGAAGTAGAGTTTAGCAGTCCTCATTTTTTAAATATTATCAGATTATAGAAGTATGGTGTTTGCCAAATAACAAATCTGGTTTTGTGGCATCTTTTTTTTCTTGTTGATCATATATTAGACATAGAAGGACAGGCCAGCTGATAGGATACAAGCATTTCATTCTGTTGATCAGCTAGCTTCCATTTTGGCAGGTTTACCTAGTCACCATAGAATCAGACATCACAGATTTTTGAATATACCATTTTACCCCTCCCACCACGGTCCTTTCCCATTTAGGCCCCAACTGGCAACTGTCCACCTCCACCAACCATAGCTTACCTGTTGTGGTGTGTGTCCAGAGAGTACAGGTGGTGGGGATTACAGTCCTTGTTACCCCTTCCTCCACTCTTCCAATTCCCTTGTGTAATCTTGCGACCACTACATACATGCAGCTGGCCCCTGTGGAGGACATAGGAACCCACTTCCTTGTCCAGCCACAGCAGTCACTGCAAGGTGGGGATGCTCCTTCCCTTGTGAAGAAGCATTGCAGTTGGCAAATCTCCTGACCATGATACAGCATGACTGCGGAGAGGAGATCCTGGTTGGTGTTTGAACCTAGGTCACCAGTAAAGCAGCATGACAAACTACCATTAGGCTATTGGGGTGCCCTCCAGAAATATTTGGAAAAAAAGGAAAACAAAAAAAGATAATACCATGAATCTATTTAAATAGTTTTATGACAAAATCTGACAATAACATATTGAAACTATTTTTTTTCAAATGCTACAGCTTTTGGAGTAATATTTTTAAAGTAGCTTCTACATTATAAAGTTAGGGCCAGGTCAGCCATGCCCCACATTACCAAGTTGATGAAGCATTTTGCCACAGTGAGACAGTCCACTGTTTATAGGCTCATCTATGAAAAATTATCAGACAATCTTGACAAATGAAAACCTGCTGACTGCATATTTCTGGTATTTTTCTAAAGCCTTTGATACTGTACCACACTGGGCTATCTGACAAAAATTATCTAACATTGGCATTGATAGTTATATCATAAACTGGATTGATTCCTGGTTCAGAAGTAGAACCCAAAAACTAAGTATAAATGGCCACCTCGCTAACTGCAGACATGTTACTAGTGGGGTCCTGCAGGGGTTAGCACTTGGCCCTATACTACTTCAGATTTTTATATCTGACCTGTTTGTTAACATTGAAAATTGGGCTAGCAAATATGAAAATGACATAAAACTAGGGGGAACAGTCAGCAACACCACGGAGGTGGAATTTATGCAATCTGGTTTAGACCAGCTCTCAAGATGGGAATACAGAGGCCAGCTACCCCCCCAACACAGTGGTAGTGCTATCACTTGCTATGCTGATAGGCCGGGTTTGGGAGTGAGACTAAGGCATTGGGGGATCAGCTGGGGGAAGGAGACTCAAGCATCCAATGGACAGCTCACCTCCTCCAGAGTGGATTGGTCATTGGCTCCAGCAACAGAATGTCTCTTTGTGACAGCTAGGTGGTCATGAGCTGATATCCCTCAGACTAGGGGAAATGCTGGGAGGGAGCAGACATTGGCATGGTGGAGAAGGGAGCATACATACCACCCCTGGATGTCATTGAACATCTGCTCCCATCAGGGACACAGGAACACAGAAACTCCCACTTGCTAGACAGGCAACATCACTCTGCAGCCACCATGTCCAATGATGGATCCTGCCCTCCTGGGCCTTGACTCCCTCTGATCTTCACCACCGCTTGTGTGGTCACTGGATTGATATAAGGAAGTGTCAAGGAGCTGAAGGTGGCCCTGCCTCAGATGGAGAAAGCCAGGGGGTTGATCCTACTGGTGTGTCACGGGTGGATAGGGGTGCTGAGGTTACAGGCAGGGAGGATCTTAGGTAGGACGGGATCTGGCTAGGAGTCAACTGAGAGAGGCCCAGTCAGCAGCGACTGGAGGGAAGGAGTTTAAAAAAGGGCGTGCAGATGGATGATACACTTTAATACTTATAAGTGTTGTTATTTAATTAAAAAAACCTAGTCCATCCAGCACATTCACTTTATGTAACAAAGTATTCATAGCTGTCGACAAAGAAAAGGATTTGAGGGTGCTTATGGACAATAAATTTGGGTATGATTATCATTGTGCTTCTGCCATTGCTAAGGCCAACAGGGTATTGTGGATGATAAAGAAAGAAATGTAATAGCTAGAATGCAGAGGCTATCACGCCCTTGTATAGGGCACATATCCAGTCCACATTGTACTATGGCAGTAGTATAAATGAAGGGATATTAATAAGGTTGAAAGCGTGTAGCATAGGGCCACTGAAATGGTGTAAACATTAAAAAATGGTAGCTATGAAAATAGTCTAAAGTAATTAAAGCTCATGTCACTTGAAATTAGATGGGTGAGAGTAAATTTTTTTATATCTGTATGACGTCTCTCTCAATTATGATCCATGTTTCTTATGTAAATTAAAATTGGAATTTCAAAATGATGACGTGTTATTGTGACCATCCATTGCAATTTGTCCGACAGATTTAGAGTCAACAAATGAAAACATTATTACACACAACGCATCAACCTCTGGAATAAAGTCCCAATGGCTATTGTAATCAGCAAAATTAAAAAAGGGTTCAAGTTAAAACTAGACAAATACATTCTGAGTGAGGCAAGAATACAGTATTATTCATAATACACAGATGGTATTTATGGGCTAATGCCTTTCTATGCACCTTTTTGCCTTAGTATACTCCTTAGAGACTGCATTATTCTTTCATGAAAATATTACTTGCAGTACTTTTGAATGGTTTTAAAAGTCAAAGATGCCTCAAAAAATAAATAAGTCTTTGAGCCAGGGACATCTGGTTTTCTCCACAAAAAGGATCGAATGCAGTGGACAAAGTTGATCCAAATTAAGAGAATCACAGAAAACTCTTGTTTATTATTATTTACTGTATAATGCAGACAATGCCATTCAAAAATATACTAGAATCCCATGTTTTAAAAGTGGATTTCGACTTTTTCAGAAACTGTATACCAGAGATTCCTAAGTGGTAGACATGGCTCTGACCAGGGTTGTTAGAATAGTGTATTTTCCAATCTGTCAGAGTATCCAAAGGCTAGGACAGAGCACTATCTGATCATATTCAATCAATTAAGCCATGATATTTCAGATAGGGCATTGTAGTATCCATTCTGAGTCCATTACTAGTTCACATTATCCAAACTATTCAGAACTCAGTGGATAGTATCCACACAATTGTAGTCCAAGAGCATCCAACATACTAACATACTAACATGCCAGCAGAATAGGCCTAACGGTCTTTATGCCTGCTCATTTCATCAGCCCCCACCCTGGAAGCTGACCTTACTGCCCCCCTCGCCATCTCTGTCTCCTCCCTTCCCAGTCCCAGATATTCTCACTGCACAGGACTTTGCTTCCAGAACCCTTCACCTGTACCTGTCCCACCCACTCTTGAAACCCTCCATTGTCTCTGCCTCCACCAGCCCCTTGGGTAGTGCATTCCATGGTTCCACCACCCTCTCAGTGAAGAGCACCTCCTCCTTTCTCCCCTGAATCTCCCCCTTCCAGCTTCCACCCATGCCCTCTAGTTGCCCCACCTTCCTTCAGAGCACCCTGACTGCTCCTCCCCTATTTAACCCCTTCATGTACCTGAAGACCTCTATCATGTCCCCCCGGTCCCTTCTCTCTTCCAATGTGTACATATTTAGCTCTTCTACCCTCTCCCCATAGGTCCTGTCCCCCAAGCCCCAGATCATTTTGGTTGCCCTCTTCTGGACCTTCTCAAGGAGTTCAATGTCCCTCTTTAAGTGTGACCTCCAAAACTGCATGCAGTACTCAAGGTGCAGCCTCACCAAGCAGTTATACAGAGGGAGTATCACTTCTCTCCTTCTGGAGGCGATCCCCCTAGCGATGCATCCCAGCATCCTGTTGGCCTTGGCCGCTGCCCTCTTACAAGTCTCAGAGTTGTTCATCTTGACATCCACCACCACCCCCAGGTCCCTCTCAGCCATTGAGCCTTGTAGCATGTTCTGTTCCTTTTTAACCCACTGTCCTTTAAATGTTTTAAATGTGTACAGTATATACTGCATATGTGTGTGTGTGTATATATATATATATATATATATATATATATATATATATATATGAGGGATCATAACCCCCCTACTGGAAATATTGTCGATATTTTTTGTTCGAGTGTCAATTGACCCGATAACATCATGAGTGGTGAAGCCATGAGTGATGTTATTGGGTCAAATGGCAAGAGAACAAAAAATTATGACAATATTTCCAGTAGGGGGGTTGCGTATTCCATTTATGCCATACATCCAAAAAAGTGAAAAAAAAAAGTAAATTCTTGCCATTTTTTGACGATTATAAAAGATCTAAAAGAACTCTATAAATGAAACACCACTCATTTTATAGGTATTTTTGTCCTGATCAACTTTTTTTTACAAAGTACCATGCTACTATTTTTCATTTTAAAGTTATATGCATTTGTTTGTTGCAAAAAGTGAAAAAATTGAATTTTCTGCTGTTTCTTTGCTAATTATAAAAAACTAAAAGGTATATATCAATGAAACACCA
The DNA here is from genome assembly GCA_016271365.2 of Neoceratodus forsteri. NCBI lineage: Eukaryota > Metazoa > Chordata > Ceratodontiformes > Ceratodontidae > Neoceratodus > Neoceratodus forsteri. Next base: position 915,840,632 of record CM057455.1, on the reverse strand, counting down.
CTCATTTTGTAGATATTTTTGTGGTGAACAACTTTCATGCTCGTAGTACCATGCTGTCATTTTTCATTTTAAAGTTATTCGCATTTGTTTGACAAAAAAGTAAAACAAAATAGCATTTCTGCTGTTTTTTTGTTTATTATATAAAAAATAAAAGTCATAAATAAAACACCACTCATTTTGTAGATATTTTTGTGCTGAACAACTTTCGTGCTCGCAGCACCATGCTATCAGTTTGCGATTTAAAGTTATTCACATTTGATCGTCAAAAAAAGTGAAAACAAATGTACTTTTTGTTGTTTTTCAGCTAATTATATAAAAAAATAAAAGTTACCCATAAATGAAACACCACTCATTTTGTAGATATTTTTGTGCTGAACAACCTTCATGTTCACAGTACAATGGTATCATTTTCCTTTTTAAAGTTATTCGCATTTGAACACAGTTACTACTGCTACTGCAGCTGAATATGCAAATTAGTTCTGAATGAGCCAATCTCTACCTACTGTGTGGATAAATTTACCTACAGTGAGGATAAATGTGATATCCTCACTGTAGGTCTGACCACCCTAAGAATATTGAAAATATTTGCCTTTTTTATCCTCACAGGTATGGCATAAATATATATATATATATATATACAGTATATAGTATGCAGTAGGGGTGAGCATAAACAGAGTGTGATAAATCTGTTTATCTGAGTAACTGTGTGTGAAAATTTTGTTTATACACACAGTTACTATGTCACACTCATTTCATCCACACAGTTCCTATGTCATAGGCCATTTATTAGGGTTGCAGCTGGGTAAAGCCCTGCAGTCCTTTTTCGATCACTGAGTAAGGGAATCTGTGTTTCTTATGAAGATTTAAAGAGCCCAGATTGACTTTCCACTAAATGCTTCTCCTTGTCTGCCTCCCTCCATTGTCCCTCCCACATGCTGCATGTCACACTCTTCAGACCACCTTTTTTGGATGCACACACAGATAGTTGAGGCAGGCTGCACATCCAGTCCAGACCCAGCAACTGAACCTACTGGTCAGATTGGGCAACTGGAGGGTGAGCAACTATCCCCGTGGTAGTCTGCTATGTGCTTTAGGCTTATTTTTTGTGCTATGGAGATGGCTTGGCTGGCAGGCAGCCACCCCCACTCCACCCCCGGTTTCTGCCTTTGCAGCAATAGCAATGCTCAATTTGTGCATTAATCTAATCAAGTTGCCCCAAGGCCACATGTGATGCTGAAATAAGGAATTAGGTGTCTCTCTGATGCTACCCCTCTCTCAAGTAGAATAGTCCCTCGCCATCTCGAACCCCTTGTGTCCATCCCATCTGTTCATCATAACGAGGGTTTGTCATAAGAGGCATCACCAGTAGAAAACAGGATGTTGTTATCCCTCTGTACAGACAGCTGGTGAGACCCCATCTGGAGTACTGCGTGCAGTTCTGGAGACCCAATCTCCGCAAGGACAAAGACAGGATGGAAGCTGTCCAGAGGAGGACAACTAAAATGGTGCAGGGTCTGCATCGGAAGACATATGAAGAGAGACTAAAGGAGCTTAATATGTATAACCTCAAGGAAAGGAGGGAGATGGGGGACATGATAGAAACTTTCAAGTACCTCAAGGGAATCAACAAAGTCCAAGAAGGTAGCATCTTTCAAAAAAAGAGGTGTGCAAGAACAAGAGGGCACAATTTGAAGATGGGGGCAGCTCAGAGGTAATGTAAGGAAGTATTTTTTCACAGAGAGGGTTGTGGATGCACGGAACGGCCTTCCGGAGGAGGTTGTGGAGTCAAAAACAGTGGTGGAATTCAAACATGCATGGGACAGTCATAAGGCAATTCTAGGGGGTGGGGGTAGAAAGAAGTAGGCTGCTGGTTAACTAGGATCTGCAGCTTATCCATTAGGTAGGGAAATGGGCAGACTGGGTGGGCCAAGTGGTCCTTATCTGCCGTCAAATTCTATGTTTGTATGTTTCTATGTAAATACGCTTTGACCCTGTGGGAACCACAGCACTTGGAATTAAAAAAGAATACTGTACTTTGAATACTGATAACTTTTCCAATTTTTAAAATGAATAGCTGGTTCCTTTAGTTAAGTGCTATAGGACCACAAATAATGCCATTGGCAAATACCAGGACTTACTCTCTGACAGCCTCTCTGCTAGAGTTGATTGCTCAAAGCCGATCTGCCAACATAAAGTCATTTTATTTAACAGCAAGACATCAGACTGAGCTGTTGTAGTATGTAGCATGAGCTGGAATCAGTCAGCAGAAGGGTGGCTGCAACAAAGAAGCAGACTAAGCTGTTACAGGGTTCAGTAGGAGCCAGACTAGATGGGAGCGAACCCAGATACAGAGGCTCGGCTGAAAGAAAAGCCCTACCAGATCTCTTATCAGTACAACGAAAACTGCTGCACATAATATATGCCTGTATGTTTAAATGGACCTTACATATGTAGTTGGTGTCTGGCAGGAACAGCAAGGCATGAACTTCAACAACATTAAAGAAAGTCTGGTACTACAGCTGTTTTGCTATGGCTTGCTGTTTACCCCCCCCCCCCAGCTCTGTCCTTGTAGCAGTGTCCTTCACTGAGTTAATTCACTCCCCTCTACCATTCCTCCTATGAAAGTATATTATTTTTATTTTTTTAATCCCCTTTATTTCTGAGAAGTCCTATTTCTCTTTCCCTCGCCCTCCTTCAGTGCCAGTGCAACTCACATAGTCTAACTGCTAGAACAGACTTTCCCTTCCATTTATTGTTATCGTTCCCCGACTAATGTCTTTCAAGGACTCCCTCAATGCCTTTCTCTCCCCCCATACTTATCCACTCCCTGACTGCATTTTATTTCTTTGGTCCGCTGCTTTTTATTCAGCTGCTTACATTTCTGAAATTTTTCAGCAACATTGAAGCACTCCCACTCTGCGTGAAATCGACCCATGTACTTCCATGCGGCCGTTCTTTTCATAAAAAATGTCCAGCTTCAAATTTGTTCATTTCAGAGTTGTGTTACCCCCTCCCCCCCAGTCCTAGTATCAGCATGTTATCTGTTCCTTGGTGCTTCCCTCCCCACTGACATTTTCCAATCTGGTCTGCTGCCTTTCAATTGCTTTTGGCACATTACCATTCCTCATGTAATTGACCCATGTACCTTTAAGCGGTTGGTCCTTTTTGTAATTAACCAGCTACTAACTTATTTTTTTATTTCAAAATTAGGACGCCACCTCCCCCAATCCCGTCCTTGCTTATACTTTGTTTCTCCCCATCCCTTTATTTCCCATGTTAAACATATTGCTCTTATTTCCTCCTCCCATTGTAACAAATATGCATTTCTTATATTCCTTTCCTTTTAAATTCAACACATTAATGCACAACCCCCTCACCTGTCTCAATGCCTTTTTACCCATCCTTAACCAAACGTATTTATCCATCGACAACTCTAATGCAATCTGCCTTTCAATATGGAGGCAGTATAGCACAGAGGTTCAAGGCTCTGAGCTGCAAACCTAGAAAGCTGGGTTTGAATCCTACAGCCCCCGGACCCACTTGCATACTGTGTGACCCTGAGCAAATCACTTAACCTCCTTGTGCTCCCAGGTTGCACCTGTAAACAAGATTCATCTTAGTGTGTCTCTCCTGGTTAAAAAAAAAAAAAGTACCATTCACGAGCTCCAAATCTGGTCATCTTTTCTGTACACTCTAAGAAATAAGGTTTCAGTAGCAGAGCTGAAATGAACTATAGGGTTCATCAATTCTAACAGCAGCATGTTAAGGTCCTTTGCAGAACCTAAAGTTTCCCTGCATCTAAAGCAATACCAACAGGTTCTTTGGGGAACCTCTACCTGTTATATAATTGGTTATGTCACCCAGCCAGTTACTGTATTAATGAAATGGACATATTATATATTATTCCTGCCCCCCAGACTACCTCCATGGCACTGTTTGGTGGACTTGGGTATGGTGACTCGACCCAGGACCCTGCACTGGGAGAGTTGGGGGTGTGGAACTGGTCAATATTGGGTGAAATCTGTGCAGCAGTGGGTGGGGTGATGTGGCATCAGAGCTGACTGCAAGCCATGATGGATTATGTCTCATGCATAAACAGAAACAGTTTCAATGCAAAAAGAGTGCACAACCATGTACCTGAATCACAGGAACACAACAACAGCTTACACACTTGGTGGGGATAAACTTGCAGTAATAAAACAGGCAAGGAAATTGGGGATGATCATGTCTGAAGACGTGAAGGTGGCTAGGCAGTGTGACATGGTTGTGGGATATGCAAACAGGAGTATTAGATGCATAGACAAGGGTTTCACCATCAAGAAGGGTGAGGTTATATACCACTGTATAACTCAACTGAGAGATCTTATCTGGAGTACTGTGCCCAGTTCTGCAGAGACCACATTAGAAATGCCAATAGGCAGAGTAGAACAAAGTGGGCATTAAAGAGACTCAATACCCTCAGGACTTGTTAAAGTCACTTGACACAAAACATCATGCTTTAAACCAGAGTGAAGGGTGCCAGCTAAGTGGCACTGAGGGTTGAGGGGATGGTGACATACTTCATGCTGCACTGGCAACCTGACCTGGATTTGAGATTTTGCCCAGGTCATTGGGGAAGGGGTGGGGAAGCTGGACTGAGCCACTGTCAGGCAGCTCTTATCTCAGGGGAAGGTTGGGCATCAATACGACCAACCGATGGTGTTGGGGAGGGAACTGTTAGGTGTTTGGCAGAAAATGTATCTCCATACAGATTCCTGCTAGGACCTTGGTCCATCATGCCAGCACACTCTTGTTGGGGGTTTAGGCTAGACTTCCTGTTGCTTCTTCCATCAATAAGGAAACAAAAACACCCTTGACATGCCCAGCTATCCCGTTGGGGGGGGGTGGTCAGTATGCCACCACTGAGCCTCGATAGCTGTCAGGGATATGATTTCCCCACAATATATAAATAAGATGATAAAACACAGTTGAAGAAATTTATGAGCACACACAAGTCACCATAATTATCATTGGTTTGATTAAGAATGCAAAGGATCCAAAACAAACCTGAAATGGGTTCTTTAAAGAATTTATCAGCCAATCAGGTACCTGACTTTTCCATAGCCATTTACTACTAAAAATGGTTCCAATAAGAACCTGCTTGATTCTACAATGAACCATTTGTGTAGGGTTCCACATTGGAGCCAGCTAAAATGATTCTTCTGAGCACCTTTGGAGGGTTCCTCCACAGTATCAGTGTGAGGAACCTTTTAAAGTTCTTAAGTGAACCTTTAATTTTTAGAGTGTAGGGGTTCTGCGCTCTCGATGTCTATTACAAGGTCCCACTTAGGACTTCTGATTTTAAATAAAGCACATCACTTTGGGTTGATTTACCCCATAACTTTTCACAGCTCACTGAAATAGCGTCATAAGAGTTGCCATGAAAATTACCACATAAAAAATCCAGATGAAATTTTAAAAAGTATATGAGGAGTTCTGGTTCCATAATTTACTGAAACAATGCCAGGGTATTCAAACCTAGTCCCCTTGGTTTATTTGCTAAATTAGTGGCTGACAATTACTCATCAGACTGAAAGAAAAAATAAGATCCGTACTTCTCGGGGGAGATTGCCCTGTAGCCAGCCTCCACCTACAGTATGGCTGGAACAGTGTATTTGTGTGAATTAACAAGGGGATAATGCCATACCTAGAACATGAACAAATTGAACTCCATTCTCTTAGTCTGGGAGTCCAGGAGACCAGTCTCCTAAAGTGTTCTCTTCCTAAGCAGCCTTTATTGTAATCAGTTCTCCAGCTTCTGAGGTTGTGTTACTTGATGTCATCTGTGGAACAAATGAGACAATCGCTCTGCTGAGCGTAATTCATTTTGTTCACATAGTAAATCACTGAGACACCCCCCCCCAAAAAAAAACCCTTGGGACAATAGTATACCTTTTAAAAATATAAAACAGGCATTTTAGCACATGTAGTGCACCTCCTGGTCACTCTATAATCCTCTCCTAAATTCCCCTGGTTCCTGGATCCTCTTGGAGAAGGGGAGCTTCCATAGTCAATCACCAACAAAAAAAAAATGCCCAAATTGCAAACCTGGCCAAGACTCTGTGCTAACACAAAATTTTCCCTAAATTGGACCTCGAACTACAAGACCTCAGCCATGGTTAGCCTGTCTCTCAAGCAAGCAGCAGCTCTGGTATAACAAAGCCCTGAGAAAATACACCACTGTGGCTCAAATGTTAGTGTTAGCAAAATGTTTAATTTAACACATTAAAACAGAAGAAAATGGAATAACATTAGTGGCCAAATTTGCAGCAAACTCCATAGCAAACAAGAAAACATGGCACAGCCATGAGCAGTACCATTTGCATGAAAAACAGATCCCTAGGAATCATATTTTTGTTTTAATTTTGTTATAAACTATGTATGACATAAGTATTACAGTGAGTTCAATTCTCCTTAAAAATATATTTTTATTTGAATAAGTCACGTACAGTTTTGGCTGATATCACAATTTTAAAAGCTGTGTTAATTTTTTGTCATTGTAATTATTTTTAAACCTTGTCCTTAATTTGTGGGGCAGGGATTTATGGGTATGTTTGCTGAAAATCTATAGTTGCAGAGATCCCCTATCTGATATACCATATCACACATTACTTGGGATGCTGAAATGCTACAAGTTGCAATATTTCAATTTGGGGTGTGCAAGCTAGAATAAAATACAGTACAATACCACACAACATTATACACCTTGAGTTGCTGGATTTTTGTATAAGATGTGCAAAGTAATGCACATGGCACTTGAGCACGTAGCATTTCCAGTATATTAGTAGCAGTGTGAAACCCAACCTCGGCCACCATACAATGGATGTAGGATCTACTTAGTTTATGACTGCAACGCATTATGTCCCCATTGTGTCTAACAGCCAACATAACATATCTTTTACAAGCAGATACCAGACGTCCTTCCTCAAACTTGCCGAGAGTGATCCCCCCCCACACACACACAATTGTAGAATTACCTCGGATCCAAGGATTTTTATCAAGAGGCTCTTGATCTTGAAGCAGTTTCTGATTTTTTCTTGCTATCACATAATGGACAATTACCAAACCGTGGGAAGCCATACACTAGTTAGTAGCCTCTGACCCTTCCTTATTATTGGCTTCTAACCCCTGCTTCCCACCTCTAAGGTTCCCATATTTAAGCCCAAGACACATGCACATCAAGTTGATGCATTAGCAGCCCTAGTGGCTCTGCCAGAGCTTGTCTATATAGTTACTATGTCAGAAAACCCCCTTCCCCTCGATCAGCACTACTTCATTTATTTTCAATCCTACAAGTATTTCAGTGAGGACAGTCATCCTTCAAACAACTTATCAGTAAAACCATCAAAACATAACCTTTCTTTTAGCAGCCTATTGGACCCTTCTTTTCTTTTTTTTTTTTGGTAACGTGAAGCTGACCTCCATTTTCTTACTTGCTCATTTAATGACAAACTAGTGCTTCCCCCCCAAGCCAGCCAACCTCTGCTGAACAACTAGTGAATACAGTTTAGTCCCAGCATGAACAGCTTCTTATGGGCAACTTCATTTACCATAGTTTTCACAAACAACACTGCCTTTTACCAACTGCTCCATCTTTCACCACCTGCTCCTTCTTTGCACAATCTCCTCAGCTGTCACACATGGACCTCCTCCTCAGCTCTTGTACCACTGAAAGTAAAACTGCAGCTATGATAAATGGAAGCACCCTCACTCTATTGATGGTACCGCAGTCATGCCAACTACAGTAAAAGAAGAGAACTGTTCCAATTCATTCTGAGTTTGTTACTGTTTTCTAACACACTGGCAAGAAACTGATGCTGCAACTGCACTGGGGACTGCACTCACTCTCAAACAGCCATACTACTGAATGCACACATGCCTCACTCTACCAACAAAAAAATAAAAAAAACATAACAACCCATCATTCTTCTAATTCTGAAGAAGGTCTCTCTTTCTCTCTCTCTCTCTCTCTCTCTCTTTCTCTCGCTCTCTCTCCCCACCCAACTCACTCAATCCTTTCCTTTGTTGCAAGTCTTCTCTCTCTGTCTGTCTGTCTGTCTGTCTGTCTGTCTCTCTCTCTCCAGATCCTGCTCCATGTCCTTTTGCTCTTTGTCCCATTCTTCTGCTCCCACTCGCTCTCACACCCGCTGGACACAATTTAGAAGGGTGGGCTTCCTCGCAAAATTAAGCTGCCATTTTCTTTCAAAAAATTTTTTAGAGCAACACACTTCTCCACCAATCAGCAAAAAGATCATCACAACATTGCTGGTGTCATGATCTAGTATCCATTGAAATGGCCATGGCAACAGCATATCCAAGAAATAAACCCCTAAATGTACAACAAATAAAGAAAAATAGCACAGTTTAAAACAAAACTAAAGTATCACACATGGTCTTTCCTTCCTGCTTAAATGAAATATGCAAGGGGAGAGTGTGTGATAAAGCATTTATCTTGTGAAGCTGCCATAAACATCTCGTAAACCATCACTCATGACTCCACTCATGAGGTTACTTGAGGTCAATGGCAACTTCACAAGATCAATGCTTTATCACACAGTCACCCCCTCACATATCCCATGTATCTATACACATATATATATATCTATGTATACTGGCACAATAGTTATGGTTTCATATCCACTTCTATGTTAAACCCCAAAGGTTGCACTTTAATAACTTTGCCACCATATGACATATTTGCCTGAAATATTGTATGTGCAGTCTGGTATCACAGATCTCTGGATCTGGCATGTTGCGTTATGGTCGGATAAGCATTTGCGGAACTGTGGTGCAATCAAAAATGCAAACAAACTTGATTTTTGCATGTTTCTTTGCTCATGGCTACAGCCAGCACAATTTTTCTGTTTGGTCTGACATCTTTAGGAAAGATGCAGTCTGGGTCACTGATGTGCCTTTTGAAGATTTTGATGAAAAAATATTAACCCATTCAAGTTATTCAAAAAACAAATTTCCCATTGTAGTCAAAGGGAAAAAATATATGTGTCTCTTGAAAGCTGCCACCAATACATTTTACTGTTGCAAATGGCCATTTTACTTTTGTGCAGTGGCCATCTTGTTTTCAGTTAGTGAAAGAGAAAAATGCCTGGTGTTTAAATTTGGGACTCCCTAGGAAATACTGACTGTTTTGTTAACTAGTTGGTCCTGAGGATTATAGCACTATCTTTTTTGGGAGGGAACCCCCCAACAGAAATGCCTTTTTAAAAATTGGAGCTCCTGTAGTGTTGCAAATTGTGACAGAAATGGCTGCAACACTTTCACAAATCACAAAATTGTCATGCCTATTTTTGCTAAACTGTTGCAATTTGAGACAGTACTTTGCCAAAAAGCAGCAAATATTTGCTATCTCAATGCAGCAAAATGGTTAGGGCTTTTGGCCTGAAATTTGTAGGGTGGCAAGCCCTTGTCCCACAGATGTGCCTTTCAGTAGTTTGGTCCCAAAACATTCAACAGGCCCATAGTTACAGTGCTCTGAAGCAGAGGAATTTCCCATAGGCTAAAAAGTGTGGTGCCTGTGTTGATTTAGACACCCATGTCTCGGAAACAGTGAAAGATATGAATTTTTCATTGTAAGCTTGCGTGGAGGTATTGAAGTCATAAATACCACTGCTGTGGAATTTTTTTCCTTACTTGCTATGATTACGGAGATATTGCCAAAAACATATTACAAGGGTTCCTTTGGAGAACTATGGCGCTACTGTATGACTCCATGCTTATATGTAGAGAGCGGGCGCGCCAAAGGGCCCACACCCCCACTACCACATACAACTTGATAGTTAGATTACACATTGTAAAAAAAAATGGGCATTGTGAAAGGATTGCAGGGCCCAGAGGGCCCACACTCCCAGTACCACATACCACTTATTAGTTAGATTACACTTTCTCAAAAAGAAGGGAAATCCATTGCAAAAATCTCAGCTAATTCATCAGTTAAGGTTGATAGTGCAGCAACAAAAGTTTGGAAATGTGATGTTAGGGTTACCCCCCTACCACTCCACCCTCCCACCCTCCACTCACCAACAGACATTGGGGTGTGCCATGCAGTAGTCAGGCCTAACTCTCACTCCATTTTCCTATGCTGTAGCATGTCAGCTTGTTTACTCATGGAATGGGGTGAGAGTTGGTCCTGAATACGCCATGGCACACCCCAACATCTGTTGGTGAGTGGAGGGTAGGGGGTGGTTGGGGGGTAATCCTAATAACACATTTCCAAACTTTTGTCACTGTGCTAGTAACCCTAACTGATGCATTAAGGGAGTTTTTGCAATGAATTCATATATTCATTGCATAAAACTACATTAATACATCAGTTAAGGTTTTTATTAAACAGTTAAAAGCTGGGAAATTCAGCGTTAGGGTTACCAACCCTACTACCCCACCCTCCATACACCAACAGGCATTCAGGTGTGCCTTGGGGTCATTTGCCCTAATTCCACGTGTAAACAAGATGAGATGGTACAGTATAGGAGGCTGAGGTGAGAGTTAGGCCAAATGGTTCCAATACACACCCCAATGCCTGTTGGTGTGTGGAGGGTGGGGAGGTGGGGGTGGGGTGGTAGGGTTGGTAACTTTAATGTTGAATTTCCCAGCTTTTTATGGTTTAATAAAAACCCTAACTGATGCATTAATGTAGTTTTTTTGCAATGAATTTACATTCTTTTTGAGAAAGTATAATATAACTGGTATGTGGTTGTGGGAGTGCAGCCACTCCAGGCCCTGCACTCCCCTCATGCTACCCATTGTTGCATAATGATATGTATAAGTGGGAGCATGGGTCTTCTGGGCCCTGGGCTCCCACTTACACATAAGTACAGACATGCAGCAGTCCTATATTCATGAAAAGTAGCCCTTGTAACACTAATTTGGCAATATCTCAGTAAGCATAGCAACTATAGGAAAAATTCCACTGCAGTTGCAATCATGACTTTGGAGCTTCCATGGGTGCTAAAGGTGGACTATGCTGTGAAAAGCAAAAAATCTGTATCTCAAATCATTTAAGAGATGGGCACTGAAAGGCTCCCCAGGTGCCACAATTCAATAGACGCATGTAACGCGGACATTTTCAGGATTTTATTTACCCAATTTTCAACATGGCATGTTGGGGACCCCACCTCATGAACAATGTCACTGTCATTTTGTTAATCTGTCCCGAAAGTTGAGTTTGCACAGCAAACTCGCCATTCTCCACCACAAGTGCAAAATCATGTTTTGGGCAGGATGTGAAAAATGACAGCTGTATACTGTTTATGAGGAGGTGTGGAAAAGGCTAATGTTGAAAATCAGGAGTGAAAATATGAAAAATTTGCGAAGTTATGCGCATGCATAGAAACTGCACAACACATGCTCATAACGTGGTCATTTATGGAGATTTTTTAAGCAAATTTTCAACATGGACTTTTTGGGAAATTCCCTCATGAACACTGGCACTGTGATTTTGTTACTCCACCCTGAAAGTTGATTTTGCATGGTGACCGTGCAATTCTGCACCACGTGTGTAAAAACACATTTCAGGCAGAATGTGAGAAATGACAGCTGCACTGTTCATGAGGAGGTGTGACAAAATGGCAATGTTAAAAATCTGGAGTGAAAATATCAAAATTGGCGATGTTATGAGCGTGCATAGAAACTGTGCAACACACGCTTGTAACGTGGCCGTTTTTTTGATTTTGTGCACCAAATTTTCAACATGGGCTTTTTGGACCTCCCTTTATGAACACTGGTACTGTCATTTCATTAATTTGTCCCTAAAGATGATTCTGTGCAGTGACAGTGAAAATCACCTTTCTGGACTGAGTAACGAGATGACAGTGATATTGTTTATGAGGTGGGGTCCAAAAAACCCCACATTGAAAATTTGGTACAAAAATCTCCAAAAATGGCTGAGATATAAGCATAAGTTGAAGCCCCCCACACATTGAGTGGCATTATATGGCTTACCTTTGATTCTTCAGTTTGCAGTTTGGCTTTGAAGAGTGCAGACATGTCCTGGTCCTGAGAAGATTGCTGCTCTTGACCTCTGGATGCAAGTATGGGTAAGAGGGGGTGGGGGGAGGTGGGTGCTTAGTGGGAGGGTGAGGATGGAGGAGGGAGACTCATGAGATGACGAGGGACTATTTTCTTTTTTGCAGGTTTAAAAAAAATTAAAGACTTTGGGGGACAGTTTTCTTTATTTACAGTTTTTTTTTTGTATAATAGGTATTTGGGCATACTGGGGTGGGCTTCCAGTGTGCCATATTAGTGTGGGGGGCTGCATACATGCTGACATGGGTATTGGGCACCCTGTGTCAGCAATTGTAATCTACAGCTTTGGCGGGGAGAGTGGGGGGCATCATCTGACACTGAGAATGGGCATCCTGATGTTGAAGCATTACTCCCCAGGCTAACAGAGTGGTGGGAGTGTGGGCCTGTAGTGCTGACATGGGAATTGGGCACCCCATGTTGGCAAGAGTATTTTTTTAATCATTTATCCTATTTTCAGCTCACTACCTAGGATCTTAGGTCATATCTCATGCATACAAACTAGGATCCTAGGTCGTATTACACGGATATGAAGTAGGATTTAAATGATTAAATAAACACATTTTACAGGCATATTTCATCCCATAAAGTGCAGAATGCACCAAAGGGGGTCCCAATAAGCAAGCTATATGTGTTGGTTCTTACCATAAATGTCATTTTGGGAGGTTTCAAAAACAATTGTTTGTGCAAAACTGAAAACAAGATGGCGGCCTTACGAAAGAGGAATTTTCTCATACAATGCAGGATTCTTCTTTTGCATCAACTGGCTATCTTGAAGTGCCTACTGAGCATGCTCAGAAATTAGTTTTTCAAATTTTTCAATTGCAATAACTTAAAAACTGTTTATTCTTTTTGCACCAGGCTAGCAAAAGGCACATATGTGGGCTAGTCCCTTTCTACCCTGCAAATGTCTTGCCAAAGAACCAAACCATCTTGGCTGTAGGCAAGTTCAAAGAAAAATCCCAGCAAAGTCAATGGATAAAAATATTTTTTTTCACCTCTCCGTAACTTGGAGACTGCACATCCGACCAGAATGAAACTTGCCAGCTCAAGAGATCTACCCCACAGGAAGGCACGTGCCACATTTTGTGTAAATCTGTGCAACAGTTGCAAAGTTATTAAAGTGCAAATTGTTGCATTTAACATTGACGTTCCTACTCAACCCTAACTATAGGGACGTGACCGTGCTCCTATTATTTATATATATATCACACACACATACATATATATATATATATATATATATATATATATATACCTATGCTGGATATTCAGAGCAGTTGCACCGGTGCAACTATGGACTTGCACCACCGAGTGATTTTCAAACACCGTGGCTGCACAGTGCAAGACCCACTGTGCCATGCCACAAAAGTAATGTATGCAGTGCAAGTGCAGCGGGGCATTCCCATGAATAAACAGTGCAATGGCATATTCAACCTGAAACCATGGCGTAAGTCCAGAGCAAATCACAAGATGTACCAGTCAGACTTCAGCCTATAAAAACTGGTTCAAACACACAGACAGCAGATGCACAACCTGGTGCAGACAGCAAAGAAAGATGGACAGTGCACCATTCCTGATGAATGAGGTAATGAGGGGTATGAGGTGGCTGGAGGAACACCAACGTGGTCAATGAAGGGCCCGGCAGTGGTATGCCTAACACAGCTGGTACTGTGCCCACATCACATTTGAGAACTTCCATGATACAGAGATAGTGGGCCTGTACCACCTGAACAGGACAATTCTGAGGCAGCTCTGTGAGCTGTGCAGTGAGGAGATGCAGGCACCCACCAAATGTAGCCATGCTGTGTCAGTGGAGACCAAGATGACTACCATGATGTGCTTCCTCACTATGGGCACCTTCCAAAGACCAACAGGTGACACCATGGGCATCATCCAGACTGCCATATCCTGCCTCCTCACATAGTTCCTCAATGCTCTGCTGCCACATGCTTTGGAGTACATACATTTCCCAAGCACACAGGCAGAGCATACAGCAAACATGCAGGACTTCCACAGGGTGACACACATGCCAGGCATTATTGGGGCCATAGACTGCACCCACATGGGCATTCACATACCACCTGATCCCGAGAGGCCAACATACATAAATTAAAAAAGGTATGCATCCATCAAGTGCCACATGGGGTGCGATGCCACGGGCTGCACAACCAATGTCTACACCACACACCCCAGGAGTACACATGATGTATTCATCTGGCACAGTTCTATACTCTGTGCCACAGATTTTAATGTGGGGAGATCCCCACTGGTCACTTGGTGGGTGAGTAGTGCACAGGCCAGGGAGTGGGCGCAACATGGCTGTGGGAGGAGGGAGGTCAGACAGGGTGGGCATGGTGGAGTAGGCATTGGGAGATAGGCACAGGGTGGTCACCACAACTCAGCGCATTTCTCACCATGCCCTTCCCCACACACGTGACAATGCATATCCGCTTTGGCCCTGGCTGCTCACCCCCTATTGGCGGCTGTCATCCCTCATGGAAGAGAGCTCTAATGAGACATACACCAGCATGCTCAGTATCATAGAGTGTATCTTTGGCATGCTGAAGATGAGATTACTTTGCCTAGACAACTCAGGTGGTGCCCTACAATACAACCCATCGAAAGCCTGTGGCCTATTCCTAGCCTGCTGCATTCTGCACAACATAGCCATTGACCGTGGAATAGCTGTCCAGGTGGATGAGGGTGACAGCAGCAGGGACAATGGTGACAATAGGCCAGAGGGTGGTGGGCAGCCACCACTTGGGAGGTGGGACCCTGTCAAGCAGTGGAGGCCAGGAGGCATCGGGACATGATAGCACAGGAGCATTTTGGAGATCACAGGTAAGTCCACTGACACATGCATGGGTCACACAGACCACCACACCACACACAGGCCTGTATGTGCACAGTGTGATACATGCAGGGAATGGGGCACACAGTAGGCATGGTGGAGGCAGTGGCATGCAGACACACACACACAAAGCACAGGCATGGTCACACACACACACACACACACACACACACACACACACACAGAGGCTGAGGAAGATGACATGGATCAGAAGCATGGCACTGGTGCACAGGCACAACCGGTGCAGAGTTGCCCTCATCACACCCACGCCACATGGCCCAGCAGCCCAGCCAGCACACATGGGGGGCATGTGCCACAACACACATGCGTGCCACCACATGCATGCAGCACCACCACTGGCCATGTGTGCATGGGGCAGCAGCAATGGACAGCAAGTAAGAGCAGCACACACATCAGGTCAACCGCATGGTCCCTTGGCCGCCATGGCCATGTGGGTGGCTGCACCGGTGCTGGTCTGCAGCCATAGGCTGCACATTGGTCAATGAGGGGTGAGTCCAACTCAACCCTAGGGGTTGAAGTCTGGGACCATGACCATGTCCTCACTGGGGTGGAGTGGCAGCTAAACAGGTTAGCACAAGGGCTGTCCAGGATGCCAACATCTGTGCTGGCATCGGCTGTGAGGGTGTTACCAGATGCTGGGACTGTGGGGTGGACAGAGCACTGCGGGGGAGGTCCTCTGCACATGGTCAAGCCTAGTGGCTGCCACCGATGCAAGCCCGGCCACAATGCCACCAGTCATATGGTCCATTGATGCAGTCAAGGCCTCCTGCATCTGGTGGAACTTGTCAAGAAGCTGCACAGTACCCTGTCCTGCTGCTTGGCCAGCTGCCACACCTCTGCCTGTAGTGAATGCACCTCTGTGGCAAGAAGCATCTGGTGTGCAATGGATGCCTACAGCAACTGGGTGTGTTCTGCCAGCCATTCAGCATCATGCACTTCCTGGGCAGGACACTGGGCTCTTGGAGGAGACACAGGATGCTGTCCAGCATCCCACTCATGTGGATGCTGCACAGGGGGCTGTACTGGGGGTACAGTGTCTTTGGGCCCACCAGCTGCAGACCCTGTGTTATGCTGCCTGGTGGTATCTGCATCCTGCTGCCACTGCCTGACCATCTGATGGGCAGTGCCCTGCACTGCCATGACCACAACAGCACCACCACCCATGTTGGACACAGTTGTGGTGCCACACACCACCGTGCCAGCGGAGATGGGTGGTAGCTGTGCAGCTGCAGGCACAGCACTGGACCCTGATGTTGCCTGTGATACTCCCAGGGGGGTTGTCAGGCACCACAGGCTCTACACTGTCCAAAATCAGTGTCAGGTTGTCATTGGAGTTGGACTTGGCTCCCAGCTGAGTCTCAGCTCATAGCACAGGCAGGCTGGCATTCCACAGGAACTCAGCCAGGGCATCATCCAACCCCAGGTCAAGGACATCCACATGCCCTGCACTGTCGAGCTGCAGCCTGTCCCTGCCATGGATGCTGGTGGAGGTGGACGGTCCATCATCCATGACCAAGGCTGTGGCTGCACCTGCTCTGTCCTCCCCATGGAGGCATGATGGTGCTGCAAGAAAGAAAAAGAGTGTTAGTGGTGCTGTAGCGCCCATGCATGTGCTCCCCTGGCATTCATGTCCCACTGCCACCATCCAACGGGGTGCCATGACTGGAGGCGGCCACCCATGCATGTGACATGCAGCATGGCAGCATGCACACCTGTATGTCTAATTCCACACCTGCCAGACATGCATGTGGAGTACATACTCACCATGCAGTGAGGGGCTGCCACCAGTCTGGAAGCTGCCACCGGGCACACCCTTGACCACTGTGCTGCTGATGGTGTCTGCCATTAGCTCCTCTGTGGCTGACAGGGTGGGTGCGGTAGATGGGCCCCTACCAGTTCTGCTGTGTGAAGCCCATATGGCTGCCACCTTCTCCTTTATCCTTCATTTTTCAGAGCCTACCTACTTGTGGTACTCCTGCACACTGCTTTGCTGCTTCCTGTGTGTGTTCACGTATGTGGCCATGGCCTATCACCCTGCCAGCCATTCCTGAGGGGTTCCCATGGCACCACTAAGCAGGTCCTCCCTGTCCAGATAGGCATCGAACAGGGCATTCTGCTCCTCCCTAGTGAAGTTGGACCTGCATTTGCGGGCAGGCCCATGCTCCTCCTCACAATCATTACCAGACATGTCACTATCTGTGAACAGTGACAGCACAGTGGGTCAGTGTCAGCATGACCCAGAGCATTCCCCCATTGCAGTGTTATTGCAGGCCTCTGGATCCCTGCATCAGCATTCTCTTACCTATAAGGTTGCAATACCAATCTGTGTCCTCTGCTGTTCAGTGGCACTTATAAAGGTGCATTGTATGCAAATGAGCATGTGCGCAATGGTAATGATATGCTAATGCACCCCACTGTGCCGTGCATTGGCTGATGAGGAAATTTGCATATGGCGGCTGAATATCATGTACATGCGCCGGGTGCTATTGAGTTGCACCGGAGCATCCCTATTGCACAATTCTGGCACATGCACATTGTGCATGCCTGGATTGCGCATGTGCGCACACCATAGCACTTGCCTAATGCATGACTGATGCACCATGCATGATGGTGTGTCATTGATTATGTGCTGCTGGTGGGCCATCACACATGCATGTGCATCATGGCACTGCTCCTACAGCAAGACTGTGCACTGTGCATGATGCAGCATGCAGCACATGCTGGTCTCATGTGCGTCGCAGTGAGGAGTCATGTGCTGTGCCCTCAGGGTCATGTGTAAAACCTCGTGTACCCACCAGTACATGGCATTGTGCGCATGATGGTGCTGCACTATACAACTGCACTGCACACTGCGACCATGCATCTACATGCTGCTTGATTGCATTCTAACATTCATGATTGCGCATTGGACATGTGCAACCCCACATGTGTGGTTTGTCAGCCATTTCCCATGACATAGCCAGTTTGCTATGCAACATGACAGGACGGGGAGATCAAGATGGATCAACAATTGGACATTGAGATTATCAATCTGGTGGCATAGAAACATAGACTTTGATGGCAGATAAGGACCACTTGGCCCACGTAGTCTGCCCATTTCCCTACCTAGAGGATAAGCTGCTGATCCTATTTTACCAACAGCCAATTTCTTCCTACCCCCCACAAAAATTGCCTTATGTCTGTCCCTTGCATTCTTGAATTCTCCCACAGTTTTAGACCCCACAACCTCCACAGAAAGGCTGTTCCATGTGTCCACCACCCTCTCTGTGAAAAAATACTTCCTCACATTGCACCTGAGTCGTCCCCCCTCTATCTTCAGATTGTATCCCCTTGTTCTTCCACATCTCTTTTTCTGAAGATGCTACCCTCTTGGACTTTGTTGATTCCACTGAGGTACTTAAACATTTCTATCATGTCCCCCCTTCCCTTCTTTCCTCAAGGGTATACATATTAAGCTCCTTTAGTCTCTCCTCATATGGCTTCTCTTGCAGACCCTGCACCAATTTAGTTGCCCTCCTCTGAACTGCCTCTATCCTTTCTATGTCCTTGCTGAGATGGGGTCTCCAGAAGTGGACGCAGTACTCTAGATGGGGTCTCACCAACTGTCTCTACAGGGGATAACAACTTCCTGTTTTCTGCTGGCGATACCTCTCGCTATACATCCCAGTGTCCCCCCAGCCCTCCCTACTGCCTTCTCACATTGCTTGCCAACCTTAAGGTCATCTGATATGACTACCCCCAGGTCTCTTTCCATTTTTGTTGTTACTACCCCCCCATTGTGTAATCTTCCCCTGGGTTTTTGTTTCCCAGGTGCATTACTTTACACTTCTTTGCATTGAATTCAAGCTGCCATACTTCTGACCATTCCTCCAACCTTGCCAAGTCCCTTCTCATCCTTTCCACACCTCCTTGTGTATCAACCCTGTTGCAGATCTTTGTGTCATCTGCAAAGATGCATACTTTTCCTTCTAGTCCCTCTGCAATGTCACTTATAAAGACATTAAAAAGGACTGGACCCAGTCCTGAACCCTGTGGTACCCCACTAGTAACCCCTCTTTCTTCAGAGTGGACTCCATTTACAATTACCTTCTGTGTCCTGTTCTTTAGCCAATGTCTTACCCAGGCTACCACCCTGGGACCCACTCCCAGGCTGGTTAATTTGACTGCTAATCTTTTGTGTGGGACTGTGTCAAATGCCTTGCTAATGTCTAGGTAGGCCATGTCCACAGCCCCTCCCTGGTCTACTACTTTGGTTGCCCAGTCAAAAAAATCAATTAGATTTGTCTGACATGACCTTCCCTCTGTGAACCCATGCTGCCTTGGGTCCGTGCCCCACTGGCCTCTAGGTACTCAACAATTCTTTCCTTCAGAAGTGATTCCATCACTTTCCCTACCTCAGAGGTGAAACTGACAGGTCTGTAGTTTCTTGCCTCTTTCTTGGTCCCACTTTTGTGAAGGGGAATCACATCCACCTTCTTCCAGTCCTCAGGTACCACACCATCCTTCCATGATTTGTTAAAAAGCATAGTCAGTGGTGTCACTAGTTCTCTGCTTAATTCTTTTAGAATTCTGGGTGAATTTCATCTGGCCCCATTGCTTTGTCCAGCTTCAGTTTTAGGAGTTCTTTCAGAACCCTTTCTTCTATGAAAGGACTGGGATCGACCCCCCTCTCCAGAGTGCTTCTGTTAATTGGATTAGGCCCCTCTCCACATCCACTTTTGTGAATACTGAACAGAAGTATTCATTCAGTATCCCTGCTTTTTCACTGTCACTCTCTGCCCACCCACCATCCATTATTTTCAGCCTCACTATCCCTCCCTTTGTCTTTCTACGCTCCCTGATATACCTATAAAAGGTTTTATCGCCCTTCTTAACCAAGTTAGCTATCTTTTCCTCAGTTTGTGCCTTTGCTATTCTGACTACCTTCCCTGCTTCCTTCTGCCTTAACTGGTACAGTTCTCTGTGCTGCTCCTTCTGTATTTTCTTATACTTCCTAAATGCTATCTTTTTCTCCCTAACCTTCACCGCCACCTCTTTTGAGAACCATAGTGGCTTTTTCTTTCATTTTGATTTGTTTATTTGCTTCACACAAAGGCTTGTTGCCGCTGTGATGGCAGTTTTGATATTTCCCCATTGTTGTTCCACCCCACCTTCTAGCCTGTTTGCTAGTGCTTTTCTAAGACACTCTCCCATCTTGCCAAAGTTATCCCTCCTGAAGTCCAGAACCCTCACTTTTGTATGGCTTGACTCTGTAACTGAGTTTATTGTGAACCACACTGTTTGGTGGTCACTTGTTCCCAAATGGCTACCCACTTCTAGATCTGAGATCCTCTCACTGTCCCCATTTGAGAGTACGAGGTCTAAGATTGCTCCCTCACGAGTAGGTTCCAAAACTTGCTGTCTGAGGCATGCCACCTGAAGGGCATCAAGAATGGCCTTCCTTTTGGATGTGGCTGCTGCAAAGGTGCTCCAGTTAACATCTGGCATATTAAGGTCCCCCATCAACAATATCTCCCCTTTCTCTGCCACCTTAAGTATGCCTTCTATCATATCCTTGTCCATTCCCTCCCTTGACATGGGGGTCTATATACAATCCCTGTGCAGATTGTGGTGCCATTTCCAGTCTCCAAGGTGACCCACAGTGCTGCCTCTCCTCCCTGTTTACTCTTTTGTTTGGTTGCTTTTGTGGTGGCAGTGGTGCAGCCTTATGAGGGCCAACTTCGTGGGCAGATACCCATGCAACAGGTGCACACCAAGTGTGGCAGCAGGTGGCCATGGCACTGAAGCAGAAGACAGGAGTGCCCAGGATGCCCGAGCAATACTGTCACTGGTATGAAGACCTGCGGCAGAGGAACCCGGAGAGGTTGTGTTGGCTGCAGACCCATGTGCAGTGTGGGGCAGTGTCACAGCCAGGATGGTATGTGCAAGTGGCATGCATGCACAGAGCTCAATTGTAGTGGGTGTACAGCTGTGAGGCACAGTCTGCTGCAGAGGGCAGTCATGATCCTGGCGGTCTCCGTGCATCATGCATAGCTGCTGCATGTGTTGCAGTCAGGCAGGCACAGGGGCCACGGGATGGACGGGGACATCCCCCATGCTATGTGGGCTGTGTGGTGGTGGGGGGGATGTCCGTGCTTGCTTGTGTGCTCATGTCCTCCACCCTTCTTTCTTTCCACAGGGCCAGAGGACCACCGGAGGGCCAGGGCAGCTGCAGCAGGGGTTAAGGGCCATGGTAGGGTGCCACCAGCTAAACTGGCTGGACAGTGCTGGGCAGGTAAGCTTGTTCACATTGCTGTTCCATGTCTCTGTGGTATACCAGTGGGAACAGGGTCCAGGAATGGTCGCCCCAGACTTGTGTCTGCACAGATGTGGTGGGTGCAAAGTCCATTGGGCATGCCCATATTGCACAGCCTTTAGTGTCCTTGTGCCACCCGGAGGGGTCATGTATAACACTGTCTGCCTGTCTGCACCATTGTGGTGTGCTATGCGGATGGCTGGTGTGGCCCTCTGAGCATGGGTCCATTCTGGTCCCTCCAGTGGTGTGTGTCCCTGCTGTCTTCTGCACTCTGGGGGTGGGATGGGGTTCTTTGGTGCATTTCACTGATTGCCTGTCCTGTCCCTTCTCCTAAGTGTCCCCAGGCTGGTGTGGTGGAGGAGGGCCAGGCTGATTGTCCATGCCCTTGGGAGAGTGCTGGTCAATCAGAGGTGCCTGTTATTGCTCATAAGACAGCAGCTGTGGGCATCGTTCACCATGCAGAGGGTCCTAGAGCGGTTGCAGGTGGTGGCCTGAACACTGCTTTAGGCCCTGGTTGTCTATAGCCCCCATTATCCTCACCTGCCCTGTTTCCCTGCAGTACTCCATTCCCATTGTTTGGCCCCTGGTTGCTGTACCATCCTCCTCTTACCCTCCTGCATACCTAGCCCTGTTGTTTGTTCATGTCTATAGTTCTACCTGTATATAAAGCCTTTCTTTTGCTACATCCCTGTGTCTGTGTCTGTGTCTGCATTGCGGGTGGCATGTGGAGCCAAGCTGCAGGTGTCTGTTCTGCTCTGCTTTGCCATGTCTCTGGTGCCAACCCTGTGGAATTCTCTACCTCATCAGTTAAGAGAATGCCCAACTGTTGGTAGATTTAAAATTGAGTTAAAAACCTATTTATTTAGCTTAGCTTTCCCTAGTCATGGATGATCTGTTTTAATGTTCTTGTCTATTTTATCTT
The DNA here is from genome assembly GCA_016271365.2 of Neoceratodus forsteri. Classification (NCBI taxonomy): domain Eukaryota; kingdom Metazoa; phylum Chordata; order Ceratodontiformes; family Ceratodontidae; genus Neoceratodus; species Neoceratodus forsteri. Next base: position 915,818,465 of record CM057455.1, on the reverse strand, counting down.
TATGTATCTGATTGCATGTACAGTGCCTTGGTTCCTAAAGGTGCTTTAAAAATAAAGCTGATTTGATTGAAGCTGATTTGGTGTTCCTCCACTGTCCCCCTGGGCCATTGCACCTGTGTTCACTGGGTGGGTGGACCTTTTCCCTGTCCTATGCATGGCCCTGTGTCATGTGCACCATGGTGGTCTGTGCCTTTCCCTGTAACTCATGTGCTTGTTTGCCTTGCCTATCATTTGCTTGTGGTGCTGCGCATCTCCACTGTGGACAGTACTGTGGTGCCCCTCCCCACTCCATCTGGTTCCCTCTGTGGCCCTGTGTGGCCTGTGTCTCACTCATCTCGCTTGCCTGCTCTATGTGTTTGCCTCATCACATGGCACCTTGCCTATGGCGCCCTGTGGGCCTGCCTGCTGGGTGTCTGTTGCATGGCCCTGCCATTGGCATGGTGGTGGGATTTTGGCTGGGTGATTATTCCATGGTTGGTGGACTGGAGTTGTCTATGTACCATATCCTGGTGCCCTGTGTTACCTCTGGGTCAGTGCTTTCATGTACATGTGTGTGTGCCCTGCCAGTGGGGTCCTGTGCCCCTTGCCCCTGTGCTTCCTTGGCTATGTGTCCCTGCAGCCTGTTGCTCCTTCTCTGCTCAATGGGTTTGTGTTCAGGTCTACTCTGTGCATCCCTGGTTGCACCGGCACATCTATGGATGGGCCGTGGCACATCTTTGCTATGTTCAGCCAGCTTGCACAGGAGCATTTCAGGGGACCCATCTTCTGAATATGGCTCCCATTTCCCCATGGTTCAGCTGATTTGTGCTGTGTCTCACTTGGGCCTGCTTTATGCATTTCTTAATATCTGGCCCTATTATTATATATATATATATATATATATATATATATATATATATGCATACAGCAATACTTGAGTGGAAAGTGCACAGGTAAATTAGTTATTTTAGCTAATGACATATGCAACCTCTAAAATAAAACAAATATTTTAGCTGCTGCATATGTTTCAATCATTTATTTTCTAGTTGCATACTGTATGCCAAAGTCATTTATTTTAGATGTTCCGTCTGTCACAACTGCACATTCTACGACTGGCTCTTTTTTCAAATCCAATCAAAGAACAGCTTTCCACATTGTTGATGATCTCACACTAGTACTGTCCTACCCTGAAGCCAGGGTTGACTCAAATAATAAAATCTGTACCAAAGAGCAGATTTAAAAAGTTATAACTTAAAAATGATGTTTGATAAACTGAATACACAATGTATTGACTTACAATACACAATGTATCTTCATTTGCATGACAGCTAGACTGACATAACTTACTCATGCCTTTGCTAGTCATGAGTTATGGTTTTGGCCCCTCACTCATTAAGATAAATTGTGTGTTCTGAGTTGGATCATTGTGTATCCCATATTTATAGAGTGGCAGTGTAATGAAAATGACTAACATATCAAGGTTATTTTTGCTAATAAAATATGTCTAAAAATCAAAGACATTTAATCAGGTAAAACCATTCAGGTGATTGTGCATTAGTACAGCATAATGCATGGCTATCATGGTCTTAAACCTAATGGAATTCTTTTAGTAGCCACATCACACAATTTGCAAATCAGTGGCTCTGTAACCAGCAATGGTCCTCTATCTCAAACATGGATGCTATCTTTTCGTACTAAATACTGTCAACGAGGCCCTAGAAATTAAACTACCTTAAATAAAAAAAAAAATTAATTAAATATTTTTCCCTATTCATCACACTCTCCTTACACACATCAAATTAAAAACATTAAATATTGTTTATAGTTTTCATTACAAGTGCTTCTTCTAGTCTGTCTAGAGTAAGGGTATGAACATACTAAAGGAATAGGCTAAATACATGAAGAAGGGAAAAATAAAGATATGTCAAGAGGGGAAAACACATAGGATGAGTAAAAGGACAATGTAAAGGTGGGAAAGTAACAAGTTAAGAGGAAAAGCGGTCATCAGACATGGAAGTGGTGCAGTGTAAAGGGTGTGGGGCCACAATCTTCAGAGACACATTCTGGAGACTGAGGAAATGCCCCATATGCAGGCACTTCTCTGGGCTGAAAGTAGAGGTTTCTGAACTCAGGACTGAACTGGCAAGAGTACAGGGTACTATCTGCCTCACCCAGGAGCCACCAAGACTGCTACCACTTCCTCAAAGAAAGCCAGAAAAAAGGCAGAGTCACTGACCTTGCTGGGCTCTGGGAATGTGGGGAGAGCAGGGATAGCACCACTCATACCTTACCACTGTACAATTATTTTACCGTTCTTGCAGGGAGGAGGAACCTTAGTCAGTGGGAAGCGAGGAGGCTGTGTCCTTTAAAGAAGATGCTCAACGGGAGGAGGAAGTGGACTCCGGCAAAGGAGGAGGAGGCAGATGCTGATGAAGGACTCCATAGCCAGCGATGTAGTGTTGGGAGCAGAGAAAGGAATAGACAGTGTAGTAAAATGAATATCAGGTGCTTCGAAGGGGAGGACTGGAGGGCAGATTACAGAGATTATCATGGAAGAGAGGTAAAGGAGGGAGCTGGATGTCATTGTCCATCTGGAGATTAATGACCTGGCCAGAGACACAGCATGGGTGGTGCATGATAAGTTTAGAGAGCTGGGGAGGGGCCTAAATCATGTAACTCGCACACTGGCTTTCACTGAGTTGCTACCTGTATGTGGCCAGGGGAAGAGTAGGGAACTCCATACCAGGCCATCAATGAGTGATTGAAAGTATGGTGCAGGGAGGAGGGTTTGGGCTACATCAGGGACTGGTGTCCTTTCTGGTGTGGATAGAGGCCTGCAGAAAGGAGATGGCCTCAATCCATCCAAGAGGGGAATGGCAGCCCTGGGTGAAAGGTTTAGATGCAACTCCAGTGAGCATTTAAACATGTCAAGGGGAGTGACAGATAAATCAAGTGAGGCAAAGAGTTCCCCCTCCAGAGAACAGAGCAGGAGGGAGGAGAAGCACATGGGGTACCAAACATCTAAATATTCATATATTTGGATGCCATATTTGGCAAAATACTCTAAAAATGGTATTCACACAGCCCTGGTTTCGATGTTTCTTTGCTGTTAACCTAGCTGCTTAACAAGAAAATCTTTGATGCTTCCCCTGTCAAAGATAACATTGAGGTCTTGCACCACATGAAGTTGTGTGTGTGTGTGTGTATATATGTGTGTGTGTGCGTGTGTGTGTGTGTGTGTGCGTGTGTGTGTGTGTCTGTGTAGTATGTTGGGAGCAGAACATTCTTCCAGAAGAATTGAACATTCATTTTGAATTCCTGTATTCCATGGCAAACATTCCTTAGGTTGAATATAGGGAAAGACAGATGCAAAAGAAGCAGGATGAAGAAAAGTGTCAGTAATACATTACAAACAAAGAGAAAATGTGAGAATACACAGGCACATGGCTACAGACAGACTCAATCTGCTTAAATAAATTATTGAAATTCATTAACGCACATACGTTTGAATCATATACAGATGTTTTCAGGTGAAATGTACCCCCCCAAGAAACAAAAAAAACAAAAACTGTCAGGTTCAAAGTTTTGAAATTCTGTGCCTGTATTGGTTTTAAATGCAAATAAAGTAACACATGTTTTCTTACAAAAATGCATGCCACAAATGTTTATCATTCTCTTTTATAGCTTTTAGTCCCCCGTTAGCAGAATATTGATTATTTTTTAACTTCAAAGTTAAAACTGAAGTGTATTTCAATGAAGGGTCTTTAATTTTTTTAGATAATTTTTATTATTTCTATTCATCTTAAATAAAACATTAAAATACAATTTTCAAAGTGCAATAAGACACTCTAGGGTGTGCAATTACAGTGTTATAATTACACTTCTCAGGTGTATTTAACAGATCATGGCTGTGCCTCATGGCTAACAATGCAACTGACGCATGCGAGTATATCACTATACTGCACATGAAGTATTGTGTACTTGACAGGGATCTACAGTGAGAGTATCATTATATTCTTAATAAAAGGGGATGACAAATCAAAAATTCCTAGTGTACACCCTGCAGAATTGAAAGTTGACATTAGCTTATTCCAAGACCTGTTTGTACTCAGAAGTCTTTTTTTTAATAGAATGTTGACGAAAGCTTTACTGAAACAGCAACACAAACAGATTCAAAATCACATATGTCATACGCCTAACTGAAATATGCCTGATATATGTTTTATTTGTGATCTGTGACCACTGCCACATTACTTGAGGCTTAACAAATCATGATGCAAAGAGGATCACAGATCACTCATATCAGGCATATATTTTTAAGTCTTTTCTTTCTTTCTTTCTTTCTTTCTTTCTTTCTTTCTTTCTTTCTTTCTTTCTTTCTTTCTTTCTTTCTCTCTTCTATCATCTATCTATCTCTCCTGCTGTCTGTCTAACTAGCTAGCTAGTGTATATATATATATATATATACTTGTGTTGGGCTGTTGCACCATCAGAAACACAATAACGTATTTTTCTATATACCACAGTAATTAAAGTCATACACTGTGACAATTAAAATCATATACCCTAGCAATTAATGTTATATGCTATACCAACAAAACTATAAACCACAGCACATAAAACACTATGCTACCACACTAATTGCAACTGACTAACAAACTAATTAACCAATTTGCACATCAATTAACCTACCAACAAAGTCAGTTAGGACACTTGCCTGAAACACATACCAGTACTTCCTCTAAATAAGATATTTTCAAAGCAAAGCCACCAACTAAATTATACCCTAACACTAACCTACAAAGCCCCTCCCTGATTCTTACCAAATAGTCAGTCTCTTGAAGCACCACCTCTCTCCTCAAACAACAGGCCCTCCATGCTGCTGCATCCATGTTACTATTGCCTCCATAATGCTGCTTACCACTCACAGCCAAACAGCAGGATGCCACACCACTAAGCCTGTGCAATGTCAAGAAACTTTGTTACGGGTAGTACTAAGCATAGTTTCCTGACTTCACATATTTCAAAGGGCCCCTTCACATAATTCCTCTCTGGGTGACTTGCCAACTTCACCTGGCAAAACTATGCAAAGTGGTGCTTTGCCAGCAAAATTATTCAGCAAACTGCCACTACATGTGGTTTTGTTGGGCAATGTAAAATTCCACTGGCATAAACTATGCAGAGTGTTTTTTTAAAAACAGCTGTTTACTATTTAAAATTAAAAAAAAGTCTACTCACTCACTCAAATGTACTGTACAGTACCTCCCTCCAACCACAGAAATACAATAGAAACATAGAATCTGACAGCAGATAAGGACTGCTTGGCCCATCCTGTGTGACCATTTTCCCTACCTAAATTATCACTGCAGACCCCCAGTGTTACCCATACCACCCAGAACAATTCAAATAAGTACTCTATCCCTACCCATCTTTTAGCACCTTGCCTCCTCCTCATCCTACAATACGTGAAAAGTTTTATTTATAGTGATAAAAGTGAGTTAACTTTTCTTTAGCCCCTCCCCACAGCAGCCCCCATCAACACCCTGCCCATCTCACATTCCTAGCCTTGCCATCCCTATCTCCTAATCTGTCCTTCCTATCTACAGAGTTACCCTTCTGAGGTGGGGTGATGGGGAGTTGGCCAAGCTCCCCACCAACTACACAGTTCTGGAGGGCAGGAGGGCAATTGGCAAGTTGTGGCCCAATAGGCTTGTGGACGAACATCCTGCAATACTTGTATGCTCTGTTCTTTTCACTTTTTCCTGACCCCACCCACAGGGAGACACCAGGTAGGGCTAAATTCAGCCAATGAGCCTGGTCTTGCACCCTGCTAGCCAATCAGCATCTCCCCCACCTGACATTGTGCATCTGCCTGGATCACCACCTGAGGACACCCAGGCGGTGATTGAATATTGGCATCAGGATCCCGTCCTGCCTCCCTAGATGAGGAGAGCATCCTCTGGGATGCTTGATCTTCCTCTCCCCTGCCCCCAGAATAACAACTGCAACTACTCTTGAGAGTAAAAGTTATTATAGATGCATATGGCAGCTTAAGTCAGTTTTCCCCCACCCTTACATGCATGGCATGCCATCATAATAACTCCCATAGTAACGCCCAATCTCATTTGATTAAAATTTCAACCAAACCTACCCACCCCCTGGTACCCAGCCTCCTCCAGCCTGTAAAGTAGCACAAAAGACATATATAAAACAGAAAAGCTTCCCACAGTGGAGCAATTTTGCCCACTCTTTAGTGTCCTGCAATAGATTGAATCAATTATGATGTCCTAACTTAGAGTAACACCTGATTGGCTGATTGTATCATTGGGGTATGCCAATTTGTGTGTCAGAACCCACTTTTGTGAGCCATAGTGTTCACAAAAGTGAGGAAAACAACAGCAACCTCTGTACATCAAAAACAAGCAAATGTCTTCCAAGTTAACTTTGAAAGTTATGTGATCAGCAATGTATAGTGTGAAGTTGATTCTTCAGTTTGTTCAGCTAAATAAACAATAGTCACCCAGTGACCCTATAGGCCACTCAGAAAACAGTTGCATATGCTCAGTGCACCATTCCTGTAACTTACTTCATGAGTGGCCCTCAAGCCACTTACAAAGCAGCTGCGTAGTGATGCTCACTGTGCCAGACCTGTATCTTTCTTTGCAAGTGTCCCTATGGGCTTGGCCACTCATGAAGCAGCTGCATAATAACGCTTTTTGCATCAGGCCTGCAGCTTGCTTCATCAGTGACTGTGCATGACACTCATCAATCAATCAATCAATCTTTATTTTACCAGGTGAAACATCCTTGAGTGAACTCATTTTCAAGGTGGACCTGGTAAGTTATGATAAGTAGATGGCACAATAAGAAACAGTATAGATAATGCAGAATATGGGTACACAGGATGAATACATAATGATGTTGGACTTATACAATAGAAAAATCTGGAGAACAATAGCCTGAGAAGGCAAAAAAGTCTATAAACAATATATACAAGTAACTTGTAGTTTACAATATATACAAATTCCTGCAATCAGTACTATAAGAGTATCCTTGAGGAAACATATAAATAAATACTAGGATACCCATTGATCACCTCACATATGGGGAGGGTAGAGGAAGTGGGGACATTATGCATAGTAGGGGGGAGGAAGAAATAGCAGGATGCAGAAGAGAAAGGAGGAAGGAGGAGATACAAAGTGATGGGAGGCACCAACTTTATTTAGCGAGGGTGGTGTCAAGTGCACCAAGGGAGGCAACTGCAGACAGGTAATACCAGGCCACAATCAGGGGAAGCATTTACATGCCTCCTTGATAGAGCGTGAATAACGTGCCTTGAATGAGCCAAGGGAAATAGGGTGGGCCACCTTAAGGTTTTTTTGCAATTTATTCCACAGTTGGGGTAGAGAGAAAATTATAGAGGACTTACCAAATCTTGATTTGACCTTAGGTATGGATAATGTGATATATGTGGAGCTTCTTAATGCATACTTGCTTATTGTACTTAGGGGTAGATGGTCAGCTATGTTCATAGGCAACTTCTTTGTGATTACTTTATAAATCCAGGAAGCAACATTTCTTTGCCTTCTGAAAGTGAGAGATAACCAGCCAACTAAGGTGTAGAGAGAGCAGTGATGTGTAGAATATGGCACACCAGAGATAAATCGTATGGCTCTATGGTACAGTACATCAAGTTTGGCTAATGCAGATGCAGGAGCTTGGCCATAAAGGAAGTCACCATAGTTCAGAATCGATAGGAAGGTGGATTGGACCAGCTGTTTTTTTTTTTTTAGCATCCTAAGTCAGCAGGCGTTTGATCCTATAAAATAGGCCAAGTCTCTGCTTAACCTTTTTTATTATTTCCTCGATATGAAGAAGGAAGGAGAGATTATGGTCAAGCCAGACTCCCAGATACTTGAAACTGGGTACGAAGTCTAATGATTCACCTAGAAGAGTAGTAAACTTCAGTACAAATCCTACAGTAGCAGGATTAGGGAGTATAGATTAGGGGAGAGAGAAGTATCGCCTTAGTTGTTTTAGTGTTCAAAAGAAACTTCCTATTCAGTAGATTTAATTGAAGCTGCTTGAACTTCTGCTGTAAGTCAGAACAGGCTGCTTCAGGGTAGGTCTGCTAATGTAAACGACTCTATCATCTGTGAAAAGATGAATATTTGCAGATTTTAATCCCAAGTAAATACTGTTAATGTAGAGTGAGAAAAGCAGTGGTCCCAATATGGAGCCTTGTGGGACACCCCTGAGCAAGGGTTTCAGCAGCAGGAATTCCCTTTCTGCTTTTACCTGCTGAAGACAACCTACGAGGTAGTTTGAGAACCATCTCATGCAAAGGGGTCAAGGCCAATTGTATGGAGTGTATGTAAAAGTAGGTCTTGATCTACAGTGTCAAATTCCTTGCTTAAGAACAGGAAGACTGCACATACAAAGTTTTTGTTATCAAGGGTGCCCCGCCAGTCATTAGCCACTTTTGCAAGGCCTGAAATTGTACTATGACATGGCCTAAATACTGATTGCAGAGGATTAAGCAGATTAGAGGAGTCCAGGAATTTCCTAAACTGTGTACTAATTATTTTCTCCAACATTTTAGAAAGTATAGGGAGTAGGGAAATGGGTCTATAGCTATTCATGAAGCATTGCACAGTGATGCATACTGCTGGTGGCATTTAGCTTGCTTTGCACAGGGCCCATTGAGACATATACAAAAGCAGTAGTACCATCTGTCTTGGGATTTGGACCTGTTGTTAACACTGCAGATGGTTCTGAGGGCCCTATGCAAAGCAGCACACTCATCTGGCATGGCCTTAGCCTATAGCTTGCTTTGTACAGGTCCCTGCAGGTCCCAACAGTAACTTGCTTTGCACAGGGCCCTGCAGGCCTTACCTGTAGTTTGTTTTAGACAGGGTCCTGAAGGCCCTACCTGAAGTAGTACCCCTGTTGGGAAGATATAAAACTTTTCACTTGGGCATATATGCGAGTACCCATGTTTCAAATGTGGTGAAAAATATATTAGAAAATAAAAGAGTTATGAATGTATGAGAAAAACAAAAGTTGATAAAAATCGAAGTCAGAAAAAAAGTCCTTGAGCTTGTGCAGTGAGCATTTCATAGGACTTTGTTTTTCTTTGGGGGGGTACTTTTTCTAAAACCATTAGCTTTTTTATTTATTAATTTTAATGAACAAACATAAGAGTTGGGATTCTTACCACCCCCTTTCTTGGAATATTCAACTGAATTTTTACTGAATTCTTCCTAAGATCAGTTTTGCACACTTATGTTTTTCCCTCGGGACTTAGAATTGTTTTCTTACAGTATTTTTTTTTTTTTATCTGTAGGTAGAGGATTTAAATTTAAATTAAATGAAAACTGCTTTACTTTCAGCAACAAATTAAAAGGTAGGTATATGTTTATTGTTCGTCAATCAGATTTTACATTTAAAACCAAACAAAAATATAATTTATATATTCATGGTAAGATAATAAAACAATGCCTCAAGGACAAAATGTCATTAATAAAAGATGCTCCTAAACAGCACTGAAGATCATGGGCCAGATATTCAAAACTTTGCCCCAGGGCTAAATTAGCACATCCCGGTGGGCAAACTTAGCCCAGAGCACAAAGCAAGCTATATTTATTTAATTTTTGTTGACCGGGTAAGTGCACTAGACAAATCCTGCCTATTTTCAGGCACGACCCGGGGGAGGGGGATACAGATGAATGCCAACTGACCTTGAACCAGATGAAGCTGTTGGTGGTATTTTTAGTGAATGAGGGAAATTTGGCCGGGACACTGGGGAAATTCCCCTACTCTGCTTCCTGTGAGCAGGGGGACCCTTTTGCCGGTGACTCCAAGATGGCTGCTGTTCCAGATCCTGGGGTAGCTGCCAGGACTGATGAATAATGGATGTATGGGGCTGTCTGAGCCCAGGAGAATTTACAAGACATTATGAGTTTTCAAGATAATGGAACCGCTAAGAGGATGGCTGGAATGCACCAGGCGGGTGGCCAGCAGAACTTCCACAGCGGTGGTCCCATCACAGAAAGGCAGGAGAATCAGTTGAGTCTTGAGCAGAAACAGTCTTTAGCTGCTGAGTTGCTCCATGTAAGTAAGCAATTGACGTCTGAGTGACTGTGTCAAGCAGTGGATCGGAAGCAGAAGTGCTTAGACATATCTCCTGGTGCAGAAGTCTCAGGGGGAGTCACAAAGCTGCTAACAGTGGAGGATGCTTCCAAAAAAAAAACCCTGAGCCAGTTCCTTCATCACCGCAGTGGGATTGGAGTATGGGAGAGGTGGATTCTTGGTCTCCCGATAAGGCCCTGCTTGCAGCAGGTTGGATTCCTCTTTCTGATGGGCATTGGAAGCCCAATACTGGACCTGCCTCTCAAATACAGGAGCAGATAAGTGTTGATTCTGATTTTTGTGCTGTTAATTCCCCTGTGTCTACTTCCCAGTCTGACTTTATTTCTGCTTGTCAATTAGATATTGAAGTGCCAGGCCCTGAGGAAACTCCAGTTGTACCTATTGTTTCTGATCCCACACTTGCCCTCCTTCCTGGGGATCCTGTTAAACCCTCCTATGCTAGTCATTTCCACAAACCAGTGGAGCTAGCGAAATGAAGAAATGCGATTCGTCTACGTTTTGTAGGCCCTCGCGAAAACCCCTCTGACAGATTTTTGTGGGCAAAGTCCTACTGAAACGAAGCATGGGGTTCTCCCCCTCGGAGGTCTACTCTCTCATACATGTACAGGGGGAGGTCACCTTTGATATCAGCTTCTGCACTCCTGCGTTGCTGGAAACTTTTTGGTGTAGTTACATGAATTTAAAAACCAATCCTCTGTGGTCAGATTTTATAGTTTTCCCCCCTTGCTAAGCAACCTTTTCGGGTAATTACTATTTTATTTAGAAATGAGGGGGTTAATATAGTGGACATTGTGCACTGGTTGGGAAAGAGATGCAATGTCCTGGGTAATCCCATGCCCATTCTGGATACTAAAGGGTTTTGGAATGGTGGGTGGAAATTCCGTATAAAGTTGCACCATAATGAGCAGGACTTGATACATTTGCCTAATTGCTTTTTTTATTGGGTGAGATAAAGGTTTTCTATTTTACCCTGGACAGCTACGGGTATGTTTTAAATGTGGCTCATCTAGACATATAAGCACCTCTTGTGACATTCTGAAGTACTCTTATTGTGAGGATATAGGTCATCCTAGTGCCCACTGCTTTAAACAACCTAAGTGCAACTTTTGTGATGAACTAGGTCATGTCTTTGATGATTGCCCCTCTGCTGCACGAAATACAGAGGATGCTGATTTTGGAGTCCAGGATCATTATATCTGTCTGGCGGTAAAGCAGGGCCCAGGCCCTGTGGTGACCCACATATCCCCCACTTCAGGGGTACCTGCTAGTGGGAACAGTCCTGTATCAGGCCCCTTGACTGAGGAGGAAGGCCAGGAACCCCAATTGCCTGACATTGGCCCCCTTTTACATGAGAGTAATCCCACTGATCATTCTAATATCCTGCCTTTTGAAAATCCTCCCCCTGAATCCACTGCCAGTGGTTCAGGCTTTGTTTTGGTACAGGGTAAACAAGGGAAATCGGCTAAACTGAAAGGAAAACAGAGGAATCCTGAACTGGTGACCCCTGTGGAAGATACTAATAAATTCACTGAGTTGTCTGACATTTCTCAGGACTTAGACCCTGTGACTTTATCTGTTGCAGGAGTAATGGTGGCAAACTCTCAGGGTGATTGCCTGGATCCTGCTGATCATTCGACTCAGGGCCCAAAAAGTGGAAGAGTAACAAGAGCCTCGAGTAAAGTAAAATGAAGAGCCTTGCCTGTTTAAATCTATGGATCCCTTTTCCTTTCGAGTGGCTTCTTTGAATGTTAACAGCATTCAATCTCTGAATAAAAGACGAAGTACTTTCTCTTATTTTTTGCATGCTAACCTGAATTGTATTTTTTTTCAGGATGTCCGGTTACACTCAGCAGCTGAGAGGTCTGCAGCTTCGGATGCATGGCTTTGGGGGGATAGTATTTGGTCCCAGGGGAAGGATCAGTGTTCAGGGATTGGGATATTTTTTTTTCTTTTAAGGTTAAGGTTGTGCGCCATTTAGAGGTGCAGCCAGGCAGAGCTTTGATACTGGATATACTATGGGCACACCAATTGATTAGACTTATAAATATTTATGCACCTCAAACAAAGTATGAGAGAGTACTGCTCTTTCGCTCTCTTTCTCCCTTATTACAGACATCCCATTTGATAGTTTTAGGAGGGGACTTTAATGTTAATTTGGCCCAGTGTTCTATTCCTGTCCCAAATAAAAAAATATACTGTGATGCTCAGTGCCTGACTCACCTGATTAGAGATGCGGGCTTGATAGATGCCTTTGGTTCTCTCCCGATAACAGAGCGTAGCACATATTTTTGTGGTCCACGGGCCTTTATAATTGATTCTTTTTTTATATCTGGTTTTATAAAAGTTGAAATGGCTCTCCTTCAAGATGTAGCTACTTCTGATCATAAGCTATTAACATTCGTCCTTAGGGATGTCCCTGAGGTAAGAAGGGGGCCAGAAACCTGGAAATTTAATACTTAATTATTATCTATTCCAGTAGTATGTGAAGGATTTTTAGCAGTATTGCAAGCAAGAAAATCTGTGTTTTTTTCATATGATGATAATACTACTTGGTGGGAAGACACAAAGTGGAGATACGTTCCTTTTAGTACATATAGGGCGTATTAATGGGAAATTTAAATATGATGAAATAACCTTTTTGAGGAAAAATATTGCCTTCTGGATGTCTTTCTGCCCTAATTTAGAAGCAGAGGACTTGAAGAAGATTAACTATCTAAAAACTTTACTGGCAAAGAAACAGCTTGAAGCCCTTAAATCTTTAGAATATCAGCAGAAGTATGGCACAAATGGTAAGAGGAAAGACACACTGCCGTTTGACTCTATGCAACGTTTTCATGATTGCCATAATCTGGAGTATTTGAATACTCTTCTGGTAATACTGTGCATACAAAAGCAGATATTTTACCTGAAATTACTACTCATTTCTCTCAGGTTTTTGATAGCCAGAATTTATTGGTAGGGAAAATGAGACAGTGGTTGGGTGAACTTAATTTACCCCAGTTACCTAAGAATGTTGGGAATCTTTTGACTGAACCTATCTCACAAACTGAACTAAAAAATGTAATTTGGTCACTTAAACCAGGTATTGCACCTGGATCTGATGGCCTCCCACATGAAATTTATTAAAGTATTTGGGATGTTTTAGGACCTGAGTTTTGTATGTGTTTAAATGATGGCTTATCTGTTAAGCAACTCCCTAAGAGTATGTTGGAAGGCCTTTTGCTCTTGATTTTTAAGGGAGGGAATTGGGGAGATATAAGACAATGGAGGCCAATTTCGCTTCTGAATACCGATTATAAAATTCTTATGAAAGTTCTTAGTAATAGATTGGCTAGTGTCATAGATCTGGTAGTGCATCCGTCCCAATATAGTAGCATCCCAGGAAAATGGATTCAGGATGCTTTAATTTTGATTTGGGAAATTCTACATAAGGGAGACAACCAGGAATTATTTGGTCATTTGGTATGTTTAGATAAATCTCAAGCCTTTGATCGGGTTGAATATTACTATTTGTGGGAAACATTACGGTCTTTTGGATTTCCATCTCCTTTTATCTGGTGGCAACAGATTTGTTATATAGGAATAAGTCTTATTCCTAGTGTTAATGGTTGGGTAGGTCATGCAGTTTCTGTTCACAGGGGGGTGAAGCAAAGATGTCCTCTCAGCCCCTTATTATATGTCCTATCTATTGATCCTTTATTGCATGCATTATATAGGACAGAAGCAATAACTGGACTTTCAGTGGGATCAGAGGATAAGCAGGTGGTTGCTTTGGCATTTGCAGATGATCTGGAACTTTTTTTGGCAGACAAATCTTCTGCAATAGCTGCTCGTGATCTCTTATGTGAATTTACTAATCTTTCCGGATCTAGAATCAATACACAGAAGAGTGGGATCCTGCCCTTAGGGTATGATGTCAGTGATGTCTTCCTTGTTTGGGGAATTCCTATAGATTTGACCTGTAGAAAAATATTGGGTGTTTATTTTGGTGGGGATGATTCCCAGCGGTATAACTGGGAACAAGTTTTGATATCAACTGCAGGAAAAGTAGCCTGCTGGAATAAATGGCAGATGACTAAAGGGACGCATATCTTTTTAATTAAAACTTTTTTATTGTCCCATTTTTTGTATTTAGCCACTGTTTTTCCCCCACTGTTAAATATGGAGGCCTCAGTTTATAGTGTTTTTTTTTCAATGTTTATGGGGTAGCAGGTTGAATCCTGTCAAGAGAGGGGGTGACTTATTTACCTATAAAGGAGGGGTGCTTGTGTATGTTAAACCCGGTAGTTTTCTTTTATGTAACTTTTATTTTTTTTCATTTTGTTCCATTACTGACAAATGTTGCAAAGGATTGGATCCCGTGGGTAGAGGATGTGATTGGACCCCTTTTTGATGATTGGGATCCGGCTATTCCTCTCCCACGACAGACACAGGTGGCTCACTTCCCAGGACACTTCTTGAGTGTAATAAGTAAAATAAAAGCATGGAAACTTCAGAAAAATTCTCTTTGTATACTTTCAAAAAAAAGCCATGTATAATTGGATAATGGGAAACTTTTATTATGTCTCCCCCTGGTTTGTCACTTTATCGGCTACCCAACACTCTCTGTTCAACTCCTTTTTATCCAGTAAAAGACATCCATATTTTATGAGAGACTTCATTTGGTCATGTACCCACCAAAAATTGGGGGTTTGGGGCAATTTAAAGTATAAAGGCGTTAATGAACGTACATGGCCTAGAGGGAATATTTGCATGGAATCCATAGAGACTTTTTCTCATTTTCTTTTCGAGTGCCCATTTGCTATGACATTTTGGGAAGTATTTCACAGGACATGGCCTTTAAACCCCTTTCAGGATCAACCTTCATGTATTTGGCTCAATGGGGTGCTCCCTGGAGCATGGGCCAAATTTGATGATACTACTATCCGACTATTAATGAGTTTTGTTAGTTATCAGCTATGGTTAGCTAGGTGTGGTTGGTCTCTGTGGCAACAAGTCCTGACAGGAGAACAAGTAGTTTTGTTATTACAGAAGGCAATATTGAAGTGACAGGTTATGGAGAAGCATAAAGTTTTACCTGATTTGTATAAATTATGGTGGAAGAATATGTCCTGGTTAGATACAGGGTGAGGTTTCTTTGTTAGGTTCTTTTCCGCACGCTTGGAGAGAACCAGAGGTCCTTTATTTGATTTCTCATGATTTTGTATGATGTAATACATTCTTGTTGATTTTGTATTTTTTTTTCCATAAAATATTCCCCTTCTCTTTTAGTGTGGATGAGGGGACCTTTTATGTATTAGGATATGCTTTAGGTTATTATTATTTTCAGACATTATATGGCTTAAATGCTTATTTGATTTCTTTACAATTTGTATTTTCCTTTTGTGTGAGTTCACACTGCTTTGTATATTTTTTTGATTTTTTTTGAAGTTTATAATAAAAATTTCCCCTACTCCTTTAATAGGGGTGGGGGTGGGGATCTTTTCAATATTAGGATGTATTTGAGTTTTACAACTTTCTATGGAAGTACTTTAATAATTGTATGACTGAAATACTTATTTGATTTTTCTTATGATTTGTATATTCTTTTGTGTGAATTAACATTTTGTGTATTTATTTGATTTTTGAAGTTTCTAATAAAAATTCCCCTACTCTTTTAGTGAGGATGGGATGGGGGTTATGCACCAGTACAGATTATTTTTGTTTGTTGTTCATGCATGCTGTATTACTTATTTTGGTTTTTTATTTCTTTCATTATGATTTTGTATCAAGTTATATGATTTTGTATATTTTGTTTTAAGTTTTCAATAAAATATTCCCCTACTCTTTTCGAGAAGTGCTTTGGGATCTTTAACATCCACCTGAACTACCACCAATCCAGGCAGATGGGACCTCGGTTTAACGTCTCATCCAAAAGGAACTAGCCTGGTGCAAAACCAATTGAATAAAGCAAGCAAAAGAAGCCAGGCAAACAGGGCCAAGATTGCAGGGCAAAAATTGCCTGGGAATAAGACAACACTGAATATAGCAACAGGGAAGTGCACACTGCAACTGCAGCTCATTAGACTCTGGAGCAAGCCAGTGTTACAAGTGGAGAACATTGTGTGTGACTGCACAGAGATGTCTGGAGAATGTGGTCTCCAGCAAAGAAGGAAGAGGAGGAGGCAGATGCTGCTGAAGGACTCCACAGCCAATGATGTAGTGATGGGAGCAGAGACAGGAAAAGGCAGTGTAGTAAAATGCATATAAGGTGCATCGAAGGGGAGGACTGGAGGGCTGATTATAGAGATTATCAGGGAAGTGAGGTAAAGGAGGGAGCTGGATGTCATTGTCCATCTGTAGATTAATGACCTGGCCAGAAACACAGCATGGGTGGTGCATGATAAGTTTAGAGAGCTGGGGAGTGGCCTGAATCATGTAACTAGCACAGTGGCTTTCACTGAGTTGCTACCTGTATGTGGCCAGGGGAAGAGTAGGGAACTCCATACCTGGCCATCAATAAGTGATTGAAAGTATGGTGCAGGGAGGAGGGTTTGGGCTACATCAGGGACTGGTGTCCTTCATGGTGTGGACAGAGACCTGCAGAAAGGAGATGGCCCCAATCCATCCAAGAGGGGAATGGCAGTCCTGGGTGAAAGGTTTAGATGCAACTTTAGTGAGCATTTAAACATGTCAAGGGGAGCGGCAGATAAATCAAGTGAGGCAAAGATTTCCCCCTCCAGAGAACAGAGCAGAAGGGAGGAGAAGCACATGGGGTACCAAACATCTAATATTGGGATGCTGTATTTGGCAAAACATTCTAAAAATGATATTCACACAGCCCTAGTTTCTATGCTTCTTTGCTGTCAACTTAGCTGCTTGACAGTGAAATCTTTGATGCTTCCCCGCCAGAGATAAAATGGAGGTCTTGCACCACATGAAGTTGTGTGTGTGTGTGTGTGTGTGTGTGTGTCTGTGCAGTATGTTGGGAGGAGAACATTCTTCCAGTGGAATTGAGCATTTTGAATTCCTGTATTCCATGGCAAACATTCCTTAGGTTGAATATAGGGAAAGACAGATGCAAAAGAAGCAGGATGAAGAAAAGTGTCAATAATACATTACAAACAAAGAGAAAATTTGAGAAAACAGACACATGACTAGAGGCAGACCAAATCTGCTTAAATAAATTATTGAAATTCATAAATGCACATACGTTTGAATCATATATGGATGTTTTCAGGTGAAATGTACCCCCACCCCACCCCCAAGAAACAAAAAAAGACTGGCAGGTTCAAAGTTTTGAAATTCTGTGCCTGTATTGGTTTTAAATGCAAATAAAGTAACACATGCTTTCTTATAAAAATGCATGTCACAAATGTTTATCATTCTCTTTTATTGCTTTTAGTTACCCCCCCCCTTCGTTAGCAGAATATTGATTATTTTTTAACTTCAAAGTTAAAACTGAAGTTTATTTCAATGAAGGGTCTTATATTTTATCTTTTTAAAATAATTTCTTCTTATTTCTATTCATATTAAATAAAACATTAAAATACACTTTTCTAAGTGCAATATGACACTCTAGTGTGTGCAATTACAGTGTTATAATTACACTTCTCAGGTGCATTTAACAGATCATGGCTGTGCCTCATGGCTAACAATGCACCTGATGCATGCAAGTATATCACTATACTGCACATCAAGTATTGTGTACTTGACAGGGATCTACAGTGAGAGTATCATTATATTCTTAATAAAAGGGGATGACAAATCAAACATTCTTAATGTACGCCCTGAAGAATTGAAAGTTGACATTAGTTTATTCCAAGAACTGTTTGTACTCAGAAGTCTTTTTTTTAATAGAACGTTGATAAAAGCTTTACTGAAACAGCAACACAAACAGATGCCATTCAAAATCACATATGTCATGCGCCTAACTGAAATATGCCTGATATATGTTTTACTTGTGATCTGTGACCACTGCCACATTACTTGAGGCTTAACAAATCTTGATCCCAAGAGGATCACAGATAACTCATATCAGACATATATTTTTAAGTCTATTCTTTCTTTCTTTCTTTCTTTCTTTCTTTCTTTCTTTCTTTCTTTCTTTCTTTCTTTCTTTCTTTCTTTCTTCTTTCTTTCTTTCTTTCTTTCTTTCTCTCTCTATCATCTATCTATCTCTCACACTGTCTGTCTAACTAATGATAGATTAATGATAGCTAGATAGTATATATATTTACTTGGGTTGGGCTGTTTCACCATCAGAAACACAATAATGTATTTTTCTATATACCACAGTAATTAAAGTCATACACTGTGACAATTAAAATCATATACTATAGCAATTAATGTTATATGCTATAGCAACAAAACTATAAACCACAGCACATAAAACACTATGCTACCACACTAATTGCAACTGACTAACAAACTAATTAACCAATTTGCACATCAATTAACCTACCAACAAAGTCAGTTAGGACACTTGCCTGAAACACATACCAGTACTTCCTCTAAATAAGATATTTTCAAAGCAAAGCCACCAACTAAATTATACCCTAACCCTAACCTACAAAGCCCTTCCCTGATTCTTACCAAACAGTCAGTCTCTTGAAGCACCACCTCTCTCCTCAAACAACAGGCCCTCCATGTTGCTGCTTCCATGTTACTATTGCCTCCATAATGCTGCTAAACACTCACAGCCAAACAGCAGGATGCCACACCACTAAGCCTGTGCAATGTCAAGAAACTTTGTTACGGGTAGTACTAAGCATAGTTTCCTGACTTCACATATTTCAAAGGGCCCCTTCACATAATTCCTCTCTGGCAGACTTGCCAACTTCACCTGGCAAAATTATGCAAAGTGGTGCTTTGCCAGCAAAATTATTCAGCAAACTGCCACTATATGTGGTTTTGTTAGGCAATGTAAAATTCCACTGGCATAAACTATGCAGAGTGTTTTTTTTTAAAAAACAGCTGTTTACTATTTAAAACCAAAAAAAGTCCACTCACTCACTCTGATGTACTGTACAGTACCTCCCTCCAACCACAGAAATATAATAGAAACATGGAATTTGACAGCAGATAAGGGCCACTTGGCCCATCCTGTGTGATCATTTTTCCTACTTAAATTATCACTGCAGACTCCCAGTGTTACCCCTACCACCCAGACCATTTCAAATAAGTATTCTATCCCTACCCATCTTTTATCACCCTACCTCCTCTTCATCCTACAATACATGAAAAGTTTTATTTATAGTGATAAAAGTGAGTTAACTTTTCTTTAGCCCCTCCCCACAGCTGCCCCATCAACATTCTGCCCATCTCACATTCCTAGCCTTGCCATCCCTATCTCCTAATCTGTCCTTCCTATCTACAGAGTTACCCCTCTGATGTGGGGTGATGGGGAGTTGGCCAAGCTCCCAACCAACTACACAGTTCTGGAGGGCAGGAGGGCAATTGTCAAGTTGTGGCCCCATAGGCTTGTGGACCAGCATCCTGCAATACTTGTATGCTTTGTTCTTTTCCCTTTTTCCTGACCCCACCCATGGTGAGACACCAGGCAGGGCTAAATTCAGGCAATCAACATGGCCATGAACCCTGCTAGCCAATCAGCATCTCCCCCACCTGGCATTGTGCATCTGCCTGGATCACCACCTGAGGACACCCAGGTGGTGGTTGAATATTGGCATCAGGATCCCGTTCTGCCTCCCTAGACAAGGAGAGCATCCTCTGGGATGCTTGATCTTCCTCTACCCTGGCCCCAGAACAACACCTGCAATTACTCTTGAGAGTAAAAGTTATTATAGATGCATGTGGCAGCTTAAGTCAGTCTTTCCCCACCCTTACATGCATGGCATGTCATCATAATAACTCCCATAGTAATGCCCAACCTCATTTGATTAAAATTTCAACCAAACCTACCCACCCCCTGGTACCCAGCCTCCTCCAGCCTGTAAAGTAGCATAAAAGACATATATAAAACAGAAAATATTCCCACAGTGGAGCAATTTTGCCCACTCTTCAGTGTCCTGCAATAGATTGAATCAATTATGATCTCCTAACTTAGAGTAACATCTGATTGGCTGATTGTATCATTGGGGTATGCCAATTTGTGTGTCAGTACCCACTTTTGTGAGCCATAGTGTTCACAAAAGTGAGAAAAACAACAGCAACATCTGTACATCAAAAACAAGCAAATGACTTCCAAGTTAACGTTGCAAGTTATGTGATCAGCAATGTATAGTGTGAGGTTGAGTCTTCAATTTATTCAGTTAAATAAACAATAGTCACCCAGTGCAGTAGACTAGTATGTTGCATCACCAGTGACCCTATAGGCCACTCAGAAAACAGTTGCATATGCTCAGTGCACCATCCCTGTAACTTACTTCATGAGTGGCCCTCAAGCCACTTACAAAGCAGCTGCGTAGTGATGCTCACTGTGCCAGACCTGTATCTTTCTTTGCAAGTGTCCCTATGGGCTTGGCCGCTCATGAAGCAGCTGCATAATAACACTTTCTGCATCAGGCCTGCAGCTTGCTTCATCAGTGACCGTGTATGATACTCATCAATCAATCAATCAATCAATCTTTATTTTACCAGGTGAAGCATGATTGAGTGAACTCATTTTCAAGGTGGACCTGGGAAGTTATGATAAGTAGACGGCACAATAAGAAACAGTATACATAATGCAGAATATGGGTACACAGGATGAATACATAATGATGTGAGACTTATACAATAGAAAAATCTGGAGAACAATAGCCTGAGAAGGCAAAAAAGTCTATAAACAATATGTATAAGTAACTTGTAGTTTACAATATATACAAATTCCTGCAATCAGTACTATAAGAGTATCCTTGAGGCAACATATAAATAAATACTAGGATACTCATTGATTGCCTCACATATGGGGAGGGAAGAGGAAGTGGGGACATTATGCATAGTAGGGGGGAGGAGGAAATAGCAGGATGCAGAAGAGAAAGGAGGAAGAAGGAGATACAAAGTGATAGGAGGCACCAACTTTATTTAGCGAGGGTGGTGTCAAGTGCACCAAGGGAGGCAACTGCAGACAGGTAATACCAGGCCACAATCAGGGGAAACATTTACATATCTTCTTGATAGATCATGAATAATGTGTCTTGAATGAGGCCAGGTAAGTAGGGTGGGCCACCTTAAGGGTTTTTTGCAATTTATTCCACAGTTGGGGTAGAGAGAAAATTATAGAGGACTTACCAAATCTTGATTTGACCTTAGGTATGGATAATGTGATATAAGTGCAGTTCTTAATGCATACTTGCTTATTGTACTTAGGGGTAGACAGTCAGCTACGTACATAGGCAACTTCTTTGTGATTATTCTATAAATCCAAAAAGCAACATTTCTTTGCCTTCTGAAAGTGAAAGATAACCAGCCAGCTAAGGTGTTGAGAGAGAGCAGTAATGCGTAGAATATGGCACACCAGAGTTAAATCTTATGGCTCTATGGTACAGCACATCAAGTTTGGCTAATGCAGATGCAGGAACTTGGCCATAAAGGAAGACACCATAGTTCAGAATCGATAGGAAGGTGGATTGGACCAGCTTTTCTTTAGCATCCTGAGTCATCAGGCGTTTGATCCAATAAAATAGGCCTAGTCTCTGCTTAATCATTTTTTATTATTTATTCAATATGAAGAAGGAAGGAGAGATTATGGTCAAGCCAGACTCCCAGATACTTGAAACTCATACGAAGTCTAATGATTCACCTAGGAGAGTAGTAAGCTTCAGTACGAATCCTAAAGTAGCAGGATTAGGGGTATAAATTAGAGGAGAGAGAAGTATCGCCTTAGTTGTTTTAGTGTTCAAAAGAAGCTTCCTATTCAGTAGATATAATTGGAGCTGCTTGAACTTCTGCTGTAAGTCAGAGCAGGCTGCTTCAGGGTAGGTCTGCTAATGTAAATGACTGTATCATGCAAATGAGCCTACTGTATCATCTGTGAAAAGATGAATATTTGCAGATTTTAATCCCGAGTCGATACTGTTAATGTAGAGTGAGAAAAGCAGTGGTCCCAATATGGAGCCTTGTGAGACACCCCTGAGCAAGGGTTTCAGCAGTGGGAATTCCCTTTCTGCTTTTACCTGCTGAAGACAACCTACAAGGTAGTTTGAGAACCATCTCATGCAAGGGGGTCAATGCCAATTGTATGGAGTGTATGTAAAAGTAGGTCTTGATCTACAGTGTCAAATTCCTTGCTTAAGAACAGGAAGACTGCACATACAAAGTTTTTGTTATCAGGGGTGCCCCGCCAGTCATTAGTCACTTTTGCAAGGGCTGAAATTGTACTATGATATGGCCCAAATACTGATTGCAGAGGATTAAGCAGATTAGAGGAGTCTAGGAACTTCCTAAACTGTGTACTAATTATTTTCTCCAACATTTTAGAAAGTATAGGGAGTAGGGAAATGGGTCTGTAGTTATTCATGAAGCATTGCACAGTGATGCACACTGCAGGAAGCATTTAGCTTGCTTCACACAGGGCCCATTGAGACATATACAAAAGCAGTAGTACCATCTGTCTTGGGATTTGGACCTGTTGCAAACACTGCAGATGGTTCTGAGGGCCCTGTGCAAAGCAACACACTCATCTGTCATGGCCTTAGCCTATAGCTTGCTTTGTACAGGTCCCTGCAGGTCCCAACAGTAGCTTGTATTGCACAGGGCCCTGCAGGCCTTACCTGTAGTTTGTTTTAGACAGGGTCCTGAAGGCCTTACCTGAAGTAGTACCCCTGTTGGGAAGATATAAAACTTTTCACTTGGGCATTTATGTGAGTACCCATGCTTCAAATGTGGTGAAAAATTTATTAGAAAATAAACGAGTTATGAGTAAATGAGAAAAATAAAACCTGATAAAAATCGAAGACAGAAAAAAAGTCCTTGAGCTTGTGCAGTGAGCATTTCATGGGACTTTGTTTTCCTTTGGGGGTACTTTTTCTAAAACCATTAGCTTTTTTATTTATTAATTTTAATGAACAAACATAAGAGTTGGGATTCTTACCACCTCCTTTCTTGAATATTCAGCTAAATTTTTGCTGAATTGTTCCTAAGATCAGTTTTGCACTCCCATGTTTTTCCCTCAGGACTTAGAATTATTTTCTTACAATATTTATTTTTTTTACCTGTAGGTAGAGGATGGTTGTGACAAGGTATTGGACTGGGTGTTTTCTCAGGGAACACTCACAGAGAGAACACTCCAAACAATAATTAACATTAAATGAAAACTGCTTTACTTTCAGTAACAAATTAAAAGGTAGGTACATTTTTATTGTTCATCAATCAGATTTTACATTTAAAACCAAACAAAAATATAATTTATATATACATGGTAAGATAATAAAACAACGCCTCAAGGACAAAATGCCATTAATAAAAAATGCTCCTAAACAGCACTGAAGATCATGGGCCAGATATTCAAAACTTTGCCCCGGGGTTAAATTAGCACTTCCCGGTGGGCAAACAGCCTGGAGCACAAAGCAAGCTATATTCAAAAGGAAATAGCCCAGTGCAAAACCAGCTGAATATAGCAAGCAAAGGAGTGCAGCGAAAAAATTGCCCGGGAATAAGACAGCACTGAATATAGCAACAGGGAAGTGCATGCTGCAACTGCAGCTCATTAGACTCTGGAGTAAGCCAGTGTTACAGGTGGAGAACAGTGTGTGTGATTGCACAGAGATATCTGACATCTACTACAAACAACAATGTAAGCCACACACTGCAGAACTATGCTTGTGCTATGCTGAAGTGAGGTTTGCCTGGGACTAACCTGATTGCACAGTGCTAACACATTAGCCCAGTGCAAACTGGTTAGCCAGGGGCAAACAGGAGCTATATTTAAAGCTCCCATGCAAATGAGCCTACTTAGGTAATCTCTGGGCAAACAGGCACATTTGCATCTCATTATGTGCTGCTTAGCATACAGTACCATGCAGTTTGCCTGGTGCTACTGCATGGTGTACACGGCTCCACCTTTTGGTCAGAATGGAAGTACAGGCTGGAAGCAGCAGTAACTGTGTGCCGGCAGGCACAGTCAGTGCATACAGCTCAGCCATGCATCTGTGCAAGCATGACCTGTATATGTGTACAGTATATATACATATATATATATATATATATATATACACACTCACAGATCAATAGCTAAACACAGACACACTGCCTGTGGCCATACATGCCCTGGAGGATGCCCCTGCCCCCAACAACATAGGTACTCCACTGCAGTAGTGGGTGAATTACAGTGGGGGGACTCAATGCACGGGACAGGCATAAGGTGAACCTGGTTGGGGCTGGAGGCCATAGGTTCACTAAGATATGCAGCATATGCATTAGATAGAGAACAGGGCAGATTGGCTGGGCCGGGCAATTCCTTCTCTGCCATCATGGTCACTGTGCCCATGTGTGCCTGTTACACACCCTGGCATACCCCTCAGCTCTTGTGTCACTGAAAAGAGGGACATGGGCATATGTGAACACTCAAGAAGAGGGACAGGGCAGTTTCAAGGGTTAAAATGAGTGATGTTTCTCATAAACAGGGACAGCTGAGTGGTCTGCACCCTGGTAGGCTAATGTCTGTCCCCGCCCAGCATGGTCCGTAACCCCTGGTAGCCCCGACAATCAAAGAAATACCTGGTGATCTAGTGGTACCCCCACCCCCAGCACAATCCCAATCCCCAGAACAAGTAATAATTAAGATTATTTCCCTAGTAGTTTAGTGGTCCCCCAACCACCAAACACCTATCCTGACCCCCATTGCACATAAAAATATTCTTATTTCCCTGGTAGTCTAGTGGTCCCCCCTCCCCCACGCAGGTATCCCAACCCCATCGCACATATAAAAATACTTTGTTCCCTGGTAGTCTAGTGGTCTCCCCACCCCATGCACGTACACTGGCCCCCATTGCACATATATAAATACATTTGTTCTCTCTGGTAGTTAGTGGTCCCACCACTTCGCATGTGTGCATGCTGATCTACTGCATATATAAAACACTTTTGTCCCGGTAGGTTTCCACCCCTCATGCATGTATTCCAACCCTGCTATACATATATAAATATAGTTCATTGTGCGTCCCCATCCCCAAGCTTGTATTCCACCTGCACATATAAAACATCTTGTTCCCTGGCAGTCTAGTGGCCCAGACACCACACACACATGTATCCCGATCCGTTGCCATATATATACATTTTTTTCCTGTAGTCTAGTGTCCTTTACCTCCAAGCATGTATCCCGATCCTCATTGTAATATAATCAACTTTTCCTGGCAGTCTAACGGTCCCTCACCTGGCAGTGAAACCTCGTTCAACCCAAATAAGTCTGAGAACAGAGACAGCAACTGAGGTAGGAAGGAGCGCTCCTTCCTACCTCAGTCAGTGGCCAGCCATGGTGGTGAGAGGAGGGCTGAACCAGTTGCTGGCTCTGTTCTCTGACTTTTTTCGGATGTGCAGGGTGTCACTGCGGGTGGGCAGACCACTTGACTGCCAGGGAAAGGGTTTGATATATATTTGCCAGTGGGGTGGGGATACGTGCTTGGGGGTGGAGGGACCACTAGACTACCAGGGAAAAATGTATTTATATATGTAAACAGGGGTTGAGATACATGCTTGGGGTGGGGGGACCACTAGACTACCACAGAAATATGTATATATATATATATATATATATATATATATATATATATATAAACAGGGGTCTGGATATATGCTTGGGAGTGGGGGATCACTAGACTACCACAGAAATATGTATTTATATATGTAAATGGGGGTGTGGATACGTGTCTTGGGGTGGGGGAAACACTAGACTACCAGGGAAAATGCATTTATATATGTAAACGGGGTCGGATACATGCTTGGTGTGGGGACCACTAGACTACTAGAGAAATATGTATTATATATATATATATAAATCTATATATATATATATATATATATATATATATATGTAAACTGGGGTCAGGATACATGCTTTGGGGTAGATGGACCACTAGACTACCAATGAAAAATGTATTTATATATGTAAATGGGGGTCAGGATATGTGCTTTGGGGTGGGAGGAACCACTAGACTACCAGGGAAAAATGTATTTATATATGTAAATGGAGGTCAGGATATTTGCTTGGGGGTGGGTGGACCACTAGACTACCAGAGAAATTTGTATTTATATATGTAAATGGGGGTCAGAATACATGCTTGGGGGTGGGGAACCACTAGACTACCATGGAATAATGTATTATATATGTAAACAGGGTCAGGATATGTGGTTTGGGGTGGGGGGTACCACTAGACTATCAGAGAAAAATTGTTTTATATATGTAAACGGGGGTCAGGATATGTGCTTGGGGGTAGGGAGACCACTAGACTACCAGGGAAAAATGTATTTATATATGTAAACAAGGGTCAGGATACATGCTTGGGGGGGCCCTGTTGCCACATTACCGCTGGCACATTACTGCCGGCCTTTTCTCAGCACTATTCAGTGCCGCGCTACAGGTTGCACTAATGCCCGTAGCATGGCTCTATACCTTTGAATATGCCAGTGTGCCGGCATTCAGGGACCCTCCCTTCAGTCCCTCTCTTGCATACATTATAATTTAGCATCAGCGCTAACACCTAGCACTGGTGCTAAATGTCCTTTTAGATATAGCAGTCAGGCACAAATTTGGCTCTAGTCCAGTGCAGCAGATTTGTGACCCACGCTAAACTTTGAATATCTGGCCCCATAATCTTTAAGATAAAAATACATCATATGAAAATGCGTTCACTTGTAATTTTTTTTTGTTCTAGGACTCCCTTCAAGAGATACCCCAAATCTGTCTTGTGCATTGAACAATGAACACAATATAACTTGGCTATTTAACCACTTCTTTTCTAATGTTCTGCCTATCCGTTTTGCCCTTAATTTATAATAATATGAAGAAATTAAAACAATATGTATCAGATCTTCCAGGCAACTGTAACCACAGCTACACAAATCATTTAGAATTCTATTTGAATCTTTATTGTATCTTTTTCCATAATTTTATCTGGGAAAGCACCAACATGGAACTTTGTTACAATTCTCCTTATATAATGATCAGTTAGTTATTAAATAACTTTCAATTGCAGTATTGTTTATGAATAAGCTTAATATGGGGTGAAATCTGTTGGTCTCTAACTTAGACCTGGGGCAAGATGCACAAAACTTTGTTCCGGCGCAAATCTAGTTTGCACAGTGCAAACTGGGTTTTGTGCCAAGCTGGCATTCACAAAAGCCAGGTTTGCATTCACAAACCAGGATTCTGCTGGGACAAAGTGTGGAGAGAGCTGCAAATCAAATGAGGGAGAGGGAACCTTCATATCATCAGTGCCCTATTCACTAAGCATTTGCTCCACTCAAGGACCTTTTCCAGGGTCCCCTTCCCTGAAGCAAATACCACTGACCGAGACCTTGCCTTAATCCCCCATAACTGTAGTGGTTGGCAAAGGTACTGCAGTGCCCCCCAAGTCCACTGCTGGCCTGAGTAAACAAAACACGCTCCCTGGTGGTAGAGTAGTGGTCCCCTTCCCCTGATCAACAATTGCCAGCCTGTTATGATATTAACAGTGTCCCAGGCATCTAGTGCTCCCCCCATCTCCATTTGCTAGCCTGTGTAAAAATTAAAAAAAGTTTCCCTAGTGGTTAGCAGTCCTTCCCCCCACCCAATTACCCCCATATAATATGTATAGATATATTCCCTGGTTGGTAGCAATCCCTCTCCCCACTGATTTCCATCCCATTTAGAAAGAAAAATATCTTCCTGGTGGCTAGTAGACCCACTCGCAGCCAATCACCATACCATTTAGAAAACAAATATCCCCCTGGTGGCCAGTGGTCTCTCCCCCCACCGATTGCAAGCCATAGTGAAACATATATAATTCCCTGGGGTCTAGTGATACCCCCCTCAACCATCGCTGTCCAGATATTAAATACTGTTAGAAAATGGGAGAAAGGAAAAGTAAATCCTGATTGGCTGAACGCAGCAATCTGTCGGTCGGGTATGAGACAACAGAGACCGGGAAATAACTAGTCCCGGTCTCTGTTGCCTCATTTAGTTCTGATAGTAAAGGGATGGAATGTTCAAAAAGGCAACTGCTGCCATGTTGATAGCCTCGTTGAGCAAGCCTTAAACTGTCAGCCGATCTCCCCTCTCCCCGCCCGCAACAGACTCAAGAATTCACAGTAAAATGTAAACGCACAGCTGTGTAGAAAAGGAAGTTCGACCACCAAATCAAACTGACTTTTGTGTGAGATGGAGCACTACCTTCGGAGGCCCTACTTCATCATAGAGCACGCAGGAAAGAAGCTTGGACTTGTAGCAATAGAGAGCAAACTATTGTGAAATCTTACCTGAGATATGGTAAACAGTCTTGTCTATACAACTTAATTGATTTTTACATATTTTTTGAAGTTGAACATATTGTTTTATGTCAAAATAAAATAAAAATCTATATTTAAAAAAAAAAGAACTTCAAGTCTGCATGAGAGCGCTGGTACTGTCTTGATTTTCTGTACCACAGACGGACGTCCATCTGTGGTATGGAAAATGAAGAAAATACCGTTCCTGTCATGCACACTAGCTAGTGGTACCACAGGTGCTGCTATGTCTCACTCAATAAACAGTTCACAGAGCTCTGTTTCAAATGCCATTCCTTTTGAGATCGCTGCTCCGTTTCGGTCACATGAATCCATAATGTAGCGCGACAAAGACATGGAGCACTAAAACGGACTGCCTCCTATCAGAGATAACCATTGCCCCAAGTGTAAAACTGTACAAGCGTTGCTTGTTAAACTGAAAAAAAAAACTGCTACCCAAAAGTTTTCTTACGAAAAGTGCAACACGATGATTCATGTTTAAGTCCAATAACCACAAGATTCAAACAGTTAAGTAATGGTAACACGTCACCTGTACGGAGACACCCTTTTCGACTTGAGGGCAGTCCTGCTTTAGCGCAAACAAAACAAGAAATCCTACTTTTTTTTGAAAGGGGAAAAAAAAAACTACCTTACTACGGGGAACAGGAATCCTATGACTAACTGCCCTCTCAGTGTCCCAAACAATGATGCAGAACCGGTCACAACTACAACAAACTGCTGACAGCATTGGGCAAACACTGCTCGGGCCACAGCTTCAAGAATATTCAGCTCCTGCTTCAAGGATAAGCTCCCATCGCACTTCACATGGCAGAATGCTGCAGTCCTGAGTCAATTACAACTGATGTATTTGTTTTACTATTCTGCAAGATGACTGTGTGCGTGTGTGTGTGGGGGGGTGAAACCATGGCAACCATTTCATCATTCTAGTGGGCAGAGGAACTATTTTATTACAAAACTAATTTTAAATGAATTTTTTATTAATTTCTTATTGGATTTTTTTTTTACAGTGTCCATTTTCTAAGTGCAATAATACCCTCCAGGGTGGGCGGTATTGGGCAATACTGGACCTTCCGGGGCTATAAGGCCCTCCACCTGTGGCATCGGGCCTCATTACGCCCCTGGGCGGTCCAGTATAGCACAATACCGCCCACCCTGTTGGGTATTATTGCTTACATATTCCCTGGTGGTTTAGTGTTCCTTCCCCTTGCTGATCACCATCCCATTTAGAAAATAAATATGTCCCTGTTTGCTAGTAGTCCTACCATCTCCACTGACTGTGGCAAGTGGTCCCTCACCCTGCTGTTCGCCAGCCCCAGTCAAACATATTTATAAAATGGGCAAATGATTTCAAAGAACCTCATTGGCTGTTAGAAGTGTTTAACACATGGCTAAAACTAATCCAGCAAAACAGGATACATTACATGTCAGAAATCTTTGTGTCTCCATTATGGCAAATGCAATTCCGACCCACTGTTGTAGTGGCTGACATCCCCCCTATCACTCAATTGCAAACCCTGAAAACCTCAGTCAACAAATTATGCGCTAACAGAACAGTGGGTTTAGTAGTTTTTACACAAAGATAAAAGAAAGAGCTCCCATTTACACTGGACATCATTAAAACAGAAACAGTTTCACTTGGGCTTTCCACTTCCTGAATGTGCAGACCAGCCGCCAGCAAAAACACTTCTTGTCAGCTCCCCCGACTCGTTTTGTACCTGTATCTGTTTTCCCACTCACTAATTTTGTACAAAAATAGCACTAGGAGTAAAGTTTTTTTGTTGCTGTTTAAATTATTCAAACCTGCTGCTGCTGGTATGTCTGTGCTAACTGTTTCTTCTGCTCCTCCCACCTGTTGGCTCATATACCTGCCCTCTCATCAGCACCGCTTGCACCTGCTGCTAAACAGAAAAAAGAAAACTCCATCATCCACCATATGGGTCTCGCAACCAGCACATCGTGTCCACTCTTTTTTTTTTCAACAGACAAGAGATCTCTTCCGAGTTGCCCTTAACCTACTGACTGATACACTCACATCCCCTGTAGTCCTCACGCAACATCCTTTATACGTTAAGTATCCTGTACCCTCCTGCACCCTTAAAAATATAAATTAAAACATTTACCAATATTTTTTTCCAGCATTTTTCAACCACCACATGTTTTCCTTAAGCTCACATTACCAGTTCTGCCAAATGGCCTCACAGTCAACTCTCCTCCATGCATTTAGTACTTGCTCACTGTTGCACAAAACCAATAAGCAGTTTCTGCATGTCTGTTCCTGTTGGAGGTCTCTATCAGGGGTGAGGGACTTACACACAAGCTGAACTATAACAATGGGAGGGGGGAGACTACTACTACTAAAGAAACCATTTTAGAACAAATGTCATAATTGTAAAGAGGGAAAAAATGCATTCAGCTCATACATGTGGAGGGACCATTTGATGTCAATTTTAGACAATCATTTTACTTTTGTATTATTTAAACCTATTAGTTTTAATTTTAATTACAGGGTCCCATTTTATAAGCAAAATAAGGCAGTTCTGGGTGTGCATTAGACAGTTCTAATGCATGGTAAGGGGGCTGGACACACTCAGTTTGCAGCTTCATGCCTCACTATGCTCTCTAGTCATGCATTAGAACTGTCTAATGCACACCCCATCGTGTCTTATTGCTTACATAATTCCCTGGCATCTAGTGTCACCCCCACTCACCAATTGCCATCCTGATATTAAATACTGATATTCCCTTGAGATCTTGTGTTCCTGCCCCCATTGATTGCAGTCCCATTTAGAATAAAATATCTACCTGGTAGTTAGTGGTCCTCCCCACCACCCAATCATTTGCCCAGTATATAATAACATATTCCTGGTGGCATTGGTCCCTCCCCCACCGATCACCCTCCAATATATAGTAACATATTCCCTGGTGACTATCAGTCCCTTCCCTCACCTGATCACCAGACAAATATGTATAAACAATTGTTCCTGTTGCCCAATGTAACCCCCCCTCATCCAGACCCTTTGTATAAGAATGTAAAACATTTCCATGGTGGTCTAGCCAACCCTCCTCTCTATTCTCAATTCCTTGTATAGTGAATGTGAACCATACCCTGGTGGTCTAGTGGACCCCTGACCCCCCTGTCAGAGAGTGACCCACCAGCCTGCTCCCCCTCACACCAACTCCCAGCCAGTGACCAACATAGCCCTCCTTTCTCTACCACAACTGGCTGCTGACTGAGCTGTCACTGTGCGTGTTTTGTATACAGTATGCACTCATTGACATTGATTGGCAGCTTTGAGTGAGCTGTCTTTCAAAGAGTGCAAACTGTATACAGTATGCGCTCAGTGATAGCTCAGTCAGCTGCCAGTCATGGTGGAGAGAGGAGGTCTGTGCTGGTCACTGGCTGGTGGGCGGGGTTGGGTGGAGTGGGGAGGTGGGTCACTTCCTGTCAGGGTGGGTGGGGCGGCTACTAAACCACCAGAGTACAGTGTACATTCACTATTCAAGGGATCAGGATTTGGGGGGGGTCATCTAGACCACCAGGAAAATGTTTCACATTATTATACAAGGGGTTGGGATAGGGGCAGGTTACACTGGATACCAGAAACAATTTTTTGTATATACTGGCAGGTGATCAGGATTTGGGGAGGGATTACTAGCAAACAGGGATTATGTTAGTATATATAGGGTGGTTGATCAGGTGGGCAGAGGGACTGCTAGCCACCAGGGAGTATGTTTTTATATAATGGGCAGGTGACTGAGTGGGTGGAGGGACCACTAGTAACCAGGTAGAAATTTATTCTAAACGGGACTGCGATCAGTGGGGGCAGGAACACACGACTTCAAGGGAATATCAGTATTTAACATCAAGATGATGATCAGCAAGGTGGGGGGAGCATTAGACACCAGGGAATGATCTATGTTTGATTGGGGCCCGTGATAGGTGGGGGTTGGGAGCCACTTGCACCAGGGAGACTTATCTTTTGTGTTCAGGCTGGGGATTGGTGAAGGGGGGGTGGTACACAACCTGACACAGGGCTGCCTCTGGGGCAGAAGATGGGGTGTGTGCTAAATTGTGTCACAGCCCATGTAAATGGGACCATAATGGCCATGCAAATGGCCATATACCACTTTGCATGCTCAATGGGCTCATTTGCATGTCTGCTTTAGTGAAAAGAAATAGTGCCCCTGTGCTATTCATTTCAGGACCATGTTCTTGGCTGCATTTCGGGGGAGTGCTACTGGAGTAGTACTAGTGGTACTGGGGTTACCGCTGCCTCCAAACTAGCCCTATTCACAATCAGATAACATGGTTCGCTATCCAACAGTGAATAGCATTTTTCGTCACCTGGGGCAATCACAAAGCACAATGCAAACTTTTCCATTGCCTTTGTGATTTTTTTGTGAATCTAACCACGGGTCCCTTGAAGATCTATGTCTAACAGTCTAGATGTAATTACTGGACTGTAAGAGTCTGATATAATAACTCCTTGTGTTGCCCAGTTCCACAGATAACTAAATCCTGTTAAGTGTGTATCTAACAAAGATATGCTATTGTGATTGTCATTTTTTATTGCTAAGCATAATCTTTTTTTGGGATTGCTGATGCCTTGACTGATGGTTGACCTAAATTTAGGCATAGGCTATACACAGGGACGAATGTTGGAAGGGTCAGTAGCTTTTTATAAAAAAAATAAAAAATAATGAGTTTTCTCGGTTGTCTTCAACACTATAACTCCAGACTTCAGTACCATACAGGCACGGGGAAAAAAAGCTATTTTATTTATATTTTAAGGGTCACCATTACTTTCTACCATCATAATTTGTACTGAACTTAAGTATTCCTCCATAAGTTTGTTTCATCTTCTTCTGTATACTGAGGCTTGTTGTGTCCATGATAGATGGTTATTAAATGTTAATCACAAGTAAGAAAGCAAATAAAAAACAAAGAGCTTGCATTCAGCTTTACATAAATGATTCTTGTAGTTCAGTCTCTGGCTATTTCAAACCAAGAAAAATATATTTTTTGCTTCTCTTGCTCATCACCCCCATTTATGAGGCTGAGGTGTTTCTTCTTAGCACTCTGCCTTCTAGAACAAAATAGACCATTACCAAACTTACAGAATCCATCCTGGCACCAACTCCACACATTCAAAATATCAGACTATTATATCAAGGAGTAGCAGCATTATTAATGAGCTAGCAGCACCAAAAGATAGTAAACAGAAAATAGTAGTAATAGTAGCAGTAGTCATAGTAGTTGAAGTAGTACAATTACATAGAACATGGGCACTCACCAACCAAAACAGGCATCACACTGGCTCCAAGTAGATTCCATTAAAAGCAGTTTTTATTCCAAAACACACATACTGCACGCTTGATGAGTTTTGGATGAGGTCCTTTCTCAAAAGCTCATGTATATGCATATAGATGGCATGTGCAATTTGTGTTTTGTTTAAAATTTGGCTGTATGACTAATATCCTCCAGGACTACCCTTGCCCCAGTGCATTTGCTCTGGGGTTCTTTTGTTGTTCTCTTCTCTCTCTACGTTGGGCTGCCCATGACCCAAACCAAATAAGATCCCCTATAGGGTTCCTGGCTATCTCTCCCTGGACTGAAGTACAGATATGGCACACTGATGAGTCCAAATGAGGACGAAACATGTGTTTGTGTCTGCTGTTCTCAGCATTTGCTGATTGTATTGTGAGGTCTTCTGGCACCATTCAATTCTGCTTAAAGTTGAGCCAGTCCAAATTAATCCATGGGCATTTGTATATGCTTCCCATGATGCTTTGCATTATTGGGGTATGTGCAATTTATGTCTAGTTACAGTCATCCCACAACATCATCATCGTGACCTCACTCATTATTACATCACAAGGTCTGGTGCCTGAGTGGTAACCTGTCACATGTTACCAATCAAGCAGCAAGATATTGCTTCTTCTTGGTTACTAGTGAAACCCAAATGACATACCCTTAATGACTTCTTGAGTTTCCTCAGGTATCTACTCATTCTCTCCAATCCCTCTACAGTATCTTCCCTATTGAAGATTTTTGTATCATCCACAAAGAGGTATACCTTCCCTTCTAACTCCTCTGAAATTTCACTTATAAAGACATTGAAGAGGACTGATCCCAGTACTAAGCTTTGAGTTGCCCCACTGGTAACTCTCCCCTCACTTGAGTGAGTGTCATTTGCCACCACCTTCTGTCACCAATCCATCAACCAGTTTGATACCCAGTTTACCACCTTAGGTGTCACCCTCAAAAGGCCCAGCTTCCTCATAAGCCTCATATGTGTTATGGAGCCAAAGGCCTTGCTCAGGTCTAATTAGGCCATGTCCACCACCCCACTCTGATCTATTTCCCCTGTCAACTAGTTAAAGAAGTCAATCAGGTTCATTTGATGTGACCTCCCCCCATGAATCTATGATGCCTTGGGTATTGTAACCTGCTAGATTCAAAAGACTGCACTAGCTTTTCTTTTAAAAGTGTCTCCATTAACTTCTGCACCACCGACATTAGACTGATCGACCTACAGTTGCCAGCCTCCTCTCTGCTGCCCCTTTATGATGTGGGACTACATCTGTCTTGCTCCAGTCCTCTGAAACCACTCCTGTTTCCAGTGAGTTGTTGAATAGGGCTGCCAGAAGAGCAACTGATCCCTAACTGTTCTCCTTCAGCTCCCTTGGGTGTTCCCTGTCCAGCCCTATAGCCTTTTCTACTTTTAGATTTTCAAGTCCTCTCAGTACTCATTCCTCTGTGAATGGACTTGCATTTACCTCCTTTCCCCCATTGTTACCACTGCTACTATGTGACCAGTCCTCATCTCCCTCCACTGTGAAGACAGAGCAGAAGTATCAGTTAAGGATATCTTCTTTTTGACTGAGAGCAGAAGTATCTGTTCAGGATATCTGCTTTTTCCTGATCATAGTCTTCACAATCTCCCCTGCTCTTCTTAAATTCACAATCCATCCCCTTGTCTTCTTTTTGCTTATGCATCTAAAACAGGTCTTGTTCTCTTCTGTTACCTCTTTGGCTATCCTTTCCTCTGTCTGTGCCTTTGTGCCCCCAACCCCTTTTACTGCTTCTCGCTATTTTTCCTGGTACACCTCCCTATTCTCTTCCATCCGCATCTCCTTGCACCTCTGAATGCCGCCTTCTTGGCTTTTACCTTTGCATCCACTTCCCTCAAGAACCATAGTTGTCTCTATTTCCTTCTGTTTTTGCTCACTTCTTTAGCACAGAGGTTTGTTGCCTCCACTATGCCATCCCTTAATTTGACCCACTGTTCTTTCACTCCATAGGCAATCTCTCCCTGCTAGGTCATCTAAGGCATTCAACTTTTTTTGTTATGCCCTCCTGAAGTCAAGGACCCTCTTCTTTGAGTGATTTGTCTCGGCCACCATCCTTATGTTGAACAAAACTGTATGGTGGCTGCTGGTCCCCAGCTTACATCCCACCTTGACATCTGTAATACTGCCCCTGTTTGTGAGCAACAAGCCCAGTACTGCTCCATTTTGAGTGGACTGAATAACAAGTTGATTGAGAAATGTCCCCTGCAGGGAATCTAGGATGGCCTCGCTTCTTGCTGAGGTGACAGATGGGAAGCTCCAATATACATCTGGTAGAGTGAAGCCCCCTTCCAGCAGCATCTCCTTCTTTTCTACCATCATGTCAATGTAGAGGTGGGTGAAAATTGTGAATTCTGCTTCTGTGGATCTTCTGCAAAAATTCGTAAATTTTGTGGAATTTTCCAAATGTTTGCCATTGGCGAGATCAGAATCTTCCAAATGTGTTTGATGGATTTTCACCCAGTTCTGTGGAATTCTTTGGCTTAACTGTTGAATAATACACATGAGTTGCAGAAGAACAGTTTTGAGGAATTTTGTTCTGCAGTTTAATGAATTATTCCACAATACAGTACATGTAATTATTCTGCAGTTCAGTTATCATTTCTGCAGACTTTTTCTCCAGAGTTTAATAGAATAATCCACAATTTATATATTTATTGTGCCATTCTAAGTCAGAATTTCTGTGAAAGTTGCTAATTTAATTTCCACACTTTCACAGAAGCGAAATTCTGATTTTTGCAGAAATTCCACAGGTGGAAGGTTTGTTTTTCACAACTCTATGCTGATGGCTTCTCCCAGTACCTTATCCAATTCTTCCCCCATATTGGGGGTCTGTATGTCACTCCAGTATGACTAGTGGCTCCAGTTCCTTCTTACAGAGCGACCCACAGCACCTCCATCCAATCCTTTACCCCATGTTCCCATGCATTTCTATCACTCTGATTCCCTCCCTTACACACTGCACAACCCCTCCACCCTTCCTCCCCTCCCTGTCCTTCTTGAACTGAGTGTAGCCTGGTATGGATATGTTCCAGTCATGACTCCCTGTGTGCAATGTCTCGGTAATGGCCACAAGATACAGGTCTGCATCCACTATGATGACCTCCAGGTCTGGAATGTAATTTCTAACCTTTAGAATAACTTTAACAGAACCTCAGCATTCTGGAAGGTTATCTACTCATTCTATCCTTCTGCCTAATAATCTATCCCATTGTCAAACTGACTTCAACAGCTTTTTCTTTGCTTGTGCTCTCTCATTGCTTCACTTCCCCACCCTTCTCTTTTTTATCAACCTTCATGCCCCTACCATCCTTTTATTTCTCTCCTACTTTACCTGCAACTGCACTGTTGGCTCTATTAGCCGTCAACCCTACCTAATATAACTCCCTGATGAAAATGATCCAAAACCTCCACCACCCCTTTTCTCCAACTCTCTGATTCTGCAGTATCAGTTTCTGTCATATGTTGAGGAACACATTTAAAGAATTTTACAAGGAAAAATGTGAGTGCTTTTAAATATTGTGTTACATAATGTACAGCATAATTGTATGTGCAACATTTGTGTTTGAAAACTGCATACATCACCACTGACAGGACACCCCTGTAAAGAAAATCCTGTAAAATAAGTGGCACTGTCAAAAAAGTATATTGACATTGTACAGTTTTCTAATTTGATAAACATCACTATAGTGCTTGTAAAATACTTTGAATTTGTTGGGATCTTGAGAGTTAAAAAATCTTTCAGACTTTAATTCTTTCCAAATGTCAAAAAAAGCTACAAAAGTTTTAAAGCAGCAAACACCAACACCCACCCCATCATCATCATCATCATCAAGAGCTTTCAGACAGAATGCAGTGATCACCTTAGATAACAGTTAACTTCAGACTAAAAGTTAATTATTTAAGATTTAATTAACTATATATCTTACTTAGCCTAGACAACTGCAGTTAGAACTTACAGACTGCTCTAAAAACCTAAAAAAAAGATACGCCACAACTAATCACCATATTGGATTGTAAAATA
Organism: Neoceratodus forsteri; assembly: GCA_016271365.2. Lineage (NCBI taxonomy): Eukaryota > Metazoa > Chordata > Ceratodontiformes > Ceratodontidae > Neoceratodus > Neoceratodus forsteri. Next base: position 915,780,556 of record CM057455.1, on the reverse strand, counting down.
TTTATAAACTATCATGCTTTTCCCCATTAAAAAAAAATAATGAAAATTCATTAAGTTATGTAATCCTGCTTTAATTTTTATCACATTTCTAATGAACCACATTCATTTCCACAATATGCAACATGGGATATACTCTGGATGGCTTTATGATGTTATAATTTCCTGATAATGTTGTAAGGGATGAGGATGATAAAAATGATGGTATCCCTAAACATTTTAGATCATTTTATTGTAGCTAACAAGCAGCTGTTTTTCATTAGTGATGATCTTAATATTGGTAGTCTATCAACTCGCACAGTTGGATACTTTAGGAAACTGTCTAAAGGCAATGTTTCATTCTTCTGAATTGCAGCAGTGCTAATTATTAGAAACCTGTTAATATTCTGTTCCTGCCAGCATTTTGTTGTTTTTTTGTTTTGTAGCTAAAAGGCAAGTCATGTCTAGTATATGCATTGATCTGAAACTGTACCGAAGCCCCTGGAAAGCCTCCAAAAATTCCTTTCTTTTGGTTTATCACTTCCTTTTTTGCAATTCAGTAATGGTATTCATCCATCTCTTTCTTAATGACCATTGAGATATCTTTCCCTGTGGTACTCACATCTTGACTTTCTTGGCAATTTGTTTATTATCCCATATACACATCCCCTGTGCTCTCCAGTATCTTCTTTTCAGCTAACTACCTCATACTAAGCATGAACAATGATTTGACTTTGGTGTGGGGGGCATTAGTCCATTGAGTTCCTCACTCCCACCAGTTCAGTAGGAATACCTTGTCACCCCTCATTTTCTACTGCCTTGTCCTTGCCATCATATGCAAAAGGCTCTGTATTAAGTTTCAAGGGGAAGGGGGAGATGTTTTCAAGCCCAAAAACAATGTTGTCCTAATTTTTACATATGGCATAATTTTAGCCAAAATTAGACCTACAGTAGCTATGTCCCTGCCTCCTCACTTTTGTGGTAGGGGAAATCTTGTCTTTGGTCACCATGTATTCCCAGCCTTTGGATCACCCTTTCTGTTGCCCCTATGGTGTGACTCCCTATCCACTCCAGGATGATCCTGGCAGGGTGACATCATATCTAGCCAGGCCAGTTGATAGGCGTGAGCTCAAGGACACTTAGGCTACATGTGTGACATCAGGGTTTTAAGCAGTGGAGTTTGGCTCACATGTAATTCCAGCTACAAGTACTTCATATCATCAAGGTGATAGGAAAAGTAATGTCCTGTACCTCTTAGCAGGTAGTTCCTATGTGACATGGATAATAACTGACATTACTTAGATTTCTACAGTGAAGCAGATACTGATGCAGTAGTCAGACTGTCCTGTGGATATTTTGATGTAAGTCAGTACACTGATTAGAGCACATAAACATGAACCATAAGTTCCCATCACTGAATTCCACCAAGGCAACTGGCTAACTCTCACCATGCTTACCACTTAACCTGTGCTCCAATCTTCCCAGCTGTAATGACAGTGAAGAAATTAGATTCCACTGGAAATATGCTCTTTCTTTCTGCTGGACTAAAATGAGAAAATAAATGTCTATGTAAATAAAATCATAATATAAGTGTATCTTTTCAGCCAATTCAAAGACAGCAAAACTATGCAGTAGATCCATAACTATGCATTATGCTATTCCTTGTATTCTAATTCGCTCACCAGATTGACTGCAGTGCACAACACATAGCATCTACAGACAGCCATGTCTGAGCCCTTACAAAATGGGAAAATAAGAGATTTATAGAGTTCAAACATAAATAAAAGTAGAGTGGTGTTGGACAGAATGCAATTCAGTGCTACAGTATACTGCAGTGAATAAAGACATTTTAATGGCAGTTAATCCCTTTTGTCTTGTAATAACTTGAGACACTGCATCATGTCCTGTTTGGTACCACTGCAAATGTAATTCGGAAAGATGCCTTGTTTATTGCGGTACTTCTACTGCAGTATGTTGCAGTATTGAGTTGCATCCAGGCTAGCAACACTGTAAATAATCCTCAGAAAAAGAGAACCTATAATTTATTCTGACAAACCACATGTAGGTGCAGTCAGGAATAAGCATAAAACATATATATGGCCCATAAAGAATGAGGTATTTGCAAGGACAGAAACACTTTCATTACTGCATGGAGGAGTGTCCCTTACTGTACCTTAATAATAAACTAGTCTATTCCCATCTATATGTAACTTACTGCCCCAATTTTGAGGCCTTGGGTTAGTGTGCCAAGTACTTACCTGGTTAGGGAATGAGAATTGGATTGGAATGTTCCGGGTGCTGGCATATAAGGAAGTACACATGAAGATAAGGGTGAGTGAGGCAGCCTATGTGATGAACTGGTGAGTGCTCCCTCTGTGAGCCTGAGAGGTGTTTGACCAGAAACTGGTGTTTCGTTCATGTTGCCATACAGACCAACCTCCTGTGTGCTGGTCCCCAGTGATCCTTATCATGCCTTGTCAGAGCTGAACCAAGGGTAGTCAGCCCATGTTGCCTTGAAGGACTCTGCCAGACTGCTAGTGCCAGACTTCATACAACTGCAGAGGTACTACCTGGGATGTCCCCAAAAATGTATCACTAGCATTGATATTCAGGGTGCCAAGTGCCTCCATGGAATTGGAAAGACAGGACAATAAATGGAATAACCTCCAAGACCCTGCATGGGTCTTATGCCAACCAGGTACTTGAAGACCATATCTGTTGCTGTACCAGGGTGTTTTCCACACTTGAGGATCGGGTGAGAAAAGTAATGTATTACATTCTTAAACTCTGCATGAAATCACTCCTGCCTGCTAATTTTAACCCTCTTGCTCCTGTGTCCTCTAACTCCCCTAGTTACACTTCCTACCCTACTCCTATCACATGATTCCCTTTCTGTTGTCAATTTTATTATTCTCCCTGTCTCTTTTTTCTCAAATGTCCCCACCCATCTGATAGGTACAGTTCATTTTTTATGAACACATATCTTGTCCCCTAAAACTGACTGCTCGTATCTATTTGTCTTATATTACTGCATGCACTGTTAGTTTGGACATATTGCATGCTGTGTATTTACTATAATTGTACTACATCATTTAGGCATACTCTTTGAACAGTTAGTATTTTTCTTTTTACTTTTAACCCTGCGGTACCATGTATCAATCTTTTCTGCTACTTGTCAGTTTACTTTCTATTTTGTTTTACTGTTTACATGCCCATATTTTTTCTACACAACCCCCAAGGGTCACACCTGGAAATGAGCATTGGCTTAATGTGCTACTCCCCATTACCAACTTCTAAATTAACAGAAAAAGAAAAAAAAAAACTTGAGGATGCTTCTCTTACCTATGGGGTTCCAATATGTTCAAGTCCTCTCTTCATTTTCCTTGAGTTAATCATCAATAACAGACCTGTTCAAACTACTCTCAGACAATGGGAAACCTCCCTCCCAAGGGACACACTAGTTTATGTATTGATAACTACACATTTGACATAGTTTTGTTCTAATAATATAATAAGGGTCCATAGATTATAACAGGACAAAAGGACAAAGCATGAGATTAGAGGGAGGCTGATTAAGGGGTAATGTGAGGAAGTTCTTTTTCATAGAAAGGGTGGTGGATGCATGGGACAGCTTACTTCAGGAAGTGGTGGATATGAATACAGTGCAGGGCTTCAAACAGGCATGCGATAGGCATAAGGGAGTAATACAGATGAGTATGAATAGATAGGCCATTGACAGAGCAAAGACCGATGGCACATTCATAAGGTAGACAAAAGAAATGGGTAGACTGGATGCGTCTTGCGGTCCTTATTTGCTATCAGCTTCTATGTTTCTATACAATTTCAGGTGGGTAATCATGGTTGTAGTTAAAACAATGATGATAGATTCTGTTCTGCAGTATATGTCTCAAAATTGTTTGGGTCCACAAAGAATTCCAAGCAGTCAGGAAGTGTGGAGATGACTATATGTAGACAACAATGTTATTTATTACATATTTTACACTTTTGTTCCCTTCTTTCTTATTACTAGGGGCAGTTCTATGGCAAAATGTATATTTGCCCACTGAATGGCAGCCTCTTTACTAATCAGGCTTCAGAGCCAACTACTCCTGTAGCACAGCCCTATTGAAGTAAGCAATAAGAAACAGTGGGTTGTGCATGGGACAGATTTTACCACACACCCAGCAGCATAATGCAACACAAGACCACAGGCCAAGTGCCTTCAGCCCCTGAAAGTGCAGCAAAATCTGTTCCATGCACACCCCCGGAATGTCTTATTGCACTTATAAAATGAGCTCCTTTTTTAAAAGCTTTTTACAGTTGGGAAATGCATGTTTATATGTAGAAACAATAGATTTACTTATATGCATTTATGATAAAATAGTCCTTCTCCCTACCACAAATGATGTCATTGGTGATATCATTGTATTATTGTTTGACAAAGTTTGTCCTTTGCTGGCATCAAGATTCAAGACATGGACTGTTTATCATGGAATGTTTACCATGGAATACATGGATTCAAAATTGTGCTCAGTTCCACTGGCAGAATGTTCCTCTCCTAACGTACTGTACTCGCAACAAACACCTGTTCTACAGCCAGACACTCACTTATCTCACTGTCAGGACAAGCAGAAGAGATTTCCCCGATGAGCAGGTAAAGATAGAAGGGGAATTTTTCATTGTCAGCAAATAAACAGTTGTAATGAAAACTATAAACAATGCTTAATGTTTTTAATTTGTTAATAAGTATAAAGAAAGTGTAATGATCAGGGAAGCAAAATATAGTGTATAGTGGACCCTTATTGTGCATGGAAACTGGAGTTTCTAAAAATGTTGTTCTGCTATAGTTCAAAAGGTCATGGAATGCGATTGTACCCTACTGCAGCAGAGCAACATTTTGAAAACCTCTAGAGCAGGGGTTCTCAAATGGTGAGGCCAGCCTCCTTGGGGAGGCCCCAAGCTGTTCCAGAGAAGGCTCAAGCAAGTCTTAAAAAGTATTATATTTCACTATTGAACTGTATAGATTTTGTGTGAAGGGATAAGGCAAACTGAAGGAGGAAAATAGTAGGTGGATTTATGTATTTATTAAGAAGTCTTGGTTTAAGAGTCAAAATATTGGAACAAGTAGGATATCCTGTTTTTTTTTGGGGGGGAGGGGGTACAATAAGCTTAATAACCTGAGAGCCAGCTATGCAAAGATGTTTCAATTTATTCCTGATGTACCTGTGAAAAGTAAGCTATTTATCTATGGGGAGGCCGAAAAATATTTCAGTATTTTGGGGGAGGCTCAAGATCTTTTCCATGGCTTAGGGGAGGCTCACTATGACAAAGTTTGAGAACTGTTGCTCTAGAGGTTCCACGTGCTCAGTCTCCTACCTTTACACAGTGGAAATGGCAGGCTCCACACTCACGGAGGCAGCAGTAGAAGTAGTCGCTTCACAGCCTCAAAAGATGCAGGATCAACCAAATATTGCGAAAATGCAGGATCAACCAGATATTTTTAGTATTAACAAAAACAACAAGCGAACGATCCCCAAACCAACTCCCTCTCTCTTAACGAGAACTACGACCACCATGTTATTTTTTTTGAAAATCCATCCCACACCAGAATGACAGCCAATAGATGTCTGCTCATTATACAACGTCACATCTGTTCCCTAGCAACCACGCACACCACCTAGCAAGCATGCCCTAACTTGAACAGCAGGATGGCGTTACAAACTTTATTTTTATTTCAAAAATTAAAACCGTAATTGAAAATGGGAACTATACACTATAAAAAAAAGTGCATGGGCAACCTCATGCACAACATGCCTATTGTACCACCTCAATGTTCTGATTATCACTAACCTCTCAAGCTTTGCTCTCGAGGTCTGAGGTAATCAGAACCCCTCTGTGGTGCAAAAGGCTGGTTGCGCATGGTTCCCCATGCACTATTCTCTATTTAATTCATTTGTTTTATTTTTTATTCCGGGTAGTTTTATTTTTAGGGTACAGTTGAAGTTTTTTTTTACAGTGTAAAGGTAGCAGCCATGTTTGTGATGGAAGATCAATTCTGGTTGCAGGGGGACTGTTGAAGGATGACAGTGCATGAAACAGATTTCATGCACAGTCGCATGATATATTTTGACCAATTAGACTTCCTTATTTTGGATGCCTATTTTATAAAGTACAGTAACTACTAATCTAGAAACTGCAACAAACTCTGGATATCCCTTGTGTGCAGTTTTCATCAAGCTAACTAAATCATTTGATATGGTGAACCACTATTTTATTTATTTATTTATTGAAGATATCGGATAACACACCTTTGAGTCAAAGACTCCTTTACAAAGGTTCCATGTCATTGAAAACAGAGACGTCAGGGACAATAGCAACAACTAGACACAATAGTTACAGAAATGGTTACAAAATGGTTACAGATAACACAGTAAAGCAGCTGGTGATACAGAGTTACACAGTGTTGTCAAACATAGGTACATAGTGCAGATGGTAGCAGGTAACAAAACATACACTGCAGGGCGGTGGCACTAGCCATGCCCTGGTGGTTATTTGTAGGCCTAGGCTGGACTGAGGTGTCCATTGTTAAAATATAGGCATGCCCAGGGGTGGCTGGACCAGAGTTAAGTCCATAGTCATGGGGGGGGGCAGAAGGTAGGGCTAAATCAAGGGCAGTCACAGACTGAGTCATGAGTGATTAGGTCTCTTAGTTGGGACTTAAACTGACCAAGTTTGGGTTCTGTGAGGAGGGAGTTTAGGAGTGAGTTAAGCCAGCTGGGGCCCGGTACCTAAAAGTTCTTTGACCTGAAGTGGTCTTGCAGTGAGGTACCCTGAAGTGGGTTGTCACCGATTGCTGAGTGAGGGGGGTGGATAATGGTGCCTGGAGTAGGGGGGAGAGAGCAGGTGGGAGTAGCCCTGCTGTTATTTTTTTAGCAAAGAGGCAGGTCTGATATTTGAGCCTCCCATCAAAGTTTAGCCACTTGGTTGAGGCATAAAGGGTGCAGGTATGTGTGAGTCTGGCACAGCCAGTAGCAAGTCTACAGGCCTTATTTAGGGCCAGCCTAATTTTGTTTAGGAACGTGTTGTCAGCTGCTCCATAGATGGTGATTCCATAGTCTATGAGTGATAGTATTGATGCAGAGACAGCTAGGTGAAGAGCTTCTGGTGGGAGGCAGTGCTTGTTCCAGTGAAGTAGACCAACACGCACATTGACAGCGGTGCTCAGTATTCGGATGTGGTCATGGTAGGTGAGCCCAGAGTCTAGGGTGGTACCTAGGTATTTGAATGTGGTAACCTGCTCAAGGGGGTCATTAAGGGAGTTCAATATGAGCAGGGGTTGTCCTATGTTCTTGTTTTGGGGGTGTGCAAACACCATGGGTTTTGTTGTTTTGTAATTTAAGACTAGCCTATGTTGAACGACCCAGGATTCAGCTCCCATGAAAGATTTTTGGAGCGCTGAGTGGTGGGCTGTGGGATCAGTGTGGGAGCTGTAGAGGACAGCATCGTCTGCATACAGGAGTAGTTTCCCAGAGCAAGCCTTGGGCAGGGAGTTGAGAAACAGGCAGAAATATAGGGGGCCAAGAATAGAACCCTGTGGGACCCCTGACCTGACTTGGAGTGGGGAGGACAAGGTATGGGCAATCCTGACTGTCTGGGTTCTCTCAGACAGATAGCTGGCAAACCAGCCAGTGATCTCTGGGGACAGGCCTATTTGTGTGAGGGAATCCAGGAGTAGTGTGTGGTGCACAATATCAAATGCCTTGGAAAGGTCTATAAAAACAGCACTAGTAGTGTGGCCAGTGGCCGGAGATGTGTGGAGGGCATTTGCAAATTCCAAGAGGGCTGTGGTGGTACATGGTTATGGCAGAAGTCATGCTGCTCAGGACACAGGAGGCTATATTTGGAGAGGTAGTCCATTAGCTGGGTGGCCACAATCTTCTCCAAGGTTTTTGAGAGGGGAGGCAGGATTGAGATGGGGCAGTAGTTCCCAGGCAGGGTGCGGTCACTGCTTTTAAGGATAGGTGTGATGGGGGCAGAGTTCCAATAGAGGGAAACTGGCCCAGTAATAGGAAGCAGTTCAGAAGCATGGTAAGGAGGGGGGCACTTTCTTTGAAGGTAAGTCTAAGCAGTTTAAGGTCTAGTGTGTCACTGGCAAAACATGATTTGCTGAGGGTCTTGAGTAGAAGAGGGGCAGCTTTGCACTGAGATATTGCTTTAAAGTGGAATGGGGTGGAGAGGGAGCAAGGTGGTGCTGGGGGGTGGGGGAGAAGAAGTTGTGGGGAGAACACCAGTAAGGTCAGAGAAGGAGTCATTAAATGTATTTGCAATCAGGGCAGGGTTTGTGGTGATAAACCCATTGGCCCTGTGTTGGGAGGGAAGTGCAGTGTAGGCTTTGTCACTGACTCTTTGACGGGGTCCCAGAACTTGAGGCACAAGCCCCATGTGGCAGTGAGCAAGGTTTGGTAGTACTCAGCCTTTGCCTTATGAATACTCCAAGTACATTTATTGTGCACTTCTTGGTAGCGCTGCCTATCAGTGGGTTTACCAGTATCCAGCGCAATGTGCCATAGATTGTCACATTCCTGCATGTGGCCCAGCAGGGCTTGTGATATTCAAGGTGTGTCAACCCCTTTTACATTTTGTTTCCTTAGGGGTGCATACTAGTTGCAGGCAGAGTTGAGGGTGTCAACAAAATGGTCAAGGGCAGAGTCAATGTTCAAGGCAGTTTTGATGAGGGACCAGTCACTAGCTAAGAGGCACTGTCTGAGGGTCTGAAGTTTACCGGGTTTGAGACAGCATTGGAGGATAGTTTTTGGGGGGGCTTTTTAACTCTATATGACCAGTGGCAGAGCACTGGAGAGTGGCCACTCAGGGCACTGGGTAGTACAGTGACCTGGGTTGCTTTGTGGGGTGCTGGTGAGCTCTAGATCAAGGAGGGTGGCAGTACCAGTCTTCTGGTTGATTCTAGTGGCAGTGGTTACAAGTTGGGACAGGTTTTGAGAGGCTGCAGCATCTCTAATGGGAGCTGATGTATCAGCTAGCCAGTTTATATTAAAGTCCCGGGGGCAATGATGTCAGCACTGTCAGGGAGTGTCTGGAGATGGGTGAGGACATAGTGGAAAGCAGTCTTCTGATTTCGGGGAGGAATGTATGTGGTGGAGAGGAACAGTGGGGCTCTGTTTGAGGCAAGAGTGATCTTCAGAGTGAGAGCCTGGGCCCCATGTTTGAGGGTTGGGGATGGAAGGTCGAGACACTGTAATGAGTCCTGGACATACAGTGCACATCCACACCCTTTTTTAGAGGTTCTGCCATCACGTTATAGCGCAAAACCGGAAAGTGAGATTGTGGAGTCTGGGGTGCGGTCGTTGAGCCAAGTTTCAACTACCGAGATGATATCAGGGTGATTCTGGGAAACCCAGCACTGAAATGAATCAAATTTCTTGAGGAGGCTACATATATTCAGGGAGGCAATTATTATATCCTTAGGAATAGTAACCTTGTGGCGGGCGAGTCCTGGGTTGGGGTGGACGTCTCCTGAAAGGAGGAGCAGGAGCAGGAGGATGCATAAGGATGCCAGTTTTAGTCACTTCTTCATCAGCTTAGGCAGCAGTTGGGAGGGGAAACAGCAGCATATAGAGATGGGGGTGGGTAGGTTCCATAGTGAGGGAGAGACAAGGCAGAATAGGGTCCACTGCGTATCATGGCAGCGTCAATGGGGGAGATGTGGGTAGGGGGATCATGGTCCATCGGTAGAGTGAGTGGGGTGGTACACTGGCAGAGGTGGGGGGGCTAAGGTGAGAAGCAAGGTGAGAGGTGGTTCTGGCTCACGATGTTGGGAGACATGTGGGGCATCCCCTAGCAAAATGAGGGGCACTAGTGTTAGCAGTACAAGCCATATGGCAGAGCTGGTAGTAGAAAACAGTGTCATAATGAGCACAAGGTAGTTGGGGGGGGGAGCTGAAAGCTTTAAGAGCTTTAAAAAACTGAAAAAAATTAGCCTGACCCATAGACTTAGTGGTAGAGCTGCTGACTTTGGTGTCAAGGGACCACGGTTTGAGACCTACAAGGGGACAATAGCAAAATATGGGGAAAAGAGGCTAAAGTGGGGGTATTGTAGTAGGAAAGTGAGGAGGAGTGGAGATTAGGAGGGTAAACAGAGTGGTGTGAGGAAGGCAAAAACAGGGGCTAGGAAGGGCACTGTAGTGACTCCTAGTGGTCAGAAAATATTAGCTGCAAATGGGAAAGTGGACAGGCAGAAAACAGAAGGTGTTGTCATGTCACGTGACCAGTATGCCACAATAAAGGTAGAGACGAGCTTCAGTGGTTGCTTGGGGCAGTCGGCGCACAGCTTTGATGGGCTAACACCCCTTTGGAAAGTAAGCTGGTAGGATAAGAATTCAGATCTGGACCTTAATGTTGTTAGTATTTTATTATTATGTCTGTGTTTTTCAGGCTTTTTCAGGTATCAGGAGACACTTATGTATTATGCCCACATTAAATGCCTTAACTAATCTAGATGCGGTGGTAATCATGCAGTCTCTCATACTTTTCTTTTCTTATCTTTTGGGCACAATACCACAATACAACTTACTGTATAATTTCTTACTGTACCATTATCTAGCAATGTCCCTTTCTATGGGCTAGACTTTGTTAATTATATAATGACGCTGCAGTCTATATGTATGCATATGTGTCATGCTGTATTTTCTCTATGTACCTGGCTATGTCTAATATTATCTTTCAAACTTAATAAAGATTATGAACTATTATAAAGTAAGCTGGAAGTAGAGAGGCTTTACCTCTTACAGCCCCTCTGTGAGTCCTGGATTCCCCTGAAATGAACTCTTCAGCCTGGCAGTGGTTCTGGGGGGGGGGGGGATTCTGAGACCTATAAGGAAGGGAAACAAAGGAATCACATTAGTGTGCAGTGGATAGCTCTTTGTCAGGACAGGGCCTTACTACGCATGCTCCAACTATTGGGACAGAGTCGGGACACAGGTGGCTAGTGCGCATGCATCAGAATTCAGCCCGTAATGGCGGAGAGATGCCAGAACCCTGAACAAATCTAAACAGGTAAGCAGTCTAATTCCAGCAATACAGGCTACAATTAACAGTGAAAACAGTACTTGCAGGCATCAAATAAGTAGTCACTAACAAGAGAATGCAGCACAAAGCTCCCTTAAAGTAACAAGAGATAAATCCCCAAATCCCAGCACACAAATGTCCAAATAACTGATTGCAGAAACTATCAGTCACTGTGTGGGGACAGAAAATAGAGCCCCAATAGTCCAACACCCCTTCAGAAAGTAAGCTGGAAGGAGAGAGGCTAACACTACTATCTACAAGCTGCAACAGCTAAACTTATCTCAGAATGTGTGGATTTGGTCTATGAGCTACCTCATTGATAGGTCATAAGTAACAATATTCAACAGAACAATCTCACTTCCTAAACCACCAAATCTTGGCAAGGTGTTGAATCAGTGTGTGTTTAAATTTTTATTAAATGTCATACATTCTGGCATGAAAGAGTTATATTCTGCCTCATACTAGGGGTAATTGTTTGATACAGTGCATGTGCTGCTTCATCTCCATTTTATTGTGACATGCTGAAGGAGTAAACTGTGTGTTGGTAGCAAACCAGAGATCATTTATTTAATTTACTTCTTCAAAAATGCTCTTTCCCCCAAACAAAATATTACTGCTCTTTGTTTCACCTGGCATTGACTTGTCTGAAACAGGGGCGTTTTTCCATCTGTTCCTCACAGAAGACAATTAGAACTCTATTAATCAACTGTGTACATGAGCATGATCATAAGGGGTCCTCAGGGTGAATATCTTGGATCTGCCATTGAGTTACTGCACATGAGCATGCAGTATTTAGCATAATGTGCCATATGATTCATTATTGTGTTCAGGCAATCAGTAGTGCATATATTTTATCATACTGATGTCTTCTAGTTTGATAAGAAGGTCTCTCATGCTAGCAGTCTTAACATTTTAGAGTTTCTAGCTCAGCCTTCTCAACAGCTGCACCATTCCTATGATTTGCAACAGCTGTGACTTGCATATGTACAAAGCAATGTTTTATTTTCATTGTGGTCCTGACATTGAATAAAGGAAAAATTACCTGTGGCCAAAACCTAGGGAAACAAAATTATCAGTGGATTCACCAATACTCTCCAAGTCCATTGGGTGCCAGATGTGCACAAATTTGTTTTACAGTTTTCTCACCCAAAGAACTCAAAAAGTGCACCATATAACCATAAAATGCACAGGAACCAGGTATAAACACATATGACAATTGCACATGCAGCGGCACTATTCATGAGCTGTGTTACTGGTGTAAAGCAACAGAGCAGTCACAAGATGAAATGAGAGCTAGCAGTCAATTTAGTTTGTATACTATTTTCGTAACAGTTGCATCCCAATGTTAGTTCATATATTTTGGTTGTGTGCAAAGTGATATAATATTTTCATTGTTATGGGCTCAGGTTCTGAGGAGAAGAACAACCTCTCTATATCTAAATCCTGGCAGACCTGCCTGTCCTCAGAAGCATACTATAGCACTTCCTTTTATTCAACATGACTCTACTGAACCCCATTCCTGAGATTTTATGTACCACTTGTTATTATCCAAGATGAACCTGTCTAGATTTTCTTATTAAAGCCTACCTACAGTATGTTTACTGCCTACTTTCAGCTTATTCAATAATATCAGTATTCTATGAGTAAATAGAATGTCTTTCATTGCTACATATGTTACAAGGATGATGCAATCTTGCATTCACTTTACAGTAGCTATAACATCTTCTCTGAAGTTGATACAACATTGTTTAAAAGCAGTGCCCTATAATTCTGCCAACTCGATGATAGGTCATCTGTGCTGCATAAAGTATGCATTGGAGGGAAGAGCCAATGCTTTTGATTAAAATCCCAATAGCTCCTAATTCCAAACTGACTACATGGCCTTCCATGGTCCATAGTCCTGTGAGCAGCCAGGAGAACATTTGGAATAATGTTGGAGCCAGTACTAAGAAACAACTGGGCAGATGATACATTGAGTTCCTTCATGGAAATGTTCTGGATGGAATGACAGGCATTTTGCAGATACTAAAGCAAAAGATAGTGTTATTTCATCACTTAAATAGCCCCATTTTGTGATGACATCATCAAAAGTGCAATAGTGAATTAACTATTAAATACAAATATACAAAAAGATAAATGAAAGAATACAACATGTCATAACACTGCACAGGAATAAAAGCCTAATACATAATTTGCATTGCAACAATACATTCCAGTATGATACAAAGGCAGTCGTGCAATAAATTAACTCAGTTCTTAAAAAAAAAGCAAGGAGAAAGGGAGAGAGAATATATAGTCATGTGTTCACCTATTTACAATCTGTTACTCAGTCATCCAGCTTATCCTGTCTCTTTGTTTCTGTTTTTAGGGAGCATTCTTGTATCTGTCAACCCCCACCCCCACCCCCACCTTTCCCTGCTCTGCATGTAGATCCCCAGAATGAATCCTGGATACCTTTGCATTTTTGTATATTTGTATTTGAAAATTAATTCACTGTTGCACTTTTGATGCAGTCATCACAATATTGCACTATTTAAGTGATGTAGTTAATATCCGTGCCATGCCTCGATGAAGGCTGTGAAGCCGAAGTGCTGAGGTTTTGACTGTGGCTCAAGCTTTGCACAAAAACAATAAAAATAACCATTTGCACTTTATTTTGTTGATCTGGAGTGTTTCTGTGCTTTTTTTGCCTCTGAGTGCTGGAGTTTTGGATCATATTTATTTATTTTGATTTGCATGGATTTGTATTGGGATAACCCAGGTTTCTCATAATGTTCAGCCACCCTTGGAACATCTCAAGAAATCCATACTTGTATAGATGATGTACTGCATTAACCTCAGTAACATTTTCCATACACATATGCAGCAATGTTTGCAAAGACCTGACATTAGTTATGTTATTAGTTTGACTGATTTATTATTTTAGTTATTTTAAACACATTTATACAAGATCAGTCTTCTGCAGTGCCAGAAAAAAAACTTCATTCAAAAGATATGTCTCAGGTAGCAACTCAAGTAGCATAAATACATAAACAAAACTGATAAGATAAATTAATATATAAAGTGCAATGTTAAACACAGATGTGTGCTTTTCAACACTCCAAAGCTGTACTGTAAGTAATGCCGTTAACTATATGAGAAACCTAAAAGCACCCCATATAAATTACACGTGTAATTCTATATGATCACATTCAATTCAAAATGAAGAAATTGCACTTATTACTCTGAGACAGAAGGCAAAACCAATTGATTTCTTCAGTGCTTTAAAGAATGTGATAGGAAAACATGATGGAAAAATGGAAGATGATGTAACCCCCTGAAGAAAATGTACTTCAATTGATTTTAGATATTCTCACCAGAATTAAGGGATCTTCTATTTCCAGAACTTAATAAATTCTAGTGACTTAAATGCTTGCAACACTTTTGTTGTACTGTTAATTGTGCTACAGGGCTTAAGCTATAAACCCACAGTCACTTTTTTAACTTTCAGTTTTATGGTGAAATCTATATCTACTCTGTGGTGGCCTTCCCAATAAAAAAAACCACAAGGTCTTAATTTCCTTCCTATATAAAACTGCCTAGATCTTGATGTTTAAATGCATGCTGCATCTTTATAGAAGAGTATAAAAATTGATTAGGCCATATATTTGGGAACTGAGCTGCAAAATACATCCAGTAGTTCTCAGAAATGAACTCCTTTTGGGCCACACCAGAAATGTCATTTGGTTGAAACTAGTTGTCCAGCTCTGTGGGGCATTATTTTGCCCTTGTCTTAGCCATGACCTTGGCACTTCCTCATGACAGTCTGTCCATGTCTATCAAAAGCCCAGCCACAATACATTTCAATGACTCTCTGGTCCTTTATTTGTAAGATGACTCTATCACATGCAGACTTTGTTCATACTGTGGAGGTTCTGTATAAGGATGACACTAGCTCATATTTCTGATTGTAAACAGCGTACCACTATACCATAATGTTTACTTTTTTATGTTGTGCATGGCAGAAATGAAGGACTGCTTAAAAAGTTCAACTAAACATATATATCTCAGTTCAATGACTAAAAATGTGAAATAAAAGAAAAATGGGTATATCAATGTTTCTGCCACAAAAATGTTACTGAAAAAATGTATACAGTTTTTTACCAACTAACAAATACTACTGATTACAAAATTTAATTACATGAAGATCGCAAAACAACTTAACAGATTTTATTTGATTACATCAACCTTCTATTCTCTTGTTCAGATCCTTGCATTTATCAGTTTTGTATCAGTAAACTAATTAGAAACAATGAAATGTGAAATCTTTCAACTAGAAAGTCCTTAAATTATAAGTGCATTAGCAGGGATATTGTATAGTTAGATACGTTTTGTTGGAACCACTGTATATACACTAACAAGGACTCTGAGAAATGTGTATCATGATACAAGAGACTCCAGGCACGATGTTTGGGTAAGAGGATCATGAAGTGAAGCTGAGTGGTTCTATCAGCCCAAACCATATGAGAAGAGTCTCTTATACCACAAGAAACATCCCTCAGATGCCCGATAATCTTATTATTAATCACTTAAGTTTGATTTATATTAAGTTTAGAGTTTTTTTCCTTTCTTTTGTCATGCAGTTCCCTGCACTTCCAGCCCTGAAGTGAAGCACTCCCTCCAAATGCTCCTGCATGAGAGCACACTGTACACAGCATAAGAGGTACAGTTGCTCTGCATGCTGATTGGCTAAAATCACATTAGGGATGTATAATATATTGTACAAGGTGTTACAGTACCCAAGCTTTTAGGCCAATCAAGTCCCTTCATCAGGTGTTATATATCTTTAAGCAAAGGAAGCTGACTTTATATCATATTTTTTGAAGTTTGAACATAATTGGTACTGTAGATGTGTGTGGGTAGTACATTGCTTGCTGAAATGAAGTACTCATATATTGTCACACTTCTTGCATGGGTAGGTCACCAGTCTTCTACCTCTGCAACACATTTTCTGGATCAGTCACTACCTACCTTTTTGTGAACTACCCACAAAGAAATGGTCTGTGAAATCTTTGCATTAGTCATCAGAAGAGGGATGAAGATGTGGTCACTTGTGGGAATGGAAGACCCAGTCACTGCTAACACAATAATTATTACTTGAGTAGTGAACTAGTATCAGGAATGGCACTTATTGCTGGCCTGCTGGTGCAGCGGTAGGGCTACCACTTGCGGCGCCAGCGACCTGGGTTCGGGAACAGACTCGGACGGCTGGACGGCAGGCTGAGGGGAGAAGGATTGAGCGCCCTGTGGCTGCTCTCCTCGGGTGGGGTGGAATGCGGGTCCCGCTGCGATACCGCCACATGGGTGACCATGGGTGGAGATGCAGTGAGACAGCATATAAGGGGAGGGAGGACGTCTGCAAGGAGCCAGAGTGTTAGCATGTCGCGACGTGCGTTGCTCCATGGCCCCCCTTACGTGCAGACATCCTGTGGGCTGGGACCAGGAAAATGGAAAAACCCTGTGCTGGGCTCCTGTAGATGGGACCCGGCTGCCCCGAGATAACCCTTAACTAGGCTTCATAGATAGGGCTGGTGATGACTTCTGACGCATACTTGAGGTGTGAGAGGGGGACTAAAGGGGGTGTCCCTCTCTTCCCCGTCCGGGGGGTAAACCGAGGCAGGATGGGGAAAGGCTAACCAGCAGCCAGAGGGAGTTACCTGGGGTGAGACTACAGGATTACAGAGCCTAGGGATCCCCGAAGAAAGGAATCCAGTACAGCGAGAAGGGGGCATAAAGAGAAAGTATAAAAAAAAAAAAAAAAAGAATGGCACTTATCCTAGTTCCAGTGACAAGCTGACATGAAATAAAGATGATCAACACAGTTCAGTGGAAAATAATTGGTCACGGGTATCCTTTAGTATGCAAACATGGTAAAGGCACATACAGATGAGCTAAACCTGGAAAATATTATCCCATTACAGTACACATCTCTCTGAACTGTTGAAAAAGTAACACACCATGTCAGGAAGATGCTGCTTTGGAAGGTTTGGGAGGTAGTAGGTCATCCAGGCAGCGAGGGAGGGGGGAGACGGCTGAAATAAATTAATATGCCATCCTGCCATCCTGGTGGTGGTGGGGGGAGGGGGTAAAGAGAGGATTAAAATAAAACATTAGGCCATTCAGGAAGGGGATAAGTGTAAAGGGGACTGAAATCAAATACTATGCCATCCCAACAGTGGGTGGTATAAAGGGGGTATAAAAAGAATATTAGGCTATCCTGATGGACAAAATGGATACTGTGAGGGGGACATGAGGTGACCCAGGTGGGATTGGCTGGAGGGCAATATGCTCCCTAGGTGCATCCTGTAGTACCTTCATGGAGTCAGACACTGCACAAATGTTTTATCCTGGATGGTAGCAGGCAGTCATTGTCCACAGAATGGGGGCAAGCATGGGGACAGTGTTAGCTGCTTGTGGCCATGGCCTCACAAGGGTGCAGTATTCCTGAGGATCAAGCCACTGCCAGGGATATGTGGGGCCCTAGGCATCCTGGGTGTGCTGGGCCTATGGAGGCCTGCAGAGTGTGGGGGGTGGCTGTATACCAAGTCATCCACCCTGGGGTGGCAGTACCCTCACTGGAATGGCTGGCCCCCATGGTGCCTGTGACTGTGGCTGCAGTCTCTAGCACACTGGCATCCAGTCTAACAAAGCCAACATCCATGCTGGCAGACAGGGAGTGCAGCCATTCAACCAAGGTTGCCATGTGCCCCACATTGTGAGCCTCTGCACGTTGCTCAGTGTACTGCAGCATGTGGTGTATGTGTGCCAATTCAGCCTGCACACACCCCTTTGCTCCTATTGCTAACTGGAGCAGCTGTCAGTTGGGCATCTCCTTCTCTCATCAAGGACTGTCCTGGGGGACAGGGTCAAACTGTTGTGTGGTTTGGGTTAGCACAGTGATCAGTGCTGCATGCTGTTGTAGTTGCTGGGGTAGCACAGTGGTGGCTGGGCTGGTGGAGTTGGCCTGGGTTCCAGGGCAGTGGCTGTGCTGGAGGGGTGGACCTAGAGTGGAACAGCAGTGTCTGAGCTGATCAGATTGGCTGGAGGCAGGGTCTTGGCCATGCTCATGATGGTGTCCTGGGGTGCCACAGCAGTGGCATTGCTAAGGACTGTAGGAAGGGGTGGCATGTTGCTATCTAACAAGGGGAGGCTAGGCTTCATCTGTAGGGCAGCTGACAGGGGCAGGCAACCCCTCCTGTTCTGAGCCTGACCCCTCTCTTCTTCACTTCTCCAACCAAGTGTTAGCTTCATCATTGTCATCCTCCTTCTCCTTCTCCTTCTTTCTGGAGTCTTAATTGGCCCCAGCATGATTGCAGGTACAGTCACCGCCAAGATGGTTCTGAGCCATCTGTAGGGAGAGTGTTCATGATGATGGAGTGTGCTGCCGAGGGGATCCACCTCCACAGCTATCAGGGTGGTGGCTATCACCTCCTCTGTTGGGGTTAGGGAAACAGCTATTCATTGCCCACCACCTATGACCTTGAATTCCTGTTGTGATTGTGAGAGTACTTTTTTGACCTGCCTTTTCATATTGGTCTCCCCACTACAGTGTTCACAGCCTTTGATATTTCCTTCCATGTTGCCTTGATGTTGGCCTTTGACCCCGTCTTGTGGGATCTGAGGCTCTGACAGGCCATATAGGCCTGGGCCAGGGTCATCACCTCTTCCTCACTGAATTTCCTCATATTGCATCTTTCTCAGTCCTCCATTGCCTTGTTGGAAATGGGGGGAAATAAAAGCACTGAGCACTGCATACACACAACAGAGCACATAGGAAAGGTACAGTGGCATGCAACCCTCACTGCCCCCGGCTGAGACACATACCTGCTCCTGCATTGCCAGTCCCAATATACAACAAGATGCCTGCCTAACACAGACCTTGGCCATGTGCAGATACATCAGTAATCTAGTTCTGACACAACATATACACAGTGCTATGATCACCCATGTCCATAGGCCATTCCATAGTACACTTACTGTACCTCCAGCTACCTGCAGTTCCTCTGTGGAAGTTGTGTGGTACCCCTTTCCCCTTTTATATGTTCCAGGCACAATACAGTATACAAATGAATGAATATATTTTAGTAATGACGTGCAAATCCTGAATTTGTCCCCCTACTGTGAAATTTTCTCACTTGTATACAATGTTTAAATATTGCTGTTTTTTCCCTAGTGCTGTCATATTAGCATTAGCGCTAATTTAGCACTAGCACTATGCCACATCCAGAGCAGACATGACATCACACGTCAGTAGTAACATCATCATACAATGCTGGCATGCATGCTGAGACATCATGCAATGGCATTGCACATGTGCAGTTCTGACCTGCTCATGTGCACCATGCACATGTGTCACTCCAAGCCTGTCGCATGCAGAATGCCCCCCACACCACACCAGAAACACTCATAGAACTGTGCTAATGCTAAAACGTGCATTGCAAATGGAAGACCATATCCATACAGCCTGGAACATGTCACTTGCTTGGTGTAAGGTCAGGGACTAGGGACACTGCAAGGCAGAGGGCAGTGATAAAGAGGGATGCCAGGTGGTTTGCAACAAAGCTGGAACACCTAGTTAACCTGGTGGTGGCCCAGGAATACCAACTTCTAGGCAAAGGGGCTAAGGCTGACAAGTGTGAGGTGTGGGCCTCTGTGGTGAGGCACTTTACATGCCACACAAAGGTCAGCTGCACCATGGATGAATGTAGGCACAGATAAAATGATGTGACATGAAGGGAACCACATTGCATGCAGCACCTGAGGGCAATAATGAAGAGTGGAACTATGTGATGGTCTGATGAGTACAGATGGCTCTATGTATGGTTTGAGTTGTGTCCCATGTGCAGTAATGTTTCTATGTCAATATTCCTCTGGGTTATTGTCCCTGGGGGAATGTGTGCTGTACCAGTGTATCCCCGTCATATTCCCTCTGTCCTATGTGACCTGCTTCACTGTATAAATTGCTCTGCATGGGACCACTGTTCTAAAAGATGTTCCTAGTGCCATGTACATTACAGAACCCACTCATAGTCACTGAGAAATGGCAAGGCAAGGCAAAGTTTATTTCTTAGTTACCCATTCCCAGAGGATCTGTCTGGGGGCCTTACATAAAATTATATAAAGGAGTAAAAACATACAACAAATGCACATATAACAGTGCATACTAAAACAACTACAAAAGCAATAATTAATACAGATCAGCATTCTTCATCTCATATTTAAATAACTATGTCTGGGAATGCCAATGAAAAGAGATGGGTCTTAGAAACATAGAAACATAGACTTTGATGGCAGATAAGGACCGCTTGGCCCATCTAGTCTGCCCATTTCCCTACCTACAGGATAGGCCTCAGATCCTAGTTAACCAACAGCCTATTTCTTCCTACCCCCCACAAGAATTGCCTTATGTCTGTCCCATGCATTCTTGAATTCTCCCACAGTTTTAGACCCCACAATCTCCTCAGGAAGGCTGTTCCATGCATCCACTACCCTCTCTGTGAAATAATACTTCTCACATTGCCCCTGAACCGCCTCTATCTTTTAAATTGTGTCCCTTGTTCTTGCACGCCTTTTTCTGAAAGATGCTACCTCTTGACTTTGTTGATTTCACTGAGGTACTTAAAAGTTTCTATCATGTCCCCTCTCCTTCTTGCCTCAAGGGTATACATATTAAGCTCCTTTAGTCTTTCCTCATATGGCTTCTCTTGCAGACCCTCACCATTTTAGTTGCCTTCCTCTGGACTGCCTCTATCCTGTCTATATCCTTATGGAGATGGGGTCTCCAGAACTGGACACAGTACTCCAGATGGGTCTCACCAACTGTCTGTACAGAGGGATAACAACTTCCTGTTTTCTGCTGCTGATGCCTCTCCCATGCATCCCAGTATACCCCAGCCCTCCCTACTGCCTTCTCACATTGCTTGCAACCTTAAGGTCATCTGATATGATTACCTCCAGGTCCCTTTCCTTTTTGTTGTTGTTACAACCTCCCCATTATGTATTCTTCCCTGGGTTCTTGTTTCCAGGTGCATTATTTTGCACTTCCTTGCATTGAATCCTAGCTGCCATATTTCTGACCATTCCTCCAACCTTGCCAAGTCCCTTGTCATCCTTTCCACGCCTCCTTGTGTATCAACCCTGTTGCAGATCTTTGTGTCATCTGCAAAGAGGCGTACTTTTCCTTCCATTCCCTCTGCAATGTCACTTATGAAGACATTAAAAGGACTGGACCCAATACTGAACCCTGCAGTACCCCACTAGTAACCCCTCTTTCTTCAGAGTGGACTCATTTACAATTACCTTCTGTGTCCTGTTGCCCAGCCAATGTTTTACCCAGGCTACCACCCTGGGACCCACTCCCAGGCTGGTTAATTTGACTATTAATCTTTAGCGTGGGACTGTGTCAAATGCCTTATTAAAGTCTAGGTGGGCCATGTCCACAGCCCCTCCCTGATCTACTACTTTGGTCTCCCAGTCAAAGAAATCTATTAGATTCGTCTGACACGGCCTTCCCGCTGTGAACCCATGCTGCCTTGGTCCTGTGCCCCACTGGCCTCTACGTACTCAACTATTCTTTCCTTCAGAAGCGACTCCATCACTTTCCCTACCACAGAGGTCAGACTGACAGGTCTGTAGTTTCCTGCCTCTGTCTCGGTCCCACTTTTGTGAAGGGGAATCACATCCACCTTCCTCCAGTTCTCGGGTACCACACCATCCTCCCATGATTTATTAAAAAGAGTTGCCAGTGGTTTCACTAGTTCCCCCCTTAATTCTTTTAGAATTCTGGGGTGAATTCCATCAGGCCCCATTGCTTTGTCCACCTTCAGTTTTAGGAGTTCTTGCAGAACCCTTTCTTCTGTGAAAGGACTGGGATCAACCCCCTATCAAGAGTGCTTCTGTTAATTGGATTAGGCGCTTCCCCCTCCTCTTTTGTGAATACTGAGCAGAAATATTCGTTCAGTATCCCTGCTTTTTCACTGTTCCCCTCTGCCCACTCACCTTTCATTCTATTCAGCCTCACTATCCCTCCCTTTTTCTTTCTACGCTCGCTGATGTACCTATAAAAGGTTTTATCCCCCTTCTTAACTGAGTTGGCTATCTTTTCCTCAGTTTGGGCCTTTGCTATTCTGACTTTCCTCCGTGCTTCCTTCTGCCTTAAGTGTTACAGCTCTCTGTCCTGCTCTTTCTGTGTTTCCTTATACTTCCGGAATGCTATATTTTTCTTCCTGACTTTCACAGCCACCTCTTTTGAGAACCAGAGTGGCTTTTTCTTTCATTTTGATTTGTTTATTTGCTTCACACAAAGGCTTGTTGCCTCTGTGATGGCAGTTTTGATGATTCCCCATTGTTGCTCAACACCTCCTTCTAGCCTGTTTGCTAGTGCTTTTCTGAGGCACTCTCTCATCTTGCCAAAGTCAGCCCTCCTGAAGTCCAGTACCCTCACTTTTGTATAGTTTGACTCTGTAGCTGAGTTTAACATGAACCACACTGTTTGATGGTCACTTGTTCCCAGATGGCAACTGACTTCTAGATCTGAGATCCTCTCACTGCCCCCATTTGAGAGTATGAGGTCTAAGATTGATCCCTCACGAGTGGGTTCCAAAACTAGCCATCTGAGGCCTGCCACCTGTAGGGCATCAAGAATGGCCCTGCTCTTGGATGTGGCTGCAGAAAATGTGCTCCAGTTAACATCTGGCATAGTCAGGTCTCCCATCAACAGTATCTCCCCTTTCTCTGCCATTCTAAGAATGCCTTCTATCATATCCTTGTCCATTCCCTCCCCCTGACGTGAGGGTCTGTACACATCCCCTGTGTGTATTGTGGTGCCCTTTCCAGTCTCCAATGTGACCCACAGTGCCTCCTCTCCTCCCTGTTTACTCTTTTGTTCAGTTGCATTTATCCCGTCCTTTACATAGAGAGCTACTCCTCCCCCTCTTCTTCCCTGCCTGTCTCTCCCGTAGGTTATGTACCCTGGTATGTTAACATCCCAGTCATGGTTCTCTGTGTACCATGTTTCTGTGACTGCTATGATATCCAAGCATCCCTCTTCCATCAAGGCCACCAGCTCAGGGAGCTTGTTGCCCAGACTACGGGTGTTGGTACTCATTACCCTCCATTTCCTGATGGTCTTACTTCTTTTTGCCCCATCCCTGTCCTTCTTGCCTTTGTCACTTTCTCCAGCCCTTAAACACCTTGACTGAAGGGGCCTCCCTGATGACTTGAGGAAGTGAATTCCACAGGACGGGGCTAAAAGCCCTGTAGTTGGCAGTTTTAAATCTCATCATGGGAATTTCCAGGAGGCCCTCAGAGGAAAAGCAGGTTGAGCAGACTGGGACAGCAGGCTCTAGGAGATCAGACAAATAGGCTGGGCCTAGTCCATGTAGGGCCTTAAAGGTGAGTAAACCCACCTTGAAGATAACCCTTCAGCTGACCGGCAGCCAATGCAATCATCTTCCATGACAACCAGGGTGTGTGGTTACTCAGTGGCATGGTAGCAGTGTCAGGGTGAATGACTCTGTCATGTGGTCTACATGTAGCTATAGTAACAGGTGCACCCAATGGCACTTCACAGATGCCACAGTCATTTTCGTGAACACTGTCTGTCTTCTGTAGCATGGGTGCCAGTGTGCATATGCCATGTAATGCATGGTGTACTATTACATCATATAGCATAGGGTGTGCCACTCTTGTACAGGCCATTATGTTGTGGTGCACCTATATTACAATGCCTTCCCCTACTGTTGCAGAGCTATGCTTTTTGTGCCCTTGTGGTATGAGACCTAGGGCTACATATATTCTACTGCATACTATGAGTTGCACATGGCCTGTAGCTGACATGTATAGGTATGTTGCCCAGGGGTGGTGGGGACTGGGGACAGCTGGACAGAGGCACTGCATGCACTTTTGTACACAGTGCTAAGACATATCTACTACAGTGGGATGTAGTGCTGTGGCTACGTCTGGACCCTGGTACACTTGTCTTTGTGGGGTGCCATTGCTATGCACAGCAGTAGGATGTGGTCCTGCATGGTTGAATCTGTCTACAACATGCACATGTGGCTGCTAGTGCATTGCACCAGTACATCAGATTACAATACCTTTGACTGCAAGGCACTCATTTACAAAGGTTCCACGTCAGTGGGGAGGGGTGAACAAACATACAGAGACGGTAATACAAAGACCAGGTTTAAAAAAGAGTAAAGTACATACTTTAATTATCTAGAATTAATAACTTTAGTAATGGAGAAGAAAGTAGTGGGGGGGTTAAGAGGAGAGAAGAAGAGGGTATGCAGCCAGAAGGCCTTGTCAGTAGGAGTAGAAAGAGTGACGGGTGTGCGTAGTAGGTAGGAGGGGAGTGGTGGGGTGGGAGAGTGGGGGAGGGTAGGAGGATATAGTAAGGGTTGGAAAGCTAAAGCTTTGAGGTAGAGAAGAGGGAACTGGAGTGCGCACAGGCAGTAGTATCATTAGGTGAAGCAGTTGTAGGAACTGTTTGTTGTAAGATGCTGATGGAGCCTGTGCTTGAAAGGACCTAATCTTGGTATTGATAGAACTTAATTGGGAAGGGCACTGAACTCAAGTGGGACTCTGTAAGCAATTTACCACTGCCTTTGAGAGGTTCTGCACCTAGGAATCTTCAGAGATTGATGGGCTGAGCTTCAAGTGTGCTGAGAGCTGGAATGAGGGCTAAGGAGGTTCACAGTTCTGGGGGGGGGAAAAGACCAAGAAGTGCTTTTTTAGCGAACAGGTATGTTTGGTACTGTATACTTTGGCTTAGTTGAAGCCACCCAGATTGTGTGTATAGGTCACATGTGTGGGTAAGGCGTGCAGCACACCTTATTTATTACAATGAATATTCTAAGGAGTGAAGAAGTAGTAGTGGCACCATAGATAACCAAGCCATAGTCAACAGTAAGTAAGACAGAGCTGATAATTACAGTTTTGAGGGCTTTATGTCTGCAGAGCAGGCCAATCTTGATGTTGATAGCCCATGCAATGTTGTTGATGTGCTGAGCATAGGAAAGAGAGCTGTCCAGGGCTACTCCCTGCGGTACACCTGAGGAATGGACAGTTTGACCAAGGCAACATTTGCAATTTTTACCTGTTGAGATTGATCATCCAGGTAACTCTTGAACCAATCTAATGTGTCAGAGGTGAGAGCTTTGGAGGCTAGTTTCTGAAGAAGAAGAGTGTAGTTAACAGAGTCAAAGGCCTTTGTAAGGTCTATGAAGGCTGATCCCAC
The DNA here is from genome assembly GCA_016271365.2 of Neoceratodus forsteri. Classification (NCBI taxonomy): domain Eukaryota; kingdom Metazoa; phylum Chordata; order Ceratodontiformes; family Ceratodontidae; genus Neoceratodus; species Neoceratodus forsteri. The sequence continues at coordinate 915,755,217 of CM057455.1, read as the reverse complement.
TAAATTGCCTTTTTCGAGAGATTGATGGATATAGCCAGTGAATTCCAATAATGCCGTTGTGGTGCTATGACCTTTTTGGGATCTGTGTTGCTGCGGGCTTTGGATTTAGTACTTTTCAAGGTAATCCATTAATTGGTCTGCAACTATGTGCTCGAGTGCCTTGGGTAACGGCGGAAGTACAGTATAGATATGGGCCTATAATTTGCACGTAGGGCCAGGTCTCCACTCTTGTGTAGGGGTGTCACTAGGGCAGGTTTCCATATTTTTGGTTATTGGGCCAGCTTCAGCAAGAGATTAAGAATTTTAGTTAAGGGATTCAGTAGCTCATCTAGTGTTAAGGCAATGATTTTAAGATCCAGCAAATCTCCACTGAATCTAGACTTCAGAAGCACTTTGCCCAGGTATTTCTTGGCTGTTAACAAAGAGACCTTCCTAAAGTAAAAGGGGGGGATAAATTATTGTCCTCTCCTTTATACTGTGTGTAGGGGAAGTGGTGTAATATTCAAAAAAATCCGGGTGGAGGACACTGCTCAGGTCAGTGAAAGTGTTGTTAAAAGTATTTGCTATGGTAAGAAGGTCCAAAGTAGGGGTACCATCAATGTTTAGCATTGAGGGCGAGATTTCTGATACTTTGCCAGTGACATCTTTAACGTTGTTCCAGAAATTCTTACTGTCCCTCCAGAACATTGTAAGCGCTTCTTGGTGGAATTTGGCTTTCACGTGCATTCATGGCTGACTTTTTTTTTTAATTCAAGTTTATTGTTATACCATCATTACAGAGCAAGATATAGATTGAAAGAAAAACAACGGAGACCAAATGTACAGAGTAATGTATACATCTTACTCTACCAAACCCCCCTCCCCCCTCCCCACATCCCACCCGTCTTGCAAACCCACAAACACAATAAGTTGAGGAGGTAACATTTGATGGCAATATACTCGGGATAGGTCAACTAGATTGAACACAGGATCCTAATCTTCAGACTGTACCATCAAGAATACGAATCAGAGACTTGAAGTAAATACAGAGTATGAAAAGTCTCCCATGTTTTTGAATATCTGTGGAGGGAGTTATTCATACTGTCTCCCATTTTCTCCATTCTCAGGTTAAAGAGCAGCTCCAGAAGCCACTCCAGGTAGGATAAGGGAATATCATCAAGCCAATGCTTTAATACTACCTTTTTGAGTGAGGAAGAAATGGCAGCCATATAATATCTCCTGACCTTCACATCGATCCTGTTATAGTCCCCAATCATGCAAATTTGTGGTGTGAAGTACTCTTACAACCCCAGCAAGGGATTCACTTTGTTTTTAATCTCTTCCCATAGGGTCTTCACTGAGGGGCAATACCAAAATCTATGGAGGAGGGATCCTTCTTCCTGGTGACATCTATTGCAAAGAGGAGTAGAAATTTTCCCTATCCTATGGAGTTTGACCAGAGTCCAAAATAAATTATTCAGAAACTGAAATTGCATCAGCCTGAGTCGGTACTGGGAAATATATCTATAAGTATTTAGCCATATGGTAGGCCAATCAGCTACACGGTCCGGAAATAGATCCTCCCAGTATTTAGGAGTACCTAACTGACCCTCGTATGCTTGTTCATATAACTGTGCATTCAATCTGGAAACTGGGTGTGGATCCCACATTGTCTTGGAGCGTAGTTTGAAGAATTCCACTGAAATTGACCCTGATGTAATCTCTGCCAATTTTTGGATCAGGAAATGTCTTATCTGGTAAATCTTGAACACCTGGTTAGGGCCCACCTTAAATTGTGTTAGGATGGACTACACTGAGCGGCATCTTCTATCTTGTATTAACTCCCTGATTCTTACCCCTGACAAAGGGGGAATCCATGTATCCTTGATCATTTTACCCCCAATTTTAAGATTTGGGTTACCACAAAGAGGTTGATTAAGGTCCTTATAATGGGAATATTTAAGAAAGGAACATAATTGGGCATGAATCCTCAGAGAGATAGCTATTGGGGTGAGAGACAATTTCCTAGGGAGGTTTTTTAGACTAGAATATAAACAAGCAGTAGGATCAAGACCGGCCTCCTTCAACATCCCTATTTCCAGTTTTACCCTAGAAGGGACATAAAAAAGTAAAGTATTTTCTATATTTGGCATCAGTAACCACTTAAGTTATTTACTGGCACTACTGGCCCAGTAAAATATACCAAAATGTGGCAGTCATAAACCCCCCAAATGTTTAGGGGCAGCTAGTTTGTGATAGGCACGATAGGGTGATTTACCTTGCCAAATGAAGTCCGAGATAATTAAGTGAATCCTAGAGAACTATTTTAGTGGAAGCCAACAATTGAGCATGTTAATAGGGTAAAATACCCTAGGAAGAATGTTCATTTTAACAAAGTATATACGACCCCAGAGAGAGATGGGAAGTGTCTGCCATCTATTTAAATCATGTTTTATATCCTGTATAATAGAGTCCAAATTGATTGAATCATTGTAGGATGCTACCCTTGAGGCCATGATGATCTTCTTCACCAACAGGTCTGACCACTATGGCTGCTGGTCTGGAGGGGGAGTGAGCTGCCAACAGCTGTTGCCAGGGAGCTTTATCAGCAACCACCACCAGCACCATCTCCTGCTTCCTCCTTGATGGAGCTTTGGACTGTTGCTTTGGACTTTAATTTATGTTTTTGTAATGGGAAGGTGCCCAGCAGTATATATTTTTGTAATGGATGGGTGCCCTTTTGTTTTTGTAATGGGGACATCCTTTTATTTTGATTTTTGTAATGGGTAGATGCCCTTTTTCTTTCATTTCTCTCCTGCCTTTACAGAGATGGTTACCCTTTTACTTTTGATTCTCCCTGCTTTCTATGGGTGAATGCCCTTTTTCTTTAGCTTCTCTACCCTTATGCAGGTGGTTGCCTTTTTGGGGATGCCCCTTGTGAGCTAAATAGGACTCCAATCTGACTGAACAGCAATTTAGTAGTTGCATCACAGTCGCCTCCATGGTCTGTAAAGCACTCCCCTGTGTCAATGCAGTCTTCTCATAGGCACTATTTTTCTGCTGTCTGGAGGTCCCATTTGTGCTGTCTCATCACCGTCACTTTGGTCTGAGTCACTCATGCTGTTTCAGTCTCTGTCTGGTCCAACATAACGTTTCATTTAAGCTGTGCTGCAGTACTGTTTCAAACTGCTCACACTTACATACATACACAGTATGAATGGAACTTTTGCAACTTGAGTTTTGTCTGTTCTCGGTGCTTGCTCAGTCTCTACTCATCTTTCTGGATCTGAAGTGTTTTCTGCATGCGGTTATTAGTTGTTGCCAGTTTCAGAAAGTTGCTGCAAAGTAACAACTTGCATTAGCCGGGACTGACAGGGATCGCAACTACTCATGAGATCAGAAAAGACTGACAATTTGGCACTGGAAAGGGAGAGGGTACCCTTTGGTGTAATCTCACAAATTAGATGGCTCTGGGAATAGCCTAGATAAGTGGAAGCATTAAAAAGAAAGCAGAAAAAATCATTTTTCAGAAGTTTCTTTAACACACCGCGTATGTATGTAAGTATATGTGAGTGGTTTGAAACAGTGCTGCAGCACAGCTTCAAGTGCTTGTATATTTTTATCAGCATTTTTAAGGACTCATTACTTTTAAATAGTCAGTTCTTCATTTACTGGGCATGTGCTGTAAAACCAGTCTATGACTGTGCACAGCAAGGGAAATGATATGCCCAGACACTTCCTGAAAATGTTGAGCACTGTTTGACAAAATGGGCTGACATTTAACATGTGTTGTCTAGGAGGCAAGGTCTTGATCTGTGGAAAGTTTTGTGGTGGCAGCTTGTGTGGTTTCAGAGATCCACCGATGTCATTTTCGTCATTGTCCGAACTCTGTTGCAGCAGCTGTCATTTCCATTTTTCTTGATCTGTGAAGGTTCTGGGTGCCTGGCGATATCTGTGTTCAGTTCAGTTCATTTTATTGATTGACAAAATAAAATTTGTCTTTACAAATATTAAAACATTTTATATCTTGATTACAACATACATACACACCACCTGTACAATACAAAAATATAAATATACCTAAGGCATATCACATAATTAACAATAAATAATTTTACATTAAGAACATTCACCGGATTAACTCCTTAAGCTTATTATTTATCCTTGATTCCATGTTTCTGTATTGTCTCTATAATTCTACAGAATCTTGTCACTTTCTCTAACCATATCACATTTCTGGCTTTTAATAAACAATTTAACCAGTAATGGAGTTCCATGTCTAAATCTTTGAAGGCATCAGTCAATATCTGATCCCTTTCAAAATTGTACAATGGACAAAGAATAAGAAGATGGGTTAAACTGTCATCACCGAGGCTGAAGGCACATAAACTTAAGTTGTTTATTTTATAACATTTCTTTAATGTTTGGCTGTCCACATAGCCAAATCTAAACTTAGAAAAGGCCTATTTTTTGGGTTTGCTATTTTATAAAGATATTGTTCCATGCCAATAGATATTTTCATATTCTTGGCTAGCCAATAACTAAGTTTGCAATTTTTGGCCAAATGTAGTTCCCTTTGAACATTAATTCTGTATTTTAATCTTAACCTGATCCTCTATAATTTTATTGGCATCCTGCTATACTTGATGAAACATTCCAACAATCCGTATGGTTTTATCAGTTTTTCTAATTTATTCAAGCTGGGAAATGTAAAATGCCTTTGACTGTATGTCATAGATTCCTCTAGACTTATTCTGAGTGATCTCTGGTCCTGCATATTATATGCCTTCAACCAGTACAAACATAGCCTTTGTTCAATACACTGTATTATAGTAGATTGTCCATGCAGACTAAGCTGGAGGATGCTCCCCATGGTAGCCCCAATATTCTTTTATAGAATCTATTCATAATGACTTCTAGGTTATATGTTTTACCATGTCCCAATATTTCAGCCCCATACAGCAACTGAGGCTTTAGTTTCACATTTAAAATTCCTACACATCCCTTCACAGATAGTCCTCCATATTTATATGAAAATCTTTCAACTGATGGGGTAAATCTTTTAATTTTTTTCTGTTAAAAATGTAATGTGCTCATGCCTCTTCAAATTAGAGCTAAAGACAATTCCTAGATAACAGAATTTTTTCACAAATTCTATTCTTTGATTGTTGCACTTCAAGGAACATATATTCCCCCTATAAAGTATTGTTTGTTACAAACCATATATTTTGTCTTTTCAAAGTTAATCTCCAAAAATGCTTTCTTGCATCTTGTATAAAATTTACTAAGGCTTTTTTGAAATCCTAGATAACTGGTTGATATAAGAACCACATCATCTGCATATGCCAGGTATGGGCATGGCCTGGAGCCTAGTCTAGGCATATGCAGCTTAGGATCATGCAAGCCTTCTAGTACCTTTTTCAAGAATATATTGAACAAAATTGGGGAGAGTACACCGCCCTGTCTTAAGCCTACATTAGATGGAAACTTAATGGTATCATCTCCCTCTTTATTATACCTCACAACACTATAATTACTTTTGTATAATGATTTCAAAGTGCTAAGCATTGCTGGATCCATCCCATACTCATACAGAATGTCATACAGTTTTTCTCTATTAACCTTATTGAATGCGGCCTTTAAGTCTATAAAGACACACAATAGCCTTTATTTTTTGATATGGATATATTTATAAATCAAATGTGATAGCACGAAACATTGATCGATAGTTGAATGTTCCAGCATGAAACCTGCCTGTGGTTCATCCATTAACTCCATCTTATTTATCCATGTCATTATTCTGATGTGTAGGATTCTTGTGAAAAGTTTCTGGGATGTTTCCAGTAGACTTATTGGCCTATAATTACTTGGGTCTGCCCTGTCCCCTTTCTTATAAATGGGAATAATGATGTTATCCTTCCATGTTGAAGGCATTATCCCAGTTTTTAATATGTTATTACACACATATTTCAAAGCGAGGATCCATAAATCTGGGTCATCTATTATTATATCCTGGGGTACTCCATCTGGGCCAGGAGCTTTGTGATGTTTTATTAACTGAATAACAATGTTTATTTATTTTTCTGTAATTAGATCATTCGTCGGTGTCCATTCAAACATGTCTTGTTTTACTTCTGGATCAAAGAAAAGCTTTTTATAATATGTCTCCCAGGTGCTGGGGTCAATATAGTTTTCAATTACTTCAAGGTAATGTTTCCACCCATTTGCAACCATTCCCAAAATTTAGTGTGTTCTTTTTCCCAAAGTGCCTTTTTAAATTCTGCCCACAAGGTTAATCAGTATTTACCTTTTTTTTTATTTCATTATTTTTTTTGTATTCTTTCCTCATCCTATTGAGTCTTTGTTTATTCCTCTTATCTTGATCCTTTTGTATACTTCTTGCCATTTTAATGATCTCCCTTTTCAATGCTTTACATTTTTTGTCATACCATTTACTTCCTTTATTAGTTCTGCTTATTGATACCTTAAATAATGTTGATGAAATATTGCTCAGTATTCCCTCAACAACTTGAATACATTGATCCTCTTCTCTAATATTTCAAATATTTATACTTTCATCCCTTACTCCAATATCACACAGCATCTGTATTGACTTGTAATTTCCTATTAAATCCCATTTAACCCCATTTTTAACTCTTATTAGTTCTATATTGTTATAATTTCTGCTATTATTAAGTGGCAATGAATTTATATTAAGTTCTAGAGGGCTTTGTTCACTTTCTGCCCTACCCAATTTGCAAGTCTAGTATCAGATATATGATATTTACCATACACCGACAATGATCTATTATAGACCCCCCCAGGCCTATTTGAGTATATGACTCATATGGATCACTGTTTGTTCTTCCATTAATGAGTAATACATTGTTATCATCCATCTCTTTTATGAGCTGTTTCCCTCTTTTGCATACTTTTATGTCTTTTGCTCTTCATTCCATCTTGACTAGTACTGATTCCTGAGCTGCACATGACTGCATTAATTCTCCTGAAGGCTCCAGGCCATGTCCCACCCTGACATTCAAATCACTCACCGAACAATTCCACATCCTGGTTCTGTTTGATTATAATGTTCTATTAGCCTCCCTAGCTTCTTCACATCATTCACACCTGTGTAGTTAGATCACTTTGGAGGGAAATATACATTTATAATATATATTCCTGACTTTTTGATAGCATTCTGACTACTAAAATATGATCCTACTCTGTATCTACTGCAATATGTTCAGCTTGATCCACTGTTTTACACCATGTTATAAGCCCTCCAGATAATCTATCATATTTCCTAGTACTCCTGGCTTTCTTGTAAAACATCTTATACCCATTTATGTTACTTTCTCTATTTACCCATGTTTACTGTATGCAGACATAGTTAAAATGTGCTATATACTCTAAAAAAGATGGTTCTGCTAGTCTCTCATGTATTCCTGTCACATTCCATAATATCATATTATACCTCTGTCCTTCTCCTGTTTTTATATCTTTTGTTCTGTCTCACTTAATTTGTCAATTATTATTTAGTTCTTGCAGCATTTGATATCTGTTGCTGTTTTCACTAAACTCAACCAGTTAGTGATATATATTTCCTTCTGGTTTTTAGAATCATCTACTTCTTCCTCATCCATATAAATGTCAGTTTTATCTAATTTACCTGCATATGACATCATATGAAGGTACTCAAGTTTGTTTGTTAACCAAATTGTCAATTGTCCATTCTTTTCCCATCTTTTAACTTTAACAATCATTTCATTTAAGTCTTTATCTTTTAGCAAGTTCGGTAATAGAGCCACTGTTTTTGTCCATATGTTGTTCTTAGTTTCATTTAAGAAATTTCCACTCCCATATAAGGAAATCATGTATTCACTTTCTATATTTCTATTTGCAATTGATTACTCAAAATATTCAGGAAATAGTGTTTTGATGTTTATAACACTTATCATCTCAAACCCTAGATTCCTTAATTTCTGTTTTTGATTCTCAATAGCTTTAAGGACACAACATTGGTCTGAAAGTACTAGTACCAGATCTGAGTTCTCAGTTGGTCTTAAAATACTTAATTTGTCTAGCATGCTATCTTTTTTTTATTCTTATAAGGGACGGTTCCTAAAAATTGTTTTAAATGAATGTCTAGCTTCATTTCTTTTCATCCAGCTTCAGACTGACCTTACATAAGGGTAACACTTAATCTGTGTCTAAAGTCCTTTTTAGTAGTTCTCAAAGTTTACTTTCTTGTTCTTTGTCTTTCTTCAAGCTACATTCTATACCTTGTACTACAGCTTTTTCAACATTTCCATCTGATGTTTCCTCTATCATTTTCTTTTCTTCCCTTACCTTTTTGTGCTCTTGTTTTACTTCCTTACATATTCCATTTGTCATCTTACATTCAGATCCCTTATTCATAGCCCCTTTTTTCTTCACATTTTTATTAAACCCATTCCCTAGTTTCTGAAGGTACTCGTTATTATTTGACCTGCCATTTTTATATTTTTTTATAATCTTATCTGGAGCTTCTCTCTTTCCTTGTCCTTTATTCCTCAGCTGTTTTTCTTGTCCCTTACTTTTTCTAGTTTTATCGTCATTCTTATTGCCATCATCTCCGTGTTTTGTGCCCTTACTTTGTTCCTTTGTTCTGATAATATTTTGGGCCCTCTTCAGATCTTTCTCTGAATTTTCTAGTATATCCTTCTGTTCCTTCTCCATCAAAATTGATTCAGAAGTTGTTTTCTCCTCATCTTATTAATACACACTTCTGGTTCCCCTCCTATTTCTTGCTTTATGTTCCTCTGTGATTTTTTCTAAATCTAGATCTAATCCCTTTTCCCTTACCATTCCCTCTTAATTCTCTTTTACTCTTAAATTAGTATATGCATTTGGGTTTGTTTTAACCCTTCTTCCATTTAAAGTTGTAGTTCCAGCCATTCCACCCTGCTTTCTCCTTGCTCTAAGATCTTGTTGAATCCCCTTTCCCCATCGTTGTGGATTTCTTGTGTGCAGTTCCTCATGCACACTATCCTGGGCATTGTAGCCCTCAGGCAACATTGCTAGTTCTGAGTCAATCGCTGTACTGTCTTCATTCCCTTTTTCTAACCCATATGACCTTTGTGTCAGAGGAGTAGATGAAGTCAATGGGTAGGATAACTCATTTATTCTCTTAAAATTTTCTTCCTCACTTTTGGATTTTGAGTGTCCAAATCCATATATAACCCTATTCTCTACATTTCCTTCTTTAGCATTAAATCTTTACATTCTCTTCATTATACAGCTTAAATTATTTTTATTCTCAATACATATTCCCTTTATAAAGGATAGGTCATGCTTGAACATTGTTAACATTTCATATAACATAGCATTGGGCAACAGGGGGTACCTAAGTGCATTTGCACATTCCCTTGTTAGGGTTTCAAGTGGTGGAGTTGCTATATCTATCGGACTCATTAATTGTGTACTTTACCCTGTTGTCCATGCCCCCTTTATATAATTATCTTCCATAGTTTTATTTGTAGCTCCATTTTCTTTTAATTCAAACTGTATTTCAGAAGCAAAGCAAGAACTGTTCCTCTCCTGTCTAAGTTATCTTATTTCTTTAATCATCTGTTCAGTTCTACTATTAGTCTGTATTGTCTCCTTTATACTTTCTAATGTTCTACTTACTTCCCTATTTACCTTCTCTATTAGACTTTCATCTTCAAATGTGGTCTTGTGTTTCCCTTTTTCCTCTACTTCCATCGCAGAAGCTGGAGTACTATATTCTATTGTTTCCATTAAATTGATTTTCCCACCTCCCTTTTTTTCCTTTTAGTTCTTTCTTATTCTTTTTATCCAATACCTCCCATATAAGGGGTTGAATCAATTTCGATGTTAGCTTCAATTTATGAGTCAGTTTATGTGGTATGTCAGTACTCTGGTGGTCTACAATGGATTTAGTTATGACACACTTTGATTTTAGTGAGATTTCTGATGACCCTTGTGATTTTATTGTCTCATTGATGTCAGTCTTCTCCTTTAATTTCTCATTTATATTACTTAAATTGTCATAAAGACTAATTGATAGTCTTTTAACATCTTTATTTCCCTTTTCCCTCTTAATACCACTTTTTGCAAAAGTCTTTTTCTGTAATTTGTCTTTACAGTATTTATCCATATCATCCCCTATCATATTTATCTTACCACTTCTTATTTCTGCAGGCATATCAGAGGATTGCATATAGAGATGCTAATCAATTGCTATCAGTACTATAATCACTGTAGCAACTCCCCCTCGAGCAAAATGACCAGTTATAAATATTTGTATCCAATATGGTGAGATCCTAAATACACAGATAGAACAAAAATGTGAGCTCTGCACAATATTCTCAGGTTTCAGCAGGAAGAGTGGTATAAACTTTGTAGCCAACCCAATAAGCCAATAAGCCAGTAATAGCTGATTAGGTTAAGGCTATCTGATAAATATCTTATACCAGTGGCATCAATAATATCACCCTCTTTGGCATTAGATTTTGTTACTACAAAATAGCAAATACAACATCAGTTTACAAGTACTTCCTAGAAAATATGTGCTTGTCTAGTCTGCTGTTTAGCTGTGCTATGAAAATCGTTAGCATCTGTTATCAATATTAAATACAATTCACTAATTGTCTCTTTATACCAAAGTGCTATCAAAAACAGCAGTCAAAAATATAAACTATGCCAAAATGCTGGAACAAATTAAATAATGTATCAATAAATAAAAACACAGTACTTGGAGTTTTTCTTCAAGATCTTCAGGATTCTTTACTGTTCTTCACTGTCCCTTGTATGGATTTCACCATGTGGCCATTCCCAATCAGTGTATCTGACTGTCCAAGCAGAGTGTTTTCAATTTTCTGTTTTCTGAGGTAAACAATTTTTCCACACTTAACCAAATTCACCAAGTTCACCAAGTATTAAAGGGCCCTGCAGGGATGTCTCCTGTTCCTTTGTTACACCTTTAACTCTCCTTTTATTCCTTCTTGGTTCCTGGGTTCTTGTCCCTTGCACTAAAATGATTCTGTTTTATATAAAATGTCTTATATAACAATGTCTTTACTCTATAACTAAAAAAATCACATAAAACTTTTCAAAAGACCCTTATAATAATTTCAAACCTACAATCTTAGCTTAAAACTTTCTCTATCTTACACCTTCCTATCTTCCTGTCTTTAATACGTCTTAATAGACCCTCTTTCTATAATGGGAGAGAGAAACTCAAAAAATCTTAACCCATATCTTAACCGAAGTAAATCAATTGCAACTTACTTTTATCCATCTTAATTGAAGGCCCAGTCTTGTCATCTGCCATTATTTATTACTCACAAGCACTGCTTTATATGCAAGCTCTACAATTCTGCAGTGTAATGCTTTCAATATCATGTAATTCTGGAAGTAGAGGCTGCATAAAACACTATTTAAAGGTTTGGTCTTTGTTATTTCAACAGAGAGCCACTTACCAAACTTTGCATTCAGCGTGTTCTCCATGAAGAGCTCTGCTCTGCTCTCTCCTTCTCCTTCTTTCTTGGATGCATTCTGGTTCTGACTCTGTTCTTAGCTCATGAGCTTTATATGCACAAAGTAATCTGATCTAATGAACCTATCAGTAGTCTCGACGGGCCTTGATTGTATGGCGTTTGTAGATTAAAATTTAACTGAATAAAAACCTCTAAAACAAACATAGAACTAATTCCTAAATATACTAAACAGATATCAGACAGTTTTAGCATGCAATCTGCCTGTCTTTTAGGTAAGAATTAATCTTTGTACTAAGCATGCAGTATAGCTCGTTGTAAAAAGCATAACAGTTTATCTTCAGTGATTCCTAAAATACAATACAAGATGAACTTAATTTGAACAAATAGGCAGAGACAGATTCAATCGTAAACAGGATAAAAAAGAAGAAAATTATTCTGACAGCCTCAAGCTTTCCAGCTTTTTCCACAGTCTCCACAGTTTGCACAATCTCCACTATCTCTCACTTTCTCTCTTTGCAATCTGGTAGCTTTTTAAATGCTGCACAAGTATCGGTTATTAGGTATTAGGACAGACCATGAATAAGATAAAATGAGGAAAAAACTATCACAAGCTGTCACAAATTCAGAAAGAGTGTTCTGGGTGATTTAGCAATGGTATCAATGTATCAGTGTCAAGGGCTCAGTGAGAATCAGGCTGATAGGCCCCCACAGGCTTTACTGGATCTTTCTGTTTGCAATAGGGCTTCCACCACAGCTCTAGAACTACACTCTTAGCAGGGAGATATCCAGAGGCTGTGCCTCACTTCTAATCTTGCTCCTTTTTCTCACAGTGCAGATACCAAAGTGTCTGGTAAGAACAGCAGATACACTCTCTCTAGTGAGGCAACGATGGCATACCTGCTCTAAGAAAATGTAAAGCATTTGCTGATCCTGCTGTAACTGTTCCTTCACCACAGTCTAGCATCTGTATCTACACCTCCTGTGGTTGTGCAGCAGCTACTTACTCCTCTCCCTTGTAGTGGAGAAAGGTGATAGGCTGGTGGCTGCTCAGGTTGGAGGGGTACTCTGGTTTTGAAAGTTGTGTGTTAAACTTACTAGCACAGACCAAGACCATTTAGCCCCTTGTGAAAGAACAAATAATCAAAGCAGAACTAGCCCACTCTCAGTGATGAGCAGACCATTATGAAGGAAAACAAATCAACTATCAAGGTTGTTAATCACTTTCCCTTTTGAGTGCAGGCTGTGACTCTAGTTTGTTGGCAGGCTGATGTGCATAAGGTAGTCAAAATAGTGACACAGATTTTGTTCACAGCTACTGCTGAGCTTTAATAAAGAACACCATTTTTTTTTACAGCGGACTATATTGTTTGACTTGGAAAGTGACAAGCTGAGACTGTCAAGTATGCCAAAAAGAGATTTCCAAATTCAACACTTTCATTCAGATATCCGTTTGGTAATATGTTGAAACTCTAATGCATTTGTGGCAGCTACAGTCTTTCCATAAAAAATAGTATTGTTTCTTATTTTAAACGATTTAACTGAGGTGTCTTGTATTGAAGTGGCTCTTTCTAGATAGTTTAAAAAGTGTGCTCCTTTTTGTGTACTCACACACATATCTTATACTATCCCTGTTTGTTTCTATTTCTTACACAGCATGTGGAAATAAATATAACCCTGACCCCTCATATAACTATGTTCGCTTATTTATTTAAAATTTGGTTACCTGTTAAAGGCACACTAAGCTGAGGCTCATTTTCAGGTGCAATCTGGGGGCAGGGGAGAAAGGGGTAATGACATGAAGTGCAAAAATAATCTTACTTCATTAAATAAATCCAAAAGTGGTGTTCAGCAATCAAAATAATTATTTTCTGCATATCTGTTACTAGTTCTGTCTCTGTCTAGGTCTGTTCTATTCTGTCAGTGAAACATATTATGAAATGCCAGTATCTATGTGCTATGTGTGGAGTGATTTAGGGTTATTATAAATATTACCCTAAAGGATTATATAATAACCAAGACTGCTTTTTTGGAAGAAAATATTTAAAACAATCAATGAATTATTGGAACAGAACAACCAAGTAAATTAGTTTGTCCAAAATACATTATTTGATTATGTGAATGTAGTATTTTCAGTAAGCATTTTCCTTTTTTGCAAAATAATTAGCTCTATTACATTTCATTTTTACTGTTTAAGCTGATAGAAATTATCAATATAAACTGGGATCTTCCAGAGGCGGAGATGCTGAATCAGAAGATATTAATAGTACACCCACAAGTTAGAACTATGTAACAAATAAATCAACCTCTTTATTATGAGTTATTTCAAATAAGCTGAAATTATATGCACATACAAAATTTGCCAGCAGATAAAGGCTTAGTAGTCTATCAAGTCTGCTTGAATGTGCAGCTAGCGCTCCATATTCTGCAGCTGCCCTTCATAAACTCAATTGACTGTCATAAACTGAATTTATTGTATTAGTATTACAGTTAGTAATAAATAGATTTACAAATACAGAAACACATGGCATGTGTGTGGTATGGTAGTTTTGTGTGATGCGTTTTGCTTGCGGATGTCACAGAGTGTTGTACAAACCAGAAGAAGAGTGGGAGTATTTGGTGATACAGTAATTTGTGTCCATGGCCTGTACAAGTGGATATCAGTGTAATAAATATTTCCTCCTTCCAATTAGCATTATATTGAGTGCATTATATTATGAGACAGTCACTTAAGTTCTTGCTCCGTAATCTATGCTATGAGGGTCACTCCCCCATTGTACCGCTGCTGTTGTTTTTTGGACATTTATTAATTACAAGTTACATAGGGCCTTGGTGTTACTGGGAAATCAATTAATTTCCTCTGCTCCTAGTGAAAATTCAGTGGGCATATTAGGAAAGATAAGTCTCAGAATATTTTGCATTATTCTGTCGACTTCATACCATAAACTTATCATAAATAAATAAATAAAAGCATACAGCTTGATTTTACTTTTTTTTTTTGTAGACTTTCTCTGTCACTGGAGCCAGGGAACTCTCTCAGACATACCCCTCACACCACCAGCTGCTCTATGACCCACCTGATGCTCACCCTTCAGGAAATTGTTGCCAATAACTGATGCTACTACCAACTAAGAGCTGCTTGCAGTTCAACTCATCTTAGGCGGCCATGGTAAGACACTCACTATTGCCTTGGTCTACCTGCCTCCACACAAAGTGAAACAGGGACTAGGCTTAGTCATGGAAACTCTCTCCAATATTAAAAGGAACTCTAAAGTCATAGTCACTGGTGACTTTAACATCAACTGGCTCAGCAAGGACACAAATACATGCAAGGACCAGGTAGCCAGTGCTTACCTCACACAATTGGTCTCTGAAACCACTAGAATAAACCAAAAGAGGGGAACCAGCATGCTGCTACACTGGATCCTAACTAGTTGCACCACTAGGATCAAAGACATCACAGTACTTTCTGACAGCATCAGCGACCACTCCCCAGTTACTTCTAGATGGGCCAGCAAAGAACAAAGAAATCCCCCAATCATAATCCGGAGCAGAGTACCCAAAAGGGGACAAGCTGGTTCTTTTAAGGCAACCCTCTCTCAGGTTGACTGTGCCACCTTAGGTGAAGCGCAAAACATTGACCTTGCCCTGAATCACTTTGTGGTCAAATTTAACAAGATATGTGATGTTTATTCACCATTTAGAAGAAGAAAAATTAGAGGAACCACAAATGAGTGGATCACTCGCGAACTACTTGATGAAATGAGAGTCAGGAGTAGGGCTAGGTACACTGGCAATGCAACAGACCTCCAAAACCACAGGACTGCAAGAAATAGGTGTACCCACCTCACAAGAATAGCCAAAGCAAAATACTTCAAGGACCAGATCAATAGGAACTGGGGCAATGGGAAACGGTTCTGGGAAAGCAGAAAGGAGCTGATGGGTAGAGAAGTCAAAAAGCACCTCACAATGCTCAACATTAATGGCACCCCCACCACAGATCCCAAAAATATCAAAAAAAATTTTAACTTTGCTTTCACAGACTTAAATGCTGTCCTCCCTCTGGAATACCTCACCTCAGCTGATCTGCTTCCACCTATTACAGGATCCAGTTTCACTCAGGCTAAATTCTACTTGACATGAAGTTGATTGCTCTGGCACTTAATGAAACTATTGCCCCCATCATTAACATTTGTAATAAGTCTCTGGCCATGGCCAAATTTCAATTGGTATGGAAGCTGGCTATGGTGACCCCTGTTCCCAAAAGTGGGGACTGATCTAACACTGCCAACTACCACCCAATTTCAATCTTATCACCCCCTCTCTAAGGCACTAGAGACAATAGTTGTGGACCAGATCCCAGAGCACCTTCAGAAATATGATCTGCAATGCTCCCAGCAGCATGGCTTTCACAGGAACCACAGCATGGCCACAGCCTTAGTTGAGTTATCTGATTACATGCATAAGGCTATGGGTGAAGGCAAGTATGTGGGATCTATCTTCATAGATCTCACAAAGGCATTTGACACCATCAACCACTCAATCCTGATTCAGGAAATTATGTCACTAGGGATTCCCTCTGAAGCTGTCCTCTGGTTCAAGGACTATTTGTCCCACAGAACACAGAGTGTTAAAATTGGGGCCATTATCTCAGCAGCCAGGCAAATTTCACTGGGAATCTGGCAAGGATCCATCCTTGGTCCTCTCCGTTTAAGCCTATTTTTGAACAATCTCCCAATGCCTGTAAAAGCAAAATAATCCTGTATGTGGACGATGCTGTAATATTGAGCAGCAGCACCCAGCCTGAACTGTTTCAAAAGGAATTACAGACTACTTTCTGTCAAATGGAAGAGTGGTTCTGTGTGCATAAATTACTCCTCAACTGTAAAAAGACCAAATCTATGTTGATTTCTAGCCACCAACACAAGAAAATGAATCTGGTCTTGACCATTCTCAACAATAAAGATGCACCCCTTGAACAGGTCCACTCATTCAAGTACCTTGGGGTCACCTTTAATGATATGTTATCATTCACACAGCACATTGACCTAGTAGTAAAAGTGGTTAATTCAAGGCTAGGTTTCCTACATAGGCACAAACAATATCTTACCCCACTGCCCTTCGATTTTCAATCTCCAGCTCCATCCTGGCACTCATAGACTACGGCCTGATTGTCTATGGTGCAGTATTGGAAACTGCTCTTAAACGTGTCATGAGTGCCCTCAATAAAGCCTGCAGAATGACGATTGGAGCAGATAAACTAGCCCATACTTGCTCTCTGTATGAACAAACTAACTGGCTGAATCTGAACTGTCGAATAAAGTTCCAGACGTGCTTGATGGGTAAAAAGACACTTCAGGGAAAAGCTCCTCCCAGCATTGTGGAGATCATGCAAGCACATCAGTAATGCTGCATGACAACGGGCATGAACTGTGCCCCCCTGGCTATTCCTTTCTAGAGAACATCCCTTGGCCAAAGATCCTTTGCCTACAGAGCCCTGCTCTGCCTTAATGAGGTTCCTATGTATATAGTTAGCACTGAGCACCTCTCATCCTTCAAAAAGGAACTGAAACTCGATCTCTCTGCCAGTAGTTAGTGTATATATAGGACAGCCAAATGAACCTCTACCCCTCAGCACTTGTCAACATACAATGGTAGCCTGCCCCTCAGCACTTGCCCACATACAATGGTAGTCTGATTTTCCTACCCCCCCACAGCCTTGTACATGCACCAGGTCCTTGGTCTAGGGATTTATCCACCTAATCCACACTCAAACATCCTTCCCACTCCCCCATCCTAGCATCCCCTCCTCTAGGCCTCACTTCAGTCAAATCCAGTCATACCATTCCCTACTCACCTCCCCTCCTCTCACCAGTGTTATCCACCCACAGGGCTGAATAGCTGACTCCTAGCACCCCACTCATCTATGTGGCCACCTTAACCTGGTATCCTTCCTCATAACCCCCCTACTGCATCTGCTACCTGACAAAGCCTACTCTCATGGCTGCAGCCCAATTTATAAGTTGATCAATCCTCTTTCCACATCCATCGGCCCCCTGTTTCTTAGATCTACCTCTTACACCATATATAACCTTTTCCCTTAACCATTAAGATACCATGTAAATACAATGAGTGCTAATTTGATTTAACTCCTCATGATGTAATGCAATGTATAGCAATGTTCTGTTATTCTCTGTTGAGTGCTGTGTTATCTGAATGTATTGTCTCCCACCTTGCTGATGTGGAACCTTTGAAAAAGAGCACACTGCTCAAAGGTTATTTCCAAATACATAAATAAATAAAAAAAATTGGGTATAGACACTCCCACCTACTTTGGTCTGATGAACCCCCAAAGGTGGGGCCACCATCCCCTCCTGATGCTCTATCTATATTCCAATGAGCCAGAATCAAGGCAAGGCAAGGGATCGGGAGAGCTGGTGGGACAAACCTGGCATTGGGTGTGTGGCAGCAGGGCACTGGAGGTTGCTGTTACCTATCCCTGGGACCAGGATTTTTCTGCTGCTTTGTTTCCCCTGGAGAGTGGATGTGCAATGACATCTGCATACAAATGTCCTGACATCTGCCACCACTCAACCCCCTTGTACAGCATTGCTTTTCCTTGTAGTGACACTGATCTCCATCAGGGCCTACTAAGGAGCGATGCAGGGCCCACAACCTATCAAGTGCTCAATCTTCTCCTTCCTCTGCCGACCCCCAATGGCCAGAGTCCGTTCCTGAACCCAGGTCACTGGCATGGTGCGAGGCATAGTGTCCAGGGTCTCAACCCTCAGCACCACCAGCCCAGTGTGATTTCACATTTTGGGCATATTGGAGACCTACTGGAGTCACTGGAATTGAAACTGTGCATCTTCAAACGTGTATTGTAGGTTTTATACAAAAAGTTCATCTGCATCTGATGTAACTTATTCTGTGCACAACCACTAATTAACTTACTATTCCTTGCAAAAACGCTAAAATGAAGGGCTGCCCTTTTCTATATGCTTTCAGAAATGGTCAGACCCAAGTTTTGACTCCACCTATGAATTATATCCTCACTGATGGGCCCCCCCCCCAGCATCAGCCTATAAAAGACTATGAGTGGTCTGCAGTTGGGCAGGGTCTTGTAAAGAATAGTTTGTCCTGGTGAGAGATCAGTAGTGCACCTGGGAAGGGCTGTTTTCATCTTCAAGCCATCCCCTAATTCTAAAGAATGAGAAGAAATCACCCATCTGGACCCCAAGTATATTACAAAACCTGGTGAAAGATATTAGCTGCCCCTCCCTGCACAGATCACCCACTGTTCTCACCGCTAGTTTCTGCCAGCGTAACAGAACCTGTTGCGGAAATATATTCTACCCCTGCCCAAGTTAAAATGCAACAATATTACTTTTTAGAGACAATCCTTTCCTGTGATTGATATACTTGAATCTTGCAACCCATATTTTAATCATGTTTAGCATGAAGGGGTACTCAATGTCAGGAATATTCAGTTCCAGTAGACTTAAGGAGAGGCCACCCATTCTCAGATTTCCACCAAGATCTCCAGGGGCACCCACATGGTGCACTCTCCAACCTCCCCTGATGGGGCAAATGCAAACTGAGTGATCCAGTCATACAATCTGAAATTTGGGAGGCTCCCCACCAGAGATCACTGGGAACTGCAATATATCCCTCTTGATACATGCAGGTTTGCCTTTCCATAGTAATTTATGAACAACCCAGTCTACAGATTTAAACAAATCCTAGTCAGAGCCAATATGGCTGCTTTGTGCAGTGAGAGTGTGGCGAGAATGAGTGAAAGAATACCCGGAGCTCTCACCACACTCTCATTGCATCGGACTCTGCTGTGTCCAAGAGAGTGGTGCCAACAGAACTGTGAATGCATGATGCTTGCACATGCATAGTTTGAGTAGGTGCCACCATCTTGGGCACCGCGGCTGCCACTTCCGTAGTTATGGAAAAAAAAGCAGTGCACTGCAAAGGGGTTGTGTTTATGTGGCCCACAGAGGTGAAGGGTCACCTAAACAGCTCCAGTGGACATTTGTCAGAGCACTGTGGAAGCACACTTGACAGTGGTCCGGTCATGTGTTTCCACAGTGCTCTTCTAAAAACATTGTGATGGCATAGTGTCTGTGGGGGATCCACCCATGCAGCCATAAAAAGACATTTGGAATTCTAACTGGCAGGGTTTGAAATGAATAGAGGCATTTTGGCTGTGTGCATATTTTAATAACATTAATCCTTCCTAGCAGGGTCATGAGAAAAGCCTGCCACCATTCACACTCACTCTTGAGGCACTGTTGTTGGGGTATAGATTTATTAGTATATAGTGCTACCAATGAGCATGTGAGATACGCACCCAGATATTTAAGTGACTGCACAACTGCAAGACCCATGGGCCATTGTCGGCGTGCAACAAACCTCGGAAGTTTGGTGCCAGGACCCTGAATTTTCCAAAAATTGGACACAGGGTTCCTGGTGCATCCAGGTTTGCCACAGTAAGCAGTTTGGTACAGCATGCACTGATCTAATTGTGGCTTCTAAAATTGAGCCCCCCTTTTAATCTGTATCATAGTTCAGGTCATACATTTTAGCTGTTGGATTTGAGACTGCAGCCACTTTACCCATTCAGTCCCTTCTTAATTTAGCATTGTCCTTCTCTGATAAATTAAGTTCCTTGATGATTGCAAAATCACACTGGCATTTTTTCAATACTGTATGGATTCTTATTTTTTAACTACAGAATTCATATCTTTAAAATTTCCTGTCACAATGTTTACATTATACATGACACATTTCTAGAAGGCATATAGCTAAGTACAGGGGTAGCTCACTCTTGCGATCAGAGAGGCAGCTGACTGAAGCAGCTGGAACATTTCTGCTAGAACATTTCTAACCAGGGGGTAAGTAGACATATACAATATTCATTGCAAAAAACTTTGCTACTGCATCAGTTATGGTTAAAGTGACAAAAATAGGGAAATGCCGTGTCAGAGTTCCCAACCCTAACACCTACCCCACCTTGCAGGCAGCAACAGGGAAAACCATTACAGTTTCACTTTTCCTGTGTCTTTGCAAATCAGGCATGGGATTTACCTAGGGGTTGTCAACCCTAACACTCACCTCATTCCATCAGTAAATAAGCTGAGATGTGTAGAGTATATGAGAATGGGATGAGTATTAGGTTTGACAACCCCAAAGTACACCACACGCCTGATTTGCCAAGATGCAGGAGAGGTGAAACTGTAATGTTTTTTCCTGTTGCTGCCTGGAGGGTGGGTGTGAGGTGTTAGGGTTGGGAACCCTAACACCACATTTCCCTACTTCTGTCACACTATCCCTAATTGGTGCATTAATGAAGTTTTTTTGCAATGAATTTCCTTACTTTTTGAGATAGTATAATCATATCCTCTGTTGCACACTTGACAATGCCTCTTCTGGCTGCTTATAGCCCACTGCTCCCTCCCCAATTCAACAGCTCTAGCCTCTGTAACTAAATTACACTTTCCTCTCCTGCTTAATCAATGTATAGGTAGTGCACTAATTTAGTGTTGCTACTATCCAGTCAGCACTTTGTAACTGTAACCAGCAATGTAATCTTTCTTTTATTAACAATAATAGTTATATGATTGCTTTTTTTTCACCAGCTGTTGTCTTTTTATTAAAGGGACACTGTCAACTTAAAAATAAAGTGTTTGTAATGATGTGACCTGATTTGATTTTTTCTTTAAAAACGTCTGTATGTTTGACTTGACTGGCTATGGCTCGCATTTATGGTGAAGGATAATGTGCCTAACTTGCAGTGTGTTTGTTGTGTTTTGGCATGAAATGTGCATGATTTGCCAGCTTGTGTTCAAAATCGGTGTACTCGTCTCCTGCAGAGTCTGCAAACTGACGCTATCACATACACGGCTCCGTTGGTGCATTTGTGCATGCAGATGCAATTCATGCCCGAGCGCGTCTGGCTGAAGGTAGCTGTTGTCATGGCAACCCTATGATCGCAAAAATGGCTGAATCTGAGGTAAATGTCAGTCACATCACCTCGCCTGCAGTACGGTGTATGTTGTCTGAGTGAACCCATACAACCTGCCCATCACAGTTTGAAATAATGTATATAATAATTTATTCTGATTCTCGGCACCGTTAGCATGCTAGTGAATTGAATCACTAATTGAAGTGACATTGTATAGGAATGCTGACATTTTTGCAGAACCTGTCTTATCATATTCAGACTATTTAGCTCTGTCACCCCCACTCCTGCAAAATGTTTCATTGAGCTTATACATGCTGGTTATGTTCAATTTGACTACAACTTGGTATGCTCGCGCCACCCCCCAAATCCCATAACCGATCACTATTCAGACCTCTGTTAGCATTGTGTTTATGTTAGAAGAGAGTATAGCCAGCTGAAGTGTATGCAGGCATCACTAGTTAGAGTTAGCACTCCCAATGCAAGCCTTTATGTACTGGCATTCTTATGCAACATGTTCTCTTACTCCAGCTGCTATATGAACGGCATGGCAGATGTAGGCATTACCTAATAGTGAATCGTAACCGCTGAAAACTGCATCAGATGTGTAGGTAATAATGAATTGTGTGGGGGGGAATGTGACTGTTCGTTTGTAGGTACAAACAAATGATAAAGGTTGCATTTGTTGCATAGGCAGGGTGAAATTGTCAAGGTAGGTGTGAGTTTTTTAATTTTTTTTTTTTAATTGTGCACTCCACATTTGAGCATGGAGACGATGGGTTGCAATGCATATATGTTTACTAGTATTAGGAGTGCATTGCCTTAAATTTCTATAGACTCTCTATTTATATTCCACATTTGTATCTGAATTCCATTTCTATCTAGGACCCAGTGGAGCAGGCTGCCTCTTCTGCAGCTATGACGTTGGTCACGCTGGGATGCTGCTTGGAAGAGCTCTAAATTGAGCTGATATATGTTGTTATATTCATATTGTATTGTTTTCTGTAATTCAGGATATGTGAATTAGTTGATTTGCCTCTCTTGTGACTGTCCTGAGTCAGGAGCCGTCTATGTTGTCCGTGTTGTGAAATAGTTAGTGTAAGGTTTATGACTTATGTGTTAGGTAGGGTTGGGATAGTGAGACTGTTTGAGGAGGCATATTTTTTATTTTTAGGTGATGTGCCTGACTGCTGCTTACGGTTACTGCTGTGGAGTCTTTTGGGATGAGTGAAGAAGATGAGGAAGGTCCAATCTTGACGTGCAGTGCACCCATCCTTTTCCTAAATAGCCATGTCACTGGTTGTCCTCCAGAAATATGTCTTTTTCCACTCTGTCAGGGACAGGTGGATGTACCCTCCATTCCCCAAGACCCCCTTACCCCCCTGAATTCTTCTCGGTCTCAACAGGCAGCAGGCTGACAGACACTTGGAGTCTGTGTTTTCTAGTTTCCCATAAATGTTTATTTTGAATAGTCACAGCTGAATAGACATTTGTCTCCCATCTTGCCTTAACTTCAAATAGTACATGAGCAGTTTTTTAAAAAGGTGTCACCTGTCCTATTCCAAGACATCACATGTCTCATTCTGTTATACCTATCTGACTGTCCTTCTCCTCAGAGGTGTTTTTTTGACTTAAGCCAGCCGTGATCCATGCCATGCTTGCATCCCCTTGAAAGTCAGGAGCTTTCCTTTTGCATTCTGTCTAGGGAAGCTTGCCTATCAAAACCAGAACATTGTCTTGTCTATAGATACAGATAAGCCAGCAACATTCAGTTAAGTATGTGTAGTCTCCAATTTTATGCCAAACCCTGCAGTATGATTTCAACCATACCAGTGGTGAGTCAGAAAGTATATTGCTGTGTTAGCTGTAACAACTGTCTTGAAAAAAAATTCCATGGGAGCCTTCCACATATAGACAGGATGGCAAAAGTTATTTTAGAAATAAGCCACTAGGGAGCATGGGTTATGTAAGCAATAAGACGAGATGGGGTGTACGTAACACAGTTCTAATGCATGGCTAGGGGTACGTAGTGAGGCATGAGGCCATAGGCCAAGAGCATCCAGTCTCCTAGCCGTGCATTAGAACTGTATAATGCACATCCCCAGGCTCACTTCTAAAATGGGCCTGTGTATGCAAGCAATAATACCAGACAGGGTGGGAAGTATTGGGCAATAATGGACCACCCTGGGATGTAATGAGGCCCGATGCCACAGGCAGAGGGTCCTATAGCCCCTGGAAGGTCCGGTATTGCCCATGCCGCCCACCCTGGAGGGTATTATTGCACTTAGAAAATGGGCACTGTAAAAGAAAAATAAGTTTAATAAAAACATGTTACTAAAAATAAGTTTAAAATAAGATTTGAAATTAAATAGTCCCTCTGCCTGTATTAAAATAGGTGGATTTATTTTTATCTAGGGGCTTTTGTTCTTCTAGAGTTTCTGTAGTTGTGGCTTTTTGTCCTAGTATTTCCCCCCTCCCTCAACATACACACACACACATGGCCTTTGGGAGTAGCAGGACATAGTGTTTATTTTTCACTTTTGTTGTTTTACTAAGGAAACTGTAATTGGTATGACTGCTGTGACAGAAACTGTGCATGGAAGACAGCTAAGCCGATGTCGTGGTAGTTCTCAACGTTCAAGAGCAAGATCCAGAGGTCATCGAGAAGTGAATGTTCAAAATGAAGACATCACCACCAGCAGTGGTGGGCAAACCCAAAGTCAGTCATTTATGTCTTCAAGATCTGAATGTGGCACTAGCATCCGAAGGGGCAGACGAGCTGGTCAACGCCTTTTTAATGGACCCAGTAATCTACCTGAAGTCAGAAGACATGCATGGACTGACTTACTACAGGTTGTTGAGTAATTAACAGGATTAAGCAATACGACAGTTTATTAATTTGAATGAGTGTAGCTGGTTGCATACTGAGAGATTGACAATGAAATTCTGCACACCCCAGGTCTGGGTGTGTGATGGTTTGTAAGTTAGTTGATAATTGAATAGTGTGCAATTCTTTTATTCGATAGAACCATTGATTGTGTGTGTGTGTGTGTGTGTGTGTGTGTGTGTGTGCGCATTTTGTGAAGAGGGTGGTGTAGCAATTGAATGAGTTGGGTTGGGGGCTTGGTTGAAGCTGCAACAGTTGATGGGTTGTAGAGTGGCTGCGGTAGTGTAATCTGATGCCTTCTTAGAGTGTTGGTATAATAAGAGTCAGAAGGTAATGTAACATCAATTCCATGTACATTGTGTTACATATAGACTTGTCCATGTTGCTGTATATAAAACCACAGACAGATGATTGTAAATGAAGAAACAATATTAACATTGGTATGTATAGTAAGAGTACTTTACTTTGTATTGCTATTTGATTTTAAATTTAGAGTCTAATCAACAATATGAACATAGAGAGAATGCGAGAAACTATGCTTGAGTCGGTAGTTCAGCAACCTGGACTAATATTTAATATTATAGAGAGTCAGGATTTCAATCATGGCGACCGTCATCCAGGGATGTATTCAAATGCTTCCCCTCATTGGTGTATATGCAGTCACTGTCGAGAAATGCCTACTGAAGTAGAGAAGTTATGTTGTGGATATGTACCCGACCTATGTGCATCAACATTACCAGTGAGTCTTAGTTGTAGAGCGCTCAATTATTGTTACGTGTGGGTTGAGGCGTGTCAGTGCAATGTGCAACCCTGTCCTGTTGACAGCACATCATGGTCCAAAAAGTACTTCAAACAGATTTACTGTTATTCACTATTGTACTGTTTTTGCGTGGCCCATTGCAGCATCAGGTTCAATTCATGACCCAAACATGAGGATGAAGTCGAATCGTCTTATCGCCGTGGGGTGTGGTATGTTTTTACCACACCATGACCTGGTATTGTCCTCATGTTTGGATCGTGTAGGGGACCTGATGATGTGACAGTGGCGTGTATTGTGATTCTCGCCATCTTCACATTTCAACTTTACAGTACAGTACATCCAGAGATAACTATCCTACATGCCATTACCCTTACTTTTCCGTCTCCCATATGTTCAGCCATTATAATGAAAGCTGATATCATTTCTGTAATATTGATACATATAAATTGTCAGCAGACAAGGACTGCTATGCACATCCAGTCTTCCTGTATGCCCCATATTGATTGTGGCCACTGACCATATGTGATAAATGTCTTGTCATTACCTCCACACATTGTATGCAATTCCCAAAGCAGAATGTTTCTTCATCCTTCTTTTGATGTCCTATTAAGCAGTAAGGCAGGACCAAGGGTTATGTTAATGGTCTGTTAATCACCTTCTAGTGGTGTAGTGTGGCACGAGGTGCCTTATTGCTATTATAATAAAAAATGTTGTTAAACACTGTTAAACTGTGTTCAGCATATGGCTAAGCCCTACATGTATGTTACTAAAAGATTAACATAAGACTGTTAGAATGTGTACAGCCAGTCAGAAAGCTCCATTTCTCAGACCCTTTTTATAATCTGTATTAATGTCAATGGTTGCTAAATACTTCAAGGTAATGTTTGAAAGTCAGTAGTTTAATATGCATATTTACTAATATTATTGTGTCTAATTCGATAACTAGGAAATGGAAATGTATGTACTTGATCCCCGGCCTGCTCCAGATTGCAATTGTGTATAGACAGGAAGTGTTTGCACTAGCGAGAGATGAAGATGCAAACCGTGCCAGAAGACACACTGTATATAAACAGTATGTTCTTTGGTGATATCATCGTCTTGGACAGGGTGACAGAGTTGTTATTCCAAGCTGTGTGGTGTGGCGTATACGACACACATATCCTGATCCTTTTGGTCAGTACACTGGCTTTATCCCATCTCGTCTTGTGTAATGGTGTTGTACGGTATATGTTCAGTTAAATGAACCTGCTAAATTCATCTGTACCTGTACATATTGATGTGTCATCCTTTTTTACCTGAGATTCCAGTAGCTAGACAGTACCACCAAACACATTTCTTGACATGCTAAAGTCTGTTTTAAACTATATATGTTGTGATAAATAATGAATATCAACTATGTTTGTGGTATAACATCATTTATTCAAACCACAGTGGCAGTTTCTGATGAACTCATGTTTCAATTTTAAAAAGAATTTCTAACAGAACCGTAATCTATTTAGAGAATCACAAATTAATTCTGGTACAACCAACAATAAACGCTAGTGTGTTATTCTCATGTGCATTAAAATTGCATTGCAAAATGTTACATACAGGTGTACATATCTGATGTTTTGGGATATAAATACATTTTTGTAAATTACCATTACTTATATGAATCACAGTCACATGGCATTCCCCTTGGCTGGACAACAGGATGCAAAGGGTAATAGTAAATGTCAGTTAAAAAAAAAAAAGGAAATGTTAAAATTTCTTTCCTCTGTTGTCTTCTCCAGCTTGTTTTGTGTTGTTTTCTGTGCTGTGACTGCACATACACTATAAAAGAATGCATGGGACAGGCATAAAGCAATTCTAGTGGAGGGTAGGAAGATGTAAGCTGTTGATTACCTAGAATCTGCAGCTTATGCATCAGGTAGGGAATGGGCAGACTAGGTGGACCAAGCAGTCCCTATCTGCCATCAAATTCTACCTTTCTATGTTTCTTATCATTTAACTGTCTGAGCTGGATTTCTGCTAGTGACACCACTGACGATTGTTTTGGAACAGATATGGGTCTTTGAGGACGGGGGGGGGGGGGGGGGGGGAGGCATGAATGTCCAACGAGCACTAGCCTTCTCCTGGGAGGGAGTGTTTTTACACAGCTCTGCAGTCTGTCAGAAAACTGTTTGTTGTCACAGAGACTGAAACAGCAGGTGAGAGACAAGGTGCAAATGATCCCATTCACCTAAATTGGTGTTAACTGTGAATGTTGTTGTAAGTAGTAAGGCAGCTTCTGCCTTGTGAACATACTTTTTTCAGGCTACTTCTCATTCAAGCAACAGAGGATTTGGGATGGTCCTGCTGATTATACACTGGAATACATTAGTTGGTAACAGTGATCATGCTCTTAACAATGTACTACCTAGATGTTCACATGCAAACAATATAAGGAAAAACTGACTAAGGGCTAAAAACAAACTTATAAAACACAAAAAAATGTATCTGACCATTTATATGCAGAGGTTAAGTGACTTGCTCAGGCTCACACATTATGCAAGTGGAGATTGTGGGAATCAAACCAAAGTCTTATAGATGTACTCAGTTCAATCAGTATTTGTTACTCTAGCAGCTAGGCTATAATGACAGCCATCGCACCCATATATTGTCAATTAACTGTTCTTATGCCAGAGCATATTAGAACTTAACTGTCTTTCGACATCTCCATAACTGCTCCTGTAGAGCTGTGTCTCATGCATTCATATATGCAGTTATGAGTTGTAGATAGTTTTGGATTCCCCTTTTGACCATAATAAATGTGGTATGTAGTGTACTTCAGTAATACAACCAGTCATCAGTATCAGTCATGGAAAATTGATGGCACTTACAAGTCCATGAAACTATGATTCAATTTCCCCATCACGGAAACATGACAAATGTCTAGCTACCATTTCAGATGTTGGAGGTGGTGGAAGAGGTGCAATAGTTGATGAAATATGACGAGGGTCATTCTGTGGCAACTGCCATACTTGGCTTACTTTTCCATTCATCTCTGACCTCATGGAAAATATGGCAGTCATGATGGGTCTCAGGTATTAGTACCCCTTTGGCGTTTTCTTAGCCACAGTTGACCATCTTCCTGTCTTCTTATGAAACATTCTTCTGTATCTGTCAAGCACAGAAGACAACACTGTTAAGTTACATGACTTGACACGTAAGTAAAATTGCAGACTGATTAAATTTTTGTTTCTCATTTTTTTTTATTATATTTTTCTTGTGCCTGGGGGAGCACTCTCGGCAGTGTAAACAAGTAACATACAATAAAGTATCTAATTATTATGATATACGATATGTGGAGTCCTTATTATTACCTAAAATCAATCAGATTACATTCCTGATATGCCATTGGGTTGACATTCTTCTGTTTTTGGCCACTGCTGAGTTAAGCAATAAGGCATGACAGGGTGTGGATTATTGGGGGATTTATCCACGCCTTGTGTGGTGCGTCACAGAGGAAGTGGATAAATCTACCAATAAGCCACCCCCTGGAGTTCCCTATTGCGATTATATAATGGACCCATGTGTAAAAGACAGTTAAAATGTGTTTCATCAGCTGTGGGTTAAGCAGGATATACCAGAGGTCATGTGAAATGTCATGACCATTGAGGTCACAGGATTGTCACACACCATTGTATAATATGTTATAGTATATTATGCAGCAGTAACCCAAAAAGCTGCAACCTGATTGGTTACCAAACCAGATGTACAACGTGTAAATCCTACTGGTACCCAACAGGAAAATGTATCAGCTGCCCCTCTGCCCATGTATCCAATCAATATTCCAACATCGCACATCGAAGCCGCCGGACGTCATTGTATCTCTGCCCGCTAAGAAGTTCAGTGCATAGAAACACATTGACATGGATTGCTCCTATGAAATAAGTGATGAAACGGAGCTAGACCACATAATCTGTAGCATTCCAAACAGTTTTACTCGTTGAGAAGTCAACGCCACTGACACCTCAGAAGCACCACCAAAGTCAGTGACTCCCCTCCTATATATATATATATATATATAATTGCTTTTTTAGCAAAGTAGTAACAAACATGCAGCTTGATGCTACATAAAAAACAGTGGTGCTCAACGGTTATGACTATAAACATATTTGGTAATACTAATATGCACATTCGTTATCTGCTATGACTGATACTTACATTATTTGCCCCTTTTTGTTGCACATCACATCACGAGCAATGTGGCTGTTGTAGTCAATTGCAGCTAGGAGACATCTGGATCTATACACAGGAAATGTATATGAGTACCATTTAGATGCATACATTAATAAATGTTGATGGAATTGCTCCAGCTCACATGTTGTTCTGTAACAGTAATAGGAAGACAGACTTTCAGATACATGTACATAAATGATATTAATATTCCAATGTAAGTCACAAAAGATAGTACCTAAAGTTCAAATAATATGGAACAGCATTTAAGAATCTGTTGTCCATGGTGACTCTGCATAGCTCCAAATGGGCTGCAGAACTTTTGACCAACCATCCCTTCTTGCGCTCCAGTTCTAGTGGTCCATGTCTGCATTCGGCCGGGCCCAGTGAATTTGATAGAAGCCACTCATGTTCATTAACCACATGATGTGTTAATGAGTTCCACATACCCTGTTATGTGATGACAAATATAAAATTGGCATTTATATTGTGGTAAGTTAACAGTACACTAGCACTTTATCAGGACCTACCATAAATTCAGACACTGAATTCGCCTCTCGGCAGCAGTACCAAAAATGATTGACTATGTCACTGTTCCATGCAGATATCTCTTTGCAGTTCTTCTGTTGGCTTGCCTTAAAAAAAATAAATAAAAAGATTCATTAATAACATGGGACATTATTAATGGAAAATACACCCACTTGATCATAAGACTACACAACCAATTTGTATACTGTTTTTACTTACAGCAGTAATCCTTTTTCTCAGGTTCTTTGCACCATGCCACATGTCATAAGAATGTTTAATATGATGGTGTGTGTTGCCTGTTGATACATAAAAAGTTATCAAAACATGATGGGCATGCATAGGTTCTAGAATGCGGTTCTATCACAGTAAGAGAGAAAAACAGCATTCCATATAATTGGAACAGGGATGGAACAGAATTTTGAATGGGATGAATTATATACAGAACAACATTCCACTATACAATATATGGTATTTACGCATTAATGCTGAAATCTGTGTGTGAGCATCAGTAACTATTTCAGAAACTGTGATGTTTTTGTCGTGCAAATCACGGAGAGCTCTTTGGAATCCCACTTTCTCCATCGTGGTTGACTTCAGCTGGGTTTCACGTTTATCTACTAGCTCGACAGAGACTATTTGCTTTGTGGTGTACTCCATGAACGTGTATGTGCAATACTGTGCACAGTTACCCGGACTGTCCATTCTTCCATCCCCTGGAAAAAGAATGAAATAATTACTGTTTTATTGGTATTTGTACTACCTATTTATGTAGTATGCATTGACATAAATCCTATGTGGTGAATCTTCACTAGTATATGATACATGATAAAGCCCATCTAAATACACAATGCATTACTTATCGGCATAGCTACCAGTCAGTAATAACTGTTTTCTAATGGCAGTTACTGTAAAACGAACAAATATAGTTAAGTGATGGTACATGTATGTCCTCTTACCTGACAGAGTAAGACCTCTACCTTTCATTTCATTCAGTATGTTTTGCTGCATGTTTTCCCAATTCTGCTCAATAGCAGGCACGACAAAATGACGCTGGATTCTGAAAAATGATGTTGAACTCATTATCGGCATCTTCATGCTTTCAGCAAGTAATGCTATTTTTCCAAAATTATTGCCTGACATCTTAATAGCAGCAGATAGGGCTACATCTCCAGTGTAAGTCTGTTTTTTAATCTTTGGTTGAGATTCCCATCTGAACTCCTCATGTCCATTTACACATCTCTGTAGTGGCAAAAAGGAAAATGTCATTATGCGCGACATCACATACTTGCACATGGTTATGTAGAGAAAGCACGATTATGAATAACTACGGGCATAAAATGGGGTATGGAAATCCTGTGACTTCAGTTGCCAAAATGCATCAAATGCCTATGATTAATCATCCGGTGCACCATATGAAAAAAAAAACTATATCACTATAAACAGTTACAGTTGGAAAAAAGAAATTACAACTTAACTGGATAGAGGATAGAAAATATATGGCAGCATTCCAAGTTGTTCTGCTGCATTACTGACATCCCAACATAATTATGTCAGTACTTCAGCAGAACAAGCATATGCAATGCATGCAATGCCATGCTTTATAGTATTCAATTTTCCTACGCTGCTATGATCATGGACGCTGCAAGTTAAAGACAAACAGCGTTGCACTTAGATAACTACGTACCCATATAAAACATATGATGGATGAAGAATACTGCACTTCAAGATGAACTTCTGCACCACATCACCCACAGTTTAGTATGCATAATTTCTTAGCAAGGATCAAGATGGAACTTTCATAAATTAAAAAAATTCACTGATCGGCAAGTACATGTGCAGAATCTCCAGTAGGCTGACAATCATCTATGTCTTCAGCGTCATCCTCTGATGACTGATCATACAACATTGTCTCTTTGACCACTGAAATTTTCTCATGGTAACTGACATTTCCCACACTGTTTTATATTAAAGAACATGTAAACAGTCATTAGCGATTAATGCATTACTTGAAAGTTGTATGCCACAATGCACATGGTGATTAATAATTCAATGACAATACCATTCCTTGCAACTTGAACCAGAGTTTTCCTTATCAAAGTTGTCTTCACTTTCACATTATTCAGAATCAGAGACATCCTCGACAGGGTCCAGAATCCTTAAAGCGGAAAAAAAACAGACATAGTAAATAACGTACAAAAAAATATGGGTACATTACAATTCACATTTA
Source organism: Neoceratodus forsteri (assembly GCA_016271365.2). NCBI lineage: Eukaryota > Metazoa > Chordata > Ceratodontiformes > Ceratodontidae > Neoceratodus > Neoceratodus forsteri. Next base: position 915,723,168 of record CM057455.1, on the reverse strand, counting down.
TGTCCATAAATGTTACGTACATTGAATTGGGCATAAAATAATAGTCCTGATGTTTGTCATAATCGACTGAGTATCCAAAGTAATCAGCAAGAGTATCCTTCTGTACAGTGGCAGTCTCACAACAAGAATCAGTTGATTCACTGTAAAAACAGATAGATAAAAACACTTTACAATTATCACTTCATATTGAAGATATTTACTGTTGCAATGCACCACATATCTACAAATATACTACAGTTTTCCAAACCTCAGGGGATGTGAATCCATTTCATTGTGGTCACTGTCTGTCACCTCTTTAACCAGTTTCCTAATTACTTTTGGGGTTGACTGTTGCATTGGAGTACACGGAATTGATCTACATTCCAGACAACTGTGGATAAATGACTTTCAAAATAACAAACAGTTCTAGCACAGCACTGAATAACGCATGGCCACAGTGCATACATTGATATGACCCACAACAAAAATATACGTAATAATCTTTTGCCATGTGGTCTGAGTAGAGAATCAGATCCTTACACATTGCAAACAGAAGACTTCCAAATCCTTGTGCCATCATGCGCAATGCTCAAGAGGAAAATGGGAATCAGAACCCATATGTGGCAATACACACTGGTTCTGCACATAGTTGCTCGTCCTGTATTTTCTATTTGTTTACTGTCATACGAAAAGGTATGTAGCACAGTGCATCACTCACTACCCACAACAAAGATAATCCCAACCTTGCTGACAACAAACCAAACTGCAAACCGCTCGATATTCACTCTCAAGTTCCAGCGGTCTATATAGTAATGGTAAAATTGAAAGTACTCTTCAGGTAGATACTGAGTCTCACATTATCAGATATTTGGCAATGTCACATACATTCTCATCTGTACTAACCTTGCATCTGTGACTCCAAAACAGTGGTCCAAACTACTATCAGCTGTTATTGTTGTACTCCCCTGTGAAAATCCAGTGTCCAAATTAGGAGCATTTGATTCATACCTTAAAGCAGACATAGCAGGTAATTAATTACACAAAAATACTTGTCCACTCAGATATATATTTACCATCACCACTGCCAGGAATGAATGGAAATTGGGAACATTGGCGCAGCGATGAGATCCTTTCAAATAAAGACACCAGCGCTGCTGAAAGGACAGTCCTGATGCTTGAAATATGTGTGTTATGCCATATTTACTGTGAAGACTTTGGTCTGTGACAGTCGGAGAACATGGATCAAGCATGACTTCTTCTTGTCGTTCTCGAGGGTGGATAGGAAATGAGACACAGCACAATTCTCACTTCAAGTATGAGGTTATCACAGGCATGAGCAAGAAATAGTCAGCTGATGTCCATACAGTATACAAGACTATGTATGGGCATCAGTTAACAACAATGGTAAATTCACTTTCAGGGGTTACCTTGCAACAGGAAACCTCTAAAGCTTCGTTCTCAAGGTATACATACTCACCATGGTAACCTCTTTAAGTGGATACCACGTCGTTGTTATCTGCTGCTCCTACATAATCCTCAATATTGTAAGTTATTCACATGCAACTGTCTACAGCTGTGTTCACATTGCTATACACATTCTTGCAATAAATATCAATATATGTGACCAACGTGATGGATTTGATAACTTTACACTTAGTATCATACGTACAAATCAAGTAGTAGCTTTGCTAGATCAGAGTGAGTTGCCAAGTTTAGACTATCTCTCAGATCCACCCAGCGTTGATGTTGATTGCCTAACATTATTTTTCTCCTAGCACGTTCTCGCTCGAGAGTGGCACGATTTCTTTTCTTCTCTGATGAAGTCAGTTTTGGTGGCCTACCACACTGATAAGGAGTCAAAGACATTGATGGTTTATACTGTAAAAAGAGATGTATAACATTATATGATTTACCAAACAGATATAATACTGTATCAATACTTTTATTCAGAAGTATAATAAACTTTTAAGTCACACTGCACATTATTAAATGATATTCATTCAAATTCAAATCCCTGTCCTTCTCGGAGATGCTACCTGTACCAATGGCCAGCATGGAGGAAAGGCAACATATTGAGGAATTCAATGATTGGCATGTAGGTTGGTCTGCCCAGAAGGACAGATGCTACCATTTAAAGTAAACAAAGGGGAGAGGGCAGGGAAAAGCCCGGCTGTTGAGACAGGCGGTGGGGGGGAACAGAAAGCCATACACACACACATACAGCAAGAGGATAAAAGGAAAAAAATACATGAAAGGAAGAGAGAGGGGCATGGATGGTTATGTGTGCGAATGCCAGAAGTCTGGTTAGAAAGATCACTGATCTAATGGTAAAAATGGCAGAGGAGGGCCTTTACATAGTGAGGGTAACAGAAATGTGGTGCCACCAGGAGCTGGGATGGGAAATTCAGATACCAGGGTAAAATTGTTCAGGAAGGACAGGAAGGGAAAAGATAGGGTAGAGTTACACTCTATGTAAAGGAGGGTATCAGAGCATCAGAATGCAGGGTAATTGGGGAGAGGCAGAAGGACTATGGGCCTCGGTGGTGTGGAGGGGGGGAGTCAGTGCATATGGGGGTGGTGTATAGACCCCCAGCACAGCACGAATCTGCAGATAGAAGTATGGCCGACGAGATTGTGAAGATGGTGGCAAGGGAGGAAGTGGTGCTGATGGGAGATCTAAACCTACCATGGAGCCAACCAGGGCAGGAGCTACTGTTGATCTGGTCCTGACAAATGGGGAAAGGGTGGAAGATCTATCAGTGGGGGTACATCCCGGTACAAGGGTACCGGAAGGGGGGGGCAGAGATCTGGAGGAGACAGAACAAGAAAGGGGACATAGGCATCACTGCAGCATGAATACCTCACCCCTCATGCATGACAGTAGCAGATGCAACATCAAAGCCCCCAACTGAAGCCCCCACCCCTAAGGTGTGATGGCAGGTGGTGCAGCACTGAAACCCCCATTCATCAGGTATGATGGCAGCAGCTGCATCACTGCAGCCCCAAACCTTCCAGATGTGTCGGCAGCAGGTGCATCACTGCAGCCCCCACCCATCAGGTGTGATGGCAGCAGGTGCACCACTGAAGCCCCCACCCCTCAGGTGTGACAGCAGCAGGTGCAACACTGAAGTCCCCATCCCTCAGGTATGATGGCAGGCAGTAAGGCACTGAAGCCCCCACCCCTCAGGTGTGACAGCAGATGATGCAGCACTGAACCCCCCACCCCACCCTCAGGAGTGATGAACTGAGAGGCATCATGACAGTACTCATCCAACAATGCCATGTACCAAAGTTTGTCTGTCAGAGTTCTGACATGAATTAAGCCGAACCACCAGACACCAATGTGGACTCCATCGGTTCAGTCCCTAGCTAACATTTTATCTTCTTCCATTGCTTTACTTGTAAACAAAGTGCATCCAATTTAAAAAATCCACAAGTGATTGAGGATGTTAATGGAGTGATACAAAATCTCTCCCAAGTAATAAACCAATTCTGAATTACACCCACAGTAAATTGGGCACTTTTTGACTTCGTCTTCACAAAAATGGAGCCTCTTAGTTTTCATGTCGGAGCTCAAACTCATGACAGGAGTTCTACTGGCAGAGGTGAAGCCATGGCCACTGTGCAGATTGGGGTTTCATCTCTCCTATCCCCTTCCCCCCACTGTCAACATAAATAAATTAATCTTTGTGCCTGATAACTAGTCCAGTGCACCCGGCATTTTAATTTACAGCGCTATTGGACATGATGCGCTCTTGCTCACAGCACTGCAAGCTGATGATGCTTCCATGTCCCTTTCTCAATAGGCAAAGCAATATTGCCCTAGGCACACCCATGGGATTTACAAAAGGGCACTGGAGATATAAACTTCACTCTCCATGCATAAGGGCACTATTGAGGAAGGGGAACGGTTGTGTCTACAGTTCATGAGAGCGTGGGATGCTCACAAGTGCCACAATTAAAATGCAGCATGCACTGGAGAATTTACCAATTTGAGTGTCAAGTACAAAGATTATTTAATCTAGTGTCTACAGAGGGGACCAGAGAGGTGAAGCCCCAATCTGTACAGCAGTTATGGCTTCACCTCTGCTAGTAGTTCTCCTCTTAAGAACTCAATCGTCATGGCCGGCCTGGTGGCGCTGAGGGTTGAAGTACAGGATGCCACACCTAGCACCATGCCCAGTTCAAAAATGACTTGGGACATCGGAGGGTCAGCAAGAGAGGGAAGGAATTGAGCATCTGGAGGACTGCTCTCCCCTCCTGGGGTGGGTTCTGGGGTATGCCTGCTCCATAGTGGCTCCAGGCAGAGACCATGGGCCCTACAGACAACAGAGCTTGACGCTACATCAGGGGTGGAGTGGCAGCAGCCAGGCTGCACATAAATGCAGTGCTGGCATTGCACGTCTCTGCTCCAGGGGGGAAATTGTGCAGAAAAAAACTCAGGTGGTGTAAGCGGAGCGAGAGGGGGCCTGAGACCTGCCCACATCCCAACGCCTGACCTGCTTCTATTGGCTTCGATGGCTGTCCCTCTAATCACAGATAGCCCAGTGGGGGGTGATCAGGGGGCTGGTCAAGCCATGAAGCTGAGTGGAGTCAGCCCTGTAGGAGCCCAACAGAGGAGGTTTCAGGCAGGGATTATGGACAGAAAAGTCGAGTGGTACCCTGGAGAGATGCCCTAGGTCCCATCCATCTCTCCCCCCTCCATCACTGGATGCCAGGACCATTTTTTCAGCATGTGTACCAGTCTGCCCCGCCCGTCCCTCGATCAACCATCAATGACAAACCACTGGAGCATGGCATGGCATGGACATAGCAGACTGGCATACATGTGGGAAAAATGGTTCTGGTCCACTGTCCATCTACTCCTCCTCCATCACAAGAGGTCAGATTTTGAAAATATTACTATTATTTTGTATAATTAAGCATGCCAGCTCATTCCCTGGCCCCTTCCCCATCTTCCTTCCCATGCTTTCCCACTAAAACAGCAGCATAAGCATCAAAATAAAATTAAAAATAAATAAATTCAAACATACCAGACCATGGCAGGTCCAGTCAGCAGCATAAAGAAGAAGAAAGGGCAGGATAACAGCACAAAGCTGACAGGGCAGGTCAGCACAGCACCACACCAGAACCAGACTACAGTGAAGGACACTCCCCACTCCACCCCATCAGCATGGCCACTCTCCCCGCACCAAACCCAGAGGCACTCTGCCCACCCAGGACCATCACAGGCCCCTTCCCCACTCAGAAAGACCTGCACAGCCCCTCTCTACACCCCCATTGTCCAGCATGGCCACTTTCCCCACCCAGCTAACCATCACTACCACTCTCCCCATCCCAGCCCTCCAGAACAGTCACTGTCACCACCCAACTCCACCATCATCATGGCTACTCAGCCTCCCCCACCCACACAGCCACTCTGCCCACCCAGACGAACCTGCATATCCCCTCTCCACCCAGACGGACCTGCACAGCCTCTCTCTCTATCCAGATGGGCCTGCACAGCCCCTCTCTCAACCCCACTGAGCAGTTTGTTAAAGATAAAACCTAAGATGGCCACCAAGATATACACCCCCAGCTGAAACTAGCCAGCAAGCCTCTCTCCCCACACACACAAAAAAATAAGATAACAAAAACATTTTTTTTGTTTTATTCAGCATTGCAGCTCATGTACATACACCCCTTCCCCATATCCCCTCCCTTGCATTTTCTCATTCAAACAGCAGCAGGGTTACCCCCCCAAAAAAACACCTTGGCAGGCCCTTAGAAAGGGAGTAGTTTGCCTGTGACAGCAGATGTCAAGATAAGGTAACAGAGCCAATCCCCTGCACCAGCATGGTGGTCGGTGAGCCCCACATCCAAGCATCCAGTTCTCAAATAACACAGCCAGGCATCTAGCCCCCCAACACACAGGTAACAACAATCCCCAAAGACAGTCCTCTGCCACCACCAAAGATGTCCAGCGACATCCCCCTCCCCGACACAGCCAGCAACCCCCCCCAGAGAGATGGGCAGTAAACACCCTCGCCAAACACCTGGCCTGCAACCCCCACAGAGTCAGTGATCCCCTGCACACAGCCAGCAAGAAAACCACATCCAAAACACATGGCCAGTAGTATCCTTGAATGATCACTCTGTGCACCCCGTGTATTAGGGTGCATATTTCATTACAAGATTTTTACAAAGGCACGCAAATCACACTACACTGTACAGGAGGATAACAAGCAAATGTCAAAACAACCCCCTTTTGCAGTGTCTGCAAGACAACAGAGACAGGGACAACAAGGAGTCAGTCACTGCCCCCCCCGACCACCACCACCATCACTACTTCGCATCAGAGCAATCACATAAATCAATCAATATTTTCTGGTACAGGATGATGGGCTGGGGGGGGGAGACCGCTGTGACCTTCAGCATAAATTCACTATTCATACATCCACTGACATCTACAGATCTACTGAACTTGATCAGCACTTCACAGACGATCCACTGTATTACAATCAGATGCTATTGGTGGCAATGTACAGCAGCTCTACGTTTATAAACACAGAATACATAACAGCAATGCCCTTATGTCGCAAATCAGGGGATTCTTACATCTGTGCGTGTTGTTCCTCACTGGCGGAGCCCTCAGAAATGTACATGTAGGTCGCTGATTAAAACGGAGGTACACCCGAGGTTTACTAGACTACAAAAATCAGCATTGCCAGGGATTTCCTCTCACAGTATGTTAGGACAGACAGCACAAGACAGCACAGGAACTACATGTGTCTGACAAAAAAAAAATTAGGTCTGCCTTTCAAGATACATTCAGCTAGCTGCCTCACAAAGTCTAATCTGCAGGACAATGCCACACAAGGAACTATAAATATCAGCTCGCGCTGTGAGAGCAGCTCGTTACCGCTGTCACAGTGAGCGAGCATCAACGATCGTCTGTAATGCGCACAAAGGTAAACAAACCCGTGGCCACTGGTGTTATACCACCAATATGGATACCAAATACAGTTTTGTTCAATTACTTAAAACAACTGCAACGTTTTGTGAAAAAAACATGTTTAGTGATAACCACATTCAAAACCATAGCTTCTCTTCATAAAAACAAATGTTGACAAAAAAGTAAACACAACGAGGTTGACAGTGTCACTTTAATCAGTGATTGTCAATTTGTAATCATTTGTATTCTATGTATTTTGTCATGTCCAATTTTTGACTTTGAGTCTTTGAAAAAGATCCTGTTCGACTCAAAGATTGTAATCCAAACTGTAATAAATAAATAAATATCCTCATTTGCCTGTGGGAGGGCAGTGCCCTCTGGGACCTGTGCTTCCATCCCTCCATAAATGCATACATATATGTTGCTGTGACCAGTGCTTCCTTTCCTGATAAAACAGCAATGTATTTTCTTTGTTGTATGGCTTGTTAAAGTTCCAGTGTAATACTATGGGAATTTTTATTTTTTAATTTTTATGTTTTTTATTTGGCCCCTGAACTTAATTTTTTTTTTTTGGGGGGTATTCTTTCCGTACCCATTAAGACCTTTGTTTTGATATATAGATTGTCCCTTAAGTCTAAATATTGAGGCAGTTATGGCTTGTTGAACTTCAAATTTTCATTTTCCCCATAGCTCCCAAACTGAGCTGAAACACTCCCGCATTCATCAGTCTGCAGCCCTAAGCAACACAGGTAGCGAAACTCTACGAGCCTGGACTTTCCCTGCTCCTCTGGAGAGAGTTGCTGTTTGATGCATGTGCTAAGATTTTTTATCCCCCAGAGTAGTGTTGATAGATTTTTTATTTGATCTATTTCTGTGCTTGTTCTACGGGTAATGGGGGTTTTCAACTATTACTTCAAGGGCAGCTGTACTGCACTATTTCTCTGCTTATATTGTGATTTCAAGGTGGAATCTGAGTGATCACTGCAAAGGGTGTACTTAAATTATTGTTTTCTACTGTTAGTGACCTCAAAGTGTTGAAGTCAAGTTTACCTTATTTTAACCTGAATTGTGCTGTGTTTAGCTTATGTGCAGTTCAGTCTCCCAACCCCTCTTCCCTCTGTATCTACCAGTCTGTGGTGTGTGTTTGAATGTCTTCTCCTTTCATCTCACAGGCTGCTAATTTTCCCCATAGCTCCCAAACTGAGCTGAAACACACCAACATTCATCAGTCTGCAGCCCTAAGCAACACAGGTAGTGAAAATCTACAAGCCTGGACTTTCCCTGCTTCTCTGGAGAGATTTGTTATTTGATGCTTGTGCTGGCCCATCCACACTTTGTGTAGACTGCCCCACCCACCAGGATAGTCACTAAACTTATTGGGACTCTGTAGTCATGTGACTGTGCTGCATTCTCCTATTCTTAAGTGCCTACTTTCCCATTTGCAACTTATACTCCTTGGCCTCTAGGTGTCACTAGTGTCTCCTCCCATACCTAGGTCTAGAATGCCCATCCCCCTGCTTCAGAAACAGTAGCCCTTCCACTAGGCCATCAATTAGACCCACATTACTCGGTACCTAAGCTGTCATTATCCTGCTGCCTTCTGTGTGCTATCTAGAACTATAAAATTAAATTCCTCTATCCTAGTCTCTTCTTGGTTGTCTTCTCCTCCTCCCTCTCTCTCTTTCCCTTCTGGGACTTGAACCTGCAACCTTCAGCCTCTAAGACAGGATCACACCCTCATCTCTATTCTTAGGTTTTGTCTACTTCCCCTTCTTGTCCCTCTTGCCTCTTTCCCCTTAGTCAACCTTCTTAAAATAAATGTTATTACCTAATCACCTTATCATGACCTCCTAAACTTTGATCTGCTTACCTATGGTTCCTAAGGCTGCAATTATTCCTTTCTCCTATTCCAGCTGTCCTATGGCCTGATGCTACTGGCCTCCTTAAAAACCTCCTCCCTGCATCTCTGCTAAATGAAATACCTAATCACCCTATCCTGACATCCTGGGCATCAAACTGCTCACCTTTGGTCCCAAAGGCAGCAACTCTTCTTTTTCCTTCCCATCTGTCTTCATGCAGCCTGCCATTTTAGCCCTCCTTATAATCTTCCTCCCTATATTTTAGCTAAAGTAATTACAAGCTTGCACCCCACAAGATTCAAACCATTTACCTTAGCTCCCATAGGTAGTAGTTCTTCCTCTACTCTATACAGCAGGTCTCCTACTAGCTTACTTTCCAGCCCTTCCTCCCCTTCCTCCTCCTTGGCCAGCCTTTTTAATTAAAACATACTACCTAATCACCCTATCCAGACCTCCTGGGCTTCAAATTGTTCACCTCTGCTTTCTTAAGTGGCAACTCTTCCTCTATCCTAAGAAGCTGTCTTCCTGAAGCCTGCTCTTTAGTCCTCTTTACATTAAAAGGGCTGCTTCCCTACCTGTACTCTACCTGTCACCCTACTGCCATGTCACTCTCTAAAAATTCTTTCCCACTCCCTAGATACCTTTGCAGCCTGTAACATGAAAATGAATACACTCCTGTTTCTCCTTACCCTGATATCCATGACTTGCCTGCTCTTTGCCATAGATATGAGTGCCTCGACACTCACTGTCAATCAGCAAAACCTACACTCTTACACCATCACTGACACACCCGTAGCCACCCTGCTAATGGTAATCAGGCATGAACATACTCTTATGTGTTCAACCATGCTGGCACTCCTGTCTAACTATGAACATCTCCTGCTTTGACTATTAGTACACTCCTTCTCAATCCAGCCCCCACTGGTGACCTCCCTCCTGTCCTATCCTCTCCCTCCTACTGCTCGCTGGAGATATTGAGTCAAACCTGAGCCCCACAAATACCCTTATCGATCACACTGATAATATGTGGGTGAGTCATTCTAGCCTTCATACTGCCCATCTGAATGTCTGTAGCCTCCCTCCTAAGTTTCCTGAGCTTGAGGCATTGGTATCCCTTTACAAACTGCAAGTGCTTGGTCTCTCTGAGACCTGGTTGAATTCATATCCACACTGATGCTTCACATTAACTACATGGTTACTCCCTCCTATGCCAGGACAGGCCAGTCAGAAAGAGTGGTTGGGGTGTAGCACTGTACATCCAAGATTACATCTCTGCCACTTCCATCAGCTGTCTAACTCCTCCTCCTCTCCATGTGAGTGGCTCCTTGTGGAACTAACTCTGAGAGTGACTAAAAAACTCTATCTTGGGTGTTGCTATAACTCCTCTACAGGAGGCATCCAGGGCTTATCAAGCTTCCTAGATGGGCTAAGCAACCTTTCACCTCCAAGAGGTACCATTATACTCAGTATCTTTAATCTCATCTGGTCTAATGGCTTTCAGCTGGAATGCAAAAGCTTACTAAAAATGCATCACCAGTAAAAGGCCATCGCCTCCCCCACCAAGCATAACCCTCACTCATATAACCACACTATCCTTGACTGGATTGCCACAAGCCAGGCAGATTTGGTCCTCCAGGCTCGTACTGTGTCTGACTCAGTTAGTGACCTTACCACTACATACATAGTTCTGACAACTTAATCTACCTGTCCCCCATCCAAACTTCTTTTCTTCAGAAAATTCAACTGCTTGGATCATGAAGACATTCTCAGAGAGGCTAGGGCTATACATTGGCTGACCTATACCACCACAGCAACATCTCATCTGCTGTTGCTTTCCTCACTACTGCCCTGCAAAATCTACAGGACAAGCATTTCCCACTTACAACCAGGAGCATTAGAGGGGGCTGCAACCACTGGCTATCTAAGGAACTCTTAGCACAAATGAAGGACAGGGACAGAAAATGGAAGGCCTACAAGGCATCACTCTCTCCCCAACGCTGGGATGCCTATATGTGGCTGTGCAATTCCTGTAAGCAGGTAGCCAAATCACTCAAACACAAATACTACCTAACCCAACAAAACAATACTCTTGGCAACCCTCACAATTTCTGGGCATCTATAGAGTCCCTCCTCAGTCCCTAGTCCAATAAAACATTATCCAACTCTCATCCCCTTTGGGCACTATCTCAGATCCCATTGGGATTGCAGACACCTTCAACACTATGTTCGCTGACTTGACCTCCTACCTCAAGCAACCCCCCCTCAACCTCCCCAAGGCCTGAAGTCCCAGCCAAATCACCCCCTTGCACCACAAATCATGTCCCACCACCCCCTTTCTATTTTAGGGTTATTGGGCAAAACATCACTGCCAAACTCTTAAAGACCCTACCAGCCATGGGAAGACCTTGCAGCGATGGACTCTACCCCTTTCTCAGAATTATTGCCCCAGCCATCATTAAACCACTTACCTTCATTTGCAATCTTGCCCTGTCATCCTCCACTGTGCCTGACTCATGGAAAGTTGCACATGTGGTACCTATCTTTAAAGCAAGTGATCCCCTTTCCCCTGAAAATTACAGATCCATCTCCCTCCTCCCTCATCTAAGTAAACTACTGGAAAAAATTGTACACCATCAGCTATCAGTGCACCTTGATAAATATAACCTCCTTTGTCCCCTACAGCATGGTTTCTGTAAACATCATAGTACATCCTGGGCTCTGGCCCTCTTTTCTGACCACATCCTTAGGAATATGGATATGGGCAAGGCCACAGGTGCAGTGTTCATGGACCTATCTAAGGCTTTCGACATAGTCAGCCACCACCTTCTCCACTCCACCCTACTTTACTTTGGATGATCCCTGGAAACTGCTATGTGGTTCTGCAGCTACCTCTCTGGCAGGTCTCAATCTGTCTTAATAGGCAAAAACTCATCCTCCACTCTACCTGTTCATACAGGTGTACCAAATCCACCTCCTCCCTCCTGGTACTCATCCCATCGGTCCTACCCCTGGGAAATGTTCATACCTTCAAATATCTAGGTGTCACTCTTGACCCCTCCCTTACTTTTGCTGAACATATAAACAACAATGTGTGGAAAATTCACCAAATGTTGGGTGCTGCCTACTTTTTCAAACAACTCTTGTCCCATGAAGCTCACCTTGCTATTGCACAAGAGAACCTAATACCCCTCCTTGATTACTGCTCTCTGTTTACCCCCTCTATGCCCACTACCCTACACTCTTGACTAAATATAATTTACAACTCTATCTGTCACTTTGTTCTCCAAGTCCCCTATTACACCCACCACTGTGTACTATACCAATCCCTAAGGTGGCTCCCACTACAAGGTCATTTTGATTATGCCTTGGGCTGCCTAGTGGACAATACACTCAGGAGCAAACAGCTGTCACCCTATGCTTCACTGTGAACAGATAGGGTGGTTTCTAGAAGCCTCAGGGCCTCCTCCATTCCACCACTTATGGTCCCATGTACTACCACTGTTATGGGAAGTAAGGCCTTTTCTGTATGTGCGCCATCCCTATGGAACAGGCTACCATTGTCCATTCACTTGTCCCCCTCCCACCTCTTCTTTCAATCTAACCTAAGATCCTGGCTCATGACCAAATCCACTTGCAGCTGTTTCCCTGTGCATTCATAAGGTCAAAATCGGTCCCTGCCTTGCTTATCTCTGCTCTTCTATGTATCCTTGCTCCCTAGTACTGCTGCTCCCTTGCTCTGCCCTGCCTCCTTATCAGTCCCTGATGCACGCTTTCTCTTACTCTGTCTCTCAACCTCTGTTAGGCATTGTTAGCTTGTGTGACTTGTATTTTTTTGCCACAGTTAGCATGTATCTACTGGTGGCTATTTGTGTAATGACCTGGAATTTTCCTATTTAGCACATGTGTTCACCTTGTACGGATTGGTAGTTGCTTTGTATCTTTATTAGCTTAACCACATTGTATCTGTGATGTGATCATATCTTTGTAGTCTCTGTATTTTATTACTTCTGTAGAATGCTTGCTGCCACCAGTGTGGCCTGGGTTGTGACTGAAATAGGTTCTTTGGATTGGCTCACTCACCCAGTTACCAAAGATATAAATAAATAAATACATACATACATACATATATGTGGTAATAAACTAAGTCCAAAATCTTTTTTTGTATGAAGGCATTCTTTTTTTGTATGAACAAAGAACCCATACAAAAAAGGATCTCCTCATACAGAAAAAGAATCTGAAAAAAAAAAAAAAAAGTCCAAATTTTTTTTCATATCAGGGCATCCTTTTTCATATGAAGGAAAAAAGCATACAAAAAGTATCCCCTCATACAAAAAAAAAAGAATCAGAAAAAAGCTATGTCCAAAATCTTTTTCATATGAGAGCATCCTTTTTCATATGAACAAAAAAAAAAGCATACAAAAAAAAGATTCCTTCATATGAAAAAATAATTTTGACTTAGATACCCCCCCAATTTATTTTTTTATGAAGGGATCATTTTCATATATATGTTTTCAATCATACTAAAAAGCATGCCTTCATATGAAAATGAATCAGAAACATTTTTTGTATGAAGGGATCCTTTTTTGTATAGCTATACAAAAAAAGGAAATCAAATAATGAAAAAGGATTTTTAAATGTATAAAAAAGACATTTTTGTCATTTTTTCACAAACTAAGTGCATAATCTTCCTAATGGGGTCCTGATTATTAAGATCCATGTGTTGGTGTGTGTACAGGATGTCATTGTTGTGGGCTGTGATTTTTGTTTTTGTTTTTTGATGCAGCTATATGAAAAATATTTTTCTTCATGAAAAAGGATTACTCCATATGAAAAAGGATTATTTTTAGTATGGGCCAGATTATTTTTTTCATTTCAAGCAGCTATCCAAAAGACTGTACTGAGCGTGCTCAGAACCAAAATTTCAAAATTTAACAACCTTGCAACAGATTAATATTTTTTTCACCAAACTAGTGAAATGCACACTGTGGACTAGGCTCTTTGTACCCTGAAAATTTCAGACCAAACTTCCCAACTGTCTGGAAGTCAGGCATTGACAAAAAACAGAAAATCTCAGATTTTTTTTCACTTTTTTGCTATACAGATCTCGAAAACAAAACATCCAACCAGAATAAATCTTGGCATGTCAAGAGATCTGCCCCCAAGACCACGCATGGAAATGTTCATGTAAGTCTGTTGAATGGTTGGGAAGCTATTAAAGTACAAAGTTTGAGGTTTAACAAAGAAAACCCTGTTTAATTGTAACTATTGTGGCACTATCACACCATGATAATTACAAGAGTAGTGTCTGGAAGGTAAGTTGGTACATAGAAACATAGAATTTGATGGCAGATAAGGACCTCTTGGCCCACCTAGTCTGCCTATTTTCCTACCTAACAGATAAGCTGCAGATCCTAGTTAACCAACAGCTTACTTCCTCTTACCAAAAAAACAAAGTAATGCTCTTTAACAGCCCTCAAAACAGGCATAGATCTCACCCCTTAGCTATCTCTACCAGCAATGGCAACACCCTTGAACAAGTGCAGTCATTCAGATACCTAGGGTTATCCCTGGCCTCAAATCTCTCCTATGGGGCACACATTGACAATGTTGCCAAATCAGCAAATATGCTCCTAGGCCTACTTTACCAACATAGACAACACCTTACTGCAGAAGCACTGAAGATTGCCATCCAAAGCTCAGTGGTCTCCATCATTGATTATGGTCTTATAATCTATGGCTCTGCCTCTGCCACTGCCCTGACATGAATTTCAACATCACTTAACAATGCCTGCAGGCTTATCTCTGGTGCGCATCGTCTCACTCATGCATGTAACCTGTATGCCCGATCTGGCTGGCTTCAACTTTCAAATCGCATAAACTACCAAACCTGCATTATGGCAAAGAAAGTAACCATGGGTCTCGCTCCACTGGGAGTTCAAGCACTGCTTAGTTCTAGACTAAGGCTGCATAACACCAGGGGCTCTGAATACCAGCTCCTTCAGGTTCCTCGCCGTCGCACTTCCCAGGGCCAAAGATCCTTTGTCTTCAGAGTGCCTAGCTGGTTAAATGCTCTCAGTCCTGACATCTCCTCCACTACTACCCTTGGCTCATTCAAACATAAACTCCACCTCCACCTTACTAACTCTAGCTCCTGTGAATGTTACCTATAATCTCCTAAGCTCTCTCATTTTTGTTCCCTCCAGCTATCACCTACCACATCTCCAACCCCTCCTTTTCCTCTGTTACTTTTTTATTCTTTCTTTTCACCACTCCTGACTCTTCCCCCTTCACCCCCACCTCTTCTGAGCCCTCAATGATCTTTCCCTTTTTGTTGACTAGTTTCAGCCTGCTCCCAGTTGATGACCAAGCCCTTTGGCTGCAATTCCTGCCCTCTCCAACTTTGCTCCTCACTTTTATCTTCATCTTCCACCCTCCCTCCTACTTATCCCTCTGTTACTCTGTGTTCCCATGTACACATTCTACTTATTCTAGCTATTGTATTGATCTACCATTGTAACCTAATATGCCAACCTATTTATTGTTATGTTCACATTTCTGTAACTTGTATTGTATTTATTCTCTGATGTGGAACCTTTGTAAAAGTGCCTGGCTCAAAGGTACTTGTAATCCTAGTTGTAATAAAATAAAATAAATACCCCCCACTTGGACTGCTTTATGTCTGTCCCATGCATTCTTGAATTATCCCACTGTTCTTGAGTCCACAACCTCCTCAGGGAGGCTGTTCCATGCATCCACAACCCTCTCTGTGAAAAAATACTTCCTCACATTACCTCTGAGCCATCCCCTCTCTATCTTCAAATTGTGCCCCCTTGTTCTTGCACATCTCTTTTTCTGAAAGATGCTACCCTCTTGAACTTTGTTGATTCCCTTGAGGTACTTGAAAGTTTCTATCTTGTCCCCTCTCTCCCTTCTTTCCTCAAGGGTATACACATTAAGCTCCTTTAATCTTTCTTAGTATGCCTTCTGGTGCAGACCCTGCACCATTTTGGTTGCCCTCCTCTGGACAGCCTCCACTCTGTCTATGTCTTTGCGGAGATGGGGTTTCCAGAACTGCACACAGTACTCCAGATGAGGTCTCACCAACTGTCTGTACAGAGGGTTAACAACTTCCTGTTTTCTACTATTGATGCCTCTCCCTGTGCATCCCAGTATCCCCCAGCTTTCCTTACTGCCTTCTCACATTGCTTACCCACCTTTAGGTCATCTGATATAATTAACCCCAGGTCCCTTTCCATTTTTACTTTTGTCAGTATCTCACCCCCCATTGTCTACTCTTCCCCTGGGTTTTTGTTTCCCAGGTGCATTACCTTGCACTTCTTTGCATTGAATCTGAGCTGCCATACATTTGACCATTCCTCCAACCTTGCCAAGTCCCTTCTCATCCTTTCCACTCCATCTTGTGTATCAAACCTGTTGCAGATCTTTGTGTTGTCTGCAAAGAGACATACTTTTCCTTCCAGTTCCTCTGCAATGTCACTTATAAAGACATTAAAAAGGACTGGTCCCAGTTCTGAACCCTGTGGTACCCCACTAGTAACCCTCCTTTCTTCACAGTGGACTCCATTTACTACTACCCTTTGTGTCCTGTTGTCTAGGCAATTTTTTTATCCAGGCTACCACCTTGGGACCCACTTCAAGGCTGGTTACTTTCAGTCAGTGTATAAAAAGCACAGTAATTATCAGTGTTCTGGTCTGAGTTGGAAGAAGGCAACCAACAATGATCCCTGCAGTTAGCTGGGAAGAATAGCTGTTAATTGGGAGTGGGGCATATGCAGAAGTGAAGCCATTGTCTGCATCTATTCTGTCTTCAGCCTTCTAATAAGAGCACTAGAAAAGATTCACTCCCTGCATGTCCCATCAATCTTGTGTCCCAGGGCATAAATGGAACACAGCCAGAGAGGAACAGGTGACTGGCATCTTAGGCATTGGCAGACATCAACAGGTGACAGAAGGTAAGAAGGGGACTCTGCTTGATAGACAAGGTAAAAAGTAAGGTATTCTAAAGCTGATTGTTACTTAAGCAATAAGGCATGACCAGGGGTTAAATTAACAGTCTGTTAATCACATATTGCCCCCAGGGAGGTGATTGACTGTTAATCTAACCCCAGGGAGTGCCTTATTACTATTATAAAAAAATATTCCAAAAGAAAAGTGTTAAAAGTGTATTTTTTAATATTTTCATTATTTAGAGTTTTTTTTTTAAATAAAATAGTTCTTCCACCAACAGTTTAGGAATGCTGGTTCACAATCAGAATGCATCATTCCTGTCATTCAGCAGTACTAGAGGATGGATTGCTGACAGGAAGAATCCATTGTGATTAGGCTGTACATGACAGTATAACATGGATTTATTTAAGGCTGTTGGAAGCTGAGAACCTTTTTATAATTACTGTTAAACTGCATAGTTAGTTACAGGTGGTGGGGCAGGGGGATAATTGCAGGAAAACAGCATTAAGGTAACAGCTACAGGATGAAGTAAAGGTGAAACCTTATGTGGTGTACAGCAAAGAAGTAGTTCAGGAAGGACAATAGGGAAAAGTTTGCAATTTAGGATAAAAAGGCACGGGGGTACAGGCAGAGCTTTATCTTGAAATTGCTACCATTTAAAAGGAAAGCAGGTAACACCCTATCAATGTAAATTGTTAAATTAAATCCTGCTACAGACCATAGCTGGGAGAAGGACAAGTAAAGAAAGGGACAGTAGATGCAAGTTGCATTAGTAAACTAGAAGCAAGTGATTGATATTAGCAGTCAAAGGACTGATGTAATGCAATGGCTGAGGAACTGCAGTATTCCAGGAAACATTCTGGAGACTGAAATGCTGCCCCATCTGCATGTACCTCTCTGGGTTAAGGTCAGAAGTCCCTGATCACTGTGCTGAGCTGGCTAGGACCCAGAGGGCCTCTTGCTCTATCAGGGGCCACTGATTCTACCACCATTGCCCCAAAGGTTGCTTAGACTGAGGAGAACCTCCTGGACATTGATGGGCTCCAGAAGGGCGAGGGTGGTGGGTCATGGCCACATTCCTCAGCCTGTGCCACTACAGAAATTTTTCACCATATTGGAGGGACAGGACTGCAATGAGGAGGCAACCGTAGTGGTGGCAAGGGAGGATGTGGGGATCCTCCAAAGAGGAAACCCCAAGGTGGGAGGTAGAGGAACCCAGCAGAGAAGAAAGCAGCTTCTGGTGGGGGACCCATTTCACAGGTGATAGATTTGTGAGCAGGAAGGGGTGGAGAGAGGGAGGGAGGATAGGTGCCTACCTGATGTCACAGCTCAGAAGGATGGACACCAGAGCCTAAGGATCACTAGGGTGGCAGAACAGAGTGGAGAGCTATATGTCATTGCCTGCCTCATGACAAATGACCTAGCAAGGGATGGGGTTGAGGTAATAGAGGGAGTGTTCAAGGAACTGCAGAGGGGCCAAAGGAAAGTAACATGAACTGTGGCATTTGTTGAGGTGCTATCTGTCTATGTCTAAGAGAAGGATAGGATTCTCCCTATCAGGAGCTTCAACCCCAGGTTGAAAGAATGGTGCAGGGAAGGGGAGTTCAGCTTAATTAAGGACTGGGGCTGACCTGGATGGATATGGGTGTACACGATGTATCCATCTGAGAAGGAGGCCGCTAGCCTCATTGGAATGCTTGTTGTTGTTTTGATGGACATTTAAACTAGTCAGTGAGGGATACAGTAATGCAAAGGGAGAAATACTGTAAACTCCCCCCACAGACTGAAGCAACAAGAAGAGAGAACCCAAGAGGAGGAGACACCCCCTCAGGGCACAAATTAAAGGAAACAGATGCATAGTAGTGTACAAGAGTATCAAGAACAGAAAGGGAAAGGGAGGTGTCGAGGAGGCAGGGCAATAAAATGGAAGCGAGGGGTGAGAGAGAGGGTTGAAAGTTTCAAGTGGCAGCAAAGGCAGAAGGGAGAAGGGGGTTGAAGGTATAGTGGGAGTGTGATGGGGTCATATTGGTGCCCCCATCCCCCTTTTGCTGTTTAAGTCTCATAGTTCTAACAAATCTCCAAAACTGGTTAAAATAGAAGAAAAATTGTGATTTAATAATAAATAGGATTGCTGCTTCTTTGGGCTGAGGTTGAGTGCCACTTTCTCTTTAAAAACTTTAAAATCTGTTGCAACATTATTTCTCTGTTTACTTATTTGTTTTCTGCTGCTTAGCGCTGCTTTGTGCTTTATTATTTTCCCTACCTACATCTAGGCCACTTGTAGGTATTTTCCTCTATCACTGCCAAAGATTTTGGATAGAAACTTTTTGCATGAAGTAATGCACTTTTATCAATTGGTTTTACATAAAGACCTGTCATCAGTTTGTTGTCCTCTCTAATTATCAAAAGATCCAGATATGGTATGCTTTCAGTTTTATAGTCCATAGTAAATTTTAGATATGGTTGCAATTATAGAAACATAGAAGTTGACAGCAGATAAGGATCGCAAGGCCCATCCAGTCTGCCCATTTTTTTCTACCTTATGAATGTGCCATAGGCCTTTACTCTGTCAATGGCCTGTTTATTCATACTCATCTGTATTGCTCCCATATGCCTATCCCATGCCTGTCTTCATATCCACCACTTCCTGAGGTAGGCCGTTCCATGCATCCACCGCCATCATTTAAATATTCAAAGAAATGTTGAAGTTATGTGCTATTTCCATTCCACAGTAAAAATATATTGTCTAAAAAATGCTTCCAAATAAATATTTTATTCTTGTGTGGATTCCTTGTTTCATCATAAGTGTATTTTTTCTCAAACTCTTTTATATAGATATTTGAGTATGTGGATGCCATATTGGACCCAGTTGTAATTCCTGAGTTTTATAAATAAAATGTTTTCCTTGAATATGAAGTAATTATTAAAGAGAACCACCTCTGCTAGTTTTAAAATAAATTCATCTGGAACTCTTCAGAAATGTCATGAAATATCTGGAAACAGCTGGCAAAGGAACATGTGTTCAGACGGTGCAACTCTGAGTCAGCTTATCCCACTTATAATGCTGATCACACATCATCTGAGTGTTCCGACTCCAGAGATAGAAAGAAGGGACAGATCGGAAGATGAGACGAGATGTCAGCAGTATCACAGAAATCTTGTAAAGAGAATGTCTGAGCTCATCATAAATGATGACAGGTTAGTTGCAATGAAAAAATCAAAACACAATATACTTACAATTCTCTTAGATTCTTGATTCAAGGCTATACATCTTCCAAAAACAGATGATGTAGGGCACTTCAAATTACAGTTGCTAGATGAGTTGCAGCACTCAAATGAGTCAAACACAGACACACACAGCAGCTTCAAATTGTCATCTTCACAATGTGCAGGTCCATCTTCATGATAGGTACAGAACAGGAAAAGTCACCAAAAGTGAGCAGTAGTTCTTCCACAACTCCCACTTCCACCCCCAATAGAACACTAAATCTGTGGCAGAACCTTTCCCAAACTGCTGCTGTACCAAGCAATGTTCTCTGTTCACCATGGTAGAGTTACCTGTAAGAACCATTTAATCCTATTGATGCATGCCTTTTTGAATACTGGAAATCCAAAAAGTTAATATTGCCCAAGCTGTATGATGAAGCCTTTAAATATCTTGGTTGCGCATCAACAAGTGTCTTTTTAGAATACATGTTTAGTACAGCTGGCAATATTGTGAGAGACACCAGCAATAGGCTGCTGCCAGCAAATGTTCACATGTTAACATTTATTAAAGTTAATTAGACAAGATTTTCATATCCCTACAAAAGTTAACCAGCTGATCATGGTGAAGTGATTGATGTTGTTGTGGATGATGATGGTGAAAATTCAGATGTGCTTGATAAATACTGTGTGAGTCTGGGAAAAATGGAAACGTTAAATAACAGAATTTGATAAAATGATATGTCTGTCATTCTACTACCATGTACCATATCCATAAAACACTTTCACCATTTCAGTGTAATGTCAAACTACATTGTAGATAGGGCTCAAAGTCAACTTTATTTTTTACAGGAAAAGTTAAATATCAGTGGCAACAGGACCAATGGCATGAAAGGGACACTTCCAACATTTTTTTATTTCATATTATTTCTAGCTGAAAAACATATTTTTGGATTGCTTACCTGCTATAAAATTCATTGATGTTGGTTGTTTCATCTGCTTCCTTTTTTAGTACAGCTTACAACAGCAGTGCAATGAAAAATGTTTCCTATAAGAGCAAGTTTCTGCTGCAGTTAAAGGAAACGGTAAATGATTTTTACATTGTTAACTGCCCTTCCATCTTCCTTTCCATGACAGTTATGTATTCTGATATGCTTTGATGATTTTTTGATAAATAAATAACCTAGATTTGGGGTGCCCTCAGATCTACATAGAGTTCCTCTCTCCTTTCCAGCTACTGTACTTGATTTTCATATTACTAAGACATTCTATGACATCAGTAACTCCCATTCCATGCTATTCATCTGAATGACCTGGAATGGGAGTTTGTAATGTCATAGAATTTTCAGGCAGTATGAAAAGAGACAGCAGCAACTGCTGAGGAGAGAGGGATGCATGGTAGTCAAAAAGGCAACACAATTAGATTATTAATTTAACAAAAAAGGTCACAAACATCTCTGAATACTGGGTAGCCAAAAAAAGAACAACTGGAGGGCTTCTAGAGGTGTAAAAACTGTTTTCTATCACCTTTAATAAAAATATTAACATGCCTATCAAATCTACCTTACTAGGTCCCAATTTCTACCTATACTGTAAAGTGAGCATCATGGTTTTTTCTTATTCTCTTGACCTAACCATTGCCAGATTTACAATGCTATTTCTAAGCCAATTGTGATGGTCACATTTTTTCCTTGAGAAAAAATAAATAAATAAACACATTAAAACTCTCAAAACTTGCCAAATGTTTGGTGGAACTAGAAAATGCTACCATCAAATAAAACTGGAAATGCCTAGAATCTTTCATAGTTAAAAAAGTAAAGGGTCATTTATTTATTTTTTTGCCAAATTTCATTTCACTCCTGCTTTAAATGGGTTAACAAATCAAATAAATAAATAAATAAATAAATGTATGGTGGTGTAATTAAAAGTGATCCAGTCTTGCTTAGTTTGTTTCAAATCATGCCTTGATCAACTCTAATTGCATACCTCCTGATCAGTACAAAAACACCCTGAAAAAGTGCTGCCATTCATGGTGCTGTATTCCTTTCCTCCTACTGCATGATGAGTGGCTGGACTGTGTGGTGAGTATTCCCAACCAGAACAGATGCAGTGGAAGTTGTCTGAGGAGTACAGCACTGCAATCAAACTTTGTGGTACTAACACCAGTATGGGCTGGGGGGGGCAGTCTGTTTTTCACTTAAAAAAAAAAAGGATTCCGAATTAAACAAGCAGCTGCATCAGCAACCTTAACAGAATGTGACCAATCATAAAGTGTGTTTGTTGGCCTGTGACATCATACAGTACCAGCTGACAACACACACATACTGTTAGCCATCATATTTCAGTACACACTACAGTCACACACCACACCCTTACATAAATCTACATACCTTGCTACATTATACCACTAACGATTATTGACAGTAAATAGCTGTAAACTAAACAGGGAATAAGAAGAAAGAAAAAATAAAGAGCAGACAAGTAAAGGAAAGGATAGGCTAAAGAAAATGATGAGCATCATGCAATGCAGTGGTTGCTGGGCAGGGGTGTTCAGGAGGACCTTCTAGGCACTGCGGTGCTGCCCTATCTGCAGACACCTCTTTGTGTTGAGGGCAGAGGTTGTAGGACTCCTAGCAGAGCTAGCAAGAATCTGCGTATCCCCCCAACACATACAGGGAACACCATGTCTGCCACCACTCCCTCAGAGGATGCCAGTAAGGAGGGATGTATTGATTACAGTAGGCTCAGGGAAGGTGAGAGAGGTGGGATGGAGGCACATTCCCCAACCAGTGCCACTTCAAAACTCATACACCATCTTGACATAGCAGGATGATCGCACTGCATCTCCAGAAATGGACGCCAAGGGGGATGAGCTGGTCATCCATGATGGAGTCCTGAGGACAAAGGGAAGGAAAACAAACAGGAGGAGGAAGCAAATCCTCTTCAGAGACTCCATCATTAGAGGGATAAAGCTGGGAGTGGGCAACAATGGAGCGAGGGAGTTTGGAGGGAGGGCAGGAGGATCCTAGTGATCGCTAGGGTGATGGCAAGAAGGAGAGAGCTGGACATCATTGCGCACATGGGGATAAATGACCTGGCAGGTGAGGGGACAGACATAGGAAAAGTGCAGGAGGAATTTAGGGAACTGGGGCAGTGTTTTGGGCAAGTAGCTCACTCTGTTACTTTCTCAGAGGTTCTATCTGTCCATGGCAAAGGGGGAGGGTCGAGACATCTGCACCATGGAATTCAGCACATGGCTGAAGAAATGGTGCAGAAAGGAATGGTATGGCTTCACTGTGGACTGGGATCTTCCCAGAGGGATGAATGACGGAATTCAACAGATGGCCTACATCTATACGGGGGACAAAGGTAACCTCACTGAAAAGTTTCAAATGCTTTCTCCACGAGCATTTAAACTAGCCATGGGGAGGCAAAAGCAGTCAGGGGGTAAGGTAGCTCCTCCCCAAATAACAACATATCTGAAATAGGGAGAATCCAATAAGTACAAGGGCACTATCAAACCTGATAAATAAATGAGATACAATTGTGGGGAGGTCAGAAGGTGGAACCCAAAAACATCACAGGGCCGAAAAACAGAAAGGGAGGGTGGGTGCACACCCTGGAAAGTAATGTGCACAAATGTCCACAGTCTAGGGAAAACAATCCCAGACCTAATGGCATTAATGGAAGAATCAGACCTGGACATAGTAGCTATTACAGAAACATGGTACACAGGGAACCATGACTGGGATATAGCCATACCAGAATACACTCTTTTTAGGAAGGATAGAGAAGGGAGAATAGGGGGGTGGCTATGTATGTGAAGGAGGGGATTCAAGCAACAGAGGCTCATGGGTTACAAGAAGGAGCAGAGGCACTGTGGGTCACCCTGGAGGTGGGAAAAAGGACAGCCATTCACAGTGGAGTGATTTACAGGTCTCCGGCACAGGAGGAGGAATCAGATGAAGCTGTTGTGGAAACCATCCACAAAATGGCAGCCAAAGGGAACTATTACTAATGTTGACTTCATCCTGCCTGAGGTAGATTGAAACACTCAGACTGCAAGTACAACAAGGGCATGGACTTCATTACTGCCCTAAATGGGGCAAACTTAAGATAGCTTGTAGCAGAACTAACCCACGAGGAGGCTATACTGGATCTTGTCCTGACCAATGGGGACAGGATTATACATATGGAGATGGGTAGTCCCCTTGCTACCAGCGACCACAGGACAGTATGGTTTAAGGTAACCACAGTGGAAGAGGAAAGCCATACAATGATAAAGGTCCTAGATTTCAGGAAGGCTAACCTTAAGAAGAAATCACAAAAGAGCCCTAGCAGTGGAAGGTACAGGGGGAGATGTGGAAAAATAGTGGTCTAGACTCAAAAGAGTCATAACAGAAGTAACAGGTCAGTGTGTCAAAATGCATAGCAAGAGTAAAAGAAAGAAAAGACCATTATGGTTCTCTAAGGTAGTGGCCAAGAAAGTAAGGAAAAAGAAAAGAGCCTTCAGAAGATACAAGGAAACACAAAAGGATGAGGACAGAGAACAATATCTGAAGAAGCAGAGGGAATCTGGGAAAGTACTTAGAAGGACTAAAGCACAGAGAAAGAGAGAGGAAGGTATAGCACAGGCTATTAAGAAAGGTGACAAGACTTTCTTCAGATACATTAGTGAGAGGAAAAAGACCAGAAATGGGATTGTTAGGCTGTAGTAGGAAGGAGGAGAAAGGGTGGAGGATGACCTAGAAAACAGTGAGATACTAAACAAGTACTTTTGCTCAGTATTCACCAGGGAAGGGGAGGATGCGGGATTGAGACTCATTAAGAGGGTATTCAGGGGAGGGAGGTAGAGCTCAGCCCATTCACAGTGGAAAGAGTCCTAGAAGAACTCGGGAAAATAAAAAGCAGATAAGGCAATGAAGCCAGATGGGATCCACCACAGTGTACTAAAGGAACTCAGGGAAGTACTGGTGGAACCACTGGCTTCCCTTTTCAATGTATCACTAGAGACGGGGGAGGTATCTGAGGACTGGAGGAGGGAAGATGTGGTCCCTCTCCACAAGAGTGGAAGCAGAGAGGAGGCAGGCAATTATAGGCCTGAAGCCTGACCTCAGCAGTGGGGAAATTAATGGAGTCCTTACATAAGGATAGGATTGTGACGTTTCTGGAGGACAGCGGGGTACAGCATCCAAGGCAGCATGGATTCTCAGTGGGAAGATCCTGTCAGATGAATCTTACAGATTTCTTTGACTGGGTAACGAGGGTGGTAGGATGGGTTGGAGGTGCTATGGGTCAGCCTGGAGACAGAAACCAGAACAACTATTTACACTGGAGTGATATGTAGACCTCCACTATAGCGGGAAGAATTGGATAAGGCAGTGGGGAAAACCATCAGCACAATGGCAGAAAAGCAGCAGGTGCTGCTGGTGGGGGACTTCAGTCTGATGGATGTAGACTGGAGCCTCTGCAAGGCCACCCTAGACTCCCTGAAGGAGGGCATTTCTGAGGCAACTAGTTAGAGAGCCCAGTTGAGAAATGGCAATAGTGGACCTGATGCTCACAAACAGGGATAGTATTGCCGATGTCAAGTTGGGATGCCACCTGGGGATCAGGATCACCATAAATGTGGTTCAACATATGGAAAGTAGCAGAGATGAACCACACAATAATGAGGGGTCTGGACTTTAGCAGGGCAGATTTAAAAAAATGGGTGAATGGCTCAGAGATAAAATAGTGGAGGGGGATTGCCTGGGTGGGGTGGAGGAACAGTGGGCTAGATTGAGGGATTGCATAGTGAAGGCAGCAGTCCTTTGCATGAAAGGAGTGAGCAAAAGCAGGAGGAAAATGAAACTACTGTGGTTCTTGAGGGAAGTGGATGCAACGGTAAAGGTTAAAATGGTGGCATTCAGGGATACAAGGAGATGTAGAAGGAAGAGGAGAGGGAGGTGCACCAGGAAAAGAAGAGGGAAGAAGGGAAGTTGATGAGGGGCAAAGGTGCAAACAGATGAAAGGACACCCATGGGGTAACTAAAGGGGACAAGGCCTTTTTTAGATACATAAGTGAAAAGAGAAAGACAAGGGGAGACCGTATAGAGGAGGATTATAAAAAGCAGATATCCTAAACAGATACTTCTGCTCAGTCTTCACAGTTTATGGAGAGAGGATGGACCATACAGAAGTAGCAGGAACACTTGAGGGAAGGAGGTAGACACAAGTCCATTCATAGAGGAAAGAGTCCTGAGAGGATTAGCGAATCTGTAAGTACATAAGGGTATGGGAGACAGAAGAGCTACATTTAAGGGTGCCAAATGAAATGAGGGAGGTAAACACTGCACCTCTGACAGCCCTATTCAACAACTTAATGGAAACAAGATTGGTTCCAGAGGACTGGAGCAAGGCAGATGTAATCCCACTTCATAAAAGTGGCAGCAAGAAGGAGGTTGGCAACTATTGGCCTGTAAATCTAACGTCAGTTCTGGGGAAGTTAATGGACCAACTTTTAAAAGAAAGGATAGTGTGTATCTTGAATCCTACAGGTTACAAGACCTGAGGAAGCACGGTTCCATAGGGGGAGAGGTCAAATCAGACAAACCTGACTGATTTCTTCAGCTGGATGACCAGGGAAAAAGATCAGGGTGGGGCAGTGGATGTGGCCAATACCTATACCACATAGGAGGCTTGTAAGGAAATTTGGCAGTTTGGGGGTAGGACCTAAGGAGGTAAACTGGGTACAGAACTGATTGATGGATAGGTGACAGACGGTGGTGGTAAATGTTACTCACTCTGTTGAGGGGATAGTGACCAGGGGGTTCCTCAGGGCTCATTACTGGGACCAGTCCTCTTCAATGTCTTTATAAGCAACATTCCAGAACAGCTGGAAGGGAAGGTATGATTCTTTGCAGATGACACCAAAATATGCAATAGCATAGATAATCCAGAGGGGGTAGATAGCATAGTAGAGACCTAAGAAAACTTAAGGAGTGATTGAGGGTATGGCAGCTGAATGTGAAAAAGTGCAAAATCAGGTGCCTAGGACACAGAAACCTAAGGGAGGTGTACAAAATGAGGGAAGAGGTACTGGTGGCCACTAAGCAGGAAAGGGGCCTTGTGGTTATCATATCTGATGACCTCAAGGTGGCGAGAAAGTGCAACAAGGTAATAGGCAGGATAAACTGGATGCTGGGGTGCTTAGGGAGAGAAATCACCAGCTGAAGGAGAAAGGTGGTGGTATCACTGCATCAATCATTGTGAGACACCACCTAGAGTACTGTATTCAGTTCTGAGAGTCACATGTCAAGAAAGACATAGACAGGGTAGAGGCTGTCCATAGGATAGCAACCTAAAAGAGTGCAGGGGCTGTATCATAAGCCCTATGAGGAGAGACTGAGGGATCCCAATATGCACAAGCTGGAAGACAGTAGGGAGAGGGGTACATGACAGAGACCTATAAGTGCCTCACAGGAGTGAAAAAGGTACAGTAGGGGAGTATTTTTCTGATGAGAAGTTGTGCAATAACAAGGTGGCAGTTGGAAGTGGGGAATTTAGGAGGGATGTGAGGAAGTACTTCTTCACTGAAAAAGTGAGGGACACCTGGAACAGTTTTCCAGTGGAGGTGGTGGTAGTGAATATGGAGAGGGCTTCAAGCATGTATAAGATAGGCACAAAAGGAATCTAGGTAAGAAGCAGAGGGAGGGCAGAAGTAGCCAGAGATCAAGTAGGAGCTGTGGTGACTTATAGGCAGGGACAAAATGGACCGACTGGGTGGGACAAGCAGTCATTATCTGCCAGCAAACTGTATGTCTCAATGTTTCCCAGTTACCCTTCCAATGCCCATTTAGTTAGAAGAATAGTACAAGTGGGTGAGCTGTGAAACTGTGCTGATTTCTAGGATGGGCCACAGGGAACCAGATGTGCAGGAAAGAGCATCCAGGAACCAAATGGCAGTCAGAAGGACTAGACAAATGCAAACAAGTAGGCCTGTTATATGTGGGCCGTTTTCTGCAAATTTCCCTTTTAAGTAGATTATCATCATCATCATCACTGAATGAATCAACCATGAAATGATCCTCAGGCAGGGAACAGTGCTGGGGGGTTAATGCAGGGGGAGTTTTTTGTTGGGGGGTTCTGTTGGGGCTGTGACACTGTGCTGATTTCTGAGCTTGCATGAGGGAAGCAACCTCTAGGAGCCAATTGGCAGTGTGAAGGAGGGGATAGAGTCAGAAAACAGAACCTTTATGTGAAGGTTGTGTTCTGTGAATTTTCCCTTTCGAGTACATTTTTGGTCATTGGAAGGAGCCACTGCACATTTATCCTTGGTGAGAGGAGCACGATGCTGGCAGTGGAGTGATGTGAGCGTTCTTTTGTTGGGGGGTGGTTATGTTGGGGTTGTGATACTGGGCCGATTTCTAAGCTGAGAACTAGTGAACCAGGTGGTTAGAAAGCAACATCCAGCAGTCAGTTGGCAGTCAGAGAGAGAGAGAGGCTTAAACAGGCAAGTGAGCCCTTTATGTAAAGGTTGTGTACTGTGAAGATTTCCTTTCAGATAGATAGTCATCATTGTTGGAAGGAGCCCCAATGCACCAATCCTCAGGGAGAACAGGATGGTTCATGGAGGGGTTGAATGCTGATGAGCATTTGTTGGGAGGTTTCTTTAAGGGGCACAATACTGGTGTGATTTCTAAGCTAAGCAGCAGCAGGTAACCAGGTGGGTGGGAAGCAACCTCTGGGAGCCAAACAGCAGTGGGAGGGTGGAGACAAAGGTAGGCAAGTAGGCCCTTTTTGTTACTGTTGAGTGTTGAAACTTTTCCCTTTCAGGTAGTAGTAATAGTAGTAGTAGAAACATAGAAACATAGAAATACGATGGCAGAAGGAGACCCAGGGTCCATTGAGTCTGCCCATGAGATGCCCAGGACCTAGCAATTGTAGTAGTAGTTTATTTATTTATTACTAGGATTACAAATACCTTTGAACCAAGGGTTCTTTTACAAAGGTTCCGCATCAGCAATGGGTGCAAGCAAAACAGTGGTAAGATACAATACAGGGTCAGGAGGTTAACATAGAAGTAAGCAGAGGTAAGATACAATACAGGTCAGGAGGTTAACTTAGTAGCAAAGGACAGTACATGTGTATAGACTAGCACAGTAGCAAAGTCAGTGGCAAATATCAATGCACAATTAACAATACAGGTGTGTATATATAGCAAGACACAAATACAAATAAAAACCATCCTGTGGTGACATACGTATAACAAGAGGTGGGGGATAAGAGGGGAAGGGGTGGGGAAAAGGCGGTTAGGCAGTAAAGGATTTGACATTATCGTAAGTGCAAGAACAGAAAGATAAGTCCTAGGTAGTCTGGGGTGGAACAACAGGAGATAGGGTGATAGGAACGGGGAGACAGGAGGAGAGGAGCAGGAGAGGGGTGAAATGGTAGGTGGGAGATAAAAGGGGGTAGAATGGTAGGTGGGGTGGGAGAGAGAGATGGGAAGTAGCAGGGGATGAAGGGGTGAAGAGAAGTGGGGAGGGTAGCAAGGGAGGAGAAAAGAGGAGGGAGAGGTGAAACAAAGCCTCAAGCCTAGGCAGAGCAGTCACAACTGCTGAGGTCAATGAGGTGCTGGCGGAGAATATGTTTGAATGGTCCAAGCTTGTTTTCAGCTGCATTTATTTAGCACTCAATCACAGAGGCTCTGGGCAGTGAGTTCCACAGGGCCGAACTAGCCACACTGAAAAGTGAATCAAAAAAGTTAGAGAACATATCAGGGGGATATGTTATTCAGACAGACCAAGCCGATGTAACTCATTCTTCCTGTATAAGTGAGTAACACCATATAGATATGACATCCAAACATGGCGCCATGTTATCAGACCATCACCCATTGTATGTGAATCTCTAATATATCCTATGAGGCTATCTTACCTTCATAGCAACTAATACATTCCCAAATTCATTATGGGGACCTAACAAGCATTAGTCAGGGGGTTAACAGGGTATACAATGATCCCCAAGTTTGTTTATAACCCTCTAATTTATCTGCTAAACTAGCAATGATCCATTCCGCTTGCAAGGCAAACAATATTTCTCCATGCCATTCAACATAGCTAGGGATAACTTGATCACACCAATGCCTGAGGATTACCTTTTTGGCACATGCTGATATCACGGCCATGTGGGGTTTTTGATTATCAATTAACATCTCCTCATAATCCCCAATAAGCATATTTATAGAGAAAATGCCAAGACCAAGCCCGGCTGTGGGTCCAGACGGTGTCTAATGGTGTCCCAAACAGGAATGGCCATCTCACAAGACCAAAAAAATATGAAATAAAGTTCCTGGAACTTTATTACATCTGCAGCAAACATCAGATGTGAGTTTACCAATTTTATGCCGTTTGGCTGGCATGTAAAAAGCTTATGAAGAACCTGGAACCGCATAAAACGTTATCTGTCCCACTTCACATATCTGTATGTATTCTTCCATACACGGGATCAAGTACTTGAGTCCCTCATGGAGGGGAAGTGCTTGATCCCAATAATAATAATGTTTGGGCTCTTTGTCCGAGACAGCATCACGCAATTTTTTATAATAAAAGGAAATGGTGTGAGACATGGGAGTAGCTAAAGCAAAACTAAATACTTTATACAGTACGGCTAATGCCATGTACCTGTCCCAAAATGTTGTACTAGCACATGAGATACTTGGAAATATTTAAAGCACACTGAGGAGGGCCATCCAAATTTCTTTTGGGCTGCCAAAAAAGTGAATATCTCACCATTTTATAAAAGATGCTCCACCAAATTCATTTCCTGGAAAGGCCAAAATTTCTTACTCAGCACTTCACCTGCAGTTCTAAAATTTGGGTTTCTGACTGAAGATTGTGTAACATCGGTTTTGGGGATTTACTTTGAGCAAGGAACACAGCTGTTTGTGGGCTTGCAGGGAAATATCTTTGGGAGTGTTGACTAGGGAGCAGGGGAGTTTCTTATGGGAAATATACATTTGAGCTAGAAGATCCAGTCCCAACTGTAGGCATTGATATCATTCTATATCTAACTAGTGAGGGGTATAGAAACACAGAAACATAGAATTTGACGGCAGATAAGGACCGCTTGGCCCACCCAGTCTGCCCATTTCCCTACCTAATGGATAAGCTGCAGATCCTAGTTAACCAGCAGCCTACTTCTTCCTACCCCCACCCCCTAGAATTGCCTTATGACTGTCTCATGCATGCTTGAATTCCACCACTGTTTTTGACTCCACAGCCTCCTCCAGAAGGCTGTTCCATGCATCCACAACCCTCTCTGTGAAGAGTTTGTGTACCAACTTCCATCCTGATCCATTGAAGGAACCGAGAACAATTTATAGCCAGGTAAAAAAAAGAAACACATTAGGAACTTTCAACCCACCCTTATCCCTGGATCACATTTACTTGTTCAAGGCTCATTGAGGTGATTTACCTTGCCATAGAAAATGAGAAATCATTCTGTTTATCTGTATAAACCACTTATGTGGTAGTGCTTGAGTAAGCATAATAAGGGTGAGGATACGTGGGAGCATATTCATCTTTATTATGCTTAATTGACCCCACATTGACATAGGCAGGAGAGACCAGCGATCCAAGTCTGTTTTAATTTGATTAGCCACTCTGTCAAGGTTGCATTGTTTCAATTTAGAAGGGGAAATACTCAAATAAATTCCCAGATATTTAAGTTTATCCTTCACCCAAATTAGCCCCAAGTGCTCCACACTTGCCTTCATAGCAGCCATGTTCAGAGGCATAATTTCAGTTTTGGACCAGTTTAATTTATAGTTAGAGAGGGTACCATATTGTGTAATTACATCTAAGGCAGTGGGTAAAGAGGTTTTGGGAAATGTAACACACAAAAGAATATCATTTGTAAAAACTGAAAGTCTGTACTGATGGGGGCTCAGTGGGATACCATGGATTTGGGATGCAGCATTCATTTTCCTGATTAGAGATTGAATAAAAGGGAAGAAATAAGGCAACCCTGTCTGGTACCTTGCTGCAAAGGAAAGCTGTTTGAAAGTACTCCATTACAAAGTATACATGCTGAAGGATGAGTGTAGACCACTTTTATCCAGTGGATAAACATTGAGTGGATTCAGAATTTGGGCAACAGATGGAACAATTAGTCCCAGGAGACCCTATCAAATGCTTTCTCTGCATCCATGGAGGTCAAAACTGCAGGAGTGGAGGATTCCCTGGATGTGGAGATAAGATACGAAAGCGTTCGAAGGTGATCAGTGGAGAGTCTCCCACATACAAATCCAATTTGTTCTCTACTGATAAGATGTTCCCATACTAGTTTCAACCTATCAGCCAGTATGTGGGCCAAAAATCTTAAAATCTACATTAATTAGTGACATTGGTCTGTAGTTAGAAATATCATAAGGTCTGTTCCAGGCTTTGGCAGGGCCACTATCATAGCCGTGATGAGGTCTGAATCAGAGTCTGTGGGAGAAGATATATTTAAGAGTCCAAGAGTATATGGGCTACCAACAATTTACATGTTTTACATCATTTCGAGGAATATCCATCTGGGCCAGGGGATTTATCAGGAGTCAGGGCGTCAATGGCCTTATTCACCTCTATTAGAATCAGCAGGGCCTGTAAAAACTCTATCTGCATATCCAAACCCTGGAAAAAGACTTTGAATTGGGAGCTATTAAAAGTATTCAGTGCTGAGTATAAATTCCTATAGTAAAATTGGAAGTGGGCCACAACACAATGTCTGGGGGGGGGTGGGAGTAAGTATTTGTCCTGATTCCGTACGTAAGAGGAAACAAGTTTATCTGCAGTCTGGGAGCGTAAACGTAATGCCATAAGCTTACTCGCTTTTTCCCATTGGTAAGAGTTTTTTGCTTTGATCATAGCAGTAAATACTCAGCTTTTTCTCCCAACAAATTGTTATATTTCACCCTTAAGGAGTCCAAAAGTTCCCAGTCCAACTGAGGGGATCCAGCAGAAAGTTGTTTTTCAAGGGATTTGATCTGCTCCAAGTACAAGAAAGATTTCTTGTGAAGCAATGTTTTTTCACTTAGAAGCTAACCTAATCAATCCACCCCTGAGAGTGCATTTTAGTGCACCCCATAAAATATCCAATTTAGGCTTAGTGGGAGAATGTAGATTCTAAAAAGGAAGTGATGAAATGTTGGATACGCTCCACCAGGACAGGAGACTTCGAAAGCTGATTATTTAGCCTCCACATCTTGCCCCTTACCATGGAGGTAGAGAGACAAACTTGAATGAGAACTGCGTGATGATCTGAAACCACCTTGGCACTATTGCGACAAAATACTATACCTGATAGGTGCTCAATTCGCAACAAAAAAAATCAATACTTGAAAAAAGAGTTATGAGGAATAGAATGAAAAGAGTACTCCTGTTGCTTTGGATGTAGTGCTCTCCAGGTGTCAACCAAACCCAATGAATCTATAAGTTTTCATAAAGCAAGTTGGCCTGGAGTGAGGACTTGATGATGCCTGTTTGGCTGGTCCATCTCATTATTTAAAACAGTATTCCAATTGCCAGCCAAAAGCATAGGAAGAGATGCCCAGGGTGATAATATGGTTAGCAAATTAGAGAAAATATGAGGATCATCAGTAGTAAGGCCATAAGCCACTCCCAAAACCACCTCCAAGTTGCCTAACAAAGCCCTTAAAAATAGGTATCTCCCCTGAGAGTCCAGCACCTCCTGTAGCAAGTGAAAGGGAATGCTCCTAGCTACTAAAATCACCACCCTTCTCTTATGTGAATCTGTGCCTGTTCCAAACACCTGCCCAACCCAGGAATGTCTGAGAAACAGAAACTGGGTTGGGAGGAGGTGAGTTTCCTGGAGGAATGCTATATCCACCTGTAACCTATGGAGGTGTAGTAGAATTTTAGATCGTTTTGTTGAGGATTGAGCTTCTTTAATGTTCCAAGAGCAATAGCGATATTTATATGCCATGTCCACAATCCTTATAAGAACCATACTAATATGATCCCTGTCCGGGTGTGCTCCCCCTGTGGTGTGGCTTCTTCGGCAACCACCACCCACCTTGCCCAGCAAGCTGCAAGACTCTTCAGCCTGAGCTCCTCTGACTGGGTGCACTCCCCCTGCAGTGTGGCTTCTTCAGCAGCTGCCGCCCACCTCGCCTAGCAAGCCACAAGACTCTTCAGGTATGGCCTGAGCCCAGGATCTTTTGCATCAAACTTGGTGCTCACCTCCCGCTACCCCACGATTGGCTTCTTAATTTGTAAGCTCCTCCTGATTGGCTCTTGACCGAGCTGAAAGGACCTGAGCCTTTTTCTCCAGCATTCTTCAAGCCATAAGGAAGGACTTAACTCTGTTCCTCAGCTGCCTTCTATATTCTGCCCTCCGAATTTTCTCAGCCTAGAAGCTACTGTAGAATATATTTACCTTTCTGTTAGCTTCTCTGGTATACTGTTGTGTTAGCCAAATTTTGCTGATGAATTTACACTTATTGCAAATTAATCTGCTCGTATTGCTGAATTTCTGCTGTTATCCTGTTTGCTGCTAATGTAAATATTTAATCTGACTACTGCTGAATTTGATACTGCTTCCTGACCTGTTTGCTAATTACTGCTTACTATTTTGCTACTCTTTTCCCACTAGCTCACTTCATCCTTCTCCTTCCTACCTCCCAAGCTTGGCACTGACCCGCCCTGCCCCCAGCTTTTTTATTTCTTTCTGCTGCTGTTCTGATCCCTGCCCCAATTAAGTTAATCCACCTCCCATATGTCCCAGCTCCCCTGCTGTTAATGCAGTCTATGCCTACCCCTACCCCTCCCCCTAATTCCAGCTTTTTTGTCTAACCACCAGCTTTCTCTTCTCTCTTCACAGCCCGTGCTCCCCTGACCGGGTACGCTCCCCATGCAGTACAACTTCTTCAGCAGCTGCCACTGACCTCACCCAGTAAGCCACAAGACAATTCAGGTACAGCCGGAGCCCAGGATCTTTCACTTCAAACTTGGTGCTCACCTCCTGCTTCCCCATGATTGGCCTCTTAATTTGTCAGCTCCTCCTGATTGACTCTTGACTGAGTTGAAAGGACCTGAGCCTTTTCCTCCAGCATTCTGCAAGGCATAAGGAAGGACTTAATTCTGTTCCTCAGCTGCCTTCTATATTCTCCCCTCCGAATTTTCTCCTGCTCACCCTCCCCGGCCCAGGCACTCTTTAAATCCACTTGCAGCACCTCTGACTCCACCCTGTAAGTGCAGCTCGCCCAATCGCTATGCACCTTTATTCTTTTTGTTCACCCTAGGATCCTTCCAGAATCTCTCTCTCCCTGAAACACTACATACTGTGGCTGCCTGCATACTTATTCAGCAGCTCTGCTTTGTCACAATTCCCTGTTGCTCCATCCCCTTATCCACTGCTACTTCCTCCCACTGTATGCTTTAGCTCTGCATCTTTTCGTTGCTATATCCATCTCCTACTCACCAATTCGGTGATGCTTTATACTCCTAACCATGTTACCCCCCTCTCCCTGGCCCTCCATGTCCCCCTCCTGTTCCTCCTACTTACTCACCTCCCCACCACCCCTACAATCCCTCTCCCTTGCCCCCTTCCTCCACAGCTGCGCCTGTCTAGCCTCACATTATTTGCTCACCCCTCCTCGCCCACTTCATCTGCTCCTCTCATCTCTCCTAGGCCTGCCCATGCTCTCTCACCCCCACCCTTTTCCCCTCACCCTCCCTGTGCCCTACCCATTTTCCCCTCCTTTCCATTTCCCCCTCCATCCACCTCTCCTTGCTCCACTCCCACGTTCTAAACCATGAAGCCCTCTACTGCTGCCTAAACCTCTCTGCCCCACCTCTGCTTGCTGCTGCAGTAGATCAAAATGCCCCTGACTCCTTCCTCTCCTCCTCCTACTCCTCGCTGGTGACATCCAACCCAACCCTGGCCCCCCCACCACACAATACACTGCCACCTCAGCATCTGCACACCCGGGGTTGTCACCGTCTCAGCCTTCATCTTCTCTACCCAAGGGCCTCCACATATTTTATCTCAATGCCAGGAGCTTCCTCCCCAAAACTGATGTCCTCAAAGTATGGTTCACCCAATATCGCCCTGACATACTCTGCATCTCCAAAACATGGCTATCTGCCAAAATCCCCAACTCATCTTTAGCCATTCCTAACTTTGAGCTATTCTGGCAAGACAGAGGCAAGTGAGGTGATGCAGTAGCTTTGTACATTAGGCAGTCCATCTCCTGCTCTATCATTTTTGAAGAATCCAGCCCCTCCTCCCATGAATTCATTCTGGTCCACCTATCCTTCCCCTCCTCTGCAGTAGCTTTCTAAATTAGGCAGTCCATCTCCTCCTCTATCATTTTTAAAGAATCCTGCCCCATCTCCCATGAACTCATTCTGGTCCACCTATCCCTTTCCTCCTCTGTCCCCCTTTATATTGGTGTTATATATACCCCACCTAGAGCCTCACCAGACTCCATCATCAAGGCCACCTGCTCAATCCCCACCCTTACCTACAACAGAGAACTTTTGTTCCTATGCGATTTCAATCTCTACTGGCTCTCCCCAACTGCGAAGCCTACCGCCCTAACTACTGAGGCCCTCAACCTCTCCCAACTTATCTAGGAACCCACTCATCTTAACCTCCGTTCCCAAAACCACACCCTCCTCAATTGGATTGCTTCCTAGTAGTAATGATTTTATTCATTTTATAAATGAACATGGTAACCAAAATCCCATTGAGTACAAATATACACTCATTTTCAAGGGACTCCATTATGAACAATACAAAACCTGGTTAACAATCTAGGGAGAAAAGTTTTATCAAATGACATACAAAAATACAAAAATAACATGTAAATATTAAATACATTTTAACCATATAAATATCACCTCCCACAAAAACCATTAAAATCCCTCCTTATCCATTATCCTAAGCTGTGCAACATTCATGCAATTTATCACTTTACTTATGGTACTATTGTTTTATCTGAAACCAGCTCACACTGGCACCATACAATCTCAGAGTACCAAGTAAGTTATTCCAGGTTTTTGTACCCAAATAGGACAAAACAGCACAGCCAATTTTGGTTCTACAATTTGGTTCTACATTCAAATTCTATATAATGGACTGATCTTAAACCCTTATTTGACTGCTTTATTTTTAACTCTTTGGCAATATACTCACGTAATTTATTTTTAATAAACATATACATAATTTTCATTTTATGTTGATTTCTCCTATTATCCAGGTGATCCCACTCCAAATCTCTGTATAACTCACAATAATGTGTAAATCTATGCACCCCATAACATGCCTAGCTATTTTGTTATACTGTATATGCAATCTATTTTTTTAGATCTATCTTGTTTGCTGCCCCATAAATCACATCAGCATAATCAATCACTGGCACTAACATGGTATTTACAACACGCAGCCTAGTATTTCTTGAAAAATGATTTTTTATCCTATATAACATCACAAGTTGTTGCCCCAACCTCTTTATCATACTATTTATATGAAATGACCATTTAAAATTTACATCCATCCATAACCCTAGGCATTTATACTCAATTACTAATTGTAATTTAGTTCCATCTTTTATTGTAATTTCCAAAGTTTTATCAATCATTTCCAATGCCTTCAGTGATCAAAGTATTACTTTTTGCATCCACAAAATCCACATTCCCGACTCCACTCCTAAATTCATATGGATCCACCCCTTCCACTCCCTCAGCATCATCTCCCTACAGCACAATCTCCTATATGATGACTTGAAACCTGTCTATAGCTCCCCATATATTGATCTGGCATCATCTTGCTTCCTACACATCTGTAATCATACTTGGGATCATCACACACCCCTTAGAAAAACCAGGGTGAAACACTACCACCACCCCTGGATCACTTCTGATCTGATTGCCACGTGTCATACTACGGAGAAAGCCTGGCGACTTTATAAAACATCCCATGCCTCAAACGATCTCCTATCGTACAAACATCTCAGAAACAGGTGAACCAAGACTATTCACCTGTCTAAGGCCTCCTATTTTCAAATCCCAGCTTGAACAGAGCCCAAACTCCCTAGCTTCTTTCTGGAAGGTGATCCAGTCTCTCCTGGATACCCCTCCCTAGCAACCATGTCCAATCCTTAATATTGATGTCTCCCCAGTCTCTGACCCATCCGCAGTAGCTGATGTGTTCAGTAAGTTCTTTATCTCTTGTGCCATACCCAACTTCCCTCCCCACCCTCACCTGACTCTCCTCCTGGCCCTACAACTTCCTCCACCCCCCTCCAGCTTCCTCTTCCCTCCTTTCACTCCTCTTGAAGTTTACTCTTGACTCATGTCCCTCAACCCCTCCAAATCAAGCCCTGATGGTCTTCATCCTAGACTACTCCACATGTGCACACCCACAATTGCCACCTCTCTGACACACATACTAAACCTCTCTCTCACCTCAGCTACTGTTGCCAAAGCCAGGAAGTGAGCCGTGGTCCTACCCCTTCACAAGGGTGGTGATGCCTCTTCCCATGGCAACTATAGGCCCATTTCACTTCTCCCTCCCTAGCTAAAGTTCAGGAATCCCTCATTCTTGCCAAAACTCTCTGACTTTCTCTCCAACAATAACTCCCTGTCACCTGTACAATCAGGCTCTCAGAAACAACATTCCACCATTACCTCCCTACTGCATGTCACTAGAGATGGGTGAAGTGGCCCCAATTCGCTCCATGAAGTGATTCACAGAGTGAAGTCAAATTCGCAGAGTGCTCTGCAATGTGAAGCGGAGTACTTCGCGTTATAATGGGTAACGCGAAGTCCATTGAAAACAATGACTTCACGTTACTCCACCTTCCAAAATCACTACTCCAATTCTTAAGGCGAAGTACATTGAAAACAATATACTTCACCTCACTTCGCCTTGTTTTTAAGCTCAAAAGGTGAATTTTGCAGTGATTCATGGGATTTCAGGTCACATGGGCTCTAGATTGTTCTGCACAGCCTCAGTTTGGGGTAGTGTGTGTAGGAAGCTGTAAGAGACAATCTGATCTGAGAGCTCTCTGTGATTCAAACCTTCTAAAAACTGTTGAAAAAGTCTTTCAGAGTCATTTTTTTTTGCTGAAACTTTAGTTCATCGATTATAGGAAACCTTCCTGTGCTCATATCATCGAGCGTTTATTGTTTGTGTATGGATTTTGAATGTTAATGTACAACATTCAGTCTGTGTACTGAGAGACAGTGGAAGTGTGCTTTGGGGAGGGGCATATCTGTGGTGTAGGTAGATTAACTTGGAGAAAAAGACAGTGCTTTCTATTTCGGTGATTTTTTTTGTATAGCTATGTTAATGTACACACAGTAATATTTTTAATAATTCTTGCCATTTTTTTTGCTGATTGTTGTGGTGCAGCAGTGCATAATTTTAGTTTGTTTAAAATATGTGGTTATATTACTGAAGTTTTCAATTTGCTATGCATTACTTAGTATGTGTATAAGTATGTGTGTAATGCGTATCATCAAATCAGGTACCTTTTATTGTGCCACATAATAATTTCAGCAATGTGAACCTGCTATCCACTGCAGCTG
Source organism: Neoceratodus forsteri (assembly GCA_016271365.2). Taxonomy (NCBI): domain Eukaryota; kingdom Metazoa; phylum Chordata; order Ceratodontiformes; family Ceratodontidae; genus Neoceratodus; species Neoceratodus forsteri. The sequence goes on along the minus strand of CM057455.1, from coordinate 915,683,641 downwards.
TGTGATTTTTGTACTTCTTTGTGGTATCTTTACTGGTACTAGTACTAGTGGCTGTTACTGCAGCAGTGCAGTACACTGCCCCCACCCCGCGACCCGCTCCAACCAGCAAAGGTATTCTTTGCCAGATTTGAATTTCTGATGGTGAGCACTGGTTAGGTGTTGTGTCTTTCTGTCTGCATCTCTTCAGAGTCCTGGACAGTTGTGGTGCATAATTCTGCATGAACATTGTACTCATTAATATGCGTTTTTAAGTCAGGACCTTCATCATGAGTCACTCGTGATACAAATCACGTTCTTCATCATCATGGTCACAAATGCGCACAAATCACGATTCACGATCAGGTCATGAATCACAACATTCATTTTTTTTACTAGCTACTTGGATGTATTGTAAATCTGTTTTGTAGTATCTCTCCAGGTTTCACCACCCCACCATTGTACTCATTGATATGCATTTTTAAGTCGGGGAGTTTTAAGCAACAGCTCATCAGGGAAGTACAGCCATAGGCATTCGTGTTCCCAATACAGTTTCATACTGGTTATCTCACACCGTCGACACCGAATCACGTTCTTCATTATCACGGTCACAAATGCAATCACAAATCATGATTCACTATCAATGTAATGAATCACAACATTGATGTTTTTTCTAGTTACTTGGATATATTGTAAGCATGTTTTGTAGTATGTCTCCAGACTTCACCACCCCACCATTGTACTCATTATACATGTTTTTAAGTCAGGAAGTTTTGTGCTGCAGCTTATCGGGAAGTACATCCACAGGCATTGCGTTCCTTCCTGTACAGCATGTGAGTTACAGTACTATAAGTAGTGGTGGGTGAAGTGGCTCCAATTTGCTCCACAAAGTTTTTCACGGATGTAATGGAACCCATGGAGTACTCCACAATGTGAAGTGGAGTACTTTGCTTCATAATGAGGAATGCGAAGTCCATTGAAACCAATGACTTTGCATTATTCTGCCTTCCCAAACCACTTCTCCACCAATTTTAAGGTGAAGTACTTTGAAAACAATGTAATTTGCCTCACTTCACCTTGTAATTGAGCTCCAAATGAAATTCTGCAGTGATTCATGGGATTGCAGGTCACATGAGTTCTAGATTATTCTGCACAGCCTCAGTTCTGGCCTGGGTAGTGTGTGTGTAATGGAAGCTGGAGGCAGTATGCTCTCAGAGCTCTGCAATTCAAAATCTCTAACAGCTGTTTAAAATACCATTTTGAGTCATTTTTTGTTTTGCTCAAAATTCACTACATCGATTGTAGGAAACCTTTCTGTGCTCATATCATCGAGTGATTATTGTTGTGTGTGGATTATGAATGTTAATTTAGAACAGTCAGTCTGTGTACTGTGAAGTGTGCTTTGGGGGAGGGGCATATTTGTGGTGTAGGTACATTAACTGTGAGAAAAAGGCAGTCTTTCTGTTTGACCTGCACACCCCCACTGCAGACCATGTGTCTATGGATCAGTATGTGGAAAAACTCAGAAAAGACCTCATACACACATACCTGTACGCTGCCAACTGCATGGGCAAAGCCCAGCAGCAATCCAAAATACAATTTGACAAACACACACAAGAAGAGGATTGGCAGGTCGGAGATCAGGTAATGGTACTTCGATTTGCACATCCCACCCACTCCTTCTCTAACAAATGGGATTGCCCATACCCCATTGTCAACAAGCTCAGTCCGGCAGTCTATCAGGTTAGACTCCTTCACAACAACAAATTGACTGACAAATGGTTGCATGCAAGCCAGTTGAAACTGTACAAAGGAACTTAACTTACTTTTTCCAACCCCACTGGGCGGAATTGTACTAATATACTAATCTTTGATCTACCTTTTCAGATACACTGACAAGATGGCTATCTTGTTCCTATATCTCCTCCTTTCAGGAGTGATCCCCTGCGTACAAGGCACGGTACCGGACCTCCTTCAACAAGTGGATCCTCCAGCACCTCCTACAGAGGGAGTTTCCATCAAAATACCAGATACTATGATCACTGTCCAGGAAGGTTCCGATGCTTACCTCACTGCCTCGGTCATTGCTCCTGACAAATCTACCCTTCAAATTGAGTGGCAAACCACATCACAAGGACAATTCCTCCCTGTGGCCAAACTCTCCAAAGGAACTTTGCAGGGTTGGCCCAATGCTAAATTATCCCCAAATGGTTCACTGTCCTTGTTACAAACTGCATTAAGACACTCTGGTTTGTAGTACATTACTGCTTTAATAGATCCTTCTTACTGTAATTCTCTATCCAAAGATTCCGCTCGCAGATTTTGTGCTGTACACCACATGGCCTCTGCTGCCATGTATCTCTCTGTATTACTGCCCACTGATAAACAGCTTTTGGAATGTCCAAAACATACCCCTTGTCCCCGTAGTGGTCTCACAGCCACTGCCCTCCCAAGTTCTTTGATTAATAATTTACAGTTTATGCATATACCTGTTTTGTTTAACCTTACTTACTGGAATATGAAAGAGTTTGGTATGTGTCACAATCCTAATACATCTGCATTTTATAGTACATTACTACTTGATAGTTTAGCAGCATTTCAGATTCGTACTAAGGATCCCTTTACTGGAGTCTATTCTACTGAACATAAAGGTAATTTTCGGAGGAATACCCCTCCTGGCAATTTGAATCATAAATGTAACAAATGTGAAGTTGACAGTTCTGATGTTACAGGTGCTACAGGCACCGTCACAGGTCTTTTTGGTACTGCCATGTCTATCTGGAATAAAGCAGACATTGCTGCTATCAAAAGTCATTCAGCCAAATTTTCCACTGGTTTGGTTAATAATGTTTTACCTCCTTATTGCATGGTGTGGATGGCTCTTAGTCAGGAAGAAAGATACACTGTATACAACATGCATGACATTGCTAAAGCATTCACTGATTCAAAAGATAAGATTAACGCACTCATACAACAGAACAATAGAGAGGCTGACAAACAATATATTGCTAGAGAAATACTCTGCTCCGCTTATGGCTCATACATTCTCACTACCATCAACAACCTCTTCCGTGATTTAGAATCTGGAAGAATTCCTGACATCATACATGATAGATGCATTTCCAAATGGTATTGTCCAAAATGTAAACTTTCTAGTTGAGTTTCCATGTGTATGCAACAGACTTTATCTATTCCTCTCTCCACAGTGAGAAATTTGGGGTTTGTGACCAGACACCCTAACACTGGTCCTTGTTTCTCTACTAAGAAATGTTCCATAACAGATACCATGTTTGTTTCTTTTACTGTCTCCTTACCATGTTTTGATCCCACTACAGCTTTGTTCAACAAGCTTGCACTGGCACATTCGATTGGGCATTTGGATGAAGACATCTACAGAGAACGCCTGGATCTACCACCTCTACTGGTTTACCATTCTTTCCTGGATGCCTGGGTGGCACCTCACATGGACTGCTGTGCAAAAAAAGCAATACATCTACTTGTGCCGATGTGATGTGTTTGATGTTATACGCCCTGTTTGGGGCTACTCTCCAGACAGCATTGCTTGGACTTTCACTATGGATGATGACATCACTGACAATAGCAACAACTCTTTCGACTCAACTTTGTCTCCTGATCAGCTCTACCAGTCCAATCGTGAGGAAGCTCATCGCCTGTCAACACGGATTTCGAAGATAACTTACACATGCCCTGTCCAGTTGCAAAAGTGCAGACTGCCTACTGTGCGCTCACAATACAACTCTGATGGTGAGTACTGCGTCGTCACGAATCATAAGACTTATACATATGGTTCTGTTACTTGTGCTATTGATTACCCCAACTTCTGTTTTGTTCCCCACCAGAAGACTGTTATTGGACATACTGTTATATCCCCCATCCCCTTTATGGATGCAGACATTATTGATGGTAATCCAGATTATCTACTCACACTGTCAGAATACTTGCCATACTTTAACGCACACATAGACCCACTTACACTCACACTGAAATCCCTTTTAGACAGAAAGGACACACACCTCATCCACATCAGCAATAATATAACCAAAGCCAATGAAGCTGTTCTTGACTTGATTAACGATGGAGATATGAATAATGCTTTAACTAACACCTGGTTAGAGATTACTTTTAAAGGTTTTGTTATTATACAAGCATTTTTGATATTCACTTTGATTATTATGCTTTGCTGCCTACGACATACATTATGCCAACACCGTGAGCAGCTCGAGTTCCTTTACAAGGCTCTCGCGTCGGGATTGTAAAAGACCACTGCTCCTGTCCATTCCCTGGATTGCCTGTGTTGCCCTTGGAGGCAACAAGGGGGGGAATTGTTACATGAGGTCCCTGCACCCTAATTGATACCCTCACAGGTACACCGTAGACAGCTAATGCTTATGCATAGGTTACACTAATACCTAGGGCTAAGGGTATCTACCCTACAAGAGTAGATGTCAGGATATGAATGCATATTGTTGTAATCCACTTTGCTTGCTAATGCACATATATTATACCATGCATTTTCTGTCTATTTCTTACTTGTCAGATGCCAAGACACCTGTCCTTGAAGTAATGATAATATGTAAGGCAACATTGCCATCCTTTGGTGATGTGCACCACTACACTTGGTTATGTAAGACTCTGTATAAGAACTTCTTTGTTCTAAAACTGATGACTTTACAGAATTATGGGGGTCACGTGATGGCAGCCTAGACGGAGACATTCACCTCCCGGAGCTCTGTGCTCATTCTCCTGATTTCGGTCGGTAATTGCGGCATTTACGATCCAAAACCCATCCCAGCTGAGCGAAGTACGTGTGAATTCTCCCCCTGGCTTTAGTGACTTCTCCGGTTTGATGAATGCTTTCATGAAAAAGCACCCTGAATGTTCCCTCCTGGACACTCAAGAAAGAGAGGCGCATAAGCGGGCCAAGCAACCAGGCAGCTAGCGTTCTGAAGATGGCCACACCAGAGGCTGCCTTGTCAGAAGCCAGGTTTCTGGAGATCATGCAACCCCTCCAGACGGCCATCGAGTCAATTTCCGAGGATCTGCATGATATTAAAGGTGCTGTGGATGTACTATCCAGGAGGGTTGGGGACTCGGAAGTTAAGATCATTTCTATGGAGAAGAAACAGGAAAGGAGTGAGTCTGAGTTTATTAATATGAGGCACAGAATGAAAAAGTTAGAAGAGATGCTGGAGGACTTGGAAGGACGCAGTAGAAGGAATAACCTAGTTATTATCAGGTTGCCAGAAAAGGAAGAAGGAAATGTTATAATCACTTTTTTACAGAAACTCTGCTGCAAAATAGCTGGTGCTCCTCCTGGGGGGGGAGTATATCATCGAGAGAACACCAGCACGTCCGCCTCGACCCAGGGTCAGCCACCAAGGCCAATAATATTGAAATTTTGAATTTCTGGACAGGCAGCATGTTTTCTCTAAGGTGAGGGAGGCAAAGGAGCTGACATGGGAAGGTAAGAGGATTCGCATTATGCAGGACCTGCCATACTCGGTGAGAGTTCGTAGACAAGAGTTGCACCCGGTTATATCTAAATTGGTGGCGGCTTCCAAGCCATTCAGGGTGAAGTACCCTGCCATATTGATGGTAAAACATGAGGACAAATGGTTGACATTTGACTCCCCAGTGCAGGCTACACAGGAGCTGAAGGTTATCTTCCCAGACCTTTACAAATGATTCTGTGTTAGGAGGATTTCTTGGCTGAGGGGCTGCGAGTGCAGATATAGCTGTCTGTCTCGAGGGTCCAGAGGGCAATTTTTGACATGTGGGCCGTGCCATCTGTGAGAATCAACTGAGGAATGCTATCTCAGAAAATTTGGTGGCGATTACTAGCCCTGTGACTACTGATTATTGTTGGTCGTCTTAGACTGTGCAAAATAGTACGGAGTTGTTTATGATGGCAATTCTAGAAATGGACGGAGTTGACCCGGGTTATCTATTTTTCGCATGGACACTGACCTGATCGATCTCTGCTGCTCCAATGTATGTAAACCCCCTCATTTTGGGTCACTGGAATCGACGTCGAGGGAATGGTCTGGATTCGTACCGCTTAATGACATGAGCCTGCTCATCTTCGGTAGATGGATTTATTTGGCACGATGCAACGTATATCAGTTCCTTTGTTTCCTGGGGGAGGTCACGCTTTGGATGTTCGGATATTGACAATGGAAAGAATGATGGCCTTATAATGTGGCTTAATCAACACCGTGGTGACTGCATGGAGGCCTGATGGGCTCTACGTTGCTTTCATATTGTGGCGTTTGAACAGAGTTACCTAATATACATTAGACTTATCGGCAGGGCCTAAACCTGCAGGACTTCCCTTCCCTTTCCTCCCCTTTTTTCCTCCCCTTTTTTTTTTTTTCTTTTCTCTTCCAGGAACCGGTTGTTTATTCGAGGGGTTATTAATATGGGCCTTGAATTATTAATGTGGTGAGATGTGTATAGTTAATGACTCAAGTTGTTCTTGCGGTTAGGGTTAGCTCAAGTATATTGAATGGGCATTTACATTTACATAGTCAGGATTATGTTCTATTAACAAAATTTGTCTGTTGTTAGAGGTAGTTTTGCAATGATCATGGGTGGGGGCGGGCTCCGGGGTGGGGTTGAGTAGTTTGGGCTGTAGTAGTGAATCACGTGGGCTGAATATTTGGGAGGACAGTTTCTTTTGGAACTGGGGTATGTGTGTGCTTGTGGGGCAGGGGGCTTTAGTTGGGGGATATTGGTATCGGTATTTGGGGGTGTTTGGGTCGTAGGTCAGTATGAGTTGATTGGACTCAGGGAGGAGGGTGGGGTTCAAGGTTACACATTGTCTGGATTTATTGTGGACTTCTTAAGTCAGGGGGTTTGAATGTGCCTAAATAGCACTGTAACACGATTGATTGAAACTTTTTCTTTACATCAACTATTGAGCTTGATGGTCCGGCATAATGAGCAACTCGTATAAATTCATTAGTTGGAATGTTAAAGGAGCCAAGGATAGGGTCACGAGACAAATTATATTAAGGCACCTTTGTCAATTGGGAGCACAAATTGCCTTTCTACAAGAGACACACCTGAAGAGGAGTGATATTCATTACTTCAGAAGGGCATGGGTAGGGCAAGTTTTCGGGGCTGGGATATCCACGAATAGTGGAGGGGTTGTTATCCTCATAGCTAGGAATACTCCTTTCAAATTGGTGGAAGAGTTTTGGGACCCGAAGGTTGAACATCATTACACATGGTCTGCTAAGTCTCACCCGATATTATTGGGCTCCAGTATACGGCCCCAATTGGACTCCCAGCCTTTTTATGAGATTACTAAATATGGTAGTATCCAACCCGAAGCTTACGGTCTTAGGAGGATTGGAATCTAGTTCTTCAGAATGATCTGGATAGATCATGTAAAGAAGCGGTTGCGCCTGCACAAAGGCGTTGAAGATCTCATCAGTAGGGCCGCCCTGGTTGATGTTTGCGTGTAATTAATCCTATGTCACGTCAATACACCTTTTCTCCGCGCACACAAGACATATTCACGAATAGACTATATTTTAGTTAGCTTGCTTGCAATGCCTGGGGTAACACGGCCGAGATAACTACCAGAGTAATATCTGATCATAGCCAGTCAGTCTGAATACCGGTTAGCCATGGGGCCTAGGCGGTCTCCACAATGGAGGTTAAATTGCCAGATGTTGAAGGAGGAATCCTCGCTGAAGCACATTCTGGACTTCATCAAAGACTTCCTGGAAAGTAATCAAGGCTCAGTGGTTCAAGAGGACCTAATCTGGGCTGCCTTAAAGTGCTCCTTGAGGGGAGAACTGATTAAAATGGCCTCTAGTAAGAAACGTAGGCAGCAGGCGCAATTAGATTCTCTGCTAGGTTCGATTAGGGTGGTAGAAAGTAACTTATCCCGTGTCTCGACTGCGGCAGATTGGGCAAGGCTTCATCAGTTGCAGGCTCAATATGCGAGTCTAATATCACAGAAGGCGGAGCTGGCCCTTTGAGGACTAGGCTTCAATATCTAGATATAGGGAAGGCGGAAATTGCTACTTTATGTACCCGCCTAATTAGACTCTTCCCATTTCATAGCGGAATACGCAAGGCATGGGGAGCAGGTTTGCACGGATCCAGGGAAATGGCAAATGCCTTGGCTTGTATTTTCAGGAGTTATATGCGGTTGACCCAGAGATTAAACCTCAAGGACTACATTAGCTATTTCTCAGGTCCATGGAGCTACCAAAAATAACGGAGGGAGATGCAGTCTTTCTGAGTGCTCCAATTATGGTTTTAGATATCCAGCAGGCCATCCAACAAATGCCTTTAGACAGGTCCCCTGGCCCGGACGGGTTCCCTAGTAATTTTTACAAGGTTTGCTATTCGCTAATATCCCCAATTTTAAAGGAGGTTTTTCAGTATTGGTTTGATAATGGGTTATCAGATCCTAGTTTCCTGGAGGCGACGATTTCTTTAATTTTAAAACAGGGGAAGGACCCTCTCAGTATGGATAGTTATTGGCCTATCTCCCTTCTAAACACGGACATCAAAATTATAGCAAAAATCTTAGCTAACAGGTTGTCCAATGTTATAGACAAGTTGGTTAGTAGGGAACAAGTGGGTTTTATGAGGGGGAGATCACCCCAAGATCATATGAGAAAGTTATTGCACCTGATTACTACTGTTAAGGATGCCAAGATCCCAGCAATACTTATTTCATTAGATGCCGAAAAGGCATTCGATAGGGTATGCTGGGATTACTTATTTGCTGCCCTGTCTGCCTTTGGTTTACCCGATGTGTTCCTGAGATGGGTCCAAATCCTATATTCTTTCCCTTCTGCCAGAGTAAAATGTAATGGGTTTATGTCACCGGTCGTAAAGCTGGAGTGAGGCACGAGGCAAGGTTGTCCCTTATCCCCGTTACTATTCAACCTATACTTAGAGCCTTTATTGCATAGATTGGCTATAAACTGTTTGATTAAGGGTATACAGGTGGGGGATGCCAGATACATGTATTCGGTATACTCAGATGATATACTATTACATGTTGAAGACCCGGAGACCTCGGTTCCAGCTATCTTGGAGGAAATAGATTCCTTTTCCAAAATATCTTATTACAAGTTAAATCGCACGAAAACAAAGATTCTCCCCGTAAATACCAATGTTAGGAAGGCTGATTTGTCGTCATTTGGCTTCTGTTGGGAGGCAAAGTCGCTTACGTATCTAGGCATAAATATTAGCACAGGACAGAATCACATGATCAAAAATAACCTGAGAAGTCTAGTTAAAACCATTACTGGGGATATGGATAGGTGGAGTTTGCTCTCTTTGTCACTTTGGGGTAGGCTGAATGTCATAAAAATGAATATTCTGTCCAGATTATTATACCCTTGGGTATGCTGGTCGATACCTCCCAGCGTGGTTTACCAACTTACAGAGGCGTTCAACCTATTTATTTGGAAGGGAAAAGGGCACATAGGTCCTATATTAAATTAACAGCCCGAAGTTAAAGGGAGGATTAGCTGCTCCTCTCTCTTTCTATATTATGTCGCAAGCACGTAAGCAAGCTGGTCTACTGGAGTGCAAGGAGCGTCCAATCGACTTACTTGCCTTTATGGGTTGACATAGAGCGAGGGCTGGTGAAGAGGGTGAGCTGCTCTATGGGCCCTGTTATATGCCTCTCCGTCGGCTATACCCAAACCTTTGAAAAACAACCCTATGGGATGGTCGTTAAAGGCCTTTCAGCAGTTGCAAAACTACCTCGCAGTTAAATGGTATCTATCAACCAACCCATTTTTGAAAACCCCCACATTAGGGTTGGGGGTAAGACCCTGTCCGCCGCATTTTGGCCTCAGGTAAGCCACCTTAGAATCTCGGATTTTTGGGTGAATGGGGGACCTCGGTCTTTTTATCAGTTGGTGAATGTTTTCAGAGTTGCGGGTCAGGACCTCTTTAAGTGGCTACAAATTAGTAAGGCCCTAACATCTATTTTTTCTCAGAGGGCTCTAGTTGACTATGGGGACCGAGACGCCAACATACTTTTCACCATAGCCTCTCAACCAAGTTCAATCTCTAAGGTATACAAAACACTTCAGGAATGGGACCACAGACTTCCTCTAGGGGTATGTTTTTATTGGACAAGGGAGCTAGGAATATCTGAGGTACCCGATCTCTGGAAGAAGTTGTGGTTTACAATGTATAAATATGTAAACAAGACAGATTGAGGATGGTACATTTCAACAATGCACCATTTATACTTATCTCCATCCCGACTGTGCAAATATGGGGCAATGGATACATCTCTTTGTGCGAAGTGTAGGAAGGAAGATGGTACTTTATATCACATGGTATGGTCATGCCTTCAATTCAGGTCCTTTGGCGGGCTATCAACAATCTCTTAGATCTATCCTTGGCTTAACAAATTTGTTTACCCTGAGGTATGTCTGATGAGCCTTTTTCCAGTTGGCACTTCCAAGGCTAAAAAGGCCCAAATGTAGCTTTTATCCGCTGTGGCAAAACTGACAATCTTAAGGCATTGGACCAGTGATAATGCCCCTCCTTGTTGAGTGGTACGAGAATGTACCCTGGCAGTACAATTAGAAAAACATATCGCTCGTATGCAGAATAGATTGAAAACATACACGGCGCTTTGGAGTTCTTTTGAAACGCTCCTTATGGCGTGGAGGCCTGGCCTTCAGAACACCTCAGGGCTGGCAAATTAAAGTTTGCTTATGCGTGTAGCCTTGGGAGGGTTGGGGGGAGGAGGGATTTTAATTTTCCGATAAATGGGCGAGTTAGTGTCTGGCTGTTTTATATTGCTCCATTTCACGCTCTCAGCTATGTACCTGTATTGAGGTGTTTTTTGTGAAAATTAATAAAGATGTTTAATAACAAAAAAAGAATTATATAATGTTATCTTGGACCGTGGAGCCACCTCTAATTTAGCCAATAGGACTCATCTCTGTAACTAGAAATGTTTCTATCTTTTAGTAACCATAGTAATTATCATAGGTGTATAATGTAATGCACAGGCTTTACACCTCGGAGACCCGAGAGATCCCAAGAGACTACAGAGAAACCTCAAGGTGTAGGGAATGCTTAGCACTGGCTCCCGGTTCGTATTGGTAAGAACTGCTTAGGGCAACTGTGATTTATCCCTTTTGTAGTAATAAACTTGTTTATTAATCAGATGCAACTTGTTTGTGATTACTTGCATTCCCAATATCGTCAAGAATCTGAAAGTGATGTTTAGACCTCTTACAACTTGTAGTGTGTGTGTGAGTGTGTGTGCGATGCATGCCATTAATTCAGACACCTTTTATTGTGCCATACAGTAATTGCAGCAGTGTAAACCTGCTATTCACTGCACCTGCATACATTTTTTATACTGCTTTGTGGTATCTTTTTCTGGTAGTGGATTGTTACTGAAGTGCACTAATCCCCTAACTGGCAAAATGTATTCCTTTCCAGATTTGGATTTGTGACTTGTGTGCACTAGTTAGGTGCTGTTGTGCCTTTTCATATGCATCCCTTGAGTGTGCAGAGCAATCTTAATCTGTCTGCGTGTTTGCAGCACACCATTAATTCTGGGAGACTGCATTTCTTGTTACGCTCTCATTTCACTTCGTCAGCACTGGGGAATTTTCTGGACACAAGACAGTAGCATTTCATCGGCACTGAGGAATTTTCTGGACACAAGACAGTAGCATTTTGTGGATGCACATTAATTCTGGTGACTCTGTTTGTGACCACTGCACGCATGACTGAGTGCGCCATTAATTCTGGGAGACTTTGCATTTCCTGTTATGCTCTCATTTCACTTCATCAGCACTGGGGAGTTTTCTGGACACAAGACAGTAGAACTTTGGGGATGCACATTCATTCTGGTGACTGTAGGTGAGGTGCTGCCAGTATTGTTGTCACTCCACCTTACTTTGCATTTAAAGCAGAATGACAACGCAAAGTAATAATAACAAGGCAAAGTGAGCCTTTCCTATGGGGCACTCCATGTAGTGAAGTGCCAACACGAAGTAGCCACTTCATGTTCACTTTGCAGGTGGATTTTAAATTTACTGCATCTCTACATGTCACCGACTCCATCCTAACTGCGATGGACCAAAGCCAAACCACTGCTGCTGTCTTTATTGATTTGACTAAAGCTTTTGACTCTGTATCCCACCTACTCCTTCTTCAAATACTTACCTCCTTCAGCCTGGCTAAACCCACAGTTGACTGGTTCTGTTCATACCTCCACAATAGGCAACAGGCAGTCCAAATCGGTGATGCATTCTCTTCTCCCCCTCCATATCCTTTCCGGGGTCCCTCAAAGCTCTATCCTTGTCCCCATAAATTTCTCTCTCTTCATAAATGATCTTCCTTCAGCCTGTCACTCCTCTATTATTCACAAGTATGCAGATGACACAGACATCTATGCCTCTGGCCCATCCCATGAAGTGTTCTCCCCATCTCCAAAACTATTTTGACAGAGTCCAGTCCTGGTTCCAATTAAATCAGCTAAAACTAAATGCAAAAAAGACAGTTACCATGTTTTTTGGTTCTAGACAGACGCTAGTCTTCCTCCCTCCCTACATGATCACCACCCTGGACAGTTCACCTCTCAAGAGGGTCTCTGCATTCAAATACCTGGGTGTCAGGCCAGACAGTCACCTCAATTTCTCAACACACATTGACGCCATCTGTACCAAACTCTGGCCCAAACTTGCAGTCCTATACCATCATAAAACCTGCCTTCCTCTCCCCACTCGACTAGAATTGAATTTTAAAACAATCGTGCTAGTGTTGGACTATGCCAACTTAATCTGTTGCACTGCCCCAATCTTTTCCCTCTTAAAATTAGACATTCTTATCAACTCCTTCTGCTGCTTTGTCACTACCTCCCTTCCCCTTACCCATCACTGTCTCCTCTATGCTCCACTATCCCTTACCCCACTACTGTATCTCACAGGAGAATGAATCACTGTGCCTCCCTAATTGCTAAATATTGGTTTGGCTCTTTTCCCCCATCTCTCATCCCATCTTACTCCAACTAATTCCACATCATACTGTCTCCACCAGAAAGACTCATGCACCTTCTCCTTCCCTTGCCCTCACTCCACTGCAGGCCAGTCCACCTTCTCATACCATATCCCTCTTCTCTGGAATAATCTACCCTCTGACCTTCGTCTCACTCCCCCTTTCTCTTCCCTAAAAAGACTCCTCAGACTCCTCCCATCTCCTCAGTGTCTCCAATGCTCCTAACCCCCTGCTCCTCCCTTCCAACTCAGTGCACACTATTATCGTCTCTCACACCCTCCCTTGCTGTTTCCTTGCCTCTGCTAGATAAGCTGATTCCTGCCTGATCATAAACTCTGCCCCTGCCTAGCTCCTAATCCCTCACAAGAGGTCCCAAAGTGTCTCAAAGTGTCCCAGGTTAAACTGCTTTTTTGCAATTGTGCCTCAAAATTAATTGTACCTTCCTTTGTTGTGCATTATGCCTATTTCCAAATTTTACTTTCTATATATATTTATATAAATCTGTAAATTATTTGTAATAATGTTTACTGTAACTTTGTTCTACCACTGTGTTACTTTGTACACGGGTCATACCCGGAAATGAGTGTCAGCTCAGTGTGCCTTTCACGGTCACCAATTTTAAATAAATAAATAAATAAATAAAATATTGATCTGCACCCTGTCTAAGCTACTAATTTCATGTACTACATTAACTGTTATCCAGTGCAGAACCTCCCCCACCTCCCCAACCCCCACAAAAGACCCCTGCTTCATAAGTCCATTCCATGTTTACTATCCCTAACCTCCCATTGTCCAAACATATCTACTGTCCCATTATGATCCCCTTCCCCCTCCTTCCCATGTGATCATTGCAAAAATAACCTCAGGCAATCAGGTCTACCCTTCCCCCAGCCCCTGCCCCCCCCACCGCAAACACTACAAAAATATCAACAATGAATGTCTAACGTTCTACTGAGCTAAGATAAGAATTATGTTAAACATCAAATAAACACGTGTAACCCCCTTGCAAATGGGGGTTCCTAATGTGCCTTATGCCTGGTTGGTAATCGGCATAAAGCCGCTAAAAGGAGGGTCCGTGGAGTGCTTTTTAAGGCCTCTGTATATTGTCCCTCTAAGGGCTGCATTTTGCAGTCAGAATGGGTTAAAATGGGAAGGGGTTCAAGTGTTGTTATGCTCAACTCCCGCCCGGGCTGCCAAGTGAGCGCTCCATTCTGCCATCGCTAATAGTGCAGGGGGAGCCCTAATAAAGGATGTAGGGGGTTGATTAAACTAAGCTGTAAAAATAATATAATGTAGTTGTTCTAACCTGCTTTGCTTTGCAGCACAGAGAGTTTCGATTGCCTCCTCCATTTTGGTCCCGAACTGCAGAATTGGACCAATCAGTACTTGGGACCCTACAGAGTCTACTGACCAATGGAAGAGCTGTTGTTTTGAGAAAGGTATTATGGGCTATGGAGCTTTTCTGCACCACTGAGAGCTGGGGGAAGTGACTGGCAGGCTCAACCAGCCAATAGGATTGGGTCGCGCCCGAGTGGAAAGGAGTGCCCCAAGCTGTGGAGACAGATTCGTTGTGGCTGAAGCAGGGAGTGAGGGAGGCGGTGTGCTTCTCTTGCTGGGGAGTGTTCACATGAAGCCTTGAAGGCCCTAAAATTCGTAATTTCCTGTGAGGAGTTCATTTGAAATCCGTCGGCGGGCGGTCAGGAGGCTGTGCTCTGTACAGCTACCCACCAGGCTCGACCTGTAGGAGGACTGGAGAAAATTGCTGAATCACGCTCGGTCCGTGGGAGAAGTAAAAAGCTGCCATTGCAGAGCTGGAGTGACTGTGAAAGCTGAAGAGCCTGGGAGCAGCTGCCTGGTGTGGTACCCCTCTGCTATTGCTGTTTACCATATAAATGTGTGAGTAGCTCCAGTAACTCCTGCTGCAATTAAAGGACTTCTCCTATTGCTGTTTACCATATAAATGTGTGAGTAGCTCAAGTAACTCCTGCTGCAATTAAAGGACTTCTGCTATTGCTGTTTACCATATAAATGTGTGAGTAGCTCAAGTAACTCCTGCTGCAATTAAAGGACTTCTGCTATTTCTGTTTACCATATAAATGTGTGAGTAGCTCAAGTAACTCCTGCTGCAATTAAAGGAATTCTGCTATTGCTGTTTACCATATAAATGTGTGAGTAGCTCAAGTAACTCCTGCTGCAATTAAAGGACTTTTGCCTGTTGCTGGTTACTATATAAATGTGTGAGGAGCTCAAGTTAAATCCTGCTGCCATTAAAGGACTTTGCTTGTGGCAGTTTGCCATATAAATGTGTGAGGAGTCTCGTGGAGCTCAGGAGTAGCCCTGTTGATGTTTAAGGACCCTATCTTGTCTGGAGGTCGTGAGTACTAATTCAGAGTAGTTCTCTGTTGAATTGCCACATTGGAACCAAATGGAATTACTGTACTGCTGACTGTTTAACTAACTTTTTCTTTCCTCTGTGTGAAAGGGCCCTACCAGCTGCCACGGTTTGGACTAGCCACTAGGGCTTGGTTACCCTGGGACAGTGATCGATAGGGATAGGCCTGTGCACAGAGCTCTAGGTAGATGAGTATAGTGATAAGCTAATCAACTTGATTCCCCCTGTCCTTGTTGTTTCCCCCTGAATAAATCAGTTTGTTTTGTACAGCTACATCTTGGCTACCGTGTACATTAATGGTGAACTGCTGCTTGATGATTGCAACATAACTGCGCCTTACTTTAAAGGGGGTCCCCGAAGGGAGCTGGATTATATTTTCCGGGGGGTAAGTGTACTGGTGAACAGAATTGTTGGTACCCAGTAGGAGTCACTAGTGGGACAAAAGGGGGGTTGCAGTAGCCCAGAGGGTTATAACTGGGAGTGATCTTACTGGGCTAACTGACCTCTGGGTGGAGGCACCCATCCATGGTTGGACTGCCCTCCCTCAGAGGGGCAGACAGGGGTAGTAGCCCTAAGGAAGTGCCCCTAGGGTTACAAATTGGAGGCACTGCTGAGATCAGCGTCCCCTAGTGGCTCAGTGAGGAGATACCCCAAAGATGGAAAAAATGGAAGGGGATATGTTGGAAAAAATTAAGCTGGGACCCATCAAAACCATGATACACAAACTAATGGGTTGGGGTGAAGCAGAAGAGCTTGATTCCCAGAAGATTGTATTATTGTTAAATGTGCCCTTGGGTACCTCAGCTGCTGATATTGTCTCTGTTGCAGAAAGAGTAAAGTGTTTGGGTAAGGTTGAAGTGAAAGGGCGTATGGTTGATTTGCTTGACCAGACATTGCAGGTGCTACTTCTATGCAGTGTGGCCATCGACCCTGAGAAGGTACCTCCTGTACTTTACCGGAGGTGCGTCCAAGGTGGAGGTTAATCCATATCCGAAGTGGGTCAGTCACTCCTGGGGGGTCTCCTCAAATGAACAGTTTTATAGATAAACTGCTTAAATTGTTAGCTGTGGAAGGGAGGACTACCCAGGAGTTGCTACAAGCCTTGGATCTGTCCAGTGATATTACCCCTCGGGGTTCTCTGGGCGCCTCCCCTGGCCAGCCCAAAAGCTCCGTGCTGGCTTCTTTGCCCTTGGCAGTCCCATCCATACAGCTTGATTCCTACCGTAAGTTAAAGCTTTTCTCTGGCATGGTACTAGTGCCTCCCTGGGAGGATGACCTGGAGGCGTGGATGGACTATGCCACCCCTTTAGTTCAGGAGTGGCAATGCTCTGAGGGGGAGAAAAGGAAGAGGCTGATGGAGAGTTTGCGGGGTCCTGCTTTAGAAGCCATTAGATTCTTCCAGGCTACTCATCCAGAAGCCACTGCTGCAGAGTATCTCTCTGCTTTAGAAGGGGTTTTTGGGAGTATAGAGACTGGTGAAGATTTATTATGGAAATTCAGGTCTGCTAAGCAGTTGAGAAATGAAAAATTGTCCGCTTTGTTACTAGAGTGGGCGGGCATTGCAGAAGGCTTGTGAAAAGGGGAATCACTGCTGCAGCCCTGAATCAGGTTTGGCTAGGAACATAATTTAAAGTCTGCCAGATTTTCTAGTGTAACTCTGTTGAAACTTTGTTGTATGATCGGGCGGGCTACCCCGCCTGAATATTGTCAATGACTGGGAAATTGAGAAGTGGAGACTGATGAAGAGGGTGGGAACCTGTGTGGGGACAGTGAACCCTAGTGGGACCCTGAGTCTCCATACCCCTGAGAGACTGGCTCACCTGGAGGGTCTGAGGGGTCCCAGATTTCCCAGGTACTGTGGGGATGCGGTTGTTTCCTCTGACCCCTACGTGGAGGGTGAGTTGAGGGCTGAGATTAGGAATTTATGGGAATTGGTGAGGGATTTAAAGCAGTCTACTGTGTACCCTACTAGGCCCGGGGCCCCTCAGTTATGTAGAGCCCCGAACCTTAGCCCTAGAAAGTTTTCTTCCTCTCTTCAGGGCCCCCCCCTCAGAATAGTGATCCCCAGGACCCTAAGTTTTGTTATCTCTGTGGGGAAGATGGGCATTTCCAGCCTGACTGTCAGAGGTCAGAGAATTTAAGGAAAGTTAACAGCAGACTGATCGCTCAATACCGCCAGACCCAGTCTCGGGCCCCCAAGAAAAGTTGTGTGACTCAGGTCCATGCCCGCTGGGCTAATAATGTTGCTACCACCAACTGGTCTGATGTGGTCGGACCGTCTATGGAGACCCGGGTGCAGGTGAATGGAATTCCCACTAGAGCTGTATTGGACAGTGGCTCCCAGGTGACCACCATGTTTCAGGACTGGTACCAAGCACACTTATCTGAAGTGCCCCTGCAGCCTCTAACTGGACTACATGTATGGGGATTGAGCGACAAGGCCTATCCGTATTTGGGGTACATCCATGTCTGGTTATCGTTCCCTGCAATTGTAAATGGAATAGATGAGCAAGTGGAAACCTTAGTGTTGTTTGCCCGCCCACTGGACTCATCGATGGGGTGCCCTTGTTGATTGGAACAAATGCCCACATGTTTGGATGGTTGGCCCAGTTGTGCTCAGAGAGCGAGCATTTCAAACTGGGCGAGCTTGAATGTACCTGCTGTAATTCAAATGGTCAGGGCCACTCAAAGAAGGTGAGCCGGAGAACCTGAAGGCCCTGTGGGGAATGGTATGGAAGAAGGATCCGGCCCTTGTAGTGCTTGCCCAAATGCACAGTGTGTTCTGCATGGAGAGGTATGATTAAAAACAGATGTCAGAATAAGTTGTTGATGTTGGATGCGCCTGGAGGGAGAACTGCCTGAGGGTTGTTGCTCAAACCCAGCATTCTGCCGGCCAGGTCCCATGCCTATGTTAAAGGGTGATGGTTCAAGTGCACAATGTGTCTGATAAAGAGATTCGGATAAGAAGAGGGTGCACCTGGCTAGCGTTCATTAAGTGGGATACTGCTGTCCTACCAAATAAAAGAGTTCTCGGACGGGTGATAGAGTTGCTCCTGATATGTTTGACTTTGGTGACTCTCCGTTGCCGACTGAGTGGAAGCAGGGTCAGTGAGAAGCTTGCCAGAGGAACCAGGTTTTCCCTGAAGGAGTGGGATGTAGGATGTGTACAAGGGCTGAGCATCACATTCGATTGAATGACGAAAGACCCTCTGAGAGAGATCCTACATTTGGCTCCCAAGGACATAGATGATGTATGATACGTCATCTGCAAGAAATGTTGGCTGCTGGTGTGAATTAAGAGTCTAGGGAGCCCTATGCCTCCCCTATTGTAGTAGTAAGGAAAAAGAATGGGGCAGTTCGGATGTGTGTAGACTATCGTACTTTGAATAGGCGGACCATTCTGGATCAGTATACCATGCCACACATACAAGACGCCTTGGATGGTCTAAATGGTAGTAAGTGGTTCTCTGTATTGGATCTTTGGAGCGGATACTACCAGATCCCGATGGCCCCAGACGACCGGGAGAAGACTGCTTTTATTTGCCCCTTAGGCTTCAATGAATTTATTCGGATGCCTCAAGGAATTTCGGGTGCCCCAGCCACTTTTCAGCGCTTGATGGAACGAGCTGTGGGGGACATGAACCTACTCGAGTGTTTGGTCTATTTAGATGACGTTATTGTATTTGGCCGATCATTGGAAGAACATGAGCAATGATTATTCAAGGTCCTGGATCGGCTGGAGGATTTCGGCCTCAAGTTGTCTATTGACAAGTGTCAATTTTTCCAGACTTCCATGAAATACGTGGGCCACATAGTGTCCACTGAAGGTATAGAGACTGACCCTGGCAAGGTGGAGGCATTGATCACTTGGCCTCAACCCAGAAATTTAAAAGAGCTGCAACAGTTTCTGGGGTTTGTGGCTACTATAGGCGGTTTGTCAGAGATTATTCACGAGTGATTCGCCGCCTCCTTAATCTCACCCAGGGGTATCCGCCTACTCACAAAAAATATAAGAAGGGTGTGCACACTGACATAGAAAAGAAGTATTTTTGGCCAAACGATATGTTCGGGGATCGATGGACTGCTGAGTGTGAGGAAGCTTTTTATGATATCATATATCAACTCACCCACACACCCGTGTTGGCCTATGCTGACCCAGTCAAGCCTTGCACTCTTCATACTGATGCTAGTCTGCAAGGATTGGGGGCTGAATTGTACCAGGAGCACTCGAATGGGTTGAGACCTGTAGTGTTCGCTAGTAGAAGTCTGATGCCGTCAGAGAAGAATTACCCAGTGCACAAATTAGAGTTTTTGGCTTTGAAATGGGCCATTGTTGATCAGTTCCATGACTATTTGTATGGTGCCAAGATATTAGTAAAGACTGATAACAATCCTCTGACCTATGTACAAACCTCAGCCAAATTGGATGCCACTGGGCATAGGTGGCTCTCTGCTTTGGCCACCTACGACATGCCAGAATACAGGGCGGCCTAAACCATATAGATGCGGATGCTCTTTCTCGGAGGCCAGTGTCCCAGACTGAATGGGTCCGGTTGTCCGAACCTGACATAAGAGCCCTGTGCCAGAAATTTGATAAAGAAGAACAAGAGTCTCCTGACATGGTGGACTGTGGGGTAGATTGTTTGGGGCCATCAGAAAACTGTATACCTGCCTCCTACTGCCACTTCTCTGCATTGGACATCAGCTCCCTGCCGCAACTCAACAATAATGATCTCCAAATGAAACAGGAAGTTATTATCCCTCTGTACAGACAGCTGGTGAGACCCCATCTGGAGTACTGTGTGCAGTTCTGGAGACCCAATCTCCGCAAAGACATAGACAAGATGGAAGTTGTCCAGAGGAGTGCAACTAAAATGGTGCAGGGTCTGCACCAGAAGACATATGAAGAGAGACTTAAGGAGCTTAATATGTATAGCCTCGAGGAAAGGAGGGAGAGGGGGACATGATAGAAACTTTCAAGTACCTCAGGGAATCAACAAAGTCCAAGAGGTAGCATCTTTCAAAAAAGAGGTGTGCAAGAACAAGAGGGCACAATTTGAAGATGGGGGCAGCTCAGAGGTAATTTAAAGAAGTATTTTTCACAAAAGGGTTGTGGATGCATGGAATGGCCTTCTGGAGGAGGTTGTGGAGTCAAAATCAGTGGTGGAATTCAAGCATGCATGGGACAGTCATAAGGCAATTCTGGGGGTTGGGGGTAAGAAGAAGTAGGCTGCTGGTTAACTAGGATCTGCAGCTTATCCAGTAGGTAGGGAAATGGGCAGACTGGGTGGGCCAAGCGGTCCTTATCTGCTGTGAAATTCTATGTTTCTATGTTTCTATGTTTCCAACAGGCTCAATCCTGTGACCCTATGATAAGAACGGCAGTAAAGGTTTTGCGGGCTGGAAGAGATGTATCCAAACTACGTTCCACTGACTTGCGGACTACCTTGTTGTACAAAGAAGGGCCCAAATTAAAGCTGATCAACCAACTACTATATAGAGAGACTGTGAGTAAGGAGGGCTGGGTGCAGCGACAACAACTGGTGCTGCCCTTAGTTTTCAGAGAACTAGTTCTAAGGTCATTGCATAATCAGATGGGGCACCTGGGCATAGATCGAACACTTGACTTGGTACGGGCTCGATTCTATTGGCCAAAGATGAGTGCGGACGTGGAACAGTATGTCAAAACCTGTGGTCGTTGTTTGCAAAGAAAGGTGTTACCCCAACGAGCTGGTCCACTGGTCAACATTACTACTAGTGCTCCTATGGAACTGGTCTGTATTGATTTCCTGAGTCTAGAGCCTGATCTGAGAAGTGTTAGCAACATATTGGTGGTCACTGATCATTTTACCCGGTACGCACAGGCTTTCCCGACCAAGGATCAGAAAGCAACTACAGTGGCTAAGATACTTGTTGAGAATTTTTTTGTCCATTATGGGGCTCTGCAGCGGATTCATTCCGATCAAGGAAGGGACTTTGAAAGTCGCTTGATTAAAGAGAGGCTATCTTTGTGGGGGCTACGCAAATCACGAACCACTCCCTACCACCCACAGGGAGACCCTCAGCCTGAAAGGTTCAATCGTACATTGCTTGACATGCTGGGCACTTTACAATCAAAAGATAAATCGAGATGGAGTCAACAGATTAGCACTCTAGTTCACGCCTACAATTGTACAAAAAGTGATGCCACAGGGTTCTCCCCCTATCGACTGATGTTTGGAAGAGAGGCTAGATTGCCAGTGGATGTGTGTTTTGGGGTTTCCCCTGATGGGGTGTGAGCAGAAAATCATCTACAGTATGTACAGAAATTAAAGGCCCAATTAAATCATGCCTACCAACTGGCCCAGACCATGGCTGCTAAACGAAATTTGGCTAACAAGGAGAGATATAACAAAAAAAGTGAAAACAGTAGAGTTGAGAAAAGGGGATAGAGTGCTGTTGAGAAATCTGGGACTGCATGCCAAACATAAAATTGCCGATCGATGGCATCACCTCCCTTATATTGTTGTGGGACAGCTGGCAGACCTACCTGTGTATAAAGTGCGGCCTGAAAACAATTCGAAAGATGTGAAAACCATACACAGAAATCATCTGCTGCCAATTGGGCAGATTTTGATTGAAGTTGAACCTTCCTCTACCCCTCCTTTCAGGCCCGTGACTAGATCTGTTACTAAGAAAGGAACCAAGCCCGTGGAGCCTTCAACAAGTCCATCAAGGGAGCCTTGTCCAACCCCCCCTGCAGAAGGAGATGGTCAACACTCAGTGTCAGAAGACAGTGAAGATGATATTGAATACTATCCCTCTTATGAACTAAGTCAATTGTTTCGGGGCAATCCCCCTTGTTAACTCAGGAACTGAAGCTGGTCCATCTGTGTTAGTTGAGTCCTCTACTTTATCCCCAGAGGAAATGCCTCCAGAAGATGAAAGGGGTAGCAGACGAACTCAAGGGGCTGAGTCCTTAGGCTTGGCTGAACTGTCTGGCCTGGCTGAGTTATCTGACTTTTCAGAAGAAGAGAGTGAGGTGGGAGAACAAGTCCGTGATATGCCAGAACTGGAAGAGTATTTTGAATGCCCTGATGGTTCCCCTTTAGTAACTGGACAGCCCCTAGATGAGCCCAGTGGGGTGGGTTCAGGGGTAGAAGGTCAAGCCCCTAATATAATACTATGAGTATCGAGCCTGATCCCCTTGAAGAGATTCTTGTTGCTAATGTCCCTGACATGGGAGTGGAGTTAGGGCCTGGTTCAGAATCCCCTGAGATCCCTAGATGATCCGGCCGACAAATTCAGCCAGTAATAAAGTTAAGCTATGAATCTTTGGATCAGCCAGTGGATTTGCCCTTAAATGTGGTCCACAAGGGAGTGTATGTGTCCCCAAGTTCTTTGCCTAAGTTAGCCTTGGAGGATAACTCCAGACTATTAGTAAAGCTTTTTGAGTGTGGCGTCCTCTTTATCCACATGTGAGACCAAAGTCCAGCATAAGAAAAGCACCAACCAATGTTCAAGGGGAGTTATAAGATGTAAACTGTTTTAAATAGCAAAGCAGGCAGTGTCCATTAACATCCTTTTTATCCACATGTGAGACCAAAGTCCAGCATAAGAAAAGCACCAACCAATGTTCAAGGGGAGTTATAAGATGTAGCAAGTAGGAGAGAGTGGAAAGAAAGAATATCACTCTAGTGGAGAAGGCCACCTCTCCCATATTTAAACTTGAAATGACTGTAGACTGTAACTGGAAGGCAAAAGTGGAGTAAAGAATTTCATTCACGGTGCAGAGATTCATAACGGTGTAAAGCCCCCAGCATAACTGGCTAATCATCAGAGTCGCACAGCAGAAAGTTGAACAGGAGTTACTACCCACCCTGATCTTAAATAGAAGATCCCAGAGTGCAGAATATCAAATATTGCTAAAGTCCTTTCACTTGTCTGCAGGACAGATATACTAAATACATCAAAATGCAGTCAGGAGATAGAAGGAAGGCCAGCCCAATGATATTCAGCTACTCGAGCAATCCCGCAGCAGAGACCTGTGCTTCATACTTGGAATGTGCTTCACAGTTAAATTGTCTTTTGAAGGGCATTCACTGGCCCCTTTTCTGACCGATTTGGAGACACAGTGCCATAGGGGAAAAACACTGTTTGCCAATCACTTAAGTAACCACAGGAGATCGAGTAGCTATGATAACCAGGAGCAAGAAGACTTGAAAGACCTTGCTTTCTTGTTTATGTAGAACCAAGTGCAATGCAGGAATCCCCAATTGGTGAAAGAATCGTCCACTGATAGATCACCCACCCGTCCTCCTAACTACTGTAGTTTCCAGGGCCCACCACAGTATTTAGCGAGCACATTTCAGCAAGGCAGCCCTGACACAATGAACACAGGAGGATGAGAAAATGAAGGGGTCGCTTGCAGTTTGACAGTCTTCAGAAAAAAGTTACAAGACACCGGCAGTATTTAACAACTAGAAGGTATGCACACTAGTATTCCAATGTGAAGCAGGATTGTACATCAAAGTAGGTGACCAGACAGGATTATCTGTCTTACAGCTCTGCTGCATATACTTGAAAAGAAAGACCAGCATGATGAATGTAGGCAAAAATATATCTTACCCAGATACAGTGAAGCTTTTAAAGTCCAATGTCCTTACTATACCTGTATATAGTGTTCTGTGTCTGGAGAGCATGTTTCAGAGATGTACCCATCAGTGATCCTTGAAAAGTGCTTGTAGGAGCTCCTTGAGATCAGAAGTAGCCTGTTCAATTGTGTCCCGTGATTTCCAGATGTCCGCAACCTGGATTTTCAGGCAGGCTGGATAGAACATTTTAAAATGGAGCCTGGCAGCAATTGTTTTAGAAACAAGGGGGATGATTTGCTGCTCTGCATTGCCAAACAGTGGCAGTGGCAGGGAGGTCTTGCAGTATGCACAATTTTTCTCCCTCCCATGAAACCTCCTGTGACTCCTTCAGTTTACAGAGTAGATGTTGCTTGTCTAGGAAATTTAAAAATGTAAAAATAAATGGTCTCGGGGGGTCTGGTGGTGGGCATTAGGACCTTTGAGCCCCCTTGATAACATAAGAAGTACCATTTGGCAAGGGTCCAGCCAATTAAGTGCAGAGATTTTGAGTGAACTGTACCATCATGGCTCCTTTTGCTTTCTCCGGTAAACCGAAGAGCACCACATTTCAGTGATGGCTACAGCCCTCCAGTTCTTCAATGTTAGTATCCATTCTGGCAGTTTTTTGTTTGAGGGGCATGGAGCTCAGGGTCCATCTGCTCTCTCAATTTTTCAAGCTATTAAGTTTTGGTTTCATTATCTCCAGCTCTTCATTGCAAATTCACCAGATCAGATTTCAGTGATTTTTAACGCTTTGGTAATGTCTTGCAGAGCATCTTTGCAAAGGTGAAAATTCATCCAGAAATATTTCCTCTGTAAGTGGAATGGGGCATGAAGCAGTGGTGGCAGCCCCTGAGGCAGTAGTTGAATGCCCTCTTCCGGATGCTTGAGCCTTATATCATTTTGCAAGCTTGTCGGGGGTGGTAGGCAGGGAGTGTTTGGGAGGTGCTGTACACATCGCTATCTCCATTGCAGTGCACCAAACTCAGACCTAGTCTTCTTTCCAGGTAAAGGAATCCATTTAGCACAAAAACAAAGTGAAACTTTGTAGAAAGTACAGTCATTTTCAGAATGTTTGAAGATGGGTAGCAGGAGCCAAGGTGAAGTACTGCTATCCGATCCTACACATCACGTGATTCACCTGGGACAATGTTGGCAAACACTGGACCAAAGAATCTTACGCATCTCACTAGGAGGTAGCGGACCTGGGTCCAGTTCACAATATGTGGGTTACAACTCAGAAATCACCCCACACGTCTCATAGACTCATAGAAACATAGAAATTGTCAGCTGATGGGGACCGTGCGATCCATCTAGTCTGCCCTTGCTTTCCTACCCCCCCACTTAACCTTCTCAGTACTGATTGGCTGCCTGAGTCTTCTGCAATGTCTGTCCCATGCCCTCTTGAATTCCCCCACCGTATTTGCCCCCACTATCCCTTCTGGCAGGCTAATCCAAGTTTTGGCTACATGCTTCATGAAGAAGAACTTCCTCATGTTGCTCCTGAACCTCCCTTCTTTAAGACGAAGGTCATGCCCTCTTGTCCTGTTGTAGTCTTTCACCTGAAAGTGGTCCTGCACCTGCACCTTGTTGTTACCCTTCAGGTATTTAAATGTCTGTATCATATCTCAATTCCTGCGCTGTTCTAGGGAGTATAGATTGAGTTCACATAGTCTTGCCTCAAACGTTTTTTGATGTAAGCCATGCACCGTTTTTGTTGCTCTTCTCTGCACCATCTCTAGCCTATCTATTTCCCTCCTGAGGTGTGGCCTCCACAACTAGATACAGTATTCCATTTGAGGTCTCATCAGGGATGGATACAGAGGCATGATCACTTCCTGCCTCCCGTTCGTGATGCCTCTTCCAGTGCAACCCAGGGTACCACTAGTCTTCAGTGCTGCAGTCTCACATTCCTTGCTGACTTTCAGGTTATCTGAGATGATAACCCCCAGGTCATGTTCATGCCTAGTAGCAACCAGCTGCTTCCCTCCCATTGTGTACACTTTCCCCTTGTTATGTTTTCCTAGGTGCATAATCTTGCATTTTTTTTTTGCATTAAACCTCAATTGCCATTTTTTTCAACCACTCCTCCTGCTTTTGAAGATTGACTTCCATGCATTGATGCTCTTCTGGTATGTCAACCCTGTTGCTGATTTTGGTGTCATCTGCAAACAGGCACACTTTCCTTTCAGTCCATCAGTGATGTCACTGATGAATACGTTGAAAAGGATCAATCCCAGAACTGAGCCCTTTAACCCTACCCTCTACTGATAGTGTGCCATTAACTAAAACTCTGTGTTCTCCCATTCAACCCTCAAAACCTTGCTGAGACCCTTATTCTTGCTACACCCTCCTACAACCTGCAATCCAGTGGCTCCCTTACCCTCCTGGTACCAAAAACCCACACACAAATGGGTGACAGAGCCTTTGCTGCATATGCGCCCAGGGTTTGGAACTCTCTTCCAACTAGCACTTGCTCCTCTCCCTTGCACCAGAGCTTTAAAGCCTCCCTCTTGGGTTTTCTCAAAATGGCTGCCACCTGTCTCTGGACTAGACAAACCCTCTCAGCCTGAGATGCCCCAACTAACTGAGATGCTACCTAAACATTACGACTTGGGCAGAGCACAACTGTGCTCATACTCCTGTTCTCACAGCATATATAAAAATGAACCATTTAGGCCCACCGGCAAAACAGGGTGAGCACTATAACTGTGCACTCCTTTCCCTCGCACTGGGCCCACTCTATCCCAACTGTGACTCCTCCTTATTCTAACTGCTAGCCTTACAACTTGCTGCCTGGAGTGATGAATTCACACTGCACTTCTTCCTACTGACTGCAATGTTTAATACTTTATTATAATACCTGTTTTTGGTATTGTTGTCTTACATTGTCCCTGTGTTCTGGTCACTTTATATTAACTCTTCGCTACTATTTGCCTGATGAAATCTGATGCTTGTAAAGTCCCTGTTGTGCTAATTCTATGTAATGTAATCCTCCACTTGTATTTGCCTGATGTTCATGTATATACCTTGTAATGTACCTTGTAATCTCCCGGGTCGCACCTGAAAATAGGCACTTGGCTGTCTAGTGTGCTTACCCAGTTAACAAAAACAAATAAATAAATAAAATCAGTTTCTAACCCAGCATGATATTTTATTCCCATTTCCCATGTTCTCCAGTTTATTGACCAATCTCCTGTGTGGAATGAAATCAAAGGCCTTACTGAAATCCAGGTATACTACATCCACAGTCTCTCTCCAAATCTACTGCTTCGGTGACCCAATCGAAGAAATCTACCAGGGTAGTTTGGCAGAACCTTCCTGCTGTGAAATCGTGCTGTTTTGTGTCAAGCTGAGCACTCTGTTCTAGAAAAGCTACTATCTTTTCATTCAGCAAGGACACCACAAGTTTTCCCACGACAGAGGTGAGACTAACTGATTGGTAGTTTCCAGGTTCCTCCTTGCTCCTGCTCTTGTGGAGTGACACCACTGTCACCCTTTTCCAGCCCTCAGGAATCTCCTCGCTCATCAACAATTTGTTAAAAAGCATTGCCAGTAGGGCTGCTAGTTCCATCCCAAGTTCTTTCAGTATTCTTGGGTGTATCCTATCTGGCCCCATTGCTTTCTCTACCTTTAACTTGCTGAGTTCTTCCAGGACCCTTTCCTCCATGAAGAGGCTCATGACTATTCCTTCAACTGGACAATTCTTTTTACTTAGCGTTGGTTCATTGCAATCTGCTATGTGTGTGAAGACTGAGCAGAAGTACTCATTGAGTGCCTCTGCCTTCTCCCTGTGTTCCTCTGTGTTCAGCCCATCCTTTTTTGTAATTCTGACAATTTCTCCCCTGGTTTTCCTTTTTTTACGTATGTACCTGTAGAAAATTTGGTCACCTATGTTTACTCCTTGAGCTATTCTCACCTCTGTTTGGGTCTTTGTACTTCTTATTACTTTCCCTGCCTCTAGGTGGTGAGCTGGGGTTGGGAGGGTGCCAGGTTCGGTTCTGGGGCGTGATCACTTTTTGAGTCGGGTCAGGGTTTTCATTTTTTTTTTTTTTTTTTACACACACCCCAAAATGCACCCACTTAGAGATGAGAATCCTTATGTAGGGAGGTGACGGGGGGCACAGTCCCTGCATAACATAGAAAACCAGTCGCCAGTTTTCTAGTTGCTGTGAGTGTACATTGCCGTAATTCATTTTCGGCGATGTACACTCGCTCAAATGTGATCACCCTTCTGTGACTGCCATTTTCACATAGAACCACAAATCGGTCTGTGTCCCGGATTGTGGAAGCTCCTAGGAGACATCTGACTAGCACATCCGTCTGCTCATTTTGCCTCAGGTGGGGATTCATACTGTGAATTGTGGAGTCTCCTATGATGAGGATTTTTTTTTTCCATTGTCCTTGCTTTTCCACGTATTGAGTTTTTTTGTTACCATGTTGTGCTCAGCTTTGTGCTGGTCTTTCCCATTGAAACCAGCTTCAAGTTGCCCCAAACAGGAGTAGTTCTTCTTTTGACAGCACACTCCCCACTGCTGGGTTATCCTGGACCTGATCAAGCATATCCTGTCAGAGAAAAACAGAGTAAACTCTTCATACTGAGCACACGAAAATGTTTTTACTGGCTGGAGGCAGGCAGGATTTAACAAGCTGTCTACAGTTTGGAAAAGGAAAGCAGGTCTGTTCCTCCCTGCTGCAATCTCCCTTTGCAGAAATGCTGCCTTCTTACAAGAGAGTGCCCTTCGATACTCCCTGCAGTGAGTTCTCAGAGCCAGCCTGTCCCAGTCTGCGCACGACATCCACCAACAATGCTCCAATCTATGACCCAAAGCCTTTATCTCCCTAATCTCCCTGTCAAACCACAGGGACTCAAAGCAAGAAGACGTGGGTCATATAAGAACTGGTCCAACAGTATCGAGGGCTGAGGCAACAGACCTGTTACAGGCTAACACCACTTCCTCCAATCCTGTCCCATACACAGTCATCACACCTGAGAGGTCCAGTGCTACCTTAAGTTCTTTTGGGGACAGCCCATTTAATGACAGCAGTGAACAATCTCCACAGGGGGAGGACAACAGGGGGCACCTTAAATGAGAACTTCATGTTGCAGTGATTCAACCAACTGACTGGATCAGTGTTGAGATTGTTTATCTTGAGCCCTAGTGAGAATACTAGGTCCAAGACATGACTGTATTGGTTGGTGATAGTAAGCACTTCTGTGAGGTCCAATGATAACATCCGCTGGTGGAAATCTTGACCAAATTGTGACAGTTCATTGTCCATCCCAGCACTGAAATCATCCAGATCCCATCATCTGGGTGACTCCAATACCCTCACAGTGACAAAGTCTGAAATTTCCTGTAGGAAATCCCTCCCAAGCCCCGGAGGCCAGTACACAAGAAGGATCCTACAACCTGCACTTGGACCCCATATATGGCCACTCATTCAAACAATGAAGTACCTCCCACTAGGTGCACTGTGAAGTTCAACTCAAATTTAAAGCAGAGGGCCACTCCCCCACCCTTGTGATCTCTCTGTGCAGTGAACCACGTAGAATATGGCTGGGATCAATGCCTCTAGAATTGGCCCCACGTTGTCACTTAGTCAAGTCTTGGTGATGCAAGCCAGGTCGACTGTAGAAATCAAGTCTGATATCATTGCAGACTTGTCTCCCATTGATCTTGCATTGCACAACACTGTCCATAGGAAACAAGTGCAGACTGCTGGCCTACAGGCTATCTGCCCACTCAGCCTGATGGGAACCCTGGGTATGGAAACTAACCACATCTGGTCTCTCCTTAGATCCCATTTTGTCCCAGGGTGTTTCCTGTTCCTCACCACCCTTAAAATTCTCTACTGTTAAAACCCCCTGCACCTGTCTGGCCCACCGGCACAGCGGTTGGATTTCTGCTTGTAATGCCAGTGACCCGGGTTTGGGAATGGACCCGGGGAGTCGGAGGGCCAACCGGGGGAGAAGGATTGAGCATCCCATATACTGCTCTCCTTCTCTGTGGGGAGGGAAGGGTAGAGCATCTGGCATCTGTGGGACCCCTGGTGGAGGCTGGGAGAATCACAGGTGACCAGTGCTAAGAAGCAAAGAGGGTCGAGGTGGACACTGGACATCATTGCACGTCCCCTCCCATGGGGCAACCTAGAAAATAGCTGCTGGTTGCCCTTGATGAAGCTTGCCCTTGGCTTCAATTAGCTCTCTTAGGCCGACTCCCCGACCTATCCTGTCAGATGTGACATTTTGGGCTGGTGCTGCAATCCCGCCCTGGGTGGCAAGCCAGGGGGTATCAGGCAGTTGCAGCCTGTATGAGAGAGTGGAAGTCAAAGGGTCCATGACCAGGATGAGGTACCAGGTGGCCTGGGGCAGAAAAAGCATAGCAAATGAAAAAAAAACCTGCCCCTACAGCCTACTATCCTGCCTCCTTACAATGCCCACTTCCCTGTAGCATCTATATGCCACTGCTGATGGTGGGTCATCAAAGAGGTGAAGGCCTAACAACTTGGACTATGAGTAACTAAGCCTGAGGGGCCTCAGACCCACACACATTATCCTACTGGTCAACCCCCAAATTCAACCAACAACACTTGCTATTAAAATGCACTCCCTTAAGAGACAGTTTGCACAGTAGCACAGACCTCTTACTATTTTAACCCTAAGCCCTCAAACACTCACACCAACAATCACAGAAAATCTAATACAATAATTAAGTAGCTACCCACCCAACGCATCAAGCATACACTAATCTACACTATATTCTTAACCATTACCTCTTCTCCCTTCCCAGCCCTGCAAACAAACCCACTGTTAAAACACCCTACCCTCCTAATTCAATCTAAAATCACTAGATGTTTAACACAATCCTAGCTGGAGAATCCAAACAATATACAGACTGTGGTTCAAAGTAGTCACTTGTATAAGATGTGCAGCCACTCCCTCCCCAACTACCTAGAGGCCTTGTGGAAATGTAGGGGATGGGGGCACCACTTCGTTGCAGAAAAACATCCAGGAGAAGTAATAAAGTTGCCACATACCTGGATGCATATCATGGGTCCCACAGGGGTTCACAGAGCATGGCCAGAAAATGGGGTGCAGGCAGATTAAGTCCCAAGCTTTAGGGGAAAGATGGTCACTAGCAAACAAGCATCACAATTCATATATCAGCAAGAGGCCATACTGAAGTGAAACTTAACAATAACAAATTAATTTATTAAAGCCAACAGACTCTCATGGCTCCCATGAGATGGGGACATGGCATGAGCAAGGAGAACACAATTTCTGTCACACAGAGCCATGGCACCAATCTTGTGGCCAAGAAGGCCATGATGCTAAATCTTCGCAGAGCTGAGGGGCTAGGAATGGCATTTTGGTAGCAGCACAAAATAGTTTGGACTCTGCTCCCTTCTCTGCCTCCCCAAAACTGCTGCTCGACATAAGACCTACCGCACTTCACCTTGCACATTCACAGTGGCACATCACAGGCTGCAGCACTACCACTCCCTTCACCATCCATCCTGCAACTTATGGCCTAAGGCACCTGGGGCCTGGAATCCCCATGCATCCCTGCATTTGGCGATCAGAGGGACACACCGGGCACAACCAATCACTCCCCGCACACTATTTCAGGTGGTGCAGTGCGCCACAGGGTTATGGGGAGTCAGACTTCCACTACTGCTATCCTTATGCTTCAGGCTGCCACCATTGCACCACCCCCACATTACCAGACTCCAAACTATTCCAAATTTCCTGAAACTGGGCCCAAACTCCCACCCTGCTGCCACGGTGCATGTAAGTAGGCTCCTAATGACTCCAAAGTCTGTGACTCCTACTGATAAGCTCAGTCCTGTACACACTGCAGCATCTCTTGGCCATCCTCACACCTCTTTGAGTGGACTCTCTCAGGCCAAGCAGCAGATCCTGAAATGGGCAATGGCCGGTGCCCCGGCTCTACTGGATGTTCTGTTATCTCTCTTACTCCTACCAGCCTCTCCACTACATGGGTGAAAAATGCCCCTTAAATACCCCAAGGAGGACTGGCTCTGCCCAACAAGTGGGTGGGCCAGCCCCAATTCAAAAAATGGGAACTGGGAGGAGAGGCTACTATAGTAAGCATCCCCAAAAAAGGGGTGCTTACACTCTCCCTCCTTCAAACTATTCACTTCCTGGTGAATATGGTACCTGGCTACCACCAAAACCGGGCAATGAGTCAAGATATGCGCACTCTCCTGCTCCACCAGTGGGGTAAACCAGCCACAAATATCTACAAAGGGACACTGGGCCCCAAGCCAAAAGATGCAGAGTTGCTACCAAATTGAGGAACCAGCATACAAGCAGTTACTGAAACTCCAAACCCTCGAAGTCCCCCAAAATTAATACAACAGCAAAAACAGGAACAAGATATAATATAAATACCGCAGGACAATTTAATATAGTTTTTCTTTATTCCTTCCTGTCACTCCAAACACACATACACAATCACACACACACACACACACACACACACACACATATGTGCCAAGTCACATACTGAAAATTTATATATAGTATAATGCATGAGGAAATGTGGTTTATGGGATTTTATGCACACCCGAGGTGTGTGGTGTCCCATAAATGTTTATATGGGGATCACACACCAAGGGTGTGCATAAAATAGAGGATAAAGTATGGGTCTGGGTGTGTAATGAGAATTTACATACACCAGAGGGGTTTATGTGTAGCATCAAACCCGAGGGTGTGTCATCCAGTTACACAATTATATATTTTATTTATATAAATTGTTGGGTTTTCTTTTTTGCCTCAACAATTATATAAAATAAAAGAGGCTGCTGTGCGCTGCAGTCCGACTACAGTATGGCGAGCTGTCGGCTTTCACTTTTATTTCAAACATTTTGTGGGCAATCTGGTAGCAAATGTGGTATATTTCATTTTTTTTACAATACGTATCCATGGCAGTTTGTATCCTTGCTGGGTTTGCGGTTCGGGAGACAGTGACCGAGAATCGAGGAAGTTCAAGGAGGCGCATGCGCAGGTTGGGGGAAACTGTGCACGTGTTTGCCATTATAAACGCTTCTTTATAATGGCAAATTACACCATGGTTTCCCTATGGGAAAAAGAGGAAGCCGTTAATTATATCCCAATAAAAACACTTCTTTATGTTTTATTTTTTATATTTACTGGTCATCCCAATAACATCTATGGAAAGCGTCTTCTTGCTGGAGGCATGTCGGCAAACTGGAACTCAGTTCATGTTACAAGCCAGCCACATCAGTAAAAATGATGAAGTTTGGGACCGAGATTAATGAAACTTCATGGGCACTGAATATCAGGGTAGTTAAGCTGCCGTATATGTCGGGGGGAGAGGAGTAGTTTGAATCTCGGAACCTGCTGTTAGTTTTTTTATTGCCATATTGTAAAGTCGTCGAGAAGCTTGTGCCTCATGCCAACTGTGTAACAAAAAAAATTAGGCTACTGGATGTGTGGCGTGAGGACAGCTTCACTGGTGGCATTGCTGCTTTGTTTTTTGTGTACCCGTGGTTTACAGAGCTCCATAAACCACATATGTGGTTTACAGAGCTGTTGGGCACTCGCTGGTACTGGTTTATAACCACTAAGCAGTAAATATTCACACAAAACCAACTCCTCACCAACAGTCATTACACATCTACACACACTACCCTCTCATATACTCCCCCACTTTATTAAAACCAGGGGAACATTAGTTCACAGTCCATAAGAGTGGCAAAGTCCAAAACAGCTGTTTCATAACAGACCCAGGGCTTGAAACCATCTTTTCAATTAACTTAACAGCCAAATAACTGTTTCCCTCACATTAAAGCCTAAACACCAACTTTAACAGGAACTACTGCACATCAACCAGCTAACAAAGGGTAGAATTGGAAAGGTCTCACCCATTATAAAAGTCCTAAAAACAGTCCGGGTTATCCAAATAACAATCCTGAGCATATCAAGAACATGCAAACAGTTCATAACAGCTGGCACCCTTTAAAGGGTGGGTCCTTCACCACGGGGATAATAAAATTGTGGATCAGGCTTGGTTGTTTCAGTGCCAAAAGAGTCAGTGGAGACAATGTAATATTTGATAAGTCTTCCCATGACATCTTGAATAAGGGCAAAATGCTTACATAAAGTGAGTCCAGTCGAGACCATGGAGTTGCAGAGTGATCTTGCCTTAGTAATAGTAGAGGCTTCAGGGTGTCCAGTTTGGCATTTTATCAGCTGAAGCTTGTCCACTGCTTCTCTAATCACCCAGTCAGACTTCTCCTCAATCACATCCCATATTCTTTCCGGCACGTACGGATACTCCTCCTTGGGATACTCCACATGAATTCTCCTGTGGATCCACCTCTCAGCTTGTGACCACTATAGTATGCTGTTCCAGGGAGCAATTCCTTCTTCCAGCCACACCCCGGAGCGGTATCTTAATTTTCATGGGGTCATCAGGGAAGAGTCCATCCATCCTTTCCCAGAGAAGAATACTCAACTGGGGCAGCCTCAGTGTATTGTTAGGCAGTGTAAGTTGTGGGCTTTGATCAGGTTGGGGAACTGCCCATTCCACATCGTGGTCCTGGAATGCCAATGGTGTGGGCAGCTTACCCGGAGGCAACAAAGTGGGGTCTGTATGGGCAGAACCACTGGGGCTAGCTTTCTCCATCTTGTCATTAGAGGACTTCTTTTCCAAAACAGAAATCTCATGACCTGTGGCGCTGAAGGCCTTGGTGGGTGGGGAAGCAGACCCTGTCTCCCTGGGCCCAGGAGAATAAACAAATTTTCCAACTCTCCCACACCCTCTCCATCTGCCACTAGGAGGATCAGCTGCCTTTGGTGGAGAAAGGCTGGGCAGACATCTTTGCCCACTCTTTGACTGGGTGTCATCCTTCTCAGGCTTAAATTCAGGTTCAGATGACTCAGATGGGGAAGTAGCTGATTTCACTTCATCCCAGTTCTCCAAACTGCCAGTGGATAAGATGGTAGTGGTGCCAGGAGACATAGACGGTGCCCTTGGCCAGGAAGACAAGTACGGTGGCAGGGTATACATGTTGGCCATAGGAGGCACTCCTTGAGCACATGAGGAACACAGGGGCAGCTGAACCACTCCTACTCCTTGGTAGCTACACCTCACACATTAATTTGTAGGAACCCCTCCATCCTACATTTCTCCAAAGCCAAGATAAAAGTGATGCTGTCACAGTTTCTAATGGATCACTGTCTAAAGGATTTTCTGCCATTTTCAATCAAATCTCCAGACCGCTGATACAGCCACACCCTCACCAGAAATGGTGGCTGACTGCACAGTCTTTCACAATCCAGATTTCTGCTACAGCCAATCAGCAGCCATCCATGCTTCATTAGCATAGAATTGCCTATGCAAATCTGTCCCCACACTTACAGCAAAGGAAGCAAAAGGCGTGAAGCTCCAGGCAATATTGTTCAGTCCAGGAATGATGCACACAAAGAAAAAACAGGTCTCAGTCCTCACAGATGTTGCAGCTTCCCACAGATCTTAAGGTACGGTACTGCACTCTAAATTTTTATCTTGGACAAACTCCCACATTGTAGCCACCCCTCCCCAACTGTCTAGGGGCCTCGTGGAAATCTAGGGTAGGGGAGCACCACTCAACAGCAGAACCACATTCAGAGGAAGTAATAAAGTTTCCACATACCTGGGTGCAGATCATGGGTCCCACAGGTGGTTGCAGAGCACGGCCAGAAAACGGAGTGCAGGCAGGCGAAGTCCCAAACTGTTGGGGCAAGTTAGTCACTAGCAAACAAGCATCACAGTTCATAAATCTGCAGAAGGCCAAACTGAAGTAAAATTTAACAATAACAAATTAATTTTATAAGGCCAAAAGAATCACATGGCTCCCGGGAGCTTGGTGCATGGCATGAGCAAAGAGAACATAACTTTTGTGGCACAGAGCCATGGGACCAATCTTGTGGCCGAGAAGACTGTGATGCTAGATACTCAAATAGCCAAGTGGGTCAGAATGTCATTTTGGTAGCAGCACAACACAGGCCAGACTCTTCTCTCTTCTTGGCCTCCCCAAAACTACTGCTCAACATAAGGTCTACTGCTCTTCACCTTGCACATTCATGGTGGCACATCACAGACTGCAGCACTTCCACTCCCTTCACCATCCATCCTGCAACTTGGGGACTGAGGCACCCGAGCCACTGTCTTCACTGTGCATCCCCACAGCGGACGATCTGAGGGACACACTGGGCACCACCAATCATTCCCTGTAGACTGTCTCAGCTGGTACAAAGTGCCACACAGATATGGAGAGGTGGGCTGCCACTACCACCATCCCAGCAATACAGGCCTCCACCACTGTGCCACCCACACTGCACCAGACTCCAAACTATGCCAAATTTCCCAAGACTGGGCTGAATATCCCAGCCCAGTGCCACAGTGCATGTAGGTGGGCTCTTAATTACTCCCCAGGTCATGATTCCCACCAAAGAGCTCAGTCCTGGACAAGTCACAGGATCCCTGGGCCACCCTCACACCCCTCTGAG
This sequence comes from Neoceratodus forsteri, assembly GCA_016271365.2. Lineage (NCBI taxonomy): Eukaryota > Metazoa > Chordata > Ceratodontiformes > Ceratodontidae > Neoceratodus > Neoceratodus forsteri. Next base: position 915,647,082 of record CM057455.1, on the reverse strand, counting down.
CAGATTCTTTCACACTGAGCCACAGAGCCAGAATCAGTCTATGGCCAGTGCCCCAGCCCAACTGAATATTTCATTATCTTTCTTACTCCCACCAACCTCTCCCTTGCACTGGTGAAAACCACCCCAAAAATACTCCAAGGAGGACTGGATCTACCTGACCAATAGGCAGACCAGCCCCAATACCAAAAATTGAAAATGGGAGGAGAGGCTACTATAGTAAGCATCCCCAAAAGGAGGTGCTTACAGATGATAATGTTTTATGACCAAATAATACTAGTTATTGAGGTTCTGAAATTATTGTCTCTGCTCTGACCAGAGAAATATAAAAAGAAAGCCAGTTCATGTGTTCTAGGCAGCTCTGTCACCACAACCAAGAACAAGTCAATTTACAACATAGACAGGATGGAAGCTGTCCAGAGGAGGGCAACTAAAATGGTGCAGGGTCTGCACCAGAAGACATATGAAGAGAGACTTAAGGAGCTTAATATGTATAGCCTCAAGGAAAGGAGGGAGAGGGGGGACATGATAGAAACTTTCAAGTACCTCAAGGGAATCAACAAAGTCCAAGAGGTAGCATCTTTCAAAAAGGGGTGTGCAAGAACAAGGGGCACAATGTGAAGATGGGGATGGCTCAGAGGTAATTTATGGAAGTATTTTTCACAGAGAGGGTTGTGGATGCATGGAACGGCCTTCCGGAGGAGGTTGTGGAATCAAAAACAGTGGTGGAATTCAAACATGCATGGGACAGTCATAAGGCAATTCTAGGGGGTGGGGTAGGAAGAAGTAGGCTACTGGTTAACTAGCATCTGCAGCTTATCCATTAGGTAGGAAAATGGGCAGACTGGGTGGGCCAAGCGGTCCTTATCTGCCATCAAATTCTATGTTTCTATGTAACACAGCACTGGGACAATAACTTGAATCTCTTGGTTCTCTCACCACCAACGATTTTTTCAGTGAAGACCTACAGCAGGTCCTCAGAATCATTCTGCAGCATCTTAAACCACTGAAGTGTCATTGAGGAGGTACTGCTTGCCAGCAGCTGGACTGTGAGAACTGTGCCATGGCCACCATTTTCCCAAACTATCCCCTGTATTTGAATATTAAAGGGACTTACCAGCTTCCCTGTTACCATTCGTAAGGCCTTTGAAAAGCCCTGACTTTAACCAAGTGTTTGAGGTTCAACCCGATGCATTAGAGAATGGTATTGGGGCAGTCTTATCTCAGAAAATGGATGGGGAAGAACATCTGATCATGTATATCAGCTGGAAGCTACATGAAGAGGGAGAGAAGATATGCTACCATAGAGAAAGAATGCAAGCTCTGAAGTGGGCTGTTGAGTCTCTGAAATATTACTTGTGGGGGGCTGAATTTGAGTTTGTAACTGACCATAACCCCCCCCCCCCACTGGTTGCACCAAATAAGAAAAAAAAATCCCTGTATAATGCGATGATACTTAGCTCTTCAACCTTATCGATTTATTGTGTCCCACAGGGCAGGGACAAAGCATGTAAATGCTGATTTCATGTCTAAATATGGTGCAGGAATTGATGTCAATGAAATATGATGTACTTTTACTAAAAGGAGTTAGTGCAGGGAAGGTACCTTTGGTCTATGTTGAGAAATGTGTTAATGTCTCAAGGTAAAGAGCGATGATATACACCAGGTTTATGATGGAATGTTTATCATTAATAGGGACCCTGAGACAGAGCTTCTGAAGATGGATGGGTGGAAGCTTCATCCCATCGTTGGGACAGGAAGGTGGAAAGCAGCCTGCAACAACTGCTTTTCTTGTAAGGTGGGGGATATGTGACAGAGAGATCCTGCCACTCTTGAGGACCAACCTTTTCTTGAATCTGTTGCAACAGTTCTTCATTTCTTAGCCTAATCTATCCTTTACAGTTTCTAGTCCATAAGGTTGACCACCTTGGGCACCATCCTCCCCTTTATATGGTGGCGCGCTTGCACAGCCAACATCTTGCAGTAGTGCAGATTTGGAGGTGTGGTCACTGTTGGGAAAATTCAGGGCACGCATCAGTAGGTGCATCCCTCATTCCCCAATCAGTCTGCATGTTAGCACCATACCATGCATACATAATGTGGTGAGCACATCTAAGGAAAAGTCCACTGCAATCCAAGCAAAGCTCGTCAGATGCAGTGGACCTCCCCACGTGCTCAGCTACATTGCATACATGGCAGCTGCCCAACTGCTGACTTCAAGGGTGCCCAGTCCCCCTGCTGGCTTAGTGTGGCCCCAATGTATGTGCCAATGGGGGAGCCCACTCCTCATTGGAATAAAGCACCCCCCATTTGTCATATAATGAGGGGGTGCCCAATCCACGTTGGCATAAATCAACCCCCCCTTGTGTTGTGTGCTGATGAGGGTGCCCAATCCCCAGTAGGCTACAGCACCCCCCCAAACAGTTAGGTGGCATGCTGGAAGCCCACCCCAGCATGCCAATACCCTGTAAAAAAAACTGTCCCGTGATGTGTTTTTTTTTTTACCCTGTGAACAAAAAATGGTCCCTCAACATCTCCTTCCCCCCTTCCTGCAATCCGCACTCACCCTCTGTGCACCCTGCCTCCCCACACCCCCCTCACCCCATACCTACCTCCGGAGTCTGGCGTGAAGATCTTCAGTGGACCAGGAACACGTCTGCACTCTTCAAAGCCGACCGCGAACTGAGGAAATGCCGGTAAGCTGTATAATGGAATAAATTGGGGGTTTTCAACTTTGATGCATATCTCAGGCATTTTTTGGAATTTTGGCATCAAATTTTCAACATGGGATTTTTGGGACCCCTCCTCATGAATTCTTACACTGTCATGGTGTTATTTGGTCCCAAAAGGTGATTTTGCAGTCATTGCATGGAATCACCTTTCGGGAGTGAGGAATGAAATGACAGTGGCACTGTTCATGAGGGGGGCTCTCAAAAAGCCTATGTTGGAAATTTGGTGGGGAAAATCAAATGACTGTTTTATGAGTGTGCATTGAGCAGTTGCTATGCATGCTCATAACTTAGTGAATTTGCAATATTTTCATGCCACATGTTCATCATTGGCATTTTTCCACACCTTCTTGTGAACCGTACAGCTGTCAATTTTCACATCCTGCCCGAAATGTGGTTTCGCACTTCCGGCACAGAATAGCATGGTCGATGTGGGAAATCAGTGTTCAGGACAATTTATGAAAATGACAGTTGCACTGTTCATGATCAGAGGTCCTAAAATGTTTATGCTGAAAATTTGGTGACGATACTCCATAACATGACGGTGTTACGAGCATGCATTGCGCAGTTTGCATGCACGCTAATAAGTTTGCAAATTTATAATATTTTCACTCATGATTTTCAACATTGCATTGTTCTGCACCTCCTTATGAACAGTATAGCTGTCATTTTTCACATCCTGACCAAAATGTGCTTTTGCAGTTCCGGCGCACAATTGTGCGGCTGCTGTGGAAAGTCCATGTTCGTGACACATTATGAAAATGACAGTGACACTGTTCATTAGCACAGGTCCTAAAATGCCTAAGTTGAAAATTTGGGGGCGAAAGTCCATAAAATTAGTGTTTTATGAGCGTGCGTTGCGCACTTTGCATGCACGCTCATGACTTCGTGCATTTGTAATATTTTCACTCCAGATGTTCAAAATTGGCATTTTTTCACACCTCCTTATGAACAGTACAGCTGTCATTTTACATATCATGGCTGAAATGTGTTTTCGCACATCTGGTGCAGAATTGCACGGTTGCTGTGCAAAATCAGTTTTTGGGACAGTTTGAGAAAATGACAATGTCACTTTTCATGAGCAGAGGTCCTAAAATGCATATGTTGAAAATTTGGTGCCAAAAGTCCATAAAATGACTGTTCTGCAAGTGTGCATTGTGCAGTTTCCATGCAGCCTTGTAACTTCATTAATTTGCAATATTTTCATGCCAGATTTTCACCACTGGCATTTGTGCACACCTCCTTATCAACAGTACAGCTGCCATTTTTCACAGCCTGCCCAAACCAAGTTTCCACAACTGTGGTGCACAATGGTGTACCCGCTGTGGGAAATCACCTTGGGACACATTAACAAAATCACAGCACTGCTGTTCATGAGGGGTGGTCCCACAATACCTATGTTGAAAATGTGCCTAAAAAACTTCCTCAAATAATTGGGTTGTGGATGTTTGTTGCGCAGTTTGTATGCATGTTCATTGCTTCACCAATATTTCATATTGCCACTCCAGATTTTCAACGTTGCAATTTTTTTTGCCTCCTCATGAACAACACAGTTGTCATTCTCCACATCCTGCCTCAAACTGTGTTTTCATCCCTCTGTCACTAAATGGTACAGCCACTGTACAAAACCACATTTCAGCGAACAAAGTGATTGTGCAGCTTTTCATGAGATGGCCTGACAAGCAGCCCATGTTGAAAATGTGTAGTGAAACTACCACTACATGCCTATGGTGTTAGGGTTTCCAACTGTAGCACCCCACCTGGTACAGACTGACAGGTGTCAGGCTGTGACTTGGGATCATTGGATGTAATGCTCATGCCATTCCACCCCCCATGCCCACCCTGCAGCCACTGACAGGCATCATGGTGTGTCTTGCACTGTTCACACACAAACTTCACCCCATGCTCTTATACTGCACCCACGTCAGCGTATTTCCTTATGGAATGGGGTAAGTATAATGCCCAAAGACCCCAAAGCACACCACAACACTGTGTCTACTGGGTAGGATGAGGTACAATGCCATGAGAATTATAGCTGACAACCAAAAGGCACAGCCCAATGCCTGTCACTCTCTACAGGGTGGGGTTGGGGTTGGCGTTACTTCAATACTTCACTGCTGTTCCTATTATATGTCTCTAGCTCTGCCAATGCCAGCATCACAACATTCAGCATTGACAAATGCTTGTTTGACTATGCTATACTGTCCTCTTTAATATTCCTTTTCCCTCTCAGGTCCTTGTATAGGGAGGTTATTGTTGTGACCTCTGAGCTGATGTAAAAAAACAGGCTGTGTTCCTCATTGTTGGATTTATTATGCAATGGCACTATTCCAACAAATACCTTGATGTATATAACGTATGTGTATGAAACCTATAAATGTTGAAAATACCATGGCACTAGGTGTTTTTTGATCAAGGTAGAAATTACTAGGTGAATGTATTATAGAAATTAAGTTACTGGGTAAGAGATATCAGAAACCCCTCTGTTGTGTTGTTAAATGCATGTAAATTGCAGATTGTTTGAGAGCCCTCTTGTTATCATGTATTCCTGCTGTAACCTGAGCCAGTCTGAAATGTCAAGGGGATTTGCATATACATCCCATGATGCATTGCATTACTGTTATGTGTGATGTGTTTCTTTGAAACTTGGCTTTATAGCCAATGCCCTTATGGGGTTATCCTGGTTTCAGTGCTTCTGCACTGAGATTCTTTGTCTCCAGCTTTTTTTATTATTGGGGCCCCCCCCCAACCCAAGCAAACAAGACCCACTTAGGGGAAACCGAATCTCAACAAAAAGTTAGATCAGTAGATCATTGGTTCAGTAGGTGCTGACTAAGTGCAGGGAAAGGACATTCATAGTCTGTTGCTGTAAACTGATGTATTAAAGAAGGGATATGCCATCGCTGAACATTATCTTCTGTATTTTGAATAAACATCACACACAGATTATGTGTTGAACTTGAACTTCTGCATCTGGTCTGTCTTTTAATCCTACAACCCCTTCACACACCCCAAAGCCACCCAGCTAGGGAGCTTGTAGTCACCCCGGAACCTCCCAGCTTGAGTGCAGTTCAATTTTGAACAGAGTGTTCCAGTTGGGTAGTTTCCTCTCCACCACTCCTACCCTAGCCCAGTTCCATACCATATTCCTTCATCTAGCTGCTCCGTTGAATCAGAAGCCCATCACTTTTTTTTTTCAGGAGCCAATTGAAAGAAAACCTCCCAGCAGAGGTGCCAAGGGATACAGTGATCTCCTCAGGTCAATTGGTCCTCTTTAATGTCTTTATAGGTGACATTGCAGAGGGGCTGGAAGGAAAAGTATGTCTCTTTGCAGATGACACATAGATCTACAACAGGGTTGATACACAAGATTTGGTGGAAAGGATGAGAAGGGACTTGGCAAGGTTGGAGAAATGGTCAAAAGTATGGCAGCTTAGATTCAATGCAAAGAAGTGCAAAGTAATGCACCAGGAAAACAAAAACCCAGGGGAAGAGTACACAATTGAAGGGGGAGCTACTAACAAAACCAAAAATGGAAAGGGACCTGGGGTAGTCATATCAGACTACCTAAAGGTAGGCAAGCAATGTGAGAAGGCAGTAAGGAGGGCTCGGGGGATACTGGGATGCACAGGGTGAGGCATCACCAGTAGAAAACAGGAAGTTGTTATCACTCTGTACAGACAGTTGATAAGACCCCATCTGGAGTACTACATGCAGTTCTGGAGACCCCATCTCCACAAGGACATAGACAGGATGGAGGCAGTCCAGAGGAGGGCGACTGAAATGGTGCAGGTTCTGCACCAGAAGCCATATGAAGAGAGACTAAAGAAGCTTAATATGTATAACCTAGAGGAAGGGGGGACATGATAGAAACATTCAAGTACCTCAAGGAATCCAAAAGTCCAATAGGGCAGCATCTTTCAGAAAAAGAGATGTACAAAAACAAGGGAGCACAATTTGAAGATTGAGGGGGGATGACTCAGGGGCAACGTGAGGAAATATTTTTTCACAGAATGGGTGGTGGACGCTTGGAACAGCCTTCCAGAGGAGGTAGTGGGTTCAAAAACAGTGTGGGAATTCAAGAATGTATGGGACAGACATAAGGCAATTCTAGTGTGGGTAGAAGGAAGTAGGCTGTTGGTTAACTAGGATCAGCAGCTTATCCAAAAGGTAGGGAAATGGTCAGGCTGGGTGGGCCAAGTGGTCCTTGTCTGCCGTCAGAGTCTCTGTTTCTATGTTTCTATGGTCATTTGATGGAGTCTGTATTCACTGCTCCATGGGGAGAGGAGGATGGAGCTGGCGGGGGTGCTGGGGAGTTTTTTTTTTAAGAGATTCTTTTGTTGGGCCTGTGATACTGTGCTGTGTTCTTGACTGGGAAAAAGAGAACTGGTGGATCCAGTAGCCAATCATCAGTTGCAGGGCATTTCAATTTCCAGATGGATTCAGTGTCCCTATGCGTGAGCTTTCCTACAAGTGAGGGTTCTGAGCATGACTGCCAAGGAGCATGAAACTGGTGTCTAGGGTCATCCACAGGGAAACTGTAGGTCTGCAGGGAACTCTGCCTTGGGCCAGAATGCAAACAAATGGTTCAAGGAGCTAGCTTCACAATAGTAATGGTAAGCCTGGGGTAGGGGCCATAGGTGATGTTTCATCTAACACCCTATCTAGCATAGACTAACAAGACAGTCATGGAAAGGGACTGGAAGGGTGAACATGTAACTGGGATTACTGTAACTGCAAGTAAGACTGTAATTAGTAAATTACCAAATACTCATCTAGTGTAGCGTAGAACTACAAAACAGGTAGGGGAATTGGAAAGAATTGTGAAAGGAGGACTCATAAGTAGCATGTAGGAATAACAAATGAAAACTAACAAATTGCTCTAACACCCTATCTAGGGTAGAGTAAAAATACAAATGTAAAAGGGGATTTGTGAGTACTGTGTGGGTAGAGCTTGCAAGTAGTACAAAGTACTGTAGCTAAGTGGTGGTAAACAGTATGGAATTTGGAAAGTAGTTATGACTGGGGTCTTATTAGCTGTAGAGAGTGTGGAAAAAACATTCCACGAGCAGTGCTCTGGAGGTTCCTTCATTACTCCAGCTGCATGAGACTTACAGAACTCCAGTCTCAGCTGATAGCAGCTACATTATAGCTACTATATTGATTTCAGCAAGGCCTTCAACACCATCCCACGTAGGAGGCTGATAAACAAGTTGGGCAGCCTGGAAGTGAATCCCAGAGTAGTAAACTGGGTCAGAAAGTGGTTGAGTGGCAGGGCACAGAGGGTGGTGGTGAACAGAGCTGAATCCAAGGATTGGTGGGTGACCAGCGGGGTACCTCAGGGATCAGTGTCAGGGCCAGTTCTCTATAATGTATTCATAAGAAACATTGCAGAGGGGCAGAAAGGGAAGGTATACCTCTTCGCAGATAACACAGATTTGCAACAGGGTTGACACCATAGGGGGAAGGGGAAAATGAGAAGGGACCTAAGTAACTTTAAGGAGTAGTTACGAGTGAGGCAGCTAGGATTCAATGCTAAGAAATGCAAAATCATGCATTCAGGGAACAGAACCCCAGGGGAGGAGTACTTGGTGGGGGTGAGGTTCTGAAGGTCACCAAACAAGAAAGGGACATGGAAGTGATCATTTCTGATGACCTAAAGGTGACCAGACAATGTGAAAAGGCTGTAGTAAGAGCCAGTGGGATGCTGGGGGGCATAGGGAGAGAAATCACTAGCAGGAAAAAGGAGGTGGTGATGCCACTGTACAAATTATTAGTGAGACCTCATCTTGAGTACTTTGGAAGTAGGAAGTAGGCTGTTAGTTAACTAGACTCTGCAGCTTATCCGATAGGCAGGAAAATGGGCAGACTAGGTGGGCCAAGCGGTCCTTATCTGCTGTCAAATTCTATGTTTCTATGTTTCTATGTGTTCAGTTCTGGAAGCTGTATCTCCAGAAGGATGTAGACAGAGATGAGGCAGTTGAGAGAAGAGCAACTAAAATAGTGCAAGGGTTGCACCAGAAGTCATATGAGGAGAGACTAAAGGATTTCAATATGTATTTGCTGTAAGTGAGAAGAGAGAGGGGATATGATAGAGACTTTCAAATACCTCAAGGGTATAAGCTACAAGAAGGTAGCATCTTTCAGAAAAGAAGAGGTTCAAGAACAAGGGGTCATGATATGAGACTAGAGGGGGTAGACAAGGGGGTAACGTGAGGAAGTACTTCTTCTTGAAGTGGGTGGTGGATACATGGAACAGCCTCCCTGTGGAGATGTTGGGGTGAAAATGGTGGGGGAATTAAAAAATGCATGGGATAGACATAAGGGAACCCTAGCAATAGAGAAGAGAGGGTAAGCCACAGACCAAATAGGGTCTGTTGTATATTCAGTGGGTAGGAAAAATGTGTAGACTAGATGGGCCAGGCTGTCCTTTTCTGCTGTCAAATTCCATGTTTCTATGTTTCTATGGATGAAATATGCCTGTTGTGCAGATACAGTAGCTGACCTGGAATCAGTGACTGCACCCCACCCCACAAGGGAAATGGAGGGTTGTGGGAAGGGAGACAGAGGCTACATGCTGGTAAAAATGTCCTATGATTATGACTGCAAATTAATTTGTATCCATTGAAGAGGTACAGGTACAAGACTTTCCCAGGGGAGGCTTTGAGCCAGTTGTAGGATAGGATCAAACTGTAAAGGCAACATCCAGGAGGGGTACAGGAAGAAGGCAGACCTACAGGCTAAAGAGTACTGGTGGTAGGGGATTAAATGGTTATGGGTGTTGAGATGGCAAAGTGTGGGGGGAAGCATGGGAGGAAAGTGGTCAGATGTCTACCAACGGCCTTGGTTGGAAGAGACGCATTTACAGTTGAGGAACTATTAAGACAGATGGGGATGCTAAGGGTGCTAGTGCACTTAGATAGCAAGGATCTGGCCAGTCAGGTGGTAAAAATAGTCATATTTAACTTCTAAAAACTGGAAGATAGGTTGTGGAGTAAGGCAGCTTTGCTGGCCTTCTTGGAGGCCTACTAGTGAGGTGAGAAAGGGTGAGGCAGGAAAAAACAGATGTTCTTAATCTTTCAGGAGGTTGTGTCAGAAAGAGTGGTTTAGGTTTGAGGTGCAGCTTCAGAGATAGAAGGTTCTTAAGGGAGATGGCCTTCGTCTCATGAAGGAGAGAACAAGTACATGGAGAAAGAAGTCTGATGCCTACATAGCTAAACAATTAAACTGACTGGGGAAAGACTGGAGCTAGGGAAGCCCTTGGAGGGAGGGGAGAAAGGGGGCCTAGAAGGTACTCCTCTAGAGATGGGGACATGGCACAGGGGAATAAGGGACAGCATAGGCAAAGTGACCTTTATCAGGAAGGGAAGCCCAAGTGGAAGGGGTTCTGGGAAAACTAACAGGTGGTAGGGGCAACAGAAGGGGAAGAAAGAGAGATAATCGGGCAAAGAATGGGACACGGAAACAGTAAGGATGACAGAAAAGGGTAGGTGGAAGGTTATCTGCCTGAATACCAGAAGCTGGGAAACAAAATTACTGAGCTCCCTGTGATGGTGGCAGATGCTGAACTAGACATAATGGCCATAACTGAGAATTAGATGAGTGGAAATCATGACTAGGTTCTGGCTATCCCAGGTTATATCCTGTTCAGCCGGGATGGGGTAAGGATATGGGGAGGTTCAGCCCTCTACACTAAGAAGGGCATTGTGGTCACTGAGGATGGTGCTATCAATAGGGAGGGGAAGGAGAGGGCATTGATTTGGGTGCACCTGAGAACAGTTGCAAGAAAAAAGGTAATGGGTGTTGTCTATAGACAGCCAGAGCAGAGAAGAGGGTGATCGAGAGTAGGAGAGGAACTATGGAGAGGGATGGCAAAAGGGCAAGTAGTGGTTGTGGGTAACCTGAACCTGCCTGACATTGACTGGCCTATCCCAGCAGCAAATAGTGGCAGAAGTCAGGCACTGGTGGACACAATGCAGGACTGCTTTTTGGTATAAATGCTAAGTGAGCATAGAAGACAGGATACCATCCGCAATTTGATGCTTTCAAACCTAGAGATAGTGAATGGGATCATGGTAAAAGAATCACTGGGACCTTGCAACCACAGTTCTGTGTGATTTGAATTGGTGTTTGACAACTACAGACTTTCAGCAAAGACTGTGATTATGGACCTTAGAAAGGAAAACTTTGGATGAATGAGGAAAACAATCAGAGAAAAACTGGAGGGTGTAGGGGGAGTCAAAAGACTTGAGATAAAATGGGATATAATAATGAAGGCCATATTGGAGGTGACTGACTCATGTATGAGGAAAGTCACTAAGAGGAAAAATTATAAATGGACTATGGTTTTCCTAAAGGTTATGAAAGCAGTGAGGTCCAAGAGAAAGGGCTTCAAAACATATAAAGAAAAGTAAGGGGAGGAGGAATGGGAGGAATACTAGGGGGAGTTGAAGGAGGCAAATGGGATAGTCAGGAGGGCAGAAGCAGTCACAGAGCTGCACATTATGAGGTTGATGGAGAAGGAGTTCTTTAGCAATATCAGGCAAAACAGAAAGATTAAAGGGGGATTTTCTTTTTCAAAATGAATATATTTTATTAAAGATTTCAAGAAAAAAATTACAAAAACCCCATCAACACCATGTGAAACAGGGAAATAGATAAAAAGATAAACATCAGATATCACAAGTAGATTCCCAAAATGGAAAAAAAAATATAAACCTAAAACCACCCCTCCAACAACCTCCCACACTTTCCTCCCTACATCCCCCAACCCCCCTCCCCAATGGATCACAGGTGACAAAATATCAGAGAGAGCAGGAAAAGGAAAAGAGACTGGATGGGATTTCCAAAAAAACACCTTACAAGACTCACCTAGAGGTTAAGAGCTTTTCAATGGGTTCCCAATGTTCTTTATACCTCTCGTATCTGTTCTGTCAGTGTGCTATGTTTCTCAATGGCCAATGCTTGAAATATTTCCTGTTGTCATTCAAGAAGTGAAGGTGTATTGTCATCCACCCAATGGCATAAAATGACTAATTTGCCGGTCATTGAGATTAAAGCCATATATGCCTTACGAGGACCAAATAACTCAACAGAAAAGCACCACCAAGGTAGATCCATGGAGTGAAAATTAATGGGGAACTTGTTCAACTATCTAAGGGGGGAGGGTAGTAGAGGATAGTGAAGGCAAATGTTTTGAACAATTGCTTCTGCTCAGTATTCATAGTGAAGGATTGAGAGCCATCACTGGAGAGTGGTAGAAAGGCTTTTATGGGAGGAATACAGGACATACGATGGGTGTGGTCATGTTTGAAAGAGTGAGAAAGTACAGTAATTTGTAGGCCTCAAGGAGGATAACACACCAGAAAAGGACATATTTTACTTGAGAGTGCTTACTGTGCTAGGATCAGAGCTGGCTGACCCTCTGGCTGAGCTGTTTAGATGTTTATTGGAGACAGATGAGGCACTGGGGGATTCAAGGTCTGCGGATGCGGTTCTGCTCCATAAGGGGCCGGGACAGGGAAGATCTAGGAAACTACAGACCAGTTAGTCTTACTTCCATTATAGATAAGCTGATGGGGACAATAGATATGGAAATCATAGCAGCCTACCTAGAGGCTAATGGGTTGCATGACAACAAGTAGCATGGATTCTTGATGGGAAAATCATGCTAAATCAGTCTATTAACATTTCATCACTAGGTCACAAGGGCAATTGATGGAGAGAAGGCATTAAATTTGATCTCCTCCAAATACGAGTACTGCTCTAATCCAGAAGCTGGTGCTGTCACACATAGTGGTCTGTTTGCACAATTTAAAACTTCGTTTACAAGCTCAGTGTCAAGGAATATGGAGCTGACTAATAAAACCATTTGCTATGGCTTGGTTAAAAACTCTTTTTATGCTGTCCCAGTGGTGTCGAGGGCTGAGATGCTGGCAGCATCTCACAACGCTGGTGATCCAAGTTTGGGAATGAGCTAGAGTTGCTGGAGTTTGGCTGGGGCTGAGGGTTGGGAGAGGATCAAGTGGCCACCTGGCAACTCTTCTCCCCCAGACTGGGGTAGTGAGCCATCCTGGCTCTTGGCTGCTATAAGGTGAATGCCTGATGGCAGTACCAGTGTTTGTATTAGTGATGAAAGTCAGGTGGGTGCAAGGAGATGGAAGTTCTGGAGTGCATGTGCATCCCCATGCATGTGCATCCTCTTTGTTTGCCTTTGTCTCTGGGCAGAAACACATAATGAGGAAAATGGATGGGGGACTAGGCCACATGATGTCCTGCCTGAGGTGCCATGACCCACTATGCCACTGTGATGGGCAAAGGGGGGGACATTTGCTTGAGAGTCTCTGGGGGGAGGATGGTCTTCCTCCTGGCCCCACCATAGGGGGATCTGTGAGAGACGTAAACCTCCCAGAATGACAGACAAAGCAGGCTGTTTGATGATACTGAGAAAAACAGCTGAACAACTATACCATCAGCCCATGAGGTTAAAAATAATAGCAAAAAACAAACAAACAAAAAAACCTTAGAAAATAAAGCTGGCCCAGTTATGCAGACAGCTGAGGTGCTGGACACCTTATTTCTCACCATGCGTGTGACCCATGTTCGGGAACAAGCACTTGATACCAATGGGTTGGCCAGGGAGAGAGGGAGGGAGGGATAAGAGTGGATGGGGCAGCCACCAGGCAGAATACGACTCTCAGATTGGGGTGGTAGGCTTCCCTGACTCTTCACTGCCCCCGACTGGAGGCTCTATGGCAGTGTTGGGCACTGGGGAGGGCTGGTGCTAGGCAAGGTGGGTGGATCGGAGCAGTCTTCGGTGCCAGTACACATGCATGCCTCCATGCACATGCCCAACCATGGATGTCCAAGGCTCCGGGGTGGTAAGGGAAGGAAAAAGTGGAACCCCCCCCTCAAAAGCAAGATGAGGCCTGACCCCCAGCAGGCTCCATACTGGTGGCTGGGTACATCACACATCCTGTGGCAGAGGACACCAGGCATAAGGTAAGATCGGGAGAGCCGGCTGATGGGGCTGGTGTGGACATTCAGAAGGGGGCAGCCACGGAAAGAGGAACACAAAGACACAAGAAAAATACACAAAAATACCTGAGGCAAAAGCACTTACACCCTAAAGCTGAGGCTGACATGCCACATCATTGCATTGCACTGCACACCATTGCACAAAATGTCAGCCTCGACTGCAGTGGGTGAGTGCTGCTGCCATGAGTTTCTTAGTGTGTTTTAGACAATAAATTATTATTTTTTTAGCTGGCCTGGTGGCACTGAGGGCTGAGGCACGTCCAGCGTCCAGCCTTAACTCGCATCACCCTAGTGACCTGAGTTCGAGAACAAGCCAGGGTCATCAGAAAACTGGCATGGGGGAGGGAGAAGGATTGAGCAGCTGAAAGGCAATTCTCCTCTCCCAGGGAGGACTCTGTCCCCTGCCATAGTTCTACTGCCCCCAGATGGAGGTCCATGGGCAGTGCAGGTGAGTGGGCTGCAAGCAGTGGGAGGTCATCCTGGTACTGTCATGTGTGCACACCTCCACATGTGTTCATGCATGGCTGGTCATGGTCGACAGAAAAACGGGGGTAAAATCGGGGCTAAAATATAAATGAAAAACAAAGTAATATATTTTTTTTTAACCAAGCCATAACAAGTGGTTTTCTTATTTGGCTCTGTATAGCCCAACTTTTAGCTTGTAAACTTGATCTTTCACATCACATCAATGCTTCACTGTGTTTGGGTAGCCATTTCCTACTACACATTTTAAACATAAAACTTTTTATGTGTGTGTGTGAGCCATATTTCTGTGCTTCAACAGACAGTAAATTTACTCTACTTTGGTTAAAGCAAGATGTCTGATTTAATACCACACAGGAGGCTGCTGAAGCAGTTGGAGAACCTGGGAGTAAGAAAAAATGAGTCAGCTGGGTATGGAATTGGTTGTGAGGGCAGTTAGTGGCAATTAACAGGGTCAGGTAAGAGGACATGGAAACACAAGGTGAGTGTCACAGAGGTCAGTCCTGAGATGAGTCCTGTTCACTATGTTTATTAGTGACATAGGAGCGGGTATCCAGGGCAAGATGTGTCTCTTTATGGATGACACAAAACTCTGTGGCAGGGTAGACAGTGAAAATGGGATAATGGGGTAAAAGAGGGACCCTGAGAAGCTGGAGAAGTGGTTCAAAATATGGCAATTAAGGTTCAATACAAAAAAGTTCAAAGTGATGCACATGGGGAAAGGGACCCGTGTGCAGAACATTGGATGTGGGGTTAGGTAGATGATAGAAATTGAGCAAAGGGACCTGGGGATCATTATTAATGACTCCCTTAAACAGACCAATAAGTGAAAAACGCATAGCGCTTAACAACAAAGCATCAGTGATGCACAGGGAGAGTGTTTTAGCAGTAGGATGAAGGAGGTTATCTGCCACAGTACAGGTCCCTAGCAGGACCCTCATGAAGTTCTGGGCTCAGCTTTGGTGCCTAAACCAGAAAAAGGGTAGGAAAATGCTAGAGATGTACAGAGTAGGGTCACCAAGAGAGGCCAGGGAAAGCAGGGCAGATCCTATGAGGAACAGCTGGAGGCCCTTTATATGTACATGTTGGAGACCAGGAGGGAGAAGAACACATGACAGAGATGTATGGCTGGTTTCTGATGAGTATTAACAGAGTGAACAGTAAAGACCTGTTCACCAGGAGCAGTCAGTCAGTACAAGAGGGTGTAAATGAAGGCTCATTAGTGGAAACGTCTGTAGGGGCATGAGGATGTTTCACTTTGTAAGGATGGTAGTCAAGCCATGGAAGAGAGTGGCAGCAGAAGTGGTGGAATAAATATTCACAAAGAGGTTCAAAAATGTATGGGACATGTATAGACAGCTGATAATTACAGTAGAGGTTCAAACATGTATGGGACAGGTATAGATGGCTGATAATTACAAAAGAGGTTCAAACATGTATGGGACAGGTATAGATGGCTGATAATTACTACACAGATTCAAAGATGTATGGGATGTGTGCATAAATGGTTTAAAATTACAATAGGAGGAGTTTGGGAGGTGGGAGGGTAATGTTGTGAGGAGGGTTGTATGGAAAGACATAAGGCTTAAATATCCTTTAAGATGGAAGGATGAACAGATACAGTAGGTAGACAATTCTTAATGGGCAAACTGGTTGGACCCTTGGTCTTTATCTGCTAGCAAAGTCTTTGTTTCTATGGTTTGATTGTTCTGTTGACCAAATTGTGATTTCAAGTTCAAGTTCAAGTTTATTGCAGGAAAACTCCATTGAGCAAGCTCATTCACAAGGAGGTCCTGTGACATAAACACTTAAAGTACAAACACAGATAGGTAATAACAGTATATACATGAAATACACATTACATGATGCAGGCTGGATATACATACAAGGGTACCACACAGGGTGACCGCAGGTGGTAAACATTGATATGAGACAGGGGGAAGCGACTTATAGGTCGCATACTGATAAATGAAACATGATGAATGGTGTGATTTGATTTAATCAAATCAAATCAAATCAAATATACAGTATTTTGGCAGCTAGAACAAACAACAGTCTATTTATCTTATGCCCTATATGCCAAGCCATATGAATGTTTTCATTAATGAACAAACACGTGTAGATGAAGCTGCTAACCAGTTTTCTAGACAGACTCCAAAATATGAACCAGTAATACACCCAAAAAATCTAAAACTCTTAACATTATCATTTGTAAAAAGTAGAGAACAGAGTCTCCTCATCAAATAATTTGAGTCAGAAATGAAACTCAATGCTACTGAAGCATTCTGTATTTATTATGTATGTATTTATTTACATGTATCCTGTTCTGTATATACTGTTTCTGTTTGTACAGCATACTGGGTCTCTAAAAATGTGTTAAATAATTTCAGATTCATACCGTCTCTCAAACATGCTGCTAAAATGTTTTCCTAGTAACAAAACAGCCCTACAGAACCAGTAAAATATATAAGCAGAACACGGTTTTACAGCAATGCAGTCTAGCTATTGAAAATGTTTGTCATAACTTTGCACTGTGAATTTCCTTCAGGTTTAGACAATCTGGTTACATGTGTTAAACAAGTTTTAATTGTATGTAGAAGGAAACACTGAATAAGGACTGATACTAAAATGTGATGCCAGAATAACAAAGGGCCCCATAGACATTGTTATTTTTCCTATTTCCAAAAATAAATGAGAGGAAGAATAGAGTGAGCATAGTGTGGAATAAGAAAGAAACAAAAACATTATTATAAAATCAAATGATAATATCATTTAATGCCTCCCTAGCAGAAATTCCAAGTGCATTCCATTTTAGAAGAGATTAGATTATGCAGAGCATCTGAGTATATTTAAAATCCTACCAAATATAATAAAATTACAATGAGTGCAGTAATGAAATGTTTTTGTTATTCTGCATCACTGCTATATTTCCTTTGCTAACAGTATACATTTGTAGACACATTTTGCATTTTATTACCAATTTTACATGCATGGTTATCTTTAATGATATATTACAAAATATGTTTAATTTTCTGCTTTTATTAAACTTTTCATGTAACATCTCACATTTGCTTCTTGATTATTACTTAACCCCATAAATGGACAGATGCTAATCTTTAAAAAAAAGTATTTAAAAGTTAAGTATTTCATGTATCAGACCTTTATGCCAGTCTAAAAACATGATATACCTGATTTTTCATTAACAGTATAAATTAGACTATAGGGAGATTTCAAAGTTTGACAGATCAGTGAACCAGTGGATAACATGATAACCTCTTCAGGCTAAGAGGTTGTAAATTGCATACAGCAGGCCATTTGTCTTTGTCCAGGATTTATTGACAAACTAACCAGTGTATATATTCTGAAAACCAGTCTCCATGGAATCATTAGATAAGACACAATTGAAAAGCTAGTGGACAGTGACCTATATTTTACATTAATGGTGTCAGATTTACATTATGCTGACTTATTTACCAGTGAAGGAACTTTGTTTTGACTTGGTCAGCCTAATCTACCCTCTGTTGTTAACAGCAATGATAATGGAATGTTAAATACATTGTTATGTCAAGAAATACTACTGTTTCTCACTTTTAGGTCAAGAAATACTACTGTTTCTTACTTGGTGTTTGGTATTCTGCAAACACAAGAACTTTAGAGAAGACAGAGATGATGGCTAATATACACAATATATGTTTAAAACTGTTGCCACAAAATATAACCTTGGTCTGATAGTTAAATACATCACTGCCTACTTTTTAACTTCCACCATCTATTGTTCTGTAACTTTGCTTGTATTCCTTCTTACCTCTTTAGCTAAAGATACCAATCCAGGATGAAGGAAAATTAATACTAGATTTAATCAGACATAGTTCACCATTCCTGATGTACTTACTGATGTTCATTTGATGAAAACATTAAGCAGCATGTTTTATATATTTTGATTATCCTCTTGGGGGGGTTGTTGCTTACCATATGATCCACCCTCCACTCAGTATCTGCTTCAACACTACACAGCAAGTCCCAGATGTTTACCTAGCTTTATTGCCTCTCATGCTACCCTGCAACTCACTCATCTTTGTGGTGTACTTATTTTCTACATGTACAATAGGAGGACACAGCACATGTTGGGGTGGGGGCTTTCAAACCTGGTAGACTACTTGAGCACAGGGAGTGAGAAAATGTATGAGGCAATCACTCCTGGCTTTTTGAAAAAAGTATTACAAAAATGCAAATCTAGATATACTGTACACTTGTTTATTTTGCTTGCTTGTCCATATGTTTCACAGATAAGGCTTTCACAAGGGACTTCTATGAATTTGAAATTAATAGAAAATTTATTAAAATACATTACAATTATACTTTGTCATGTAATATGTTCCTTCTGCCACACTAGTGGAAAGTAAATGTTATGCAACTTTTAGAATGTTTAACAAATATATTCTTTTGCTGCTTGTTAAATTGATAGACCACCTGTAAACACATTAAATATTGTGAAATATTGAATTTAACACATTCAAAAGTTACAATCAAAAGTTCTTGTGCCACCATCTCACTCCCCAGAGCAGAAGTTCTTAATGTGCCAAGACTGGTTTTGACCCTGTCACAGACCTGTGACAGACCTGTGACAGAGTGCTTCTTGCTCATTTACTTTCATACATGACTGTTGGCATCTTAATAAAGATCACAATCTGTAAAACATAGCAACATAATGCACATTACATCATGTACCGTACTGTCAAAATTTCTCCCAATTTCATTATTATATACTGCAATATTTCTTTTACTAAGCTACAGTATTTCTTGTACTAAGTCTCTATTTATTTTCCTAGTTAATGATAAGCACTGAAAACATTCAACAATAACAGCATGTTTTGTAATAATATCCCAGATCCTAAACTGCATCTCTGCACTGTATCTCTTACACAGACTTAGTACTTCAATGCATTCAGTTATTTTATTATATTACACAATTTCCACTGTAAGTCACACCTAGTTCCTTAGAACAAATTCTGGTCAGAGCCACTATGGCTGCTAATGCATTAATTTGATAAGGGTGTTTCATGGGCTTAAACATAAAGATGAAGTGCTGTAGTTAGCTCCTTGTGTTAATTACATTTTTAGTAAAGTTAGATAATTTATCTGGTTGATCCTATGTTTCACATGTGTTTAAAGTTCTGATGATGAGTGCATTTTGTACAATGTGGAGAAGGAGAGGGAGCTTCACACCAAGGTATTCAAGTAATGGTAGAAGGAATGGTGCAGAGAGGAGAGGTATGGCTACAATGGGGACCAAAGGCCAACCTTGAATGATAAGAGCCTATACCGAGGTGATAACCAGCTTCCATTATGGAAGGAGTCATAGTCCTCAGTGGACAGTTTAAATGTTACTTCGATGCACATTTGAAGTAGCCGGGGTGGGTGATGAAAGAAATGGGGGTGGCAGAAAGTGGGCCACCACAGGCTGAGATGGATTGTAAGCAGATCCTGAGGGGAGAGTCCCACCAGAATTCAAGTTATTCAAGGAAGTAGAGGGTTAGCAAAGGAGGAAGTGGGGAAAAGGAGCAGTCAAAGGAGAAAGGTGAGGAAGGAGGAACAATTGGAAAAAGGAGAAAGTGACAAGAAGAGAGCTGAGGAATGTCAAAATGGTACAAGATCTGCATTAGAAGCCCTAGGAGAGGTGACTGAAAGAGCTCAATTTGTACACCCTGGTGGAGGGAGGGAGAGTTGGGATATGATGAAGCCCTTTAAATACCTCTCAGGGTTAATAAGGTATAGAAGTGAGATATGTTTCAGAGAAACATGTGCTGTAGAAGAAGGAACATGATATGAAGCCGGATGGAGGTAGATTCAGGAGAGATGTGAGGAAGTTTGTCATCACAGAAAGGGTGGTGTATTTCTGAAATGGCCTTCAATGGGAGGCAGTGGGGGGTAAAACTAGTGGTGGGTTTCAAAAAATGCCTTGGATAGGCACAAAGGAATACTAGGAGGAAGGAGGGGGTTGAAGAGACAGTGCTGTAGATCAAGTTGGGTCTGCAGCAAAAGTGATCATAATTAAAAACAGGCAGACTAGATGGCCTCAGCAGTCATTATCTGCCATCAGTTTCTATGATTCTATGTATGACAGGTTATGTGACCCAAATGGATATGGTGTAAAATTATTAATATGTGAAGTGTCAATACTGTAAACTGTGTGGCTCACATAATTCATGTTGTACTATGTTACACAGACATGACAATCAAATGGGTAATAATATATGCATTGAGCAAGGGAGAAAAAAACAAGGGGAACATGTGTGAAGCAGTATACTACTTATAGAGTGGTGACACCATGATAAGTACATACTGCATGAAGTTACTGTATTATAATGGTTCCCAGTTGTATACCGATGTTGAGTTGATGGCAATAATGTATTTTATTTATTTTTGTTTTATTTTTAATAATCCAGACATTGTCTACACAGTAATGACACAGCCAAAGATGCTGCTTACAATTTGTAACTTCGGTTTTTTTTTACCACTTTATTCATTTTTGGGAAATTACTTGGAACATGGCTGCAATTCTGCTCAGCCAATTAACTTTTGATTTACCTATGCATGCCTTTTACAAGAGAGTAATGCATGTGTTAATGCCAGTGCACAATGTTACCATTAGGACAGGTTGTGGAGTACATTTGAATAGATGCAAAAATTGTGATGTGATTGTCCCTGATTTTAATAGGTAGTGTCACTCATTATGGTCCTGGCAAGGTGAGAGGTATGCATTCTGGGATAGTCAGGTGTTGAATTGACATCGCTATTATTTCTTGGCAATTCCCTATGATGCCCCTTACAACCCCTTGACACCCTAAAACAGTAGTTGCCTAGCATTTGCCCCTCCTACAAATATAAAACCATGAGAGTTCCAATGGCACTAAGAATTAGATAGGTTCTGAAATGGTTACCATAAACCAACTCTTCAGGAAAGATAAACCATTGTCATACACACACACACACACACACACACATTTGGGAGAGATAGAGAATGTAATTTGAAACTCCTGTGGAGTTATTTCTTCCAAAAGCTTGCTGTGTCGTCTGTTGGAAATTATCAGTAAAGTATTTCAGCTCCAAAGACTATCACATCACATTTAAATAAACAAAATTAACAATCCCACAAGTGAACATACTAAATCCTGTTAAAATAGGTCAAATAGTTTTCTGATGTTTTCATTTTACAAATCCCTGGTACATCTCTGGTTACAAACTGGAGAGCTCTCTCTCTCTCTCTCTCTCGTCAAGAGCTAAGTACTGTAGCTGGCTATTCAAGCAATGCTTTTTTGACACTGATATGCAACAACAAAGTTTTTAACTGCACTGCTGCAAACAGTTTAACTGCTTCAAAGAAGTGGTGTAAGTAAGTTACCTCTGTGACTGAGACACTAGTTGTCAGGTCACTTAAAGCAGGCACGATAAGAGAGACAAACAAGCTGAAAAAATAGTGCTGAAACTGATCTAATGAACAGAGAGACAGGAGTGCTTCAGTCAACTGGTGTAGTGATTGGAGTTGTGGTAGCATGTACTGCAACTTCAAATTTGTGCTTCAGTATCCCATTTTTATAGCTACAGCAAGACAGCTGCAAACTTCACCCATTGCAGCTATAATAATTTATACTGCATCTCTATTATGTCAGGCTAGAGCATTTAACTTAGTACATTACATTGTTTGGCAATGTTAACATATAGCATCCTGATTATGGTAGGCACATGCTTATTTTACTTATAAAGTTATTATTCCTCAAGTGTTAACATTACTCTAAATGATCCATATTACCCAATCACTTTCAGCACCCTCACAATGTTAAATAAAAAAACAGGTTCTAATCTATATCAGATTTACATTACCAATTTTACAGTAGCAATTTTGTGGAAATCTGCACAATGTAGAAAAGGTGGCTATTTTAAGTTCTTGTGCTCCATACCTAAATTAGCATGTTACTTGAAATGTACATTACAATAAGTACAGGGAGTTGTACAGTCATGTTCTTGTTAAATGTCCCACTCATTTTCTCTCCTCTTGAAACACCTCACACCTTTTGTTTCAGTTTACGCAGTTTACACTCAGTGACACCTGACCTAATGAAAGGAAAAGTACAGTAAGATAGGGGTGCTGGTACACATGTTGTGCTATTCTACAGAAACTTCATACAGCTCTTTGACCCTACGCAGATTTGGAAGATGCACATAATGTCATGTTAAGGTATTTGTGTAATGATCACAATGCACTACCTAAATTGTACATGCATGGAACAGCCCATACATATAATAAACTAATGTACATAAAGCTGCTGTATGGTATTTTCATAAGGGGCCCCACACAAATCCCACACCCATGTAATGTACAAGCTGGGCTGAACTTCTGCGTCTAGTAGTTGGTTGTACTTTGGGTATTGTGGATTTCTGTCTGCATCTGCAGAAGTAGTTGTGTATGTCTTGTAGTGTTCATGATTATCTGTGACTTTTGAAGCACTGGCCCTGCAGGGTCTGACACTTGTGCAGCCAGAAGCAATGCTATAATTTGAGTGTACTAAGTTTCTTAAAAAGAAATAAAATACATTGCAAAAACTGTGTTAATCCACCAATTAAGGTTCAATTTAATGCCAAAAAAGTAGGGAAATACAGTATTAGGCTTTTCAATCCTATATCCCATCCCTTCAAAGCAGCAAAAGGATAAAACTCAAAAGCACCCACAGACAGCCATCATCAGGTAAAACAAACAACATACACCTTTTTCCAGATGACACAAATGCAGTAGCACTGATGTGGTTCCCATGAAAATATGCATACAGTATACTGCATTAAAAAAAATACTCCACCAGTGCTCTTTAGAAATGTAACAGTGTGACTGAAGAAGTGTGTTTGAGTGTGTGCGTGCATGCTTGCGTGTGTATGTGTGTGTTTCAGTGTGCATATGTTACTGAGCAATAGTTTAGCAACTCAAATTCACAATGCACAGCAAACAAGCTACACTTAAAGTTCAGTATTTTCTTTACCTCCAGCTCCTTAATTTTCTTGTAAAGAATTTATAATTGTATCAGGCTTCCAAGGAGCCAAAATCAAGGATATTACTGCCAACATGGATGGGGTTCTTAAAAAAAACACTGGGCCTAATTTGTCTGTCTTAATTCATGTTGGAACCAATGAAATTTGGAATAAATCTAAAGCTGACATAAATAAATATTTTATTGATTTAGCAGCTAAACTGGAACTCATGATTGCAGTATTAAATTCTGAGAAATCCCGCCAGTCCCAAGAGCCTCTCAGAAGCATCAGCAAATTATTATTAGAAGCAATAAATAGTTCGATGAGTAGAGAAGCAGAAAACAAATAGTTTAATAAAAAAACTAGGATGCTGGCTTTTGGGCAAAGCCAGACCTTTACAGGGCTACTTTTAACCCCTTTAGTGCCCTAAGTTGCACTGTGTATGACACAAGGCACAACTGCACATGGCCATAAAGGCGTTCTTTGTACGTCCGGCCATAAATCTCTCTGGTACACCTTGGATCCGGTGAGATTTACAAGTTTTGACCCCTGGAGTCACGAGAGCAGATGGTAGTCTCGCGATCCTGGGGGTCTGGAATGCAGCAGACATCACATGTTTGCAGAAGCATGCAAACACGTGGCTTGTCTGGGTTTGTCTGCTTTCGGTTTCTCTTGGGCTCCACTCTGACAAGCAATGGTGTATCAGAGCACAAGGAGGTTGCTACAGTTGCTAATAAAACTACTTGGTAACTTGCTTTTAAGTTGTAAATCAAGGACCTGCAGTGTTCTGGAAGAGATTTATTGTGTTTCTGAAGCTACTGTGGGTGCTAGGCAGACTCATTTAGTAGAAAAAATAAAAAAGTTAAAAGTTCATTGCTCTTTTTCACCAGCCTTTGCCTTGTATTTTGGCAATACATTTTTTTTTTTACTTTTTTTTTTGCAGACAACTGTTTTAGAACTTATTAGTTTTAACTGTTGTTTTGTGGTATGTTGAAAATAAGTTGTGTTTTATAAAGTGCCTTTCATTTGCTTTATTTTGAATTGTATTCATTTCCAGTGCTCCAGGGTCAACCCTGTAAACGAGCCTTGTGTCCAGTGGATTTTACCCAGTTACTAAGAAATAATAAAAAAAATATATATATATATATATACATATAAAGAATTTGCTATGCTGTATACATTGCAGTAAAAGACTGACCCTTAGCAAGTCACTTTACTTTCTTGTACTCCCAGGTTGCACCTGTAAACAAGCTTCCAGCTTAGTGTGTATTTCCTGGTAAAAAAAAAAAGTGTCACTCTGTCTATAGTAAGATACAAGCCTAGGGCTCTAGGATCTCTTTTAGTTACAAACAATAGCATAAATCAGTTTTGAGTTAGTGAATAGTGACTCTAAGTGCTCATAGTGTGGTGCAGTTGTATATAGTTTACTGCTTTTGGTGAAGAGTGTGAGCCTTCTGTTTTACATAGTTTTGGTTGTTTGGAGCCTTACACACCACTGTCACTCTGAGACAACCCTTCTTTGCTGTCCTTTCTAGATACAACCCCTCCCCCCACTAAAAATAGCATAAAAGAATCAGAGCTATTATACAGCAACGCTGGAAGTATCTGTAGTGGGATACAAACCTAGGGCTCTAGGTTCTCAGATAGTTAACAAAAAATAAATAAAATTCAGAAAACAATGCAGATATTATACAGCAATTATACCCAGCCACAATTTAAGTGTCCCTGCTGAGATTCAAACCTTGACCTGTGGTTCTTACTTGTGTGCTTCAAGCACTAGGCAAAAATATTTAGTGCCTTTTACTTGTACTATCCCAAAGTGCTTTACAATACAGGAGAGGGAGGTGGGAGAGAGAGTATCTCTGCCACTAAGACATACTGGCTGCTAATCATGCCAAAGAAATACACTGCAGAGAAGATCTTAAAATATATTATCAGCTCTGATTCAGAGTTGGATGATTTTATTGATCCAGAGTCTGGGAGTGACTACTGTCCAAGCAGTACTCCAACTGATGATACAATATCGAGTGATGCCTACAAGGGTGGTCCGTACAGTCCTAAGACCAATTTGAAGTCCCCACTTGGATGCAAGCGCACATGTGTGCCCACCTGCGTGCACCAGCCAAAGCATAAACAGAAAAAGTAGAATTCATAGGCCCAGCAAGCATCCAAACATAAAAGCAAAAGAATCATGGGGATCTGCCTAAGCCTGTGCAGATACCAGAGCCAGAGATATCTCCCCAGAAAGAGGCCCCATGCGTGCCTTTGATGTATCCAGATGTCACAATACAGGCAGAGGGAAGTCTCATGAAGCATAAATGTAAGCAGAAGCACCTGCCATTTACTCATATTATGGTGCCTACAACACAGGATGAGGGTAAATGCAAAAAGCACAAAAAAAAGTGCAAACATCCACCTCAGCTAGAATCAGAGCCCCAGCCTAGGCAAGAATCTCAACCCAAAAGGCATAAGCTAAAGTGCAAGCAGCTGTCTGACACTAGCACACTACCCAAGCCTGAAACTCTGCCCAGAGTAGATACCCTGCTTGAGCATGACCCCCTGGACAAGCCTTATTCTCTGCCTGCATATGACTCCCCACCTGAGCCTGATGCCCTGCCTAAACCTGACACTTTGCCTGAGTCTGACATGTTACCTGAGTCTGACACTCTGACTGAGCCTGACGCATTGCCTGAGCCTTACACGCTGTCTGAGCCTGACATGTTGCTGGAGCCTGACATGTTGCCGGAGCCTGACATGTTGCCAGAGCCTGACACACTGCCTGAGCCTGACATACTGCCTGATCCTGACACTCTGCCCAAGTCCTGCATCTTACCTGAGGGAGACACTCAGCTTGAGCATAATGCACTGTTTGAGCCGGACACATGCAGTGCCACTTTCTCAAAAAAAGCTGATCCCTTGGCAATGCCTGAGTCTGAAACTACTGTACCAGTGCTAGGTACAGGCCATAGCAGGCACAATAGTGGTTATACTCCAGTTTACCAATGGAATCCCCAAATATAGAAAAACCATGTGTTCCACCATTTACTAGTAATGCAGGTGTCCAGGGTGACACAAAGGAATTTACTCCCCTAGAATATTTTCTCTTATTTTTTAGTGATGAAATACTTTCTCACATAGTGGCTCAAGCAAATTTATATGCAGATCAGTTTTTGGATCAGTATGGGGACAAGCTAAAACCACAAGCAAGGGCTCGCCAATGGACTCCCATAAACTTAGAGGAAATGAAAAGGTTCTGGGGTTTGACATTTTTAATGGGGATTGTGAAAAAGCCCACCATCAGCATGTACTGGTCCACCCACCTGCTCATTCTACCCATCGATTCCAGCTATAATGAACAAGAACAGATTTCAGCTTCTGCTGAGATTTATGCACTAGAACGACAACACTAAGGCTTTGCCAAGGGACCATCCAGAGAATGATAGGCTTTTTTAAATTATGGCCTATTATTGATCATCTTTTTAAAATGTTTTCTGAGGGGTACACCCCATCCCAATACATTTTAGTGGATGAGTCTCTTATGCTTTTCAAAGGGAGAATAATATTTAAACAATAACTTCCTCTGAAAGGTGCCCGATATGGAATTAAATTGTACAAACTTTGTGAAAGTTCCACTGGGTACACATACCATTTCAGAATCTTCACAGGAAAGGATGCCACACAGGATGTTGCAGGCTGCCCCCATGTCTAAACACAAATGAGAAAATTGTGTGGGACCTAATTCTTCCCTTGTTAGGCTCTGGCTACAACCTGTATGTTGATAATTTCTATACTGGGATTCCTCTATTTAATATTCTATATCAGTTTGATACAGTAGCTTGTGGCACCATCAGATCTAACAGGCAACGTTTTCCCAAAGAGTTGGTAGCCAGAAAGCAAAAAAGTGGTGAGACCAGTGCTCTCCGTTGTGATGAACTACTGGCTGTAAAATTCACAGATAAAAAAGATGTGTATCTCCTTAGTACAATTCATGATGAATCCATAGCAGCAGTTCCAGTTCGTGGTCAGGACAAATTAATAAGCAAGCTTCAGTGTGTCCTAGATTATAACAAACATATGGGAGGTGTGGGCAAAACAGATCAGATGCTTGAGCCCTATGATGCCACTTGAAAAACAATGGCTTGGTACAAGAAATTAGCTGTTCACCTATTTCAGCTGGCTGTGTATAATGCTTTTATTTTGTACCGGACAAAGTCATCTGGTCATTTAAAATCCTTCCTAGATTTCCAAACACATGTCATTTCAAGTCTT
The DNA here is from genome assembly GCA_016271365.2 of Neoceratodus forsteri. Lineage (NCBI taxonomy): Eukaryota > Metazoa > Chordata > Ceratodontiformes > Ceratodontidae > Neoceratodus > Neoceratodus forsteri. The sequence continues at coordinate 915,619,549 of CM057455.1, read as the reverse complement.
CTGTTTGATTCAGCAGAAATACCAGAAATAGAAAGAAATGAGGGTGTAGCCAGACTAACTGAAAGACATTTCTGCAGAACATTGCCACCTTCTGAAAGGAAGGCTAGGCCCCAGAGGAGATGTAGAGTCTGCTACAAAAAAGGTTTTAGGAGAGACTCAGGATATTACTGGCCACACTGTCCCACAGAGCCAGGGCTGTGCCTGGAGAACTGTTTTGAGAAATACCACACCAAGCTCATTTACTGGAATGACTGATGGGTATAAAAATTCATCTTGAATAGGACAATGAGGCCAAAGAAGTTATTAGGTTAAAAACATTTTGGGAGAAGTTGTTTTCTTATCTAAGCACCCACAAACTGTTGTTTGTACTCTGTTGGTAACCAAGTAAGGCCCACGAAGCACAATGCCTGTTTGCAGGGGCAACCTGGAAACACTGGGGATGTTAAGTGACTTGCTCAGGGTCACACAGTATGCAAGTGGAGGTGGTGAGAATCAAACCCAACACTGTACCAAACTTGATCACGGCTCATTACACTTACCACTAGGCTATATTGTCAGCCCTTTATTCAAGAGCCTTTAGGATATAATTATATTTTACACTGTATGGGCAAACTCACTTTATTTCTGATTCTGCCAGAGTATTTTGGTAATGCAAATGTGAAAAACAAGCAATCTTACCATGGCATTCTGTCCAGACCTGCCTATTACAATATGCTTTTGTAGAAACATTTGTCATGCAGCCCTTCCCTGCCTGCATTTCCCACCTCCAGAAAACTTCAGTGCATTGTATTACCCAGGGAACAATATATATTGCTTTAAGGATTACAAAATAAAAATCTTAAGGATGTCTGAGAAAGTATCCTACCCACATGTTCACTATCTATAATTTTCTAGCGAATTAAGCTCCACAGCTAAAAATACTAAATAAAATGCAATATTTTGGCCCCTTTTCTACCTAATTATCTGGCTGTCTCATCAAGTACAAACTCCTACCATGTTGGGCTTCTTTGGGGAGTACTAACTGTGTTGGTACCAGAAACTTACACCTCCACCAAAGGACCCTTGGTACAAAATGCTCCAAACCTGCTAACATTGTACATTCAATGGATCTGAAATGCATTTAGCAACCTGTGTGTTGGGCTTACATCTGCCAGACTCTGGTGAAGAAACATAAATTTAATACCACATTAAGCAGTACCCTCTTGAGAATAAAAAAAAAAAGTTTTCATATACCAGCATTCTACTTAACTTGCTGAAATGAGACAATTATGCAAAATTTCATTCTTTTTCATAGTCGTACTAAATGTAGAGGAGGATTATGGGTAGCACATACTTTGGTAACAAGCAGTCTTACCAATGATTACAACAGGTATTGCATTTCAGAAAATATATACTTTTCTTATGGTATCCTGGTGTCCCGAGATCAATGCTGTGGATTTTCCATTGTGGGCCTAAGTTTTCTCCTTTAAAATATACATCGCACCCTGTAGGTTTCAAGCCTATTTCAACCAAACCTTTGTGGTGAAGGTATACAAATGTGGTATCATTGTAACCAGTACTCTAAGCAGACTCCAGAAATGTGGTGTTTGTGTACCTCCATCCTATGTTACATAGATATTCGGTTTGCTAAACTGTGAAAATGATGCAAATTTCCATAATTTTACATAGTTCTACCAAATGTGAAGGATGATTATGGGTAGAAAATATTTGGACATTAGGCAATGTCATACATTTTTAAAACCAGCATTTTGTGTAGTTTCAGAAAATATATACTTTTCTTATGATATCATGGTGTCCTGAGATCAGTGCTGCAGATTTTCTATGGTGGGTCTACATTTTCTCCTTTAAAATATACATAGCACCCTATACATTTTCTATAATAACATGGTGTCCTGAATGTCTACAAGCCAGAGAACCAGTGTTGTGTATTTTCCATAGTGGGTGAAAATTTCCTCCCTTTGAAATGTTCTTAGCACTATATGGGATTTGAGCCCATTTCCACCAAATCTTTGTGGTAAAGGTACATAAATGTGGTATCATTGTGACAGGTACTTCGAGCAGAATCCACAAATGTGGTATTTTTGTACCTCCATCCTATTTTACATAGAGATTTGGTTTGTTAAACAGTGAAAACCTTTTGAATTTCCATCCTTTTGCATAGTTCTACCAAATGTAAATGAGGATTATGGGTAGCAAACATTTGGATAGCAGGCTATGTCATACATTTTTAAAAACAGTATCTTATGCAGGTTCAGAAAATGTATACTTTTTCTATGATACCATGGCTTCCTGAACGTTTACAGGCCAGAGAAGCAATGCTATGCATTTATCGCTGTGGGCCAACATTTTCCCCCTTAAAATACAACATAGCACCCTATAGGTTTCAAGCCCATTTAAACCAAATATTTGTAGTAAAGGTACATAAATGTTGTATAATTGTAACTGGTACTTTCAGCAGAATCCACAAATTTGGTTTTTGTGTACCTCCATGCTATTTTACATAGACATTTGGTTCATTAAATTGTAAAAACTATGCGAATGTTCATCATTTTGCATAGTTCGACCAAATGCAAAGGACAATTATGGGTAGCAAATATTTGGACAGCAGACAATGGCATACATTTTTAGAAACCATATGTTGTGCAGTTTCAGAAAATATATACTTTTTCTATGATATCATGGTGTCCTGAGTGTCTACGGGCCAAAGAATCAATGTTGTGCATTTTTCACTGTGGGCATATATTTTCCCATTTAAAATACACATGGCACTCTATATATCTTGAGCCTATTTCAGACAAATCTTTATGGTGAAGGTACATAAATGTGGTATCATTATAACCAGTACTCTAGTGGAATCCACAAATGTGGAGTTTGTGTACCTCCATCCAATTTGACATAGACAATTGGTTTGTTAAAATGTGAACACTATGTGAATTTCCATCATTTTGCATAGATCCACCAAATGCAAAGGAGGATTATGGGTAGCAAACATTTGGATAGCGGGCAGTGTCATACATTTTCAAAAACAGTATCCTGTGTAGTTTCAGAAAATATATACTTTTTCTATGATATCATGGTGTCTGGAGTGTCTACAGGCCAAAGAATCAAAGCTGTGCATTTTCACTGTGGGCATATATTTTCCCATTTAAAATACACGTAGCACTCTATAGATTTTGAGCCTATTTCAGACAGATTTTTATGGTGAAGGTACATAAATGTGGTAGCATTATAACCAGTACTCTTAGTAGAATCCACAAATGTGGAGTTTGTATACCTCCATCCAATTTGATATAGACAATTGGTTTGTTAAAGTTTGAAAACTATGTGAATTTCCATCATTTTGCATAGATCCACCAAATGCAAAGGATGATTATGGGTAGCAAACATTTGGCTAGCAGGCAGTGTCATACATTTTTAAAAACAGTATCTTCTGCAGATTCATAAAATATATACTTTTTCTATAGTGACATGGTGTCCTGAATGTCTACAGGCCAGAGAAGCAATGGCAGGCATTTACTGTTATGGACACAAATATTTCCACTTTAAAATGCAGTTAGTAACCTGTGCGTATAGGGCTTATTTCTGCTAGATTTCTTTGGTAAAGGTACATAAATTAGGTACCGATGTAACCAGTGCTCTCCACAAAATCCAAAAATAGGATGTTTATATACCTGTCTCTTATGTTACATTTGCATTTACTTTGTTAGAACATGAAAATTCTGTGAATTTAAATTATTTTTGATTGTTGCAAGACATATAAAGAATAATAATGTGTAGTATATATTTGGGTAGTGGGCTATGTTACCCATGTTTAAAAACAGTATTTTGTGTAGTTTCAATAAATATACACTTTTTCTAAAATAACATGAAGTTCTTGGTCTCTACAAGCAAAAGAAGCAATGATGTGCATTAAATTTGAATTTAAGGCACTTCAAGTAGAAATGAAATAGAGTACTACTGCTGTAATATGTTTCTGCCTATAAAAAATATTTTTGGAGAGTATATAGCACGGACACTGGGAAGTTCAGCACCATATAGCTTTCCATAATTCTCGTTAAATAATTTGCTTTCTGTGATGTTTTCTGCAACATTTTTGGTAAAAATAGCATTTTGTTTACATTTCAGGCAGTGTTTCATGGCCACATAACCTGATATTGACAAAACCTTACTACCTATAAAAAGCTTAGAGTCTGACAATAAAAAACATCCATGGTTTCCCTACTTTTCCTTGAAGGGAACATAGTGATATTTTAATTTTATATAATATTGTGCAAAAATAACATAAATTGCCTGGCACAGGAGTGTAAAATACCACTGGCAACGAAAGGGTAAAGTAAACTGTGTTCAAACTGGGTAGATAGTCATTGTAAGGGGGCACTAGAAAAGTGCAAAAAAAAATAACTGTTGATTGCAGATAAAGGGCAAAGATCTTGTAACGGGAAAGACTGTACCAAAAGTAAAAAGCGAAAGTCCTTCAATATCATATCACATATAAAGTCTGACATTTCATTCCCGAGTTTAAATGCTAGACATCTAGTCACTAAATTTGAATTTTTGAAAACCAAAACAGATCTGGACAAGACAGATAGCATGACAGTGACAGATGCATGCTTACTTCCCAACTGCTATGACATTTGTATAATGCTATGATTTTGACATTCAAATTTACCCTTGCTCTGCAAAGGTTTACTAATGTTCCGCATAAGGTTAGAGCTATTTCTGGACACACAAACTGACAAAACACTGAACTAACTCGATAGAAGCATTCCTTAACACTAAACGTATGGGACCCTCTATTCTTAGGCATAGTGTTCTTTTACATAAGAAAGTTTTTCACATTCTGATCATTTGCTCTGAATTGTGAAGGGGAGTACTATGCGTCTTAATGCTGAGTGGCTGAGAGGTATGGACAGATGATGGGAGAAGGATGACAATTGGGATAGAAACATTATGAACAACAGCCTCATTAATAAAGACAGAACAAATCTCAGAGGAGGGGAGTAGCTCTGTATGTCCATGAAGATTTCACATCTCAAGAAAAAAAAGACATCCTAAATGATGAAACAGAATCAGTGTGTGTCCAGCTGGAATGTAATAGTGGTACAATGATGGGATATGTATTTATTACATATCTCCTGACCTTAGCAGGGACATTTTCAACTCTACCTTGATGAAATTAGGTATCATGGGAACAATAACAAGGTGACTATAACCTACCACAAATGAATTTGGAAAACTGGAATCAAGTAATGTACTGAGAAGAGCATTTTTGGATAGTCTAAGTGAATGTAGCTTGAACCAGAAAGTTAGTAAACCTAAGAGAGACTCCAATACACTAGACATGGCAATATCAAATGATAATGACTATAGAATACTGTCTGGAAGTTCCCCCTCTATAATAGTGATCACAGCAGCCTATGCTTTAACTGTAAAACCCATTTTGAAATAGCAAAATGTGGAACCAAAAACTCTCTTCTTCAATAAAGACAACTGTGAGGCTACTAATAAAGTTCTTAGTACTTGAAACTGTATACCCAATATGGAAGGGGGAATACTCAGGATTGTTGATTTTTATTAAAAGCCAAACTTTTGCATGTACAGATTCAATGTATTCTACAATGAATGATCTGTGATAGAAACAGTAAGATCCCACCATAGTTTACTGCCACAATTAGGAAGCTGGGCCAGATATTCAAAACTTGCAAGGTCTGCAGTGGGTTTGCGCATGTCCGCTATATTCAAAAGATTAAATAGCATGGGCAAACTGCATTAGCGCCAGGCAAAAGTATAATGTATGCAAGGGGCAAGAAGAGGGGACGTGTACATGAATACAGGCACAGTGCTATATTCAGTGGACTTAGCATGACATTTTGCATAGTGCAAATTACCACCCAGGAAAAAGTAGTCTTAAATCTGTGCAAACCAGCTTTGTGCAACTTTGTGGCTTTGCACAGCTTTGCACAGCCTTGCACAACTTTGCACGACATAGAACCACGGTTCATGGAACTCAGCTATTCACAAGTGTGAATAATGGAGTTTGCGAGGGGCTGCCTGCAATGGTTTATTGATCCTAACCGGTAAATATTAAACATAGAAAGAAACCAGACATGGAAGAAACATGCTGCACATGGATGGCACCTCCTATGTTGCCATCATCTGCCACCAGTCCCAGCCATGCCAGGAATTTAGGGGTGACCTGGCACCCAGTGGACACCATGGCAGTTTGTCCATACAGCACACACACCTGCAGACCACCCTTCAGTGGGCAGCAACAGAATCCAGCATACACATGCAGCACTGGGGGCATGGAGGGCATTGAGGGGAGGTGTACAGGTGGCCAGTCTGTACCACATACTTGGTGCTGCCACAAGGCTGGGACAATCCACACAGTATAAGTGGTCCAGTGTAGGGAATACCCCAACACCAGTGTGTCTCTCTGATGGTATGTGCCCTCCACCGGCCACATACTGCACATCTGTACAAACACTGCAACACACAGCCAGCCATGTATATATGACTGTGAGTATCCCATGCCAGTGGTGCAGTATCTGTGGGTTGCACAACAGCATAACAGTAATGTCCACTGTCAGCACACATCTGCAAAATGGGCCAGGCACTGTGTAAAGTGCAACAGTCTATGATGCCCTACACACCATAGTCATTGCTGTGTCCCTAACTCTACTGGCCCCCTTGTTATGGTAGCATCTGCTGTGCACTGTAGCAGGAACTACAGTTTGACAATTGCATGCAGCACCACCACCTGTGCCTCTGCTGTGTAGCCCCCTGGGGCACAATATTCTATGTGGTTCTGTACAAACATAGCCTGCAGCTACCATCATGCACTTCCAGAATGACCTACAGGTGGCACTGTGGGACACTGCAATAGCGCTGGGCAAACTTAATGCAAATCAGGCCATAATGAGATGCTAATCTGGATGTTTGCACACAGACTGCCTAAGTAGGCTCATTTGCATGTCACTTTTGAATATAGCAAATTTTTGCCTCTGGCAAACATTTGCGGCCCACAGATGTTTCTGAAACATGGTACATTTCTGCTGAATTCATATGTGCTGGTGCTTGCAACTTTACTGAATCCACGCCTTTGCTAGCACACACATGGTTCACCTCTACCTTCCCTCATGTAGTTGTGCACTGGGCTGCTGTTGTGGTTTGCACTTCCTAGTTGCTATATTTAGAGCTGTCTTATTTCCCAGGCTATTTTCACACTGCACTCCCAATTCAGTTTGTCCTGCTTCCTTAGCATGCTATATTCAGCAGGTTTAGCACTGGGGCTATTCCTTTTGAATATGATAGGCTATTGGTTCTGGGCTAATTTAGCACACTGGGCAGTGCTAATTTAGCCCCGGGGCAGAGTTTTGAATATCTGGCCCCAGATCTCTTGGAAAAAGAGGTTCTACAAAGTGATGAAAAAGATACCAAACCAAAAGAACATGCATTTATACAAAAAAGGGGCACGCACTGGTAAGAAGGCCATATGAGAAGCATAAAAACATCTTGAGGAAAAGCTAACCCAAGACAAACAAAAGACCAAGTCTTCTTCTGCCTATATAAAGTGGTAAAAATAAAGTTGGTCCTATATTAACTAATGCTGGGGTACAAATCTCTGATGAATCAGACATGTCAAAGGCAGTTAATTCTTACCTTAGTTCTGGTTTCAAAAATAGCCATTAACAAACAATGAAATATCTCATAACTCAGGGGATTGCAATTATCCAATTTCAACACATGATATGCTGATGGAGTTACTAAAACTAGATAATTCAAAATTTCAAGGGCCCAATGGAATCTCCCATATAGTAAGTTACTGAACAAATTTGCTTCTTGTGTAACATTGGCTATTGCCCATCTATTTAGCATGCCCTTTAGGACTGGGGTCATTCCCAGTGATTGGACATTTGTGGAGGTTGTCCCTATTTATAAACAAACTCTGGCCAGAGCCAATAGGGCTGCAGCTGAGGAATTTGGGGTACAAATATTGAAAATTACCAAAGTTATGAGCCTGCATTTGCAAAATGTAACGTAGGGTCATACATTTATTGTTTTGTAATATTTGTACACCAAATTTTCAACATAGCTCTGTTATGACCTTGCCTTATGAAGAGGGGCAGAGCAGATGTTCAACTCATGCCTGAAATGTGATTTCATGCAGTGACAGCAAAATCAACTTTTTGGACACAAAAAAAAAACACATTTTGGGCAGGAGTTGAAAAATTACAGCTGTCACATTAATGAGGTGCTGTAAAGAAATTGCTATTTAAAAATGTGGGTAAAAATATTGAATATTACCATATTTACATTCCTGCATTTGCAAAATGCAACATAACCTCATAACTTTTTGGTTTTTAAATATTTTGACACCAAATTTAGAACACAGCCTTCTTATGACCCCACCTCTTTACACAAAAATAGAGGGCATGGTTAGCACATTTGAAGATCACGCGGTCTTACAGAGAGACCTCACCACCTTACAAGAGTGGTAAAAAATTAGGATTTGTTTTTCAATGTTAACAAATGCTCTGTTAAGCACTTTGTTAAAAACAACAGCCTTTTTGACCATTATTTAATGGGAGTCATCCTAAAGAAAAAAGACCTAGGGTTTTTTTTCACCCCTGATCTCCGAAATAAAAACAGTGCAACTTGATGTTTAATAAGACATTTTATTCCTAGATCAAGGGATATACACCTTCAACTATCTAATTCCTGCATAAAACCAATAATTGATTATAGATCCCAGATCTGAGGAGGGTCATCATTAAGTGGAAAAAATTACCCTGAAGTAACACAACACAGATATCAAAATTATGAAAAGTCGGGAAGGTTCTGATTATGATGAAAGATCATCTACATTAAATCTGAACACCTTGCACCGTAGAAGGATGAGAGGCAATCTTATTTTGCTTGACAACATCATTAATTAATAACACTCATACGATGATGGAATTAGGTATGGAATTCAAAAAGCTTACATTAAATACGAGAGGACATGACTAATAAATAATGATGTCCAGTTTCAGAACTAATAAATGGAAAATCTTTTACACCCAGAGAGTGACAGGGTTATGGGATTCCCTACCTGAATATGTGGTGAATTGTACTAACATTATCACCTTCAAATCCAGCCTGAACAAGTTCATGACTTCCATTAACATAGACACATAGACTGTGACAGCAGATAAAAGTTGCTTGGACCACCAGGCTGCCCATTTTTTAACCTTTTTTGTTTTGCTGCAGACCCTACTTGATCTATGGCACAATCTCTCCACCCCCTGACCCCTACAATTCACATGTGCCTCTCCCATGAATTTTTCAACTCCAGCACTGTTTTTGCCCCAACTACCTCCACTGGAATGCTGGTCCAGGTATCCACCACCCTTTCTGTGAAAACGTACTTCCTCGCATCCCTCCTGAATTTACTCTCCTCTGGCTTCATAGAATTCCCCCTTGTTCTAGAGCACCTTTTCCTCAGAAAAAATTCCCCTATTGTTCCTTATTAAATATGTGAGGTATTTAAATGTCTCCACCATATCCCCTATCTCCTTCATCTCCTCCAGGGTGTACATATTTAGCTTCTTTAGTCTCTGCTCATAGGGCTTCTGATGCAGACCCTGCACCATTTTAGTAGCCCTCATCTGGACCACCTCCACTATGCCTATGTCCTTCGCAAGATGTGGTCTCAAGAACTAGACACTGAACTCAAGGTGGGGCTTACCAGTGATCTACACAGGGGCAGCACCACCTCTTTCTTCCTGGTGGCATTACTCCTTCCTATGCACCCCAGTATCCCACTAGTCCTTCTGACTGCCTTGTCAAACTGCCTGGCCACCTTTAGGTCATCTGATTTGATTACCCCTGGTCTTGTTCCTGTTTGGTCTTTGTCAGTATCACGCCACCCAATTTGTATTCCGCGGCTGAGTTTCTATGGCCCAAGTTTATTATTCTGCATTTTTTTCATTAAAGCCCAGATGCCATACCCTTGACCTCTCTTCCAGTCTTTTCAGATCCCTGCCCTTAATTTCCACCCCTCTGAGTGTCCACTGTGCTGCAGATCTTAGTGCCATCCACAGAGAGGCACACATTCCCTTCCAGTCCCTTATAACAACTGACTAAAAGGTGACTACAAAACAGCTATGGACAGGGGCCAAAAGCAAAATCAGTACAGGCAAAGTCCCTCAGTAGCTCGGCTCCTCAGTTTCCACTTCCCAAAAAATAATGCAAACACTGTGTTATGGCTAACTTACATTTTTTTAGATAAGAAAATCAGTATACAGATGCTGGACACACCCTCTCATAGCACAGTCAGATGTTTTGCAGTCTCCCAGCACTTTGTCTGTGCTTGACAAAGCATTGGGAGAGCAGGAAAATGTTTGACTGTGTTACTGGAGGGTGCTTCCAGCATCTGACTGCTGATGTTCTTATCTGATAACATTTAAGTTAGCCGTAACACAGCATTTGTGTTATTTTATTGATATGAAGACTGAAGAGCTGAGCTACTGAGGGACTTTATATGTCACTTATAAATACACTGAACCAGTCCCAGCACTGATCTCTGAGGTACCCAGCTGGTCACCCTCCCTTCCTTGGTGTGAACTCCATTTACCACTACCCTCTGTGTCCTATCTACTAACTAGTTTTGTACCCTGGTTACCACATTATTACCCACTGCCAAATTACCCAAATTGCTTATGTCTTCTATGTGGAACAGTGTTGAAAGCCTTGCTGAAATCTAGGTCTGCGACATCCACTGCACCTCCCTGATCCAACTCCTTTGTCACCGAGTCAAAGAAATCTTATTAGATTTGTTTGGCATAAACTTACCCTATGAAACCATGCTGCCTTGGGTCCTGTAATACACTGAATACAAGCTATTCCACAATCCTTTCCTTAAACAGTGTTCCTTTAACTTATCCACCATGGATGTCAGGCTGACAGGGCTATAATTGTCAGCCTCTTCCATGCTACCACATTTTTAAAGTGGGTCTACATTTGCCATACTCCAGTCCTCCAGGACCATGCCACTTTCCAGGGACTTGTTAAATAGGTCAATTTAAGGTACAGCTATTAGTAGTACCTTCCTGAGCTCCCTCAGCACCCTTGGATGTACCCCGTCTGGCCCCATTGCTTTGTCCACCTTCAGGTTAATGAGTGCTTTCCATACTCTATCCACAGAAAATGGACTAGTGCACATTTCCCTCCCATCAAAGCTCCTGGTGCCTTTCCAAGGTCCCTCCTCTTCACATTCTAATATGAACACTGAGCAGAAGTATTTGTTCAGGATGTTTGCTTTTTCTTGATCCCCTCCATACAGTTACCAACTTCCCCCTTTACCCGTACAATCCCTCCTTTTGTCTTCCTTTTTTCAGTAACAATGCCTTGTCCTCTTCTGATACTCATTGAGTTATTCTTTTTTCAGTTGGTGCCTTTGCACTCCTTACTACTTTGCCTGCCTCCCTCTGTTTTCTCTGATACACTTCCATATCCTCCTCTCTCTGGGTCTCCTTATACCTTCAGAATGTCACTCTTTTAGCCTTTACCTTTTTGTGCTACCTCTTTCAGTAACCATAGTGGTCTCCCCTTCCTTTTACTTTTGCTTACTTGCTTGACACTGAGGTCTGTTGCTTTCACTATACCCTTTTTAAGTTTGGTCCACTTTGCCCCAACCCCCCCCAGTCATCTCCCACTACCAGGTCATTCCTGAGGCATTCTCCCATGTTAGTGAAATCAGAACTTTTGAAGTCCAGGACAATCACTATTGTATGGTTGGATTCCACAGCTCTTTCTATGTTGACCCACACTGAAGGATGATCACTGGTCCCCAGGTGACTTTCCACCTTGACATCTGCAACACTGTCCATGTTACTGAATATCAGGTCCAGTATTGCCCCATTATGAGTTGGTTCACTGATTAATTGCCCAAGAAATGCCCCCTGGAGAGAGAATCCAAGATGTCCCTGCTTCCACCTGTTTCTCTTAAGGATCCCAACAGTTTCCTAGATAATTTCAGCTTACTCCTTGCTTTCTCCCAATGGCACAAACCCAGAGGCCTACTCCTCTCCTTAATATTTTTATCCTTACTTATTTCTGCATTTCACCTTCCTCTCATCAGGATGCTGCCTTTATTGTTAATCCTCCTGGCAATTATTCCTTGTCCTCTATGCAACTCACCCCCCCGAATGCCCCCTCAAATAGCACCGCTACTTCACCTGCTCCACTCCCTAAAAATACATTATGGCACTTCTCCCTCGACAACATATCAGCAGTCAAGCTTCACCTATTTGAGCATGCTGGATATCTCATGCACCCCTTTCACCCGCTCTGCCACCTATTTGTTCCCATGGCACCCATGGGTCCCCTGTCACCCCTATGTCTATCAAAGCACTCACACTGCTCTCTCTATTTTTTTCACCCACAAATCATCCCTAGTTCCCTATTCTCACCCTACACTTTGGTTACTGTCAAAAGAAGAAAGCATTTGCAATCTTATGTCACTCTCTGAAACTCGTCATACTCCTTCTTCTATGTTTATGGAATGTTGAGGTGACTCCTGGCCCTCCTACCGCTCGCTTCTTCCTCAGACCTAACAATTATGGCAATTAGTGTTAGGAGTCTTATAAATAAACTCAACCAATTGCAAGCTTGGGCCAATGATACTACCCCTGGCATCTCTGTCATCTCAGAATCCTGACTTAAAAATGCCATTCTGAACCATCAAATCGCCATCACAAACTACAACTCCTGCAGGGCTGATAGAGCATCCAGGGGAGGTGGATTGGTCATCTACACTAAAGACAAGTTCATTGTCTCCAGTTTTATTAGTATCTCAAAGCCTAAAGAATTTGAATCTGTCTCCCTAAATATAAAATTGCCCTCATCTGATATTATCAACATCATCGGTTGCTATAGGCCACCCGCTGGGGCTATGACATCCTACCAACCTTGAATTCCTTCGTCACCTAAAACAACAATGAATCTATCACACTCAGTGACCTAAATATGGACTGGTTATCTCACAGATCCAATAATCTTAAGGACCTTTCCAACAAACTCGGTCTGACCCAACTCATCACTGAACCAAAAAGAACTAATTTAAAAAATCATGCTAATAGCTCCATTCTAGATGTAATCCTCTCAAATTACTCACATAAAATCCTACATACTGCTGTGTTCCACAGTGATCTTAGTGACCATGGGATAGTGGCCTGTGTTACAGCCTGCAGATCTATTCCATTTCAGCCCAGACTCATCACCAAGTGATCTTTTCAAAAATTCAACCCGGAAAAGTACCTGACAGACCTTAGCAATCTAAATTGGCAACATTTCTACCTTTCAAAGTCAATAGATGAGGCTGTCAAGTTATTCAATCACATGATAACATGGCTGGCAAATAAACATGTCCCCCTTCATTCGTTCCAGAGTCCATGAACAATCGAGCACCTGGTTTATGCATGAGCTTAAAAAGGTACTCTCCAATCATGACAGGCTTTAGGCCTATGCTAGGTGGTCCAAATCTACAGCTGACTGGAATGCCTTTCATGCTACAAGGAATGCATGCATCAAACTGGTACAGACTGCCAAATTAAGCTTCTTTACCATGGCCCTAGACCAAGCTAAAGGTAAGTCAGCTAAGACATGGCAGACCATCAAAATTATAACAGGTCATAAAACCGCACCCTCAACTCTGGGAAAAAATTAGGGCTAACAGAACTACAATCGATGATCCCGCTCAAATCCTTGAAGAGCTGAACACACGTTTCTCCACAGCGGGGCTTGCCTTTGATTCCTCTCCCTATGCTGGGGTAAACAATTCCCTCCCTGACTACAGTTAATTTACCACCTCACCTTCACTGCATCCCTTCCATGTAAGTCCTGTATCCTTTAAAGAAGTGGGGTACCATCTTAAAAAAATTAAACACAAAAAAAGGCGGAGGTGCCAATGGAATAGAGCCATTCTTCCTCAAACTAGGCCATCATTTCCTTAAAGCCCCAATACTGCACATCTTCAATCTTTTGATAGCCTCTGCAACTGTTCCATCCTGTTGGAAATCCACCTATGTTCTCCCTCTATTCAAATCTGGTGACCCCTGTGATGTGAACAATTACTGACCCATTTCCATCTTCCCTATTCTCTCAAAAATCCTCAAAAGATTAATTTTCTCCCAACTAAAAGACCATGTTGAGAAAAATTCCCTCCTCAACCCTGATCAATCTGGGTTTAGAAAAAAACACAGTAAAATTTCAGCCCTCGCCAAAGTCACTAATGATTGGATTACCGCTCATGACTCCAAACTGGTTACTGCAGCCATCTTTCTTGATCTCAGTAAGGTGTTCAACACAGTGGACCATTACCTTGTCCTTAATAGCCTTAAAAACTTAGTACTCTGCCAACTCAGTTCAATTGTTCACCAGTTATCTTTCTGGTAGATTCCAGAAAGTCAAAGCCAGTGGGCTTTTATCCGACCCCTTTCCTATTTCAAAGACATCCCACAGGGATTCATCTGAGGCCCCAAAATCTTTTCTATATACATCAATACCCTCAACTCAGAAATATACAACTCCAAACTACACTTCTTTGCAGATGATACTATTTTATATATTTCTAAACTGTCGCTGGCTGAAGCATGCAAGGTTCTGCAAAATTACTTCTTTATGCTTGAGCAAATTCTCATTAAAGCCAAGCTTCTGCTAGATGCACCCCTCTGCCTTCTACTCTATCCAAGCAGCACATACCTATTGAAACCTTCTTAAGTGAACCCCTTGAGGTAGTAGATAAACTTAAATACCTTGGTATGTGGCTCGACAACAAACTTACATTCAATGCCCACAACAATAACCTTTCCAATAAATTTAAGTCCAGACTAGGGTTTTTCTTCAGAAATAAGTTCCTTTTTCCATCCGATACCAGAATCAAGCTTGTATAAGTCATGTTCCTCCTACTTATTGACTATGGTGACATCATCTACAACTGTTCCTCGGCCAGCAATCTACACAATTTAGATGACTTGTTCCACTGAGCCTTGCATTTCATCCTAAAGGCCCCTCCTAGAACCCACCACTGCAATCTATACATGGCAGTAGGCTGGACATCCGTATTGATGAGACATCTGATCCATCTAGGTATATAAATGTTAAAAACTCTGCTAAACAAGCTCTCAGAATATATATATACATATATATATATATATATATCCTTCCTCATTCATACCTCCCACAGCATCTACTCCTTAAGAAAGACTGATTTCATCCTCCTTGACAAACCTAAGATGCATATGAACTTTGGCAAAAGGGCTATCTCCTACGACCTGCCTGGAATCACCCTACAATCCATTCTTAAACTTACTACTGTTATCTCAATTAATTTTTATAAATCCCTGATGGCTGACAAACTTAAAGCCACATGCATCTGCCATTAGTATTCCCCCTCCCATTGTCCTGTCTCCACAGCCTACACCTTCCCTCACCCACCTATGACCCTACCCCTCCCCATCACCAGCTCTATATCTTCTGCCCCTGGCCCCAGTTACCCCTGTCCCCCACTACTGCTACCCCTAACTGATATTCTGTAGTATCATGCACTTACATATTTATTCATTTAATATGTGCAATGCCTCATGTATCATCCAAAACTGAAATTGTAACTTTTATTGTTAGCTAATTCTGTTGTTATATGTTTATTGTACCTTTTTATAAATTGTGTGACTTTTGGTCCAATCATTTGATTGTACATTATCTCAAAGTGCTGCTGTATCTTCTTTGGACCACCTACCAATGTTGTAAAATTGTTGTACAAGTTGATGTTTGTCCTTTTTTAATAGGCTGTTACGTATAGGATCTCCTTGTGAATGAGCTTGCTCAATGGAGTTATTCCTACAATAAACTGAACTGAACTGAAGCTGCAGCAGGGAGGCTCCAATCTACACCTTGCAGATTGAAGTCCCCCACCAGCAACATCTCCCCCTTTTCCAACATTTTTTCAATTGCTTCTAAATTTACCTTATCTAAGTCCTTCCCCTGTGCCAGAGGCCTGTAGACTGCACCTGTTTCAATAGTGGCTCTGTTTCCTGTCTTGAGGCTGAAGTCCAGGACAATCACTGTTGTGTGGTTGGATTCTATAGCTTTTCTATGTTGACCCATACTGTAGAATGATCATTGGTCCCCAGGTGACTTTCCACCTTGACATCTGCAACACTGCCCCTGTTACTGAGCACCAGGTCCAGATTTGCCCCATTATGAGTGGGCTTACTGATTAATTGTCTGAGGAATGCCCCCTGGAGGCAGTCCAATATATCCCTGCTTCTAGCTGAAGCTACAGCAGGGAGGCTCCAATCTCCTTCTGGCAGACTAATGTCCCCCACCAGCAACATACCTCCCTTTCAATTGCTTCTAACATTACCTTATCTTAATCCTCCCCAAGTGCCAGAGGCCTGTAGACTGCACTTGTCTAATAGTGGCTCTGTTTCCTGTCTTGAGGGTGACCCACAATACCTCATCCCCCGAATTCCCTGTATTTCTGTTACTTTTATGCTTTCCATCACATAAAGCACCACCCCTTCCTTCCCCTCCTAATCTGTCCCATCTGAACATCATGTAGCTTGGTATGACCATGTCCCAGTCATGGATGTCAGTGCACCATGACTCAGTAATGGCCACAATATCTGGGTTGGCCTCCGCCATGATGGTGTCTAGGTCTGGCATCTTATTTCCCAGACTTCAAGCATTAGTACACATGGCCCTCCAGATTGTTTTAGCCTTTTGTTGTCACTTCCCTTTTTTCCCTTTGGTTGCTCTTCCTACCTCTTCTCTTCTGACTGCTTTATTCCACCCTTCTTCCTTTGTTAAACCCATTCTTCCTTAATTAACTTGCTCCATGGTGGAACTCTTACTCCTCAGGATCTCCTAACACTCAATCTCAGCCTGAGTGGGGGGGGGGCAGATCCTGACTCCCGTTATTCTTCCACCACCCACCTCAGCTAGTTTAAATGTTCATCAAAATAATGTTTAAACCATCCATTGAGAACAGTGGTTCCCCATCCAGATGGGTGCAGGCCATCACCTCTGTATAGGCTTTTATCCTCCCAGGTGAACCCTCCAGTCTCCAATGTAGCCATATCCCCCCTCTCTGCACCATTCCTTCAACCATAAGTTGAATGCCTTGGTATGATGCTTCCTCTCCTTCCCCATGTTGTAGACAAGGATCTACTGCTGCAAAAGCTACACACAGATTAAGACATCAAATTATTACAATTAAATGGGCAGTGTTAGATGGAGTAGTTTGTCCCCTACTGTCTCTAAGTTTGAACATATGACTCAAAATAATCCATTATCCCGACAGGTGGCATGAACATCCTGGATACCTGACAGTTCACACCCTCTGACCACATCATCTTGGCATGAGCACAGCTTTTCAAATGCTGAGACCAACCATTTTGCATGTTTAGTTTTCACTGACAATACTCAGGTTCAGACTAGCAGTTGATGTGCCTTGGGAAAGCTCTGATGATGCAATGCTAAAAGCCACTCTTTGAACTGATCTTTCAGAATGTGTTTGACAAGTTTATTAATGGTAAGGTCTAAGGACTGAAGAAGGTTAGATTGAGATGAGGAGACAAAAACAGGAATTATATTGATATGTTTCGTATCAGCTGTGTTTTGTGTACCCTAAACAGATCCATTTGAAGCAAGGATCTCTGTTCTGTTAGAAGGTAATTTTTTTTCTTTGATGGAAGAAATGAATGTCACCAGAATCCTTTTAATTAAGTCTGCCATTATATCACTGTTAGCAGAAGGATGTTCTGACTGTGTGATTGCCCAGTCCCCAGGGAATTCAAAAGCTAGGTGGCAATTCAGGATTTTCCCTTGTTAGATTAGCTGAGGAGGTGACATATCTCCAACCGGGATGCATGACAGTACCAGAGACTCTTTCTGTTTGTCCCGCAACACCAACACCATCACCTCGACTTGTTTTGATCCACACTCTGCAATGGTCAGTTCTGAGCATGGGAACTGGTTGGCACCTGTCTCACAACTGCTGATGAGAAATATGGCAGGAATAAGCTCCTGGTAAACAGCAGTTGATACACACCTATACAAATCAGTAGGTCTTAAAGTTCTCATGCATTTTCTGAATGCTTTCATCCATTTTCTCTTCGTATACAGCATTCTGTTCACAAATAGCCATGCCTATTGCATGGCAAATGAGAGGATACCATCATATTCTGCTGTTGACATTGAGTTGTGAGATTTAATAACACCACAGACTACAGTATAGCTATCACAACTCTGGCATTAGCAACAGTGACTTCTGCAATGATGTTGATGATTTGATAGCAAAATCTTGCCCCAGAGATTTTGCTGCCAAGCTGTGTGGGAGTTTAAAGGGTGGGAATTTCCTTAGGCTCTCCAATTAGACATGTTTAAATTTCCTTACTGTTAACTCATTGATTTTTGTTTCATGCTTACTCTTATGCAGTCTGACAGTGTTCATAATTCCACTCTCCACTGCATGTTTCCCAATCTCACTGCAGAGGCAGCACTGTAGGTAGTATATTCAGAGCATCTTCTGTTAGTCGGTGGAGGGCTGGCACACTGGAGATCTTTAGCAAATTTCTTGGCCACTTGCAGGGGGACACCTGAATTTTCAGTGAGCATTGTTGGATCACCCAGCTGATAAATGTCATGCTTTACAGTTTTGCTATACTGCAACCAGTTGATCAGAGACATGGCGAAATTTTGCAGTCATAAAAGTAAGTGAGCCTAAATCTCTCTTTAAATCAACTGGTGCACATTAGGTGATAACTACTGTAACTTGTGAGTTTGTAAGTGTCAGTTGACTCTCTGTAGGTGAATGCCTCCAACTTGGGAAATTTTGATCATCAGCAGTATATGTGAACATTAATTACTTCTAATAAAGGTAGAAGTGGCTCAATGAAAAATAAAACAAATGCAAATATTGATAGACCTGCTGAAGTCTATAGATACAGTCTTGCATCAAAATATCCAACATGCTTTAAATCTGGCTGCTAGTGGTACCTCCTAAGTTGTAAAACTTTAAGGCTAGCTCTAACTCTGACAGTCTTAGAAACACAAGGAGTACTGTCTCACTTTAGCTGTGAGCATGACAGTTGGGGTTCAATGGCAAAAAGTGCAAAATCATGCAATTAGGGCATAGGATCCCAAAAACTGAGTATCGGATGTGGAGAGGTACTGCCCTTCACTATGCAGGAAAGGGACCTTGGGGTTATCATATCTGATTACCTCAAAGTGGCAGGGCTGTGTGACGAAGCAGTGGATGGGGCCAGTGGGATGCTGGGATGCATTGGGAGAAGTATCTCCAGCAGGAGGAGGGAGGCTGTTGCCAGTGATAGCTGGTTAGATGAGCACATCCTGAATCGTGTGGTTGTAAACTGTGTGGTCAGAACAGCGCTCTACAATACAGCGATAGGGACAGAATGCCACATGTCAGGTTAACACTGTCCCTGTGGTTGTATTGCAGTCATGGGGGTGGGAGCGAGGAGAAAGGGATAAAGCCACTGCTGGAGGGGTTCCACTGAGCAGCTGCTGTGGCATAGACAGTAGTGCCACAGGCAGTGGAAGACAGAAGAATGCTGGTGAATGGGGGTTTGATTCCTGGTCTGGGGAGGTACATTTCTTTATTTTTGTTATGGTAGCACTTGTGTTTTCATATTTTTGCTTCTCCCCTCTCCCGACCTGTGAGGGGACTGTGTCTTCCCCCTGTGCCATTCCCCTTCCCCTCCACAACGCCCCCCAGAGGTGTCACCCTTTCTCCGAGTTGCATCCCACCCAGAGGTGATCATAAATAGTTGGGGGGTGTGGAACCCCCCCCAGCAGAGGCAGAAATCTGTGTGTTCTTTGTTGTGGTAGCACTCCATGTCTTCAGGGACTGCTAACATTGCCACTGTTCTTGCAGTCTGTGTTTTGGGTGGGCTCTGTTGTGGAAAGTGACATTTTTTCTTCACTCTTGTGGACCACGCGGTATTGGCATGTGTGATCCTGACCTAGCGCCGTTGTCAATATATCGCTGACTGCTAAAGCCCCACCTTGAGTATTGTGTCCAGGTTTGAAGACTGCACCTCAGAAAGGATAGTAGACAGATTGGAAGGAGTCCAGAAGAGGGTAACTAAAACGGTGCATGGGCTGCACTTGAAGACTATGAGGAGAGACTGAGGGAACTCGACTTGTACACCATGGAAGACAGGAGTGTGAAAGGTGACATGCAAAGAACTATAAGTACCTCATGGGGCTGAACATGGTGCAGTATGGTAGTCTCTTTTAAAAGAGGAAGATCTCCAGAACCAGAGGGCATGCAATGAAGCTGGGGGGTTAGGAAGGATGTGAGGAATTAATACTTCAGCAAAAGAGTGGTAGACACTGGGAGTTGACTGCCAGCTGAAGTAGTGGCATTAAAAGCAATAGGGGGATCAAGCATTCATGTTATAGACATACAGGAATATTAGGAAATGGGCAGGGAGGAGGGAGGGTCAGCAGAGACCAGGCAGGGTCTGCAGAGACAGGCTGGCGGGGATCATGTGAGCAGACTGGATGGGCCAAGCTGTCCTTTTGTGCCACCAAATTCTATATTTCTATGTTTCTATGTTTCATTGCAGCAAGGAAAAATGAAAAGCTGCATAGAATGTGGATTCACTCTATGTATGGCAGCCATGCTTGCCATACTTAGACAGAATTCTGGAAAACAAAATCTTTATTCAAGTTGTGGAAGTAACAAATAGAATGAATGTTTTAAATGAAAAGCAG
The DNA here is from genome assembly GCA_016271365.2 of Neoceratodus forsteri. NCBI lineage: Eukaryota > Metazoa > Chordata > Ceratodontiformes > Ceratodontidae > Neoceratodus > Neoceratodus forsteri. The sequence continues at coordinate 915,598,762 of CM057455.1, read as the reverse complement.
ACCTGTTTTGGACAGCTGTGAATAGATAAGGAGTGCTAAATTCTGATTTCACTGCTCACAAATAAAGTGACCTGATTTCCTGTTCGTAACCTAAACTTGGCTGAATATCTAGTACACCTACTCAGTCAAAAAAACGCAAGTAAATAAATACAGTACACAGACTAAGTGGATGTCAATATGACCAGTCAAAATGCAGTTTTCAGGAACATGGCAGCCATATCTTGAATTTTTAATTCACTTTTAATAACATTATTATTAAAATTAATATATCATGGGTGGTACTAATGGATTTAACTTAATTCAAATGTTAAAAATCAAACTTGAAATAGATGTGGAATTTCCAAAGGATTGATATTGCCTTCAAATTATTAAATATGCCCACATATGTCGTGACTAACAAAAAGCTCCAGTCTTAACCAATCATCAAATAGAGAATGTTGCATATAGTATATCAGTGGATAATTTCATTAGCTTTCATCATTAGTGCAGTGGTTATGAATGCAGAATATGTTAATTCAACCAGCATAAAAAGGGTGCAAAGGCAATCCTACAATTGCACTTTAGTGCAAGCAATGGGAGTTATTCACAAAAAGGCAGATTTCCTTCACGCTGCATAAAAGAGGCATGTAGGCAATCCTACAAGGTCATGGCATTCACCACAGGCACACTAGTGCCTTGCGCACTGGATCTCCGTGCAGCCCTGCACCAGGGGTGGTCCAGGAGTGTGCCAGGTGGTGTGCCCACAAACCACTCAATTCAAGAAGGCTTGGAGTGCTGGGTGCAGGGCGTGCCACATACAGAACAAAACACTCCAGAGGCAGTGTGGCAGGTTGAATAAATGGTACTTGTAACTGTGGGATGATTCTTAAACATTCATTTTGTGAAGAAAAATAGGTAGTAATCCACTACACAGAACATCAGCTTGGGAACCATTACCCAGAAGCTTTGGTAGTTTGCTCATTAATATAAGTTGTTAGCCTAACAGGGGAATTCTAGATGGATTAGGGCTAGCCAAACCCTCAGTCTGCACCCCACCTGCAACGGAGAGCGCTGTGTCAACTTTTGTTTTTAGTTGGCACCACATAGAGTGGAGTCAGCCATGTTGAAGCGCAGTAACTTGCAGTAATGACATATCACTAAATCCTGCATCACAGAAGGGCTTAATTGCCATTGATTTATGATGGCCCCTGCAGTAAACTGTGGCATTCTGTGGTATTCTGCAGTTTTTCTGCATTGCATCCTGGCTGTCACATCTGTACATCAGGGATTACATGGCATATCCATTGCACACCCCCAACAAATGGCAGCTGCCAACTTTGGCCGTGCAAGAGGTCACCCATCGATGGAGCCACAGCCCACTGGGCAGATGAGGAGGGCTGATTGGCAGCCATTTGGGCAAGAACCTGTACCTTGAGTAATGTCAAAACTGTGCCCTCTCACGATCCACTCTGGGACCCTGGATGGACATTCAATTGGATGACTGCCTGGGTCCACTGCTCTGCACTCGTCCACCCCTCTTGTTCCTGTATGCTAGGTGGCAGGTCCACGGACAGGTGGCTAGCTTTAATAAATATCAACTGGTTTATAACTGTCCCTGGGTGCAGATTGCTCAGGTGGGTTACAAACCTTTCATGCACACCTCCAGTCTGTTCATGAATAGCAGCCAATATACTATGGGTGGGATATTCAGAAGGGTTGTGCATGGCGCAACACAGTTGTGCCATGCGCAACCCACTGATGTGCCCCAGTACGAGATTCCAACAGGGATTGAGCCTGGCACAAATCCAGATGTGCCGGAGCACATCAGTATTGTATGCGGAGCAGATGGGGGGGCGTGCCTATGCATACTCCGCACATCCCGATATTCAGCCCAGGATTTGCTGAGCCCATGCATGCGTGACCCCTACCTGCGCTGCACACAGGTGAGCCAAAAAAAGAAGGAGCAACAGCTGGCCACCCACAGGTGAGCTGTCATATTGCAGGATGCAACATGGCAGCTGCCTCCTGTGGGTGGCCACCCAAGCTCTGGCTGCACTTCCGTGGCAGTGCCCCCAAGCCCGATCACTGGCATATGTAGAAAAAGGATAGTCCCATGTCTCTGGTGGTCCAGTGGACTGCTCGCAGCCCGATCGCAGGCATATGTGGTATATTTAATAGTCTTATATCCCTGATGGTCCAGTGGACCACTCGCAGCCCGATCGCAGGCATCAGTAAAAAATAATGCCACACCAATCCAACCATAGTGGTCTAGCGGTACCCCCATCCCCACCTACCCACTGAGCCCCACTGCCCTGCTCCCCTCAGTCAGCGGCAGTCAGCAGCTCCCCACCCACTTGCCGCCCCGCTGCCCACTGACTGACACCATACAGTAGGGCTGTACACCCATTGGTCCACAGCATGAGCCAATGGGAGTGCAGCCCATATCGTACTACTACAGTCCAGATATGTGAATGGATCCATTCACATGTCTGAACTGTAGTATGGTATGGGCTGCGCCTATTGGCTCACATGCTGTGGACCACGGGCGTACAGCCCTACCATATGGTGTCGGGTCAGCGGCAGTGGGGCAGCAAGCACGGGGAGCTGGAGCTGCCACCCACCACTGGACTGGGGAAGCAGGGCGGTGGGACCCAGTGGGTGGGTGGGAGGGTGGTACCACTCAGACCACCAGAGTTGGATTGGTGTGGCGTTATTTTTTACTGACACCTGTGATCGGGCTGCGAGTGGTCCACTGGACCACCAGGGATATAGGACTGATCATAAGAACATATGCCCACGATCAGGCTGCGAGCAGTCCATTGGACACCAGGGATGTAGGACTAATATATTTTTCTACATATGCCCACAATCAGTCTGCAAGCAGTGCACTGGACCACCAGGGATAGAGATAACTGAATTTAAAGATACCTATGCCCACGATGAGGCTGCAAGTGTTCCACTGGACCACCAGGGATATAGGACATGTTCTTCATATACACATGCCTGTGATTGGGCATTGGGACACTTTGCCACGATGTGCAGGGGGCGTCGGTCCCTGACAGGTGCAGCCTGGCAGGGCGCCGGGCGCAAGTCACCAGGGATCGGCTCACCTGAATGCAAATGGAGCCATAATGACATGCAAATGGCCCCATTTGCACCTTGCATACATTATGGCCCCATTTGCATGTGCACTTTTGAATATCGTGGTGGTTGCGCCTAACGCAATGGCACTTGCACTTGCACATCCCCCTGCTCCACTCTGGCCACTTGCGCTGGCGCAGTGCCACTGCACCATGCGCACTGCAGTGTCTAAGGTGTGATGTTCAACGATGCTGTGCCATGGCGCAGCTCCGTTGAATATCACCCTGTCAACGCCCCTTCACATCCAGGTTGTGCTGTGCCTAGGCTTGCACCATAGCCTGGCGCAGTCTGAATATCCCACCCTTTGTGTATAGTTTCACTCAGTAATTGCCAATTCAGTAAGTTGTTTAGTTTCTAATCAGTTTTTAAACAGCCATGACTGAAAGTACAGTTAACTTTTAAATTCAAATGAATGCCACTGAATCCCTGAATTTGCAAGTTCAGCCACAGTTGTTGACTTGCTTTTGCAGTCCTTTACATAATAATTTTGTTAAAAGTGCAATAGAAGTTCAAGATATTGCTGATAAGTTCCTGAGCACTGGTTATTCACTGTTTTTTTTTTATTCATGCTCAGTGAGTGTGTGTGAGTTTGGTTTCAAATCAGCTACTTTAAAACAGTGTGATTATGGCCCTTATAAACTCTGAGAAGTGATACCCTGGAGAGCTCTTTCTGAGTATAAATAAACATGCCATGCTCTGAGCAGGATATTGTACATACAGTACAATATTTTAAGGTGTCCAACTGTCCTTAATTTGCCAGGACAACCCTAAAATCCTCCATTATGTCCTGAATTTTACCTTTCCTGAAATTACTGCAATATGTTTTTTAAATGTGTAACCTGAATTCTGTGGTGTTCCCATAACTAATTGAAAGACTTATCTAAATTCAGAGTACTTTAAGGTGCAATACCATACAGACTGGTAACTTAGTTACTGGGAAAACTAACCACGTCACCATCCAAGGAAATTGTACTATGTTTCCTGTGAGAATATCTGGCTGATCTATTTTAGGAATTTTAACTCATTGGTAATGAGCGTACACAATATGCCCTGATGTTTTTAGTCAATGTACTTAATTTATGAGACCTTCTTAGTTTGTTTAGATGAGGTCAAGCTGATGGACAGAACAGAAAGAACTCCTTCTCAGATGATGTACAGCACTGTATATTACAATTTTCAGCAGCTCACTCTTCCTTGTGTGTTCCCAATTCATCATATTGCGAGCCTTGCAAAGCAAGATCCAAGTTTCAGTCATTCATTCCCCTTTCCACTTTTCTGTATTACTTCCCACCATCATTAAACTGTCAACACACTTTCATACCTCTAATCTCACAAGAACTTTTAGGAAATTGAATTACTATTCCATTGGAAAGAAGTGAAACAAATGATTGTAACTAATATGTAGTATATAGTGAGGGTGTGTCCTGGGTGGCAATCCATCCTACCTGAAATGTTGTTGTACCACAGTTCAAAGGTCATGGAATGCAGTAATACCACACTGTGATGCAACAACATTTCAGCTGGTTTTGAAAGTGCATGAGCAGCACTGTTCAATAGAACAGCTGTAGCAACAGAAATGGCAGAACCACTAGATAGTAAGTTGGAGCAGCGGCTGCACTCAAAAAGACACACATGCTGGCTCAACCAGATATTACTCACTTCTACTTAAAAAAAACAACAATGCAGGATCAACCACATATTTTAAATTACTTATTAACACAGGAAACATGATCGGTAACATTAAATCCTCTCGCTTAGCGAAAAATATGACATTTATGTTTTTTTTTTAATTCCTCCCATAGGCAGCTAGCAACCAATAGAAAGCCACACTAAAGACTTAGGAGGCGTCTTTTCCCTAATGACCCTAGTAACCAGTCTTAAATTACAGAATAAAATGCAGCAGCAGAATGACTTTCTTTAAAAAAAGAGATCAAACTCTTTTTTTTATTTTACTTTTAGGGGCACCACACACTAAAACAAATAGTGGATTGGCAACTCTATGCCCAACCAGTGTGTTGTACCAACTCAGGGTTCTGATTCCCAGGGACCACTTGAGCTATGCTCTCGAGGTCAGATGGAATCAGAACCCTTGTGTGGCACAACACACTGGTTGGGCATCGCTGCCCATCCACTACTGTCTGTATAGTACATGGTTTGCCCTTATATTGGATGGAAAGCAGCTACTGAAAAGTTGTGCATGTTCTGAAAGTTGTAGTACCGATTCCAAAAGTTGTGAACGTTCTATAAGTTATTGTGCATGTTCCATAATCAATATTCATTAAGCCCTGACCTATTCACCACCTTATTGGTCAAAATACACCTGTTCACAGAAAAATCCAAACAAACATGGCAGCACTGCTTACCGAACGGTTCTCAGAGACAGCTTGGACATGGACTGCTCTAGTCGGCTCCGTGTTTCCAAGCTGTACTAATCTGGCTGTTTTTTTTTTATTAATTAACTGTAATGCAAAATGTCTGATGGTCAGGAATAGAAAGGGACCATGCCAATGGACTTCATAGCTGAGTGAGCTGCCGACAATAAATGGGACCACAAACAGAAGGTATGAAATCTTATTAAGCTAATTAAACCATCAAACATTTACCTTTTTCTCAATCTTTGGGAATCATATACTGTAAGAAATAGTATATGGGCAACCATACAGAAGCAAGGCTATGTTTCCATCTCAGAGCTGAGATGACATCGGGACTTCTCGAGCTGCGCTTTTGAGGTCTCTATGATGTCATCTCAACCCCTCAATGGAAACATAGACTTGTTTATGGTTGCCCATACACTATTCCTTTTATGTTATTCAGTACTGGCTAAGTGGGCACAGTACTATAGTTTTGGTTACCATGAAAACACACTTGAGATACAACACACCTATATTTGATTTCATTTAGCTAACAGCAAAGAGAACTGTCAAATACATGTAACATACTGAACTGAGGAACATTTTTCAACTGGCATCATTTTAGCAATGTGATTTACAGTATATACTGATTGCCATCTTACATTTTAGCTGATGGCCCAAATCATCTGAGCGTGGTTCTGCAGTTTTGCCTTTCTTATGATGTAATGCTTTATCTGATACCACATAAATCCCCACTGGGTTCACATCTGGGGATTTAGATGATATTCACACCCAGTTTTCCCTTTTCCTTAATAAAAATTCACAAAGTTGTATGTTTTGGGCAACTGTCTGCACAAATAAAAACATAGAAACAATAGTGAAAAACATTTGAAATTCTAACTATCTTGGTTGTTTCTTATACTCCCTTCCCTGTTGTATCCATCACTCACTGTCTTAATTGATAAGATCTGGTCAGAGCCAATATGGCTGTGGAGAGCTTTTAGGAGTGGCAAGAGCAGCGAAAAGAATATGCAGTACTCTTGCCACACCAGAGTCAGCAGTAATACTGCAGTGATTACAGTACTGCACATGTGTGATACTCACACATGTGCAGTTTGCCCCGGAGTGAGCATTGCACAACACAGTGAAGATGACATTACGTGTAACAACCCAATCCTGTCAGGTTACCAGAATTCTATTAGTACTAGTCTTAGGCAGGTAGGAAAAGGCAGCTGGTGGGGAGCTCATTAGGGGCTTTCTACATAATGACTTCAATGTTTACTCAGCTAGCCTGAGAAAAGGATGATTATGTCATTTAGAACGCTCATAGCAGCGTAACCATTTTAGAGTCAGCTGCTCTTGGGGAGCCTAGAATGTTTATCAGTAAGTTCAAGTGTGGCAGACAGAGTGGCTGGAGGTCTGCCATTGGGGCTCTGCCAAAGGGATCCTTGGTATTTCTCACCCCACAGTAGCATGGTAAAATCTTCAGTGTGCCTGCAGGACTCTTTTGATTTTACTCTAGGGGGAGTGAGAAGTAATGCAATTATTGTGGATCCAAGGGGCAATCCCCTGAAGTTCCTGAAGTTTACAGCAGCCTTAAGGAAGAACAAATTCTGGTCAGTGCCAACAAGGCTGCATAAAGCTAGTTTACAGAGATTAGGCACAATCTACAGGGAAATTGCTTTAAATGAAACCTCAAGCAGCTCAATATTTCTTTCAAACTGCCTGCCAATAACAATATTCCCCTGCGATTGCTGGCCCTGTTAAAGTTAACACATTCTCTGGTGTCTGTAGGTAAATCCCACCCTCTGACTGCCGGGCCCATTAATAAAAAAATAATTCCCTAGTGTGTAGTGGATCCATCATTGTCCAATCACCTGCTGTGTTAATAAATAACTCCCTTGCTGCAGAATAAGGTCAGTCTGGTCCAGCAGTAAGGAGGGATGAAGCACTGTATGCCTAGACTCCCGGTACATCAGTGACCCGAGCTCAGGAACATGCTCAGGTTGCTGAGGGTTGGGGAGAAGACTGAGCATTCATCAGATAACTGTCCTGTTCCAGGGTGGGAAGGCATGCTGACTCGACCTTTGCTTCTCCCAGGTGAAGGCAGTAATCCAAAGGGAGAGGGAATGCAGAAATGGCTAGCACAGGCTACCCACCTACCTCAGTCACACACTACCACCTTGATGACTGGCTCAGTTCTAGATGTGAGTGACTGGTTGGGGATGATGGCTGTCCCCTTCCTGGCCCTATCATGGGGGGCCAATCCATGGGGAACTTTAGACTCAGTGGTCTGGGACAGGGAAGTGGCAGAAAGGGACTGTGGGGACAGGACTGAGAGCCTGCCTGAGTCAACTAGCAAGGCAAAAATGTTTATGGAGGGGGAAATGCTGCAGTATGTATGACCTCAACACATACACAGGACCATCCCACAACAGGGGTTACAGTAAATCTACAAGGTATAGGTAATATGTGCAGGATCTCCTACCAAGGTTCTATGGAGCCAGAGGGAAAAGTCTTAATGGGATGAGGTTTCTTAGACCTGTAGAATAATGATCCACAGTTTTTAGATAGTTACTAGGAAGGATAAGAAAAGTTGGACATATTGTTATACATATCTGATGAGGAAGGAGTTCACATCCTGTGAGACTGTGAAAGTAAAGAGAAAAGGGTCAATATGGAGTAAATACAGTAACAGGAACAATAGAGAGGCTAGAGGTACAAAAGGAGTGAAGTATAGAGTAAAAGGTAAAGAAATATTGCTTTAGATAGAAAGTTACAGAATTAAATGAAGTAACAGATACAGAGGCATGTTTAAGTAGTATACTAATATCCTTAAATGTTTACCATGAGCATCAAAAACAAAACAGAAAAAGCAGAATAATGAAATGTTCATAATCAAGTTACTCATGTGTTTTTAGCTTGACTTGCACATTGTTTTTAATGTGTGGTCTATATCATTTTAACAGATCTATATAAATGAGATGCACATTTGTATTACTCAGACCCACGCCCTGAAGAAGGTCCACTGAAGGGTTGAAACATTGGGGCTAGTGGGTGCACACCAACATATTGCCAGAAACTAAATCTTGCACTGAATCTACACTATGAGCGATGAGCTTTCTTTTCTTTTTACAAGCTGGCTGCTTTGCTCATGCATGTCCTTTTCCAGTGCACACTACACTACTTAAACTATAGACACGGCACTGACCACTAACCATCACAAGACTGAACCTTCCACCCCCTACAGTTACAGGTCTGTACCCCCCTCTGAGAGTCACATGACTGAAACCCTCCACTGTCAGTCACAGCACTGAGCACCCACCATTGACAGCCACAGTACTGACCCCTATTCTCAATGGTCACAGCACTACACCCCACTACCTTTACAGCACTGCCCCCCATACCCCCTAAAAGAAGGAAAGAATAGTTGAGTTTCTGAAGGAAAGAATAGTTGAGTTTCTGAAGGAAAGAATAGTTGAGTACCTAGAGGTCAGTGGAGCACAGGATCCAAGGCAGCATGGGTTCACAGCGGGAAGGTCATGTCAGACGAATCTAATAGATTTCTTTGACTGGGTGACCAAAGTAGTAGACCAGGGAGGGGCTGTGGACATGGCCTACCTAGACTTTAGCAAGGCATTTGACACAGTCCCACACAAAAGATTATTAGCCAAATTAACCAGCCTGGGAGTGGGTCCCAGGGTGGTAGCCTGGGAAAACATTGGCTGGACAACAGGACACAGAAGGTAATTGTAAATGGAGTCCACCTGATGAAAGGGCGGTTACTAGTAGGATACCGCAGGGTTCAGTATTGGGTCCAGTCCTTTTAATGTCTTCATCAGTGGCATTGCAGAGGACTGGAAGGAAAGATGCCTTTTGCAGATGACACAAAGATCTGCAACAGGGTTGATACACAAGGAGGCGTGGAAAGGATGAAAAGGGACTTGGCAAGGTTGGAGGAATGGTCTGACGTATGGCAGCTAGGATTCAATGCAAAAAAGTGCAAAATAATGCACCTGGGAAACAAGAACCCAGGGGAAGAATACACAATGGGTGGGGAGGTAGTAACAACAACAAAACAGGAAAGAGACCTGAGGTAATCATATCAGATGACCTTAAGGTTAGCAAGCAATGTGAGAAGGCAGTAGGGAGGGCTGGGGGTATACTGGGATGTATAGGGAGAGGCATCACCAGCCGAAAACAGGAAGTTGTTATCCCTCTGTACAGAGAGTTGGTGAGACCCCATCTGGAATACTGTGTCCAGTTCTGGAGACCCCATCTCCGCAAGGACATAGACAGGATAGAGGCAGTCCAGAGGAGGGCAACTAAAGTGGTGCAGGGTCTGCAAGAGAAGCCGTATGAGGAGAGACTAAAGGAGCTTAATATGTATACCCTTGAGGAAAGAAGGGAGAGGGGGGACATGATAGAAACTTTCAAGTACCTCAAGGGAATCAACAAAGTCCAAGAGGGTAGCATCTTTCAGAAAAAGAGACTTGCAAGAACAAGGGGACACAATTTAAAGATAGAAGGCGGGCGGTTCAGGGGCAATGTGAGGAAGTATTATTTCACAGAGAGGGTAGTGGATGCATGGAACAGCCTTCCTGAGGAAGTTGTGGAGTCTAAAACTGTGGGAGAATTCAAGAATGCATGGGACAGACATAAGGCAATTCTTGTGGGGGGCAGGAAGATATAGGCTGTTGGTTAAATAGGATCTGCGGCCTATCCTGTAGGTAGGGAAATTGGCAGACTAGATGGGCCTAGCGGTCCTTATCTGCCGTCAAAGTCTATGTTTCTATGTTTCTATGTAAAAGTCACAAGGATGACACTCTCCACAGGCAGTTACAGTAGTAATCCCATCCATAACAGTCACAACACTGTACCTCAATCACAGCACTGAAGACCACCCCAAACAGTCAGGACTGACTCCCCCCACCCCGAACAATCACTTAGTTTGGCACCTTATACAACCTTCCTGCTGCATGTACACTTCCTGCAAATACTTCAGTCCCTCAGAGCTGCAGAATTGTGCAGAAGCAGACTCCCCAAAAGTCACAGGAATGACTTTCACTCTGACAGTCAGTCTTCAGCTAGAGGAGATTGAGAAAGGGCCTTTAGCTGCTGAGTGTGTTTGTAAGTTGATTTAAAGTAGTTTTTAGCTGTCATTTCTGTTTTGGACATTGTATTTGAGGTCTGTTCCTAACTGCCTTTTTTTGTGTGCTTTTAAATTTGGTTTGGGCAGGGTTAATGGATTGATTGTGTGTTTAAATGTTGTTCTCTGGCCTGTAAGTGCAGGCATCATATTACAGAGATTAGTGCTGTTAGAATGTGATGGTTAACTGCCATCTCAGTTAGTCTTCAGCTAGAGGAAAGGGAGAGAGGGCCTTTAGCTGCTGACTGTGTTTGTAAGTTGATTTAAACTAGTTTTTTAGCTGCCATTTTTGTGTGTTGGAAATTGTATTTGATGTCTGTTAACTGCAGAAGCAGTTGGAGTCTGGCAGAGATTGTCTGAACCTTCCTTTGCTGAGCAGTTGGGAAAAGCATTCTTTTTTCAGCCTATGGACTTTAGAGCAATAGTGCAACTTGTTTAATACAGTGTCTGTGTGGTACCTTCCTCCAAAGGAGGTTGTAGTGCTTGGAGGTGCAGTGAGGGGCATACACAGGGCTGATACACTCTTGTGAGAGTCAGGTGTGGGCCCTAATCTCACCCTCCTTCACCCTTCCCTCCCTGGATCACAGCTCATTTATAGGGGAACACCTGCCCAGCAATTAGTGATGGGGCTTCAGGTGCAGCTCATTTACTTCTATCCAATAATGCAGCCATGGGGCAGGGTAAATGCATAGGTAGGTCTCAAATAGGAGTACATCATCCACAGTGAGTTACTGATAGTGTGATATTTGAATATTGTGGGAGGGGCCTTCAACTGAAACATATCAGGTATTTCTGTTAGAGGATATGCTAGGATTACTTAATTATACTTGCTGTAGGGATAGTTAGTGTGCAGAGGCTGTATGGATAGTGTGGACCATGGATAGGATTGTTGAGTGCAATGGTTGTGGGGCAGCAATGCAGATGAATATACTGTGGAGGCTAGGAGGGTGCCCAATATGCCACAGGCTAAGGAGGCTTGAGGAACAGGTTCAGTGGCTGGGCAGGGGGCTGGGAAGGTTGAGGGATGAGGGGAGGATTTCATTGGTAGGAGGGCTGACATCTGAGAGTATTGTGGGGGAACCACAGAGAAGGAACAGTGGGTCAAGGGAGGGGGCAAACTAGATAGGAAGCCTGCTGATGAAAGGTAGACTCTAGTAGAACCTAGAAAAAGAGGAGCAGCAGTAGGCAGGAGGGAGGAGAAAGCACATAGTAAGGCAAAGGGGATAGGGAACATGTTTACTTTGCTAGAAACAGATGGAAAAGATGATGCAGGAGGTGATTACACAAGGGATAGCACTCACAAATAAGAAGATGTGAGGGGCATTGCTAGTGGAGAGATTCAGCATGGTGTGACAGGGGAAGGGATATTACTTGGAGAGGTGAGGAGGGAGAGGGAAGTTGGCAGCCAAACAGGTGGAGAGGGAGGAGTCTTAATTGGGAGTGACAGGGGGAAAGACACTGGAGCACATGGTAAAAACATAGTCTTGAGTGGCTCCAAAAATGAGAACCTGGGTGGGGGTTCATGACAGGCACAAGGAAAGAGGGGGGGGTATACTGGTGTTGGGGGACTCCATACTCAAGGGGATCAGATGAGGTGGCAAGGGGGAGAGGCACAGTCAGATATGGGTGGGGTCCATACCAGGATTAAAGGCAGACATGGCAGGACAGGCAATCCTAAGGTGCGTAAAGAGGGGTAGAAGAAAATCACACATTGTGGTACATATGGGGACAAATGAACTAGTGGGGGAAATGGTGGAGGTAATAAGGGAGAGGATTGAGGAAGTGTGAAGGTTGCGTAAGGAGACAGGGGAGTCTGTGGCCTTCTCCAAAGTGCTCCCAGTACCCTGCGCTAGCACTGTGAGAAAGGAGAGGATTAGAAAGCTGAACACATGCTTGCTAGAATAGTGTCAAACTAAGGGGTATGGGGTTGTGGGCAGCTGGGGCAGTATCTGGGATACTAACAATCCATTTGCAAGGGATAGGGTGCACTTGAATGGGAAGGGGAAGGAGGTATTAAAGCAAAGACTGGAGATGTATATTGCAACAAGGATGGATTTAAACTAAATGGGGGGATTGGCAAGTGGACAGCAGGTAGGCAGGAATTCGATAGAGTGGAGTCACAGCCTACACCCCAGGCTAGCAGAGAAGGACTCAGGGAGGCCAAAAAAGGAGGGAGAAGAAGGGATGAGATGGAGGCTAGTGAAGGGAAGGGGCATTATGGATGGTGGTCTCACTGAATGGAAGAAGCCTAGGAAACAAATCCGCTGAGCTACAGGCACCCTTAACAGTGTGGAGGGTGGATATAGCAGCTGTCACGGAAATGTGGGCAACTGAGCACCAGGACTGGGATCTGGCAATCCCAGGATACAAATTATACAGGAAGGACCGTAAGGAGTGGAGGGGGTGGGGTGTCAGTCTATGTGAGGGATAGGATCAAATGCACAAGGGATGAGGGAGAAGAAAGAAGAACAGAGGCAATCTGGCTGCAGCTCCTAGACTCAAGGAGTAGGAAACTAAGGTTTGGGGTGGTATACAGGCTGCTGCCCCAGTCTAAGGAGCTTGACAAGGAGCTAGCGGGACAAATCAAAAAGGTATGTAGAAAAGGGAAGGTGGTCATCGTGGAGGGATTTCAACTTGCTGGGGGTTGACTGGAGCATTCCGGTCACCTCCAGTGCTAGGGAGCAAGAGCTCCTGGATGTGATCCATGAGGGTCTCCTGACACAGTTGGTCATTGTACTTACTAGGCTAAAGAACACTTTAGAGCTGGTATTGTCGAATGGGGAGGCAGTGAGGGAAATAAAAGTATAGGACCCATTATCCGACAGCTATCACCAAATGGTGTGGTTTAATATCACAATGTGTGGGGAGCCAGAGAAATCAGTTACCCGGGTGGTAAACTTCAGGGGGGTGGACTTTGGGAGGATCCAGAAAGTACTAAAAGAGAAACTGGAGGGCATAAGGCATGAGATGGACGTGGAGCTGAAATGGGATATTATTAAACAGGGGGTCACAGAGGAAACAGAAGCCTGAACCAAGGCACAGAGTAAGAGAAGCAGAGCAAGAAAACCATACTGGTTGAACAGCGAGGTTGTGGAGGTGGCAAGGGCAAAATGAGTGGCTCACCAGAGGTTTAGGAGGACTGGGAAGGAAGTGGACAGGGAGAAACATGCAAGATAGTCCAGGGAGGTGACCAGAAAAGTGAGAGAAACCAAGGCCCAGAGGGAGCTGAGATTAGCACAGGAAATTAATGGGAGAGGGAAGAAAGACTTAATCAGATAAATCAGGGAGAAAAGAAAGTGCAAGGAGACAACAGTGAGGATAAAAAGGGGTAGGAAGTGGATGGAAAAGGGGGAGGAGCAGGCAGAATCCCTGAATGAATACTTTTGCTCCATGTTCATGGAAGAAAAGGAGGGGGCCGCTACCAGAATGGGCTGGGAGGTGGGAACAGGAGGAGAGGAGGTGACAGATAGAAGAATTGAGGCAAGTAGAGTCCTAGAGGGACTGAGGGCACTGAAGGTAGACAAGGCACCAGGGCAGGATGGTATCCATCCCAGGGTGCTGAGGGAGATGGCAGAGGTGTTGGCGGAGCCACTGGCAGATCTGTACAGCACCTCACTGGAGTCAGGATGTGTGCCACTAGACTGGAGGATGGCACATGTACTGCCATTACACAAGAGCGGGCCAAGGCATGAACCAGGTAATTATCATCTGGTAAGTCTCACATCCATAGTGTGCAAACTCATGGAAACAATACTATAGGAAAGACTGGTGTCGTACCTGGAGGACAATGGCCTCCAGGATGTGAAGCAGCATGGGTTTGTTTCAGGGATGTCTTGTCCAACCACCCTGATACAATATTATGACTGGGTGACAGGTGAACTGGATAAGGGTCATTCGGTGGATGTTCTTTACTTGGACTTCAGCAAAGCCTTCGATTCAGTGCCTCATGGGCAGCCTGGGGGGAAGCTAACTGGTGTTGGAGTAGGGCCAAAAATGAGGAACTGGATTACAAGCTGGCTGAGTGGAAGGCTGCAATGGATGGTGGTGAGAGGGGAGCTCTCAATGCCAAGGCGGTTGACAAGTGGGGTGCCACAGGGCTCTGTGTTGGGGCCAGTATTGTTTGGGCTCTTCATATCAGACATTGGACATGGGGTGGTGAGCAAGGTAAGTCTGTTTGCTGACGACACCAAAATCGGAGCAGTAGTGGATGGAGAAGAGTGGTGGAAGCAGCTGCAGGGGGACCTAAGCAAGCTAGAGGAGTGGTCAGAGAGGTGGCAGCTGGGGTTCAATGCAAAGAAGTGTAATGTTATGCACTTTGTGGTGAAGAACCCAAGGAGAGGATACTGGCTGGGGGGGGGGGTTAAGCTGGGGATCACTGAGGAGGAGAAAGACCTTGTGGTAATGAGATAACGGGGACCATGAACAATACTGCCCAGTGCAGGAGAGCGGCTGCAAAATTGAACAAAATGCTGGGATGCATAGTGATGGGGTTTTCATCCAGGCAAAGTGAGGTGATCTTGCCCCTCTACAGATCTTTGGTAAGGTTGCACTTAGAGTATTGTGTGCAGTTTTTGGAGGCCATACCTAAAGCGTGATATCAGGCTGCTATGGGGGTGCAGAGGAGGTCAACAAAGATGATATGTGGAATGGAGGGGAGAGACTATGACAGCAGGCTGGGAGACCTCAATAAGTACACCCTGGAGGATAGAAGGGACAGGGGGACATAATAGAGATGTTCAAGTATCTGAGGGGAATCAATGAAAATGGGGCAGAT
The DNA here is from genome assembly GCA_016271365.2 of Neoceratodus forsteri. Classification (NCBI taxonomy): domain Eukaryota; kingdom Metazoa; phylum Chordata; order Ceratodontiformes; family Ceratodontidae; genus Neoceratodus; species Neoceratodus forsteri. Next base: position 915,583,368 of record CM057455.1, on the reverse strand, counting down.
GGGGTCTTTAAGTTAAGGAGGGGGAGGGTCACCAGGGGACATGGGCTAAGAATGGATGGGGTAAGATTTAGCAAGGAAATGAGGAGACACTATTTCACAGAGAGGGTTGTAGCAAAATGGAATGCCCTACCAGAATGGGTAGTATCATGTAAATCTATTAACAGCTTCAAAAGGGCATGGGACAGGGAACAGAGGAGAGTGAGGGTGGGGGGTGGCAGTGGGATGAAAAACAGGAGGGGTGTTGGGGCAGTTGCAAACTAGGGGTGTTGGCTGCGCACTCGAGCAGACTTAGATAGACCGAGTGGTCTGTTTCTGCTGGCACATTCGTATGCTCGTAAGTGACACCCTATCCCTGACAGTTACCTATCTGATGCTCTTCCCGATAATCACAAGACTGTACCACTGCTTTGACAGTCACAGTGCTGACACCCTCCACCATAAGTCACAGCAATGACCACCTCTCAACAGTCATAGGACTGTGTCAGCCAGCCCCAGTCACAGGACTGTACCAACACCCCCCCACACACACACAGTCACAAGGCTGTAACACCCCCTCCTTCACAGTCATGGGGTTGTACCCCCTGCAGTCTCAGGTCTGTACCACTGCCTCCAACTGACAGGACTGTACTACCCCACTGGCAGTCACAGGACTGGCACCCTCCACTGACAGTCATGACAACGACCACCCACCTCTGGCAGTTGCAGCACTGTTCCACACCCCTGAGATTTACAACACTTTCTTACTATTTCCAACAGTCACAAAATTGCCCCCCAAAACCTTGTAGTCACAGCAATGACCAAACAACCCTGAGAGTTGAAGTGCAGATCCCTATCCCCCCATAGTAACAGCACTGGTCAAAGCACTACACCCCACCCCCATCTTACAGCACTGATTATCCATCCCCAAAAATCACAGCACAGCAACCACACCTCCAAAAGTCACAGGACTAACCCCCTCTACTATTAGTCACAGCAGTAATTCCCATTCACTGACAATAACAGCACTAAGCCATGACTCATAATGGTCAATGCACTGACCACCCATCCACAACAGCCACAGAACTGCCCCCACACCCACAACAGTCACAGGCCTGATCCCCACCCCAACAGTCACAGACCTAAACCACCCCTTCAATAGTCACAGAACTAACACCTCCCACTGTCACTCACAGTGGCCACCTATCCAACAGCCACAGTGCTGATCCTTATTCTCCAAAAGTGACAGCATTGACCTCAACCCACAACAATCACAGCACTACCCACCACCATAGTTAAAGCACTGTCCCCATACATCTGCAACAGTCACAATGCTGAAACCCTCCACAGACAGTCACAGCAGTGACCCACACTTCCAACAGTCACCACACTGCCCCCTTCACTCTCAAAAGTAACAGCCCTACCCCCTATCTGGCAGTCACGGCGCTGGTCACCCACCCACTGACAATAACTGCACTGGCTACCCATGCTCAATCATTACAGCATTGACACCCCAACCATATAAATCACAGTACTGGCCCCCCACCATTAACATAGCACTGCCTCTGAACCTCCCTCAACAGTTGTAGGACTTACCCTCACCCTTACAGCAATGCACCTGACAGTCACAGCACTGACCACCATCCACTGACAGTCCCAACACTGACCGCACCTCAGTCATAAAATCTTTTAAAAAATTGTTTAAGTACTAGTAAACCACTGCAGAGAGTTCTGGGGTCAAAACTGGCACTGGCATGCTACCCAAATTCTGGTAGGTATTGTGTTAGGGTAGTAAGATTTTCCTTTAACAAGCCTTGCACACTTGTACTGGAAAGTGTAAGCAATAAATAAATCAGCTGGGCTAGTGGAAGAGTCTGTAGGGTTAGTGAATTTTCCCAGTCACTAGTCCTTCTGGCTAGTGGCTGCAAAACTTAATTTAGACCCCTGGAGTGGATCATGCCATCCAGAAGATGGCCCTCTAGACATTATTGCCTGCTGAGCATCCTGCTAGGAGTCAGAAAACCCACATCCCAGTCCCTTCCCCCCACACACACAATACTGGACCACTCTTTCAGTACCAGTTTCGTAGGTTCTTATACTTCTACCTGCACATCCAAAATGATGGCAACAAAGATGGGTAGAAGGGACCTTGGTTTAATACTTCATGCAAGGGACAGCACACCATGACACTACAGTATTACTCCATATACAATATTGTCGTTCCAGTGTTTGCAGTATGGCAGTGAATATCCTATTAATCAGACTGCCCATACTGTATAAGTGATATGTCATACTTATTTCAGTTCTGGAGTATGTGGGACTCTTGAATGTACTGCAAATATTAGATAACCAACAAAAGAAAAAAGAGACAGCTGCAAGTACTTCAAAGTTCTGTTGTATAAGATACACATAAAACAGACACCAAGTAGTACAGCACATGGGCAACAAGCTCTGTATATTAAACTTTACATTGCTTGGTTTGTTAAAAAGTCTTCCGGAATGTATAAATTTACAGCTGCTTAAGTAAGGGATTAAGACATGTGTACAGCATGATGGTGGCATCACAGGAAAAAGTCTGGCTTTCTCAGTTCCAGACCAGAATATCTCCTAGGACATCCTGCAGCCACATTTGTAAGACAGAGGCATAGTCATTCTCCAATCATTCTGCGTAGCAAGGCAATTAATAGCAACCGCTATCTATAAATGATTTTGCTTACCTATATTTGTGGATCCTGCAATTCTGTTTACTCCTTGCTACATACATGCTATCCCTTACAAAGATTTATTTGGATTACCATTGTAATATCTGTTCTTTACTATTGTACTACCACTGCAATTTCCAGTGTATTACCATTGTTGGTTTCATAAATGGTATCACAGTGGATTTGTTCCACTTCCATTGTGATTCCATTGTAACCATTATGATACAATGCAGACAGTACTAGTTCACTGGTAACACCACCTCTGCTGGTACCACATTGGTAGCAATGTGCACCATTGTGATACTACTCTTTGTTGGTATCACAGTGGTTTTGTTTCAATTCCAGTGGGATACTATTGTGTCAGCTGTGATACCATCAACACCTAGTGGTAGCACAGTGGCAGACTCTTGTGCAACGGTAGCACAGTGGTGAATACCAGTGTGATACTACACACTTAGTATCACAATGGATTTGTTTTAATTCCATTGCACTATTATTGAGACCACTGTGGTACCGTGTGTCAGTGGTAGCACAATGAGTGCACCTGCAGTGGTAATACAAATGGTCTCATTCTATGCCTTATGCTGGTGGTAGCACAATGGTCATGCAGCATGGTATCACAGAAGCCAGCGTGGGACACTGGTAGAACACGGACCACATTGTTGAGGAAAACCTGCAGCAGAGTGATCCAAAAAAATAATTAAGGCACATCCAACAAGATCAGATTCCTAGGACTCAAACCCTTAATATTTTTATTTGTGTACTTTGTACTTTTTACATTCTTCCACTTTAATGTCTGCATTAACATAGTTTTTCTGCGGTAAAACACCTTCCTTTTGTGATGGTGGAAATTTAACAGAATAATGGAGCTATTTCAAATGCTACATCACCAACCACTTAACGATTGAAAGCCTAGTGTCATAATACTTTTCGTAGTACTGTTATAGGTTAGCATCCTAGCACAGATAGGAGATCTCTTATCTGGTTACTGTGGACCCTGGGATAAGGGTGTCTCAAGAGAACATGGTACCTGTAAAACAAGAACTGTAATGTGGTCACAAAGGATCTACAGATCTTTTATAAACTATTACAAACAAGGTAGGGTAAACAACAAACAGTACTAATCTGAAACATATGGTCAGTGTCCTACTCCTACATCTGATCAATGTCCTGTCAGACCTGTAGATATAAAAGGGAAATGGGTCAGTATAAAGAAGAAAAATATTGATCAGCTACTGCAGTTCAGTTGGAAAGTACCTGTAGAGGTTGAAAAAGAAAAGTGGGTTGTGTGCGGGTGGGTGGATGGGGGGAGGGAAACTGCATTTGTACCACACCAATGACTCTGATGTTAGAATAGACTGGTCACTCAGGAGCCACCATGATGGGGAGGATTCAGTGTCCCTAGAACTGATCTCTGTTGAGGGTGGGGGCCATGCTGCTCCACCCATAAGCCAACACAGTGCAGGATGAAGACACCAGGGTCTCAGTATTCAAAAATGCCCAAAGTGGAGTGCAATAATTAGTGCTGTGTTTTGTAATATCGCATGCATGCAAAACTGCTATATTTAGATGGATAGCACATGGCACTATCCCTCTGAGTAAAGGGACATTGTGTTGCGGCATTAAGCTATGTAGCACCACAAAAAAATAGGCTCAGCAATGGCTTGTGTGTAGGCAAAATTTGCAGTATTCAAAAGTCCTCCTGCAAATTAGCCCATTGGGCATACAAGGTGCCAAGGGTCATTTGCATGCCCAGTATGGGCTCATTTGCATGGAAGTGAGACTGCTTTGCCTAGCACTCCCCAGCTGCCCCAACCCAGTGAGCTGTCCCTGGTGCTAGTGGCATCCCTCCATCCTCCAGACCCAGTCTTGTGAAAGACAGATATATCCCTGCCATCCAGTGGTGCCCCCTCATACCCAGTCCTGTAATGAAAGATGTATCTTTGGCATCCAGTGGTCTCTCCTCTCACCCAATTGCAGTCCCATTCAAGAATGGTATATCCTAGGGTACAGTGGTCCCTCCCCACACCCAATCCCAGTCCATGTAGAAAAACAATTTCCCTGGTGTCCAGTGGTCTCTCCCCACACCCAATCCCCATCTTGGGAACACCATCCCATGAAGTTTCCAAATTCCTCTCTCCTGACAGTCACACTGTCCTTGCATGGCAGGTGCAAAAAAGCACAAAGAACGAACCTTTACTGCACTGAGGACCATAACAAAAGTAAGCAGTCGTGTTGTAGCAATCAAAGTAATTGATTGTTTCATCAGGTCGTTCTTTCATATTTGGAATAAATTCAATGCTACTGCATTGAAGACCATAACAAAAGTAAGCAGTAGGATTGTAGCAATCAAAGTAACTGACTGTTTGGTCAGGTCTTTCTTCTATATTTGGAATAAATTCACTTTGCGACAGCCTGACTGCTTACTTTTGTTATTGTCCTGAGTGCAGTAGCAGTTCGTTCTTTGTGCTCTTGTGTGTTGGGCAGGCTGTCCTTCTAGCTACTGCGCTGACCTGCTAACACTGATAGCAGCACCTACCTCTAGGACTGTATCAGGAGCAAAGAAGTCCTTCCCCCAACAAAGCTCTGTCCTGAAAGGAGAGTAGCACCCCCAACACATACCAAGCTGGTGGCCAGTGGTCTCCCTACCACCCTCAGCACTCACACATACCCCCAGTCCCCCTACCTGTCTTTTGGTGCCTCAGTTCAAAGACAGTGAGTGGCATAGCATACATTGCACAACCATGGCCACCTTCCATCTATCTGTACCAGGGAGTGCAGCCTATGAATAGGACAAAGCTCATTGCTGTGCCATATATAGTAAATAAGCTGCACTCCCTGCTACAGACAGAAACTGGGTGGCCGTGGTCAAGTGAGGGGGCTGTGCCACTTGTCATCATTGAATTACAACAGTGACAGACTAGTAAGGGGACTGTAGGTGCTGTGGGTAAGAGGGTGGCCATTAACTCCTAACTGGTTATGGGCTTGGGGGGTACTGCTCATGGTTCAGAATGGGACTTTGTTGAGGGAGGCAGGACTTCATTACTACTGCCAAGATGGGAGAGTGCCTCAGAAAAGCACTAGCAAACAGGCTAGAAGAAGGGGTGGCGCAACAATGGGGAATCATCAGAATTGCCATCACAGAGGCAACAAGCCTTTGTGTGAAGCAAATAAATCAAAATGAAAGAAAAAGCCACTATGGTTCTCAAAAGAGGTGGCTGGGAAAGTCAGGCAGAAAAATATAGCATTCAGGAAGTATAAGGAAACACAGAAAGAGAAGGACAGAGTGCTGTACCAGTTAAGGCAGAAGGAAGCAGGGAGGGAAGTCAGAATAGCAAAGGCCCACACTGAGGAAAAGATAGCCAACTCGGTTAAGAAAGGGGATAAAACCTTTTATAGGTACATCAGAGAGCATAGAAAGATAAAGGGAAGGATAGTGAGGCTGAATAGAATGAATGGTGGGTGGGCAGAGGGGGACAGTGAAAAAGCAGGGATACTGAATGAATATTTCTGCTCAGTATTCACAAAAGAGGAGGGGGAAGTGCCTAATCCAATTAACAGAAGCACTCCTGATGGGGGGGGGGTCGATCCCAGCCCTTTCACAGAAGAAAGGGTTCTGCAAGAACTCCTAAAACTGAAGGTGGACAAAGCAATGGGGCCTGATGGAATTCACCCCAGAATTCTAAAAGAATTAAGGGGGGAACTAGTGAAACCACTGACTAATCTTTTTAATAAATCATGGGAGGAGGGTGTGGTACCCGAGGACTGGAGGAAGGCGGATGTGATTCCCCTTCACAAATGTGGGACTAAGACAGAGGCAGGAAACTACAGACTTGTCAGTTTGACCTCTGTGGTAGGGAAAGTGATGGAGTCACTTCTGAAGGAAAGAATTGTTGAGTATCTTGAGGCCAGTGGGGCACAGGACCCAAGGCAGCATGGGTTCACAGCCGGAAGGTCATGTCAGACAAATCTAATAGATTTCTTGGACTGGGTGACCAAAGTAGCAGACCAGGGAGGGGCTGTGGACATGGCCTACCTATACTTTAACAAGGCATTTGACACAGTCCCACACAAAAGATTAATAGTCAAATTAACCAGCCTGGGAGTGGGTCCCAGGGTGGTAGCCTGGATAAAACATTGGCTGAATAACAGGACACAGAAAGTAATTGTAAATGGAGTTCACTCTGAAGAAAGAGGGGTTACTAGTGGGGTACCACATGGTTCAGTACTGGGTCCAGTCCTTTTTAATGTCTTTATAAGTGACATTGCAGAGGGACTGGAAGGAAAAGTATGCCTCTTTGCAGATGACACAAAGATCTGCAACAGGGTTGATACACAAGGAGGCGTGGAAAGGATGAGAAGGGACTTGGCAAGGTTGGAGGAATGGTCAGAACTATGACAGCCAGGATTCTATGCAAAGAAGTACAAAATAATGCACCTGGGAAACAAGAACCCAGGGGAAGATTACACAATGGGGGGGGGGATAGTAACAACAACAAAAAAGGAAAGGGACCTGGGGGTATTCATATCAGATGACCTTAAGGTTAGCAAGCAATGTGAGAAGGCAGTAGGGAGGGCTGGGGGTTTACTGGGATGCATAGGGAGAGGCATCACCAGCAGAAAACAGGAAGTTGTTATCCCTCTGTACAGACAGTTGGTGAGACCCCATCTGGAGTACTGCGTCTAGTTCTGGACACCCCATCTCTGCAAAGACATAGACAGGATAGAGGCAGTCCAGAGGAGGGCAACTAAAATGGTGCAGGGTCTGCAAGAGAAGCCATACGAGGAAATACTAAAGAAGCTTAATATGTATACCCTTGAGGAAAGAAGGGAGAGGGGAGACATGATATAATCTTCTAAGTACCTCAGTGGACTCAACAAAGTCCAAGTGGGTAGCATCTTTCAGAAAAAGAGACGTGCAAGAACAAGGGGACACAATTTAAAGATGGGGGGGCGGTTCCGGGACAATGTGAGGAAGTATGTTTTACAGAGAGGGTAGTGGATGCATTGAACAGCCTTCCTGAGGAGGTTGTGGGGTCTAAAACTGTGGGAGAATTCAAGAATGCATGGGACAGAGATAAGGCAATTCTTGTGGGAGGTAGAAAGAAATAGGCTGTTGGTTAACTAGGATCTGCGGCCTATCCTGTAGGTAGGGGAAAAAGGCAGACTAGGTGGGCCAAGCGATCCTTACCTGCTGTCAAAGTCTATGTTTCTATGGTTCTATGCCACATCAAGGGCAGTGCCACTGTTATGGGGCATTGGCAAACTGAGACTCATTTCCAGGATGGGGATCAGCAGTGGAGAGAGCTCAATGGACACCAGGGTAACTGTGTTCCTACACTGATTGAGATCAGGTTCGATGAGTGACCACTGAATGCCAGGGATATATCTTTCTGTAACTGGACTTGGATTGGGAGATGGGGCATGACCATTAAATGCTATGGCTATATCCTACATTAATGGGACTAGGTTTGGAGGGGCAGAGGAACCACTGGACAACAGGGATATATCTTCCTGTAATGGGACTGGGATCAGGTGGGAGGAAGGGATCACTGGATGGCAGGGATACATATTTTAATAATGAGACTGGGTTCTGAGGGAGGGTGCACCACTTGTCACCAAGGAGTACTGTCCTGGGATGGGAGGGCACTAACACACTACCTTTAGCAACTGTTAGGACTGTGCCGGATTAAGGTGAGGGTTAGGTCGTCGGTATCTTCTCTGCACAAGGGGACCATGTAAAGCACCCCAGCACAGAGCAAATACTGTGAGTATTGAGCTGTGCCAATATTCAGGTCCCCACCCCCTGGTTTGCATAATTTTGCCTTGCATCCCCTCCATGGTTTACCAGACACAAACCTGGTTTGCACGAGCTAACCGGTCTTTTAAATGTAGGACAATGGTGTAAAACCTAGTTTGCTCAGGTAAACTAGGATCTGCATCTGGGCAAACATTTGAATATCAGGCCCCAGCTGTTATAATCCCCATCACCATCAACAGGCTTTCGGACCAAACTGGTAGAGAGTCTTAGGGGGTTACCATGGGTGATGAGAGTATATGAAAGGGGGGATGGGGATGATGACCCTTCCCCTCCTGCCTCCCCCATGGAAGGAATCAGTGGCTGTAATGAAGGTCCAAATTTAATCCCTGAGATGTGGATGATGTTACTAGGTGGCTGGTTGCAAAATGGTACTTCTTGGTGATGCATGGATTGCAGAAATTGGGGTGCCATTCTGGCCTATCAGCTGCTATTTTCCCCTGATTTTCACATCCATCCATTTCTTCTAACACAGAGTGTAGTCTAGTCAGACCTCAACATACATGTCATCCCAAGTATATCTGACCTCTACACCACTGAATGGTAGCATTAAACCCACTAACAAGTTGACCCTCAGGCTAGTGGCATTTTTTCACAAAGGGATGCACTGGCTAAAGTGAATCTTTTCAGTGAACATTTAATGACACATTCCTAAGATGCAGGTGATATAACCCAAGCCAGGTATATATAATTAAATATCTATATCTATATTTATATCTATATCTATATCTATCTATATATATATATCTATCTCACTGGACAGTTAGTTGTAGCAAAGCCTGCTAAACAGATACACTTCGATAAATAAAATAAAAAAACTAACTGTGAAGACAGTTTAGGTGCTTTACCAATAGAACACATTTTCTTGAGAATAAATGGGAATTTGTGTGCCCAAATCTGTATAGCTCAGACACTAGCCACACCTCCTTCCTCTAACCAAGACACTAGCCCCCCTCCCTCCACAGACTCCTCTAACACTAGCCCCCCACCACAGCACCTGACACTAGCATGTTCCCTTACAGACCCCATGACAGTAGCCCTCTTGAGTGTACACACTGCAGAGTCCCCAAAACTTCTACAGCTCCCCGATCACCCCAGACAGTAACCCCCATCCGTTCACTTCCTGACACAACCCAGCCACACCAATCCTTGGCCCTTTCACCATAGTTCATCTGAACACCCCTCCATCTCTAGGCACCCCACTTTCAAATCTCTGTGAATATCACCTCCCTCCTGTCCCTTGACTCCCAGAGGCCACACCCCTTACTGCTTAGCCATTCGAGAATCACCCATACCCTTGTTGCACACTTTCTCTGCAAGATCCTCTTGGGCACCACCTGCTCAGACGCCAGAGGCATGCATACACCCTTCCTTCTACACTCTCCCTCCATGTGCCGTAACACTAGCACCTCCTTCCCTCCCTCCAAAGACCATGACCACAGCTCACCCACTTTCCAAAGCCCCAAACACTAGCACCTCCCATCCCCAGACACTAGCCCCCAGCCCTTGTCACTAACACCACCTCCTTTGCTGGGGTCAAAACTGGCACCATCCCATTAGCAAATGCTGGTAGATTTTGTATACAGCCATTAACATTTTCCTTTAGGTAGCCCTGCAGACATATGCTGGAGAGGGTAACACTTCTGTAAGCACATCAACTGAGACAGTGGAAAATTCTGAGGGGATTTTCCCTAGTCAGTAGCCCTGCTGGCTAGGGGATGCCAAACTCAGTTTAGACCCCAGAATTTAATATGACTTACCTGCTCTATCCAAGTCACAGTGCACAGAGTTGGGTTCTTTTGGGTTTGGGATAATCTGGTAGAACCTAAAAGGAAAGCACAGAGAAGGTTGTGGAGCTGCAAAGGGTCTGAGGTCCTAGAGGAGATGTAATAGTAGTCAGAATTAAACAAGATACTTATCTGAAAGGTGGACAGCAACATTTGGCCAGACCTATGGAAATAAAGGTAAAACTAGGTAAGTTTGAGGTACTTATAGTTGCATGAGTAGAGACAGGGACTAGGGAGTGGAGAGATACAAAGGACATAGAGCATACAGAAATAGAGCATACAGAAATATAGCATACATAGGGCATACAGCATAGGAGTAAGTTGAAAAGATAGTTAAAGAGCATTTCTCTACTATAATAAAAAAAATTAAAGACTCTAGATGTATACCAATTGTGTTTTAACTTTCTTTTCTAGTTATTTTTCCCCATGCCATTGGTCTACTAAATATTTTAGGTAATGCAGCACCTTTTCACTAAGTCTTTCAAAATATATCTTACTCTCCTCTACTAACCACACCATTGCTGTTTGTGATAGCACAGTCTGTCATGGTGAGCACTAAAAACTCAAGGCACTGTGAGGTTAACAGGAGGGATGCAAATGTTTTCTATACAGACTTTTTAGATGGACTGTCAAGGTGTACTGTAAATTTTAGAAATGAACATTGAAAATTAAAAAAAGTGTTTTCTAGTAAACTAGAACTGACTCTTATTTATGATAAATCATATACAGGGACTGAAGTGCAGAGTTGCTCTTTAACATCAAGGTAAGAGCAACAGAGATATGGTGATAGAGGATGAAATAAAACAAAACAAATGAAAAGCAGCAACTTCCTGAAATAATCTTTGTTACCCCCCATAACCCCCAGTCATGTTCTCTGACCAAGTCAGCTGTTCAAACCATCCCATCCCAAAAACGTAATATACTTACTGGCGCACACTCCATTAATGACAGAGAGACTGACTGAAAGCTGCCTTGCAGGAGAACTGGCCTATGTGTCCCAGTGCAGAGCAGAACTCAACCAAATGGTCAAGCACCCCCCCTCCATTTTCAGCAGTGCCAACACACAACATCCTCTCCCTCCCAGCCCCAGCTACACCAACTGCACATCTAGCACTCACTGCAACCTTCCTTTCACCTACCGCACTGCAACCATCGAATCCCCATGCATATGATGACCCTTTAGGCCACTACTGCTATATGGAGTTGAAGGCAAATCCTCCCCCCCCGGCTGCCAACAATTGGAGACTCAGGCTGACTGTCAAATTCAGGTTGACCTCGTGGTGCAGTGCCTCTGAACTACCGAGGCAGTCTGTAACTAACCCATTTAAACACTTTCCATTTCCTTTAAAAGAATTAAAGTAATGATGAATAACAGACCAATCTACAAACCTGTAAGTATAGTTCTAATGTTGTCATTCCTTTCACCTTCACACTATGGCAAAGGGAGGTTTAGCCTTTGGGTCTGCCACTCACTGGTGCAGCACTCGAAATGGGAAAGGAAAGGAGCCTGACATTATTAAAAGAAAGTTTTTATAGGTAGATATAAAAGGAGCCAGATCCTGCATGGTAGGCATCTACCATCAGGTGGACACAGGACTTAGGATGAAGGAATATAGTTGAGGCACTATAGGACACTGTGATTTGGGTGACTGGGTCTTCCATACAGCAGCAACTGTGGGTGGACAGGAAAGTGAAGCCCCAAGTGAGATCCATCCCCTTAAGTGCAGGCTGGGGATGTTTATATTTATTTAAAGGGGGTGCGGGGACAAAGCACCCCTGCATTGGGACCAACATATAGTTCAACCAGCAAGGTGCACAATGCAATTGCCAGGCATGCATCTTGCTGCTGCCTGTTATCCAGTGCACTGATTGCCTTTGTCCAATTTGTTTTCACCCTATTGTGGGTATCCCTTTGTCAGGGACAACAACTCAGCACTATGGCATGCAATGCTTCACTCACCCCAACCCTGCTGTAAGCAGAGATCATGTGATAGACCGAGGTCAAGGTGGTCACTGCTTTCCAGCTGCCAACAGTTCAGAACTAGTTCATGGTACCCCACCTACCTCCAAAAACATGGCTGTGGCTTGACCAAAAGCTTAGGTCTCAGCACCTCTGACACTGTGCTGCGACATAGATATGATGTAGAGGCCCCATTAGATGTTTTATTGTCCTGAGCAATCATCACCACCACCACGACCCAGAAAAATACAGACACTTGATCAGCTAGTCATTACATCAGTGCTTGAATTCATTATGAAATATCACTATATCTGATGATTGTGACTATAGCTGCTGGGAGAGGGGAGGCTGAAAATACAAAGACATCAGACATCCCTAGCAGCACACTACTACAAGGCAACTGGGATTGTTGGCAATCCACTGTAGATACTCAGAACTCCATGTTTGGGCCTGAAAAAAAAATGTAAATACTCAAAAAGTCCTGCGGGTAGCCTAAGATAAGTTCTTAAATTATTCACCCTCTTCCCAAGGCAATCATTTCTCACCCTCCACCACAATCTTTTTGTACTTAAATAGGCTTGGTTCCCTGGCACTGTGTGCAAGAAGTCAAGGATACCTCCAAACCCACTTAACCCCCCATAGTTCTGTGACCAATCTGTCATGGTGGGTCCCCACCCCTCCTGACTTCTGATCTATAATTTTAGGCAGGGAGCAATAGTATATAAATTCTGGCTACCGTAAGTCTTCATCCTCCCATGGTGCACCTGCTCTTTTAAAGTTCAAAGACCCTGTGCACAGCGGTGTGTGCCTGTGGTCTAACCTGCCTTGAATTAATTAAAGCATTTGTATTTTTGAAACTTGCCATTTTCTGTAGGTTACTACATCATGCTGTTCTGCATATCTATTTTCCTTTCTTTTTTGTACAGCTATCTCTCTCATGGTCACCTGCTCCAGTAAAGCACAGTAGTAGTAACATGCAGCACCTGACAGGGGAGGGCAGAGCAGTCTGCTCATTGATGATGCTGTGAGGAAGACTATACTCCAACGTCCAGATTCTGCACATGCTTCTGCCACACTATAGCTTCTAGTACCTTAAAGAAGTTAGCAAGCTGTGAGACACAGCAATGAAGTTAGCCAGAAGGTGATTTCCCTAAATCTGAATAGGAGGGCACCACTGAAATATAACTAGGGTACTGAAGAGTCAGGGTTACCTGGGGACACTTTCTTTTTTTAAAATAGCCCCCCACCCAGTGTTGCACACCCAAATCATCTGGCTTTAGAGCTAACCCCAAATGTGGATTTGACCCTGTCTGCTATTAGCCCCACCTGTCATTCCACAGTGGTTGATATAAATCTTGTTGTGGGCACCATGGGATGGTCTCTCTGAATTTGCATTCAGAAACTCAGCTACTGTAGCTTACCTAATTGAGTATCTAGGTGCTAGGCTACTTTTATGCACTCAAAGGGACAGCAATCTCAGCTTCACTGCACAATCTGCCCAATGTAAAATGTTAAGTCTTAGGCATTACAATTCTGTGTGCAAAATCAACTTTATTAGAAGCGAAACAATTTACAACCACCCGCAGCTTCGGTAAGACACCTCGACAGGTTTTACAGGATGACTGCATCATCAGGAGGGTGATGAGGCAGTAGTCCTGCAAAACCAGTAGAAGTGAGGTTTCTTACCTGAGTTATGGGCAGTTGTGAATTGTTCTGCATCATATATAGCAGATTTTGCACACATAATTGTGATACGTTTCTGCACTGTTGATCACCAGGGGCACATCTAGAATTTTTTCAAGGGGGCAACAGCCTGCTAGGCTACTTTTATGCACTCAAAGGGACAGCAAATCTCAGCTTCACCACACAAACTGCCCAATGTAAAATATTAAGTCTTAGGCATCACAGTTCTGTGTGCAAAATCAACTTTATTAGAAGCAAACTTTACAACCACCCGCAGCTATGGTAAGACAACTTGACCAGTTTTACAGGATGACTGCATCATCAGGAAGGTGATGAGGCAGTAATCCTGTGAAACCAGTACAGGTGAGGTGTCTTACCTGAGTTATGGGCAGTTGTTAATTGTTCTGCATCATATAAAGCAGATTTTACACGCAGAGTTGTGGTACTTTTCTGCAATACTGATCACCAGGGTCACCTTTAGAATTTTTTCAAGGGGCCAACTCTTCCCCAGGTGAGGTGTCTTACCTAAGTTATGGGCACTTGTGAATTGCTGTGCCATATAAAGCAGACTTTGCACACAGAATTGTGGTACTGTTCTGCACTGCTGATCACATGGGATGCATCTAGAATTTTTTCAAGGGGGCAACTCTTCCCCAAAATGTAAAATATTACAATTTAAAGCTAAGATTAGGTTTTAACATATTTTTGCTGGACTAATGGGGTTGTGGGTGCTACTTGGATACATAGCTAATTATGAGTTGCCCCTGAAAAAGGGACCTTCGGAGCTCAGTGGACTTACCCGGTTATCTAAATTGAACAAATAAATAAATAAATAATAGCTGGAGCCACTGGTACTGACCACCCCTATATATTTGCTTTCAAGTACCGATACCTCATTTTGCAGCCTGTTCTCTCAAGGTCTGTACCAGCCTACAGACCACTGCTGGAACCCTCAGTCTTTTTTCCTTCTAATCCCACCAACACATGCTCTCTCCTCTGCATTCCCTGAAAAGTATATCATCCCTGAATCACCATTGCTTCCCCTAGCACTGGCCTACTACTATTTAAACAATTATTGCTGCAAACTGTATTGAAAGGTATTTGTTTTATGCAATTCTCTACTGTGCAAAGTTTTGAGAAAGCAGGGTGTTACATTACTAAACATTTGAAAGACAAACTTGTTTTGAATCATGAAAGGAAACTGCCAATATGTAAATTATATTACTATTTATTTATTTATTTATTTATCAAGTCTAGGATTACAAATACCTTTGAACCATGGCTCTTTTACAAAGGTTCCACATCAGAGAAATACAAATTATGGGGAACATCAAGACAGGCATTACAACAATGTGGACATTGCAAACAGAGTACAGATTAATACACTTCAAGGTAGCATTGTTAATACAGTTCAAGGGTAGCATTGTACATTTGAAAGACAAACTTTTTTTGAATCATGAAAGAAAACTATGTCAATTTACCTGGAGCTATTACAAAATGCAAGCAGTTTATTCCTCATTCTGCAGTTCACTGGAATGACCAGACATTCCTTTGACATCTGCCTTTGACTTAGAGTTCCCCGGGGTCCTAGCGCCATTTACATCTTCAACTGACAGCAGAATAAACCTAGAAACTGGTGATCATATCCTGTGTTTTTAAAAACTCTGCAGAACTATTTTTTCAGTGCCCCTGCAGGAGGGGGAGGGAGAGGGGGTTATGAGGTCAGGTGGAGGAGAAGGCAGTGTAAAACTAATGCAATGGAAATGAATGTATAACCATGTAGTTACACACAATAGCTGTCCTGAAGTTCCTAATCTAATCTACTTCATAGCAAAAAGACAGCATGGCTTTGCCATGCAGCCTTAAAAAATGAGTAGAATCTGACAGCTATCGGAGAAAGAAAAGTGCAGTTTGTTCTTTCCACGACTGAGAGGAAGGAACAACTAATCTGTGAGTACAGAATTTGAGACTGTTCTCTGAGGGAGTAGTCTGAGGTGTGTGTGCCCTCGATAAGGCTAGATCACACCTGTCAGGACACCTTTCACCACAACTGTGCTGAATTTAAAGTTAACGTTAGAAGTCTTTAGCAATTCATTAGCACTGGAGACTCATTTGGTGTAACGTGAAGGAATGGCAGAGGCTGTCTGGGGTAAAGGAAGGGAGGAATGCCATCTGGAGTTTCAGGCAGGGCTAAGTGGCTCATGGATGGGCACCACTGTTCCCTGGACAAAGACCTTGCACCAGGAGGATTTTAAAGTGTGTGGCGCATCCCACAGATATACACTTTGGAAATGGAAATGTGTGGAAAATGATTAATGTGTGTGGCACATCCCACAGATATACACCTTTGAAGAGAGATAGAAATGTTTTGTGGAAAACAGTACTGCCTAGCAAAGTGTCCTGCAAAAGAAAGTGTGCCCGAGTTGCAATGACAAACATTTGGGGGACCACCCCGCTTTAAGTAACGTGTAAATAAAGCCATACTGCAAAATCCCAGTTACTGCTTTGGACATTCCACTTGTTGCTTCTAGTGTGAACGTTATTAGGGCCCCTCAGCAGTTCAGTCTAGTATATTTTTTATTTATTGGATAATCGGATTTACAACCTTTGAGCCAGCGGCTTGTTTACAAAGGTACCTCATCGCAGAGAGGACACACATGGTTAACATAGTTTACAGAGTACAGTCAAGACAGAGTAACAGATTTTTACATGTTTACGGAATACAGACATACAGAGTCAACATAGTATTACATAGGTTGCATGAACAGAGATACATATTATTACATACAATTGCTTGAACACGTGTAGATAAATAAACATTTCAAGTAGTACCAGCAGGTACTGGCAGAGGAGAGAGGGCCTGGGGGGACTGGGGGATGGGGTGGGTGGATGTTCAGCCCAGTGGGCCATGTCAATAGTGCCAGATGAAACAGCATAGTATCTTTAGTGATAGGTGCAGCAGTGGATGTTGAACAGTAGGTCTCGTAAGGCAGCTTTGAAGGGGCAATTTTGGCGGTGTTGGAAATGGCTGTGGAGAGTGAGTTGAACCAGGTAGGGGCTCTGTAGCTGAATGACCTCTAAGCCTGGGAGGTCCTAGTTCTGGGCACTAGTAGAGTGACCTTGTCCGAAGTTCAGGTGGAAGATCTGGGGTGTGTAAATTGGATGGAGGCAGACACCCTGGGGGGGGGAAGAGCCCAAGTAGGATCTTCTAGGTTTGCAGGCCGGTTTGGTAGCAGATGCATTCGTCAAGGTTTAGGAGTTTGGCCATGTCATAGAGTTGACAGGTGTGGGTGAGTCTGTGGGCACTGGTCAGTAGTCTGCAAGCCTTATTTAGCATGAGTCTAATCTTGCTGAGGGCAGTGGAGTCAGCAGCACCATATACTGGGAGGCCATAATCAATTAGGGACATTACTGCGGACATGATGGCAAGCCTGAGGGCATCAGGAGGGAGGCAGTCCTTATGCCAGTACAGGATGCCAAGGTGCGCATTTGCGGTGGAAGCAAGGGCAGTAATGTAGGCATGAAAGGTGAGGGCCGAGTCAAATGTGATTCCAAGGTATTTGTATGAGTAAACTTGTTTGAGTGGTTGACAAGTGCTCAGGAAGATTTGGAGGGGAGTTTTGCTGGCTTTGTTCTGGGGGTGGGCAAAGAGCATTGCCTTAGTTTTTTTGAGGTTAATTACTAGTCTGCTCTTCTAAAACCAATTCTCAGCATCATTTAAAGAGTGCTGGAGGGAGTCTTGGAGGGAGGTGAGATTTTTGTGAGCTGCATAAATCACGGTGTCATCAGCATATAGCAGAATATTGCCAGAACAGGCACTAGACAGGGCATTTAGGTACGGGGTAAAGAATAGTGGGCCCAGGATAGAGCCCTGGGGAACCCCTGAGCAGATGGGACAGGTTTCTGAGAGCACCCCATTGATTTTGACATGCTGGGAGTGGGCTGATAGGTAGCTCGCACACTAGGAGAGGGGGCCAGTGGAGAAACCTGTATGGTTGAGGGCATTTAGTAGGAGTGGGTGGGAGACAGTTTCAAAGGTCTTAGAGAGGTCAATGTACACTATCCCAACTAGTGAGCCATGATCCAGAGAGGCATGTAGAAAGTTAGAGAATTCCATTAAAGCTGTGCCTGTGCTGTGACCAGTGCAGAAGCCATGCTGTTCTGGACACAGGATGTTATATTTTGCAAGGTATTCATGAGTTGGGTGGCCACCACTTTTTCTAAGGGTTTGGAGAGGGGTGAATGGAAATTGGCCGATAGTTGCTAGGGGAAGACTGGTCACCACCTTTGTGGATAGGTGTGACTGTTGCAGTTTTCCATGCTGTGGGAAACTGCCCCAGACAGAGGGATCAGTTCAGTAGTTCTGTAAGTGGGACCAGGACCTCATCCAGGACCAGCCGGAGTATTTTTGGGACCAGGGGGTCGCTGCTAGGTCTGGTGCCTTTTAGTGCTTTAAGCAGGAGTGGTTTGGCTTCCCAAATGGATACCTTGCATAGGTAGAACCAGGGGCACTGAGGATGTAAAGGTGGTGGGTTGTGAGAAGGGTCAAAAAAGTTACTCGGGAGGACAGGGGTAAGATCAGTAAAGGAGGAGTTAAGGCAGTTGGCAATGACGGTGGGGTCAGTGATGGTGGTGTCATTGACTGTAAGGTGTGCTGGGGGGGAGCGTGATTTCCCAGTTATTTCTTTTATATTGTCCCAGAAGTTCTGGGTGCAGCCCCAATACGAGGTCAGGGTGGCCTGGTAGTGGTTTGCCTTGGTTTTGCGGATGGCCCATGTGCACCTGTTCCGGACAGTATTATATGCCTGTCTGTCAGCAGCCCGACCAGTCTCGGTAGCAATATGCCAAAGGTTATCCCTGTCCTTGAGTAGTTGGAGTAGGGCAGGGGTGACCCAGGGTGCATTTGGTTTTTTGGAGTGGATCATGGTGAAGGGTACAAAAAGATCACAGGCCTTGGTAAAAGCCTGTGAGAATAGGTCGAGGGCAGTGTCAATTCTCGTTGCCTGGCGGATGGGAGGTCAGTCAATGTGAGTGAGGAACTGCCTGAGTTTTTGCAGTCCTCCTGGGTGAAGGTGCCTGCGGTGAGTGGTTTGGGCTATGGATTTGGGGTGGGGGTAGACCACAGGAATAAGAGAGGGGAGTGGTCGCTTAAGGAATCTGGGAGGACTTGAATTTCTTGAACCTTTTGGTGTCGGTTTGAGACAATGATGTCTAGGAGGGTGCTTGTCCCTGCCTTTTGGTTACATCTGTTGGGTTGTGTGACAAGTTGGGTTAGGGCCAATGCAGCAAAAGTGTCTCTTATTGGTGAGACAGTGGGACTGAGCCAGTTTACATTGAGGTCTCGTACTAGGACTTGTTGAGCCTTATGGGGGAGGGAGGAGAGATATTCGGTGAGAGATGATATTGCAGGGGTCTGGTTCCTTGGGGGATATAGGGAACTGTGAGATAGAGGGGGCTCTTGGATGGGTCTGGGGTGAGCTTAAGGGTGAGGGCCTGGGCACCATCTACAAGCTTGGGGGCTGGGAAAGCGTGGCCTACGATGGTGTCCCAAGCATAGAATGCACTACCACCTCCACGTTTACCTACTCGATCCTCACAAAATAGGGTGTAGCCTGGGAGGGAGACAAAGGAGTCCGGGGTGGACTTTGTTATCCATGTTTCTACTAGGGCTAAGATGTCTGGTTGGTGTGATATAACCCAGCACTGAACAGCAGTAAATTTTTTAAGCAGGCTGCATACGTTCACGGAGGCAATCTGGAGTCCATTGGTCTTAGTTGGTGGATTGGTGGGGGCAGGGCCTGGGTCTGGGTGGATATTGCCAGAGAGGAGTAGTAGTATGACTAAAGCTCTAACCCTAGAGTGGCAGTTTGTTAGTTTCTTGTGCGTACGTTGAGGGGCTGGGCAGACAGTGGCTGAACAGGGAATGGGCAGGGTTTGGAAGGTCTGGAAGATGCAGAGGTGGTGGAGCCAGGGGGAGCCAAAGTCAGAGGTGAGGTTGGGGAGACAACACGGGGGTGGATGCAGGGATCTGGGGTGCATTGACATGGTGGTGTGTGGGTGGGCTACAGTGGTTAGGTATGTGGGCACCATAGACCATGGGCAAGGGCTGAGGTCTGGCTGGTGGGAGGTAGGTTCCGGGAAGTATAAGAAGATGATGCATATGAGGTGGAATTTAGTACTCATGATGCCAGGTAGCCTTGGAGTTACAGCACAGTGCCTGAGAGGGGGGAGCCAAAGTGTTAAGAGCTGTAGAAATCAAATCAAAATTGTCTTGGCTTAGTGAATGGTGCTGCTGACTTTGGTTTCAAAGGTGCTAGGTTTGAGACCTGGGAAGGACAATGGTGTACCTTTTTTGGGTGGTTAAGGAGCAAAAGCTTTAAGAGCTTTAAGATCCAGTAGAATTATGTTTTGGCTTGATGGTGTGGTGGTAGAGCTGTAGACTTCAGTCTTAAAGGTACTGGGTTTAAGACCTGTGGTAAGACAGTAGAGTATTTTGGTATATTTAAGGAGCAGAAGCTTTAAGAGTTTTCAGATTCAATAGAATTATATCTTTGCTTGGTGGCTTAAAGGCAATGCTGCTGACTTTGGAGATAGGTGATCAGGGTTTGAGAACTGCAATAAAACAGCAGAGATAATTTTTTTTCTAGGTGAACTATGGTGCCAAAAAGTTGTAACAGTTTTAGGGCACAAGAGTAGTTTGTATCAGTTTGCTAGTCCTGTGGCAGAGCTGCTGCCTCAGGTGTCAAGCATACAGGATTTGAGACCTACAGGAGAAGGTATTTTTTAGCTGATTATAGGGCCAAAAGGTATAAGAGTTATGGATCAGAGGGAGTCAATAGCCTGACTCACTGGCTTAGTGGTAGAGGGTTTGAGACTCACAAGGGGCAGAAGTAGATAAGGTGGGAGTAGAGATTAGGAGGGTGCAGAGTGGTGTAGGTGAGGAGGAAGTAGTAGTTAGGAGGGTGCTATAGTGACTCCTAGTGGCCAGTGCCAGTAGTAGCTTTAGGTAAGGAGTGGAAATGAGGAGAGAGAGATAGAGTGGTGCCTGGAGGTGCACAGCAGCAACCCCTAGTGGTCAACGAGTATAAGCTGCAACTGGCAAAGTGAACACTTAGTAATTGGAAGGAGAGGTCACGTGATATGTCATGTGACCTGTAAGCAGCAATAAATTAAGGGACGACCCTGGGGTGGCTGGCTGGGTCAGTCCGCGCACAGCGCGGATGGGGTAACACCTGTCCATAAACAGGCTGGATGGAAGGAGGCTTTACCTCTTAAGGCTCTCTGTAGTCCCCTGTAGCAGGCTCCTCAGCTGGGCAGTGTCTGAGGGGAGAGGGGGGTTTTCTGAGGCCTATAAGGGGATGGGAACAAAGGAATTACATTAATATGCAGTGAGACAGAAGAGGGTGCTACTGCATATGCACCAACTGTTGGGACAGAGTCAGGATACAGATGGCTACTGCACATGCACAAGAATTCACCCATAATGGCGGAGAGAATGCCAGAATCTTAAAACAGCTCTAAACAGGTAAGAGGACTATTTCAGAATGCAGGCTTACTAGCACAGTTAAACAGTACTTGCAGGCATTAAAACAGTAGTCACTAGCAGGTAAATGCAGTACTAGACACCCCTTAAGGTAAGATGAGTAAATACCCGAGCCCTACATGCGTTGCATCCTCTCCCCTGGACTTGGTCATAATAAAAAGGTTAATTTTAGTATGTACCCCCACCCCTGTCCTCTAGATAATAAACCTGGTATACATTCCAATGCTAGGGGTGGTACCATGAGTTTAGTTTTGCCAAAAGAAAATTGTATGCCATGTAGTTGGCAGTAGTTCTTTTAAGGGGGCGGGTACCAGCTAGCCAAGGGTGGTGTGGGGGTTACATACATATGCATGATACTCGTGCATGCACACTTTCAGTCAGTGCCACCATGATGCACATGGTGGCCATCCCTTTCTGCAGTCGCTGAAAGGAAAAGCAGTGTGTCAGGAAGTGGGTATGGTTCTGCAGCCCACAGAAGGGAAGGGCTGCATAAACAAAAATACTGCAAACTATGCTGGAGCACTGTGGCAGAACATCAGACAGTGATCCAGTTGCATGCTTCCACAGTGCTCTTATACAAATCTGATGATGGCATAATATCTGCGGAGCTTGGCCCACACAGCCGTAAAAATCAGACTCAGGAAGAGACTATTAATGAATTAGATATCTGGTCTGGGAAATGCTCGTCATCACAGTCACTTTCTCATTCTTTTCTAAGTAGTAATTTCTGTTAAATTTGCCTTAACCATATTGATATCAATGCTGGTAGACTACTTCTGGTTATCCCCCTGATTGTATTAGGTAATGGTAGTAGCAGTCTTGAAGCGGTAGCTGCCAGTGGTGGCATGCTCTGAAAAAAAGTGGTCCCCATGCTTGTCTGCACATTTTAGAAATGATCCTTTTCCTTGTTTTTGCTGTAAATCTAAATTCTTTATAGTTTTTTTTTATTTGCCATCAGAAATGTGAATTTTGTAAAAACAGAAATGGAAATACAGGTAATAAGATGACCATATTTTACAAAATGTAAGGAATTCAGATTAGTGACGACCCTCATTTGAAAGGTCCTTTTGTCCGAACAACTTTCAGAATGGTTGATTTTGTGCACCTGGAATAGTTTTAAAGGTATTTAGATTTGTTTGGAATGTATGCAGATTTGCTAAGAATTCTGCGCAGTGCCTTAGAAAGATTTTCAATGAAAAACAGTTCGGAGTTCTGCCTCCAACATTCTAAACACACAATGCATCGGAATGAGTTAAAGGGGACAGGAATTGATTACTTATTTGCAAGTGTTTGAAATGTCTCTATTTTCATAAGTTATATTCATACCTCTAAAGGATCACTATATAACTGTGCCTGAATAAAAGACGAAGCTGTCAGTTGTGTTTTGTTTTGGTTTTAGATTTATAGAACTATTATTTAATACAATGGCAGATTAGGTACATATGGACACATGTTGATACATGGACATATTAGGATAATAGTATCTCAAATACCAGGGGTTCTGTGATAGGTTTGGGTTTTGAATATACACATACACTAGTCACTTGTTACAGAATTGCAGATATATCATGTTTAAGACAGTATAAGACTATTCATGAGTAATATGGACTTATTATACACAGAGTTTAAGAAAAATATATCTGAACAGTACCCTGTGTAAAATTTGATTGACACCACTGTGTGAAACAGCTGGTGAATGCTTAATGTACACTAGGGCAGGCTGTCTTCTAACCTATTCTTTACTTAACACATAGATATTTCCATATGTATAAGGCTTTTAACATTATTTACTATGTATTGCTGAAAGAGCTACCTACGTCTGAAAGAAAACTTTGAAAAACATAATAGGTAGGTAAAATTCTGCTTGTAGTCCATATTTATTCTAGAGTTCTCCTCCCCATTACTTAGTACTGAGGAAATGTGCATGAATACATTATTTTTATCCCTCACAGTTACTTTAAAGTTAATCTGCCTATATTGCTTAATCCCTACTTCAAATAATAATGCTCTGTTGTGACATCACAATCTGTTACCATGAGAGTAACTGTGATGTTACAAGCAGTGCATTATGACCTCAGGTAGGGAGACAGTAACAGAAATTCATGCAATTAACCTCAGCAATAAATAATGGGGAGGAGGAATAAAGAACTAATGTAAAATCAAAGCTGAACTTTATCTAAATATTATGTTTTGTTAAAGTTCTCCTGAAGTTGTCAGCTGCTCTTTAAGCTTATTTTTCCATGTGGCTTTTTATAATTGTCATTTACTAATGCTAGCACAGACACACACAGAGGGTTTTAAAATGAAGCCTCAGTTGGTTTATAGCATTTCTCAGGGAATTAATTTTCAAGACAGTGTCATTTGACCTTGGGATAGATTTCTTTTGATGGAGAATGTGTTGTCTTCATATGGGTATTTTTTTTTTGAATGCAGTTTTAACCAATGGGGTCCTTAACAACTTTTGATCTTTTTTTTTTTGATGATCTGGGTTTTGAGAAAGTATGTTCTTCTAAAACAACTGCCAGTGTTTTCTGGCGAAGGATTCTGTGTAATCCAAAAGCTAGTAGTGCCTCTGTTCTTTTGTAACAACTCTGCTGGTCCAATAAAAGGTATTAAATCATCTGTTTATGTGGATCTTGTGTTACAAGGACCAATACTGCAACAAGTTTTTCTGTAGTTTCATGGTTTCAGAATGTTAGCAGGAACTTATCAGTACAGTGTCCATGGTTCTGAAACCATGAAGTAACATAGCCAAGACTCCAAATTTTTGGTTCCATGAAGGGAACTGCACAGAATATTGTCCATACAAAGAAAACAATACAAAACACAACTGACAGCTTCAGCTTTTATTCAGGCACAGGGATCCTTAAGGGTACGTACACACTGGCAGTCCGGGTTTACAACCATTTTTTAAAATGGTTTTAAACTCACCATAGACATCTGTGCACACTCGTTGCTTCAGGCTTTATGAGGTCATGCTGCTGCTGTCACATCCACATTCAGCCCTGTAATGATGTAAGCTAGCATGGTTTGTAGTAGGGATCAGTGGACACATGGATTGAACTCCCATCCACACTGCAGGTTAAACCATGCTTGGTCTGAAACTGTGTTTAAAACCATTTTTAAACCTAGGTCCCTTGCAGGGTTTGAACACATTTTTTAAACATGGTTTCAAACTGTGTTAGGTATGGACGCAAGCTGTGTTTCCTCATTTTAAAACATTTTAAACCACTTAAAATGTTTTAAAAAGTCTGGCATGTACACAGCTTTAGAGGTATAAATGTAATTTATGAAAATAGAGACATTTCAAACAGCTGCAGATAAGTAATCAATTCATGTCCACTTTAAATTAGGCATGGCAAGAGATGAACAAGGTGGTCTGGTTTAGAATTTCATTTAACTGGCATAGTAATTTGCAAAATATGCTGTTTAGAAGTGCAACAGGAGTTATGCTAAACAAATGTAACTATATCTAAAGATTTACAAGTTAAAGATAAAAAAATCAGTATGAAAACTGTTCAGGACAAAACGATCTTTCAAACAAGCCTATTCAATAAGCAGCACTGTTTATATTCTTTAAGCTATGGCCATCTGATTATCTCAGTTTTAATTTGTCATAGGTGTTATGCAAAACAAATGTATATATCTCTTAAAGTATACATGTTACACATAAAGCATCATATGAAAGTTGTTCAGGACAAAATACCTTTCCAATGAGCCTATTCATTAAACTGCACTAATTATAATTTTTAAACTATGGCCATCTGATTACCTGAATTTTCATTTTTCTTCACAATTTTCACCATTCAGATGGTTACATTTAAAAAACTTTAATGAGCTCAGATTAGTGATTACCCTCATTTGAAAGGTCATTTTTGTCCTGAACAACTTTCATGTTGGTTGTATATTGGTAACTTGTATACTTTCCAAGATATTTACTTTTGTTTGGCATGACTCCTACTGTGTTCACACAGAGAGAAAAATGAGGTTGTTTGGAAGACCATATTTTACAAAATATAAAGAATTCAGATTAGTGACTACCCTCATGTGAAAGGCCATTTTTCTCTGAACAACTTTCATGTGGTTGTTTTTGTGCATCTTGAACAGTTTTAAAGATATTTAGATTTGTTTGGAAGGTGTTCACATTTGCTATCAAAGAAAAGCAGCTTGGAGTTCTGTGTCCATCATTGTAAAAGGAAAGAAGGGAGTATTTTTTAATTGTCAAAGGGATTTGCAGTGTTATGGAAGTATACACTGAAAACTATAAAAAAAATGTGCTCCACAGAAATCCCTTTTCAAGCTAAAGCGATATGGCTGTAGGCTCTGCCCACAGCCATAAAACTGCACTCATTTGTGTAGATCTTGAAACAAACAATGCCTATCTGGAAACACTTGCTGAATTAAGGCACCAATGCTTTCTTAACTGAACACCACCCCCTCCCCCCTGAGAAAGGAAGTGTGAGGGCCAGTCTTGAAGCCCTCCCTGCCCAGAAGCCAGCTAGGCCAGAACACCACCCTCCCCTGGAGAAAGGAGGTCGCGAGGGCCAGTCTTGAAGCTCTCCTGCCCAGAAGCCCAGCCGACCAAGAACACCACCCCTCCCCCATGGAGAAAGGAGGTCACGAGGGCCAGTCTTGAAGCCCTCCCTGCCCAGAAGCCAGCCCGACCCAGAACACCACCCCCTCCCCATGGAGAAAGGAGGTCCTTGAGGGCCAGTCTTCCAAGCCCTCCCTGCCCAGAAGCCCAGCGACCCAGAACACCACCTCCCCGTGGAGAAAGGAGGTCACGAGGGCCAGTCTTGAAGCCCTCCCTGCCCAGAAGCCCAGCCGACCCAGAACACCACCCCTCCCCCGGGAGAAAGGAGGTCACGAGGGCCAGTCTTGAAGCCCTCCCTGCCCAAGCCCAGCCGACCCAGAACACCACCCTCCCCATGAAGAAAAGGACGTGAGGGCCAGTCTTGAAGCCCTCCTGCCCAGAAGCCCAGCCGACCCAGAACACCACCCCCCTCCCCCGTGGAGAAAGGAGGTCGCGAGGGCCAGTCTTGAAGCCCTCCCTGCCCAGAAGCCCAGCCGACCCAGGTAATTGAACAGCCCACCTGTCTTTTGGTGCCTTTTCCAACGGCTGCCTGGTCACAGCCCTGCCGCTCGTCTCCTCGGCCAAACGCAGCCTCTGCTGGGAAAACTCCAAAGTGGATTTCTACAGTTTATTGTGCGAACAGCTGCTTTAGGGAACTGAAAAAACAGAGTTCAGCAGCTTCTGATAAGCCTGTCTTGCTAACACAGATGTAAAAAGCTGCATATTCTCTATTTCAGTGTTTGTTAATTAATGTAGAGGGAAAAAGATGCTTTTTTGTTTCCTACGGGACTTGAATTAATTTAAAGTAAGGTGCAACACTGTACGCAAAGCAGGGGGATTGTGTGGGACTGCAACAGGACCCGGTTGTAATTGAGTGACTCAGGGAAATGCAACACGGGCTCCGGGGGACTGTTTGCTTGCTAACCATACGGGACCTGGGCAGTTAAGTGCACTAGGGACTCGCAGTGGGAAATTGGGCAGGTACTTGCTGTGCAGAGCCTCTGAGTTCTCGAGGCCAGGCACTCGCAGACCCCTGATCCCTGCAGCATTATCCAGCTCCAATTACATCTTGCAGCAGCCAATCTCAGCCTAATCCCCTCCCTTTCTGCCTACTTAAAACGAATTGTCTCCCTCTTTCTCTCCCCAGAACACCACCCCCCTCCCCCGTGGAGAAAGGAGGTCGCGAGGGCCAGTCTTGAAGCCCTCCCTGCCCAGAAGCCCAGCCGACCCAGGTAATTGAACAGCCCACCTGTCTTTTGGTGCCTTTTCCAACGGCTGCCTGGTCACAGCCCTGCCGCTCGTCTCCTCGGCCAGACGCAGCCTCTGCTGGGAAAACTCCAAAGCGGATTTCTGCAGTTTATTGTTCGAACAGCTGCTTTAGGGAACTGAAAATACAGAGTTCAGCAGCTAGAGCCCTGCAGCCCCCACCACCACCCTTGCTCGGCTCTTGAATATATACGCTGTAGTAGGTCAGGTGACAGGCAAAATAAACCTATCAGCCCACTTCTCCAGCTGCAGGTTATAGAAATCCAGCCCTAGAGGCCGCTGTCTCGCTTGGTTAGACCCACTATGTATTTCACCCTATTTACAATGCTAATGACCAGCCGGCTCACTCTCCTTGCTCATCAACCCCCAGTGGCTCCTCCGCCCATGACTCCACGCAACCCTGTTCCTTAGCTTTCTCTGACAGTTGGCTGGCAACACCCCAATGCTGCAAGCCAATGCCCACTAGTACTAACTTACCTTTTTTGCCTATACCCTTGTTCACCCTCACTTCAACTGGGTAAACACTGTACCACAGTTTTCCCCAACTTATAACCCAGCCCTTCCAGCTACAATAACATATTGCTACTTCCCCCATCGCCCCTCCCTTCTTCCCGGTGACATCTCTAGCTTACCAGTCCCTACCCACAACAAAATATAAACATTCTCCAGTGCGCCCACAGCATGAGTCTCTTAAACTCTCCAGGCTCTCCCTGCTGTGACACGTATTCCTTCTACTCCTCCTTTCTGGAAACATTCACCCCAACCCTGGCCCCCTCAACAAAAACCTCCCCAAACAAACCACAGGAGAGACTACTGCTGGCATCACTTAATATTTGTAGCCTTCCCAAAAAACACACCCTACTGCAGGGTTGGATTGCCCAACATGCCCCAGACATACTAACCCTCTCTGAAACCTGGCTATCAAATAAAATCCCTAATGATGCTGTTTCCCTAAGCAACTATAACCTCCTTAGGATGGATAGATCCGGTAAGCGAGGTGGAGGCTGCGCAATATTCATTAAATCAACACTCTGCGCCACCATCGTTGATACCCCTCCCCCCGAACATGGGGCCCAGACTCTTGCAGTCAAAATTAGATTGGGCTCTAAAACAATCATCATCATCTCAGCCTATATCCCCCCGAGAAACCAGAAACCCGCATTTGAATCCATCCTTCACGCTGTCTCACACCTCCCAAATACTAATGAAACCATATTAATGGGTGACTTCAACATCGACTGGCATCCCCATCCTCCTCCGTCTTCAGAGATGCTGCCCAGGCTATGGGTCTCACCAAATTATCACATCACCAAGGTGCAACACAAGAACGGGACATCCTCACTACTAGATCTCATCTTTACCAACAGGCCAAAAATATTACCCAGGCTTCAGTGCTCCTGACTCTATCAGTGACCACTCCCGGTTATCTGCTGGTGGTCGGGCAAACTGCCCTGCACCACCCAAAACCACATGGCACCGAAAACTCAAAAAGGCATTAATAACCTCAAAGAATACCTAGCCAATAGTTACTGGCTTCCCTTATATAACGCACAATCAGTTGATGCCGCTCTCGCCCACTTTATAGCTACCTTTAACAAAGCCTGCGATATATATGCTCCCCTCACTAGGCAGGTCATGAAAACCAGGTCTACACCATGGATAACACCCTCCCTCCCTCCTAAAGCTCATGCAACACAGGGACAACCTCTGGCACAGGGCCTTAGACTCCCAACGCACCCAAGACAGACAACTCTATAGGGAGGCTCGAAATAAATGCACCTGGGCCACACGGCAGGCCAAGGCTGATTACTATCAGCACACCCTCTCCTCCTCCTGGGGAGATGGGAGAAAGTTCTGGAGTAACATACAAGAAATTAGTGGCAAACTACGTTCCCCGCCCCTACCCAACTAAGTCTGAGCAGGGGCGGTACCCAAGATCCTGCTAAAATCACTGAAGCCCTCAATGAAACTTTCTCAGACCTCTCACATATCCTCCCTTCTTCCTCTTCCACCCCAAACCCCCTCTACTCCACTTATGGCGAGTACAGTCCTCCCTCCCTCTTTCGGTTCATTACCATCCCTCCTTAGCCAAGCGTTACATCTCCAAAGCAATCGCTAACACTCGCTTCAGCAATGACTCCTGGACCTAAAACTCATAAGGCTTACCCTTGATATCACCATAACCCATCTCCACCAATCCTAAACCTCTCGCTTTGCCTCGGCCAATTCCCCACTACCTGGAAAAAGCCGTGATCACCCCTATCTTAAAGCGGTGATCCCACCCTCCCGGGAATTATAGACCAATCTCTATACTCCCTCCTCTTTCCAAAGCCCTGGAAAAAATAGTCTCAGACCAGCTTACTGAGCATCTAACAAAATACAACCTGCTCAGCAAGGAACAGCATGGGTTCAGAGCTGGCCACAGCACCATCACGGCTCTCGCTGAGCTCACAACATTCATCCATGAGGCGCTCGACCAAGGGTCACTAGCAGGGGCTATCTTTATAGACTTAACTAAGGCCTTCGACACGGTCAGCCACGAATTACTCCTTCAAGTCCTGCCGCCTTCAAATGTAGTCTCGAGGCCGCTGCCTGGCTAAAGGACTACCTCTTAGGCAACTAGCAGCAAGTGAAATAAACTCCACCATCTCCACTCCCAAGCCTGTTTGCTCCGGTGTTCCACAGGGGTCAATCTTAGGCCCACTGCTTTTCACTCTCTTCCTTAATTCTCTCCCCAAAGCCTGCAGCGGTCATCTCTTACTCTATGCTGACGACGCGGTTCTCTACTGGAAACACCCCCAACCATACGCACTCCAGCACACCCTCCAGGAATACTTCAGGGAGCTGGAAAATTGGTTCACTGACCACCGGCTGATCATTAATTATTCCAAAACCAAGGCCATGACCTTTGCTCACCGCCAAAGCCCGCACATCCAGATGGATCTTCACATTTCCAACGCGGATGGTTCCCTGCTGGAGCACGTCAATCACTTCAAATACCTGGGGGTCACCCTGGATACCTCCCTCTCCTACCACAGACATGTACGCCTCCTCTCAGCAGCAATCAACTCGAGAGTGGGTACCCTCTACAGAATCAAAAACAGTCTGCCCGCACATGCCATGCAGATAGCTGTCACATCCTCCATCCTCTCCCTAATCGATTACAGGATTGTAATCTATGGCACTGCTGATAACTCCACCCTAAGCTGCATAACCACTGCGCTAAACAAAGCATGCCGCCTTGTCTCGGGTTGTGACAGACTCACCCACACCTGCGACCTATACAAACTGACTGGCTGGCTTAATTTCCATCAAAGGCTCAAGTACCACAC
Organism: Neoceratodus forsteri; assembly: GCA_016271365.2. Classification (NCBI taxonomy): domain Eukaryota; kingdom Metazoa; phylum Chordata; order Ceratodontiformes; family Ceratodontidae; genus Neoceratodus; species Neoceratodus forsteri. Next base: position 915,552,728 of record CM057455.1, on the reverse strand, counting down.
CTGCATTCTAGCAAAAGATCCACCTCAGCTACGCCAACAAGCCCTTCACCACATCATCAAACGGCCCCTCTCAGGCGTATTACCAGACTCACGGCTACCACATCCTTCGTGGTTCCCATGTCGAACGTCCCTAGTGCAGAGATCCCTCCGCTACTGCGGCCCCCAATTGGCTAAACACTCTTCGCCCTCCCTCTCCCAATCCCAGCATCCATCTCTTCAAAGCAGGCCTAAAACCTTCCTATTGGGTATCTCAAAATGTGAATGCTACGTTGGCCTACCTGTCTTCTCCTCTCCCCACACACCCACAGGGGCCCTCAGGCCTATCTAAACCCCCATGCTCAACCCAGGGGTCGCAGGTATGTCTCCCCTGCCCAAACCAGAGAAAAAAAGTCTCTCTGCCATCATACCGACAATTAATTCAGTAATACCACTTGTTTATTATGTATTGAAAGTTGCCTTCCATTGCCTTTACTGTCATATGTCTCTCCACCCTCTGTAACCACCGGAGAGCTAATGTTACTAAAATGTGATTGTACATAAATCTGTAAATAATTTGTGCTTGTATATAATTTGCCTGTTCCGTCTGTCTTCCCCCAACTCGTGTTCCCCCCTCCACCCTCTGTAACCGACGTGGAGCCTTTGCAAAACAGTCTTTGACTCAAAGGTTTGTAATTCCGAATTTACAGTAAATAAATAAATAAAAACTGTCTTAGAAGCATAGGTAGATTGTATGAGTGCTGTGGTCAGGGCAAATAGGATGCCGGGATACATAGCTAGAAGAATAAGTAGCAGGAAAAGAGAGGTTATACTGCTCTTGTACAGATCCTTGGTGCTAGCACAGTTAGAGTACTCTGTGCAGTTTTGGCACTCACATTTGAAGAAGGACTGAGAGATACTTGAGTCAGTGCAAAAGACAGCAATTAAAATAATAAATGGACAGCAAGGGAACTCATATAGGGAGCATTTGGATAACACTAATATGTATACGTTGTAACATAGGAAGACATATGATAAAAATGTACTTTGTAGGAAAAATGGTAGATGGCAGGGAGCTGTTCACAATGAGTAGTAACTTGGTCACCAAGGGAGACCCTATAAAGCTAGAGAGAATATATTCAGGAAGGATGTCTGGAAAGTGAAAGAGTGGTGTAAAAATTGGACAGAATTCCAGATGAGTTTGTATCTGCAGAAAGATATAGAATGGTTTAAAAGTGAATAGAACAAGATCACAGAAAGGTAACAAATGGGCAGCAGGTGAGATGGAGAGTGCAAATTAAATAAACACTAGGGGCATTTCCCACTGTTTGGAAGGTTTTTGAGCAGATTGGATAGTCCAGAAGGACTAGATCAACCAGTGGCATTTTATGTTTCTATCTCTCAATACATCCCTTTTTGTGATGCCATGGAATAGCAGGATTGGGCCCAGACTTTGTTTTCTGATTGCACTAAAGACATGTTTTTTAATTGATGCCTTGACAGTGGTTTCAGTGTCTGTCTTCTGTTTTAGAAGAAAGCCATAGGGGAAAAGGATGGCATTGTAATAGTAGATTCATCTCAAAACTTCTCATCTTTTGCCATTCACTTCTTTACTTGAATGACAAGTAAACTCCTGGTAGTGGCAGCAGGGCATTCTATGTCATAAGGGTGATAGCTGAAAGGTGATCATCATTATGGCAAATGTATATTAGTGAAATTCAATTTCGGTGATGTCCGCCCCTGGTGATAAAGAAAACAGAGAAAGGGACACTAAAATGTACATTTATATAGGGGGCTATGCCCCCCCGCACTCCCCAATGGACTTTGCTTGACTCACCCCCCTACTATTAGATTCTGAACTCCAGAAGGGTGCATGTCGGGGGGGGCTGTAACAGTATAAAAAACTTTTATCTACTCGGGCTGGGAGAAACAAAACATACCTGTGTCCGGACCCGAACCCTGCATTCTAGCCACCCCTGGCCATTACCCTCCCACCATGCCACAAAGCCAGCTCTGTGGCTGACCACAGCACCACTCCTCACAAACCCTTATTGCCCCTCGCTCAGCATGCTTGTTCCTCCCCACGTGCATATATGTATAGCAACATCCTGTCGCCATTCAAGAAACCTCCCCATCCGGTTCCCCTCCCTACTCCCTTGCCGTCTGGGTATGCACCGCAAGTGGTTCACTGTTTCGGTAGGCGTCCACTTGTGATTAGCCCAGATCACAGGATACCACAGCAGACTTAAGAACCGACTGTCTGTTTACTACTGATTTTGGCAGGTTGTGTTCCTGTGGTAGGGTTTAGTACCATAGCCACTTTACTACACATTTCAGTTTGCAGAAGGGGGTACCAACAGAAAATTTTTGTAACCACCACCAGTTTATTACATGATTGACTTGGTAGGAGGGTGATAATGGCAGTGGGGTGGCACACCCATTGCTGGTTTACTACAAGATCAGGCAGTTAGGAGGTGATTGCTGCTGGTTTGGTAAAATATTGGGTGGGCTGGAAAGGGCTACAGGTGGCAAGGTTTTGCATCCACCACATGTTTACTACTGGATCAATACTAAGGGAGTGTGGACTGATAGCAGAGTTTGGCACTCATTGTTGGTTTACTAGAACATGTGTTGGGCAGGAGGATTGCATTTTGCATGCCCTCCTCTATTACCCATTATCCTTCAGATAGCCTTTACATTTCCCCTCCTTTCTTTTTTTTTCCCTAAAATACCTGATGAACAACTTTACCTGCCCTTGACCCTTTCTGCAAAAAACAGCTTGAGTGTTAGATGTGCCAATATTTTACTACAAGATCAGTCATATGGTGGATATCTGGCAGGGTTGGGCACACACTGCTGGTTTCCTACAAGACAGGGAATGTGGAAGGGTAATCCAATGGTAGGGAGGTGCTCATAAATCCAACTTTGTATTCTTTTACTGATTTTCCATCCATTTATTCCAGCATAATAGACAAACATTTAAGTTTTGGGCTTCTTCAGGAGTTTGCTTACAACTACTACACAGAAAAAAATATAAAATACTGTATAGTCAAAAAATATTTGTGTTATTTATTAGTATTGTGAAAGTAATGTTATTTCAACACATAGTGTCTGTACACAGTATAGACTTTTTTTAGTTCATAGACTAACTTTCTTGGTTGACAGAAATTTATTCCACAATATTGTGTACATCTGCAAATTAAATGAAAGACCTCCTGAAGTCCTGTATTTATACTTTTTTTTCACTTGCACCCCCCCAAAAAAAAAAAAAAACCTTCAAAGGCAAAACAAGCAGGGAGGGCACATACTACCATCAGAGACACCTAACATCATTCACAGTTTAAAGCAGGAGAAATAGCTCCTAAAATACCCCATGACAGTAAGCTACCGTCTACCTGACTGCACACTGTTTTCTTTCATAAATATAATACTCCTGTCAGAATCTTTGTAATTTGCTTTCCTAGAAGACAACTGGAAAAATTGCTGTAAGATACTTACTAGAGCTCAAGCTAGAAGGCCTGTGTTGTGGTAATCGTTTATCATACATCTATTTAAAATTTTCACAATTATTGAGAAGAACTTTCTTGTGCAGCATGAAGTGACCAGATAGATAGGCTCACTTCGTCTTATACATACTGCCGGACCCGACATGATCAACGTCATATCTGCTGATGTCAGATGCCATGCATTCACAATGATGCAACTGCTCAGGTCATGACATGAGCATCAGGTTGCATACCCACCTGGTCAAAGTTCCCCTAAAGCCTGGGAGATTGTGAGTTCTAGCAGTGAGCATTTTGGCACACTCAGTATCGCTATTTGAATCTCAGAAAATTTATAATGTAATGTGGAATGTTATTATTAGTAAAAATCCAGCATTTCATAGGGTTGTTGTATCGCTGATGTGACGTCACAATGCTATTGTACCATTGTGGGTATGTCACATTGATGGTGCAACAACATGGAATGTGTTCACTCATATGCAATACACAAACCTCAGGTCTTCCAGAACCAGCTGCGGCAGTGAGTACTAGACCCAGAACAGAGAGGCAGTGACTTAAAAAAATTAAAAGTAAGGATTCCAACTAACTTTTTTTGTTCTGCATGTACAGTAGACCATATACTATAAAAGATAATGTATACTCCACTATCAGCAACAAGTGTGTTTTGCCATCTTGAGGTTGCCAAAATGACCGAAACCTCTCGAACTTTGCTTTCAAGGTTTCAACGGTCACCATGGCAACCTCTCGATGGCAAGCATGCTTGTTACCGATAGAGGACCATACATTATCCTCTATGTTATAGGCATGTCAGTGAATTGCTAACTTCTGCTGTGTAGTAGGGATTGTGTACCCCCATCCATTGATTTCAGGACTCCAGGATATTATACAAAACCTGGAGATTTTGGTTTAGCATACTGAGGTTTCTGTATGGTATTTGGGCTGAGATACACTGTTTCAAAATCTGTTGCAAAGTCAGTTACCTCTGGTTCTATATATCTTTCTCTTTCTGTTTCTTGGCTTATCCCTTTCTCTTCCCCTACTCATACAGTGGCCTTCTACAAGTATTCTTTCTATCCCTAGTCTCCTTGGCTTGCTTTTCAGTGTAATATTTATCCCAGTCCATTCAGAATCCCTGAAATCAACTGCTAGTGTGGTAGATCGCACTACTGTGCACAAGTTCACGCTGTGCGACTGTGTGAGTATGCGTGTGCTTGGTAGTTTTGGCATAGTGGTTTCACTCACTGAACTGTGAAAATGTGAGCAGTTCTTGCTTTCTAGTGCTAGTGCTTGCAGTTATGAGTAAACGCCTTCACTGTCTGAAGGAATAGAAGAAAAATGAAGGCATTTGTAAGCCTTGTTTCTGAACTACAAAAGTGAGGCAGTGACTTTCTATATTTAGTATGGCAATTCTTCCAGCTGCTTCAAGAGGCTTACAATTAAAAAGATTATGTAGCTACAGTCCAGTTAGTAAGTGTAAACAAATTTACACATTTTGGTTACTGCAGTAATGGTTTAGATATAGGCATTGTTTTGTTGGAATTCTGTATAAGGGAAAAATGTTTGTCTGGGTTATATTCATAGGGATAAAAACATACCTAACCTTTTTGTATGAGCAGCAGTTCACCATACCCTCCTCTCAGCTCTCTACCTCTACTATAGTGCCAGCCAGACCATTCTTCAACTCCTTTATTGTACACGCTGATGGGAGGAGCTTTGTGTGAACCATTTTAAAATAAAAGAGCTAGAATATTAATGTTTATTTAGTTCTTTCAGGTTGAAAGAAAAGGAAATGTGCAATGCAATTAGAACATGTAGTCAAGAATTTTTCAACGCTTAATTATTAAAATGTCTCTGTACTTGTCCTGTTTGGGGTGGAGTTAATGATACCATGTGATCTAAAGACTATATATATATATATATATATATATATATATACTGTGGTAAGACAATGTTAGAGTCAGAGTGTGGTAGGAAGGTAATCCTACCAGAGGTCTAGCTTGTTACTAGACATATAGCCTCCAGTGGATTAACTGTTGAGATGCTGTAAATACTTATGTTATGTTTGAGATATTTTCTTTTCTGCTGTTTAAGTCCATTTATTAATTTCCTGCTTAAAGAATAAATTTGAGTTCTTTTCTGAATCCTGACTATTTGCTGGACTCCATTTTTACCCATGTGTACATTTGGTGTCAGAAGTGGGACAATCAGAGGTGAGACGGCCTTCTGGTGGATATTGTCCAGTAATACTATGGAGGAGCAGAAGACGCAGGAAAAAACGGACACTCCCACACCTGAGGGAGCATGGACTTGGACAATGGTTGACAAGTATAAACTTTCATTGGCCAGTGGTCTAGGTGATGTCCATAGGAATGAGACTGCAAGACATTTGAAAGAAGAAGGTGCTCTTGGCAGTGAGGATCCCAGTCTGGTGGAGGAAGAAGAAGAAGATATATCTCCTACTGAGATGCAGGACCTGCTCAAATGGCTGTGCTTGAAGCAAATCAACCTGGAGAGACAGAGGGAAAGAGACCGGCTACAATATGAGACCAGGTGGGTGGAGACCCTTAGTGTCATGCAAACTATGGGAACTGTTAGAAACAACCCACCCAATGAAGGGCTCAGAGACATTAAACTATCAAAGTTAATGGACAGTGATGACATAGAAACTTACATCACAACATTTGAAAGGGTTGCAACTGCTTGTGGGTGGCCCAGTGACCAATGGGTTGTCTGTCTGGTTCCTTACCTTACAGGTAAAGCACAACTTGTGTATAGTGATATGGAAACACTGAATGCAACCAATTATGATCATGTCAAGCAAGTTATCCTGAAACGGTATGACATAAGTACAGAACCATACCGACAAAGGTTTAGGACATTCAGATATCAGACTGCTGACTCCCCACAGAAGGCCTATGTCAGATTACAAGACTTGTGTACAAAATGGTTGCATCCCACAATACAGACTATAAACCAAGTGGTAGAATCAATCGTACTGGAACAGTTCATTAAAATACTGCCACATGTGGTACAAATGTGGGTAAGGGAACACAGACCAGAAATAGCTGAAAAAGCCATTAGTCTAGCAGAGGACTTTGTATCAGCACATCCACAATGCCAGAATGGGTTGTATGGGACTTCTTCCACCACAAGTCATGTGGTAAGATCTTCATCTACCTCTTCAGCTTTGGCTACTAACAGTGCATCTAAAAAATATGTCCCCTGCCCTTACAACCCTGACATAATCTGTCATGAATGTCAAGCAAAAGGACATATTGCCAGATTCTGCCCCAAAAAGAAATCTAACTCTTCTTATTTGGCTTTAGCAAACTGGGGACAATATATAGTAACTGTTAATGTTGGAGGAAGTGATGTGAAGGCACTAATTGATTCCAGAAGCAAGCAAACACTGGTGCATGCTGATGATATATATGGGACTCCTCAGACTGTATCTCCTGCCCAAACTAGTGTCACTTGTGTGCATGGGGATACACACAGTTATTCCTTACAAGAAGCCATTATAACTGCACAAAGTACTGTACATCGGATGAAAGTAGGGGTGGTGGCAAGGTTGCCTGTGCCTGTCATCTTAGGACATGACTTTCCCATATTTAATAAACTCTTGACTGACAGTTCATCTATTTTTGCAGCTACTACCTGGGTTCAGGAACAACAAGAACAGTCTGAGATGGACCTTTTTTCCATTTGATGATACTTTGTTTGATGCCCCTGGTAAACCTATTGTAACCCTCTTGTTACCCGGGGTTACTAGAATCCCAGTAAGACATAGTGGTAGGCAGGGAAGGCAGCTTGTGAAACTCCAGTTAAATGGGTTTCACACTGTCTCACTCTGTTCTCAGTCTCAGCTGAGACTGAGGGATGACATCACCAATAGAACTATCACAGCTGCATGAGCCACATTGGAATATGTAGCAAAGGGAGATGGTTAGAACGCTGGGAGGTTTTTGAAGTCAGTCTTCAGTTCAGTCTTCAGTGAGTGAATGTGAAGTTGGAAGCTTGCTGAGAAAGCAGCTCAGTGAAGGCTCTAGGAGCCTCAGCCCTGACAGAGGGCTACTTTTAAGTAAAAAGGTATGTATTTCCACCTTAAAGAGAGACACAAAAGATTACTGAAGTGGTGGAGACCGCTGTTTTCGGGTCTCAGTGCCCCCTCCCTCCGGGGAGGGCAGGAAAGGGTTCCCTGCAGATTCCTGGGGCAACCCTCTAGTTCTGCTTGTGAAGGAAAAGCTGCATATGTGTTCCAGTGTTTATTTGGGAGAACAAGAAGATTTGTGAGTCACCTGTGGGGCACCTGCAATGTGAGGGTGAGTGTCTGCTCTTGCTAAAAGGGCCTATGTTTTTCACCCTGGGACTTGTGTGACAATGTGGGGATTGAACTACTAAATATTGGGAAGCCTAGAGTAATGGGCTAAGCAAAGTAAAAGTAGGTTCAAGTCCAGAGTTTGTTGGGATGCAAATGATATGTAGAGGAGATGTGACAGACGTCTACCCAGAATTTACATTTGAAAGTTCAGTAAAGGAATTGTTCAGTTTCCAGAGAAATGGCTGGGTATGGGCTGTGGGAGCTGGAGTTGGGTGGCCCCCATCTTTAGTGACCAGGTCCACCTCTACGGATTTCTTCTGTGGATTTCTACTTTGCCTCAGGCAGTTGGCCAGTGATGAGGGAAGTACCCAGATGTGGGATTGTAAGGAAAATTCTCTCTAGGAGTCAAAGACTCTAGTGTGGTTTGGGGAGCCACAACAGGATAATTGGTTCATTTCTCAAATGGGCCATGGACCAAGTGGCCGACGGGGAAGCCGGGCCAATGAGGGAAACCCCAGTAGTGTACAAGTCAGGCTGTGTACCCAAAGCTGCGTGCAATTCTGGGCTGTGTGCCTGGTGGGTTTAGAGCCTGAGGGCTGGAAATAGTGATAAAGTGCTCTGTTGTCACTAATCTGCATTACCAGGAAATATAGCCCCATGGGGGTCCATCTATGCTTTGTTTGTTCAGCTTGGATGTGAATAAAAGCCACACTGAAGAATCCCATTCCTGGTCCTGGACATTACAGTTATTGCTTCCGGTGTTCGGATTTACTTGGGTGCCCCTGTGCAGAGTTGCCAAACCTAGGTCGCCCTGTGCCGAGTAACCTCATCCTCGCCGAACCCAGTCCCCACCAGGTACTGCTGTCAGCTTCAACAGCATGCCACCTGTCATTTTGCTAAAAATGCATGGGTGAGGGGTTACAAAAATGGAGGCACTGCTTTGGAATTTATTCTGGGAGGAAGGTGCTCGGGCAAGGGGGCTAGCGTTTTGGCTATCTGGCAGTGGGTATCCCAAAAAGCTGAAGCAATTTCCCTAGTGTGTTGCTGTGTGCTGTGGATCTTGTGCTGCTGTTTAAAATTGCCAACTGTTTACCAAGGAGCAGTAAAGCCAAAGAGTGTGCCCTTGTCCTACATCAAATTGTTCACAGCTTTTTGCCTGCTTTTAAAATGAACTGTGGTAAAGAAAAGTGTGGAAGACTAGGGGTAGCAAAAGGAAAATTGTGCCCTGGACGTTGGAAATGCTTTCTGAAAGAAATGAGAGACTTGCAGGTGTAATGGCTATGTTAAATGGCTGAAATGGGCTCCCACCGTTGAGTCAGTTGGTAAAGAAAAAAAGTTGCATTCTGCAGTTTAAATTTGCCTGCTCAATGATTGCCGTGAGGAGAAGAGCCCTTGCGAGGAAGAAGAGGCTCATTTGCATGGCGTTGTGTGATTGGTCAGGCTGAGCTCAGTCCCGCCCCTCATCCAGCTGTACAGAGACTGCCCCAGCATCCGAGAGGGAGTGTGAGTGGAGTGCGTGTACTGGCTAGTGGAGGAGAGTCGAGGAGTGTTAAAATCACTGTAAACATTTTAAAAATAGACTTTCTAATTCAAAACTGGGCTCAACTCGCTAATCGATCGTTGAAATTGCAAGAGTGGTGGTTGAAAAGATGATCGGTAGAACTGCCCACCCGTTTCTGTTCTGAGGCCTCCAAGAACTGTCTGCAGGCCGTTTTTCCCCATCGCAGCAATATGCTACTGATAACTGTAAGTAAACAACCTAAAAATTGCTTAAACAGTGATTTTCTGCCCTATGCCATATAAATGTGTGTGCAGCAGTGTAGTCGCTTTGCAAGTAATGACTGATCTGCAACAGAGTTGATGCACAAGGTGGGGTGGAAAGGATGAGAAGGGACTTGGCAAGGTTAGAGGAATGGTCAAATGTATGGCAGCTTAGATTCAATGCTAAGAAGTGCAAGGTAATGCACCTGGGAAACAAAAACCCAGGGGAAGAGTACACAATGGGGGGTGAGATACTAACAACAACAAAATGGAAAGGGACCTGGGGGTAGTCATATCAGATGACCTAAAGGTGGGCAAGCAATGTGAGAGGGCAGCAAGGAGGGTGGGGGATACTGGGATGCATAGGGAGAGGCATCACCAGTAGAAAACAGGAAGTTATTATCCCTCTGTACAGACAGCTGGTCAGACCCCATCTGGAGTACTGCGTGCAGTTCTGGAGACCCAATCTCCGCAAAGACATAGACAGGATGGAAGCTGTCCAGAGGAGGGCAACTAAAATGGTGCAGGGTCAGCACTGGAAGACATATGAAGAGAGACTAAAGGAGCTTAATATGTATAGCCTCGAGGAAAGGAGGGAGAGGGGGGACATGATAGAAACTTTCAAGTACCTCAAGGGAATCAACAAAGTCCAAGAGGGTAGCATCTTTCAAAAAAAGAGGTGTGCAAGAACAAGGGGGCACAATTTGAAGATGGGGGGGCGGCTCAGAGGTAATTTAAGGAAGTATTTTTTCACAGAGAGGGTTGTGGATGCATGGAACGGCCTTCCGGAGGAGGTTGTGGAGTCAAAAACAGTGGTGGAATTCAGGCATGCATGAGACAGTCATAAGGCCATTCTAGGGGTTGGGGGTAGGAAGAAGTAGGCTGCTGGTTAACCAGGATCTGCAGCTTATCCAGTAGGTAGGGAAATGGACAGACTGGGTGAGCCAAGCGGTCCTTATCCGCCGTCAAATTCTATGTTTCTATGTTAAGCCATTGACTGTGTGCATAGTAACGAATTCAGCCTCAGTTTAAAGTTTGAAGCCAGAGAGAGACTGTGGGTTGTAGTCAATGTGCAGCACTAGTTATACAGACAATCCTGTGCTGAAAACCTGAAGCTTTAAGGGACTGTAAATCAAACAAATGTTTCCAGCATGTAAAAAGTCCGTGGAAAATCCTGTAAATGTGTTTAAAGCAAAAACAGAGCAAGTTGTGCAGTTTGAGCAAAAGTTATAAGTAGTTTGTGTAAATTGGGTGCACAGTAGCTTGACCCAGATTCTGAATGTTGATGCACAGGAGTGCTGCCGCCGCCATTACAGGGTGGGGTAGTAAAGTAAACACAGCAGCAGAGGAGCCATTTTACAACTAAAGAGTGTGTTCAGTAAAGTTGGGACTTTCAGTTACAGTGAACTTTTATTTGTTTTTCTGCAGTTATGGCCTCAGGACCAGCTCGTTACCCGGATCATGCCCGGGTTGCAGTAACAGCAGCAGTAAATAGGGACATTGAAAAGTGGTGCTATGGAGGGCAACTGCCTCCTCATGTGGCGATTCCTGGTTTCCAGTGCATGTATGTCAAATATGCTTGAGAGCTGGAAGGGACGTCTTCATGATTCCTCACTGTGCTGGATGCCCACCCACCCTTCCCCTTCTTGTGTGTTAATTTATAGGCATCTTCCGCTTAAAATCTCTTCCCGCCCCAACATTTTCTCTAAACCAGCAGAGAGCCACCAGCTTGCTGATCCAACCAATCAGCAACTTCACTACTCCCCACTGCCAACTATCAATATCCCCTTCAGAATGGGGAGCTTACTTCTGATACTCCTGTCACTATCAGCCATAGGGTTCCACAAAGAAGATGACCCTTTTATACAATTTAGAGTGATCAACCCACCCAGTTTCTCTGGGACATCCCCCTCGGCTGACACTCAAACCCTCATATATGCCTTGCCATTGCTGCATCGACTACAGTGGTACAATCACCATAAAGATACACATATCACCACATATGTGTTTCAGTCAAGGCTCCACTGCTGGATATATAGATCCCCCCTAAGCCTAGTCGTCAAATTGCTAATTGGTATCCCAACACTCTACCTTAAATCCACCGGGAGCACCCAAACAAAAGAGTGGCAACAGAATAAAAGAAGGAGGACCAAAGACAGCCCTCTCTCCCTATCACTAGCAGCCCTCATGAAACTACTGATCTTTCTATTGCTCTGTATTGGTAATGTGGAAATCAACCCTGGACCTCTTGAAAGTATCACCTCTCTATCAGACCTAACCTCAACTAAAGGCCTCAGTTTCCTGCATATTAATGTATGCAGTCTGTTGAAAAAATGTACATTGTTACAAGCCTGGGTTGCCCATACCTTGCCAGACTTTCTTGTGATAACTGAGACATGGCTCAAGTCCACCACAATGGACAGGGAAGTTAACCTACCTAACTGTCAGCTATTCAGAGCTGATCACCAAACAAGGGGAGGTGGAGTAGCCATATATGCAAAAGCTGTTATAGTTGTATCCTGTACTGCTGCAACATCTATGCCCAAGGAATTTGAGTGCCTATCCCTAAAAGTCTCTCTCCCCAATACAGCAGCTTTCCAATTAATTGGATGCTACAGACCCCCCTCTGCTGAACACAAGCTCTTATCCCACCTGGGAAACCTGGTCAAGTCCAGTACTGAAGAAGTCATTATCCTAGGGGACCTGAATTTCAACTGGCTCACCCAGGCAACTACACCTCTGGTATCATTCCGTGACACCTATGGGCTCACACAGTTAATTAATGAACCAACAAGATTAAATACAAAGAATAGTAGTAACAGTACACTACTTGATATCATGCTAGTGAGTAAACTACATCTATTCACACATGCTGGAGTGCTCCTATGTGACATAAGTGACCACTGCCCCATCGCAGGGGTAAGATCCAATAGCATTAAAACAAATCCTGCAAAATTCCTCATGAGGAGATCCAAGAAAAACATCAATATTGAAGGATATCTGCATGATCTAGCCTACTCTCCACACTGGCAAAAGTTCTACCTTGCACATTCTGTAGAAAAAGCTCAGCAGGTGCTAAATAGCATTATAATAAATGCCCTTAATACCCATGCCCCAATCTCTAGTATCCGAATAAAAAACAAATCCTGTCGCTGGTTTTCAGCTGACCTCAAAGCTGCACTGCTGGAGAGAGACAAACTCTGGAAAGTAGCAAGAAAAACTAAGAATACAAATGACTGGATGATTTTTAGGAAAGCCAGGAATAAATGCACCAGGAAAGTCAGGGGTGCAAAGGCTGCCTACTACCTGGCCGAGCTCGACTCCTCCTACCATAATCTTGCTAGATTTTGGGGCACCATCAAGGGTATGATGGGCCAGGACGCTAACAACCCCCTTCCAACTCAATTACACAATAACTACGGCCTCATTACTGGCAAAATGGAAATCCTGGATGCATTCAACAACCACTTCACAACAGCTGGCCTTGCCTTTGACACCTCCCCAGCTAACCTATTAAGGGACCAATTAAGCTCCCACTACATTGGTGATCAAAGAGTTGACTCTTCCTTTAGCTTCAAACCTATACTGTTGAAACAAGTTGAGGATCTATTATGGCATCTGGATACCAAAAAAAGTGCAGGAGCAGACCTTCTGGACCCCTTCTTTCTAAAGATTGCATGCCATGTGCTTGAAGTCCCCCTAACATACCTCTTTAACCTTTCCCTAAATTCTGGCTCTATTCCCACACTGTGGAAGACAGCCCAAGTAGTCCCCCTTCTAAAATCAGGGGACCCTATGGATCTTAATAACTACAGGCCAATTTCCATTCTATCTGTGTTATCCAAGATGCAGGGGAAATTAGTGAGTATTCAGTTAAGGGAATATCTGGACAATACTATCCTATTAAATCCAGTTCAATCTGGATTCAGGGACAAACATAGCACTATCACTGCATTAGCCAAGGTCACAAATGATTGGCAAACCGAATTGGATAAAAAGAACAATGTCTGTGCAGTATTCCTGACCTGAGCAAAGCATTCAACACCGTGGACCATGAACTGCTACTCATCCCTACACTCCATTGGCCTAGATCCATCCTCCCTTAAGTGGTTCAGATGCTACCTCTCAGTAGATCACAGTAGGTAAAAGCTGAAGGTGACCTATCCCCATTAAGACCACTGTCAAGAGGAGTCCCCCAAGGCTCTATTCTAGGTCCTATCCTTTTTGCCATTTATATAAATAAAATTGATTCAACCCTTACCAAGTCCTCAGTACACCTCTTTGCTGATGACACTGTTCTGTATGTCAGCAACCCTTCACCTACAGTTGCTCATGAAATCCTACAAACAGAATTCTCCCTGTTACAACATCAGCTACTCGAGAAAAAGCTTCTGCTTAATGCAAAGAAAACCAAAGCAATGATGTTCACAACTCAAAACTCCACCAACACATCCTCTTCAATCAATCTCCCCAGCTATGCACTATACTTGGAGAAAATCTGAGTATGTTGAAAATTTCAAATACCTAGGTGTTGGATTGACAACAGACTTGACTTCACTCAACATCTAGAACAACTGTTAAAAAGCTTTGCCTAAGGCTTGCCTCCTCCTAGATTAAAACCTTCCTTAACAGAGACTCAAAGATGAGATTAGTCCAGGCCATCTTTCTATCAGTCATTGACTATGCAGACTTCCTCTATAGTCACTGCCCCATTTCCTACCTTCAAAAGTTGGATACTTTATATCATAGAGCAATAAGGTTCATTACAGACCTGCCATATAATACCCACCATTGTTCTCTCTATGACACAATTGGATGGGTTTCCCTTCATGTTAGGAGGAGCAGAAATGCAGCTCTATGGATCTACAGAGCTTTATCAAAAAAACTCCCAAGCTATATCCTGGACTGCTTCAACCAGAACTCTCCTAGCTCCTTTGCCCTAAGAAGCAACAATATCATCCTGCTCAAATTGCCCAAAGTCAACACCAAAATAGGGTGGGCAGCAATCAGCTATTCTCTAGCTATAGCATGGAACACCCTACAAAAATCCCTAAAACTGTCCATTATCATTCCATTCACATCCTTTAAGCAGCACTGTACAGCCTTCTTCACAGAGAAATGCAGTTGCTACCGCTAGAGATAGAATAGTCATCCCACAAAACTATATTCCAATCACATATGGCATATTCCTTCCAGTCAGACACCCCAGTATATGGCACCCAATATTCCTTCACCATTCTTGTACTCATTATGTGTGTGACTGTCATGACCCTCATTGGGATATATATGTACTGTACATATTGTAGATATTAGTTTAACCTTCTCTTAACCGAGTTTCAACATGTGAATTCACTGTATATTATTGTGTTATAAACATCATTTTTTTTTCTGTATGTATAACTGTCTTATAAGTATGTGATGTAATTGCTGAGTATCAACTCGAACCTTGACCTTATCAGGTCCATCTTGTAAATGAGCCTTGCTCAATGATGATCGCCTGAATAAATAAAGATTTGATTGATTGATTGATTGATATGGCTTGTATAAAGCGCCTCCAATTCGTTTGGCTCCCACATGGACAAAGGTTCAGGAATCTGCAGTTGGCACCACACAGCACCAGGCGGAGCCTGTGGAGGAAGGCCTCTCAGGGGGAGTGTGGCACAAAGCTAGAGGGTGCAGAGTTAGAGACAGAACCAGAAGTTGAAGTTTCGGATGCTGGATCCCAGAAGGAAAGTTTGGATAAAGCATCAATAGACCCCTGGAGGGGAGGGGCCTAGCCCAAGTATCTTAGGTGAAGATGAGATGCGAGAGGCCTTTGAGTGGGAGGTGTCGACCTCCATGCCTAGTGATGAGTGGATAGTCTCAGGAGTGAAAATGACTGCTCACTCCTGGGCTCAGATCCTCAGTGAAGAGGAAGATGAGGGGGAACCTATGTGGTCTTGTGGAAAAGGAATGGGTACACAGCCTCAAGATCTTGCCTCGGAGAAATGTATGGAAGAAAGTGGTGATGCCACTGCCCTGGCTTCACAAGAGGAAGAAGTCAGGGGATCCGTTTCTAATTTCTTTAAGGATGCGTAGCTGGCAGAACCAGGACTGGCCATCCCCAAGCCAGGCCAGCGGTCTTAGATTGACCAAAGCAAGTAAAGAGGAGAGACTGGTTCGTAGGAAGGCAAATGAGATCTATGGTATGACCTTTTCTACCTTTCCTCGGTAAGTCTGGGAGGTGTTTTAGAACTGCAGGAAATCCTGGATCTGAGATGAAGAAATGAAAAGTGTGCATCCTGGGGCCAACAAGCATGTAAAGAATAGACTGTTCCACAAAAAGTATACCCAGTGGAAGAGAGGCAGGACACTGTGTAGACAGAGTGAGAGTGGTGGACTGAGAGAGACATGAAATCTCCCACTGTGTGAATTATGTGCACCTAGACGGGGTAATAATTCAAGCTTCTGACCCCTGGTACTATTGGTCTCAGTGCAAGGACCTCCCAGCAAATGTGCCCATGCCTACAAAATGGAAAGCCGAGCAGTGGTAGTCAATACTGCCACACCAGACTGTGAAGTGCCTTTATTGATCCGCCAATATGGACATCCAGGACTCAGGTCCCCCACATTCATCCGTCTACAGTGTACTGGCCTTTCAAGAAACCATTAACTGGCCCACCAGATGACTTCAGATCCAGAGAGGACACCAGCCCAGCTGTATCCTGTTCATCGCCTGGCAATCAGATGATGTCGGACCAGCTGTTTTCTTTTTTGTTCCTGTTCTAAGGTTCCATCTCCAGAGATGACATTATCCCAGCAGTTCTCAGATGTGCCTTTCTGTGGTTCCTGGAAGATGTTCTCCCAGCTGTGTCAGAAGAAATGCTGCCAGGGAGAGTCTTCGTCAGAGGTGCAGGTCGGTCCCAAAATTTCCATTCTTCAAGTGGCTGGTAAGTCCTAACTTTTCTATCTTTATGACACTGCAGTACACACCCTACACTAGCAGACTTCAAAATGTGTGAACTGTCCGCAAAGACTCTCCCCTTCAGGACTTTGGACTGTTAGAACTGTGCTTCACCTTCTCTGGCCCAGGAGAGACTCTTTATTGGACTAGCCTTCAGGCATTGTGATCACTATTAGGGACTTTTAGGGCACTCCATCCCCCCAAAATGTGTACTGTAAATAATGTCGTTGTTTTCTAATGTAAATACTGCTTTTCTACCTTTTTCTAAAAAAATCTTTTTGGGATTTTTCAGTGTTTTGATGGTAGGAGTTTAGGTAGACTGTGTATGCAGATTAGGAGTGTGTGTTGTCTTTGTTTTTCTTACAGGTTTTCCTGGGAAGACAGAAGAGAAGACAAGAAGAGGAGGAGGGGATCATCAGAGTTCCTCATTAATACTTTAGTGAATAGAAATTTTAAAGTACTGTGGTGTTATTGTTGTTAATACTGTATTAACCCTTTCCTTCCACAGGTGTCGTTGTGGGGGTAGGGAGGAGACAGTAACATGGTATAAAATATGGTATTTTAATGGTGTGTGGCTGCAGGTTGCCCAAGGTCGGGAGGTCCCCAGGTTGTTTTTGTTTTGGGGGTATTAGGTTAGAAGCAGATAGGTTTTCCCTAGAGGGTTAGGGGAGATAGACAGGCTGTGGTCCTGAATGGCCATTGGGACCACAATGCTGATCTAACAGGGCTATGCTCTGGATAGTTCTACCAGAGCCACTAGGTGTCCATAGTAAGTGGATAGTGTAGAGGCTGATATGTCAGCTAAATGCCTCTAGGCCCTTAGTGTTGCCTGTCTGTGCTTGCACATGGTAGGAGGGAGCCTGATCACCCCCCTCTGCAAGTAGCACATAGGGTGGGATGGCCTAAGGCCGGGTAAATAATGACTTCGGACAGTCATTTTCCCTGGTCAAGGTGAGTGTAACCCCTTGTTACCCGGGGTTACTAGAATCCCAGTAAGACCTAGTGGTAGGCAGGAAGGCAGCTCAGAAACTCCAGTTAAATGGGTTTCATACTGTCTCACTCTGTTCTCAGTCTCAGCTGAGACTGAGGGATGACATCACCAATAGAACTATCGCAGCTGCATGAGCCACATTGGAATCTGCAGCAAAGGGAGTTGGTTAGAATGTTGGGAGGTTTTTGAAGTCAGTCTTCAGTTCAGTCTTCAGTGAGTGAGTGAGTGTGAAGTTGGGAGCTTGCTGAGAAAGCAGCTCAGTGAAGGCTCTAGGAGCTCCAGCCCTGACAGAGGGCTACTTTTAAGTAAAAAAGTGTGTGTCTCCACCTTAAAGAGAGACACAAAAGATTACTGAAGTGGTGGAGACCGCTGTTTTTGGGTCTCAGTGCCCTCTCCCTCTGGAGGGGGCAGGAAAGGGTTCCCTGCAGATTCCTGGGGCAACCCCCTAGTTCTGCTTGTGAAGGAAAAGCTGCCTATGTGTTTCAGTGTTTATTTGGGAGAACAAGAAGATTTGTGAGTCGCCTGTGGGGCACCTGCAATGTGAGGGTGAGTGTCTGCTCTTGCTAAAAGGGCCTATGTTGTTCACCCTGGGACTTGTGTGACAATGTGGGGATTGAACTACTAAATATTGGGAAGCCTAGAGTAATGGGCTAAGCAAAGTAAAAGTAGGTTCAAGTCCAGAGTTTGTTGGGATGCAAATGATATGTAGAGGAGATGTGACAGACATCTACCCAGAATCTACATTTGAAAGTTCAGTAAAGGAATTGTTCAGTTTCCAGAGAAATGGCCGGGTATGGGCTGTGGGAGCTGGAGGTGGGTGGCCCCCCATCTTTAGTGACCAGGTCCACCTCTACGGATTTCTTCTGTGGATTTCTATTTTGCCTCAGGCACTTGGCCAGTGATGAGGGAAGTACCCAGACATGGGATTGTAAGGAAAATTCTCTCTAGGAGTTAAAGACTCTATTGTGGTTTGGGGAGCCACAACAGGATAATTGGTTCATTCCGCAAATGGACCACAGATCAAGTGGCCAATGGGGGAGCCGGGCCAGTGGGGAAAACCCCAGTAGTGTACAAGTCGGGCTGTGTACCCAAAGCTGCGTGCAAGTCCGGGCTGTGTGCCTGGTGGATTTAGAGCCTGAGGGCTGGAAATAGTGATAAAGTGTTCTGTTGTCTCTAATCTGCATTACCAGGAAATGTAGCCCCATGGGGGTCCGTCTATGCTTTGTTTGTTCAGCTTGGATGTGAACAAAAGCCACACTGAAGAATCCCATTCCTGGTCCTGGACATTACAGTTATTGCTTCCGGTGTTCGGATTTACTTGGGTGCCCCTGTGCAGAGTAGCCAAACCTAGGTCCCCCTGTGCCGAGTAACCTCATCTTCCCCGAACCCAGTCCTCACCAGGTACTGCTGTCAGCTTCAACAGCATGCCACTTGTCGTTTTGCTAAAAAGACAGGGTGAGAGGTTACACCATCAAATTCAGAAGGCAGAGAAAATTGGAAAAATGGACATGGAACAAGAAAAGGGACTTATGTATAGATGAAATGATGTTGAAAACCACTGTGTCACAGTGTTTTGAAAATGAAAAAAAGCTGGATGATACACTAACCCCATTGTTTTTGCAGGTTACCCCCAGGGAGACTGAGAATAAACCCCCTATGTATAAAATTCATCAGGAAAAATTATATAGAGTCTGTGTGAATCCAAAAACTGGGGAACAAGTAGAACAACTGGTGGTTCCAAAACAGTATACGGAAAAGTTACTGTTTTTAGTACATGATGTTCGTTGCGGGAGTCATGCAGGGAGAGACAGAACATTAAAAAGACTCCTTTACAGGTTTTACTGGCCTGGTATACATATTCAGGTAGCGGAATACTGTAGGAGTTGTGAAAAATGTCAAAAGGTATCCCCAGTTACAAGAAAAGACAAAGTCCCCTTGCAACCACTACCCTTGGTAACAGTTTCCTTTAAACCAATAGCAATGGATATAAAAAGTTCAAAAGGGAATAGGTTAGTTCTGGTTATATGTGACTATGCAACAAAATATCCAGAGGCTATCCTTTTGCGAACTATTACAGCTGACAAAATAGCTGAAGAATTGATAAAAATCTTTAGCAGAGTTGGAATCCCTAAGGTTATTCTAACATATAGGGGGACTAATTTTTGTTCCGCATTATTGAAATGTCTCTACCAGGCTCTGGGGGTGGCAGCTGTATACATCTCTCCATGTCATCCCCAGACAGATGGTTTGGTTGAACATTTTAATAAGACACCGAAAAAGATGATACAGAAGTATAAGGAGGATGAAGGGAAACACTGAGATTTGTACTTACCATTGTTGCTTTTTGCCTATCGGGAGGTCCCTCAAGCTTTGACGGAATTTTCACCATTTGAATTACTATATGGTAAAAATTCTAGAGGCCTTCCAGATATGGTAAAAGAACAATGGGAGGATACCACTGAAAGGAAAAATCCAACTACCCTTGAATATGTGATACAGTTATGACAAAGAATAGCAAGATATGCTCAATTGGCCCAGGATCAAAATCAGGCTAAACAAAACTATCAAAAAGACCAATATGATGTGGTGGTTGGTAATAAATGCTTTAATGTTGAAGATCGTGGGCTGCTGTTACTTCCATCGACAGATAATAAATTAACTGTGAAAAGGCAGTGAAAGGGTAGGGACCTTATGTCATCCAGAAACAAACTGGTCCTGTCACATACATGGTGGAAGTACCAAATAAGAGAAATAAGTTAAAAATGTATCCTGCTAACCTGTTAGAAAAAGGAATGAAAGGCCCAGATTAAGTCTATATGTATGTTCCAATCCAATGGATGATGAGCTGAATCTGGTGTATGATTGTTTAGACAGCAAACAGGTCCCCAGTGAGATAACAGTAAACCCCTTATTGGATGAAGCCCAAAAACAGGAACTATCCCAGCTATTGAGTCGGTTTAACTCCACATTCACTTCTATACCCGGTAGGACCACTGCATTTACTCACCAGATTCAGGTTGCCCAAACTATACCTATTAGGGTAAAACCTTACCATATACCTGAAAAAGTAAAATCTGAGGTTATAAGGGAATTGGAGAAAATGAAAGAACTGGGGGTTATAGAGGAAGCAAACAGTGAGTGGGGGTTTCCTATGGTAATTGTGCCTAAAAAGCAGGGTGGAATTGACCTTTGTTTTGATTTCTGTAAGCTAAATGCAATTTCCAGGTTTGCTGGGTACCCTATGCCCCAGGTGGATGACATCATAGATCAACTTGGACAAGCTCAGTATGTCAGTACACTTGACTTGACAAAAAGTTACTGCCAGATACCACTAGACGAGAAAGCCAAAGACAAAATGGCTT
Organism: Neoceratodus forsteri; assembly: GCA_016271365.2. Classification (NCBI taxonomy): domain Eukaryota; kingdom Metazoa; phylum Chordata; order Ceratodontiformes; family Ceratodontidae; genus Neoceratodus; species Neoceratodus forsteri. The sequence goes on along the minus strand of CM057455.1, from coordinate 915,531,871 downwards.
TTAGTACTCCTTTGGGAACCTACCAGTTCACTATGATGTCCTTTGGACTTCATGGCGTGCCTTCCACATTCCAAAGATTGATGGACAATCTATTGAGACCACATCTAGAGTATAGTGCAGCCTATCTAGATGATGTGATTGTCTATAGCCCTTCATGGAGGGACCACATTCAGCATCTTACCCAGGTATTGGAAACCATCAGCCAGGCAGGTCTTACCATAAACCCAGCTAAATGTTCCCTGGGCATGAAGGAAGCATGATATCTCAGATTTCTGATAGGAGAAGGACAGGTAAAACCTGAAATAAGAAAAATAGATGCAGTAGCAAACAGTCCCCGGCCAGTCACAAAGAAACATGTATGTTCATTTCTTGTACTAGCAGGGTACTATAGGCATTTTGTACCCCAGTTCGCCACTTTAGCCAGACCATTAATTGAATTAACCAATAAAAATCAACCTTCTAAGGTAAATTGGACCCCAGATTGTGAAGAATCTTTTTGCACAATAATTCTGCCCTCTGTTCATCCCCAATATTGAAAAGTCCTGATTTTTTTAAAACATTTATCTAATGTTGCTATAGCAGCAGTACTGTCTCAAATTCAGGAGGGGGAGGAACTTCACATACTTTACATTAGTAGGAAACTCCATGCCAGAGAAACAAAGTACTCTACAATAGAAAAAGAGTGCTTGGCATTGAAGTGGGCCATTGAGTCCTTCCGTTATTATTTATGGGGGAATCAATTTGAGGTATGGATTGATCATAATCGCCTTTGCTGGATTCAAAACATGAAAAATAATAACCCAAGAATCCTGCGATGGTATTTAACACTTCAGCCATATAAGTTCACAGTTAAGCGCAGGGCAGGATCTGCTAACTGTAATGCAGATTTTATGTCTCGCTTTGGTGCTGACATAACGTTAGAGACAGGAATAGAGCTTGGGGTAAATGAATGAGAAAAGTTGGTTTAGGACATAAAATGTCCATAACTAGCTAATGTATGTATAGTTTGTTTTAGGGACCCCGAGGTAGAGCTTTGGGAGTGGTTGGGCTGAAGCTCCATCTCTCCTTTGTTGAAAAATCTATTTATCCTGTCTGAAGGCAGAAAAAGAAAAGAAAAACCTGTGCTTTTCTCTTGAATGGGGAGGACTGTAGTAGGGATTGTGTACCCCCCAATTGATTTCAGGACTCCTGGATATTATACAAAACCTGGAGATTTTTGTTTGGCATACTGAGGTTTCTGTATGGTACTTGGGCTGAGATACACTGTTTCAAAATCTGTTGCAACAGTCACTGTTACCTGTTTCTATATATCTTTCTCTTTCTGTTTCTTGGCTTATCCCTTTCTCTTCCCCTACTCATAGAGTGGCATTCTACAAGTAATCTACTGTATATATCCCTAGTCTTTTTGGCTTGCTTTTCAGTGTAATATTTAGCCAAGTCCATTTAGAATCCCCAAAATCAACCGCTAGTGCGGTAGACCGCACAATTGTGCACAAGTTCGCGCTGTGCGGCTGTGCGAGTCTGCGAGTGATCGGTAGTTTTGCCGTATCAGTTTCACTCACTAAACTGTGACAATGTGAGCAGTTCTTGCTTTTTAGCGCTAGCGCTAGCAGTTATGAGTAAATCCCTTCACTGTCTGAAGGAATAGAAGAAAAATGAAGGCATTTGTAAGCCTTGTTTCTGAACTACAAACACGAGGCAGTGACTTACTATATTTAGTATGGCAATTCTTTCCAGCTGCTTCAAGAGGCTTACTATTAAAAAGATTATGTAGCTACAGTCCAGTTAGTAAATGTAAACAAATTTACACTTTTTGGTTACTGCAGTAATGGTTTAGATATATGCATTGTTTTGTTGGAATTCTGTATAAGTGAAAAATGTTTGTTTGGGTTATAGTTATAAGGATAAAAACATACCTAACCTTGTTTGTATGAGCAACAGTTCACCAGACCCTCCTCTCAGCTCTCTACCTCTACTACAGTGCAGGACAGCCCTTTCTTCAACTCTTTTATGGTACAGGCTGATGGGAGAAGCTTTGAGTGTACTATTTTACAATAAAAGAGCTAGAATATTAATGTTTATTTAATTCTTTCAGGTTGAAAGAAAAGGAAATGTGCAAAGCAATTAGAACATGTATGTACAGGAAGGCAGCTACCAATGAAAAGAACTGGAGCCTGACAACAAAGGCATCACAGAAAAAACACACAGAATGGCTGCCCAGTAATCGACAAAAAACCTAATCCAACGAAAGGAATAAGATAAAACAGCTTTAATGAAATAGCGGAAGCAAGCAGCAATATAAAAGCCACAAACGCACGTTTCACGTCCCAAAGACGCTTTTTCAATGTGATGTTGGCTCACAAAAACACATACTATAAATAATCCGTGATTCAATTAACACAATAATTACTACAATAAATTAGGCACACTAAAATTCCATCAGAGCAATCAATACAGAATGAAGGCAATATAAATCGCTAATTACTTGGCATTTCACCATTCATTGCCTCAATAAACATCACTGTGAAGTAAGCATGAAAATATCAAAATTCAACAAATCATAAAAAAGATACACAGAAAAAACATCGCAGAAAAAAGCTATTTTATCTGCTGAATATAGAATTACAGAAACCTACTTTAAATAAGGAATAATACTAAACATAGCATTTAAACCCTTATCCCCATGTGCCCCTAACATGCACTGCCATTTACTCTCAGCTTCATGAGATCTTATTGTTCAAATCCCCAGCGCCTAACATAACCCTTTCAAGGCCCTGAAATTTAAACAAATGTCCACTACCCTTCTGTATTACATGTAGAGCTAACGCATTTGTGATATCCTTGTTAGCAATACTACATGTATGTTCTGCTATTCTATTTTTAAACAACCTTTGAGTTTTCCCAACATAAAAATCTTTACAAGAGCACTGTGCTAAATATACATTTGCTGTAGAACAGCTAATAAAGTCACAATTGAAATATTCCTTCTTTGTGATGGGGTGTTGAAACACAGTACCTGTATTCAAATGATGACAAAAAGTACAGTTACCACAATGAAAAGTCCCATTCGGCAATGACGCATGATTTTGATTCTTCAGTAGTTCAAAATAGCTACTGGTGACCATATCCACAATGTTCTTGCCTCTTCTGTAAATCATCCTAGGAGAAACTGCCACATGTTTAGCCAATTTGGGTTCCAATGTTAAAATATTCCAATGTTTCGAAAGGATACCAGAAACGACTGAGCTCTGTGGTGTGTAATCTGAAACAAAATTAATTCCCATAAAATCTTTCTGATTATAATGACACTTTTTGACATTATTACATTTATTTGGGAGTAAAGTGTCCCTTTCCATATTACTAACAAGATTCTCAGTCTTTTCAAGCAGTGTTCTATTGTACCCCCTTTGTTCAAACTTATCCATAAGAAATTTAACATCTGAAATGTATTGCTCATGTGAGGAAGTATTTCTTTTTAAATGCATCATTTGCCCCTTAGGTATATTATCTGGAATATGTCTAGGGTGACAATTGCTACACAACAATAAATAATTTCTAGCTGTTTCTTTAGTAAACAATCTTGTATCCAGCCCATTTTGTTCATTCTTACTAATACTGAGATCCAAAAATTGAATTTCAAAATCTTCCACCTTTCTAGTGAAAGTCAAATTCTGATATGTTGATTCCAGAGAAGAAATAAACTTGTCCAATGTACAAGTATTACCTCTCCAGATGAGCAACACATCATCAATAAAGCACACATAAAACACCAAATGAAGAAAAAAAAGGTTCATTTGCTCAGAAACCACAAATTGTTTTTCCCACTGCATCAAATAAATATTTGTATAATTGGGGCCAAAAGATGCCCCCCAAAGCAGTACCTTTAAGCTGCAGAAAAAAAGTATTGTCAAACACAAAAACATTATTAGTGAGAACTAATTCAGTTAATGTAACTAAACACTCCACAAAGGAACTAGTAAAATTAGTGCATTCACATAAGGATGTGAGCAGCGCCTCAAGCCCTCCCTCATGAGGGATATTAGTATAAAGTGCAGCCACATCTAAGGTAGCCAAAAGATCTCCTTTTTGGATAACCTGATCTTTAAGTCGCAAAATCACATCTGTAGTATCTCGTACATGTAATGGCCATAGGGGAATGATTTGTTTGATATGTTGGTCGACAAATCTTGAAAGAGGTTCAGTAATAGAACCTATCGAAGCAACAATGGGTCTAGCCGGAGGATTCACAAGATCTTTATGAATCTTAGGGAGACCATATAAGGTGGGACGAACTGGAAACTGAACAGTAAGGTAATCATAAATCTGCTTAGAAAATAGACCATTCATAAACATTTCATAAAGAATAACATCTACATGTTATGTTTTTTACACTCCAGAGTGGGGTCTGCTGTCAATTTTTTGTAATATAATGAATTGTTTAATTGACTTAACATCTCCAACTTATACTTAACTTTATCAAGTATAACAATCGCGCCACCCTTATCTGCACTTTTAATCTCAATAGAGGTATTATCACGTAAAGATTTTATTGCTGCTCTCTCTTCATTAGTGCAATTATTGTAACGTGGTAAAAAACCTCTAGACATAAATTCCAATATATCCTTTTCACAGGCTTTAAAGAAAACACTAACTATTGGATTTTTTGGGGGCATGTAGACAGATGTTTTTTTTAAACAATCCATACTGGAAGAATATTCATTCACCGTTACTTCAGCAGATGATTCATCCCTTGCCTCTGAAGGAAACATAACCTTCAAGTCCAATTTTCTAACAAACTTGTGCAGATCCAACATAACCTGGAATTCATCCAGGTGTGTTGTAGGTACAAAATTTAACCCTTTCTGAAGAATGGCAGTTTCAGAATCCGTAAGTACATAAGATGATATATTAACTACCAAAGTGTCCTGTGAGGTACTTAGTTCCACTGTGCTCTTCTTCTGTTCCGTCATCCCCAACTCGTTCCTCAACTCCAGTTGCCCCTGTATCCAGTATTTTCTACCATTACCGTGTGTACCTCTTCTGGTCTTTCTTCTCGGAACTGTACAAATCGTGGGCTCCTCCTCAAATTCTTGGGTGCTGCAGGTAACTCTGGCAAATTCGGATACATTTTCTCCCAAATCTCCTCGCCCCCTGCCTGTACTGAAACAGGTAAATTCAACATTCTCTGTTCCTGTTGTTGAAAAATCGGGATATCTGTCTGTCCCTTTACTTTTTCCGATAACTCTTGTTCCAAAATCAGCTGTTGCAGAGGCCTCTCCACTGGCACCTGAATCAAACCTGATAGATCCTGTGAATTGTGGGGGGGGGGGGTTAAAATCAGAACATTTTTTCTCAAACTGTTATGCTCTGAAGCAGGTTGTAATGTCCGAGTTTCACTATGTAGGTGATAGGTTTAAATGCTTCATTGGCAAGCTTTTAAACTAGCCAAGAGGGGAGGCACTGGAAAGGAGCAGGGAAATCCTAGCCCCCCCAAATAATCATGGTAGTAAGTGCGGCAAACACCAACATAGAGGTGTTGATAGGGAGAAGGGCAGGGGTAAATGGAGAAAGTGACAAAGGCAAGAAGGACAGGGATGGGGCAAAAGGGAGTAAGGCCAGCAGGAAATGGAGGGTAATGAGTACCAATGCCCGTAGTCTGGGCAACAAGCTCCCTGAGCTGGTGGCCATGATGGAAGAGGGATGCCTGGATATTGTAGCAGTCACAGAAACATGGTACACAGAGAACCATGACTGGGATGTTAACATACCAGGGTACATAACCTACAGGAGAGACAAGCAGGAGAGAAGAGAGGGAGGAGTAGCTCTCTGTGTAAAGGAAGGGATAAAAGCAACTGAACAAAAGAGTAAACAGGGAGGAGAAGAGGCACTGCGGGTCACCTTGGAGACTGGAAAGGGCACCACAATCCGCACAGGGATTGTGTACAGACCCCTCATGTCAGGGGAGGGAAAGGACAAGGATATGATAGAGAAGGCATTCTTAGAATGGCAGAGAAAGGGAGATACTGTTGATGGGAGACCTGAATATGCCAGGACGTTAACTGGAGCACATTTGCTGCAGCCACATCCAAGAGCAGGGCCATTCTTGATGCCCTACAGGTGGCAGGCATTAGACAGCTAGTTTCGAACCCACTCGTGAGGGAGCAATCTTAGACTTCATACTCTCAAACGGGAGCAGTGAGAGGATCTCAGATCTAGAAGTGGGTTGCCATCTGGGGACAAGTGACCATCAAACAGTGTGGTTCACGTTAAACTCAGCTACAGAGTCAAGCCATACAAAAGTGAGGGTACTGGACTTTAGGAGGGCTGACTTTGGCAAGATAGAGAGTGCCTCAGAAAAGCACTAGCAAACAGGCTAGAAGGAGGTGTGGAGCAACAATGGGGAATCATCAAACTGCCATCACAGAGGCAACAAGCCTGCGTGAAGCAAATAAACAAATCAAAATGAAGAAAAAGCCACTATGGTTCTCAAAGAGGTGGCTGTGAAAGTCAGGAAAAAAAGATAGCATTCCGGAAGTATAAGGAAACACAGAAGGAGCAGGACAGAGAGCTGTACCAGTTAAGGCAGAAGGAAGCAGGGAGGGAAGTCAGAATAGCAAAGGCCCAAACTGAGGAAAAGAATGCCAACTCAGTTAAGAAGGGGGATAAAACCTTTTATAAGTACATCAGCGAGTGTAGAAAGACAAAGGGAGGGATAGTGAGGCTGAATAGAATGAACGGTGGGCAGAGGGGACAGTGAAAAAGCAGGGATACTGAACGAATATTTCTGCTCAGTATTCACAAAAGAGGAGGGGAAAGTGCCTAATTCAATTAACAGAAGCACTCTTGATAGGGGGGTCGATCCCAGTCCTTCCACAGAAGAAAGGGTTCTGCAAGAACTCCTAAAACTGAAGGTGGACAAAGCAATGGGTCCTGATGGAATTCACCCCAGAATTCTAAAAGAATTAAGGGAGGAACTAGTGAAACCACTGGCTGCTCTTTTTAATAAATCATGGGAGGATGGTGTGGTACCCGAGGACTGGAGGAAGGTGGATGTGATTCCCCTTCACAAAAGTGGGACCAAGACAGAGGCAGGAAACTACAGACCTGTCAGTCTGACCTCTGTGGTATGGAAAGTGAAGGAGTCACTTCAGAAGGAAAGAATAGTTGAGTACCTAGAGGCCAGTGGAGCACAGGACCCAAGGCAGCATGGGTTCACAGCGGGAAGGTCATGTCAAACAAATCTAATAGATTTCTTTGACTGGGTGACCAAAGTAGTAGACCAGGGAGGGGCTGTGGACATGGGCTACCTAGACTTTAGAAAGGCATTTGACACAGTCCCACACAAAAGATTAGTAGTCAGATTAACCAGCCTGGGAGTGGGTCCCAGGGTGGTAGCCTGGGTAAAACATTGGCTGCACAACAGGACACAGAAGGTAATTGTAAATGAAGTCCACTCTGCAGAAAGAGGGGTTACTAGTGGGGTACCGCAGGGTTCAGTATTGGGTCCAGTCCTTTTTAATGTCTTCATCAGTGACATTGCAGAGGGACTGGAAGGAAAAGTATGCCTTTTTGCAGATGACACAAAGATCTGCAACAGGGTTGATACACAAGGAGGCGTGGAAAGGATGAAAAGGGACTTGGCAGGGTTGGAGGAATGGTCAGAAGTATGGCAGCTAGGATTCAATGCAAAGAAGTGCAAAATAATGCACCTGGGAAACAAGAACCCAGGGAAGAATACACAATGGGGGGGAGGTAGTAACAACAACAAAAATGGAAAGGGACCTGGGGGTAATCATATCAGATGACCTTAAGGTTAGCAAGCAATGTGTGAAGGCAGTAGGGAGGGCTGGGGGATACTGGGATGTATAGGAGAGGCATCACCAGCAGAAAACAGGAAGTTGTTATCCCTCTGTACAGACAGTTGGTGAGACCCCATCTGGAGTACTGTGTGCAGTTCTGGAGACCCCATCTCCGCAAGGACATAGACAGGATAGAGGTAGTCCAGAGAGGGCAACTAAAATGGTGCAGGGTCTGCAAGAGAAGCCGTATGAGGAGAGACTAAAGGAGCTTAATATGTATACCCTTGAGGAAAGAAGAGGAGAGGGGGACATGATAGAAACTTTAAGTACCTCAGTGGAATCAACAAAGTCCAAGAGGTAGCATCTTTCAGAAAAGAGACTTGCAAGAACAAGGACACAATTTAAAGATAGAAGGAGGCGTGTTCAGGGGCAATGTGAGGAAGTATTATTTCACAGAGAGGGTAGTGGATGGATGGAACAGCCTTCCTGAGGAAGTTGTGGGGTCTAAAACTGTGGGAGAATTCAAGAATGCATGGGACAGACATAAGACAATTCTTGTGGGGGGTAGGAAGAAATAGGCTGTTGGTTAACTAGAATCTGCGGCCTATCCTGTAGGTAGGGAAATGGGCAGACTAGATGGGCCTAGCAGTCCTTATCTGCTGTCAAAGTCTATGTTTCTATGTTTCTATCTGAATCCGAGTCTGAACCACTGGTATAAACATCATTGTTCACATTACGTTTTTTAAGAATAGATTTAACATGTCCAGTGGTCTTTTTACTCCATTCAAAGATATGGCCCTCAGCATAGTCACGCTTATCTCTTTCAAACTTTGTCTCCTTAATTCTTCTAATTCTAACATCATGTCTACGTATAGTAGATTCCAATTGTTCTCTGTATTTTATATATTCAGCATCCTGTTGGAATAGCCGTGCTTGTTGCTCTTTTACTAAAATCAAAGTTCTCATTTCCTTTTCTTGTTCATCTCCATCATCAAGTATCAATTGAATTAAACCAGCACTATAATTAAGACAATGTGTTTGCCACTTTTTCAGGAACGGAATTCGATCGTGACCAAATGCAGGTTGCAAATTAAATCTTAAGCCTCTGGAAGCACGATGAACAGTTAAATAGGCCGACATACTGACCTTTTGCCAATATAAGCGTCTAGCTTTCAATACCAACTTTTCCAGTTGAGTAAAAGCTTGTTTAATGGTAAGTGGTGTTTCTTGTACAGCAAAATAATTTAATTCATTAAACATCTCCCCTTGATTTAATTTAACAAGAAAAGGGTTAACATCCCCTTTTTTAAAAAATAGCGATTCCACAAAATCATCCTTCTTTTTAGTGCTTTCAGATGAACAATCATCAATTGTGTGCGTAGTCATATTTAAAAGATCCATGTCCGTATACTCACGGAATACAATAGGAATGCTGCTTGCCACTTCCAAAGGATTATTATCCGTACCACCACATGCCATGATGATAGTGGTATACAAAGAGTCGATATCATTGTGCCTGCCACACTTTAGAATATGTATGTACAGGAAGGCAGCTACCAACGAAAAGAACTGGAGCCGGACAACAAAGGCATCACAGAAAAAACACACAGAACGGCTGCCCAGTGATCGACAAAAAAACAAATCCAACGATAGGAATAAGATAAAACAGCTTTAATGAAATAGCTGAAGCAAGCAGCAATATAAAAGCCACAGACGCACGTTTCACGTCCCAAAGACGCTTTTTCAATGTGATGTTGGCTCACAAAAACACACACTATAAATAATCCGTGATTCAATTAACACAATAATTACTACAATAAATTAGGCACACTAAAATTCCATCAGAGCAATCAATACAGAACGAAGGCAATACAAATCACGAAATTACTTGGCATTTCACCATTCATTGCCTCAGTAAACATCACTGTGAAGTAAAGCATGAAAATATCAAAATTCAACAAATCATAAAAAAGATACACAGAAAAAACATTGCAGAAAAAAGCTATTATATCTGCTGAATATAGAATTACAGAAACCTACTTTAAATAAGGAATAATACTAAACATAGCATTTAAACCCTTATCCCTATGTGCCCCTAACATGCACTGCCATTTACTCTCAGCTCGCAGGATCTTATTGTTCAAATCCCAACCCCCCCGATCGTCTAACATAACCCTTTCAAGGCCTTGAAATTTAAACAAATGTCCACTACCCTTCTGTATTACATGTAGAGCTAATGCATTTGTGATATCCTTGTTAGCAATACTACGTATATGTTCTGCTATTCTATTTTTAAACAACCTTTGTGCAAAGCAATTAGAACATGTAGTCTAGGAATTTTTCAAAGCTTTATTATTAAAATGTCACTGTACTTGTTCCGATTGGGACGGAGTTAATGATACCATGTTATCTAAAGACTCTCTCTCTCTCTCTCTCTCTCTCTACATATATATATAAATATATATATATATATATATATATATATATATATATATATATACTGTGATAAGACAATGTTAGAGTCAGAGTTTGGTAGGAAGGTGACCCTACCAGAGGTCTAGCTTGTTACTAGAAATGTAGCTTCCAGTGAATTAACTGTTGAGATGCTGTAAATACTTATGTTATGTTTGAGATATTTTCTTTTCCGCTGTTTAAGTCTGTTTATTATTTTCCTGCTTAAAGAATAAATTTGAGTTCTTTTCTAAATCCTGACTATTAGCTGGACTCCATTTGTTACCCATGTGTACATGCTGTTTCTAATGTTATTCACTTACAAGTACACAAAATCTCACATTATATTAAAAAATATATGTTTCAAAATTTACCTATAGATACAATAAGCATATAAACAGAGCTGCAATCAATTAATGATCTGTGTCTAAGACATACATTTCATCTTCCAGTTCTAAAAATTGCTTACCAAACTGTATACATAGAAAAGAGTAAACCTTATCCAGTATGAGGGATTTCCTGGCTGTTTTTGATTCTGGATTTAAAAAAAGGGAGAGAGGGTGAGACTGCCTAAGGTTCTACAGGTTTAAGCACATTTCCATATACCTGACAAAGTAAAAGTCTTGTATGTGGGGAAGGGGGTCTTAGGGAACAATAATGGGAGGGGTTTTGAAAAGCAAGAATGTACACAAGAAAAGGAGACTACTGTAGTGATATGTCTATTTAGGGATGTTTTGGTTGATGCTGATATGTTATAGCATGCTGGTACACACGCTTGTGCTCCCAGGGCTAGCAGCATACTGACCGAGTTACTTCTTTATTCATCCTTACTGCACTATTCCATGCATCCAGGTAGAATATTCATCTTATCTGTTTTTTTCAACTAATTTGTTTAAATCTCCACCACATTCAGGTGAAACATTGAAACATAGACTCTAATATCAGACAAGGAGTGCTTGGCCCACCTAGTCTGTCCACTTTTTTTTGTTAGTTGTTTAACCAGGACTAGCACACTAAGCTGAAAGCTTTTTTGCAGGTGCGACCTGGGAGCACAGGGAAGTTAAGTGACTTGCTCAGGGTCACGCAGTCTGCAAGTGGAAGCTGTAGGATTCAAACCCAGGTCTGGTCTGTTGGATGTCACCAGGGATAGACATAAAGGAATTCTGGAGGTCAGGGGTAAGGGGAAACAGACTTCTAGGAAAACATAAACTGAACTTACAAGCTCAAATGGGCAGACTGGGTGAGCCATAGGCCCTTATCTGCTGACACTGTCTATGTATCTATGTATTTGCAGCTCAGAGCCTTAAACTACTGCACTATACTGCTTCCCTACCTATTTTATAAGCTGCAGATCCTAATTAACCAACAGCCTACTTCCTCCTACCTCCCACTAGAATTGCCTTATGTCTGTCCGATGCATTCTTGCATTCTCCCACTGTTTTTGTCCACATGACCTCCTCAGGAAGGCTGTTTCATGCATCCATCACCCTCTGTGTGAAAAAATACTTCCTCACATTGCCCCTGAGCCATCTCCCCATATCTCCAAATTGTGTTCCCTTGTTCTTACACATCTCTTTTTCTGAAATATGCTACCCCCCCGGACTTTGTTTACTCCTTTGAGGTACTTGAAAGTTTCTATCATGTCCCGGATCTCCCTCCTTTTCTCATGGGTATACATATTAAGCTCCTTTAGTCTCTCATTCTATGACTTCTGGTGCAGAACCTGTACCATTTTAGTTACCCTCCTCTTGACTGTCTCCATCCTGTCTACGTCCTTGTGGAGATGGGGTCTCCAGAACTACAAGCAATACTCCAGATGGGTTCTCACCAACTGTCTGTACAGAGGGATAACTGGGCTGGCAGTATAGCCTAGAGGTTAGAGGAGTGAGGTATGAACGAGCTTGATACATCCAGCAGACCAGACCTGAGTTTGATTCTCACAACCTCCACTTACATACTGTGTGACTCTGAGCAAGTCACTTAACTGCCCAATGCTCCAAGATCACCCCTGAAGACAGGCACTTGTGCCTAGTGGGCCTTATCCAGTTACCAAAGACTAAAATAAAAAAAATAACAATTTTCTGTTTTCTACTGGTGTTGCCTCTCCCTATGCATTCCAGTATCACCCCAGCCCTCCTTACTGCCTTCTCACATTGCTTGCCTACCTTTAGGCCATCTGTTATGACTACCCCCAGGTCCCTTTCCATTTTTGTTTTTGATAATACCCACCCCACCCTCCATTGTGTATTCTTGCTCTGGGTTTTTGTTTCCCAGGTGCATTAGGTTGTAATTGTACTGAAACTAAGCTGCCATACATTTGACCATTCTTCCAACTCTGCCAAGTCCCTTTTCATCCTTTCCACCCCCACCTTGCATATCAGCCCTGATGCAGATCTTTGTGTCTTCTGCAAAGAGACATACTTTTCCTTCCAGTCCCTCTGCAATGTCACCTATAAAGACATTAAAAAGGACTGGTTCCAGTACTGAACCCTGCAGCACCCTGATAATAACCCCCCTTTCTTTGAAGAGGACTCCATTTACTATTACCCTCTGTGTCCTGTTGTCCAGTCTTTTACCCAGGCTACCAGCCTGGGACCCACTCCCAGGCTGGCTAACCTGCTTATTAATCTTTTGTGTAGGACTGTGTCAAATGCCTTACTAAAGTCTAGGTCGGCCATGTCCACAGTCCCTCCCTGATCTACTACTTTGGTCACCCAGTCAAAGAAATCTATTAGATTTGTCTGACCCGACCTTTCTGCTGTGAATCCATGCTGCCTTGGGTCCTGTGCCCCGCTAGCCTCTAGGTACTCAACAATTCATTCTTTCAGAAGTGATTCCACCATGTTCCCTACCACTGAGGTCAAACTAACAAATCTGTAGTTTCTAGTGATGGTCGAAGTGACCTCAATTCCCTTCATGGTCCAATTCACCGAGTGAAGGTGAATTTGCAAAGTGCTCTGCAGTGCAAAGTGGAGTACTTCTCATCATAATAGGTACTGTGAAGTCCATTGAAAACAATGGCTTTACGTTACTCCACCTTCCCCAAACCGCTACTCCACAAATTTTAAGGTGAAGTACATTGAAAACAATGTTCTTCACCTCACTTCGCCTTGTTTTAAGCTCCAAAGGTGAATTTTGCAGTGATTTATTGGATTTCAGGTCACATGGGCACTAGATTGTTCTGCACAGCATCAGTTCGGGGTAGTGTGTGTAGGAAGCTGTTAGAGACATTCTGCTGTGAGAGCTCTCTGTGATTCAAACCTTCTAAAAACTGTTAAACAAGCCTTTTTGAGTTATTTTTGTTGCTGAAACTTTAGTTTATCAATTGTAGGAAACCCTCCTGTGCTCATATCATGGAGTGTTTATTGTTTGTGTGTGGATTTTGAATGTTAATGTACAATGTTCAGTCTGTGTACTGAGAGACAGTGTAAGAGTGTTTTGGGGAAGGGGCATATCTGTGCTGTACATAGATGTAAGTTGGAGAAGTAGGGAGTTCTTTGTTTTTTGGTTATATTTTTCTTGCATAACTGACTGTGAAAATGTACACACAGTAATATTTTCAGTAATTGTTGACATTTTTTTGTTGATTGTGTGTATTGTGTGGACCTGGTGCAGCAGTACATAATTTCAGGTTGTTTAAAATATGTTGTATATTACCGAAGTTTTCAATTTGCTATGCATTATTGGTAGACAAATTGTGTCTGTGTGTGTGTGTGTGTGTGTGTGTGTGTGTGTGTGTGTGTGGTGAGTGACATCAAATAATACATCTTTTATTGTGCCACAGTGTAATTGCAGGCGCAGCAGTGTGAACCTGCTATCCACTGCACCTGCGTGATTTTGTACTGCCATTGCGGTATCTTTTCTTGGTTTTGCACTGCTGTACTCTGTAGTCAGTGCTCCCCCCCCCCCATTCACCGGCAAAAGGTATTCTTTTCCCGATTGGATTGTTGGTGACTTGAGAGCACCACTGGTTAGTTAAGGTGCTGTTGAACTTGTTGTGACTTTGTGTCTGTATCTCTTGTTGAAGCCACAGTTGTTTTTTTGACTTCACATCCAGCATCCCCTCCTCCCCGGACCTCACCCAGAATGAACGCTCCAAAATCTAAATTTGTTTAGAATATTCTTGTTGATCCCCCAAAATGCCCACAAAGAAACCTGCAAGCAAAACTTTTTCTCACCATGGCACTGCTGCTGTAAGATTGTCTGTGGGCATGGTAGTACACAGCTGCAGAAGTGCACTGCTGATGTGAGGAAAGGTATTTCTCCTTCAATGTTTTTTACAGCACAATCAGTAGCTTCAATCATAGTTGGAGGAGATGATGTTGTTCCAGCTGGTAGTGTTAGTGCAGTTGCTGGTGGTGGTATGAGTATTGCTGCCTCAAGTTCCACTTCTGAAATTTACTGTGCCCAAAAATGTAGTGGAGTGTGAAGCAGTACCAATGAGTGACAGTGTAGATGATGTCATACTCCCCAGTAACATCCCAGTAACTGAACATGAAGATTCTGATCATCATGTCAATGATAGCACACAATGTGACATTGCTTCCACTGCAGTTCAGATCACACATTTGCCATGCAGTGATTCACAGTGTGGTGAAAAAAGTTTGGGTGATGGTGGTGCTGATGATGATGAATCTGATGATGATGATATTGCTGTGGTTTCAACATTCAGTCTACATGCCAGCATCCAAGTAGAAGATGTGGATGATGTTGATGAATATGGTGATGATGTCAGTGACTCCTGTTGGGAACCAGAGAAAAAGAAATTCAAGGTGGCTGTGTCTGTTTGCACCCCCCCCATAAAAAAGGTGTGATTTATCAGTTTCATTTAATGATGATGACCCAGTAGTAATGATAGGTAGTCGTGGTGGTCAGTTGCAGTCCAAGTGTGTCCTTCCTGAAAATTCATGTAGTATACACCCCACTTCATGGCTTAAAAAATCAGAGTCCAATAAGCAGCATGAGGGACGTGTTAAAACTAGAGCATCACAATCCCTTGTTTGGGATTTTTTGTGCAAGATGCAAATGATGAGTCAGTTGCAATCTGCCAGGTGTGTGTGAATCAAGATAAAAAGGGGAGCCATCTGGGCACAGGGGGACAGAATACACATCTTAAGAACAGGCACATGGCACTGTGGACCCAGCACAAGATGGCAGCTAATACCTGTACCACAGTGGGGTGTTCACCCTCATCATCAACCATAATGAGCATGTTATCCCATTCCATGACTGTAACATCAAGTAGAAAATTAAATGTGTGCAGTAGTGATGAATTAAGAGCAAAGGATTACTACCGTCAAGATGAGGTGGAGGAGCAGAATGATTTTGCAATTTTTTCCAGTGGTCATGAGAGAAGCAGTTTTGTTGGTGGTGGTGGTCAATGCAGTATGTCTAATGCAAGTGATACATCAACCCCTGTTGGTAAATCTGGGAAAATAACTGCACTTCTACGTTTGTCATCACCTGTGCAACCATCTTCATCACATGTCCACACTCCACCCCCTGCGATTCGCAGAGCAGAACTATTTGTCATCACACCCCATGTAAAACATTTAAGTCAGCCCGCGCTACAGAGGGTTTTTACGCATAAGCTGAAGTACCCACCCAACCATACAGTGTCACATGAACTTAATGCTGCAGTAGCTGAAATGCTGGCAATTGATCTTTTACCCTTCTCCTTTGTGGAGAATTCTGGGTTCTGGCAGTTTGCTGCACATGGCTGTCCAAAATGCAAAGTCCCATCCAGGACTTACTTTTCGACCTGTGCTGTCCCTGAGTTGTACCGTACTGTGTCTGACTCAGTAAGACATGCACTTCAACCTTCCTCCTCTCCATTCATCTATTTAAGTATGGGTATGTGGACAAGTGGCAAAGCAGCAGGGAGTTGATGTGTATAACTGCACATGGGATGCAGGTGCCAGGGGTTGTTTGTGCTATTGGTAGTGTGAATAATCAGTGTAGTAAGGTGGAGTGTCATGGTAGCAATCTTCCAGGAATTTGATGGCATGCATCGATTGCTATGCACAATCTGACCTTTTCACACACTGGTGAAAACATGTTGGACCAGATACTGATTGAAATTGACAAATGTCTGAACCCTCTGTCCCTGAGAGCTGGGTTCATAGCAAGTGACAATGGGTCAAATGTGGTGAAATGCATCACAAATGGTGGCTTTTTTCAGGTCCCATGCATGGCCCACTGTTTAAATTGTGTGGTGCACCCTGATATAAAGGAAATGCTGACAGCTGCACACTGTATCTGTTCTCACTTTTCGTGCTCTGCAAAGGTCTGTGACCAACTTTGGCAGTTGCAGATCCGAAACAGCCTCCTGCAGCACCGCTTGAAGCTGGAAGTTGTCACCCAGTGGAACTTCATTTTATACATGGCAGAGAGGTTGTATGAACAGTACAAAGCCATCTCAGAATATCTTGTCTTGCACACTAGCCATGACAGTTCTGGGGCCTCCATGTCTATGATGACTGAACAGTGATGCTTCATGGACTCCCTAATAACAATCTTGATGCCTTTTGAACATGCCACACAGGCGGTGAGTGGTGAGTCTGCCTCCATTAGCCAATCAGTTCTACTGCTGCAGATGCTGAGGCAGACATTGGTGAATGTATAGCATTGCACTGATGTTGCCAGAGACAGTGCTAGCAGTGCGTTGCTGAAACACATGCTGATAGTATTTGACCAGAATTGTCACATCTTGAGCATTCAGTGTAGTGACAACTTTGAAATAGCAGCAATGCTGAACCCACAATAGAAATGTGGAATTGCCTCACTACTGGAGGGCGATCCTGAATAGGTAAAAAATGTCAGTGGGCAACTGGTGTGCTGGGTTCATGGGGCACAGATGTCACATGCCAAGGTCAGCAAACCTCAGCAGCATAATCAGGCTGAAGGTGAATCTGGAGGAGTAGTATCAAGCAGATACTGTAAGGGGAAGGGGACTGCAGTTCCAGGTGGTGTGTCATCAAAAGTGGTTGGTATTAACCCACTTTGGGAGGCTTTGTCCCAAGTAGCGATTTGTGACATAAATGATTCCAGAGAAGCGGATGATGCTTCAATCACTGGACTTAGAGCAGCACAGCGAATTGGTTGAGTCATAATTGTCTGAAAACAGGCATCTGTCAATCACTGATGAGCCCCTTTTATACTGGCATGGAAAGGTAAGTGAATGACCAGAGCTGACTGCTATGGCACTGAAGAACCTGACATGCCCACCCTCCAGTGTGAGTGTCGAGAGGGTTTTCAGCTCAGCAAGTGCAATAGCTCAGGATCATCATACAAACCTTTCTCCTGCAAATGTCAGTTTGTTGACATTCATAAAAATGAATGAGAGGCACATACCAGCTCAGACTGCAGTCTCAGTATCCGTACCCTGGCATAGTCATGGTTTTGCTGATGTTGTAGAAAGGGACCATCCTGGTGACAGTGCCAGCATGAAATGGCCCACCATTGATGTAGATGATAACACAATGGAGAAAAAATTTCCCAGTGGTCAGAATTCAGACACAGAAGACTGCAAGGGTAGCTTTGTTTAGTAGGATGATGATGAATGATGATGAGGTTAAGGTTGGCAGGTTTTAACTTAAGTGGTTAAAAGACTGTCACATTTCTTGTATGATACATGTTTTCTTTTTCATAAAGTTAAATCAGTGTCCCACTCATAATGACTCAAATTCCATATGTTACGTCATATTTATAACACAAAGCACAGTATATCCTGGCCCCCGGACACCGGACACCACCACAGCCACCATAGGGAATATAACCGTGTGTCCCCTGGACTACCACCACCAGAAGACCACTGTTCACCACTGCCACAATATGGAATGTGACCGTATGTCCCCCTGGACTACCACCACCATATGACCACTGTTCATCACTGCTCCCATACCGAATGTGACCATGTGTCCTCCTTGACTACCACCTTAAGGCTGCTGTTAGCCACTGCCACCACCACCAGATGCAGAAAGATGTGAGAGGGAATGTCTTCATGTGCCTCAGCTATGACTACCACCACACACCACCACCATTGTGACAGTGTTTTCTATTACATGTCTTGACCATGCCAAGGCAGAAGGAGTCAAACAGAGGACCACATCCATGAACCACAAGCACACGGCTTCTTACTATTAAAACTATAGAGTAAATATGTGTACTAATGTTTTTCATGCTATTCAACTTCCTTTAGCTGTATGTTTTGTTTTCTATTGCTTTTCTGAGCTGCAATGGTCAAACACATACAGTCAACTTATCTTTTTTTAAAGGTTAACAACAAAGGACTGTCCTTTGCTGAAGGCCTGTATCAATGGTACAGCAGCAGTACTGTCTACAGGAACCTATGGGATATCCATCTCCAATACATACTAGTAAGTATATCAATTTTATTTCATCTGTTCCTTTTTTTCATAAGAGTGCAAAAATCTGACTGATGATTCATAAACTAAGTGACATGTACATCACAAAAAATATATCTGCAACATATGCACTGTTTTCCAAATTTGCAGCTGTGCAGCCATGACAGTGTTGAAAAAGTTGGACTCAGGTTGTGTCACTTTTACTTGACAAGTTGTGGTTTTAAAATAAACTTGAGACACAGGGACACTGACACAGTGTATTTGGTACACAGCCTGGTACTAAATTAAAGTGTGATCTGATGATTGCTGTGTGAAAGCTTGCTGTCTCAGTTAATACGTATACACGTGGTGGAACAGTCAGATGTCTTACTGCTGCAATCAAGTTGTAATAACTCCTTCATTTCTTTTTTTAGGAAACTTCTAGATGCTTTGTGGTGTCATAGTTGCCGTATCCAAAGAACTTCTTCAACATCATGCCCCCCCAACCCGGGCTAGGGCAGACATGCAACAAGCATAAGTCGTTTGAATTGATGATGACCATGACCATCATTACCGGACTGGAAAAGGATGCAGATGAAATCTGTGAAGAAGTAACCAAATAATAAACCATTAATGAGACCTACTTGCAAAGATGCCTCCCGCCCCCAAAAAAATACTTACCTTCATTGGCTTGAGAGTATTCCATTTCCAATTTCAATGCCAAAATTTCTCATTGAGCACTGGAATGTGCACACCAGCAGTATGTGACCTGTGATACAAAATAATACAATGAGTAAATGTATATATATATATGTCAACCCTCCACCTAGAAAATACATATATATATATATATATATATATATATATATATATATCTATATATATATATATATATGGAATACATGATGAGCAGGAGTGGGATATGGGAAATATTATCACTTCTGCAGAGTGAGCTGTGTATTCTCACGAGTGCCGAAGGCATGAGTGACAATACACAGCTCACTCTGCAGGAGTGAGAATATTTTCCATATCCCACTATCTGCCCATCATGTGTGCGATTTATACCACAGGAGTGAGAGCTTTAGGACATTTTTTTCTGATTCTGTGTGTTTCCTGCTCATTCTGTGTGTGCTGTCAGTGTGTGTTTGTGTGTGTGTGTGTGTGTGTGTTCTGAATGGACTGGGAGTGAGAAACACAGCTGACAGTGTTTTGCAAAGCTAACTGAGTGAGTCAGAGGCTCACTGAGAAAGACAAATTGCTGCAGGCAGCACTGAGAAACAGAAACTGCTTTGTAAAAGAGTTTCATTTAGAATTCAGGTTATTTTGAAGCTGAGATCAGCACAGTAATGGGCTAGGAAAGTTAGAAACACAATGGGACATAGGTGATAGTCATTTGCAAAGCTAATTGAGTAAGTTGCAGCTTCAGTGGGAAAGAGATAAGAGAAAGAGTAAGAAGGCAGTATAGTGCAGTGATTTAAGGCCCCGAGCTGCAATCCTGGAGACCTGGGTTTGAATCCACAGCCCCCATTTGTATAATGTGTGATCCTGAGCAAGTTACTTAACTTTCTTGTGCTCCCAGGTTGCACCTGTAAGCAAGTTTTCAGCTTAGTGTGTCTCTCTCCCGGTAAAAACAAAGGTAAAAGATAAAGTGTTTTCTGAAGCAGTTTCCTTTAGAGTGTAAGCTGCAGTGCAGTTATCCTCACTCTGGTGACATCAGCAGAGTATGGATAAATGTCGATATTCTCACTCTGCTGATGTCATCAAGATTTATCCTCACTGCAGTGGAAATAACACAGGATATCCTACTGAGAAAGCTCTCACCCCTGTGGTGTGTGTGTGTATATATATATATATATATATATCAACTCACCAAGGCTACTATTAGAATACACACAAAGGGCACCCTTCCATCTGGTTGAGGTGATCGCATCGCATTCGCAGGAATCACAGCACACTTTGGACAGGCAACAGTTGTTTCATGGTCATCATTTCTGACAGAACACTGAATGGATTCATGTCATGTTGTTTTCCCTCCTTCACACAGTTTGGCAAGACACTGTGCATCATGACATCATCATCACGGTGTACTAATTTTCTGGACACAAGACAGCTGCATTTTGGTGATGCAGAAAAATTCTGGGGACTCTGTGTGACCACTGTGTGCATGTGTGACTGCACAATACATTCTGGGGGACTTTGCATGTGGTGTAACACTCCCATTTCACTTCGTCAGCACTTGGGAATTTTCTGGACACAAGACAGTTGCATTTTGGGGATGCAGAAAAACTCTGGGGACTCTGTGTTACCACTGCGCACATGAGTGACTACACAATACATTCTGGGGGATTTTGCATGTGGTGTAACACTCCCATTTCACTTCATCAGTACTTGGGAATTTTCTGGACACAAGACAGTTGCATTTTGGGGATGCAGAAAAATTCTGGGGACTCTGTGTGGCCACTGTGTGCATGAGTGACTGCACAATACATTCTGGGGACTTTGCATGTGGTGTAATGCTCCCATTTCACTTTTTAAGCACTTGGGAATTTTCTGGACACAAGACAGTTGCATTTTGTGTGTTGTGAGCACATAATGTCATAATTAAATTATACAATAAAGCAGCAGAGCAACAATATGGTGAAAATTTTGACCTATACTTTTTTATGCTATTTTAGATTGCCAGCCACTTACCTCCTGGCTTGTATGATACCCTTCTTTTCACAATTTGTGTCTGCTTTAGTACATTTTCTCATGTCTGAAAAAATAAAAGAAGTACTCCTTTTAATGTGTCTCAGACCAGGTTTTCATCAGTATTTGCAGTTGTGTTTGAACAAATATTGTTTTGTGAGGTCAGAAAACACTGCCTGCTGCATAATTGTTAATTTTACTCACAACAGAAGTGATATATAAACAACTGATGGACAAAAACAGTGGAAAATACTAATGAAGACCTGGTCCACACCGTATTAAAAGGAGTGCTCCTTTTATTATTTCAGACATGAAAAAAGTACTAAAGCAGACTCAAATACTGGAAAGAATGATATATGATACAAGTCAGGAGGTAAGTCAAGTGTCAATGAAAAATAACATAAAAAGTATAGGTAAAAATTTTCACCAGATTGTTGCACTGCTGCTTTAATGACTATTTCAAAAAACAAATATTTCTGGAGCCTCACTAATGTTTACTTTCTGTTGGGACTCGTGAAGTGTTTGTCCTTGCAGAACTGTGAGCAGTGCAAGTATTCTGTGCTAAACTGCATGTGTGTCATCAGTGTTCTTTCTTGTGTGTGCAGACATTGTCCAGCTTTGTGCAATCATACGTATGTTGTGACTTTTTGAAGTATCTGAAGAATAAAGATAAGAAAGAATATATGACATATATTTTATTTGTACCATCAGCACCAGCGGAGTAAGTGATATGATATTTTTTCAGAGGTCTTGGGCAACTGTGCACCTCAGTCACTCACAGTGCACACATGGCTTTGCAGAGATAATAGCACAAAAAAACACATGCCTCCTAAAAGTCATGTGTGCAGTATGTGACTAAGGTGCAATCTGGCCAGACACCTATGAAAAAATGTCATTTCACTTTGTCCACTGATGATGATGGTGACAATAAAATATGCATTATATATTCTTATCTCTATTGTTTATACCATAAACACTCCAACAAGTCAGCATATATATGTTTGCATGAAGCTGGACAATGTCTGATGTCACATACACAGGAAACTACAGTGATTGCACACATGCAGTTTAGCAATTTAGCATACTATACTTGCACTGCTCAGTCCTGCTTTTCCTCAACTACTCCACAACAGAAAGTAAACATTAAGGAGGCACTGGATTATAATGACAGGGCAATAAGGAGCATGTATGTATGTATGTGCATGTGTGTATATATATATATATATATATATACAGTATATATATATTTTTTTTTTCCAGTTGTTTAACCAGGAGTAGCACACTAAGCTGAAAGCTTGTTTACAGTTGTGACCTGGGAGCACAGGGAAGTTAAGTGACTTGCTCAGGGTCACACAGTATGCAAGTGGAGGCTGTGGGATTCAAACCAAGGTCTAGTCTTCTGGATGTCTCCAGATTTGCAGCTCAGAGCATTAAACCACTATGCTATACTGCCTTCCTAAATTAAACTACTAATGTGGCCTTCTCTCGCTGTTATTAAACAAAAGACAAAACAGTACAGCGGTGGTGAGGGGGAGGTGTGCTTCAATAAAAAGCTAATGGGGGATCCTCTGCTGGTCCAGCAGCAGATGGAGCATCAACACAATCTGTAACTGGTGTTGCTTTATCTGCTTCAACTGCTGCTGTACAGCACCCACCCTCTCTTTATTTTCTTCCACCATGGCCCACAAAGCGATATGTCTGCCTGAGTTGCAGGCATTGTGAGGTCCACTGGTGGTGGTACACCAGGTACAGGTGGAGGTGAGGATGGTGCTGGTGGCAGTGGTGGAGCAGCTGCTGCTGTGGCCCTCTTCCTGCTGCAGTGATGCACAACAGCAGCACCCTCTGCCAATGCCATGGAAGGGCCAGCAGGTGGAGGCCTGGCCTGTTCTATGGCAGCCTGCCACTCCACTATGCATAGTTCAACATATGGGTGCACTGACCCCAAGTCCCCAGATGTGTCCCCGGGGGCCATGGCACACCTCCACCCCAGAAAGTATACATACCACAAGGTGGCTGCCCCCCTACACAGATGAAAAACTGCCAAACTGGGAAGCTGTGGAGGGGGGGACCAGGCACGGGAGGGGCAGATGCAGTGTCAGCAGCAAGATCATGGTGGGGCTTGCCCTTCTGCTATGGAGGCAGTGCTGCTGGAGCTCCTGCAGCTGCCACTGGTGGTGGCGGTGCTAATAGACATGGCTGATGTGGTGGTGGTGGTGCTGCTTCTGGAGGAGGGGACCAAAGACTTTAGAGCAGTCCAACACCACCCAGCCACATTCCCCATGCATGAGCACTACTCCCCATCCCCTCATGCCAGCAATGCTGCCACACAGCTCTACTGCCCTAGGCGCAGTCCCACGCATTCTCTCCATGTCCTGACTTGGACGGTCCACATCCTGACACTGCTCCATTTCAAAAAAATCCCTCCTTCCCTCTTCGACTAGCAAGGCCTTTGCCAACGACTTCCACAACACAGACCACACACTCACACAACACAGGAACACACAGCCACACACACATACACAAACACACACACACAACAAAACTTATAAAACAAAGAAATCAGTCACCACAAGAAAACATTAACAGACAAAATATTACAAAAAAAAACCCCTAAACAATTAGCTTTTAAAAAATCTTTAGGGTTTGATCACTTTTAAGAACAACAACAATCTTCTCCTCTAAACAAAATGCCTCCTTTCTGTTATTCAGCACTGGAGAAAGTGAAAGTATCTGCTTGTATGACTCACTTCCTTCCTGCCTGGCTAAAGCATGTGACTTACAGTGCTATAAGCCATGTGATATATGGGGAGTTGCCTATATTGTTGTCACTTCGCCTTACTTTGCATACAGGTAGAATGACAATGTGAGGTCATGATTACAAGGTGAATGAGCACTTTGCAATGCTCACTTCGTGTAGTGCCAGGACAACGCAAAGTGGCTACTTCAGGTTCACTTCACCAGTGGAATTTAATTTTGCTGCATCTCTAGTAGTTTTCCCACCTCTGCCTATGCTCCAACTTTTATGAAGGGGACTCACATCCACCCTCCTCCAGTGCTTAGGTACCACACCATTCTCCCATGATTTGTTAAAAAGGGTAGTCAGTGGTGTCACTAGTTCTCCCCTCATTTCTTTTAGAATTCTGGAGTGAATCCAATCAGGCCCCATTGCTTCATCCACCTTCAGTTTTAGGAATTCTTGCAGGACTCTTTCTTCCATGAATAGACTGGTATCAACCCCGACCCTCATCCAGAGTACTTCTATTGTTTGGTTTAGGTACCTCTCCCTCCTCTTCTTTTGTGAATACTGAGCAGAAGTATTAATTCAGTATCCCTGCTTTTTCACTGTCACCCTCTGCCCACCCAACCTCCCCTGTATTAAACCTCACTATCCCTCCCTTGGTCTTTCTTTGCTCCCTAATGTACCTATAAAAGCTTTTATCCCCGTTCTTAACTGATCTGACTATCTTTTCCTCAGTTTGGGCCTTTGCTATTCTGACTGCATTCCCCACTTCCTTCTGCTTTAACTGATACAATTCTCTGTCCTGTTCTTTCTGTGTTTTGTTATATTTCCTGAATGCTCTCTTTTTCTCACTAACCTTTCCCGCCACCTCTTTTGAGAACCATAGTGTTTTTTTCCTTTGTTTCATTTTGTTTACTTGCTTCACACAAAGGCTTGTTGCTTCTGTGATGACAGTTTTGATTTTTCCCCATTGTTCCTCTACCCCTCTTTCTTGCCTATTTGCTAGTACTTTCCTGAGGCTCTCTCCCATTTTGCCAAAGTCAGCCCTCCTAAAGTCCAGTATCCTCACTTTTATATGGCTTGACTCTATGGTTGTGTTTATTGTGAACCACACTGTTTGGTGGTCGCTTGTTCCCAGATGGCTACCCACTTCTAAATCTGAGATCCTCTCTTTGTCCCCCGTTTGAGGGTACCAGGTCTAATATTGCTCCCTCCCAAGTAGGTGGACATCTTCCAAGCCCCAGAACCTGAGAAAGGCCCCAGTATTGCCTGCTTGTTTGAAATGGCCTTATACAAGGGATCCTCTTACTTGATGTGTTATATCTCCTCTGTGTTCTATGATCCTTATATTTAGGGCTATTAATGTCTTTCCTGCATAAATGTTGTTTCATGGCAAAGCACCACATAGATAACCCCTGTTGTGTCAACTGATATGTAGTATGATGGGAAATTTTTTGTTAGTCTGCGGGTGTCCAAAGTGGTCATTTTTGCTAGCATGTCCACAGATAGAGCAATGCTCACTGGATAGCATTTCCAGTTGAAAGGGATGTAACAGAATCTGTCCACTGGCTTACTTGTTATGAGGACTGTGCACTGCATGTACTAGTTGGTCTCTGCTTGTCTGGACTTATTTGTCTGCCTCTAATGGCCTTTCAGTGAGTATTCCTGCATTTAGCAGTTAGTCCTTAAGGATGTACCAATCTTTAATGAGGATGGATTTCATCTGGGGACTTTTTCTTCGAAGGCTATATCTATAGTGCAATGGGGGGAGCAACCAGCCACTGCCCCTTCCTGAACTATATAAGCAGTTCCTCCCAGCCTCCTTTTGAATCACTTTTTCTTTGTGGCCGGAGGCTCTGTCAGTCTGTCTTCTCCCTTGGGCTCTGCCAGAGCCTTGCCCGACCCCTCAGCATTTGTCTCCCTCCTTCCGCTGCATTGTTAGTGTATGCTTCAGCTCATACTGCTGTTTCTCTGTCTGCTGTCTCCTGTGCTTTCCACCTTAATTATTTGCACCTAATCCAGGCTTCATTCTGCTCAGCTTGCTGCAACTCCCTGTTGTGTTTTGTGTGCTCATTAACTCTGCTTTTAATTCCCTCAGTGCTAGCCCCACTCAGCCAAATGCTGCATTGCTATACTGAAACTTTCAGTTATTAAATCAGCTGCCTGGTCAGCTGCGGGCAGCAGCTCCCCACCTGCATGCTGCCCTGCCGCCAGCCAATTGACTCCGTACGGTAGGGCTGTACACCCATTGGTCCACAGCATGGGGCAATGGGTGTGCAGCCCATACCGTACTACACAGTCCAGAAATGTGAATGGATCCATTCACAATTCTGGAGTGCGTAGTAAGGTAGGGGCTGCATGCCCATTGGCCCAAGCTGTGGACCAATGGGCATACAGCCTACTGCATGGAGTCAGTTGGTGGTGGCGGGCAGGCTGGGTGGAAACTGCTGCCCGCCACTGACCAGGAGGGAGCGGGTGGTGGGGGTCAGTGGTGGTGGGGAGGAGGTACTGCTGGACTACCAGGGATGGATTGGTTGTTAATATTTTATAACTGACGCCCGCGATTGGGCTGTGAGTGGTCCACTGGACCACCAGGGATATAGGACATTTTACATCTAGTACATATGCCCGCGATTGGGCAGTGGGGCACTTTGCCACCTGTGCAGGGGGTGTCGGTCCCCGAGGACTGCAGCCTGGCAGGCACCAGGCGCAAGTTGCCAGGGATGGGCACACCTGCATGCAAATGGGGCCATAATGACATGCAAATGGCCCCATTTGAGCCTTGCATGCATTATGGCCCCATTTGCATATGCACTTTTGAATATCGCAGGTGATGCACCTAGCGCAATGGCACTTGTGCTAGCGCATCCTCCTGCCCCTCTCTGGCCACTTGCGCTGGTGCAGTGCCACTGCACCATGCACATTGCAGGTGGCCACAGCATGATATTCAATGGTGCTGAGCCATGGCACAGCACCATTGAATAGCACCCTGTCAGCATCCTGGCACATCCCAGTTGCGCTGTGCCCAGGCTTGCACCACAGCCTGGCGCAGTCTGAATATCCCACCCACTGTATTTTTGTACATAGAATAATCCATAACAACTATCCTTCCCCCAGTCTGCAGGTTTCATAACTATGAAGGTATCTGTTTTCAGATTCTTAAATGCCTCTCTCCCTACTATTGACAAATTATTGCACCTAGCTTGTCTGTCTGTCCTTGTGGTCAATAGATGATTTATTTCCTGTTTTATGGTAGAGACATGGGTCTCTTTGGAGGGGTTCCTTCCTTATTGTGGATTAAACATAGATTTTATTTTTGAAGCCTTCCTAAGGTCCTTTTGGTACAGTACAGTGTCTGACTCTTTGCTAAAGACAGACTCTAGCCTGTAGGGACTACCCCCTAAATGCATGAGTTTTAGCCAAAAGGGCATTAGTGATGGTCAAAAAAGTCCTGACAATCAGAGACCAACTTGTACTGTACATACAGTTCATGTTTATTATGACAAGTCAGCTACTAGACTTCTGTTTAGTCCTTTGAGACTGGAAATGGTGCCTTGTTGGTGCTGCTGTGTCTGTGGACATACAGTACTAGCAAAACCTTTCCCAACAAACAACATATCAATTGTGATACAACGGGGTTATCAATATTTTACATTGTCCATGTGACAAAATTAACATTCAAAAGCAGTAAGAGCTCTAAAGGTCAGGATCTCAGAACACAAAGGCGACGTATAATACTAATTAAGAGGATCCCATGTAGTAGAGCATTTCAAACAGGCAGGCTATACTGAGGCCTCTCTCCAACTCTGGGCAGGATTGGAAGCTGTCTACCCTCCTGAATGTAGTGGAAGACAGAATTAGAACATACTGGAATTTTGGACAGGGGTTAATCAATTTATTTATTTATTGATTGAATTTTGTTGACCAGGTGGACCTACTGACACTAAAAGTCCCTTTTTCATGGCAATGCCCAGAATTAGTTACATAGAAGAACAGCATAATACATGAGGAGTTAAGGCAAACAACAATAATAAAATAGTTACAAATGTGTAGAATGAGGCCTGTGCACTAACGTGCAGCCACCAATGCATGGAGCACAACGGGCGTGTGTAAGTGCATATGTCACAGACACCCAAGTGGTATGGCCAAGCATCATGCACATAAGGTGCATAGATGTGCGTGTAGTTGCATGTTGGCAGCAGTATATGATGCTGAGGGGGTAGCCATGTAATGGCATGCATACCTTATGCATGACGCCCAGTATATCACCTAGGCATGTGGGACCAAGGGCACAGCACTATGTCAGGTGGAGGGCTGCCATAAACTTTCTGCATGTAGGCTTGCCATGCGTGGAAAAATACTGGCCAGGATGGGCAACAGGGACCATAATGGGCATGGGCAGAGTCATAAGGACCTCCACCAGCAGCAACCTGCAGCACCTTAGATGGCCACAAATGGTACTCCATAGTTAGACCAGACTGTGTGGGACAGCCAAGAAAACAGCACCTACACAGACACACCTGTGACCTGGATGGGACATGGGAACCAGCCCCCTCCACAGACACAGGTGGACATGCCATACCAGGCACTGCACAGGCATTCCATGCATACAACAGGTCCACAGTCCCACCTACCTGCCCCCCCACCTGCCCTGTAAGAGTTCCTGCCTCATCATCACACAGACCTATGGCCACTGTGTTTGTGAACAGTGCCATGAAACCACTGTCCTGAAGAATGACACAGACATGGGACACACATCATAAATATTTATTTATTTATTTAACACTTCAGAAATGACCATTGAGCTATGAACTCTTTTACAAAGGTTCCATGTCATGAGACAATACAACAGATACAATGGTACAATTCACATAGACAGAACTACCGGTAACTAACATAGGCATACTAGCTGGAACATGACATTAAGTAAGTAATTGAATACAAGCAATCACAAATTACAAGTTTGAAAGGTAAAAATAGTTGCCTTGAGTCCAGGCATTGTCACATGTTTCAGGTCCTCGTACTACATAGTAGTTGCAGGTATTGGGAGGAGGGAGAGGGGTGTGGGAGCTGGAGATAGACAGGCTCAGCTGAAGATGTGTTGGAAAGATTGGAACTAGGAGAGGAACAGGCGATGGGAGTAGTAGAGTGGAGATAGCATCAGTTAAGGGCAGGTTAGAGTGGTAAGACAGTAAAGAGGGGGAGAGGA
Source organism: Neoceratodus forsteri (assembly GCA_016271365.2). NCBI lineage: Eukaryota > Metazoa > Chordata > Ceratodontiformes > Ceratodontidae > Neoceratodus > Neoceratodus forsteri. Next base: position 915,502,639 of record CM057455.1, on the reverse strand, counting down.
AAATGAGGGGGTGGGGCAGGAATAGAGTAATTGGGGTTGAATTGAAGTTATTGGAGCTAGGGCATGCAGAGAGATGGGCAGGAAGGAACATAGGTAGGAGTATGAGCTAGACAGTGGTGGATTAATGTACTAACAGGTGGGATTAGGGCATCTGATTTCCCTCGTTATTGTACTTATGCTTTCCCACAGTGGAGAATTTATATGGACGGTGAGTGCCTTTCAGAGGGGTGTAAAAGCCTTATGCATTTCTACAATCACAAGTTCTAGTAATGATTAGGGATTGCTTCAAGTCATGCTTAAAGAAAAAGAAGTTCTTTGTGTTGTGTACTTTGACTGGGAGCTCATTTAGCCAGAGGGGAGCCCTGTAAGTAAACAAACACTGGCCGAGAGACATCCTCATGAAGGGGATGCCCCTTGTGTTATATTGCTGGTGAGCCAGCTGGATGAATTGTTGGATGCAGGGGGGTGCAAGGCCTAGTTGGGCTTTTTTACCTAGGAGGCATGTTTGAAATTTGACCCTGTCACTGAGTGAAAGCCAGTTAGTTTGTTCGTACAGTGCACAGGTGTGGGTGAGTTTATCTGCACCAAGGACAAGCCTACATGCTTTATTGAGTGCTGTAGCAACCTATTTAAGGGTTGTTTCAAAGGCAGCACAGTACACTAACAGGCTGTAATCAATTATTGATAGGACAGAGTTGGTAATGGAGAGGCGAAGGGTTGTGGGTGTAAGGTATTGATGGTGCCTATATAAAACCCCATATCTTATGCTGACTGCTTTTACTACCCATGCAATGTGTTTTGAGGAGGACAGGGTGTCATCTATTATGATCCCTAAATATCTAAAGCAATTCAACTTGCTCCAGTGGGCCTTATTGTTGGTAAAGAAGCTTAAGATGTATAGCCATGAGGAAAGGAGGGAGAGGGGGGACATGATAGAAACTTTCAAATACCTCAAGGGAATCAACAAAGTATAAGAGAGTAGCATCTTTCCGAAAAAGAGATGTGCAAGAACAAGGAGGCACAATTTGAAGATAGAGGGGGGACGGCTCAGAGGTAATGTGAGGATGTATTTCTTCACAGAGAGGGTTGTAGATGCATGGAACAGCCTTCCTGAGGAGGTCGTAGAGTCAAAAACAGTGGGGGAATTCAAGAATGCATGGGACAGACATAAGGCAATTCTAGTGGGAGGTAGGAGGAAGTAGGCTGTTGGTTAACTAGGATCTGCAGCTTATCCATTAGGTAGGGAATTGGTCAGACTAGGTGGGCCCAGCGGTCCTTATCTGCCATCAGATTCTATGTTTCTAATGGTGAGTAAAGGGTTTCTTGCCTTGTGATGGTAGCTTGAGATGAGCATGGTTTTCATTTTTTTTGTAGTTGAGTAGCAGAGTTTGTTGGTGAAACCAGTCTTCAAGTTTGTGAAAGGTGGTCTGGAGATTTTGTTGGAGTTGAGCAAGCTGGGAGTGACAATTTATAATGACTGCATCATCTGCATACAGAATAACTTTGATATTGCAGGCATCAAGGAGTGCATTTAGAAATAAGATAAAAAGCAACAGGCCAAGTGTGGACCCTTGAGGAACTCCCAAGGAAACCTCTCTGGCAGTAGAGACAGCAGCCCCTTTTATTTATTTAATTTTTATTTATTTATTAGATTTTGGTTTACAATACCTTTGAGCCAGAGGCTCATTTACTGAAGTTCCCCATCAAGGTACATATGAGACAAATACAGCCCATAAATAGCATTTACAAAGGAAGAAAAGTTACATACAAGCAAAGTGTGAAACCATAATAATTGACAACCATTTTGGAAGATATAAAATAGCAAACATGTTTTAGAAAAAACAGTTCTTGTCAGTAAATCATCAACATAAGTTAAAAAATGCGGACTGTGGCCTGAAATTAGCAAAGAGTTAGGGGGAAAGAAAAGTTCAAATGGGAGGGGACTGGGGGGGGGACTCATAAAGAATAGTGGAGGGATTAGGATAAGTTAGGAGAGAGAGGAGATTGGTCAGATATAAGACATGGATGTTTTAACACTCTGTAATCTGCAGGAGAGATAGTCATGGAACCACCTTACAGAGGTACAGTGGTTGGCAGGCCTAGAGACTGCAGTTGCAGTGTGAGAAAAGAGTGTTTGACTGTATCGAATGCTTTGGTGAGATCAATAAAAATTTACCTCACAAGTACGCCTCCATCCAGAGCCCTATGCACAAAATCAGAGATTTCAACCAAGGCAGTTGACATGCTATGGCTCTTCCTGAAGTCATACTGTTGAGTGCATTGAAGATTGCATTTTTGCAGGTAGTCAGTGATTTGGTCGGCCACTATTTTTTCCAGTGCTTTTGAGAGGGGGGAGAGGATGGAGATAGGCTTATGTTTGAGGTGCTTGTGTGATCCCCACATTTGTGCACCAGGGTCACTGGAGCAAGTTTGCAAACTGAAGTGAATTTAGCAAGTGTGAGGGATTTATTGAATATTATAATGATGGGGGCGAGCACTTCCTCCAAGGTGAGAGCAATCATTTTCACGTCAAGTGTATCGCTACCTTGTCTGGTTTTGCTGAGTATCTTTTTTACATATTTCCTAGCCTCCTTGATGGATATGCCTTTAAAGTAGAAGTGAGGGTGCTTGTTTTCCTTGTAAGTGGTGGATTGAGGAGTTTCAGAGGCATTTAGATAGTCTGGGGGTAGTACAGAGCTGAGATCTGTGAAAGCTTTATTGAAGGAGTCGGCAATGGTGAGCAAGTCTTGGATTTTAGTCCCATTTATGTTCAGCATTGAAGGATGCTTTTTATCTTCATCCCCTAATAGTTCCTTTATGTTCCCCCTAAATTTCCTGCCATCACCCCACGTCCTCTCAAAATGGTCCTTATAGAACTTTGCTTTGGCAAGTCTAATAAGGTTTGTACACTTATTTCTGGCTGCCCTATATCTCTGATAATCATCTCTCTTGCCTGTATCCTTGGCCGTGCTCCACAGATTGTTCTGATTCCTCATTCGGTCAAGCAGGTCCATAATAATCCAACCATTACTGGATCCCTGGGTTTTCTCCTTCTTTCTGGGACAAAAATGTCTCAAGTTGCATTGAACTTCTCTATAACGTACTAAGAGCAAGGTCTATGTCCTGGATTTTGTCCAGGGGTGACCAGTCGATTTGGACAAGCACTGCCTTAAAGGAGCTAAGCAGGCCTCTCTGAGGACCCTACTTTCTATCAAGGTTGGAGCAGCCTTCTTGATTTTATTTGACCAAAGGTGGGTGGCAGGCAAGTGGTCACTTGGGGAGTCTAGGTGAACTGTGACCCCCAATATCCTTGATGGGTGGCTGGCCAGGACTCGGTCTAGGAGTGTGCTATTGCCACTCTTGTAGTTATGTATGTAGGTAAAAAAATGTTTTGTAAAGTCACAGCCTATTAGTACAAAACACAAATACCCATCACCTGATGGGACACAGGCAACTACACATGCAGAACACTAATAGCCGCACAGGGAACAGTGGTTGTCACATAGGTGGTCCAAGATCACAGACAGATTGTCAGTCATTCTCCTGCTGGGAGTCCTCACTTGATCCCATCGGTGTTGTTGCAATGTATCCATACTCTACAGGCCCCAGACGGTGCAATGGTTCATGACAACCCAGGAATGAGAGGAATACAGGGAACACTCATGAGCAGGATACATATGCATTGTGGCTACTACACTCAGTGGACACACAGGCCTCTTCATTCTCCATCCAATGCACGTACATTAGATAACTTAACAGGAGTCCAATAGCCCCAAAAGTCATCTCTGTAGTTTGCATCCTGAATGCCCACATGCCAGGACAGCCAGTAAGGGACATGCAGCTTCCACTATGACCATTGTGCTATCACCTGTGCTGTTGCTCCATCAGGTTGACCCAGGCACTCATGGAGTATTTGGACTGGCTGCCCATGGTAGTCTTGTGAAAACACAATATATGAACATAGTCAGTGACACTGCAAAGAGTACACATGGCTTTCATGCCCCATGCCACTACCCTGTTGCATACATACCTCGCCTGGCTCCTTCACCTCCCATATTGATCCACCTTCCAGTAACTCTTGGTAGTGGAGATACATACCATAGCTTCCACGGGTACACACCCACCCTCCCAGCAGACCATAAACATTGACAGTCCAGCACCATCCCAGCACAGCCTGCTGTCACCAACATCTCTGCCATCACAGTATCTGTCGAGGTATTGCCAAGTGACATCCATACATGGCACGTCACCCTGCAGGCATGCCTTGTACATGCCCCTTTAAAGGTGAGCAGGAAAGGAGTGAAATTGCCTTGCAGAAGCCCTGTACACCAGAGGGGTGGGGAACAGCACACACTGGTGTGCGTAATTGATGCTTCCAGAAAAGGCTACATGACAGGGGCACAGAGAATGTACCCATCACAATTAATGAATCTTCTCTTGATGGATGGGGAGATAGAATATGATTAGGTACTGAGGTCAAGGCCATGTCCATGTGTATTTCATCCATCATTGGATGCCACTATCCTGCAAGACACACTCTGTGTTGAGTGCTTTCATATGGACAATGACACAATCACACAACTGTGTGACATGGTCTGGAACATGTGGGCCTGATATGATGGTCACTGGCAATGTCCATGGAAACAAAGGAGTTAAGTGTCCAGTGTACAATGCCACAGGGTCATTCCAGAGGGTGAAAGGGGACAGCATGGGTGTCAGCCAGTCTTCCATGAGCAGGGCACTGCAGCAGCTCACCAACATCCTGTTCCTGCATGTGCATGACTACATATTCCCCACAGTGGATGCAGACATACAGGCCATGAAGGAGGCATTCCATGCCATGTATGGCATGCCTAACATACTAGGGGCCATAGACTGCATGCATAATGTGTTCCAGGCTCTGACTACAGATGAAGTAGCCTACGAGAACCAAAATGGATACCACAGTATAAATTGACGAATAGTATTGAATGCATCAGTTATCATCATTAACATGTGTGCCAAATACCATGGATACTGTCATGATAACTACATAATGATAATTCATGGCTTGGTGTCCTATTCAGTGCATGTGGTGCCAAGGATAGACAACTGTTAGGTGGGTACAGGTACTCCAGGTACTCCACACAGGTGCCCTGATGTGTATGCAAAGACCCTGTGATGTACTAATGCCATTGTTTTTCCATTGCACAGGTGATGCAAAATATTCACTATGGCCATACTAAATGACACCCTTCCAGGCATACAACAAGGCCCACAAGAAGACAAGGTCTGTGGTCGAGTGGACACTAGGGCAGCTGAAGGTGAGGGTCCGGTGCCTGAATCTGACCAATGGCACAATGATGCTTGCCCCTGAGAAGTCTTGCAGAGTGTTCACTGCATGTGTCACGCTGCAGAATGTAGCTGTGCTGCATTGCCTATCTATGCCCCAGAGTATACAGTGGTGTAGCCCAACAGGTGATGGTGGATGGGGGCACACCAGGGGAGGGATGCTGAGTCACTGTCTGGGTAGGTGGCTTACCACAGACTCATGCAGTGTTCATTCAGCCATTTGGGGGTTAGCAGGATGGTGTGACACGCTGATGATGACATAGTGTAGCCTGGGTGCCATTCCACTTGGCTGAAGTTGGGGGTGGGCCATTAGGTAGATGACCGGTGAAATATGTGGATGTGGTATATATGCTTTGTTAAAGGGAGACATTGTGTTGGTGGTACATGTGATGGGGGTGTTAGGTGTGGTCAATATTAGTGTAATTACTTGTGTTCCACTGTGATTCAGATGCTGTGGGATGAGTGCATATCTGTCTCCTTGCTTGCTGCTGCTGTCTGAGCCATGTTGAGCAACATATGCCTAGGTGATGTGTCTTGGCTGTCAACTTACCACTACCAATGAGACACATGTCAAACTGTGTTTTTGGGCTTAGGTTGAGGTTGACTGACATCTGTATCCTTGGGGACACAGGGGGTGCTGGGTGTTTTATTCACCAGAGATACTTGGGTGACCTCCATGACTGTCATGGAGGTTATGCCTATATCTTCCACTACGTAGTCTATCAGTCTTTTCAGCATGTCCTCTATCCTGTATATTCCACTGTGCATCCACCTCACCTCTGTTGTTAGCTCCTTTAGAGCCTCTGAGTTATCCCTCTGTGCCTGGAGGAAATAGCACTCCAGCTGCCGTACTTCAGGTTACCATGTATGCAGTATACCTCAGGAGGCTGCCCTCTCTGTCCTGTGTGGTATTTCACCCAATTGGCCCTTGTTTCCAGTGTCTGGGCATATTTGTGTGTTTCCCCTTGTAACACCTGCCCTCTGATGACCACCACAGCTGTGTTAACCACCTGTGTCCTGTGTGCATCTGGTGGTGTTGGGAGACCATTCAGTGTGCCCTAAAGCTTGCGGTTGGTTGACTGTGACAGCTGTGGCATGTGGAACATACCTGGGAAGCTGTCCAAGGAAGTGCTGTATCAGGGAATCCGCACAAGTGGTTGTTGGTTGTGGGCTATTGGAGGGGGGTGTCTATCCTCTTCTCATCCACTTGGGTTTCCTCCACTGTGTCCAGATGGGCTGTGGACTCCAACAAATGCTCCTCCTCTAGCATGCATGCAGGCACTGGTTCTGTACCTGGAGGTGAGAGGAAAGATGTGTATTATGTGCTATGCCACTGCTGTGTACATCTAGGGGTGCACACCAAGACACCTAGGGTGACTCATACCTGTGATATCCTCCAGCCACAGGCTGTCTGTTCCAGCCTCCTGCTGCATGGCATCCTCAGCAGGGGTTGCATCCTCCTTATCGGTGGTGTTTCCAGTCTCTGCTTCTGTAGGGTGCAACACTGGGTGGTTAGCATGTCCATGGTGTCTTATCGCCCGGCCCCCCGACATTGATGTACCTACCTGTCAGGGTGTCATTGTCTTCCTCCTTCCTGTTCAGGGACATTTCATAAAGGGTGTCTGCTACCATTTTTTGTGGGGTGTCAAGATGTATCATTACGCTAGTGTCCCACCACCCATGCTGGTCTTTCGGCATTTGGCAGATGCCAGCCTGCTTGATCATGGATCACATGTCATGCTGCTTTTGTTTTATGGCAGCTAGTATGCAAGCTTCTGTCCCTGTCTCACAGATGGCTACTTGTATGTCCAGCTACAGCTTTGCCTTGGTCTCAGCTGGTGCTTTAATGACTCTGCCCCATACAGGATGGCATACTGCTCCCAAATGTTGTAGACCATCATGACCACCACTGACCCAGTGAGATTCATACACCAGGATGGCCCTCAGCAGCATGTTTGGCCTGCTCCACACATCCTGGGGTGACCATGCTCAGTCACATCAGGAACCAGTGGCAGCTACAGTGTCATGAACACACTTGTTCCCCCCCAACTGAGGCATTTGCTACTTTGTCAATAGCATTATTCACTTCTATGTTTATGTGCTGGGTAAGGGATGATCTTACATTGCAGGGTCAAGGAGCATGGCCAGATTTTGATTGCCCTACCTGCTGCCTGTTCTGCATAGCCCTGCGCACCTCAGTCATTTATTTGTGCTGTTTCTAAGCATTAGTACATAAGCCCAAATATTTATACCATTACAGAGATAGTAACAGGAGTGCAAATTACAATGATCAACAACAGGAAAACAAATTGAAAACAGTCAAACACTGGTCAGCAACAAATTCAAACTGGTGAGTACAGATCAATGATTCCAGAAGCATTGGTTACATTCCAGCAGCAGGGCTGTAACCCCTTTCTTGAAGCATCCAAGTAAGGATCCATTTTGTAAGTTTGCAGGGAGAGTATTCCACAGGGAGGGGCTAAGGTTGCAAAGGAACTTTTGCCAGAGCTGGACAAAATCAGAAGAATCTCCAGCAGAAAACAGCTGGAGGACCAGAGTGTTCTTCTCTGGGGTTTCATTTCCAGAACACCTTGGAGGCTTGGGGGTAGCGATCTTTATTAGTTTAAAGGAAATGCATAGAAGAAGGTACACTAATTTCCCCTCAAGAGAAGGCCAATTGAAGTACTGGAAAACATCAAAGTGGAGTTCCCTGGGTGGGACTCCAATGAGAAAGGGACCAATTTCATTATAAAGGACTTTACGTTTGTTTTTCTGGTGCACCTTAGCATCTGGAGAATTGGGACATCACACAATAGGAGGGGGAGCAGAGCGCTGTTTCAATAGCTCATCATGAATCCTTGGTAAAGTAGTTACTCAGGTGGTACACTAGACCAATCTTTTGGAGCAGGGATTTTGTGATATGATCCATGTGAGGTCTAAAAGTGGCTTCCTGAGCCAGGTATATGCCACGATATTGAAGGCAGTCTACTACCTCGATCTGAGATCCAGAGGATGTGGTCAAGGTTTTCAGGTGCTGTCTTGCTCTACCCAGATGTCTGGGACCAAATCAGATTCATTTGGTCTTGTTTCATTCATGACCAGCTTATCTTATTGGCAATAAACCACTTTACTAGTTCATAGAAACATAGAAACATAGAAGTTGACAGCAGATAAGGACAGCAAGGCCCATCCAGTCTGACCATTTCATTTTCTGCTTTATGAATGTGCCATCAGCCTTTGCTATGTCAATGGCCTATCTATTCATGCTCATCTGCATTGCTCCCTTATGCCTATCCCATGCCTGTTTGAAGCCTTGCACTGTATTCATATCCACCACTTCCTGAGGTAGGCCGTTCCATGCATCCACTACCCTTTCTGTGAAAAATAACTTCCTCACATTACCCCTTAATTGGCCTCCATCTAATCTCATGCTGTGTCCTCTTGTTCTGCTATTTTTCTTATATTGAAACATGTTAAACTCTTTTACCTTGTTAATGCCCTTAAGGTGTTTGAATGTTTCAATCATATCACCTCTCTTCCTCCTTTGCTCTAGGGTATACATATTGAGCTCCGTTAATCTGTCCTCATATATTTTCTGATGCAGTCCCTGCACCATTTTGGTTGCACTTTTCTATACTGCCTCAATTTGGTTAATGTCCTTGTGAAGGTGTAGCCTCCAGTACTGCATGCAGTACTCCAGATGGGGCCTAACCAGTGTCTTGTAAAGAGGGATTATTACCTCCCTCTTACATTTCGTGTTACCCTTACTAATACACCCCAATATCCCTCTAGCCTTACCTACTGCTTTAGTGGTCTGCTTGGATGATTTCAGGTCATCGGCAACGATGATGCCCAAGTCTCTTTCTTCCCTTGTGACTGCCAGCAACTCCCCTCCTAGCTTATAGGTGGCTTCAGGGTTTCTCTTCCCTATGTGCATGATCTTGCATTTCTTTGCATTAAACCCCAGTTGCCACTCTTCCAACCATTTTACTAGTTTATCCCGATCTCTTCCCATTCTGCCCACCCCATCTGGATCATCTACTCTGTTGCAGATCTTGGTGTCATCTGAAAACAGACAAACATTACCCTCCAGTTCTTCTGCAATATCACTGATGAAGATATTGAAGAGGACTGGCCCCAGAACTAATCCCTGAGGTACCCCACTTGTGACTTGCATCTCTTCTGACTGTGTACAGTTTACCACCACTCTCTGTTTTCTGTCCGTCAACCAGTTTTCCTACCCAGTTGACCAGCTCCTGACCCACCCGAGCATGCTCAGCTTATTAATCAATCTTCTATGTGGAACAGTATCGAAAGCTTTGCTGAAGTCAAGGTAGGCGACATCAACTGCTCTCCTTTGGTCCACCACTCTGGTTACCTACTGTAGTCAAAGAAATCTATGAGATTAGTTTGACCGTGCCTTCCTTTTGTAAACCCATGCTGTCTTAGATCCTGTGCTCCTATGGATTCCAGATGTTGCACTATCATTTCCTTAAGGTGTGCCTCCATAATCTTGCCCACTACTGAGGTAAGACTGACTGGTCTGTAATTCCCTACCTCCTCCCTGCTACCACTCATGAACTCTTCTCGAGTCTTCTGGGACCTCTTCTGTGCTCAGAAACTCATGCAACAGTTCTAATAATGGTTCTGCTAGTTCCACCCTTAGCTCCTTTAGTACCCTGGGATGTGTGCCATCAGGTCCCATTGCCTTGTCCACCCTGAGCTTATCGAGCTCTTGTAGGACCCTTTCTTTTGTGAAGGGACTAGTGCACACCTCCCTCCCCCCTGTGTCCATGGTGCTGAGCTATGGGCCCTGCCCTACCTTCTCTTCAGTAAATACTGAGCAGAAGTATCAATTTAGGATAGATGCTTTTACATGGTCCTCCTCCTCCTCACATGCCCCATTATCCCCTTTGTTATTAGCAATACCCCCTCTGGACTTTCTCCTTTCACTAATGTATCTATTGAAAGTCTTGTCACCTTCTTTTACTGTTTGTGCTAGTGTTTCCTTGGTTTGGGCCTTTGCCTTCCTTACTGCCTTCCCTGCTTCCCTTAGGGAAGTTTGGTATGCCTCCCTGTCTTCATCCTGCTGCATTCCCTTACATTTCCTGAAGGCCAGCCTTTTGGCTCTGACCTTTTCTGCTACTGTTTTTGAGAACCAAAGTGGTTTCCTTCTTCTTTTGCACTTCCTTTTCTTTCTAATGCAGTGGGATGATGCTTCAAGTATTGCATCTTTAATGCTTGCCCACTTTGCCTGTACCCCCTCACCTGTATTTCTTTTTGCCAGGTCTAGCCTAACTCTATTGCCCATCTTATCAAAGTCTGCTCCTCTAAAGTCCCATATTGTTGCCTTGGAATGGGATGATTTAGTTCTAGTGGCCAAATTGAACCATACCATTTAATGGTCACTGGCCCCCAGGTGACCTTCTACTTGGAGATCTGTGATCCTTTCCCTGTTAGTCAGTACTAGATCTAGGATAGCCCTGTCTCTTGTGGGTTTTTGTACCAGTTGTCTGGGTCCCTCCCACTGCAGGGAATCCACCATATGTCTAGTTCTGGAAGATGTTCCTGCTGGTATTGACCAATCTGTATCTGGCATGTTGAAGTCTCCCATTATCAGACCCTCCCCTTTAGCTGTCATGTTATGTATATCTTCTAACAGTAATGTGTCTATGTCCTCCCCCTGGTCTGGAGGCCTGTACACAACCACGGTTCGTATGACTGCCCCATTTCTTGTTTCCAGGGTGACCCACAGTTCTTCTGGCTCCTTACATGTATTCTGAATTTCTGAAGCTTTGATATTTTCATTGACATAAAGGGGCACTCCAACCCCCTTTTTTGCTCCTTGGTCTCTTCTGAACAGTACACAGCCAGGTACTGAAGTCCCCCAAGTGTGGTTACTGGTAAACCATGTCTCGCTAATGGCTACTATGTCCAGTTTAGCCTCTGTCATTATTGCCTGTAGGTCTGGAATCTTGTTTCACAGACTGCGAGCATTTGTGTACAATATTTTTCATTGGCCAGGTTTGGGTGTGTTAGTTGTTGGGTGAGGTCTGGCATTTACCCTGTGCATCATATGGGGAGCCAGACCTTTTTCCTTACCTGGCCCACAGAAAGGAGGCAGAGGACACCACAGGGAAAGGAAGCAGCTCCTGGTGGTGGACTCAATTATTAGGGGTATAGAACTGAGGGGAGCTGGGAAAACTGAAGTAAGGTGCCTGGCTGGTGCCATGGCTTGGAGGGACAGGAAGCGCATCCTCAGGATCACAAGAACAGCTGCAAGGGAGTCTGAGCTGGACATAATTGTCCACCTAGGGACAAATGACTTGGCTCATCATGAGATTAGAGCAGTGCAGGAGGACATTGCAGAGTTGGGGAGGGCCTAAGACAAGTAGCACACAGTATCCTTCTAAGAGGTGCTGCCTGTCAAAGGCATGGGGAGGGGGTAATTAGCACCATGCAGTTTAATGAATGGGTGAAAAATGGTGCGGAGCACAGGGTTTGGCTTCATTGGGACTGGGGTTCCACCTGGAGGGACACCAGCCTATACTGACAGGATGGTCTGCATCTGTCCAGGAAGGAACAAGTCTTTTGAGCAATCAGTTTAAATGCTTCATTGGCAAGCTTTTAAACTAGTCAAAGGAGGCACTGACAAGCAGCAGGAAAATCCCAGCCTCTCCCTACAAAACAGGGTACTAAATGAGAAAAAGACCGAGGTAGAACGGTCAGTGGGATGCTGCAACTGAAGGTAAAGCCATCAAAAATGGAGAGCAATGAGTACCAATGCCCGTAGTCTGGGTAACAAGCTTCCTGAATTAGTGGCCTTGATGGAGGGAACATCTGGATATCGTGGTAGTCACAGAAACATGGTACACACAAAACCATGACTGGGACAAACATACCAGGATACACTATCTACAGGAGGGACAGGGAGGGTAAAGAGAGGAGGAGTAGCTCTTTACATAAGGGAAGGAATAAAAGCAACAGAACAAAAGGGTAAACAGGGAGGAGAAGAAGCACTGTGGGTAAATTTGGAGACAGGCAATGGCACCACAATCTGCACAGGGGTTGTATACAGACCCCCTTCTCAGGGGGAGGAAATGGACAAGGAAATGATAGAAAGTATACTTAGAATGGCAGAAAAAGGGGAGATATTGCTGATGGGTGATCTGAATATGCCAGATGTTAACTGGAGTGCAGTTGCAGCTGCCACTTTGAAGAGTGGAGTTATTCTAGATGCCCTACAGGGGGCATGCCTTAGACAACTAGTATTGGAGCCCACTCAAGAGGGAGCAATATTAGACTTGCTTCTCTCAAATGGAGATGGAGAGAGGATCACAGATGTAGAAGTGGGTAGCCATCAGGGAACTAATGACCATCGAACAGTATGGTTCACAATAAACACAGCAATAGAGTCAAGCCATACAAAGACAAAAGTACTGGACTTTAGGAGGGCTGACTTTGCCAAAATGGGTGAGTGCCTAAGGAATGCACTAGCAAATGGGCAGGAAGGAGGGGTGGAAGAACAATGGGGAATAATAAAAACTGCCATCACAGAGGTAACGAGCCTTTGTGTGAAGCAAATAAACAAAACAAAATGATGTAAGAAACCACTATGGTTCTCAAAGGAAGTGGCAGTGAAGGTTCAAGAGAAAAAGAAAGCATTCAGGAAGTACAAGGAATCGCAGAAGGAGCAGGACAGAGAACTGTATCAGTTAAAGCAAAAGGAGGCTGGGAAGGCAGTCAGAACAGCAAAGGCCCAAACTGAGGAAAAGATAGCCAACTCAGTTAAGAAGGGGGATAAAACCTTTTATAGGTACATCAGGGAGCGAAGGAAGACCAAGGGAGGGATAGTGAGGCTTAATAAAGGGGAGGGAGGGTGGGCAGAGGGAGACTGTGAAAAGGCAGAGATACTAAACAAATATTTTTGCTCAGTATTTACAAATGAAGAGGGAGGTGCATAAAACAAACAGTAGAAACACTCTGGATACAGAAGCTGATACCAGCCCATTTACAGAAGAAAGGGTTCTGAAAGAACTCTTAAAACTGAAGGTGGACAAAGCAATGGGGCCTGATGAGATTCATCCCAGAATTCTAAAAGAACTAAGGGTAGAACTAGTGACACCACTGACTACCCTTTTAACAAATCATGGGAGGATGGGGTGGTACCCGGAGGACTGGAGGAGGCAGATGTGATCTCTTCACAAAAGTGGGAGCAAGGCAGAAGCAGGAAACTACAGACCTGTTAGTTTAACCTCAGTGATAGGGAAAATGATGGAATCACTTCTGAAGGAAAGAATTGTTGAGTATCTAGAGGCCAGAAGGGCACAGGATCCGAGGCAGCATGGATTCACAGCGGGAAGGTCATGCCAGACGAATCTGATAGATTTCTTTGACTCGGTGACCAAAGTAGTAGTTCAGGGAGGGGCTGTGGACACGGCCTACCTAGACTTTAGCAAGGCATTTGACACAGTCCCACACAAAAGATTAATATACAAGTTAGCCAGCCTGGGAGTGGGTCCCAAGATGACAGCCTGGGTAAAGAATTGGCTGGAGAATAGGACACAGAGAGTAATAGTAAATGGAGTCCACTCAGAGAAAGTAAGGTTACTAGTGGGGTACTGCAGGGTTCAGTATTAGGACGGTCCTCTTCAATGTCTTTATAAGCGACATTGCAGAAGGACTGGAAGGAAAATATGTCTCTTTGCAGATGACACAAAGATCTGCAACAGAGTTGATGCACAGGGTGGGGTGGAAAGGATGAGAAGGGACTTAGCAAGGTTAGAGGAATGGTCAAATGTATGGCAGCTTAGATTCAATGCTAAAGTGCAAGGTAATGCACCTGGAAACAAAAACACAGGGAAGAGTACACAATGGGGGTGAGATACTAACAACAACAAAATGGAAAGGGACCTGGGGTAGTCATATCAGATGACCTAAAGGTGGGCAAGCAATGTGAGAGGGCAGCAAGGAGGGCTGGGGGGATACTGGGATTCATAGGGAAAGGCATCACCAGTAGAAAACAGGAAGTTATTATCCCTCTGTACAGACAGCTGGTGAAACCCCATCTGGAGTACTGTGTGAAGTCCTGGAGACCCAATCTCCGCAAAGACATAGACAGGATGGAAGCTGTCCAGAGGAGGGCAACTAAAATGGTGCAGGGTCTGCACCGGAAGACATATGAAGAGAGATGAAAGGAGCTTAATATGTATAGCCTCAAGGAAAGGAGGAGAGGGGACATGATAGAAACGTTCAAGTACCTCAAGGGAATCAAAAAATCCAAGAGGGTAGCATCTTCCAAAAAGAGGTGTGCAAGAACAAGAGGGCACAATTTGAAGATAGAGGGGGCTCAGAGGTAATTTAAGAATTATTTTTCACAGAGAGGGTTGTGGATGCATGGAACAGCCTTCTGGAGGAGGTTGTGGAGTCAAAATCAGTGGTGGAATTCAAGCATGCATGGGACAGTCATAAGGCAATTCTAGGGGTTGGGGGTAGGAAGAAGTAGGCTGCTGGGTAACTAGGATCTGCAGCTTATCCAGTAGATAGGGAAATGGGCAGACTGGGTGGGCCAAGCGGTCCTTATCTGCCATCAAATTCTATGTTCTGTGTTTCTATGGTGATGCAAATGATCTACAAACTTACTGAATTCCTGTTTGACCACTAACTGAGGGGAAGGGGTGTTCTTCCCATTCAATGTAGGGGGTGCTGCACCCCTCTCCCCAGTTGCTAGTTTAAATATTTTGCAAAGATGTAAAACGTCTGCCCCAATGCACTGACTCCCTCCTTTGTCAGATGCAGTCCATCAAATTTAAAGAACTTTCAGTCCCAAAACTGTTGCTAGTTCCCTACAAATTTGTGTCCTTTTTCCTGGCACCAGCCCTTGATCCACATGGTTAGCTCCCCTATCTCCCCTTCTCTGACCTTCCATTCATCTGTCCCCCTCTCCCAGACTGGCAGGACCTCAGAGAACGAGATACCAGATGAAATGGATGATAGTTTGTCACCCAACCTGGTCAGGTGTTCCTTGGTCTCCACAACTGACCGGCTGGCGAGATTGTTAGTCACTATGTGTACCAGGATGTCAGTGTTTTCTCCTGCCTCCTGAACAATTTTAGCAATGTGGTCATTGTCTCTCCACGCTGATGTATCTGGAAGACATCTGACCATTACCCCTGGCTGGAGATAAATATCAACTCCCCGAATCATGGAGTCTCCTATGATAAGAATTTTTTGGATTTCCCTTTAGCTTTTTTTGTTTTGGTTCCTGTTTTGGTTGTGTTTTATTGTGCTTGCTCCTGTGCTGCAGTGTCCTGCTCTGCAGTGTCCTCTGCCCCTTTGTTTGATTTCGGAGTTAGAGGCAGATATCGGTTTTCAGTTTTTAGTAGTTCCCTGAAACCACTTCCAAGGTGACCACTGATTAGGTTTACATCACTAGAGGTTCTATAAAGGACAGCATCATCAGTGTACAGCTGCAAGGTAGCACCACCACAGTTGCCTTACATATCATTCACAAAGAAAGAGAAGAGTAAGGGACCCAAAAATGGACCCTTGGTGACACCATCAGTGATGGGTCTTTGTGTGAACTGGACACTCTTTCACCTCACCTGCTTAGCCTTATTTGTCAGGCAGTGCGAAAACCACCTACATGAAAGGCTATCTAGGCCAAGAAGCAGCAATTTAACTAGAAGGAGGCTCTGATTAATCAGATCAGAGACTTTGTGAGGCCTATGAAGACCACATCAGTCAGTCAGCATTTGTCCATAGCACCCTGTATTTGAGTATTAAGATTTACCAAGGCAGTATCACTTCCATTATTTTTTTTCTGAAACCATATTGCCTATCAGTCAGAAAGTTCTGCTGTTCAAAGTACTCTTGCTACCTGCTGTGTACTACTTTTTCATTTTTTTTTGTGGCCAGGGAACCGAGAAGAGTGATGGGGCAGTTGTGTTCCACTGTCTCATTTTGGCCACCCTTATGCACAGATACTGTACCACTAATACTACTTTATAGCTTTTAATTTGCAGATGTACACAATATTCTGGAATCTGTAAACAAAAAAGGTTTATTTATAAACTAAAAAAGTTCATATAGTGCCCAGGCACTATGAGTTGAAAAAAACATTATTTTCATGATACTGATAAATTACACCATTATTTTGTTGACTCTATTTTATATTATTTTTCTGTATAGTAATTGTAAACAGGTTACTGAGGAAGTCTGACATTTGGGGTGAAACATTAAGGAATTGTGTGGGAATAAATCAGCAAACGAGTACAGATTTTAATTTATGAGTCCCCTGCCATATGAATTCTTTGATATCAGACATCATGTAGCTACAGCCATTAAGTGTCTCTGTAACTTATTCACCATTACCTGAACTGTCCCCTTTTAGTCAGGTAATACTCACTAGGGATGAAGAAAAGGGTGGCAGAGTTGGGAACACACTGCCAGTTTACTACAACTTCAGGAGGCGGAGTACTAAAGGTGGGGTTTGGTACAACTGCCCATTTACTACTAGTTTGGGTGTGCAGGAATGGTAGTACCAGCAGCCATTTGTGCACCCACTGACTGTTTACTACAAAAGTGGGTGGGTGGTAGCGGCCAAAAGTGGGTGATGGTAGGGGGCACCAGCTGTGAATTTGGGCAGTCACTGCCAGTTTATGACAAGATCAGGGGCCTGATATTCAAAAATGGCAAAGCAGAGTGCAAAATTTAGTCCGCCAAATTCCAACTTTGCATGTCAATGCCACGTTCAGAAACTGCATGACTGCATCACCACCACATTCTGAAATTGTGTGTCATCATCACATTCCCAAATTGTGCATCACCACATTCTGAAATTACACATCATTGCCACATTCCAAAATTACAGTTCAGCCACATTCTGAAATTGCATGCCACAGCCACATTCTAAAACTGTTTGCCACCACCACATTTGGAAACTGTTCGTCAGTATCACCACCACATTCCAAAATTGCATGTCAGCCATATTCTGAAATTGCCTGTCAGCCACATTCCAAAACTGCGCTTCAGCCACATTCCAAAACTGTGTGTCAGCCACATTCTGAAATTGCATGTCACTGCCACATTCTGAAATTGTGCGTAATCACCATATTCTGAAATGTGTGTCACTCCCACATCCCAAAACTGTACATCAATGCCACATTCCAAAACTGAGCGTCACTGCCACATTCTGAAATTGTGCATCACTGCCACATTCTGAAATTGTATGTCACTACCATATTCCAAAACTGCATCTCTTCTACATTTTAAAATTGTACCTGCCTGCTACATTCTGAAATTGTGTGTAAACTTCCATGCTCCAGTATTGCCTGTTATTGTCACATTCTAAAAATGTGCATTCCCACCATATTCTGAAACTGCATATCCCCACCATATTCTGAAGATGAGTGTCACTGCCACATTCAAACACGACATGCTCAAGTTGCATTCTAAAATTATGCATCCTTGCCTCATTCTGAAGTTCCATGTGGCTACCAGATTCTGAAGCTGTGTCACTGCCACTTTCTGAGATTTTGTGTCCATACCACATTCTGAAAATGAATGTTGCCACCACAATCTAAAATCAAGTATACCAATCACATTTTGAAATTTTGCATCACTACACCACATGCCAAATTAATCCATCCAAGACACATTACGAAATTACATATCCCTACCACCTTCTACAAGTATGTGTCTCCCTCATTTCAAAAGTGTGTATCTCTGCCACATTCTAAAACTGTATGACACAGCCACATTAAGAATTTTTGCACCCCTGCCACTTTCCAAAATTGTGTGTCCCACCTACTTTCTGAGATTTTGTCACTGCTGCATTCCACAGTTTCAGTCTGGTGACATTTCAAAATCTCATCCCTGCACTATTATAAAAATTGCACATATTTTTGTCATTCTAAAGCCATGTTTGCTGCTGTATTCTAACCCCCCTGTCACATTATAAGTACTGTACTTTGCATCTGCACATTATGGAAATGCATGCCCTGACTCACCCATTGTCAGCTTTCCTTTTCCAGATGTTTAATACAACTTCAGTTTTATGTAAAGTGGGAGAAGTAAGTCGTGTAAGGTAGTTTGCAAGAAGGACTAGGCTGTGAGTTCTGGTTGTGCCATGATCAGTAGATCTTTGCTGAAACTGACTTTTTTTCAACAGGCAGTAAATTTAGGGTTACAAAATGACTTGTAACTTTTAAACAAAGTAACTTAGAGATATCATTTTTGGCATGAGGCTGACTGGGGATACAGTATGCTGATCCAAATTCTGAATTTACTGATGCTAGAAATTTTAGCCGGACTCCCTTTTTAAGGGAAGGCAATGTTCAAAATCTTAAATAATTTCCAGTCCCATGTTGGACAACCCTGGAAGAATGTAAATATTGCTCACTGTAAGAATTTTGCTATTTCCAAGAACAAAGTTAAAGGACAGAAATTCACATGAATTACTTCTTGCTCTGAACATTCTGTAGCCACCATATCATCCAAAACACAGAATAAACACCCCCTACCATTTTTACACTTCATATCATTTTTTAAATATTGAATAACCCTCCAATCAATTTTCCTCATTAGATGTCTTCCCAGATAGCCAAGTCTCCATTAATGCAATACTATCAAATCTGTGGCTTAACACCCATGGTTCAGATAGATGTTTCTTGGCTTGGAGGCTCTGTATGTTCATATGAACCAATTTAATCATATGTTTCTCTCTGTGATTACCATCATTATGAATTATAGGGCCACTGTGGTGCAGGATGTGGCTGTACTATTCCAGATATCAACAGTAGCAAAAGAACTAAGCACCTATGTCTGAATGTCCTAAATCATTGAGAACTTTTAAACGCCACAGTTCTAAAACCCTAATAATTCCCTCCTTTAGTACAAACCAAAGTGAAACATGTTCAGTCATGGTATGAACATCTTAAAATATCATCTGCATTCATAACCCCCACATAAATCCCTCCAGCCCCTGTTTAAACTGGAAATGCTAGAAAAATTGTGCACCACATAATTATCAAATACTAAAGATCCCATTTTATTGGAATTTAGATAACTTGAGCCATGTACCCCAAACAACAGGTTATTGAAAATTGTGGTAACAGGCATTTAGTTCATTGGACTAAGAGTATGTTGTTCAACTCAAAATATTAGGGACTGGCTTCTAAATACAAAACAACAAACAAAAAAATAAGGCTGGTTTGAAAATTGTAGAATTTAAAATAATGTAAACAGGAGTGGCTCTTCATCAGAAATAGAGGTTGATTCTGTCTTCCAAGTCACATCACACCTGGATATTAGGAACCGATTGCTGTCACCAAGTTGGTACTCTCCAAAACTCCTTTTATTATGGGCAAACTGTGATTACTGAGGGTAGAGCCAACAGAAAATAATGTTTAATGCATAATTCCAAATTCTGTAAAACAATTCCGCCATCAATGTTGTAAACATTGGTAACCAAGTCAGGCTGCTGCTGTACTGTCATACCGGTCCTGTGTCCCAGGTGTTGAAAGGTAGAGTGTGGGAAACTGATTACAAATGGTAAATCTGAAAATAGTAATGAATTCTGATGCTCAGTTAAATAAATATTTACATTGGTAAAGGAAATGTCTCTCCAATAAAAATAGCGGAAGAGCCATGCCCCGCTAAAACATCACACCTCTGGTAAACCAAAATTGACTACTGTCATCAGGTCAGAGTGATTTAATCCATATTATAGTCAATCAAGTTGGTTTTAAAACTGCCATACAAGAGAATAAGGAGCCAACAGTAAAAAAGACTGGTGTCTGACATCAGTGTTCTGACCGGGCTCCAGGTATAGCAGAGATCAAATAAAGCAGTACAGAACACCAGAATCCAAAGCAGACCACTGCCATCTGGTCTGACTGGTTCAGTGTCTCAAGTTCAGGTGTAGCTGCAACCCAAAAGAGTTAGAAAAATTCAGAACAGTGGTAACTGAACCAGATCACTGCCATCAGTTCTGACTAGATCAGTGTTCCCAATGCTGGGAAGCATGATGTGAGGAACTAGTTGCAAATGGTTGAACAGAAAACTTATAAATTCATATGCTTTATTACTGAAGTCTTTACAGTATTGAAAGAAAATAACTTTCCTATGGAACAAAGAAAGCCATGCCTTTCAATAAAGTCACTCCTCTGGTGACCTGAAACCAACCGCTGTCACCCTGTCAGTGTGGATCAATGCCTGTTTCACAGTAAGTCAAATCAGTTTTGAAATGGGGTTACTAGTGAAGGAGGATCCAAAACTAATCAGAGTCAAGTGATTAATACAATGTTCTGTTCCAGGTTAGGTATAACCATAACCAAGAAGAGAATTAAAGCAGTTCTGAAAAGTTCTGTAAAAGAATCAATTTAACATCTCACCTAACAAAAAATAAAATGTCATTTAACTACAAAAGTAAGTAACAGTTTATTTTATCACGACGCTCAATCCTGGAGGCTCTGGGTGCCATTATAATGCAAGCAGGGCATAACATTATACATCAAACATTATAAATACTAACATATAGATTCTCTATGAAATCAGAACTAAAAACTATCTTGGAATGCTTGCTTGAACAAATAGGTCTTCAGGCCAGCCACCTCAAAGAAGTGATCCCTTGAGGTTTTCAGCCTAGCCATCTGAATAGCCAGGAGGCCCTCAGTGGAGTTAGGAGGTCAGACAGATAACCAAGCCCCAGTCCATATGGGGTCTTGTAGGTAAGCAAGCCCACCTTGAAGATGATCCTCCACATGACTTGCAGCCAGTGCAGATCCTGCAGAACTAAGGTTACATGGCAGGTTTTTGGTAGGCCCACCAGCAGCCTGGACACCATGTTCTGCACTAGCTGCAGCCAGCTGAGGGTCCCTCCATTGAACCTGAAGTACTGTACAGAGCGTTACAGTAGTCCAACCTGGAAGTCACAAAGGTGTGTATTAGTGAAGGCAGGTCTTCAGGAAAAATCAGGGATTCAATTCGGGCGACATTTCTTAGATGGTAAAACCCACTTTTGATGAAAGGTGACACCTGACTTTCAGAGTCAATCTGTCATCAGGATGACGTCCAAATGTTTCACCCTGTAGGAGGCCATCAAAGGGGCGGAGCCCAGGACCAGCCCTGTTATGGCTTCGGAGGCCTCCCCATCATGACCAGGTTCAATCACTAGCACTTCTGTCTTGTTGGGGTTCAGTCTCAACTAGATTGAGGACATCCAGTCCTGAATCTCAGCCAGAGATTTATTAAGCACTTCAATGGCATTTCCTGTTCCAGGGGCAAATGACATATAGAACTGGGTATCATCTGTATAGCATTGAAAACCCAGACTGTATTGTCGAATGAGTTCCCCCAGGGGCAGCATGTACACCACAAACAATGTTGGCAAGAGGATCAAACCCTAAGGTAATCCTCACAACAACAGCATTGAGGAGGAGAAATTCTCCATCACTACTCTTTGCCTCTTGTTGGAGAGATAGGACTCAAACCATTTGATGACTGTTCTGGTGAGTTCATAATACACTGTAAGGCGATCTAATAGAACAGTGTTGTCCATGGTGTCAAATGCTGAAAAGAGTCAAAAACAGTGGGGGAATTCAAGAATGCATGGGACAGACATAAGGCAATTTTTGTGGTGTGTAGGAAGAAGTAGGCTGTTGGTTAACTAGGATCTGCAGCTTATCAATTAGGTAAAGAAAATGGGCAGACTAGGTGGGCCAAGTGATCCTTATCTGCTTTTGTGTTTGTATTTCTATGTTTCTAAGAGATTGAGCAGAACGGGAACTGACCATTCTCCTCTATCCCTTGCCCTGAGGAGGTCATTTTGCACCCGAGCTAATGCTGTTTCTCTGCTATGCCTGGCTTTGAAACCAGACTGGAATGGCTCACAGATGTCAAAGGCCACAAGGTGCACATCAAGCTGCAGATCCACTATTTTCTCAACAACCGTCCCTAAAAAGGTCTATAATTTGCCAAGACATCAGGGTTGAGTGATGGTTTCTTCAGAAGGGGCCTCACCAGCACCTCCTTCAAAGCATTGGGGAATCACACCTCTGAAAGCGAGCACTGGACTATCCTGGCAAACACTGGACCAATAGTTCTCACCCCTCCCACTAGAAGATGGGTCAGGCCAGGATTCAGTTCACAGCAAGTGAGTTGCAGCTTCAAAATCACCTCAGCAACCTCAGCCACCTCATTCAGCTGAAACTCTCCCCTGACAATCGGAATGCCACTGCTCAAACCAGGCCCACCACTGTGGAACACATTTTGTCCCACTGGGGAGATCCCAGCCCAAATGGAGGACACTCTGTCTGAGAAGAACAGAGCAAACTTCTCACATAACATGGTTGAAAATGCTTTTTTCAGCAGTAGATAGACTGGACAGAGCAGTCTGTCCACATTGTGAAAAAGCTGAGCAGGTCTGTTCTTCCCAGCAGCAATCTCACCGAACAGGAATTCTGCCTTCTTACTGTTGAGTGCCCCCTTATGTCGTTATAATGATTTGTCAGGGCCAGTCTGTCCTCCACAGACTGTGTCTTCTGCCAGCAATGCTCTAACCTCCAACCCCTGGTCTTCATCTCCTTGACAGCCCCAACAAACCACGGGGGTCTCAAGTGAGAAGACCTGGGTCATATACGGACTGGTGCAATGGCATTGTACACCTTGGTAATAACCCCATTATAGGCTGTCACTGCCTCACCAGTGCCAATTGCACATGCAGCACTCATGCCAGAAAAATCCACTACCGCCAACAGTCCCTCTGGGGACAATCCCTTAAAGGGTGATCACAGATCATCTCAACAAGGGGCGACTCTTGAGGGTGGCCCCAAATGAGAACTCCACCATGCAGTGATCAGACCAAATGACCTTCTCAAGCTTGATGTTAGTAACATCAAGGCCCAGCAAGAAAACACAGTCCAAGGTGTGGCCGTGTTGATGGCTCACAAAGGTAACTTCCTGTGTCAGTCCCAGAGATGTCATCATCTGGAGGAGTTTGTAACTGAATAGTGAGGATTTGTCATTGATACAAGTATTGAAATCCCCCAGAATTAACCATCTAGGGCACTGCAACCCCCTGGCGGCAATGAAGTCTGCTAACTCCTGAGGAAATCTCCATCCCATCCTGGAGGACGATAGATAAAGGAGAATCCTGCAACCTGCATCTGGACCCCAATGCACTGCTACACATTCAAACAATGAGGTAGACCCAACTGGGTGCATGGAGAAATTCAGGCTGGATATAAAACAGATAGCCACTCCCCCACCCAAGTTCCCTCCTCAGGCAGTGCAGTACTGATTACCCATCAGGGACCAATGCCTCCAGAACTGGTACAGTGTTGTTCCCCAGTCAGATCTTAGTAATACAAGCCAGGTCGATTGAGGAAATCAAGTCCGCCATAACACCAGTCTAGTTCCTCATTGACATAGCATTGCACAGCACTATCTTATGGGGACTAGCAGAGACTGACGACCTTCTAGCTACCTGCTCATGTGATCTGGATGGAGCCCTGGGGACAGGAGCCAAACAAACTGGGCCCCTCTTGAGGCTCTGTCTAACTCCAGGATACCTCCTATTCCAGACTACACTGCTATGCTAGCAATACCCCACCACCTGCCCCCCACCCCCTCACTATACCCACTTCCGGGTATCATCTCAGTGCATCCACTGGGGTGGGGACATCCACAAAGGGGTGGAGGCCATGCAGCAGGGACTTAGCATAAGCTATTCAAGGGGGCCCAAGATCTAAACACATTTCCAATATCAAAACCTCCCAAAACTTATTAAAATAATAAAACTAAACTAATAGCTAACTAGTCTAACATTAATTTACTTTAGCCACCAAAAGTATCCTTGGCTGGACAAAATAATTGCAGCTCAAGCACACTGAATTCTGTATGTCATCTTTGCCTAATCCCCCCTGGTGTACTAAGACCAACCAACCTTACTATATATACTATTTGATCAATCCCTCATACACATACAATCCCACATAACAAACCCAGCAAACATCTCTCACCCTCCCGACCAATACTAATGCAATATATAATCGAAAGAACAAGAAAGAAAAACACCTAATCTAATGATGTAATCATCTTCCATACTCTGATACAAATAATTCCCTATCAACAAGCACTCCACACTCATACAGTAACTATGCCCAACCAACCCCAAAAACTTTATTTAAAAGGAGTATCCCACCAATTTAGCTGCAGAGGAAAGTTATTACAATGAATAACTTCAAACGTCAATATTTTGATATGCCCAGATTCCTTTTTGCCAGAAGCATGCAATGCTGTCACCATTGAGCAGCTCAAGATCATAAAAGAAAAACTCAAGACACAAAATAAAGGTCTCTCCCCACCCCCACCAGTGTCAAATTCAGGCAGGGCCATAGTACTTTGCAGTACAAGACACAATGAATCCTCAATGGAGGAGTGCTCTGTCCACCACTCCACAGCAGATCTCTCCCACAGCCCAGAAAAATTCAGGGGCATGCATTCAGCACAAGCACACCACCCCCAGAGAAATGATCCACAACACAATGATCTACAAGTCTGAATTAATCAATGGTACGGGCCAAACTGTAAGTTTGAAAAAGTAATTAAATGGAAAAAAACAAGCAAAGTTAAAAAAATATTTAAAGGTGAAGTCTGTAAGCTGTTCTGGTGCCAGTAGACTACAACAATTACAGTCAGCTTGAATACATGAACTGCTCAGGATAAGTTATGAAACACAGTGGTTCACTCTCAGCAACCTTATAAATTATAGCAGTCTATTTTGGGTAAGTCAAACTGCAGTGCAGAAAATGGAAAGCTGAGATGATGAAATAGCAGTTCAAACATCAAAGTGGATTGATCTACCTTTACTGCTGGAAAACAAACTCTTTTCAGAAAATATCCACAGGTGTTCATGCCACAGTGCTTGCACTGCTGGATGGTGCAGCCGTTTGTGCTACTAGGTCCCTACGCCCACAGTACATGGAACTGCCACCTACTGTCCCCTGCATACCCTGCCACTTGATAATTGTAGCTATTAACTTGAAAGGGAGAAAGTCTTGATTCTGGAGGTAGCCTGAGATGTTACAGTGTATTGCCCCCCCCTAGGGTAGTGACAACATCCACTTCATGCAGGCTGAAGATAGGGTGGAACTGCAAATGTTGGGTGGCACTGCATATGGTAGTACTAAGGACCTGCCCCTAAGGTATGTGCATGAGCTACCAACTCACCCACAGGTCCCCTGCTAGCTGATAATTGTGGCTATTAACTTGATGGTTTTGTTGATGCATAGGAGAAAGTCTTGCTTCTGGAGGCAGCCTGAGATGTTACAGTGTGCTGCCTGTCACCAGAGCTGTGGTGTCTTCCCCCTCATTCAGGCTGAAGGGAGTGTGAATGTAAAATAACATTAAACAGCTAGAAATATTGCAGATATATCCAGTTTTTTGAAATTTAATATGCTTTATTAAGGTTTTCAACATATAATCCTTAATGCAAAAGTGAACATTTTTACAAGTCAATTAACTCCCCGACAACCCCCACCCCTATCCCCTACCCTGTGGAGCCCCCAACAAGGACATTCTTAGGGAACACGTGCATCACTTCTCAGTTCACAGATACAGACAACAAATTCAGACACAGAGCCAACAACAGATTGACCTTCTACTGCTTCTAACAGCTGCCTGATCAGGGTCTCACTGTGTATAAAGTATACAGTTTACCCCACTTTTTATCATAACTCCGTGAACATCCCCTTATGCAAGCAATCATGCCCTCAGTGTGGAGATTACACAATAGCTCCTGCAACCATTAATTATAAGACTACTTCTTGGTCTAGCCAGTATTGGAGGACCACCTTCTTCAAGGAGAGGGAAATTAAAGATAAAAAATATCTACGTTCTAACACTGGGACACTTGACATATCCATTAATATACATGTCTCTAGGTTTAATAACCCTTGGAGTCCAAGCAGAGGATCCACCCTGTCCAATCAGCTTCAATAGAGGAGCTATTCTGGGACAGGACCAGAAAATATGCAATAAAGAGCCACATATCTCATTGCACCTGGAACAAATACTAGACTTTTGCCATCCCATTTTAGCCAGTTTTTGCAGGGTGTAGTATAGGTTGTTTGAAATATTAAATTGAATAAGTTGCAACCTATCCTGACCACAGTAGCAGTATACCCGTTTCCAAATACTTTGCCACTTCTGAGGAGAAATAGAAAACACTTGGTCCTAGTATGAGGAGGAACCATTCACCTCAGGAGAATAAAGAGCATGTAACTTGCCATAAATAGCAGATATAGTATGTTTCTGGGAACTAAATGGTATAGAGGAATCAAAAAAAACTAGAATGATCCGTAGTCCACAGACCTTGGCCAAACCATTTAATCAATGTGTGATGGAGTTGGAAAACCTTAAAAATATCCTTATTGTCCAGGTCCATTTGCCTCAGCAATGGTTCAGAGGATTTCAGGGTTCCCTCTACCAGTAAGTCCTACACCAATAATACTATAATCTGTGGGAGCCAATGTTCCTTAATGGAATGTCCACCAATTTTTAGGTTCAAGTTACCTGTTATAGGCTGAGGGACGTCCCTGTTGATAGGGACTTGATCACAGCCCAAAATTGTGAGTATACCTGCCGGGCAGTTCCAGTCACCAAGCCTTTGATACGGGAAGGAACATTAGCCCAAGCAAGGAAGGGCAGAGAGGAGACAGCAAGACCATTGTTGCGCAGTAAGTGCATCTCCAACTCTAACCAAAGTGGCCTATATCTGTTAAGAGGCTCTTGGGAGGAGGGAAGAAACCGTTGAAACAATTTGCTGAAGTGACTAGAGAAGTAATAAAGCAGGAAGCTAGGCATTCTAACTCCACCCATAAGTTTGGGAGCAGCCAGCAATTTGTGTGCCCGCTGAGGAGATTTACCCAACCATATAAAGTCAGTAATAAGCTGGTGGACCTTGTGAAACCATCTCAGTGAGAGCCAAATATTCAGCACATGGAGGGGATAAAAAAGCCTCGAGAGTACATTCATTTTGATAATTGAAATATGACCCCACCATGAGAGAGGGCATGCCCGCCACCTTTGCAGATCCTGTTTGATTCTTGTAAGCAAATCCACTAAATTGAGCTTAACCATCAGAGAGGGGTCCTTAGCCAGGTGAAGGCTGAGATATTTGAGGGACGTAGGAGACCAGATAAAACCCAAAGATGTCACCAAGTGCTTGCTAACTGAGACCGTAAGAGGAAAAACTTCCATCTCGTTAAGGTTAAATTTATAATGTGAATAAGTACCAAACTTCTCAATAACTTGTAACACTGCCAGGAGAGAGATATCCAGTTTGGTGAGGTGGAGCAAGATATCATCCACATACATGGACATCAGAAATTTCATTGGGCCCAAGGAAATTCCCGTGACTACTGGGGACATAAGCATCTTGCGGAGTAGGGGTTCTAAATATAAGTTAAAAAGGAGGGGGGACAGAGGACAACCTTGCTTAGTTCCCTCCCCCAGAGGAAAGGACTTGGAAAAGACCCCAGTGCAATACACTTTTGCAGATGGAGAGGAATATAAGACCTGTATCCATCTGGTGAAGGCCTGCAGAAATCCCATCATCTCTAGGGTTTTAAACAGGAATCACTAATTCACTCTATCAAAGGCTTTCTCTGCGTCAGGGTTGACAAAGGCCATGGGAACATCTATCTCCCTGGACGTGGAAAGGATGTGTGATATTTTCTGGAAATGATCCAGGGACAACATACTGGGAACAAATCCTACCTGCTCATGAGACAGGACAGTTTTCCATACCAGGAGAATCCTTGCTGCCAGAATTTTAGCCTGGATCTTGATGTCACAATTAATCAATGGAATGGGCCTGTAATTACTTACTAGTTCTGAGGATTTACCTGGTTTCAGAAGGACCACTATGAGAGCGGCTAAAAAGTGAGGATCAGAGAAACCATACTCGTATATGTGGGTATAAAAACGAGAAAGAACCGGGAATAATTGGGTTGAAAACATTTTATAAAAACTGGGGGAAAACCCATCAGGGCCAGGGGATTTATCTTTGGCTAAGCTTGATATTGCTTGCTGAATCTCGGCTTCAGATATAGGTTGGGACAGGAATGCCTTATGCTCTCGCGTCAAACCCGGGAGATCATACCCTAAAAGGTAAGAAGTGACATCAGAACTGGATTTACCAGAAGGTCTGACCCCGTATAGTATAGCATAGTAAGAGGTGGATTCTTGGGCAATCTGATGGGGGTGAGATGACATAGACCCATCCTGAGCCTTAATCACCGTAACCAGTCGAAAGGACTCTGCGTGCTGCAGCCTGATGCCCAGCAATAAGCTTGCCCTTTCCCCCTGGTCTATGTATTTAGCTTTGGTCTTTAATATTGCATATTCAGCTTTGTCTTTCATCAGGTTAGTATACTTATCTAGCAGAATTGCTAGATCTCTCAAGGTAGTCTCATCTGTCTGAGGAGATAACCCCCTCTCAATGGTATTGATCTGCTGAAGGAGTTTCTCCACCTTCATGGTATAAGCCTTTTTGTGTCTGGATGCATAGCGGATGAACTCTCCCCTTACAAAACATTTACATGCAGCCCATTTCAGATCCACCTGCACAACAGAACCCAAATTCTGCTGCTCGAATAAAAGTATATGCTCCTGGATATGGGCTAAGCACTCATTGTCTGCAAGCAGCTGGTTATTAAGTTTCCAAATGGTGTCCTTTTCCAGATTAGAGTTGAGGACCATTGATAGCCAAACCATCGAGTGGTCTGAAAGGACCTTGGGGCCAATTTCTCATTGAATCACACCCAGAAAAAGAGAGGAAGTTATCAGTATGTAGTCCAGTCTGTAAACCATGAACCATGAACTCTGGAATGAAAGGTGTAGGACCAATCCTATGGATGCAACAATCTCCACAGTTCACAGATCCCAAGTATGGCCATCATGTCCCGTATTGCCCTCTGTTCAGCAGATAACCCAGACCACCCCAATCCAGACTTGTCAAGATCCGGGGACACTGTAACATTCCAGTCTCCTCCTAAAATTATTGGGAGCAGGGGGAGTCTCAAGAACTGATCCTCTAGATCTATAAAAAATTGAGGAGCTGCCTGATTGGGACCATAGATCGAGCCTAAGGTAAGTTTAGTTCAGTCCAACACCCCTCTTATAAAAATAAACCTACCACTGGGGTCTACAATTTCTTGCTGGCATTGAAAGTGGATTCCCTGGGAGAACAAAATAATAATCCCCCTACTGGCAGTAGTGCCCTCAGCCTCGTATACTTGCCCCACAAACAACCTACAACACAGAGTCAACTCGTTTGCCAATAAATGTGTCTCCTGTAAGAAGGTGATCTGGCATTGAGACTGCTGTAAATGCTTAAGAATCTGCATCCTCTTCAGAGCTTCAGAGGTGATCTTGCCCTCTTTACATTCCATGAGGCCAATTTTGTTGGGCTAGCCATTTTTACCACCTATTGCATAAAATCTGTACCCAACCATGCACATGAGTCCCGAAGACTTAAACCCCTGCTCCACTATATTCCCCCCCTCCCTTCCCCCATCCCCACCTCTCTCTTTCCTCCTCCTAATAACAAAAAAGATGAAAACTGTAATGGCTAAACCTTAGTCCTGGAACCTGGAACCCCCATCCAACACAAATCTATCCTGAAAAAGAAACAACACATTAAAAAAAAACAGGTACATTTCTGTCCCACAGGAGAGAGCACCCTCTCAACTTACTAGCTTGCATCAGCCCCAATTGCAGATACACCTCACCATCAGTCTGCCCCCCACCCTTCCTCAGCCCAACATATACCACAATAACCTAAGTAACAGTAAACTATATCAGTCCATCATAATCCTGGAGCGGACTCGTCCAAAAGACACCACGCTCCCATAGTCCCAAATAGGAAAGATAAATAGAGTGTGCAGGCAGGGGTATTAGCCTGATAAAACCAACTCAAAATAGCCACTATAAACCATGGTTAATGAGTCACTGTACAGTAAAGATGATGCTGTCCAATGCTGTCTTCATAGGCGTGCACCCCTGTGCCTGTGAGAACATCAAAGGACACACAAAAACCCTTGGCGAGATCTTCCAAAATAAATTCTCATATGGTTGCAGCTTGAAATATTAGGAAAAAAACACTTAGCTGGAGCTTCTTGGAGCCAGATTACATAGTGGTTTCCAGATAACTCAAATACTTCCCTTCAGTGCACAAGTGGTTTCCTCCTATCAGGCTGCATTATATCTCGAGTATCCAGCTTTCTCAGGTTAACTCACTGAAATCAGTAAATGTTAATATACCTACTTTGCAGTCCCAAATCACTGGGAAACCATTACTGAATCCTTGAAAGCTCTCAATAGGGTGGGCTGAACAGATCGGGGAGCAAACCTTGTAGCTCTTTTGCAGCCTGCTTCACACTGTCAAATGCATGCCATCTGTCCTTGCAGAAGACCTGCAACTTTGCCGGGTACAGCATTTAAAATTTTATCGATGCAGCTAGTAACTTGATGATCACCTGGTGGAATGAGGCCTATTTTTGGCGAACTGAGACAGGGAGATCTTGAGAAATGTGAAGACGTTGACCCTCCCACAGAATCTCCATTAAATCTCTGCATTTCTGAAGTAAATGTTGCCTGTCCAAAAAGTTAAGAACGTTTACCATCAAAGGCCAAAGAGAAGAGACCTGGGGTAGTTTGACTCACAAGGAGCGGTGTGCTCTCTATAATATAGCAGGAGTAATTGGGAAAAGGTCCTGTTATTTTCTCAAAAAGATTTTGTGTAAACAAAACAGGGGTAGAGGCTTCTGCATCTTCAGGAAGCCCAACGATTAGTAGGTTATCACGCCTGCTTCTGCTGTCTAAGTCCTAGAGCTTTCCTTCCATTTTAGCTATCCATTTTCTTAGTGCAGAGACTTGTGATTCTTCTTGGTCCTTACACCCTTCTAGGGAAATAACTCGGGCCTCTGTGTCCCCAATCCTTTGGTTAGCTAAAGTTAAATCTGGTGGTAGGGATTTGATCTTAGCTGACATTGACTGCATAAGCTCTTTCAGTGGCTGCATCTCTGTCAAAAAACGATCCTTGGAGAGTGGAGAAGGTTGCAACCTGGTGACAGAAGCCCTGAATGAAGAAGCTCCGACTGAAGAAGCTCCTTGTTTGGCCTTCTTGCTACTTTTCTCCAGAGTAGCAGGTGGCATGTGATTCGGCAAGGCCTGCCACATTTTGGCATCCATCCTGAAGAAGCTATCCAAAAATCTGGGAGGAATCAATGAATGATTTGCTGTGCAGGTACTAAGAGATCTAGTTTACCACAAAATATCAACTGTTACCACTATTAAAACCAGAGAATAGGCTGGGGAGATCGAGAGGGCAACTACCGTGTGGCTGCTCAGCTCCATGGCATTACGTGACTCCAGATATGTCCAGTTTTTGAAAACAGCTCCAATAAGATACAGCAGAACATGGTCTAGTCATGCCAGGGCAGTTTCTGCCATTGATCTATGTAGAAGTTGCATCCATTTTATGACTTTAAAAATCTCCCTGACATAACTAGGAATTGTGACCATTTTATGTTTTTTTTTTTAAATATCCTTAGTTCCTTATTAGGACAAATCTGATACTGAATAAAAATTGAAACATTTTACAAATTTTTAACAAAATAACAGAGTACTGTTTTACAGTACATTCTAGTCTCTCAAGTTTTTTCACTTGCCCATATGTATCTATATTCTTTGAAAAAAAAACTTGTTACTGCATGAGTTAGGATTAAATCAACAAAAGTGGGTAAATGTAGTGTTAGGGTTTCCAACCCTAATACTCTACCAGCTCCCACTAGGTAGCAACAGGAAAGAACATTAGTTTCACCTTTTCTGCATCTTTGATAATCAGGCATGAGGTGTGCCTTGGGCTTGTCAGTCCTAATGCTCACCCCATTCAATGATGAACAAAGCTGAGCTGTGTAGAGTATATGAGAATGGGGTAAGTGTTAGGGCTGAGAAACCCAAGGCAAACTCCATGCATAATTACAGAAGATGCAGAAGAGGGGAAACTATACTAGTTTTTCCTATTGCTGCCTGGTGGGTGGGGGTGGGGTGCTACGGTTGGAAACCCTAATGCCACATATCCCCACTTTTGTCAGTTTAACCCTAGCCAGTGCATTAACAAAGTTTTTTTGCAAAGACTTTCATTACTTTTTTGAGATAATTTAATTGTATTCTTATTTGCCTGTACCATTGGGCCCTGCACTCTCATCCATCCATGCTTTTGAGATAGTGTAATTTTATCCTTAATTGCCTGTGAGAGCACAGGGCCCTCTGGGCCCTACACTCCCATCCCTCCATAGATGCATATATGTATGTTGCCAGGCCCTGCATTTCCATTTGTAGAACAACAGCAACCAAATTGTCAGCTTAGGCTTTTATTTTTTTTTGAAATTCACACTTTATTTATTTTAACAAGCAGGTAAACAAACAAGGATCAAAATACACTTGTAACAAGTAACATGGTAGCCCAGTGAAAATAATAAAAGCAACAAAGCATCTAAAAAAGACAAAACAAACCCCCAAACCCACCACCCCCTCCCCTCCCAGGAGGATGCCGCCACCAACAGCAAATAAGCCCAAGTAAGGCAATTAATGACCAGGGATAAAGAAAGGAAAAAGGGGGGTAAGACAACTAACTAAGTTGAGTTTTATAATGGCAATTAAGAGGGGAAGGGGGAAATAAAGAACCCTAAGTGGGGTCCTAGTGGAGATACAGGGCGTATAATTTGCCCCATTTCTTGTGAAATGCTGACAAGGCATGCCTAGAACTGGCAATCAATTTTTCAATTTTAAAACCTTGAGACATTTCTGCCACCCATTCCTGGTATGAGATTTCGGATTGATCTAACCAGTGGCGAAGAACTAATCTTTTGACAGCCATCGAAATGAGGGCCATGTGGTATTTCCTTTCATTAACTTTAATACTGGAATAAATTCCTAGCACACAAATTTCGGGTGTGAATAGGTCCTTTAAACCCAAAAGTGGATTCAAACTACCCCGAATGTGCCTCCACAAAGGGGCAACCTTCTCACAGGCCCAGAATATGTGTAGTATGTTTCCCTGATCCTCACCACATCTAGTACATTTAGGAGAACTTGCTTTCCCGAATTTAACTAGTTTCACCGGAGTGTAATACATGTTATTAACTATGTAGAATTGTGTGAGCTTGTTCCTATCCAGCGAGAGAAATCTATGTAGGTCTGACCACACCTGATTCCAGGATAAAGGGGAGTTAGCAATCAAAGTTTCCCACACCTTGGAGCCAGATAAAACTTCAGGGGCTTTGCTGAGAAGGAGCTGTGTGTAGAGTTTGGCTATGGCATGGGGCTCACTTGCCGGGATTTAAGCGAATCTAGAAAAGGTTGAATACTGGACGTCGTTTTCACCGAACCAAAAACCTTGACTATAAGGTGTCTCAGTTGGTATACCTTAAAGATGTACTGTGAAGGGATGTCAAATTTAGTCAACAGGTCTCCGGAGGAACCAAGTGAGTCCTGAAAATAGAAGTCTTCCACTGCACAGTCTCGGATTTGCGGTAACCAAGAAGGGAGCAACCAGTGTGAACCAAGCCTAATGTTGGGATTGAGAACCAGCGGCTGGGCTGGGTCCTTGGAATTATGAATTCTAGCTGAGGTGCAATACTGATTGAAAACCTTAGCTGAGGTCCCAATCACGGAGCTGCCTATTCGGGTTGGTAGAACTGAGAGATTGCAGTAGAAAATGGATTGAGGATCTATATTATGGTTCCTCAGAAGTTCAATCTCGAGCTGCAACCATTTAGGTCTATAAAGATCGTGGGAGGGACAAAGCCACTTGCCCATTTTTGCCAGGTGACTGGCCCAATAATAGAACTCAAAGTTGGGCAGACAAAGGCCCCCATTAGCTTCAGGCACACACAATTTATCTCCTTGGTTGCTTGCCTTTCCAGATGAATTTAGTTAACAATGAGTGGATTTTTGGAAAAAAGGATTTAAGTAACCAAATATTTAACAGGCTTAAAGGGTAGAAGATACGCGGGAGTATATTCATCTTAATTATGCTGATTCTCCTGCCTATAGATAAGGGGAGGTTTGTCCATCTGTTAAGATCACTTTGAACCCTGTCTATCAGATCATCCAGATTAAGTTTCTTAATTATGTTGGTATCTCGGGCTAAATAAATACCTAGATATTTAAGGTGGTCAGGCGCCCATTTCATTCCGAAATGAACTACATCAACGTGGAATGCAAATGGGTTAAGCAGGAATATTTCGGATTTGGACAAGTTCAATCTGTAATTTGACACCTCATCAAATTGTGTGACAATCTTTAACACCTCTTGGATAGATCTGCCTGGATTTGTGAGGTGTAACAGGATATCGTCTGCAAATACCGATATGGTTAGTGATTGCTGACCAATAAGACATCCCGTAATGTCAGGTGAAGATTTGATATGCACCAATAGAGGTTCCAAATAAAGGTTAAATAAATACGGCGATAATGGGCAACCTTGACGAGTACCCGAGTATAGAGGAAATCTGGAAGAAAACACCCCATTACAATAGACTTTCACAGAGGGGGAGCTATAAATCGCCTTGACCCACTGAAAAAATTGTGCCGGAAAGCCCATCCTGTCCAGGGTAGCCCACAAAAATTCCCAGCTGACACGATCAAAGGCCTTTTCGGCATCTAAGGCTACTAAGGCCATAGGGAGTTGAGAGTCCTGGGCGGCATGGAAGATGTGTGAGAGAGTCCTCATGTGATCAGATGCAGATCTCCCCTGAACAAAGCCCACCTGTTCCACACTTAGGAGTGTTTGCCAAACTTGTTTAATTCTCAATGAAAGAATTTTGGTCAGAATCTTGATATCATAATTAAGCAAAGAGATTGGTCTATAGTTAGCAGGGTCTAAAGCCGACTTATTAGATTTGGGTATTAGGATTATAGTTGCTTCTAACAAGGAGGGATCTAAAGGTCCAGAAGTAAGAATATAATTAAACAATTTTAGTAGTGCGGGGGCTAGTTCACTACAGAAGGATTTGTAGAAGTTTGGAGAAAACCCATCCGGACCAGGGGCCTTATCCAGGGTGAGACCATGGATAGCATCTGTGATTTCCTCTAAGGTGATAGGGCCAGATAAGGCCTCACAATGACTAGCATGGAGCTTGGGGAGGGGAGTATTCTCAAGGAATTCTATTATGCTTGAAAGTGCTGATGGAGGTGTTTTGGTCCCATAAAGGTTCCTATAAAAGGCTTCAAAGACCCCGGTGATGTCTCTCGGGTTGGTTTTGATGGATCCATCACTAGCTTTAATGCCAGGAATCAATCTCGAACTCTCCACTTCTTTAAGCCTAAGAGCTAGTAGTCTACCTGGCTTCTCACCCTGATCAAGATATTTCATTTTGGATTTCAGAATGATATATTCTGTTTTCTCTGGAATTAGGTCCTCGTATTCGTCTTTGAGCCTATATAAATTCTCTAGAACCCCTTGAGAGTGCGAGGTAGAAAGTTTCTCCTCGGCTACTTTGATCTGATTAGCTAAGGAATTGATTCTTTCCACTCTCAATCTTTTCCGTCTGGATGATTCTTTAATGAATTCACCCCTGAGGAAACATTTCAGTGAGCACCAAACCAGATCATACCTGGAGACCGAGCCTTGGTTAGTCTCCAAGAAAGATGAAATCAAAACTTTGAAAAGTGACGTAATCTGCTCATCCTTTAAAATCTGATTATTGAGCTTCCAGGTGGTGTCCCGTTGACCAGGAGGTCCCGGAGCAAGTTTGACCCATGTCATAGCATGGTCCGAGATAACAATAGGCTCAATATTGGTGGAGGAAATGTTAGATAAAAGGTTGGTGCTCACTAAGATGTAATCTATCCTTGACCAGGAGTTATGAGTTGGAGAATAGAAAGTATAAGTCTTAGTAGAAGGATTCAGAAGTCTCCACGGATCCTCCAAACCCAACAACGAACACAAATCCGTTAGAGCTAGCTGGGCAGATGGCTTGGATCTGGAACATCTTACAGACCTATCTAATGTCTGTGAAGGAGCGATGTTCCAGTCCCCACCTAAAACAAAGTTAGATGGCAGGAAGACACTCAGTAGGTCAGCCAGACCCATCAAGAATTCGGAATCGCCCCCCACAGGACCATATATAGAGCCTAGAACAACCTCAGTATTATAGAGCATTCCATGAACAAATACATATCTACCATTTGTGTCCTGAACATGTTTCTTCATCACAAAGGGTAAATTGCGTCTGATCAAAATAGCAACCCCTTTACTGTTGGTGGTCTGACCTGACGCAAAAACTTGTGAGAAGCCTTTAAACCGTAGTAAATTGGTTTCCGTTACCATAATATGGGACTCCTGAAGGAAAAGAATATCCACCCCTGCTAATGAGCAATTTAGAAGGATCTGACCCCTCTTGGATGCTTCTCTTAGCCCCCTCACGTTCCAGGTAGCAAACCTAACATGGTTTAACGCCATTGTTACCAGTAAATAAAATGCTCGAAAACGAAATTAAAAATTGGTGCCGCTTAAGAGGTTGATTGGTGGCGACATCCTCCCCCCCCAGAAAAAACAACTTTGACCAGCCAAAAATACTTATATTGCAGGATAAAACCAGTTTCAGAACATAGTAAAGCATAACATAAACTAAATAAGCAAAAAGTCCTCAGAGTCATAGGCCAAAGTACCATTAGCACGAGAAACACTGAATTTACCCTGCTGGTCCCTAACCCACCCCTCCCTATCCCCCTACTTGAACCCACACAACTATATACAAACCCCTCCCATAACAAGTAACATTGTAAAGCCAGAAATAACACACTTGGTTTAAAACCCCCCCACGATACCATGGCATAGCGCTTGGTTCTCTGGTTAATGAATGTACTAAACTAAGGTGCCAGTTGCCAAGGCCATTAGATACAGAATAGGAACAGCCAGATCCAATAATATAGGATGGCCATGGTATCCAAATCCCCATCCACAGTCGTGAAGCAAGTTCCAAAGCTAAATTCACCTCCGGCCCCCCCACCCACAACAATCTGAAAGCAACAACTTATAGAGGCAAAACATTTCCAGAGTAGCAGCTATCTGGTCAGAGAAAGTAATACACAGGTTACATCCGCACGTTGATTCGAAGTAAAGGCAAATAACACATCGAACGGCAGCCGAGCCGTACAAATAAAACAGAGAGAATGAAGTCTTTACCTGTAAAAAGACCCCCAAGATGTGCTGGCCAGAAGGTGATCCCCTGTGAGGCCTAGACCCTAGATCGGAGTAGTACCAAGGAGGAAGTGTAAGTCGGAAATACCCGGGATGGACCAAAATGGTCCGAGCGCTAAATATTCCCCCCGGAAACTCGAACCCACACTCATGTTCCAGCCCCACAGACGGAGCCAGCAAACGAGGAGCCTCCGAGTTTCGGGCCTAGCTAACTACACAGGCCTCGCGGCCTATCTCGGCCTCTATTAGGCAGCTACTCCAGATCGGTCATGACCTTCCTGGGCCCAGGTAAGCCACTCCAGTAGCTAACCTCGCACAGCTAGGGAAAAGAGGATATACAGGGATAATCAAAGCAAAATAAACCCAACTATATGCAAACCACAAACATCCTAAGGCACGACTAAGCAAATCAGTCCTCTTTGAATAAGTTTGGGAGCCTCTTCGAGAGATCAGCCAAAGCGTGGTCCGGGTCTTCGTAGGATTGCCCATTGCCGTCCAGGGAAACCATCAATTTCACCGGGTAGACCATCCTGAATCTGATTTCGGCGGCAATTAATTTTTTAACGATTGGGTGGTAGGCAGCTCTCCTCTTACGGACTTCGAAAGGTAAATCCTGAGTAATTCTCAATTTAACATGGTTCCATTGTACAGAGTCCAGTTCCTTAATTTTTGTTAGGACGTGTTGGCGTTCGATGTAACTCAGGAATTTGATGATGAGTGGCCTGGGAGGAGAGCTCGGTGGAGGCCTAGGCTTCAGCGATCTGTGGGCTCTCTCTATATGGTAGCATTGGTTAATCGGGGATGGACCGACAACTTTATTTAAAAAAAGCTGGACAAACTTTATGGTGTCGTTCCCTTCTTCAGCTTCCGGTAGCCCTAAAATGAGGACATTATTCCTTCTGCTCCTTCCCTCAAGATCTTCTGTTTTAGCCTGTAGTTTCTGTATTTGTTGTTTCAATTTGATGATCTCTGGTTCTGTTTTATTTCTCCAACGGTCCAATGAAGTAACATTAGTTTCCAGATCCCCAACTTGCCTTGATAGATCTGAGAAGTCTTTTCTGATGGATTTGATCTCACTAAATATCTCCTGTAAAGTTTCTCTGAAAGGTACCATTTCTTGAAGAAAACGTTCTTCAGTTAGTAGAGCATTTGAAGTTGCAGGAGTAGTTTGTTTGGAGGAATGAGCTGGATTGGCATTCCTAGCCTTCTTGGAAGCCTTTTCAGGCGTTGTTGGTGGAGTGTGTTTCACACTGGCTGTCTTCATGTCAGCCTCCATCATTGTTGAAACACTGGGAAGTCTTTAAGCGCCCTAAAAATCAGCCCAAATATACTGGAAGTAGTCAGAAAGCTTTTAGGGTAGCTATAGTTTAGAAAGGTATCGATATTTCAGTTGAAAATAGCAATTTTTGTAGGTGGAGGAAGGGAGCCTAGGAGAGAGCTGCTTTCAGTCACACTGCATCACGTGACTCCCCAGCTTAGGCTTTTATTACCCAGCTCATGTTCCCGGTACTGAAAATTGTCAAATCCCTGCTAAAACATGATTCTACACCACCACAACATCATTCCATGCCACAGGTGTGAAAAGATAGTTTTGTCAGGATTTGAAAAATGACAGTGTTACATTCATGAGGTGGTGTAAAAATGGCTCAGTATAATGCCTGGGTCCCACACACCTTGCACCCTCATGCACATGCCAGTGACAGACGATTTCATCAATACTGTGATATTGCTGTATTGCACTAATGTGTATTAATAGCTACCCACCGTCCAAGCATGGATACTAGGGATTATGCTTGCTATTGTTTATACTGTATCATATACACTTCTTTTACAGTGTTATTTACTTATTTTCTGTTATATCATATATATTCATTTTGCTAATAGTTTCATTATACCTGCTGTGCTTATACTTTACTGTTATGCATTTGCTTATATGAGCTATGTGTTTAGAATCATGGCTATTATGTGTGCATTCACTGATCTTCTGTTGTAATCATGTATTCATATGTATGTGCTTTGGGCCTACTGTTATAATCATATAATTTTACCAAAGTATCATTCCACATGTATTTCTATATATGCTGCATTTCCTTTGTCTTTAGTTTATAGCTGACAATGCCTTTTTTTGTTCTAAATTTGTTGCTACTATAAGTGTACTTTTTTCCTATGTAAGATTTTACCCAAGGGAGACTCCTTATTTATACTTTTTTTTTTGACAATAGGGCCTGTTTACAGCATCTATAATGTGGCTGTTATCTATAGTTTATAATTGCTTGCACAGTCAGAATTTCAGAGAGAGAGATAGACTATGCTCAAGGGCTGGGGAATATTGCCTTCCTTGTGACTGCTTTGCTTCACTTGTAATGGAATGAGTATATGTAATAAACTGCTTATAATTACCGTGTTGTGTTTTTTCCATTGAAATAGCTGTGTATTAAATACCATAATACCTGAGTAGGTATTACAGCATTGAGTGGATATAACAAATCCTCTGAAATGTTGCATCCAGCAATCCAGACTACTCTAGGCTCCATACATAAGCGATTGCACTTCCTCTGTGAAGAAAAACACAATGCAGTAATTATATAAAACAAAATATGGGGTGCAGTGTGTTTAACTCGAATTTAACACATACCCTCATTGTTGGATGGCTGCCATAAACCCCTTGGGCTTCATCCTCGGGGTTTATGTGCAATCAACAACTTAGAGTGTGTTAAATTCGAGTGTACTACTCTATCTATATTGTTACATTCTACTTGTTGTTACTTCTTTGTCCAGCATCACCATACAAAAACCTGACATGATTTTCTTTTCACACATAACATGTTGGCATCCACAGGGTTAATGGTTTTGCCTGGCAAAGAATAACACTATTTTGCTATGCGATTTGAGATCTGGGATGTGAATTTCCCCAGAGGCAAGTAGCAATGTGCTTTGCAGCTTTGGAACTCTGGTGAAATTACACAGACTGCTGATCCCCTTCTGGGTTGAATTCAGCAGCTTTGGGACTCCGTATGGCTGGACTGCTGCTCGGTTTGTTGTGTATACCTTTTTCACGGGAGTGCACACAGCCCATCCATCTCTGTTTACTTGACTGCTGTGGATGCATACTCAGCAGTGAAGCCACAGAATGGTTTCATTTTCCCCTGCATTCTTAGACATATCAGAAATCTGCACACAGCTGAGGCTAGATGTCTCAAACTACTTTACCTCCAATGGAGGTTGGACAGACTTTGCTTTAAATGCCAAGTCTGATATACATCCTGTACAGGCTATCTGTACACAGTATTCAGAGACTCAACTTACAGACAAGAAGCAATCACTGAAAAGCTTGTTAGTCACAGCCCTTTTTGCTGCCTTGGAAGCTTCCCAAATGTAAGTGAAATCGCAGGAGTTAGAAATCAGTGTTTTAAAAAAAGATGTGGGCTTACAGGCTGCTGAGCATTCCAGACATGAATGTAAGCTGGAGACTGAGCTCCAGACCTTATGTCAGCAGAGTGAGTCACGTTTGCATTGTGCTGCACAAAGCAATGATCAGGAACTGAATGTTTTGAGAGAGGAATGTAAGAAAGCAAAATTAGACAGTAAGCAGGTTTTGCATATAAATGATGTGTTGGCTGATTCTAATGAGATATTGCATGATGAGAATGAGGAGTTAAGACATGAGTTGGATCAGGTAAGTGGTGAGTTGGATAGACATCTTAGGGATCACACCAAAGTGAGTGCCACATACAGATTGTTACAGAAAGAGATTGTGAAGGGTGTGCATGTGAACAATGTAAAGGTTACTCATATGAAATGTACAGCTAAGATGGTGAAACTGTGCCATCAGAGGGAGGTTCTTGCTGGGCATGTTAAAGCTATCAGTGGATATCAGTACATGCCCATTGACATCACCTCTTCAGGGGAGGACTCTGATGAGGGTTGCCCCCTGAATGATGTACAGCAGGCATGCCCAGCGGCTATGCCTGCACATTTACTAAATGGTGGATGTCAACATCATTGCATTGGAATGCCATGCCACCCACAAGATGGCAGATGCCCACATCATCATGTTGGGACACCATGCCATTCACAAGATGGCACTGCCCATGGTTGTAGTCAAGATGGCTGACCCTGGGATTCAGGAGGAAACTATTCATGTTTATTCACTCCTGCTATTACTTCCCTTACAAAGGCAGATATGGCAGAGATCTCCAGTATGATCAAGGAGGCTTTGTCCAAATCTGGTATATCTAAGGATCAGAAAACAGCTTTCTGACAGACAATAGATGAGATGTTAAAACAAGCTAGTCAGCAGGATAACATTGTAAAAGTAGAGGAAAATGCTGCAGCAGAGGCTATTATTAAGGGTGTACAAAGGACTCTAAACCCAACACTTCTACTCGATGCCCCAAAGGTACAAACAAATCCCATGCAGGCTGCACATTCAGCCCAGCTGATTGCTGACAGCATAGGCAAGATGACGTCAAATGACAACTTGAGCTGTCATCTTGAGAAAGTCCATTCCCAATGTGAGATGCTTAGCCTTCCTAGGAAGGCTCATGCCCAGGTACTATGTTTAACTGTTGACCCTGGCCCCTGGTCAAAACTTCTAGAGACTGTCAGGAGAGATGAGAATCCAGATTTTGTCAATATTTGTTCAGAGCTGATAGCTGCACAATA
Source organism: Neoceratodus forsteri (assembly GCA_016271365.2). Lineage (NCBI taxonomy): Eukaryota > Metazoa > Chordata > Ceratodontiformes > Ceratodontidae > Neoceratodus > Neoceratodus forsteri. The sequence goes on along the minus strand of CM057455.1, from coordinate 915,460,365 downwards.
CCCAGGTGTAGTTGGTACTCACTTGGCATACAGTGTTAAACAGGGTGCCAAAGAATCACCTATGAACTACTATCAGAGTCACTGGATTGCATACCATACTGGTAAGGCACTAGTCAAAGAGAAATGTGAAATAGGTCAGGTGGAGTTCAACACTTTATTCCTTTGTAATATATTTCCAGCCTTCAGAGAGAGGGTTGATTGTGTTGTTTACCCTGATGATGATGCATTTGATAAGGTTATGAGAGTGACAGAAAGGGCCTTTCAGGTCTACCTCTGGTCCCTCTCCTCTAAATCTGAAAACAAGGTTGCTGCCATCCAGCAGCCATCGGGAAGTGACGCCCACTATGCAGTGGGGGGGGGGGTGACAGCACAGAACAGTCTGGCAACATCCAGTAACAATAATAAGAACAATCAGGGCAAACACAAACCATGGAGGAATAATAATAAAAAACAGGGTAATTGGTATAGAAATTCTAATGCTAACCAGAATGGTAATCAACAAGGCAGCTTGTATTACCGGACTGGGCCACCATACTGACAGATTGCTGAGGAAAATGCCAACCTCAGAAAAATGCTGCATCAGGTAAGGAATGTGACCAGTACTGATCCAGGGCAAGCCATGGCTGCATTCACATCCACTTCACAGACCAGGGTGGGGGGGCATAGGTGTTTCAGCTGCTGTACCTAGTGCCCTTCCCAGCCAGTCATTTACTCCAACTCATCCTCCTGTTGTTGCTGCTGTGACAACACAGTCAGGGTTGTAACCATTTCAGGAACTGGCAGAGGTCCAAGCAGGATCTGCAAGCCAACAATTTCAGAACCAGTATGAACTGGACCTGAATGCAACACAATGACAATTAGAGGCCCTAGTCCACATTGTATCCAACTTGATTGTTGACACATGTGGAAGGCCTTGTATACAGGCTATAGTTGGGGACCGCTGACTTTTGATGCTGCTCGATACAGATACAGCCATGTCAGTACTGCATGAAGAAGATCCTGAATCTTCACTCTGGTCTACCAGCAGGGAGACCAGTGCCCAAAGTGTAGATGGTAGTGCACTGCATACTTATAGGTCCATTTCCCTTCCAGTGGTGGTGGGCAACCTCACCATGAAGTTTACTTTTGACCTAATGACATTACATCATCATCCCTGTATTTTGAGAGTTGATTTCCTTGCACTACATAGCTGTGTGGTAAATTTAGCCAACAGGTTACTGATTCAAATTCCAGGACAATACCATGCTGTCATGATACCAGACTCCCATGTGGTGGGTGCTATCTCTAACAACAACACTGAGTATGATGTCATAGGCATCTTTAAGGACTATGACTCATACAGTGAACTGCAACCTATTCTTGCCAAACACAAGGATGTGTTTGCAAGTACCAGACAAGACTGTGGAAGGATGCAGACATCTATTGAAATTACAGGACCAGTTCCTGTCAGACAACAACAATATCCTTTTTCTGCAGAAACCTTACCATCATTGAGAGAGACTATTAAGTCACTACTCCAGCAGGGTGTGAAAAGGCCATGTGTTTCAACTGTGAACTCCCCCATTTGTCCTGTGAAGAAGGTAAATGATTCTAGGAGACTCACAATACACTACAGGAAACTTAATCAAGTTACCCCTAGCTGTGCCCCAGCTGTGGCATCAGCAGCAGATGTGTTAAGGATATTAACACCTGACCATAAATGGTTTTCTACATTGGTTATTTCCAATGGATTTTGGTCCTTACCACTGGTTCATGAAAGCCAATACAAATTTGCCTTCACCTTTGAAGGTCATCTGAACACATGGACCTGTCTCCCCAAGGGGTATCACAATGGCCCCTCCCTCTTTCACTTGCACATGAAAGATGCATTGCAAGGCTTTTCAGTCCCAGATTGCCTTCTGCAGTACATGGATGATTTGCTCCTGACTACTGCCACAAAGACAGAACACTTGGTTGCCCTCAACAAACTGCTGACCCGCTTAGAGAGAGTAGGGCTCAAGTGTAACCCTTTTAAGGCACAGCTGTGCCAAAAGGGAGGTTATATTCTTAGGTCTACAAATGACTGAGAATGGCAGAAGCCCAGCCTTGAAAAAGATTCAAGGACTGCAAGATTTGCCGCTACCAACTAGTGTGGCAATACTTTGATGTTTCCTGGGTATGGTAAATTACTACAGGGACTTCATCTGGGATTTTGCACAAAAGGCTGCACCAGATATAAGTTACTGAAAAAGAATGCCCCATGGACATGGGGTCCAGCACAGACAAATGCTGTTATCAGTCTGAAACAATCTCTGACTTTAGCTCCAGTGTTGGTAAATACAAATCCATCATTGTCTTTTCATCTAGGAGCAGCTGAATACAACATATCCATGTCAGCTGTTTTGGCTCAAAAGGCTAATAAACATGTTAGGCACATTGCCTATGCTTCACAGATGCTATCCCCAGTAGAAGAGAAGTATAACCTTTGTGAAAGGCATCTTCTGGCCACCTATTGGGCTGTGAAACATTTTAGGTACTGTACATCATTGGTTATGCTCCTACTGTTTTGCATACCAATCACACACCCACTAATTTCCTTTTGTCAGACAGGGTTAAAGATAGCTCCATCTCTAACACCAGACTCACACAGTGGTCTCTGCTTTTGCAGGATCGTGACATCACAGTACATCCTGCCAAGGCGCCATCTTTACTGGCTTATGGCCTCCTGTATACAGGGGACACACACAATTGTTCACTGCAGCCTCCTGTACTACCTGAACCAGGACCGTTCCTTCCTGCACTCCAACAAGTGCTTGATGACCCTTCTCTGTGTCATGTTTTCACTGATGGCTCAGCCTCATAGTCTTCTGTAGAAAAGCTAGCAGGTTTGGGAGTTCTCATCGTTGAACCGAGTGGTGACAAATTTCACATTGCTCAGCATTGTACCATCATTTCTTCACAGTATGCTGAACTAGCTGCTGTGGCCTGTGCTTTGGAACTGCTGAAGCAAGGCACAACTGATACAATCATCTTTACAGACTCTGATTGGATCTGTTCCTCCCTGACTAAATTTTTACCTTTTTAGGTGAAAACAAACTTTACATCTTCTGATGGTACACCAGTAAAACACAGAGACTTGTTCATGTACATTACTACACTGACACAACAGTTTAAGTACAAACTTTATATTGACAAGGTTCGAGCACACTCCAAGAGTGATCCTTATCTTTCTTTCAACAACCATGCTGACTCTCTTGTGAAAGCTGGTGCTTGAGGAGGGGAGAAGTGGGAAATGAATAACCCCATCATTGCTACTGTATTTATTGCTGCTGTAAAAAAGAAACCAAGAACTTTTGTGCCTTTACATCTAGCATCTGCACAAAAGCAGAACCCTCATTTGAGGGCAGTGTTCAGATTCCTTGACAAAATAACTAAGGAAGAACTTTCAACAGCCAGCCCCTATAGAAAGGTAAGATAAGACCTTCACTTGTCTAGTGATAAACTACTCATATGGTATCACAGCCGCAGGAACACTGAGAAATTGTGGCTAGTTCCTGGACATATGTAGATGGATTTTATCCATCTAGTACATGACACTCCAACTGAAGGACACCAAGGAGTGCAAAAGACTCTAGACAGACTGATGACATATGGATGGTGGCCAACTATGAACGGAAATGTAGAACACTACATTAATAATTGTCTGGTCTGAGTTCAGAACAACCCTACTCCAGCCAAGAAAAATGACAAACTGTCACCCCAGAGGCACTCAGGTCCCTGGAATTCCATCCAAATCGAGTACATTGGCACACTGCCAACCACTTGTAGGAGCAACAAGTACATTCTAGTGGTTAATGACTTGTTTTCAAAATGGGATGAGGCATTTCCTACAAAGAGTAACACTGTAAATGTCACTGCAAGAGTCCTGGTGAAGCAATTGTTCACCGGGTGAGGTTTCCCTTTGAAGGTAGACTCTGATCAGGGATCCAGCTTCACAGCTGACCTGATGAAGGAAACTCTGACTATGTCATGGGTCGATCAGAAGTTTCACATTCCATACCACCCTCAATCATCCAGCAGATGGAAAGAGTCAACAGACAGATTAAGCTCATGTTATCCAAATTCATTGAAGAGAACCCTAAGGACTGGGATTCCTTGTTGCCTTTGCTCCTTATGGCAATAAGGACTACACTCTCAAAGGGTACACAATGTACCCCACTTGAGGTCATGACTGGAAGGTCCATGAGATTGGCAGAATATTTACTTCTGGACTTGAGCACCCCAACTGTGACAAAGTGTCAGTAGACAACTATGTGAAGAAACTCAAACAGGATATAGTTCGGGTAAACCTGTTTTCTGCACAACATCTGGGCCAAGCCCAACGTCAGGCTAAGTTACAGTTTGACAAAACTGTACATGATGTAGATTGGCAGATTGGAGATCATGTAATAGTTCTAAGGTTTGCTCATCCTACTCATCTTTTTGAAAACAAATAGGAAGGACCCTTTCCCATTGTGAACAAGCTCAGTCCATCAGTCTACCAAGTTAGACTACCACAAAACAAGAAACTCACTGATAAGTGGCCATATGCCAATCAGATGAAGCTATAGACAGGAGACTAAATATTACTTTTCCCTGACCTATTGGGAGGAATAGTACTGAATTACTGAACTAACCATATTTTTCTTTTCTCTTTTCTTTTAGGTACAAGAGAAAGATGATTAGCTTGCACCTCCTTTTCCTCCTAGGAGCCTTACCTCTGTCCCTTCCACAAGGCCAGCCTAATCAATGTTTAAGGTTATCCCTTGTACCCCTACAACACAATGATGATGTGCATTACCTCGCTCCAGCATCCAATCTAGGAGAAGCTAAAGGAGTCCAAATTAAAATTCCAAAACTGATTGTCACCATTCAGGAGGGCAAAGAAGCCATACTGAATGCTATGGTCATCACACTGGATCAATCAAGCCTTCAAATTGAGTGGCAGATAGATCACAATTGAGAACCACTTCCAGTGGCATGCCCTGTTAAAGGTACTTTCCAATGATGGCCTAACACCAAGTTTGCCCCTAGTAGCAGTTTATCCATCCGACAGACACACACTACACATTCTAGTCTGTACACTCTCACAGCTTTGATTGATCCACATTTTTGTGAAAATTATAGAGATAAATCCATAAGGCAATATTGTTCCCAGAATTACATGGCCACTTCTACTCTTTTCCTAATGTTTTACCCAACACAGGAAAAGCTCACTGACTGCCCTAAAGAGGAACCTGGTCTACCCAGTGGTTTGATCACCACTTTCCTTCAAGGTGCCTTAATAAATAGTGTACAATTTATGCACATTCCTGTTATTTTAAACCTCACTTATTGGGACATGGAGGAATTTGGTCCATGTTCCAGAAGCAGCATTTCCAGATTTTATCAAAGTATACTAACAGACATTGTTGCTACATACCAGACTGATACCAATGACCCTTATACTGATGCCCATAGTACTGACTATAGAGCTGTCTTTAGACTATGACCTAACCCTTACAAACAGGCTAAGAAAACTAAGTGCTCTAAGCATCAAGCAGCTGCTGCTGTAATTGATGCAACAGGCACCATTACAGGCCTTTTGGGATCTGGTATGTCTATTTGGAATAGAGCTGATATTGCTAATATTATATCCCAGATTTTCAAAATTTAAGATAGTGTTAAATACAATATTTTACCATTCCCATTTACATGGGGTAGTTGGCCTTGATAGAGAGGAATGTTTTACTGTTTACAATATGCAGGAAATAGCCAAGGGATTTGAGACCACAAGAAAGAAAATTAATGAATTAATTGCACAAAATAAAGAAGCAGATGAGCATTATATAGCTTGGGAAGTTTTATGTACTGCCTATGGCTCTTATGTACTTACTACTGTAAGCAATCTTTTCTGGGATCTGGAATCAGGACGTGTACCTGATCTAATACAGGATAGACATATGGCTAGGATGTATTGCCTCCACAGTAGCTCTACTGCCTGCATTACTTTGTGCATGTCTCATTCAATTTCTATTCCTCTGTCTATTGCCAGAAATCTAAGTTATGTTACTACATGTCCAAACTCTGCTCCCTGCTTCAACACCAATTCTCACAAAATCCAAGAAGCCATGTTTGTGAATTTCACAGTCTCCTTGCCACAGTTTGATCCAGTGACTGCAATTTTTGATAATTTGGCTTCCGTTCAATCCATTGGACTCTCAATGGGGACATTTATTTGGAGAGACTTGAACTGCCTCCCTTGTTGATTTTTCATGCTGCCCTGGACACATGCATAACCCTTCACACTGACTGCTGTTTGTGGAAAGGTTGCCATTACCTTTGCATGTGTGACATTTTCAATATTATCAGACCTGTGTGTGGATATTCCCCAGACAGTCTTGATTGGTCTTTTACTTTGGACTTGAACATTCTTTCAAATGGAACTGTAAATGGAACTGATAAACCTGGCACTTCTTCATCCTTTCCTGGGACTAATAATCATTGTAACATTTCTTCTGTTGCAACTTGGAGCTAGCTTGCAGAGGTACATCACTTCACCACACAGTTTGTCACTCAGACTGTAATTTGTCTGTCCAACTGTGGAAATGGAGAGTGCCTATTGCTAAAGTGACTTATGCTTCTAATGGTGAGTATTGTGTAGTGACCAATTATGACAAAATTTGCAATGGTGCTAAAGTTTGCAGTGCTGATTTTACTAACGTTTGTTTTCTTCCACACATGACAACTATTATTGGGCATACTATGATTACTCCTGTTCCCACCCTGGAACTTGATACCTTTAATATTGATCCTGTCTATCTCAATGCTTTGTCTCAATATTTACCAGTTTTTAATGTCCACATAGATCCTCTGAACTTGTCTCTCAAATCCCTCTTAGATAGAACTGATACTCATCTTATTTACATTATTAACAATAGGGCCTATTCACTAATGGTGGGGGGATACATGCAAATCACACTTATCCCCCCAGTGCAGCTCTGCACCAGACGGAGCTCAACTCGGGTACTGCATTCATAAACAGTGGTCCCCGCCCAGCTCTGTTATGTGGCCCCACCCCCTGGTATGCAGCTACATGCTTACCCAGATGTACAGCCAATCAGCTGCCCAGACTGGGACCCCTAGTGGACCACTTGTGCCTGTCAGTCACCATGTTGCCAATGGGTGCATAAGCAGACAGTGGAATGAAGTGTGGGGGACCCCATCAGCATATCTCCCAACCTCTCAAATGTGCCCCAAAGGCAGAGGCAGACACACAGAGGTGTCCAAGGACCCCCACAATCCCTGCTGATCCCAGTGGCAGCATCTGGGGGTGCATAACAATTACAGCTGCCTACTGAAGGCATAGCCATTGCCCACCTGTGCAAGGCACCCACACCATTAAGAATGGCATGGAGTGCTAACATGCCCCCATGCCTGTCCCTGGATTGACCCCATGTGCAGCTGCACAGTTGGCCAGTGTGCCAGGCATGTGGTGGGGTGTACTGGGATCAGGCATGGCACACAGGGTGTGTAGTGTGCGTGGCTAGGTGCAGGTGGGGTATGCACCAGGTTTACATGGCACATAACCCATCTGCATCATTTGTGAAAAGGCCCCGGATTTCTAAAGCTGGTGACAGTCTTAATGAACTTGTTTGTGATGATATGACTACTCTTTGGGAACATTCCATGGTTGAATTTGCATTTAAATTGTTTGTTGTTATTATTCAAGCATTATTGATACTATTTTTGATACTAATGCTTTGCTGTCTGAGGCATACTCTATGACAACACCATGAGCAATTTCAATTCCTTTACAATGCTTGTGCTATGGGTTTGTAAATGATTCCAACCACTTCCCTAAGGTTGTGTTGCCTCTTCTATGGCAACAAGGAGAGGAATGTTATGCTTGGGTCCCACACCCTTTGTGCCCTCATGCACACACCAATGAGAGATGATTTCATCATTAATGTGATGTTGTTGTTTTGCACTAACATGTAATAATAGGTATCCACATTACAAGCATGAATCCTAGGAATTATGCTTGCTATTGTTTAGAGTGTATTATATTCACTCATTTTAATCAATCAATCAATCAATCAATCAAATCTTTATTTATCCAGGTGATCACCGCTGAGCAAGCTCATTTACAAGGTGGACCTGCTGTTGTCAAGGATAGTTATACATACATAGATTAGCTGTGCACTACACAAAATGTTTTAAGTAAGAAAACAGGCTTACAATTAAAAGGTACAATATATACATTCCAGTACACTTGTGGGAACATATAAACAACACAAGACATTATTGTGGCATGTTCAACCTTCATATACATGTAAGTTTAAGTATCGCATTTATACAGGTCTCAAACGATTTAAAGTGTTATTTACTTATTTTCTGTTACATCATATATATTCATTTTGCTAATAGTTTCTTTATACTAGCTGTGCTTATGTTTTGCTGTTATGCATTTGTTTATATGAGCTATGTGTTTAGAATCATGGATATTATGTGTGCATTCACTGATATTCTGTTGTAATCATGTATTCATATGTATGTGCTTTGGACCTGCTGTCATAATCATATCATTTTTCCAAAGTATCATTCCACATGTATTTCTGTATATGCTGCATTTAATCTGTGTTTAGTTTATAGCCAATAATGACTTTTTTTGCTCTAAGTTTCTTGCTAAGCCTGCATTTTTCCTATGTAAGATTATACTCAAGGAAGACTCCTTATTTATACATTTTGGCCAATAAGGCCTGTTTACTATATCTAGAATGTGACTGTTATCTATAGTTTATAATTGCTTGCACAGCCAGCGTCTTAAAGAAAGAGAGACTACATGCAGTGGCTGGGGAATAATGCCTCTCTTGTGACTGCTTTGCTTCACTTGTAATAACATGATTATCGATAATAAACTGCCTTTATTACATTCTACTTGTTGTTACATCTTTGCCCAGCATCCCATACAAGAATCTGGCCTGTGATCTTTTCACACATAACAACAGTTATGCACCAAAGTTGAAAACCCTTTCAGAACAATAGGCTGGAATACTAATTTCTTATTATGGGCAATTGGCTAAGCCTTCAGCCCTGTGTTATAAAATATGCATAAAACCATATAAGCAAAGTAATACTGGCTTAAACCTTACTTTACAACCTACTGTATAAAGTACTAGATAAGGATGAATAACCTTTCTGTCACACCCTCATGTAGTATATATAAAATAGATTTTATTTGTCCATGTATAATATAACTTGTTACCAATAGCTTGCATAGATATACAGTAATACACTGTAAACCCTGTGGAAAGCAGCATACATACAAATAACAACAAAGATTTCAGAAAATAAAAATGACAAATAATACACTTGCATAGAAATTTTAAACAACGTTGTCTTATTAGCATTTTAAAACTTCTCTTGGTAACTTATTCAAATACTTTTTCTTTAGCAAAAATGTTTAGATATCGTTATTTAGATTTAAGCTTTTACTATATACCGAACATTAGTATTTAAGAAATAATTTTTCCATGCAACCTCCCACTTAAGCCCAATTAGGAAATTATAAAAATTATTTAAAATAATACTCAAGACATCTGGTTAGCTGTACAGTTGAGATTTTCTTCTTAATTTAAGGATGCTGATGGGTTCTTCTCTTCCCTGGATTGCAAAAGACCTTGTTAGTGATTGGATCTTGCTGTCCCTGTGTTTTTCCTCTGTTCACATTCAAACCCTGGACTTTGGATGCATCTGTTGTCAACACTGCACAGCCAATGTGCTTCCTTGCTTATGGACATCACTAGGCAGTCACTGTCCTTTTGTTCTGGTTTTGGCGGGAACTTCAAAACAAAATAGTACTTAATCAGCAAACATGTCCATTTCACAAGCAGAGGTCTTCACTGTGCCAAGATTTGAAAGATTCTGAGGTGTTCCCTCAGGAACTGAGTTTTAAGTCCACCTCATTATGATGCATATATGCAAGATTTACTAACATGGATTGGATCATGCAAATGATAAAAAGGGGTGGCTGTTTTTCTGAGGTTAGCTAATAATGATTATAGCTTTAGTTCTCAGCAAAATCTTTAAAAGATTAAATAATCATTGTGCTCTCCATGTATCAAGTTTCAGAATAAAGTATACTTTAATTTCAGTTTTCTGGTTAGGAAAGTTCTGAAAAGCATTGAATTCCATTGTAGGTAATTTTGTCTTTGTTCTCCCAAGAAAATACATCCCTCAACCTGTCAAATCTGTTTACTTCATACTCTTTACAACAGTTTATTTCTGTTCAGCACCAAGTTGCACACACAACAATTATCTCTATGGATTTGTCAAGACACCAGCTTCCATTTAAGACCAAACTCAGGTATTTTAGCTTTTAGGTTTTTGACACAAAATATATGGTCAAATAACTGGCATATTCCACCAGTTGCAAATCTCAAGCTTGGCCAGGTGATAGGAAAAGATATTCATTATCCACTGTGTAAGTTTCATGCCAGCAGAATGTTGTATTCTCTAGTTCTCTAGTGAAGGGGAGAGGGGAATCAGGGGCAAGCCTAGGGGATGCTGGGCAAATGGGCAACCTAGGTGGGCCGGGAGATCCTTTTCTGCCTACACTTTCCATTGTTCCTAGTTACAAACAAAAGTATTTTCCTTCAGTAAAAACCCATTGGTTTTAAGTCTCTGTCAACCCTAAGAGGTGCATCTCACTTTCAGATCATGAAGTGCATGGTATGTGTTTGCTAGGCAACCTTATCCGGTACCAATCATTGTTAGCGCCTCTTCTTAGTCTTAAACAGGCACATTCCTTCAATGGGTCAAAGGTGAAATTTCCAACTGCAAAGATTCTTTTTTTGAAAGTCTCATGTCTCATCTAGGCAATTTATGAACTTGAAAGAAGTTTTTTTTTTTCTTTTTTCAGACAATGTTCCTTCTTGCTTGGAGAGCTCAAGTAGACAGGGATTTAAACCAGTTGTCTTTGTTTTATACCCCAATCACCTCAATTAATGATTAGACATTTATAAAGACTATAAAATAGTCATTAAAATAATGCAAAATAATAAAATTATAATAAAATATTTTTGTAATTAAGGATTTGTTCCCACAACCCCATTGAAATACAATGAGTCACACTTACCTTAGACAGGCAGATATTTTACTTGTATAGCAATCCTTCCCAGAGGCCCAGAGCATTGAAGATTTCACAAAGCATCAAGTAAAAAAAATATTTATTTCTTATATAGCCATACTTTCTCTTATAGCCATTGACATTTCCAGCAGCAAAACATGTCTTCAACAGAAGCATTTCCAGCAGCAAGGCATGTCTTCGATAGGAGAGTAGGAGAGTAAAACTTCACCATGAGATCAGTTCAGGTGAGTGAGGGAGTGTGGGGGATGTGAGGGGTGCTGAGTGGGAGGTTGGACTGGGAGGAGTCAGACCAGTAGGGGACAGTTTTCTTCTATACAGGGAAAAAAGATGTTGCAGGACAGTTTTATTAATTACAGGTTAAACAATACAGGACCAGTAATCAGAGGGTGGGGGTACCACTAGACACCAAGGAAACATGCACAGAATATGGGAACATCAGTTGGAGTGTAGGGGTGCCACTGGGCACCAAGGAAATGCACATAATATGGAGACAGCAATCAGAGGGTTGAGGTTTCACTATACACTAGGGAGACACTGAAACAATTGGGGATGGCAATCAGAGAGTAAGTGGTGCAATTAAACACCAGGGAAACATGCACAAACTATGAGGATGGCAATCAGAGATTGGGGTGTGCCACTAGACACCAGAGAAACACTAAAACAATACTAGAAAGGCAAGTGGAGCATGAGGAGTGCCACTTGACATCAGTTAACATTGCAATAATATGGGTATGGCAATCTGAGGGGGGGGTGCCACTAGACACCAGGGAAATATTGCAAAATATAGGGATGGTTATGAGAGAAGTGGAGAGTACCACTATATTTAAGGAAAAGCTTGAAACAATACAGGGGCAGCTGTTGGAGGGTGGAGATTCCACTAGACACCAGGGAAACATTGACAATTTTGGGGAAGGCAACTGGAGGGTGGAGGGACCTTAGACACCAGGGAAGTTTGTGGTTCTTGCTTGCCAATAGCTTAACTTACTCCCTGAATCCCTAGTGGGACTTTCTGAAATGGCACAATTTAAAAAATCCCTAAAAGAAGAACTCAGCTTGAAATCAGCCTGCTACTGCTTTTAATTGATTCATGACTAGTATACCATGTTTTATCTTGTGCATATACATTAGTGGCACTTGCAAACTTTGACACCTTGGGACTGCTATCCTACAGTGTGTGTATTTCCCTGACTGTTGCTTGTATCTGACCAGACTCTTCTTGAGCTGGTGATTGCATGTTGTATTTTCCGTTCATTGTACTTGTCAGATGTGGAACCTTTGCAAAAGAGCATTTGTGCTCAAAATGTTTTCTGAATTATAAATAAATAAATATAAAATAAATAAAGTAAGTACAAAATGTTTTTGTGTCGTAAGGTATCCTTTTTCATAAGGCCAATTTCCTTTTCTTTATAGCCATACAAAAAAAGCAGAAGCAAGTCATGAAAAATAATGCAAAAATGGAACAAAACTCACACACACTCGAGGGTCTTTTTAACAGCAGTAAAGAGCAGAATCTACCTAATCAGGTCCCAATGACCAAGATGCATGTGTTGGTCTCTGAGCAGCATGTCGTTTTTGTGGGTTTTGAAACATTTTTTGGGGGGGCGGGATGTAAGACAAGATGGCAGCATATGAAAAAGGATTTTTTTCACACAAAAGAGGATTAACCAACATGAAAAAAGATCCTTTTTCAAATGACCCAATTCTTGTTTCATTCCCTGAAGCTAACCTGAAAGTGCCTGCTAAGCATGCTCAGAAACAAAATTTTAAAAATCATTCACTTTGGAACAAATTAATATTTTTCACCAAATTAGTGAAAAGCACCTCTGCAGGCCAAGCCCATTATGCCCTGAAAATTTCATACTAAATTTCCACACCTTCTGGTTGCTAGTGATGGGCAACGAAAACAGCAAAACAGCAAATATATATATATATATATATATATATATATATATATATATATGAAAAGAAAAATCTCTACATTTTTGTATCTGGATCTTGGAATCCACACATCTGATGAGAATTAAAGTTGACACATCATGAGATGTACCCCACAGGACCACACAAGCAAAACCTTTTGTGAAATTCCACTGAATGGGGTAAAGCTATTAAGGTGCACAATCTGGGGCTTAACAATAAACACCCTAGTCAATCCTAACTATAGTGGATTGACTGCACCACTATAATTTATCTATATCTATGTATGTTTTGCAGGTGCTATAGCAGCTGTACAATATGTTAGGGATGAGTTAGTGTTTCTGTTAATAAATATGTAATAGATCAATAATTCTCAGACTTTGTCACAGTAAGCCTCCCCAAATCCATGGAAAAGATTTTGAGCCTCCCCCAAAAACTGAAATAATCTTGGGCCTCCCAAAGAAAAATAACATACTGTAAATTGCGCAGTGCACCATGAATAAATTGACACCCCTTTGAGTACTTGGCTCACATTCAGAACTTTGTCTTATACTGACATGGAACCTTTGAAAAAGAGCTCCTGTGCTCAAAGGTGTTATCTGAATAAAAAATAAATAAAATAAATGTTATTCAGCTTACTGCAACTCCCCCCCCTTCACATGCCAGCCTACTTGCTCTGCTATTTTTATTCTTGAACCATTGTTACCCCTTGTTGCAGTACCTTCACAGGTCAGACTACTTTCTCTGTTTCCTCTCTATGCAAATTAACCTTCCTACATACTTTGCCTCTCACTGTCCTTCCCTGCTCCTAAGCAATTTCTCTGGGATTACTTTGCTCCTTCCTGCTATTGCTCTTAGCACTTCTATGCTCAACCCTTGCATTTGGGCTGTTCTGCCATCAGTCTACAAATTAATCAATTACTACCACTCATTATTAGTTTATTGTTCATATTTGTTTGCACTATTGTTCATTGTGTGTTTCCTGATTGTTTTGCAGTCACCTTTTAAAATGTATTCACTCCCTGCCCTTCCCTGGGTACACCTGAAATGAGCCTTGGCTCATTCACATTCCCTTTTCACCTATTAGTAAATAAATACATAAGATTTATCTGCTATTATCCTCTTTCAGTTTGCTTCATCTCTTCACATGGAATATGTAAAACTCAAAATTTAAATACAGTACTTTTTCAGACTTGCTTGAGCCTCCCCTGGAACAGGTTGGGGCCTCCCAAGGGAGGCTGGCCTCACCATTTGAGAACCCCTGTAATAGATAATCTACTGCAGGGCATGCAGTTGTGCTCTGATATACAGAACACACACCTTGGTGTGCATTGTGACTACATGACTACATGCCCTGTAGTGGAGTATCTGTCTTATGAAATGTTCAGAGGGTTCTAAAGGTTGATAACAAATGCAGGCATACAGTTTTTGTGAAATAATGCAATGTCATATGGTGTTTTCATCCAGTCAGGAGACTGGATTTTTACAAATTTTTCTTACCCATTATACATATATATATATAAATACTGTATATATATAGATAACTGTGAATTTGGTGTGCAGCATTGCAGTCATAGAAGCTAATATTTTGGCAATCAGACTGGTAGTTCAAAAGTTATTAATTACTGGAATTATAAAAGAATCTTCAAATTCAGAAATGTTTTGCCATTGGATAGTGCAAAAATTATACTGATTAAAATTAAGAAACTTACAGGATGAGCAGCACTCATGCCAGGATAGTGCAATTTCATGGTTTCACATTTAAATATATTTTGGGTTATTAAGTTATAAGATTTTAAAGTTTGAAAATCAGGTATATAGACACCTGACTGAAAAAAAAAAAATAGATGAATAGACTCAAAAGCTTTTTTTCCAAGATAAAACTGGAAATGAACAAAACCTTTCAAAGCAACACCAACAAAAATACAAAAACTTTACTATAGCTCCACAGTTTGAAATTTCAATGGTTCATCAGAAGGCACTGTAATATTAAATACATTTAGTATTTTAATCTATAAAAAAGTTCATGATTCAATATAATTTGACTGCTCAGACTAACTCCTACTATCGCCCTCCTCCCTTTTAATCACCACTCTCACCCTCCCTCTTCACCCTCCAGTTTGACACCTAAGCTCCCCAACCAACCTGCCCCCCTTTCTACCCACCTCTACCACCTTCCCCCTCTTAACAAATACCTATCTACCTCTATTCTCCCCCAACTTCTCCATTTCTCTCCCCCCTCCGTGTACTCTTCTCCCTTACTGTTTCCCTACTCTCCACCACTTGACAAAGCTAATTCCTGGCCGCATATCACCCTTATGATCTTTGATTCTAGATATTTATGATTAGCAATCCTTCCCAGAGGCCCAGAGCATTACAGATTTCTCAAAGCATCAAGTAAAAAAAAAATATTTCTTTCTTATATAGCCATACTTTCTCTTATAGCCATTGACATTTCCAGCAGCAAGGCATGTCTTCGATAGAAGAGTAGGAGAGTAAAACTTCACCATGAGATCAGTTCAGGTGAGTGAGGGGGTGTAGGGGATGTGAGGGGTGCTGAGTGGGAGGTTGGACTGGGAGGAGTCAGATCAGTAGGGGATAGTTTTCTTTTATACAGGGAAAAAAGATGTTGCGGGACAGTTTTATTAATTACAGGTTAAACAATACAATGCTGGAAATCAGAGGGTGGGGGTACCACTAGACACCAGGGAAACATGTGCAGAATATGGGAACAGCAGTTGGAGTGTAGGGGTGCCACTGGGCACCAAGGAAATGCACATAATATGGGGACAGCAATCAGAGGGTTGGGGTTTCGCTATAATCTAGGGAGACACTGAAACAATTGGGGATGGCAATCAGAGAGTAAGTGGTGCAATTAGCACCAGGTAAACATGCACAAACTATAAGGATGACAATCAGAGATTGGGGTGTGCCACTAGACACCAGAGAAACACTAAAACAATACTGGAAAGGCAATTGAAGCATGGGGAGTGCCACTAGACATCAGTTAGCATTGCAATAATATAGGGATGGCAATCTGAGGGGGGGTGCCACTAGACACCAGGGCAATATTACAAAATATAGGAATGGTTCTGAGAGAAGTGGAGGGTACCACTACATTTAAGGAAAAGCTTGAAACAATACAGGGACAGCAGTTGGAGGGTGGAGGTTCGACTAGACACCAGGGAATCATTAACAATTTCGGGAAAGGCAACTGGAGGTTGGGGGGGCACTAGACTCCAGGGGAAGTTTGTGGTTCTTGCTTGCCAATAGCTTAACTTACTCGCTGAATCCCTAGTGGGACTTCCTGAAATGGCAAAATTTAAAAAATTCCTAAAAGAAGAATGCAGTTTGAAATCAGCCTGCTGCTGCTTTTAATTGATTCATGACTAGTATACCATGTTTTATCTTGTGCATATACATTAGTGACACTTGCAAACTTTGTCACCTTGGGCCTGCTATCCTAGAGTGTGTGTATTTCCCTGACTGTTGCTTGTATCTGACCAGGATCTTCTTGAGCTGGTGATTACATGTTGTATTATCCGTTCATTGAACTTGTCAGATGTGGAACCTTTGCAAAAGA
The DNA here is from genome assembly GCA_016271365.2 of Neoceratodus forsteri. Lineage (NCBI taxonomy): Eukaryota > Metazoa > Chordata > Ceratodontiformes > Ceratodontidae > Neoceratodus > Neoceratodus forsteri. Next base: position 915,443,719 of record CM057455.1, on the reverse strand, counting down.
GCACTTGTGCTCAAAATGTTTTCTGAATTATAAATAAATAAATATAAAATAAATTAAGTAAGTACAAAATGTTTTTGTGTCATAAGGTATCCTTTTTCATAAGGCTGATTTCCTTTTCTTTATGGCCATACAAAAAAAGCAGAAGCAAGTCATGAAAAATAATGCAAAAATGAAACAAAAACACACACACTCGAGGGTCTTTTTTACAGCAGTAAAGAGCAGAATCTACCTAATCAGGTCCCAATGACCAAGGTGCATGTGTTGGTCTCTGTGCAGCATGTCGTTTTTGTAGGTTTTGAAACACTTTTTTTGTGGTGGGATGGAAGACAAGATGGCAGCATATGAAAAAGGATTTTTTTCACACAAAAGAGGATTAACCAACATGAAAAAAGATCCTTTTTCATATGACCCAATTCTTGTTTTGTTCCCTGAAGCTAACCTGAAAGTGCCTCCTAAGCATGCTCAGAAATGAAATTATAAAATTCATTCACTTTGGAACAAATTAATATTTTTCACCAAATTAGTGAAAAGCACATCTGCAGGCCAAGCCCTTTCTGCCCTGAAAATTTCATACCAAATTTCCACACCTTCTGGTTGCTAGTGATGGGCAATGAAAACAGCAAAACAGCAAAAAAAAAAGAAAAAATATATATATATATATATATATATATATATATATATATATATATGAAAAGAAAAATCTCTACATTTTGTATCTGGATCTTGGAATCCACACATCTGATGAAAATTAAAGTTGACACATCATGAGATGTACCCCACAGGACCACACAAGCAAAACCTTTTGTGAAATTCCACTGAATGGGGTAAAGCTATTAAGGTGCACAATCTGGGGCTTAACAATAAAAACCCTATTCAATCCTAACTATAGTGGCTTGACTGCACCACTATAATTTATCTATATCTATGTATGTTTTGCAGGTGCTATAGCACCTGTACAGTATGTTAGGAATCAGTTAGTGTTTGTGTTAATAAATATGTAATAGATAATCTACTGCAGGGCATGCAATTGTGCTCTGATATACAGTACACACACCTTGGTGTGCATTGTGACTACATGACTACATGCCCTGTAGTGGAGTATCTGTCTTATGAAATGTTCAGAGGGTTCTAAAGGTTGATAACAAGTGCAGGCTTACAGTTTTTGTGAAATAATGCAATGTCAAATGGTGTTTTCATCCAGTCAGGAGACTGGATTTTTACAAAATTTTCTTACCCATTATATATATATATATATATATATATATATATATATATAGATAGATAGATATAACTGTGAATTTGATGTGCAGCATTGTAGTCATAGAAGCTAATATTTTGGCAATCAGACTGGTGGTTCAAAAGTTATTAATTACTGGAATTATAAAAGAATCTCCAAATTCAGAAATGTTTTGCCATTGGATAGTGCAAATGTGATACTGATTAAAATTAAGAAACTTACAGGATGAGCAGCACTCATGCCAGGATAGTGCCATTTCAGGGTTTCACATTTAAATATATTTTGGGTTATTAAGTTATAAGATTTTAAAGTTTGAAAATCAGGTATATAGACACCTGACTGAAATAAAAAATAGATGAATAGACTCAAAAGCTTTTTTTCCAAGATAAAACTGGAAATGAACAAAACCTTTCAAAGCAACACCAACGAAAATACAAAAACCTTACTATAGTTCCACAGTTTGAATGCTCTATGGTTCATCAGAAGACACTGTAATATGACATACATTTATTATTTTAATCTATAAAAAAGTTCATGATTCAATTTAATTTGACTGCTCAGACTAACTCCTACTATCACCCTCCTCCCTTCTAATCACCACTCTCACTCTCCCTCTTCACCCTCCAGTTTGACACCTAAGCTCCCCAACCAACCTGCCCCCTTTCTACCCACCTCTACCACCTTCCCCCTCTTAACAAATACTTATCTACCTCTATTACTTCCAACTTCTCCATTTCTATCCCCCCTCCGTGTACTCTTCTCCCTTACTGTTTCCCTACTCTCCACCACTTCACAAAGCTAATTCCTGGCTGCATATCACCCTTATGATCTTTGATTCTAGATATTTATGATTTCTCCCTAAGTATAGATTGTTAATTCCAGTTAGTATAACTATGCTCTCCTGTAAATGTTATGTAAATAATCATGTATTTATGTAAACTAGACACTCTGAATTCCTTCTGTATATAGTTCTTGTCTTTGTCTTTTTTACTTGTTAAGATTCCTTGTCACTGACATGGAACCTTTGTTAATGAGCTGCAAGCTCAAAAGTTGTTATGCAAAACAATTAGTAAATAAAATAAAAATCATTATACTACACATTTTCAAACTCTGCTTGTGCTCATAACTTATAGAACATACTTTGAATAACACATAATCAAATAGGGTAAACTGTCACAAAATTTTTTGTAGGTCCAACATGAGCAGTATATGTTTGAAGCACAAAAACAGTTATGGGAAATGTATTAAGTCCTACAGAAAGAAAAAAGTTTAAAATTTGAGAAACATGATAAGCAGTCAAGAACATATTTTGTACTAGAAGTAAGGCCATACTTGAACAAAATAGTAACACATTTGTGTCTTGTCTCCTGCTTTGTGCATGCTCTTCAGGGCCATGTGCAAAGAAAATTTGGACTTACAGTATTTACATTTCACACAGAGTATGAAGGAGCCTACATAAATCAATTTAGGAATCACCTCCAACTTCTTACAAGGCCAGAAGGGGTCTGCATATTTTGCTTCTCACAAAGTTCAAAGGGACCTTCATGAAGGAAGTTATGACTCTTCTTTCTCTAAAAGTAAGAACATAAACTACAAAACAATTAGATTAATGAATCATTAAGGTTGCAAAGCCACAAAATGAGGAAATATGGTGTTATTGTTTTCGGCTCTAAAGACCACCCCTCTCCCTGTCCTTAGCCTTATGACTTAAGGCCAAGTTACAGATCTAAGTCAGTACCCCACAGGGTTACTACTTTAAGCTATAGGGCTAGGGCCCTGTGCAAAGTAAGTTATGAGTAATCTCTTGCTTTTTACATGGCCAACATGACCCTGGATGAAAAAGTAATGAGTGATCTCCTGCTTGATGCAGGGACATGCTTAAAGAAAATTATGAGTAAACGCCTGCTTTTTTTGGGGCACCAGGGCCCTGCATGAAGAATGCTATGACTGATCTCATGCTTTGCATATCAAAAGTTAGGATGTATCTTCTTCTTCTTCTCACATGGCCCATTGGGATCTGAAGAAATAAAGTTTTGATTGATCTCCTGAGTAAAAAGAGTTATGATGGATGCTGTGTGAACTATATGAAGCACAAGACTTGGTTGCGTGGATCTGAACTGGACCTGCACTACAGCTTGAGAAGCACACCATGGGGCATGGTTCCAGACCTGTAGCTTGGCCTTAGATCACAAAGTTTTGGGATGGATGGAGGTAAACCATAGGACTGAAAAAAACAAAACAAAAAAGCTACATGTCTCTCCTATTCTGGCTTTGTAATCTTGTAAACCTAACAAAGCATTAACAAACTGTGATAAGGTATGCAGTAAAGGATTACTGATACCTGCCCCAGGAGTAAGTAAGGCACAAAGTGAAAGGATGATTGTCCTTATGTCCTTTGGAAATATATTGTTACTTACTTAAAGCACACCCTGGAGTGGCTTATTGTGCTTATTAAATGACTGATTTTGGTAAACAAGTTGAGTAAACTAATGTTTTTATATAATAGATACACATTTATTGAATACAATTATACATTTTCATGGTAAAACATAAAATAGTCTACAATTTTATTAAGGCATACAGAGAAAAACATCATTTTACATTGTGTTAACTTGTTTTTCTGTTTAACTGTTTTACATTAAGTGAACTGAGAAACTTTTTCAATTGAAATGTAAAAGGAATACACTTTTAAGTAGTAAACTTATGATTTCTTGTAAAATTCATATAAAAGTCAATCATCTTGTTATAATAATTCCTTTCCTCCATGGCTCTTAGCAGAGTTTGTGGCTAAGTATACACCCAAGCCAAGGTGGGGAGGAAGGGATGGGGGGAAGAGGGAGTTAGTTTGGGGGGTGTAGGGGTAAGTAGTTTGGGGTAGGGGTTGTTGAGGGGGACATGTCACTGTCTTTCTTGTTTCTCTGTACATGCTTGTACTTGAAATTGTACTGTTTGTGTATCAGTGTCATGTCATTTTTGTGTATATTGAAAGCAATAAAATACAAATTAAAAAAAAATAATGCCTTTCCTCTTTTGGAAAGTACTGTCTTTAGCTTGGGTACAGTTGGGATGCAAGGTGGAGTAATACAAAACATAGCAGCTGTTGCGTTCTTGGTAGAGATGAGCATTTGTTCTCATTGGTGCTTGGGAAAGTGTGGCCCTCTGGTTGGTGTGGTTTCAACAATTGATTATCTAGGAAAGAGTAGAATAATGTGAAAAAAGATGTTTTTTTTTCACTGTTAGGTGCTGTGTTGGTCAGTGAGAAATGGGATATCAAACCATTTCTTAGAGAATAAGAAAGTTATTGTGTACTCAGTTAGTGTTAACTCTCCTGTACTATATATGTGACCTTTCTTAGACTTTTTTGATTGTGTTCACTTTTATTAATTTATTTGTGGAACCGTGAGTTAGAATTAGAGTTAATTTATTTAAAATTTATCACATCTTGAGTGTTCAAAACACTAATTTGTTTTTCTCCTCTCTATAATAGGATTCCAATTGAATCCCGATCTTCAAAACCTGATTCTCATTGAAATCTATAAATGTGCTATAAATGTGCTTGAAAAAGAACCCTACTCATTTCTTGAAGCTCAGAATCAGGTTTTTACTATATTAGTGACTCATTTTTTTCTAAAAATTTAAAAAGCTATGATTGGGGTCTATTTTGCTATTTCAAATGCTATGCATACAGTGTATCACTTTAAATCTTGAGCTAAATGGCTCATGTATAATTAATTAATTTACTCAGCATTTAAATAGTGCTTGGATGTTAGGTCTCATTACCCCCTTTGAAGACTCGTGAGAGTTGAGGCGCTAGGGGTTTTGTATCTTGAAGAAGTTTGTTTGCACTGCTCATTTGTTTACTATTGTGTAGACTTTGTTTAATAAATTGCAGAGCATTTGCACACAAGGATACACTCTTATGTAGTAGTTTTGTCTCCATCGAACTATGTGTATCTCACAGTGCCTGAGGTTTGGTTGAACTCTTATTGTCTGTATTTTGTTTGCATTTGGGTTGGCTGCCCATTTCGAGAGCTGCACGGCAGTTATTTGGATCGTTTTGATTTGCGGTGTGTTTCCCTTCAGATTTCTCTCATTTTGTGCTTCCTTATTCACCGTTGAACACAGATGTTGTGAGGGGTGAGCTCTGACCTACTTAGGAAATTAAAAGAACTTAAATGGAGTTGTGAATATAGCTGGTTAGGAATAGATGTTGAGTCTTTATATACCAGCATACATCAAGAAGATGGAATTGAAGCCATAAAAGAACATCTTTGTCTGAATGAAACAAGTGATGATGTACCTAAAGATTTCATCCTTAGTGCCCTGGACTTTATTTTAACGTACAATTATTCTGAGTTTGAAGGTGTTTTCTTACAACAACTATGTGGTGCAGCTATGGGTGCTTCCATGGTGCCCAGCTATGCAAATAATTTTTTGAGTAGCTGGGAAATGAAGAGAGTACTTAATGAAAACACAAACCCCTTTTTCAAAAATTTTGTTAAATGGTACCCCTTTATTGATGACATTATCTGCATTTGGAAAGGAGATGAGAGAGAAGTTTGTTACTTCATTTATTACCTGAACGAAAATGATCTAAATCTAAAATTTACACATACTTTCAATTGGGAAAGTTTAGATTTTTTTGATCTTAACATCAAGGGATGTCAGAAGGTAACAACATACATGATATAAAAACAAAGACATTTAGAAAAAAGACTGCTACAAACTCCTTGCAACATGCAGACAGTGCCCATCCCCCTAATTTAAAGAAATCTATCCCTTATAGCCAACTACTGTGTATAAAGAGAAACTGCAGTTCAGACACAGATTTTGAAACTCAATCAAAAGAACTAATGTTTAGGTTTGAAAAGAGGGGTTATGACAAAAAGTTACTGCATGACACCTACGAGAAAGTTAAAATGTTAGATAGAAACACAATTCTAGAGAAAAGAATGAATATTAGTAAACTAGATAACATATGCAGTTTCATAACAGAATATGACCATAAGGCAAGACAGATAGGTAACATCATACATCATAACTGGCCAGTCTTAATGGGAGACGAGGTAGTGGGGCAAGCAGTAGGCCCCAAACCATGAGTCTCATTTTGTAGGGCTAAAAATATCAAAGACAAAGTGGTGCACAGTAAAGAAAAGAAAATTGAAAATCCTGGCGTTGTTACCTGGCACCCTAAAAGGACAAATGTTTTCTTTTACATGTAAAAGATGCAATATTTGTAAATATGGTAACACGGGAAGCATGTTTTTGCATCCAAAAGAACAAAATGTTAAAATGGACATAAGGGAACTAATCACATGTGATACCTCATATGTGGTATATGCCCTTTGGTATTCGTGTAACCTTGTGTACATTGGTAAAACTGTGAGACCACTAAAACAAAGGATCCAGGAACATGTGAGATCTATAATTAATAACCGACAAGATACACCTATTGGTGTACACTTTACTCTGCTCCACAACTCATTACTCAATGAATTAAAATTCATGGGACTTGAGCAAATATCTAATTTATCTTTAGGGGGTGATAGAGCAAACAGGTTGTTGAAAAGAGAATGTATGTGGATTTTCAAAATGAATTCTGTCAAACCGAATGGGCTTAATGAAAAATGGGATATCAAACAATTTCTTAGAGAATAAGAAAGTTACTGTGGACTCAGTTAGTCTTAACTGCCCTATACTATATATGTGACTTTTTTTGACTTTTTTGATTGTGTTCGCATTTATTAATTTATATGTGGAATCTTGAATTAGAATTAGAGTTCACTTATTTAAAATGTATCACACTTTGAGTGTTCAAAACACTAATTTGTTTTTCTCCTCTCTATAACAGGATTCCAATTAAATCCAGATCTTCAAAACCTGATTCTCACTGAAATCTATAAATGTGCTATAAATGTACTTGAAAAAGAACACTAATCATTTCTTGAAGCTCAGAATCAGGTTTTTACTATATTAGTAACTTATTTTTTCTAAAAATTTAAAAAGCTATGATTGGGGTCTATTTTGCTATTTCAAATGCTATGAATACAGTGGCCCAGATATTCAAAAGGGTTGTGCCATGCACAATAGGGTTGCACCAGCGCAAGTCTGAAAATGCACCATTCTGCGATATTCAGCGGGAGGCAGTTGCACCCCACAAATCACCCTGAGCAATAGTGCAATGATAATGAATGTATACACAACTGAAGGGGGAGGAACCATGCATAAATGGCACAGTGCGATATTCAACAACACGTGCCATGCGCAATAGGGGAGCAGCGGAAGTTGCGCAATAGCGGAAATTAGCCAAAATAAAAAGGAACAAGGGAGAGGCGCAAGAACACTACAGGGAAGGCACATGTTGCTGAACTATAGCCAGCCACACAGGCAACACAGACACACAGGGCAGGACAGAGAAAGGGCACCTGCAACCCACAGGCACAGGGAAGGTGTGGGGAGCCACAGCCACAGTGCAGAAGGGGGAAATGCCACACAGCATTGAGGCCACCAGAAGAAGCTGTTCCTGGTGCAGGGGAAGTAGCAGCCAGGACAGCGGGGGAACACAGAAACAGCTGCCGGGGGAGTGAACACAAGCCAGGGACATGGCCAGTACTACCATCCAGATGGAGGCAGTAATGAGGGGGGTAGAAAGGCAGGCAACAGGGGGGCTCGGCCGTGGAAGGGCCCATCGGTGGTATGCCCCCAACAGGCAGTACTGAGCCCCCAACAGCTTCGAGCTGTACAGTGATACTGAGATCATGGGCCGGTACCGCCTGAATCAGGCAATTTTGAGGTGGCTCTGTGAGCTGTGCAGTGATGTGATGCAGGCTCCCACACAACAGAGCCATGCTCTGTCAGTGGAGACTAAAGTGACAGTTTGCATGTACTTTCTCACCTTGGGTACCTTCCAGAGACCAACAGGGGACACCACAGGCATAACTCAGTCAGACGCGTCATGCCACCTCACCCAATTCCTCAGTGCACTGCTGCCACATGCTGCAGAGTACATCCATTTCCCCAGCACACCAGAGGAGCACACAGCAAACATACAGGAGTTCCACATTCTACAGGGTAGCATGTATAACTGGCATGCTAGGGGCAATAGACTGCACCCATGTAGCCATCCGCACACCACCTGGCCCTGAGGGGGCCGCATATATGAATCAGAAGGGCTATGCTAGCATCAACTGCCAGGTGGTGTGCGATGCCAGGGGGCGCATAATCAATGTCTGTGCCATGCACCCTGGGGGAGCACATGATGCCTTCATCTGGCACCAGTCAGCACTGTGCCACAGATTCGAGATTGGGGACATCCCCACTGGACACTTAGTGGGTGAGTATGCAAACCACACAGACAAACTTAGGGCTTGGGAGGGGCATGGTCAGAGGTGACATGGGTAAAGGCCTACATGGCCAGGGGCAGGGCGATGCTGATTACCAAACTAACCTCCACCCTGTACACACAGGTGACAGTGGATACCCACTCCGTCCCTGGCTGCTTACACCATACCGGTGGCCCATGACCCCATCTCAGCAATGTTACAATAAGGCACATGCCACCACACATAATGTCATCAAGTGGGTGTTTGGTATGCTGAAGGCACATTTCCATTGCCTGGACACCTCCAGCGGTGCCCTACAGTACAGCCCCTCAAAGGCCTGTGGGCTATTCCTTGCCTGTTGCATCCTGCACAACATGGCCAACGAATGTGGGATAGCTGTACAGGTTGAAGAGGGGGACAGTGATGGGGACAATGAGGATGCTGGTGACAATGGTGATGGGCAGCAACCCCCTTGGGTGGCAGGACCCCTGACTGCTCCAACTGGCACAGCTGCACTGGGACACCATCACGGTGGAGCACTTCAGCCAATCCAGGTAAGTCATGGGCCATGTGCAACCACCAGTGGCAAAGGCACAACCCACAAATACACATGGACACACACCGGGGGTGCATGCCATCAAGGGAAGTGGACAGGCATGGAACCACACACACCGCCAGGGATGGGCGAGGTCTAACATGGCACGCGGTCAGACACACACACACACACACACACAACTCACCAGACATGCACAAAGGGTAGGAGGCACACCGACCAAGAATGCCACCCCAGCCACACACATGTCCACAGACCACCATGCCCACTGCCTGTCATTGTGCGTGTGTCAGACGCTGGGCACCATTGCACATTGGCATACAGCACAATGCAGGCATCATCATGCACATGCAATTGTGGACAGCAGCCGGGAGGGTGTGCAAATGGACTGTGTATGTGCGTGCAGGGCCGAGTACCCACCTGTGCATTGTCTGCTGAATGACACAATGCACACAGGGCAGCATCAGACAGTAGCTGCACTGGGAGACAGGTCAGTCAAGCACCACAGTGCCCTGGCTGCCATGGATGCATGGGCAGCCCCGCCAAGACCCACCAGCAGTGACAGGCTGACCACTGGCCTCATTGGGTGGCACCGATGGTCCCCCAAGGGTTCCACTGCGTGAACGCGATTGTGCTCACACAGGGGTCTGCAGCACACTGAACATGCCTGCACCAGGCGTGCTCAGGATGCCCACAGCTGAACCCGGTGTTGACAAGGATTGTGTCGCACGACGCCGGGAACAGGGGTGGACATTGCACTGCACAGTGTCTGTGACACATGGGCAAATATCTGTGTGCCCACTGTGGCCATGGCAGCTGTTATTGTCTGTGTCAGCCTGTCAATGGCAGTGGTCACATTCTCCCGCATCGGGTCCATCCCTGCCAGGAGCACAGCGGTTTCTCTGCTGCGACGCTTCTCTGCCTGGTGCAAAGCCACACTCAGTGCATCCACCACCGTCACAAGCCACATCTGCTGATTGACTGATGCTTGCAGTATACGGGTGTGCTCATCCAAGAGGTCATCTGCCTGATCGGCATGGTGTCCTTCAGGGTGTTCACGGCCCTGATGCTCATCACCCCTTGAGGGTGGGCACTGCACACCAGGGCCAGGCCTGGGCATGTCCACAGGTGGTGCACTGATTCTGCCCCCTGACACTGTACCCCCATGCCCATTGGCCGACTACTGATGCTGCCCCTCCGGCTGCCACTCCCCAGGGATCAATGGTGCCACTGCAGTGGCTGCAACAGTCCCACTGTCCTGTACACACACCAGTGCTGCCCCACTGGTGCTGACAGGCACAGGCTGGGACTGTGATGACATGCATGCCTCCACGGTGGCACCACCCACAGCCATGGCCATGATGTAACTTGCTGTGTGGCCATCCTGTGGCACACACGTGTCACTGCCCATGACGTTAGTGACATCATCATCGGTGATGGATCCGGCACCAGCCCGAGTCTCAGCATGCTGGCATCCATGGACACTGGTATGCTGGGACACGGGTAGGGCCACCTCCGCACCTGCTCCACCAACATCATTCTGGACATCCAGGTGAGCCCACTGTCACCCTGACTGCGTATTCCTGTGGAGGTGGATGGGCCCTCCTCCATCTTCATCTGACTGGCCTCAGTGGAGAAGCCCACCACTGCTGACCCATGCAGACATTCAGGAGCTGTAAGGGAAAACAAAGTCATGTTAATGCATGTGACCTACCCTGTCCCCACCCCCCAATAGACAGACCAGGACCTACCATGCAGTGACGGGCTACCACCCATCTGGAATCCACCACCCGGAACACTCTCAAAGGTGCAACACTGCATGCTGCCAGCAACCATCTCCTCTTGTGGGGTCAGGTGTAGCACCTCCGGCTGTCCCCTACCTGTCGCAGACCATGCTGCCCTGATGGCAGCCACCTTCTCCTTAATCCTCCACCTGTCTGTGCCCATCTTCTTCTCTTGCACTCCTGCATGGAGCACTGGTGGCTGCCATGCAGGTTTACAGCACATGCCATCTCCACCCATGCAGCAGCATGGGCCTGTGGTGTTCCCTGGCATCCGCTGAGAAGCAGCTCCTGGTCTAGGTAGGCCTCAAACAGGGCATCTGTCTCGGCCTTCATAAAATTTGGCCTCCTCCTCCTCCCATGACTCCGTTCCTCTTCTTCCACAACACGCTCAGTCATGATTCAGCCTGTGAGAATGACAGTTGTTACCTGTGACTGTGCAGTCCCCATGCACGTCCCAAAATCCACAGTCTACACTCCCAAACAGCATGCAACTCACCAATAGGCTGCAGTAACTGACTATGGCCAGTGCAGCCCAATGTCACACTTTTATAGCGCAACCCATGCAAATGAGGTCAGGTGCATCTTTAAGTGGATGCAAATGCAGTGACTGCACCATTGAATGGCTGACTAGCTGATTTGCATATGCCGGCTGAATATCGTATTGTTGCGCTTTGTGCAATTGTGCTGAACGTGCTGAGCCAAGGTCGCAGTTCTGTGACAGGTTGATGACACAGGTGCCTGCCATGCTGCTGATGTGCTATGCATGGGAGACAATGCAGGGCACGGCCACCATTGTGCCAGTTGCACTACAGCACTGTTCACCAATATGGCGCTGTGGCACTGGGGCATCATAGGCACACTGGGGCAACAGCGTGGTAGGCCACTACAGGAAGTGGCACACAGGCACCCAATTGTGCTACACACATTGGGTTCCAATCGCACTGTGGCTGTCCATGTGCCAGAGACCCTTGACCCTGTGCCTGACCTTTGCCCCCTAGGCACTATTCCTCAGGCCTGGGTGCACCACTATCATGCTGTTCGGTGACAGCATGATAGGAAATGGCAGAGCTGAACCATGCAGCATCTGCATGTGGCAGAACCGCACTGCAGAGTGCCATTTTGACTTAACTGAGCAGCAGAGATGGCGTGGAGGCATGCTGTGCAGTGGAGCCAGGTGGAGCTGGCAAATCTGGTTGCCATTGTGGAGTCACATGTTGACCCTGTATTTGGAGAGGCACCCCTGGACAGGGCCAGGAGTCAGGTGTGGCAGGAGGTGGCTGATGCCCTGGAGGAGGCCTCGTTATTGGGTGGATGGCAGAGCAGTGCCACCACAGATATGGGGACCTGAGGCGAAGGGACCCAGACCTGCTTGCCCACCTGCGGGCACATGCCATGAGGGGCACAGTGCCATGGCCAGGTAGGTGCAACATCCATACACTTTTATCGTCCATATGGGTATCACAGTTGCATGTGTCCAGCACATGGGGGGGCCATCCGGTGTTGGCCATGGTGGTGTTATCAGGGTGTGGGGTGGGTGGGTCTGGCTGTGTGGGATTGTACACATATGGGGGCAGGGGACTTTGCTACAGGATTGTACTGATGTTCCTCTCTCCATGTTTACATCTTAGGCCCAGAAGAGTGCAGGCTGGTGAGGGAGAGGAGGTGCCGCCAGGAGGACCATCAGACCGTGAGGAGTGAAGGTCCACAGAGGCGCAGGAACCAGCCTGATGATGGTGAGTGCCTTACATCCATGATTACTATTGCATGCTGTGTAACAGGGCAGGCAGCGGGGCATGGCCACCATCCATTGACACCACTGTCATGCATGCAATTTGTTACAGTCAGCATTGTCCAGTGGCACTGCATGTCTGGGAGCGCGTCAATGGTGGTCCATGTGTGCACTGGGCACATGGTTGTGCCACTGCCGTCACACCGCATAGCCAAGTCACTGTACGGCCACGGTGGTGCTGTGCAGGACATGGGCAGTGGGTGTGTGCAGTGGTCCACATGGCTGTGGCTGCCTGGGTAGGCAGGTCTTGTGGACACGGTCACTGTGAGTGGTTGCACACCATCACAGGTGCGTGGCACATGGCTGTATGCCATGCACAATGGGTTTGCTGCAGAGGGCTGGACAGTCACACGTATTGACTCTGCTCCCTTGTCCTAGGTGGACAACACTGGATGGCCCTGGAACAGACCATGCAAGAGATTCTGCAGCTGGCACAGATGTCCCTGGCAGTATTGGAGTGAATGGAGCGGCATGGGGTCCAGAGGAGGAGAACCCAGAGGCACCACAGGAGTGGAGACTGGGGCACACAATAGGCCCTCCATGAACCCCTGACACCCATACCACTGGACCCACCCTCGCACCCCTTCTTCCCACTCCCATTTGTACACCCCTGCCCCATGCCCGCCCCCACATGGTTTGTGGCCCTTCCCCCCACCCTTGTATATATTTGTACATATGTTTCAGAGTTGTTATATTTTAATACATACATTTTGTTATAACAACTGTGGTGGTCTCTTATTTGCAGTGGGCTACAGGTGCTCTGCTGCAGTGGTGTGCATGAAGTCAGGGGTGGTGCATGCATGGGCGTGTGTGTGTGTGTGTGCATGTGTGTGTGTGTGTGTGTGTGTGTGTGTGTGTGTGTGCAGAGGTGAACCACCTATGATGTGGGCAGGGGGATCAGTCACTGTCTGTGGTTTGTGTGTTGTACTCTGTGCACTGGATGCCTATGTGCAGTGGTCCATGTGGCCTGCACTGTGTGCATGGCACCCCTGTCAGACCATCCATGGCCTGTGCAGCTGACACTTTTGCATGTCTGTGATATGCACAGTCTGCTGGCATGTCAGTGGTGGCTGTTGTGGCCAGTGCTGGGACAGGATGTGTCCTTGGGAGGGTGTGCAGGGTGCTGTACCACTGGAGGTGGGGTCCGGGGCATGCCCTGTCGCATGTGGGGTACCTCATGTGCTGATGCATGGTCGGTCTCTCAGCTGTACCTCAGTGGGGATGTATGCATCTGTTGCATCACTGTCTGCAGCCGCCCGCTGCAGGGTGTCCATGGTGGGGCTGTCTTGCATGGCTCCGTGGTGCACAGGGTTGCATTTTCACAGTGGGCGGGGTGGCATGCATGGGGTGTCCTGCACTGTTGGGTGCTACTCCTGGACAGGGTGTATTGGGATGATGCTGCAGGGTGTGCTCTGCATTGGTGGGATGGTGTGGTATGGAGTGGTTGGCCATCCTTGTGTGCCGGTCACAGCTTGCCAAGGGATGTGATGGGGCACCATGGCCCAGCTGTGGGTTGGTTGCTGGTCTCCATGGGCCAGTGGTTATTCCAGCCCTCCCTCAGTTGTGCATTGCATGTGGTGTGGGGGATGATGTCTGTTCTGTTGTGTGTTCCTCTGCCCATCTGTGGCATGGGTGGTGGGCCCTTGCATCCTTGGTTGTGCTGTTACATTGCTGCCCTGCTGCTGGGGGGCATCCCTCATCCCTGGTTGCGCTATGGCGCATCTGGACTGCTCAGCTGAACATCCCTTGTTGTGCTATGGCATCAGATATGCTCAGCCTTGTACGGTATGGGCTACATGCCCATTGGCTCTTGCTCTGACCCAATGGGCATGCAGCCCTACCAAGCAGTCAGTCGGCGGGTGGCGGGGCGGCAGGCAGGTGGGGTGCTGCCACCCACCGGCTGACGGGGGGAAGTGGGGTGGTGGGGCTCTGTGGGTGGGGGGCCACTAGATCACCAGGGTAATTGGACCTGGGGTGGGTTGATTCTAATGCCCATGATTGGGCTTCATGGTCCACTGGACCACCAGGGATATTGGTCTTTGGGGGGGTTGAACTCCGTTATGCCCGTGATCCAGCTAGTGGGGGTGGAGTTCGTTCTGTTTGCCCAGGATTGGGCCAGTCTGGGGGTGGGGGTGGGGTTCTGTTCGCCTGATCGCGGGCCAGTCGGGGGTTAATAATGTTATGCCCGATCGGGCCAGTTGGAGGGGTTATTAACATATGCCTGTGATCAGGCCAGTCGGGGGTTAATAATGTTATGCCTACAATCGGGCAAGTGGGGGGTTGTTCAATTATGCTCTGCCCGCGATCGGGCCATGGGGTTACTATTATGCCCATGATTGGGCCGCGGGGGCACAGGAAGAATGGAGGGCCACCCACAGGTGGCAGCTGCTGTGTTGTGCCCTGCAATGCGGCAGCTCACCTGTGGGTGGCCCTCCACTTGATCCTTTTTTTTTGGCTCAAAGTCATGTAGGCACAGGTTGGGGGTTGCACCTGCACAACTCTGCACAGCCCGGCTGAATATCGGGCTGTGCAGTTTATGTATGGTTCCTCTGCCTCCGGTTGAGCATGCCTTCATTAGCATTGCGCTGTTGCTCAGCATGACTTATGGGGGCGCAACTGCCTCCTGCTGAATATCGCAGAATGGCGCAATTTTGGACTTGCACAGGTGCAACCCTATTGCGCATGGCGCAACCCTTTTGAATATCCAGCCCTTTGTTTAATAAATTGCAGAGCATTTGCACGCAAGGATACACTCTTGTGTAATATGTTTGTCTCCATCGAACTACGTGCATCTCGCAGTGCCTGAGGTTTGGTTGCACTCTCATTCTCTGTATTTAGTCAGTGAAGGCAGGTGTTGAAAGAAGATTATTTTTAGGACTGGGGAGGGTTGTGGTATGTGAAAAATGCAATCTTTGTGTGCAAATATTGGGAATCTTCACTGAGGGTGCGTTTATTAGCAGTTTTGAAAGGATTTTACAGAAACAAAAAATGTTTTTGCAAAGGCTGTTGAAATTTGTTGAGAATAAGTCACTAAAATTGCATACAATTAAAGGCATTTGCTAAAAAAAGCAAGACTTACTTTTTGGAATGGGGCCATATTGTTTGCAGAAGATGGAGATATTTGTTCAGGGTCCATTGCTTTGAGAAAAGGCGTTAAATAAGAAAATGAGGATGTATGTGAGAGAGTTATGAACTGGGTGGCTTACCAAGGAACTCCCAGTGACAGGACACTCAGGAACCACTTGAGATTAAATAAAAATTCAGCTTTATTTCAGTAAATGAAAACAAAAGGCCTACCTTCAGCTTTACACAGTGATCTTGTACTGTAGTTCAATCTCTGGCTGTGACAAGCACATCATCCTCTGCCTTTCTCCTTTTGTTAGGTCAAGGTGTTGCTTGTCAAGCTGTGTGGAATACTGAATTCTGACAGTGGAATTAGCACAGAATGGCCATTCCACCAGTGGAATTTCCACCAGACTTTTACTAGTTCTTTCAGCAGAATTACGCCTATTGTGATCTTTGAAAAAATATTTCATGGAAAAGCAAATTTTCAATGGAAAACTATTCCACAATAATTTCTGCAAAAATATTGTGATCTGTGGAATAGTATTCTATGGAACATTATTTTTTTTCATTGGAAAATAATTTTGCAGCTATTTTTTACCACAGAATTTCATCATTTCGTTTGTGGCGAAATTCGGCGGAATTTTAAAAAAATCCACAGAATTTAGTTCCACCAGAATTTGAAAATTCTGCACTAGTTGCTTGTTAACACTCCCTCTCCCTCGAGACATAAACAAGTTGAACATGCAGTGCACTGAGGTCTTAAAGGGCCAACTTTAAAGCAAAAGTGGTTTGGTTCAAATCCCCTCCTGGCACCTTTCAAAATCTATTTTGGCTATGTTGCAAGGCTTTGATGGGATTTAGAGCATATATGTTACCCCAGGTATTTTGTCTCCTGCTACCCTAGGGTGCATATCATATCATACTCCTCCATGCAGGTTGTGACCAGAAATGCACGGTGTGGTGTGGTGCAGGGAAAAGCCGGCTGGCATGCCTGAACTACAAACAAAATGCCAAGCAGCTTCCCAGCACTGCAGTTAAAGAATAAATGGCCAGCTATACAGAAAGTAGGGCATACTGTGTCCGACCACAGGTTACAGTATTGTATATTCAGCATTAATGCCTTTGAATATTTACTTTCCGTATCTTTGGCCATTTATTCTTTAACTGGTGTGCTGGGAAGCTGCTTGCACTTTTGCATTTCACATCATCAGCCATGGAAGCTCACTCCCTGATTGATTGATTGAAGTACTGCAGCTATGTCCTGCACACGTCTGTCCCAATCAGGACTATAGAAAAAGGAAATAAAAATATAAAATGGAACTATTTGCAACACATAGATATTTTATTTTTCAGACCTACTAATCAACCTACATCTGCAGTGTTTTCTAGGGTGTCCAACTTCCTCAGGGAGGATTAATGGCAATCTACAACAAATCATTAATTACAATAAATTAAACAAAATGAAAACATTAAACTGCCTGTCTTCCTATCTATCTTTCCATCTATCTATTAATCAGGGTGGGGTACCAACTCCCACTACTGCTTCTTTCTCCCTGTGAACTCCATATCACTAATCTGCCTGCCCTTCCCAATTTTTGTAAATATTTTTTTTATTTTAACTGGAAAGTCCATGGCCACAGACCTGTTTTCAAATTCAATTTACAATCAACACATACTGTATTTCCATTAACAGTCTAATGGATATTAGTTTTTTTTAAACCAGGTATAGCACAGTAAGCTGAAAGCTTTTTTACAGGAGCGACCTGGGAGCACAAGGAGGTTAAGTGACTTGTTCAGGGTCACACAGTATGCAAGTGGAAGCTGTGGGATTCAAACCCTGGTCTGGACTGCTGGATGTCACCAAATTTGCAGTTCAGAGCCTTAGACTACTGCGCTATACTGCCATTAGTATGTTGTACAAAACATTGACATTTACTCTTTTTTTTTGTAGACTTTATTTAAACAACTTCAGCAATACATAGGAATACAGACACATACTATGGTTGAAAGAAAAGTAAGTTGTTTGAGTTTACAGGCTTACATGTCATACACAACCTACCCCCATCCAAACCTTCATTTACAGGGGCTTTTCCCCCATCAAGTAATATTAAGGGTATATTCTACTTCTACCTTGAATATTCAAACTAATGCTTTATATGCAATTTAATCCAAACCGAGTAAAGACCATTCAATATCTGTCTTAAATTCTCTTTCTAACTTCCTCTCTATTCCTCAGAAGGCTGGGAACCAGGGTTGTAACAATGCCTTCTCAACTGGAGACCATATCTCATTAAAAATACTCAGCTACCCTCTAACAGAGTATTGAATTTTTATATATTTTATGCAATCTAAGAATGCATTTGTCGGCTCAGCTATAGTTGGAATAGACTGAAGCCTCCAATGCATAGCCAGTACCTTCAGCCCCATCACATTCCCTAACCTCCATAAAGTAAACCCAGGTTTTGTATAAGTTTTCTTCTGATCTGGTTCAACTGGGGGCAAGCCAAGGAGAATTTCCACATGATCCAGCCTAAGAGGTGTGTTCACTAATTTAGAGAGGATTTCCTGCACTCCCAACCAGAAGGTTTGGACCTAATTACATTGTCAAATCATATGATAAAATACTCCATTGTGGATTTGGCATTTAGGGCAAAGGGAGGAGTCCTCTCAGTTGATTATGTGTGCCAACCATGGAGTATGGTATTTTCTGTGTAATACATTAAATTGAATGGTCTTGGCTCTGTTATTTACTGAATATTTGAGACTGTTGCTTAAAACCAAGATCCATTCCCCTCCAGTCAAGCCATCTGGCAATAAGTCAGATTCCCATTTGGCCTTGATGGCTTCCATATAATCCATTAGGGTCCCTATTAATAATCTATATGTTAGTTTTAGGGGTTTAAACAAAGGTTGGTCTGATTGCCCCAAGAATAATTCCTCTAATGGGTAGCATGCCCTCCCTCGTCGGTTCACTCTGCTGCCTAATACCTCATATGCCTCCTTAATTTTAACATATTGAGGGAGGTGAGATTTATTAATATACTTGTTTTTCAACAAATATTCAAAACAGCATAATCTCCCATCCTGTAAAATATGTTGAATCTGAGAAACACCCCCAATAGCCCACCTTTTCAGGACTGAATTATCCCAAATGGTCCTTCCCCCTCCCTGCTGTAAAAGCCTGGTAAGTGGAGCCTCAGGGAACAAACCGACCTCCACCCCTATCATTTCACGTGCAAGTTTCCATGCTTTCACTGTATTCCTTGTGATGGGATTGACAGGATTAGGCAAGGACTCCACCCCGCCACAAAGTAAAAAGAAATGGTGGTACATCAAGGGATCCTCCAAAGTCTCCATCCTCACCCAGGCCGGCTGAACCTCCGTGTTCTTCAACATGTCCTGAACATTAGTGACCTGAGCTGCCACCCAATAATGTCTCATGCTAGGGAGGCCTAGACCTCCTGTTCTTTGGGGCTTCCACAAGAGTGAGTTCTTAATCCTAGGTCTCTTGTTATTCCAAAGGAGTTGTGTGAGAGCACCTTCTATATTGTTAAAATATTTTTGGGGAACCTTCAAGGGGATCACCTGAAAAAGTATAAAAATTGGGGCAGAACTGGCATTTTTATTAAGTTTACCCTCCCTAGCAGGGTCAAAGGCAAGGCCCTCCATGAGAGGCAGTTATCTTTTATTTTAGAGATCAACCCTTTCATGTTAATTGCAGTCATTGAGGAAAGCTTAGAAGGGATTTGAATACCCAGATATTTTAGTGATTTAACTGGGTGAATTATGTGTTGAGCTATTGAGATTGGACCCCTATCCTTCCGCACAGGTAACCATTCACTCTTGCCATAGTTGATCTTATGTCTGGAGAGTGGACCGTATGTATCAAAAAGTTGGGTTAATGCCAACGCCGCCTCTCCCGGAGAGTCCAAAAATAGAAGGACGTCATCTGCGAAGAGTGAGATCACACATGTTCCAGACCCTTTCATGTGGGATCCCTGATTCTAGGGTGAGAGCTAATGCTCTGTGCAACAGCTTCAATAGAGAGGATATATATTAAAGGGGATAGGGGGCACTCCAGCCTGGTTCCTCTGGCCAAAGCAAAGGGGGATGAAATAATATTGTCAATGAGTATTTGGGCTCTTGGGGCTCTATACAATACTCCCAACCATTTCATCATTTTAGGGCCCAGTCTGAACTTCTGAAGAACTGCCATCATGAAGGGCCATTTGACATGATCAAAGGCCTTCTTTGCGTTGAGCGATAGTAGGCACTCCCTTCCTTCCTTTGACCATACTTGAACTATGTTGAGGACCAGTCTGATGTTATGCTTAACCTGCCTACCGTGGACAAAACCTCCTTGATCAAGGTGAACCAACTTGGAAAGGACACCTTCCAGCCTATTGGCTAACAGCTTCGCTAGGATCTTATATTCAGCATTGAGTAGAGAAATTGGGCGTTACGAGGAGCACCATAGGGTTTTTTCCCTTCTTTGGGTAAAATAGTAATTGTGGCCAATTCCTGTGAGGGAGGTAGAGCCCCCCTCCTCCAAGGCTTCCAGTATCATATCCTTCATTAATTGGCCTAACTTCTCCTATAGCAATTCAGAAATCTCTGCCGGGATGACATCAGGTCTCGGTGCTTTCCCCCACTTAATCTTCCAAACCACCTCTTTCAATTCCTCCAAAGTTATAGGGGAATCTAAATTATCAAGGTCTAAATCACCCACTATGGGTACAATAATATTTTTCAGAAACTCCTCCTGGTCAGCTCCTTGGGGGTACTTAGAAGTATACA
Organism: Neoceratodus forsteri; assembly: GCA_016271365.2. NCBI lineage: Eukaryota > Metazoa > Chordata > Ceratodontiformes > Ceratodontidae > Neoceratodus > Neoceratodus forsteri. The sequence continues at coordinate 915,423,171 of CM057455.1, read as the reverse complement.
ATTGGGAGTAATAGGATTTAAAGGCGTTGTTTATTTTCTGCTGGTCATAAGTGATCTCCTTTCCTGCCACCTCCACCCCCAGAACAGACCTTCCTGCTCTCTGATGTTTAACTAAACCTGCCAACCACTTCCCAGCCTTGTCTCCTTCAAAATCGGAATATGATTTGGTCAAATTTAGGGCTCTCTCAATTTGCTGGGTAGAAATTTGGTTTAATTCACTTTTTAAAGCTTTTAGCTCAAGACGTTTAGATAGGCCAGGTACAGCCATCAAATCTTTCTCTAATTTCAAAATTTGGGCCTCTAATTCCTGTTCCCTTTTAATAATCATTTTCTTTTTGTGAGAGGCATACAAAATGGTCTCACTCCGAAGGCTAGCCTTGAGAGTCTCCCATATTGTCCTAATGTCTGTGTCTCCCTTTTGACTTACCTGAAGAAAAGCTGAGATGTGTTGTTTTAGCTGATGGAGAAATTCTGAGTCCCCTAATAGAATATGGTCCATACACCACATGGGGACCCTCTTGGGTTTCCTTCCCTCCTCCATAATCACTTTCAAGGGGGCATGGTCTGAGATCAGTAATGGACCATATTCAGCTTTCATGACACAACCCTGTCTAGATTTTGTTAAAAATATGTAGTCTAGCCTCATGTAGAGTCTATGAGTGTGAGACTAAAAGGAGTATTCTCTAGAGGAGGCATGGCAGAATCTCCATGCCTCCTGCAGTGATCTCCCAGCCATCATTCAGTGTAGGGTTTTGACACTTTTAGGATAGGGACCTTTCCTCACACTGGAATAATCCAAGAGTGGGTCCTAATATGTATTCATGTCCCCCCCATAATTATATCATCTGGGAATGGAGCCAGAGTAGTCCCCAGGTGAGTAAAAAATTCCAAGGAATCTATATTCAGAACATAGACCGAAACCAGAATTGTAGGGGTACCTCCTAAATCTACCACCACCACCACATATCTCCCCTGGGGATCAGTCACTGGAGACAGGATTTTATGAGGGAAACCCAGTCTAATCCGTACTGCAACACCACGGGCTTTAGAGGTGAATGCGGAAGCAATCAGAGTATCCCCCCATGAACAACGTAAACCCTCTAGTTCCATATTGGTAGAATGCAGCTCTTGTAGAAATACAATATCCCCTTTCATTTTATGTTTAATTTGTGTGTATACCATTTTCCTTTTCATCACCGTACGTAGCCCATTAACATTCCAAGATAGTAACACAATTTTAGCCATTTGGGGTTCAAGGATAAATTAATCAACATAGCCAGCCCTTCACATATAACAGAATACAACCTTCTTTCCACTGCTGAAGAACATTTTTAACTTTTTCATAAAACCTTTGAATTAAACAACTAACTTCCAAACCCCCCAAATAGTGCATTTTATGAACAGTAACAACATATCCCTTCCCCATCCCACCCACCAAACAGACTAAATAGACAAAATACACCACATCTCCTCCCCAACCCCATAATAAAGCCCCAACTTAGAACTACTCTCTACTTCTTGTGGATTGAGCATCCATCCCTTGGAAACTTTAAGCACTAAAATGTATATTAAATACCAAAACTTAGTAAACCCTCTTTTATATCATAATAAAAAAGTAAAACACAGCTGAGGGGAGCATAAAACTGAAATTATTATGTAAGGAGGATCTTTGAGACCCATTGCCCCCTACTGAAAGCAAACTAGGGGCAGAGGGGCTCAAAACAATGGATTTTTCAGCATTATCCCAAGTGCTATTACTAAAAACACAAATTAAAAATTGATTCTCCCTTCCAAGCCCTTACCACCAGGGCTGAAGATAACACAGTGGTTCCAGCCCAGGCCCCCCCCCCCCCCGCCAGCTTCAGAAAATACTCATTTCCTCATAAACACTAAGTATCAACCTACATATCTTTATATATTATATTCTAAATCAACATGTAATTTGCAAGGTAAACTTCACTCCTATGTCACTTGTGGAATTACCAACACAGTTTTTTAGAATGAAGCAAAAAAAAAAGAGAAACAGCCATGCATAACTTGTGGCTAGTTAATTTTAAAACTGTCAATAGGTCATCCACTGTCCCAACACCTTTCAAATTGAAGGTCTTCATATACAACCCAAGAGGGAGAGGCAGTGGGAACCCCCGAATCCAGCCTTTATAGGGCCCTGATGGAGTTATGGACCAGAGAATCACCCCCCCCCGGACAAGGGAAGACAGTACCTTTGATCAGGACAATCCACAGAGATAAAGTCATGTGGCCTTCTATTTTTCCAAATCTCTGACAAATTCCATGGCTGCCATTGGGTCAGTGAAGGCCTTCAAGTTACCCCCCATGGGGTGCACAATCAGCTGGGCCAGGTAGAGCAGAGAAAAAGGGCAGTTAATTGAATGAAGCACTCAGCGTACATCAGCAAATGCTTGCCGCTGCTGTTGAAGGAGCCAAAAGTAGTCTGGATAGAGACTAACATGCCTATGCTGCTCGGAGAATAATGCCAACCTGCCTCGCTGCTTCCAGGACTAGCACCATATCTTGATAGCGTAAGAATTTTACAAGGGTGTGTCTGGACTTCTGGTCTGGATGTGGTTTCAGCCCCAGAGCTCTATGGACCATTTGAATCTCCAGGGAAGAATCTTTGGGGAGCTTTAAATTATTTTTAAGCCTGTCTTGTAGAAAAGTGATGCAATTTTTTCCCTCAGTGCCCTCCGGAAGGCAGATAATGAGAACGGTGCAGCGGCGCTCTCGATTTTCATGGTCATCTAGTGAATTTGTAAGGTAGTCTAGTTCCTTCAGAGCTTTAGCCAGTTTGATCACTTGAGAGGAGGATTTGTCTTCTTGATTACTGAGGCGTTGCTCTAAATCTATCAAGTGCCATTCATGTGTCTCTACTTGTTCCCGAGGTGGCATTAACGGCCTGCTGCAAATGCTGAATCTGGGCAGTTATGTTCTTGAAGCCTGCCTCCATTCTAGACCTCAAGTCATATTTCAGGTCTTTAATGAGCTTCTCTAGTTGCAGGTACCCCTCAGCCATGACTTGAAGAGATTTAGGTTCTGGATTATCTCTCCTGAGGTTTCCTTCTGCTGGATGTAGAGACCTTCCTGGCTGCATCGCCCGCGAGCTTCCCAGAGAGTTATCCAGCTGCAAAGGGCCTTTGGCAGAAGGATTCTGAAGAATTGCTTTAAACACTATCTGAAATGCTTTTTTCCTGATTTTTCCTTGAACAACATTAGCACTGCATCCTTGTTCTTTTCTGGTATTGAAGGTGGGGAAATGAATTAAAATAAGACGAGATTGCAAGGGATGGTTGCAGAGCTCTAACTTTATGCTGCCATCTTGCTCTGCTGCTAGGTCATGCCCCCCCCGACATTCACTCTTAACAAATAAAAATCTGCACAGCTTCATTTAAAAAGTGGAAAGACAACCATCTAAACAATTAAAAATAGTCTGCAAGGAGTTAAAAAAGTATGAAAGGGAGAATGGTATAGTTTTTTGGCCTAATGGAGTTTTTATTCTTGGAATGGAGAAAAATGAGTTAGCTGAATACAGAGTAAAGACTGAAATGCTGTTTTTTTTTAATTAGCAATAACAGTAATGGATATCAAGTTTAATGTAACCATTTTAGCTAAAAGTCAAAACTGGAATTTTTATTGATATTTAAGTGGAAGCCATCCTGCCTGCTTCAACAAGATACAACGATGTGTCTTTGAAGATACCTGTGTAGAAAATCTGACCATCTGATTTAATAGTACTCTAACCTTGGATAATAACCCCTCACCAGCAGAAAAATAAAATAATAAACCATAGTCAATAATGGGAAGCAAAACATTTTGACCCACTAACTTCCTAGCGGATGGGATTAAAAGTGGATTAATTCTATATAATGTGCCCAGTCTTTGATGGGACACTTTAATAATGTTGGTTATCTGAGGCTCATAGATCATGCCCTCATCTAAGATGAGGCCCAGATAATTAAATTGCCTGATCTGTTCTATTGCCACGCCAGTAACTGTGTGCAAGGATAGTTCAAGGTCCTTGTCTAATCTTTTTCTGGGGTTCAAGAAAATCATAGATTTTTTTTTCATTCAACACAAGTTTGTTCTTTCTGAACCAATTCTGGACCATCAAAAATCATGAGCCAAAACACTTTGAACAGTGTGAAGACTTAGTTTTAAGTAATATGGAGGGATCCATAACAAATGTGGAAGTGATGGAACCACTGGGAAGCAGTGACCATAATATGGTAAAAGTCTTACTAACAGAGGACTCCCGCCATATTCTGGGGAAGTCAGTTATAAGAAATTATAATACGCAGACTATACAAACATTAAGAAAATAATAAGAACATACAATTGGGATATACTAAAAGGCAAATCCCTGGAACAGACTTGGGAAATAGTTGATGGAGTATTGCAATCCTGTATCCAAAATTATGTCCCAGTAACAAAAAAATATAATAGGAGGAGAAGAGTTCCCAAATGGATGACACAATCAATCCGTAGATTGATAAATAAGAAAAATAGGGCTTATAAGAGACTAAAGAAATATCCATCCACTGCTAGACTATCTGCATATAAGTCAGTGGTCAGAAAGTGTAAACAGGTCATAAAAAGAGGAAGAGCAGATGCAGAGTTAGCACTAGCATCACTAAATGGAAATAACTTAAAGGATTTTTATAACTATGTAGGAAGTTTGAAAAAAATCATAATCAGATTACTATCTTAAGGGATCATGGTAATCAAACTGAAGAAGAGCAGGGTATAGCAAATAGGTTTAATTCATATTTCCAAAGTATTTATTCTAGGGAGGATAGTGGTACTATCAGAGACGTTCCAACACAGGGGGAAGTTGAAATAGAGATACCAACCATAACTGTAGAACAGGTTAGAATCAAGCTAATGAATCTCAAGAAATATAAATCGGGGGAACCAGATGGTTATCATCCAGCATTTTTAATAGAAACTGCAGACAAGATCTCTGTTCCACTTGCAGAACTATTTAATAAATCTTTGCAACAAAGTAAAGTCCTGGATGACTGGAAAGATGCTCATATTACACCAATATTTAAATCAGGGGATAGGACGAGACCAGAGAACTACCATCCAATAAGTATTACCTTCATCACAGGCAAAATGATGGAAAGTTTGATAGATGAACTTCTTGTCAGCAGTTTAAAAACTCTCAACCATATAGATATCACACAGCATGGTTTCTCTAGTGGTAGGTCAAGTACTACTAATCTGTTGCATTTATCTGAGCCAGTGAGCTGGGTTCCCAGTGGATGTCGTGTATTTGGATTACAAAAAGGCTTTTGACTCCATTTCCTACACTATACTACTTAAGATCCTTCAACAACTAGGGGTGGATTGTTATCTCTGTAAATGGGTGGGAGCATGGTTATGTGATAGACAACAGCGGGTAAAAGTGAGAGGCTATTTATCAACAGGGGTCAAAGCGACTAGTGGGGTGCCCCAGGGATCTGCGCTGGGGCCAAGGCTGTTTAACATGTTGGTCTCAAGTATGCATGTGACCAGTGGTGTCAGGGTATGTAAATATGCAGATGATTCCAAGATTGGGGCAATAGTGAACAATGCTGAAGCCATTTTAAAGTTACAGGAACATATTTGCCATCTTGGAAATTGGGCGGATCTGCATAAACTGGAATTTAATATCGCCAAATGCAAGGTCATGCATTTTGGCTATAACAATGTTAAAGCACAATATACACTGAATTCACATATTATAGAAGCATCAGACAGTGAAATGATCTAGGGGTGGTTATAACAGACCAACTGAGTTTTGATAAACATAGTAAGATCTGTGCAAATAGAACCAATAGAATTATTGGTAATCTGCTGCTTAACATTAGAAGTCAAAGGAGAGAGATTCTTGTGCCACTGTACAGATCTCTGGTGAGGCATTTTTTGGAATATGGTGCCCCATTCAACTCAGAACAAAGTATTAGTGGGAGTAAGAGAGTGGAATGAGTACAGAGAAGATTCACAAAACAAGTGGGTTTAGTAAGTAAACAGGTATATGAGGCCAGATTGGAAAATCTGGGTTTGTACTTGATGACATATAGAAGTATAAGGGGGATCTGTGTTATGTTTATAAAGTGGTGAGAGATGGAATATTATGTGAAGTGGCAGGTTTAACTTGGAAAGAGGGTAAAAGGAAATGGGCATGGGCTCATGATAAACAACTAAGAGGAGACAGATATAGAACTAAGAGAAGAAGAGGGTGGTTTAATCAGAGGGTTGTGAATTTTTGGAATGGACTACCAAGAGAGGTCATGGATGCAGGTACCCTACAGGCATTTAAACATAGATTGAGTATGTACAGTATATGGGTGATAAAAGATGGAACTATGTTAATTAGCTAGTAACAGGTCCTTATATGGCCTCACGGCTTATGGATCTGAATGCACTCTATGAACCTATAAGATCGGGTCCACTAGTGAGGATCACTGCATCAACAGTACAAACTATTATTTGTGACTTTGTGCATTCAGAAGGAAGATTGTTCAGAAAAATACTAAATAAAGGAAGACTCAGAAAAGAAACATGGGGAACACCCAATGAGATAGAAGCAGAGGGGTAGCAGTGTGGCCATTAATTTTAGTAACCTGAGTAACCACTTAAGTAACTCCCATACCAGCTAAGAACTTCATCAGATATTCCAAGTTTTAAGACATTCACCAGCAACAAATTGTGATTCACCAAGTCAAAGGTCTTGGTGATGTAAGAGGGCTGGGGCACCAACCCCAGTACCATTTCTCTTAACCCCCTTTCCCTCAAGTCATCTGTCCCCATTCCCAATGAGCCTGGCACTGGGTTGCCCAATCCCGGTGTTGGAATAACACTAAAATAAAGCAAAGTGTCCCTTGATGTTTTTTTTACCCTGTAAAACAGAAAACCATCCCTCATTGATCTGTCCTCCACTCACACTCCACCCACCCACCCTGACCTCCTACTCAGCAGTCACCACCCCACACCCCACAAAACCCCTCACACACCCTTACTCACTAGAACATCTCCCAAGGTGAAGATCCACTCTCCAGTCAAAGACACATCTTACTGCTGGAAGCATCAAGTGCAACATGAGAAACTAAGGTAAGTGTAGATCAATGTATTTCAATGGAGTTTTAAACTTTGATGCATAACTTTGTCATTTTTGCATATTTTTGCCCAACATTTTCAACACTGCCTTTTCAGGACCCCACGTAATAACCAATGGTGGTGGAATTATGCAAATCTGGCCCAAAAGATGATTTCGCGGCCATGCGGCAAAATCACCTTTCGAGTAGGATTTGAAGATTTTCACCTCACTTGTTCATGAGATGGAGTCATAAGAAGGCTATGTTGAAAGTTTGGGGTCAAAATATATAAAAATGGCATGCTCACTCATAACTTTGGTAATTTTAAATATTTTAACCCCATATTTTCATCATAGCCATTTTTTCACACCACCTCTCGAACATAACAGTGCCATTTTTTAAACCCTGGCTGAAATGTGCATTTGTATAGTACCTGTGGTTCAGAGTGACTTTTCAGTGGTGTGGAGTGATGTTATGGTAGGGATTTGCAAAGTTTCACCTGCTGAGTTCATGAGGTGGGTTAATAAGAAGGTTATGCTGAACATTTGGGCCCAGATATTCAAACTGTGCCCAAAAAGTGCGCAATAGCAGGAGCAAGCGCAAGTCTATTGTGCCCATGTGCAAGAGACGGGATATTCAAAAACAGAGCAGGCCAAATTGTGCCTACAGCCAATGACTGAATATCGCACCAACTGCACCATAGCACAACAAGGGAGGGGAAGCTGAGCAGATCTGATGCGCCATAGCGCAACAAGGGATGTTCAGCTGAGCAGTCCAGAGGCACCATAGCGCAACCAGGGAGCCACCTAGCTACAGAGCAATGTAACTGCACAATCAGGGAGGTAGGGGCCCACCACCCATGCCACAGATGGGCACAGAAACACACAGCAGAACAGACATCATCCCCCCACACCCCAAGCACAGCACAACTGGGGGAGTGCTTGAATAACCACTGGCCCATGGGGACAAGCAAACAACCCACTGCCTGGCCATGGTGCCCCATCACACCTACTGACAAGCTGTGACTGCCGCACAAGGAGGGAAGACCACCCCGTGCCACACCAACCCTCCCAGTGCACAGCACACCCTGCACCGTGACCCCCAAACACCCCCTCATGAGCAGTGACCACCACTGCAGGAAACCCCATGCATGCCACCACCCCCACTGTGACACTGCAACCCTGTGCACCATAGAACCATGCAAGCCAGCCCCACCATGAGCACCCATCAGTGGGTTGCAGCACACTGCAATGCAACAACGGCAGACACAGTGCCACCATGCACAGTCCCCCTGAGGTACTGCTGCGAGACCGACCATGCATTGGCACAAGAGGTACCCCACATGGGACAGGCATGCCCTTGACACCACCACCAGTGGTACAGCGCCCTGCACAGTATTCCAGTGACACACCCTGACCCACCACTGGCCACAACAGCCAGCACAGACACCCACAGTGGTGCGTGGAAGCATGCATCACACCGGATGCAACACAGGGTATGGACAGACACCCACCCATACCCAAGGGCACAACAACACAGGGACGCAGTGGTGGGGCAATCAAGCCCCCATTGTGGGCCCATGTAAGCCGTGTACACACAACCCACAGTCCACCATGTCACTGGAGTGCCAGCCACCCTGCACAGGCACTGTGGACCCAGACACCACCAGTAATCACCCGGAGCACAAGCCACAGACAGAGGGGCACATCCCCTGCAACACACACAAGCCACAGCATGGAGGTGGGACAATGACCGTGTTGCCCACAGTGCCACTCGAGTCAAGTATGCACCACACCAGTGACAGGGACAACCCATCAAAGTGACGGGTACAGTGTCCACCCTGCAGGGAATGCCACCACTGACATGCCAGTGGACTGTGCAGGTCACAGACAGGCATGTGTGTCGGCTGCACAGGCCATGGACGGGCCAATGGGTACACCATGGACACAGAGCATGCGCCATGGACCACTGCACACAGTAATCCAGTGCATAGGAAACAACACACACAACACAGACACTGACTGATATCTACCCCCACACCATAGTCACCTCCACACGGACACACACACATACCCATGACTGCACCAACCCTGATGCCATGCACACCACTGCATCTGAGCACTTATAGCCCGCTGCAAATCAGAGACCACCACAGTATTCATATCAAATTCAAATGTATTGTAAATATAAAAGTGAACTATGCTCAACAATAAAAACTATATACAAGCTTGGGGGGGACACAAACAAGGTGGGGTGGGTAGGGGGAAGGGGTGGACAAATGGCATGGGATAGGAGGGGTGTGAGGGTGGGTCCAGGGGGGTAGGGGAACTCAGGGACTGAAGGACTGACATCTGGACCTCCGTTTCTGGCTCTGGGACCTCTGGCCTCTGTGCATCCGCAGCACCCCCGTTGTGTCAAGCCTCCTCAAGATGTCGAGGGACTTGTGGGCCATCTGTAGGAGCTCCCGTAAGGTTTCCTGAATGTCCCAGAGATGGCGTCTACCTAGGAAAAGGGGTACAGTCAGTAGGTGTGAATGCACAACCCCATACAGCCCACCCACTGTGCATGGCATACGGCCATGGGACATACCACTGTGATGGTGTGTGACCACCCACAGTGATCACATCCACAGGACCTGCCCACTCAGGTGCATACAGCCATGCGGAATGCTGCACACACCCACCAGCCAAGTCATGCACAGCACCACCGTGGCCATTTAGTGACATGGCTATGTGGTGCAAAGGCAGTGGCACAGCCATGCACCTGGTGAATGCATGGACCACCAGTGATGCACACCCAGACATGCATTGCCACTGGACAGTGTTGACTGTAACAAGTTGCTTGGATGGCAGTGATGTCGATGAATGGTGGCCATGCCCCGCTGCCCACCCTGTCACACAGCATGCAATACTAATCATGGATTTATGGCACTCACCCTCATTGGGACGGTCAGGTAGGCATTGAAGGCCCTCGCCTTACCTGGCTGCATTGTCCTCCCCCCTCTGCTGCTCTTCCCGTAATCTGCGGAGTTCACCTGGGCCTGTGGGGAAAAAAAGGAGAGAAGAACATCAGTACATTCCCTAAGCTAAGTCCCCCTGCCCCAAGGTGTGTGCCCTCCCACCCAGCCAGACCCACCCACCCCACACCCTGTGAACACTGCCACGGCCAACCCCATACGGTCCCTTCCCTATGTGCTGGACACATACAACACTGTTACTCATACGGATGATAAAAGTGTGTTGATGGAACCCCTTCCTGGATGTGGCACCACGCCCCTCCTGGCACGTGACCGCAGTCGGGCCAGTAGCTCTGGTTTCCTCCTGCGCAGGTCACCATAGTGGTGCCTGCACTGCTCAGCACTATGCCTCCTTCCTGTGGCCTCTTCCAGGGCAGTGGCCACCTCCTGCCACACCTGGGTCCTGGCCCTATCCAGGGGGGCCTCCCCGAAGAGAGGCCCATGGTGTGGCTCAACAATGGCCACCAGATTGGTTCAGCTCAATTGCTGCCAGCTCAATTGCTGTCCACCGTGCTGCCCATCTGCGAGCCATTCTAGCAGCTATAGTAGGCAATATGGCACTCTGCAGAGTGGCTCCCCATGTGAAGATGCTGTGCGGTACAGCGCTGCCATTCCCTATCGCACTGTTACAGAACAGCACAATAGAGGTATACGTATGCCTGACACATGGCGCCAAGGGGGCAAAGGTCGAGCACAGGGTCAAGGGTCTCTGGCACAAGGCCACGCACAGCACCATCAGATGACAATGCATGCAGCACGATTGGCTGCCTGTGTGCCAGTGCCATAGTGGAGTACCGGGCAGTTGGGCCATTGCACCTATGATGGCTCAGTGCCACAGTGCCATGTAGTGACCATCGCTATAGTGCCACTGGCACAATGGTGGCCATGCCCTGCATTGCCTACTGCACACAGCACATCATCAGCACGGCAGACGCCTGTGTCAGCAACCCAGGCATGCGCAGTGAGGTGTACTATGCATGTCACAGGACTGTGCCATTGGCTCAGCACGTTTAACACAATTGCGCAAAGCACAACAGCGTGATATTCAGCTGTCATATGCAGATCATCTAATCAGCCATTCAATGGCGCAGCACTGCAATTTGCATCTACTTAAAGTTGCTCCTCGCCTCATTTGCATGGATTGCACTATAAAGGTGAGACAATGTGCTGCAGTGGCCATAGTCAGTTACTGCAGTTTATTGGTGAGTTGCATGCCGTTTGGGAGTGTGGACTGTGGATTCAGGGACATGCATGGGACTGCACAGTCACAGGTAACAGCTGCCATTCTTACAGGCTACATAATGACTGAGCACATTGTAGGAGAGGAGGAAAACAGTGGTGGGAGGAGGAGGAGGCTGAATTTTACAAAGTCGAAAACTGAGTCCCTATTCAAGGCCTACCTGGATCAGGAGCCACTGCTCAGTGGACAGTGGGGAACCCCTCAGGCCCATGCTGCTGCATAGGAGGAGGTGGCATATACCATGAACCTGCATGGCAGCCACCAGTGCTCCGTGCAGGAGTGTAAGAAGAAGATGGGCATGGACAGGAGGAAGGTAAAGGAGAAGGTAGCTGCCATCAGGGCAGCATGTGCTGCAACAGGTGGGGGACAGCCTGAGGTGGTACAACTCACCCCAGCGGAGGACAGGCTTGCTGGAAGCATGCATCGAAGTGCCATTGAAGGTGTTCCGGGTGGTGGATTCCAGACAGTGGTGGCCCATCACTGCATGGTAAGTCATGGTCTGTCTATGGGGGGGCAGGGTGGGTCACACACAGTAACGTGACTTTGCTTTCCCTTACAGATCCTGAGCATCTGCATGGGTCAGCGGTGGTGGGCCTGTCCACTGCGGTCAGTCAGATGGAGTCAGAGGTGGAACCATCCACCTCCATCGGTATATGTGGATCATTGTGACAGTGCGGCCACCTGGCTGTCCACACTGATGTCGTTGTGACAGGTGTGGAGGAAGCCCTGGCTGTGGCACCAATGATGATGACACGACCGTCATGGGCAGTGATCCGTGTGTGGTGGACACACAGCAGGGTGATTCGTGCCCATGGCTGTGGGTGGTGCCGCCATGGAGGCCTGCGTGTCAGCACAGTCCCAGGTTGTGCCTGTCAGCACCAGTGGGGCAGCACTGGTGTCTGTTCAAGACAGTGAGACTGTTGCGGCCACTGTAGTGGCACCACTGAGCCCTGGGGTACGGCAGCCGGAGGGGCAGCATCAGCAGTCGCCCACTGGGCTTGGGGGTACAGGGTTCAGCGGCAGAATCTGTGCACCACCTGTGGACATGCCCAGACCTGGTCCTGGTGTGCAGCACCCACCCACAAGGGGTGCTGAACATCACGGCCTTGCACACCCTGAGGAACAGGATGCCGAGGAGGCTTATGACCTTTTGGACGAGCACACCCGCCTACTGAGAGCATCGGTCCAGCAGCAGATGCGGCTTGTGACATCCATGGATGCACTGCATGTGGCTCTGGAGTGGCAGAGGAGCATCACAGCAGGGACACTGAACTGATCCTAGCACGGATGAACCATTTGCGGAAGGCTGTGACCGCTGCCATTGACAGGCATGGACAGGCGTTCATTGTTGTCATGGCCACAATGGGCACACAGTCAGGTGCCCATGCATCGCGGACACCACGCAGTGCACTATCCACCCCCTGTTCCTGGTGTCATGCGACTCCCACCCTGTTGACACCGGGTTCAGCTGTGGGCATCCCAAGCACTTCTGGTGTAGGCATGTTCAGTGTGCTGCAGACCCCTGTGCAGGCACGGTCATGTTCATGCAGTGGAACCCTTGGGGGACCATCGGTGCCACCCCATGAGGCCAGTGGTCAGCCTGCCAGTGCTGGCAGGTCTCAGTGTGGCCACCCACGCATCCGTGGTGGCCGTGTAACTGTGTCATGGGACTGACCTGTCTCCCAGCGTGGCTACTGTCTGGTGCTGCCCTGTGTGCATTGTGTGTGCCAGTGGGCAGTGCACAGGTGGATACCCGGCCCTGCATGCAGACGCACAGTCCACCTGCACACCCTCCTGGCTGCTGTCCACAGTTGTGTGTGCATGATGATGCCTGCATTGCGCTGTACACCAATGTGCGATGGTGCTCAGCATCTGACACATGCACATGGACAGGCAGTGGGTGTGGTGGCCTGTGGACATGTGTGTTGCTAGGGTGTGTGTTCTGGGTCGGTGTGCCTTCTGCCCTCTGTGCATGTTTGTTGCATTGTGTGTGTGTGCGTGTGTGTGTGTCCTTCAGCATGGCATGTTAATCCTCACCCATCCCTGGCTGTGTGTGTTCCTCTGTGCCCTGCCACTTCCCTTGAAGGCATGCACCCCAGGTGTGTGTCCATGCATGTTTGTGGGTTGTGCCTTGGCCACTGGTGGTTGCGCATGGCCCCATGACTTACCTGGGTTGGCTGAAGTGCTCCTCCATGATGGTGTCCCAGTGCAACTGTGCCAGCCGGAGCAGTCGAGGATCCCGTCGGCCAAGGGGGGGCTGCCCATCACCATCATCACCGGCGTCCCTATTGTCCCCATCGCTGTCCCCCTCTTCAACCTGTATGGCTATCCCACATTCGTTGGCCATGTTGTGCAGGATGCAACAGGCCAGGAATATCCCACAGGCCTTTGAAGGGCTGTATTGTAGGGCACCGCCGGAGGTGTCCAGGCAATGGAAACATACCTTCAGCATCCTGAACACCCGCTTGATGACATTACGTGTGGTGGCGTGTGCCTCATTGTAGCGTTGCTGCGATGGGGTCGCGGGCCACCGGTAGGGTGTGAGCAGTCAGGGACGGAGTGGGTATCCACTGTCACCTGTGTGTAGAGGGTGTAGGTTAGTGTGGTGATCAGCATCACCCTGCCCCAGGCCATGTAGGCCACTACCCATGCCACCTCTGGCCATGCTCCCCCCCAGGCCCTATGATTGTCCATGTAGTTTGCATACTCACCCACTAGGTATCCAGTGGGGATGTCCCCACTCTCAAATCTGTGGCACAGTGCCAACTGGTGCCAGATGAAAGAATCATGTGCTTCCCCAGGGTGCATGGCACAGACATTGATGATGCACCCCCTGGCATCGCACACCACTTGGCAGTTGATGCTGGCATAGCCCTTGCAGTTTATGTATGCAGCCCCCTTGGGGCCAGGTGGTGTGCGTATGGCCACGTGGGTGCAGTCTATTGCCCCTAGCATGCCAGGCATACATGCTACCCTATGGAACTCCTGTATGTTTTCTGTGCACTCCACCGCTGTTCTGGAGAAATGGACGTACTCCTCAGCATGTGGAAGCAGTGCACTGAGGAATTTGGTGAAGTGGCGTGACGTGGCTGACTGGGTTATGCCTGTGGTGTCCCCAGTTGGTCTCTGGAAGGTACCCATGGTGAGCAAACACATGCAGGCTGTTACCTTGGTCTCCACTGACAGGGCATGGCTCCGTCATGTGGGTGCCTGCATCACATCACTGCACAGCTCACAGAGAGTTGGTGGCTGAACCTCTGGCTATCCTGTTTAGCCGATCACTAGAAACAGGGGAGGTACCCAAAGACTGGAGGACAGCAGATGTAGTCCCCTTATACAAAAGTGGGAACAAAGAGGAAGCAGGGAACTACAGACCAGTCAGCCTCACCTCGGTAGTGGGGAAGATCATGGAAGCACTACTGAAGGAGAGATTGGTGGAACTTCTGGTTGCCAATGGACTACAGGACCCAAGACAGCATGGTTTCACCAGGGGGAGGTCATATCAGACCAACCTCTTTGAATTTTTTGACTGGGTGACTAGGGAGGTGGATCAGGGGAGGGCAGTGGACATGGCCTATCTGGACTTCAGCAAGGCCTTTGACACTGTGCCTCATAGAATACTATTACACAAACTGGGAATATGGTGTGGGCAGGACAGTAGTGTGGTGGGTAGGTAACTGGCTGGGTGGCAGGACACAGAGGGTGGTGGTAAATGGCTGTCACTCCACAGAGGGAAGAGTGACCAGTGGGGTACCACGGGATCAGTGCTGGGACCGGTCCTATTCAACATCTTCATCAGTGACATTGCACAGGATCTAGAAGGCAGAATTTCACTGTTGCTGATGACACAAAGCTCTGTAATAGAGTAGACACACCAGAGGTGTAGACAGAATGAGAAGCGACCTGCAGAAACTTGAAGAATGGTCAGGAGTTTGGCAGTTGAAATTCAATGCAAAGTGCAAGATAATGCATATGGGCACAAAAACCCTGGCACAATATATCAGTTGGGGGTGAGGATATAGCATGCACCAAGCGGAAAGGGATCTTGGGGTTGTCATCTCTGATGACCTCAAGGTAGGAAACAGTGACAAGGCACCAGGTAAAAGCAAATAGGATGCTGGGATGTATAGGCAGGGCATCACCAGCAGGAAAAGGGAGGTCATAATTCACTATACAAGACACTAGTGAGGCCCCACCTGGAGTACAGTGTACAGTTCTGGAGACCATACCTACGTAAGGACATAGACAGGGTAGAGAAGGTTCAGAGGAGGGCAACAAAGATGATGCATGGATTGCATCAGAAGTCCTATGAAGACAGGTTGAAGGAACTGAACATGTACCCCTGGAGGAGAGGAGGAGAGGGGATATGATAGAGACATACAAGTATCTTACAGGGAGGAACAGGGTGCAGGAAAACACTATTTTAAGCAAAAAGATGTTCCAGGACTAGAGGGCATGGGATGAAGTTGGAGGGAGGACAATTCAGAGGAAACATGAGAAAGAATTTCTTCACAGAACGGGTGGTGGACAAGTGGAACACCCTGCCAGAGGAAGTGGTAGGGGCTGAAACAATCACGGGATTTAAGAATGCATGGGATAGACATAAAGGAATTCTAGAGGTCAGGGGAAGGGGGAAACAGACTTCTAGGAAAACAAACTGAACTTACAAGCTCAAATGGGCAGACTGGGTGGGCCATAGGCCCTTATCTGCCAACACTGTCTATGTATCTATGTATCTATGTAGCTGCCTCAAAATTGCCCTGTTCAGGCAGTACCGGCCCACAATCTCAGTATCACTGTACAGCTCAAAGCTGGTGCGGGCTCGGTACTGCCTGTTGGGGGCATACCGCCGATGGGCCCTTCCATGGCCACGCCCACCTGCTGCCTGCCTTTTCACCCCCCTCATTACAGCCTCCATGTGGAAGGTGTCACTGGCCATGTCCCTGGCTTGTGTTCACCCCCCCGGCAGCTGTTGCTGTATTCCCCCCACTGTCCTGGCTGCTACCTCCCCTGCACTGGGCACACCTGCCTGTTCTGGTCTCTGTGCTGTGTGGCTCTTCACACCTTTCCTGTGCCTGGCTGTTCAGTGTGACCTTTTCTGGCCTGCCCTGTTTGTGCCTCCTGTCCTGTCTGTCTGCCTCTGACACATGTGGCTTCCCTGTAGTGTTCTTGTGCCTCTTCCTTGCTCCTTTTTATTTTGGCTCATTTCTGCTATGGCGCAACTTCTGCTTGCTTCACTATTGCACATGGCGCAAGTCTTTGAATATCACTCTGTGCCATTTACGCATGGTTCCTCCCCCTTCGGTTGCGCATGCCTTCATTATCATTGCGCTGTTGCTCAGCATGTTTTCGGGGGCGCAACTGCCACTGCTGAATATCGCAGAATGGTGCAATTTCAGACTTGCGCAGGCTCAACCCTATTGCGCATGGCTCATCTCTTTTGAATATCTGGGCTTTGGTGTACAAATGTAGTAAAATGCCCAGATAATAACTGAATGTTACACTGTTTCAATGTTCATTCATAACTTTGATAGTTTTCAATATTTTGATTCCAGACTTTCAACATATCAATAGAGATGTTTGGAATATACAATTCTGCCCTCTGAATGCATGCAGAATGACTGTTCTGATTCCACAGAATTCTGTTGAATTTTCATGAAAATTCTGCAGAATTTAGCAAAATGCTAAATTTCAGTTATTTCATTATACTCTTAAGTGTACAAGTCCAAATAATACCAAATTTGGCACATAAACAGTACCCAATTATGTACAAGAGGGTTTTAAATATTAGAGATGTAGATTAATAGGAAGTGGAGCTATGGATGCCCAAACATGTAATCAAAATTTAATTTTCAGTTATTTTGAGATAATTTAAAAATTTCTTATCTAAATTTCTCCACAATATCAGGAATTGGAGAAGCTCATAGAATGTATATATGCACCATGTTTCAAGTCTCAGCCTTCAATAGGAGTTGAGTTATCAGTAGCCAAATATTTTTCCAAAATTTGGATTTCTGTTATTTTAGTCTAATTTTGATAGTATTCTTTGAAATGGTACAAAAGTTGACAGGTATACAGGTTATCACTACATTTGTACATGCACGTAAATTCAGATTTCTAGCTTTACATGGAACTGAGTTATAGCCTGCTAAACATGTTGTCAAAATTTAAATTTCAGTTAGTTCCCTCTAATTTTAAAACTACATATCCAAATTTAGCCAGAGTTGAAACATTTAAACTACTATACCACATGGCCATTTCTGGAAAAAAAAATCATATTTGTGCAACTTTAAATTGGATTGAATTAAAAGTAGTCAAACTTTCCCAACATTTAAAAATGTTATTTTGCAAGAATGTAAACTGGAAATTTATAAATCCCTGAAACTTTAAAACTAGAGAATGCAATACCATTACATTTGGCAGGTTTTCAGACCTTACAAGGAGACCGTGTATACCAATTTTATTAATTGCTTCCTGTAAGAAATTGCAAAATAATATCTGTACTTAAAGTCAATTCTCATGAGTCTTTGTTAAAATTGTAGAAATTTATGGAAAATTCCATACAACTGGAGTTTTCTTATTTCACTCAGCCTTATCTAGGGATTCAATTTATTGGATAGGGGTATAAAAGGCAGGTAGCCCAGGAGGTCTCTAGGTTCTGGAGTTAGATGCACAGTTTCACCATGTCTTTGGGTGGCAGGATGAAAGAATTCTTGCTATTCCAACAGGGTAGGTTGATAGGAAAAGAAGTAGGTGACTCACTTTTTAAGGGAGTTTGTCACTTTAAAGATCAAAGAGGAGATCAGTGGGATCAGTAGTTCTACTGAGTCAATCTGGCTATACCAAAAGAGAATGGGGGGGGTAGTTACCCAGAGAAGAACAGCAGGACTGCAAAAAGCTTAGCCCAGCTTATCAAATGAAGCAGTGACATGTGCATTGTTAATGTTGAATTCCATAAAAAAAAATCTGGATGCTTCATCTACAGTATATGCTATCATAAATATGTGACAAAATGTTACTAACTATTTTTTTCTTTTGCAAAATTAAAACTGCTTAACTAATTTATCCAGTTGTGTTAGACACCAGGATACACTGATTATGGACATGCATGTCAAATGTTAACTCTATGCATGCAAGAGCAAAGATGTTACAAACAGCCACATTTTTATTAGATTTCACAAAGTTTTGCAAATATTTACATAGTAACATTTTGAACTCCTGTAACTTAGAAATCTCTTATCTAATTCACCCTATATTTACATAATTCTATAAGCATTACAAAAAGGTTATCTGTACTAATTTATACATGCCTAGCTCCAAAGATGCTAAGTTATATGCAGATGAAATGTTTTCATGAAATTTCCTAAAAAAAAATAAAATGACAGAGTATAAGCACATATCATTTTGAGACGATGCATCATACTGTCATGAAGTCTGGCACATTGTTAGAACTGCTATTATCAAGAAATAATGCCAAATGTAAGATCTCTGACCCAATATTCGGTAATGTATATGCAGATAAAAATGTTCATGAAATTTCATTCATACAATAAAATGACAACATTTGAGCACCTACAATTTTGAAACTGTCCATTCGAGTTTCATGATATTTGGCATGTTAGTGAGAATTGACCGAGATAATATGTATGCCAGATATCAGAGCCCTAGCTTGAACAGTGGCTGACTTATAGCCAAATAACTAAATACGAAAAATTCCATGAAATTCCAATGAAATTCTGCAACATTTAACAGAATTTTTCTAAATTTCCCCGAAATTCTGTGGATTCAGAATTTTCTCATTCCACACAGTTCCACACAGCTCTACATATCAATTTTTCAGCACCAACTCATAAATGTGAAGGTGTAATTTTCTTAAATCCTGGATGAGATGTGTTTTCACTTCCCTGGTGCAAAATTACATTTCAGCCAATATACTACAAATGGTACATGTCATGTTTATGAGGTGAATCATAAAAGAAATATCTTGAAAAGCTGGGGATGAAATGAAAAAAAAAATAATAATTATAATTGTTTAACAACATTTGAGTGTAGTGACAGTCTTCACCTCAGCAGCCATGCTTTGTGATCCCATCCCTATGAGCTGAGTTTGTGGATGAGCTCAGTGACCCAGCTGTATGGGGAGAGGGTGGGGGAATGGCACTTTTATGTGACACCCCCCAGCTATAGTAGAAAATGAAAGGTGCAAGGTTGTCCACATGGGCGTGGGTACCATGTAATGAAGACAACTGTTGCCTTGGCATAGGTCCCTCATCTCTTCACCTGTGTTTGGCAGAGTGCCTTGTGCGCGCTGGCAGACAGATGTACTCTTTACCCTGTGCATATGTAGCTGCAGCAGTTTGGAAGCATGGGGACCACAGGATCCTGTGCTTCTGCATCCCACTAGACAGCCCTATGAATTCTTCACATCCATCACTGCACTGAAGTGCAGGGACCTTGGATGGAGTTTTCCCTTGGTGCAGAGAATCTGCATACATTGCACTAACAGTACTAAACATTTCCACAGCACATACAGTATGTTCAAGCAGACATTCAGCATTAACAAATGCTTGTTATCCCTCTGTTTCTGTCTCTGGGACTTCTTAGGCTTTCCTTCTGGGCCAAAACATTCATAATCAGTAATGTAAAATATGTGTTCTACTCCCCTCAACTGGGCTGCATCCTTTGGGTATGTACTTTCCGTATTACTCTAAAAAACCTTTCTGGTACCAGCCCAAGACTACATAGCAAGGCAAGGTTTTTGAAATACTCATCTTTATTAATCATGTAGGTTTTATGTGATTTGAATGGAAGACTATTAGCGAGATCAAAATGAGTGAGTGCACATCAGTGTATACCAAAATGCTGATGTCCACTACAGAGAGGACAAAACAACAATGGTCCTCAACATTCCCTCCAAGTGCTATATCTGCTTAAATGTTTATGCGGGGGGGGGGCTTTGACCCTTGCACACCCCATTACTATTATAATCAACTCCAGGGAGGGGATCTGACACTAGGGTACAGGGAAAACTCAGGAGGGGGCTTTTGGAAGGGGGGAATCAAGTCATCAGGGGAGAATGTTGGGGGGGTCAACCTGCAGATGGAGGGACCACAGTCAGGAGGGAAGGGGAGCATGGAATACAAATCTGGGGCTCTACGATGTCCTGTCAACAACTTCATTGCAATGGGACCCAATAGCAATGGCTTATGCTGACCACACTTTGCAGTTGCCATAAAGCCATCGGGAACACTGTGTGTGTTTACATTGAGGGCTTTGCCCCTGAACTCCCAAGCAGGGAGCTCTGCCTCCCACTCCCCCATTCTAAATTATTCCAACTTCAAGTCAGAGTTGATTTGGGGAGGGGGTGCAGGATGGGGGAAGTGGTGCTGGGTCCCGGGCAGACTTTTACAGTGACATGTGAATGCTGTCGGCATCGATGTATGTCACTGTAAAAGTGTTGCTGTGTGGGAGGCATACCCAAATCTTGGAGGTCGGGGGAATGTATCAAAACAAAAGGTGAGTGCTGCATGAATCAAACTCTTCTCTGTTTATTTGTAAATGAAACTTGTCACTGTAGTGCTGAAACTATATTAGAAACATGTGTTTGTGGAGCTCTGCCGAAATTGAAGTGCAGGTAGAGGAGTTGTGCTTCTGCGTCTACCAGAAGTACACTCATGGAAAATGTCCCTATATTTCTACCTGCTAGTCTGTGCATTAGGCACACTTTCTTGGGGCAATCAAGGTTCTTTTTAGGACCAAACGCTAAATGCATTGTGTTTATTTTTATTTCTTTTTAATTAATAGTAACTGCAGTTCTGTAGCTGCCCCATAACCCGCAGTTTCCATCCAGGTCTGGTGAACACTATTTAAGCAAGCCCTGCAGTGAGCAGGATGGGCCTGGGCAGGGTGAGCGCATGTCTAGTTCGTGTTTGCCGGATTGTCAGTTGGCATTGTGGGCAATATAGTAGAGTCTTCTAACCCTACGGGACCATCACCAGTTAGAGTGTTTGCTGAGTACTGGTATTACCCTTGTTAACTGTGTACTTAATAACTGTCAATTAATCTAAGTAACACACAATTAGTATTATGGAGTCACAAATATGTGGTTTAACTAACTCTTGCAGTACATGTCTGGGGTCTGTCACCTCTACTATAATGACCTTGGATGGTGAAGTAGGCATTAAATGCCAGATACGTAATATGCATCAACTGATGAAATCAACACCTAAACCAAGTGTTGATTTTATTTGTACTAAATGCATAGATAATAAACATTTTCAAGAAGAAATGTAATTGTTCTCAGTTAGACTGCAGCAACTTGAAGTGAGTCAAATAAATATGATCGAACGTTTTCAAGCACTACATAGTCCTCCCTTATTAACTGAGCCAAACAGCAATATTACATGTTTCCTCGTATTCTTCACCTAATAAAGAATTATGTCCCCTTAACCCTTTTTCCAACAATTTAACAGCTACTAATACTGCTAGCGAAGATTCTACTGCAAATAACTTTATGCTTAAAAAGAGGGGTAAAGAGGATGAAGTTGAAGCCACTGATCTTAATGATGATTGGTCTATTGTAACATGTAACAGGGTATGTAAAAAGGGACGCAGAGCTGAAAATTTCTGTTTTCCTATCTATAATTCTTATTCAACACTTTTGAATCTGCCAGTTAGTGATCACATAAATGTTACCCCATTAGAGCCACCAAATTGTCAACCATCAGACAGTGTAACTGAGCCCCCTGTAACTTCCCTTTTTGATCTGGGTCCTCAGCTACCTAACATCGTACCCAGTAGATCATCTAAGAATTTCAAATGTAGGTCCACCTCCTGCCCATCTGAACATGGGAATCCTACCTCAGATATGGATATTCCTGGCCCTTGTCCACAAAGTCATCCACGTCAAGTGTTTGTACTTGGCGAGTCTATTATTAAACACCAAGATAGGGCAATTTGTAATCTGGATAAATCCCTGAGAACATGTTCTAGCTTTGGGGGGGGCTAAAGTGTCTGATATTACCAGAATGGTTAACGATATTATTGCCAATGCGGGTCACAATCTACTTGTTATTATACATGCAGGCACTAATGACCTGAATCGAACTAGGCCCTTAGAATTAATAAAAGATTTTGTGGCCCTAAACAATTTATTTACTGAAAAAGGCTGTGCTGTGTGCTTTTTTGAAATCTTTCCTGTACCCAGAGTGACTGACAGGATGATCTGCTAAATTAGGGAAACTAAAGAATGGTTAAAGAAATAGTGCCTTAAACAAGATATTTGTTGTATCCCACATTGGGAAAACTTTAATGGTAGGGACTATCTTTTCAGCTGGGACGGTTTGCATTTGAGCAGAAGAGGAAGTGCTTTGCTAGGCAGAACATTTCTTTCTGTTATTAATAAACATTTAAATGGAATGAAATGGAGTCTGGAACAGGGTTCTCATAGTCTAGTCTCCATAGCCAAGGGCATTGCCTCTTGTAGCAGGCAAGCAGCCGGACCGGCCCTTGAAGCCCATCCAACTCGGGTGGTGTTATGCAATGCCAGATCTATTAAAAAAAAAAAGACTGCAATTATGGCAGATCTTATTGAAACAACTGATCTGGCTTGCATCACTGAGACCTGGTTGGATGAAAATGCTGGCCCCATTTTGGATACTGCAATTTAGACGGGTACTCGGTGATACACCACTCAAGACTGGATCATGGGGGAAGGTCTGTTTTAAGACTGAGCTGGGCCTATGAGTGTACCAGTTGAGGAAGCCGAATCATTTGAGTGTACCATGGTGGCTGGTGTAGGCTGCAGGTTAGTTCTCATCTACCATCCACCCAGGGATGAAATGCAATTCCTGCAGGAAGTAGCAGACTTTGTTGCCGACATGGCATTGGAGTCACCCAGGTTGATGGTACTCAGTGACTTCAATGCCTGGATTGATGACGATCTCTCACACTTTGGACAACACTTCCTCCAGCTTATGACATCTCTGGGCCTTACACAGGTTGTTACCTCAGCCACCCATAAACATGGTCACTCTCTTGATCTGGTTTTCTTCCTGGGGATCGAGGCCTCCGACCTGGAGGTGGAACTGGTCAGTTGGTCTGATCACTACAACGTGAGGTTCAAATTTTGCACCCCCCTTCAGAGGCCTGCTCCTGTGGAGATGGTCAGTAACCACCCTTTATGGGAAGTGAGTCCTGAAGGCTTTGCAGTGGTGATTGACCTCTCAGAGTTTCCTGTGACCAGCTCGAGTCCAGAGACTTTAGTGGTGGCCTATAATAAGGCCATCTCAGCAGCTCCAGACTTGATTGCTCCCCTCTGTGTTCGTCATCTCCCCCTTTGCCCTTGGGCCCCTTGGTTTAATGGGTCTTTGAGGGAGTTGTGGTGAGTAGGACATAGGTTAGAATGGCATTGGTGGAAATCTGTCCTGGCTGCCAGCCACCTTAGATTGGTTGAACATTATAAAATTTACCAATCAATGATCTCCTGTACGAAGGCAGAATTCCTGTCCAGGGAGATTACTGCTGCCCAGAATCGACAAGCCCAGCTCTTCTGAACTGCTGACAGGTTGTGCAACCCAACCTCTCTGCAGCTCTGAAGACCTTTTTCGCAAGTGGAGTGTGATGAGCTTGCTCGTTTTTTTGCAGATAAGGTGGCCGACATCAGGTCAGAAGTTGTTTTAGCTTGCTCTATGGGGGTTCTGATGATCGGTGCTTGGTCACCTCACCTTGGGCTTCCTGGAGTACATTTGCCTTGCCTAAGCTCGTGGATGTCATGTGGATTGTCCAAGGTGTGCGCCCTATGTGCTGTTGTTTGGATCCAGGCCCAACTTCCTTGATTTTGGGTTGTTGGGATATGATCAGCCCAGTCCTGGCACAGATAGTCTGGTGCTTCTTGGAATCCAGTGAGTTTCCAAGCTCCCTGAAGGAGGTGGTAGTAATTTCCCTCCTAAGCTTCTTTGGACCCAGATTCTCTGGCCAACTACAGACTGCTCTCAAATCTTCCCTTTATAGGGAAGGTGGTAGTGGTACAGCTGGATGACCACTTAACTATCCATAACATTTATGAACCTCTCCAGTCTGGTTTTCAAAAGAGGCATAGTACTGAAACAGAGCTAGTTCGGGTGCTCAATGATCTCCAGATGGCGAGAGATTGGAGAAACTGCTCAATCTTGGTGATCCTTGATCTCTCCTCAGCTTTTGACACTGTAGACCATGGGGTGTTGCTTGGACATCTAAGGTCCATCTGTGGACTGTCAGGTACAGTCCTTAGGTGGTTTACATCTTTCCTCACTGGCAGGAATCTGAGAGTGGTGTCTGGGATTTTTTCCTCTGACCCTTTCTCCCTGTCATGTGGGGTCCCTCAGGGTTCAGTGCTGTCCCCCATGTTGTTTGCAGTGTATTTGCTGCCCCTCAGAGACATCGTAAGATGGCATGGACTGAGGTTTCACTGCTATGCTGATGATACCCAGCTCTACTTGTCTTTTGCCCCCGACCAGGATAGAGCTGTCTCTGTACTTAATACCTGCCTCACTGAAATCCTGGACTGGATGAACTCGAGCTGGTTAAAATTGAATGCCAGAAAGACGGAGGTGACGGTAGTGAACCTGGGTCACCAGATACAGGGGTTTAGGGCTGATAAGCCCTCTGAACTTTTCCTTGGGGGTTCTCAGATCCTATCCTCTGAACGGGTGCAAAACCTGGGGGTAGTGCTTGACGACGGGCTGACTTTACAATCTCAGGTGTCAGCTGTCGTCAAGTCTTCCTTTTCTCATTTTAGGAATATGTCCAGGATTAAGCACCTAGTTCTGTCCGGGGACTTGCCTACATTGGTCCATGCTTTTGTGACTTCGCACCTTGATTATTGTAACTCCCTGTACTTAGCGCTTCTGGGGTTGAAATCCACCACCTGCAGCTCGTGCAGAATGCAGCAGCATTATTGTTAACTGGGGCTTCTCGAGTATCCCATATTACCCCTGTGCTGAGCAATCTGCACTGGCTGCTGATTAGTTGGTGGACCACCTTTAAAGTTGGCCTACTGACATAAAGCCCTACATGGACTGGGCTCCGACTACTTGAAAGAGCTTCTTGTGCCTTACCGCCGGGTGCAGCAGTTGCGTTCAGCTGATGAGAGGTTGCTAGAGATTCCGAGGGTGTCTTTGAAGTCTTCTGTGGCCCATGCATTTATGCATGTGGCCCCAACCCTTTGGAATTCTCTACCCTGTTAGCTTCAGGAGTTCACAACTGTGGAGGGGTTTAAACAGGCATTGAAAACCTTCTTATGGTGTCATGCTTATGATGGCACCGTATAATTTTGATCCCCTGTTACTTATTTTATCATTATGCTATTTATTTTATCGTTATGCTCACTGTTTTAATATGATTGTTCTTATCTTTTTGTAAAGCGCCTTGATGGCCCGAAAAGCGCTTATCCGAAATAACATTTAATATTATTATTATTATTATTAATAAACTGATTGGCTCGGGGGAGAATAGGACCATTTCTTATTCTCTTAACTGGAAGGAAAAATTCAGCAATGAGAAAACCTGCATTTTT
The DNA here is from genome assembly GCA_016271365.2 of Neoceratodus forsteri. NCBI lineage: Eukaryota > Metazoa > Chordata > Ceratodontiformes > Ceratodontidae > Neoceratodus > Neoceratodus forsteri. Next base: position 915,397,267 of record CM057455.1, on the reverse strand, counting down.
TTGTCTTTTAATGCTAGACCTTAAACCCACTCAAAATGGCCGAGCTTACTGCAAAATGTACTTTACTTACTCTAGATATCATTGCAGTTACTGAAACATGGTGGGACTCTTCCTCAGCCTGGTCAAGACATATCCCCAAATATAAACTCTATCATAAAGATAGATGTGATAGGAAAGGTGGGTGTGTGTGTCTATATGTTAGTGAGGATATTGTCCCCCATGAAATGGAAGTCCAAACTCAAACTGAATCAATTTGGATTTCTATCCAAATGAAGGACAATCAAAAATTTATAATATGGGTTTGATTCCATCCACCTTCGGCCAACATTCATTATACTTCTGATCTCTTAAATATAAGTACAGCTATATCATACAAGGACGATAGTCTCCTACTAGGTGACTTTAATTTTCCAGGTATCAACTGGAATCTCTGTACAGGCAACAATAACCATGAAAATCTATTTCTAAATTCAATTTTAGATCTAGGTTTGGGTCAATTAGTCATTTAGCCAACTCGAGGAAATAATATTTTGGACTTAGTCATAACAAACAAGGGTTTTAAAGTATCCAATATAAATAATATGACCCCTATCAGCAACAGTGATCATAATTCATTATCTTTTAATATTCCCTTACAAATTCCCAAGAGTATTAAAAACATTATGCATATGGACTATAATAAAGCGAACATTGAACAAATTAACACTGATTTAAATAAAATTAATTGGATAGAAATGTTTAGGGGCAGAAATATTAATACGACATATGAATGTCTGATAAAAATTATACATCAACTTGAAGACTGTTACATTCCCCTAAAAGCAAAATATAATAATAAAGGTAAAGTTCCTGTCTGGTTCAATAAAACCATCGATACACAAATAAGAACCAAGGAATGATTATATCGGAAGCTGAAAAAAGATCACAGTCTATCTCTCAGTGGCAAATACAAATCTGCCATATCTACATTAAAAAAAAATGAATTAAAACTGCTAAGCTTAAATTCCAGTTTAAGTTAGCCCATTCTAAATCCAATTTGAAATCACTGTATTTCTATATCAATGGTAATAAGGGAGGCAATGGTCAGATTGGTCCACTGTGTCAAAACAGGCTCACCATATCATCTAATAAAGAGATGGCGGATCATTTTAATAAATATTTTTGCTCTGTCTTTGATTCACCAATTCCACCAATTCCACCAATTACAAGGCATGATTCCACAATATCGCCTTTCGATCTTACAGAAATTAAGAATGTGCTTCTGTGTGTCAAAAGATCCACTAGTTCAGGTCCAGATAACATCATTGCCTTATTTCTACTTGAAATGCTAAATTCTATTGCAGTTCCTCTTCAAATTCTATTCAATAAATCTCTAATGGAAAGTGCTATACCTGATGTATGGCGTGAAGCCTTTGTGACTCCTATTTTTAAGAAGGGAAACAAGTCTGATGTCCAGAACTATAGACTGATTAGTTTGACCTCTATCATAGGAAAAGTAATGGAGCACTTAATTAAACCATGACATATTGCACCTTGGTCACTTGGTAGAAACTTATACTACCAAATGTTTCTGGTTCTGTCTAACATGTGCATATTTAGAAAAAAATGTGATGAGCTGTATATACCTGTCCATGATCCAACTAGCCTAGGGGGTGTATATGACAATGTTGTAAGTTATATTATGACCAATCCAGTCCTTGAGCTATGCTCCACTCCTATGTATGATGACCTGTATATATCTGTCAGTTGAACTAGCTAGTCTAGAGTGTATAATCTGAAATATGCTTACTACTATATGCTTCCCCTAGCATCAAATGATGTATTTCCCACATGTTTGTTTACTGTGACAAAAAACTGTACTCTCTTTGCCATGTCTCCTTGATTGTTGTTCCTCATGTTGTATTCTCCCGGGTCATTCCTGAAAATAGGCATAATACTTGTCTAGTGTACTTACCCAGTAAACAAAAGCTAAATAAATAAATAAATAAATCCAGACTGGAGATCATTACTGATCAATTTGATATTTCTGATAACTCACAGCATGGTTTTAAGTTAGGTCACTCATGTACAACCAACCTAATATCTTTCTGTCACAAGATAGGTAAGTTATTGAATAACAACACGCCAGCTGATGTTCTGCTATTCGATTTTAGTAAGGCCTTTGACCATGTGTCCCGCTTTGTGTTGATTTATAAACTTTATAATTTGGGAATTCCCTCACTCCTGGTAAATTGGGTATCACAATGGTTATTTAATCATACCCAACTTGTCAGAATAAATGGGTCATTTTCTTTCTCTGGAAGAGTTATAAGTGGAGTCCCCCAGGACTCGGTATTGGGGTGAGTTCTTTTCAACCTTTTCATTCTCGATATGGGCATTATTTCTAATAATTATTTGTTAAAGTTTGCTAATGATACAAAACTTGGAGGCAGAGTTGACACTACAGCTAATATTCAACTCCTCAAGCAGGATTTATGTTCTATTGAGAGTGGGCTAATAAAAATTCAATGTTTTTTAACATTAATAAATGAAAGGTTCTACACTTTGGCAGGAATTACACTGCTCATAAATACTATCTAAGTAACTAAGAAATGAAATGATCTAATTGCGAAACAGACCTTGGTATTATGATCAATACTAAGTTGTCATCTAGTGACCACTGCAATAAAGTAGTCAGAACATCTAATATTATCCTGTGACAGATTAACAAATCCTTCATCAGTAAATCTGAGCACTGTTTAATTCTATTGTATAGATCTTAAGTCAGACCACATCTGGATTACAGATCCCCTTCTGGAATCCCTACCCTAAAACTGATATAAAGTGACTTGGGCAGGTACAAAGGAGGCTTACTATATCTATTCCCAGACTTAGAAATAAATGTTATGAAACTAGACTTGGTGAAACTAAACTTCATCCACTATGTTTGAGAAGGCAAAGGGGTGATTTGTTATTAATGTACAAACTAGTGCATAATCCGAGTCTGCTCAAGACATATGGATTAACACTGGCCAATAAGAAAATTGTAGGTAGAATTCATTCTAAGCAATTAACTATTGAATGGGCCAATACAAAAAAAATTGACAATTTTTTCAACATAAGTGCAGCAAAATGCTGGAACTCTCTTCCACAATCTATTGTAGATGCAGTTGACTTTGACTCTTTTAAATCCGATCTCAATTCCTGGCTATCGCATAATAACATTGTATTATATCCCTCTTTTGTGGGAGGACAACCTTGATGGGCCTTGGGCCTTATTTTGTCCTACTCTACCCAGTAAACCCAGAAAATAGATGAAACCCCAAAAATATTCTCACCTAACTAGATAGGTCCGAACCCAGGTCCTCCCACACCAGAGGCACTGACTGATACCACAAGTGTAAATGGCCAGCTGAGAACTACCTGGCTAAAGAAACATAGAAACATAGACTTTGATGGCAGATAAGGACCGCTAGGCCCATCTAGTCTGCCCATTTCTCTACCTACAGGATAGGCCGCAGATCCTAGGTAACCAACAGCCTATTTCTTCATACCCCCCACAAGAATTGCCTTATGTCTGCCCCATGCATTCTTGAATTCTCCCACAGTTTTAGACCCCACAACCTCCTCAGGAAGGCTGTTCCATGCATCCACTACCCTCTCTGTGAAATAATACTTCCTTACATTGCCCTGAACTGCCCCCCTTCTATCTTTAAATTGTGTCCCCTTGTTCTTGCAAGTCTCTTTTCTGAAAGATGCTACCTCTTGGACTTTGTTGATTCCACTGAGGTACTTAAAGTTTCTATCATGTCCCCCTCTCCCTTCTTTCCTCAAGGGTATACATATTAAGCTCCTTTAGTCTCTCCTCATATGGCTTCTCTTGCAGACCCTGCACCATTTTAGTTGCCTCCTCTGGACTGCCTCTATCCTGTCTATGTCCTTGCGGAGATGGGGTCTCCAGAACTGGACACAGTACTCCAGATGGGGTCTCACCAACTGTCTGTACAGAGGGATAACAACTTCCTGTTTTCTGCTGATGATGCCTCTCCCTATACATCCCAGTATACCCCCAGCCCTCCCTACTGCCTTCTCACATTGCTTGCTAACCTTAAGGTCATCTGATATGATTACCCCCAGGTCCCTTTCCTTTCTTGTTGTTGTTACTACCTCCACACCCATTGTGTATTCTTCCCCTGGGTTCTTGTTTCCCAGGTGCATTATTTTGCACTTCTTTGCATTGAATCCTAGCTGCCATACTTCTAACCATTCCTCCAACCTTGCCAAGTCCCTTTTCATCCTTTCCACGCCTCCTTGTGTATCAACTCTGTTGCAGATCTTTGTGTCATCTGCAAAAAGGCATACTTTTCCTTCCAGTCCCTCTGCAATGTCACTGATGAAGACATTAAAAAGGACTGGACCCAATACTGAACCCTGCGGTACCCAACTAGTAACCCCCCTTTCTTCAGAGTGGACTCCATTTACAATTACCTTCTGTGTCCTGTTGTCCAGCCAATGTTTTACCCAGGCTATCACCCTGGGTCCCACTCCCAGGCTGGTTAATTTGACTATTAATCTTTTGTGTGGGACTGTGTTAAATGCCTTGCTAAAACCTAGGTAGGCCATGTCCACAGCACTTCTCTGGTCAACTACTTTGGTCACCCAGTCAAAGAAATCTATTAGATTCGTCTGACATGACCTTCCCGCTGTGAATCCATGCTGCCTTGGGTCCTGTGCTCCACTGGCCTCTAGGTACTCGACTATTCTTTCCTTCAGAAGTGACTCCATCACTTTCCCTATCACAGAGGTCAGACTGACAGGTCTGTAGTTTCCTGCTTCTGTCTTGGACCCACTTTTGTGAAGGGGAATCACATCCGCCTTCTTCCAATCCTCGGGTACCACACCATCCTTCCATGATTTATTAAAAAGAGTAGCCAGTGGTTTCACTAGTTCTTCCCTTAATTCTTTTAGAATTCTAGGGTGAATTCCATCAGGACCCATTGCTTTGTCCACCTTCAGTTTTAGGAGTTCTTGCAGAACCCTTTCTTCTGTGAAAAGACTGGGATCGACCCCCCTATCAAGAGTGCTTCTGTTAATTGGATTAGGCACTTCCTCCTCCTCTTTTGTGAATACTGAGCAGAAATATTCGTTCAGTATTCCTGCTTTTTCACTGTCCCCCTCTGCCCACCGTTCATTCTATTCAGCCTCACTATCCCTCCCTTTGTCTTTCTACGCTCGCTGATGTACCTATAAAAGGTTTTATCCCCCTTCTTAACTGAGTTGGCTATCTTTTCCTCAGTTTGGGCCTTTGCTATTCTGACTTCTCTCCCTGCTTCCATCTGCCTTAACTGGTACAGCTCTCTGTCCTGCTCCTTCTGTGTTTCCTTATACTTCCAGAATGCTATCTTTTTCTTCTTGACTTTCACAGCCACCTCTTTTGAGAACCATAGTGGCTTTTTTTTCCATTTGATTTGTTTATTTGCTTCACACAAGGCTTGTTGCCTCTGTGATGGCAGTTTGATAATTCCCCATTGTTGCTCCACACCTCCTTCTAGCCTGTTTGCTAGTGCTTTTCTGAGGCACTCTCCCATCTTCTTAAAGTCAGCCCTCCTAAGTCCAGTACCCTCACTTTTGTATGGCTTGACTCTGTAGCTGAGTTTAACATGAACCACACTGTTTGATAGTCACTTGTCCCCAGATGGCAACCCACTTCTAGATCTGAGATCCTCTCACTGCTCCCGTTTGAGAGTATGAGGTCTAAGATTGCTCCCTCACGAGTGGGTTTCAAAACTAGCTGTCTAATGCCTGCCACCTGTAGGGCATCAAGAATGGCCCTGCTCTTGGATGTGGCTACAGCAAATGTGCTCCAGTTAACATCTGGCATATTCAGGTCTCCCATTAACAGTATCTCCCTTTCTCTGCCATTCTAAGAATGCCTTCTATCATATCCTTGTCCATTCCTTCCCCTGACATGGGGTCTGTACACAACCTGTGGATTTTGGTGCCCTTTCCAGTCTCAAGGTGACCCACAGTGCCTCCTCTCCTCCCTGTTTACTCTTTTGTTCAGTTGCTTTTATCCTTCCTTTACATGAGAGCTACTCCTCCCTCATCTCCCTGCCTGTCTCTCCTGTAGGTTATGTACCCTCGTATGTTAACATCCCAGTCATGGTTCTCTGTGTACCATGTTTCTGTGACTGCTATGATATCCAGGCATCCCTCTTCCATTAAGGCCATCAGCTCAGGGAGCTTGTTGCCCAGACTACGGGCATTGGTACTCATTACCCTCCATTTCCTGATGGCCTTGCTCCCTTTTGCCCCATCCCTGTCCTTCTTGCCTTTGTCACTTTCTCCATTTACCCCTGCCCTTTTCCCTATCGACACTTCTATGTTGGTGTTTGCGGCACTTTCTACCGTAATTATGTGGGGGGGCTAGGATTTTCCTGCTCCTTTCCAGTGCCTCCCCCCTTGGCTAGTTTAAAAGCTTGCCAATGAAGCATTTAAACCTATCACCTAGGATCCTGGTTCCCCTCCTGGACAGATGCAGCCCATCATGCCAGTATAGGCTTGCATCCCTCCAGGTGGACCCCCAGTCCCCAATGAAGCCAAACCCCTGAGCTCCACACCAGTTTTTCAACCACTGATTGAATCCCATGGTGCGGAACACCTAGCCTCTCCTATGCTATACGGCAGCACTTCCAGAGTTGCCACTGCAAGGCACATTTTGATTAAGGCCCCTCCCAATTCCAGCCAAACTCTTCCTGCACTTCTCTAATCCCTTTCTTAGCCAGGTCATTTGTCCCTAGGTGGATAATGACATCCAGCTCCCTCCCTGTGCAGCTGCTCTGGCAATCCTGAGGATTCGCTCCTGTCCCTCCAAGCCATGGCACCAGGCAGGCACCTTACTTCCTCTCCCCTTCTCCCCAGTTCTACCTTCCTAACAATGGAGTCCCCACCAGGAGTTGTTTCTTCTCCTGCAGGGTCCCCTGCCACCCTCCTGTGGGTCTCCTTTGTGGAGGTTCCCAGCATCCTCCTTGGTCTCCACTGTGGGTGCCTCCATAGAGGAACCACACTTTGCCAGAATGGCATAGGAGTGTGGAGGTACAATGGGAGGATGCACTCTGTTCCACCACCCTCTCTCCCTGAGCCCACTGTGGTCCAACCACTCCTCTTTCTTGGCAACCTCTGAGGCAACGGCAGTGGCACTGGTGGTCTCTGGATGGAAGGGAGGTCCCACAAATCCTGGCTAACTCAGCCTGGAGATGAGCAACCTCCTCCCTCAGCCCAGAGAGGTGCCTGCAGATGGGACAACACCGCATCCTCCAGAACATCTCCGGAAGACTGCTGCTCCACAGCCACTGCACTGCACCACTCCAATCATGTCTTATTTCTGGCCCTTAACTGTTTGCAATCCTTACTCTTTCCTCTGTTTTTTCTCTCTCTCCTTACTTTCTGCCTGTGTGCCCTTTAAGCTCCTGATTGTCCTGTTCTGAGACAAGAATATCCTATATTTACGCAGTAGACCACTTACTTGCTCGGAGGCAGACCTCCAGCAGCTAGAGGGGGCCGGAGAGCTACTCTTGCCCTTCTAGAATGGTGGGTCCTTGGTGGTTCTGTGATCACTCACTTCCTGCCCCTAAACAGGAAGTTCCTGTTGTCAGTCAAATCCTGTGCCTATAAAAATAGAACTAGCTTTGGGTGGAGGGGAGGAAAGGAGAGCAATATAGTCCCAGTAGAGAAGTTCAGTCACACAGAAGTCCTTTCTCCTGGTGCCTTCTGCCAACCTGCTATATCCTCATTCACTTCTTTAGCTCCCTATCACAGTCACTCTATGCTTATCCTCTCTGTACTTATATATTCGCTGTTATCACAGGTGCTCAAATGGAGTCACTCAAATTGAGTCACTACATTTGATTCACCCATATCATGGGATACAATCCTGCCAATTTGCCTACTTCTAACAATATTGGGGTTGTAGGTTATTTGAAGGTATTCCCTTGCATGCAGGTCATGTTTATGGGATTTCCCAGCAGAACTAGTTTGGGTCCCATAACTGATTCTTTAACCAGAGTTGCAACTGTTTGGTTCCCCACTCACCCTGGAATAGGATGTGGGTTATTGACTTGAGACTTGTGTGTGGGCTGTGATGATTCACTCCTCAAAATTCCCTACTTTTCTGAAATGAAAATATACAATGTGACTATCAGGTCTGTTACCTGTATGCTTCCACTTGGATCACCAGAAAGTGTGGTCATGGGACTGGGGGAGTCACACCAGGCCCTGGGGATGTACCTTTTTGGCAAAGAGGGGTAAATATTTCACCATATGACCTCTTACCTATATCAGTACACTTGTTCCCATTCCCCCCAAATGTCCTTTCTCCCCTCTTCTGTGGGTACTTTTCTCTTCAGCTTGCTGCATCTTTATCATGGGTCCCACTCTTCTTAGCTGCATCTGGTCTTTCAGCCTCCCGGTAATGTTCTGTGATTTTCACTGCTGCAGCGAGAGTTGTCTGTTTACATCAGCTTACCCAGTCAGGGACTCAATCAAACAAAATTTTCTGGTCCTGCTCAAGTACAATCAAACCCATAATCTCCTCTTCAGTGCATACCTCTGCCTTTCATCACCAGATAGCTAAGTCTTGCAATTCTTGTGTCAACATTCTAGGCTGACTTCTAACCATAAAACCCAAGGTGTGCCAGCCTGTCAGCACAGTGGTAACTCTGCAGTTTGTGATGCCAGCACCTGAGAGGGAGGGCAGCCTCCTCTGCTGCTATGCTGCCACCTGGGTGACCACAAATTGCAGTGCAGTCAGGAGCAGCTCATGGGGATGGAGGACATTGGCTGGTGCTGCCATGTGCACACTAGGGTTCACTTGCACTCATGCACCCTGGCTGCTGATGTCCTAGGGGATGGGACGTATAGAGAAAATACCCTGGCCAGTAGGATGGTGCTGACCACATGCAGGTCCCCCATCTAGCTACTCAGGTGCCACTTCCACACATACTGGATCTGTTCTGTGGCAGAGACTGAGGTTTTTTTAGCTGCCCTAGCCAGAAAGGGTCAAGCTCTGGGGGAACTCTGGAGGTAAATGTAAGTCCTGTGGAAAACCAGTGTGAGGGACTAAGTTGGCTGAACAGATGAAGGCCAACCAGAAATGCAGGGGGCATGAACAGCAGCAGCTGTTGATCTCTATGGGCCTACCGTTGTCCTTATTAGGCTATCCAGTCCATTTGCATTGGGGCCTTTTGTTTTTGCTGCTCTGCCAGCCATTTCTGTATTTTGTCCATGTCTATCTTACCCCTGTTTAGACAACAAGGCAGAGACACTACTAGAATGAGAAACTACCTGGGGCTCCGGCCCCCAAAAGTAAAGACCATGAGCAGGATTTTCAAACCACCTCTAGACTGGAGTAAGTTGAGTCAAACCCCCATTTGTGACAAACTCTGGTGTGTCAGGGACCCTGCATCTGATTTTCATAGAAACAGGTTCTGGGCACCAAAGTGCCCGAGTTTGCTACAAGCCATCCCATGCACAAAACACAGGGTGCAGCACAGGGGATTGCTGCAAACTGCAGGAGGGTTGTGTAGCTGCACATGCGAGTGGAGCACCCCATCTACCAGGCAGAACATTGACGGGGTGTCCAGAGAAAGCACCACACTGCTGCAGATGCTGCCACAACTGTGTCCTTTGTCAAGTTTTGAAGTCAGTTGCCAAGGTAGCCAGACATGCTACCTCGGATCTGTGTGATGGATTTGAGAGGAAGTTTAGTGAGGAGCATGGCAGTAGAAGGGAGGGACAGAAGGGTCAATAATGAACAGGAGCAAGAGCACAACAGTGTAACAAGAACAATGCAGGGGAAAGGAAATGTATTTATTTATTTAAAATTTGATTACCAGGAAAGGCACACTGAGCAGAAGCTCGTTTGCAGGTGCAACCAAGGGGGCAGAAATACAACAAAGGGATTACCAATTCAGATACAGTATAATACAATGTAAAAAAAACCTAAAATTTCACATTTTGAGATTAGGTTACAGAATATTGTACAGTAGAATAAAAAGGTAAGCAGAGTAAGACATTAAGAGCAATACATGCAGTCACTAATTAATACGGGAAATGCAAGAAAGGGAGAACAGGGGAATAGTTGGGGTTAGGAATGTGGACAGCTGCAAGAAGTAGCAGGGATTGGCCTGAGAAGGCACTTAAGTGAAGGAAAGGAGGGGGTGAGGTGGGTTTTTGGGGAAGGTTATTCCAGAGGAAGGGAAGTCTATAAGAGAATGCTAGTTTCCCAGCAGAGGTACAGGCTTGTGGGAGAGTGAAGGAATGGAGACAGTTCATACATGAATCATAGGGAAGGGAGTGGAAAGATTTAGGAGACAGGAGAGGTAGGATGGAAGGGTCCCAAACTAGTATTTGAAGATGAAGGTGGAGCAGTGAGATGAGCATCTCAGCGAGTGGGATTGGAGGGATAGGGAGAAGTAGAGGTTACAGCGGTGTGTCAAATAGAGGGAATTTGAGAAGAACCAACAGAAGGTGTGGAAAAGGACATCAAGTTTGATGAGGGAGGTGGCTGGAGCTGTGATGAAGATGACATCAGCGTAGTTGAAAGCTGGGAGGATCCATTTGACCAACTGGTCATGTCTAACTAGGAGGGAAAGATTGCACTTGTGGATGTAAAGTAACCCCAGTTTGGGGTGTAGTTTGGAATGAAGGGCACCAAAGTGGGAAGAGAAGTCAAGGGAGGGGTCAAGCCATACTGCAAGGTATTTGTAGGTGAGGACATTGTTCAGAGGGGTGTTAGCTGGGGTTGAGAAGGAGGGGAAGGCTGGGAGCCTGGCAAGTTGCTGTTTGGAGCCAGAGGTCATGACTATGTTATTTTTGACTTTCAATTTTAGGCAGTTATCATTGAACCAGTTTGTAACCATGGTGAAGTCATTTTGAAGGGAAATTTGGATGGCAGGGGCAGAAGGAACAGATAGGAAAAAGATGGTGTTGTCAGCATACATATGGATTTTGGCATGAGTGCATACAGAGGGGAGGTCATTAATAAACAAGGAAAAGAGAGCAGGTCTGAGGATTGATCCAAGGGGGATGCCTGCAAGGATAGGAGGGAGGAAGGGTATAACAACATTACTGATTTTTACTGACTGGGACCAGCCAGTTAAATAAGAGCTGAACCAGGAGGCAGAAGCTGGGGAAAGGCCAGTGGCATTTAACTTGTTTAGGAGGAGAGGGTGAGAGATGGAATCAAAAGCCTTTGCAAGGTCAGTGAAAATAACTGAAGTGATCTGCCCTTGATCCATTGCAGAGTGAATAGCATCAGTGAAGCAAAAAAGTGAGTAGGTGGTTGAGTGAAATTTTCTTAATCCTGATTGGACTTGGGAGAGAGTGTTGGAGGCAAGGAAGAAGTCATTTAGCCTTGAGAGGACAAGGGATTCTTGGACCTTGGTGAACAAGGGTAGAAGTGATATGGGGTAGTAGTTACCAGGGACAGTGGGCTCACCCCCTCTTTATGAAGGAGGAGGACCATGGCAGACTTCCAGGCTGAGGGAACTATAGAGGAGTAGATAGATTGAGGAGGTAAGTTAGAGGGGTAAAAATAGAGATAGCATAGATTCTGAGGAGTCAAGGGTGTAAGCTATCAGGGTTGGATTTTCTGGGATCTAGGAAGCCTAGAGCTATAAGGACTTCTGTGGTGGATACCAGGGTAGTTGAAAGCCAGAGGGCCATGTGGCGGACAGGGAAAGGGAAGGAGGAGGGGAAGTTGTCAGGGAGGGCACAGGTCATAAATAACTTATTTAAGGCATCTGCAAATGTGGTGTGGTCTGAAACTAGGGAACCTGCCATGCAAAGAGTGGGTGGGGGGACAGAGGAGGGAAGCAGGAGAGATTGACTATCATTCCAAAAGGAGGATGGAGAGTTGTTGGAGGTTTGCTGTTGGGTTTTGAAATATTCAGATTTTGCCTACCGAATTCGCTTAGTACCACCATTTTGGAGGGCTTGTTAGTTCTGCAGGTCAGCTGGCTCACAGGAGGTTTTAAAACAGTGCCAAGAGAGGTCATGTGTTTTGCACAAAGACAGGATTCCTGGAGCGATCCAGGGATTGTGAAGGCATTTTACCCTGACTGATTTTAGTGGAGCATGGGCATCCCCGATTTTTAGAAAGGTTGATGTGAAATGGATGTGGGCAATGTCAAAAAAGGGGGTAGAGAGGACTGGTGACTAATTTGCCATGGCCAAGTTGAAAAGCAATTTGCATGAGTTGAGCGTTTTGAGTGATTGATACTGGATATATTTGCGGGGGTTAGGTTGGTGACATATCTTTCTGACACAAAAGGTGGGGCAGTGCTGACTAAGCATGTCATGAAGTATGCCTGCAGAAGTGATGCGGTGCAGGTGGGTTGATATCACCCAGTCAAGCAGGGTGTGGGACTGAGAGTGAATGTTGGGGTGAGTTGATTCTTTGATCAACAGGGACAGCTTTAGAACTTCAATCTGGAGGCATGAGTTTTGAGATGGGGGGGAGAGAAACTCTGTATCAAAGTCTTCAAGAAGGATCAGTTCACCTGTGGATGTAAGGGAGGTGGTTGAGGTGACGCAAGTGACAAGGCATGAGGGAGGTAGTTTGAGAAGGCATACAGAACTCTGACACTAAAAAAGCAACATTGAAGCCGGAAAGGTAAGGTTAGCTATGAGGAGTTTGTGAGATGGGGGATCACTTCATGGTGGGTGGTAGTGCAAGTAATGGAGTTGTGGGAGTTGATTGCAATCCCACCACTCCTTTTTCCATGGTCTTGCCGGTGGAGGTTGTATTCAGGGAGGGCTAGCTGGTTGTCTGGAATACATAAGGACAGTCATGTTTCCATAATACACAGTATGGCAGGGGAGGGTTCCATGTCAAGATAGCAAAAATAATTGGGTGACTCACAAAACAGTGAGTGCACCCTGCCGAAATCTAATTCGGCACATAACAAATGCTGAGCAACTTGAACATGTAAATCAATATTTCATGTGGGGTGACTATGCCCCCTGCATTCCCATTTGAAGGGGCAAGCCCCCAGCACCCTCCATACTTTAATAATCACCTCTGAGGGGAGGCTTACACTGGAGGAAAGAAGAGGGACCGAGGACAGCAATACTTCAAAAAATAAACACAAATACCTGCAAAAAAAAAAAAAGAAACTGTACCTCAGTACAGTCCTGAACCCAGAACCACCAACACTACAGTCCATGTCCCTACCCACTACACTAGGTGGATAGCTTGGTGGAGTAATGCTCCACAAACCCATTTAACCTATCCCACTACTCCCTCCCTTCCATTGCTACTCGCTGCCCTCACTGTTTTTCCTCTCCTCCCTCACAGTTTCCTCCCTATGCTATTCATTCCCCATCGCTGATCTCAGAAGCAATCAAATTGAAGTGCTCATTTGTAAGCCACTGAATTTGGTTTTCTATTATCACAGGATACCTCAGGGGAGTACTGAGTGACCCACACTTTTAAATCATCCAGTTTAGGAAGTGGGCTACGGGCATTTATATGGAAGAATCTCAGGCCCTAAAGAAGGTCCTGTGGGGGAGGGTTGGAGGGGCCAGGGTTTAACTTGGTATCCCTTGCTAGGAGTAGGAGAAAGACTAGAAGATGGTAGTGGGGAGAAAGATGTTTGAGCTTTAGTCTGAAACCTCGGAGTGGGAGACGCTTGGAGGGGGCTGAAGGCAGGAGATGGTGAATGGCTTCAATTTTACTGAGAGAGCTGTTAAGCTCAAATTGGCCTCACAATTTCACCCATGGAGACATTTCAGATCAGTGGATGCTACATTTTATGAATGTCTTTTTTTTGCGTGGTGGGGAGAGTCATCGCTTTGTGCACTATTATAACTGCCTCTATTAATATATGTGTATTGGTATACTATAGTGGCACGGTAGTCCCACTATAGTTAGGGTTGAGGAGCCACTTTCATACAAAACCTCAAATGTTGCACCTTAATAACTTTGCCAATGTACAACAGATTTGCCTGAAATTTGGCACGTGCATTCTGGCACCATAAGTCTCTGGATTTGCCAAGTTGTGTTATGGTTGAATATACGGTGGCGGAGCTACAGAACACCAAATAACACAAAAAAACAGAATTTTTGCCCATTTCTTTGCTCGCACCCACAGGCCACACAGTTTGTCCATTTAGTCCAAGAATGTCAGGGAGCATGAAGCCAGGGTCACCGATGGGTCTATCAATGATTTCGTAAAAAAATATAAAACAGTTCAAATGTTATTCAAAAAACAAGTTTCCCATTATAGTCAACGGGAAAAGTTAACAAAAATCACAAAAGTGTCAGAAATGGCCATTTTTAGTGTTGCAAATGGCCCTTTTACTTTCATGAGTCAGCCATATTTTTTAAATTGCAGCTCAGAAAAATGCCTGGTGTTTAAAACTGGGACCATCTAGGAACACAATTCTTGTTGTGTTCACCTAGTTGAGTCCTGAGGATGCTAGCCATGTATTTTTTGGGGGTTAAACTCCCCAGAAAGTTTTGTGATTTTTAGCACAAAACTGTCATGATTTGCAAGAGTACTTTGTGAAACTATAGCCAAAATAACAAGAATTCTTTGTCATCCTCCTGTAACAAAACGGTTTGGTCTTTTGGGCTGACATTTGGAGGACCCCACAGATGTGCCTTTTGGTGGTTTGGTGCCAAAACACTCAAGGTGATTAAAGTTACAGCATTCTGAACTTGCGCATTTTCTCCAGGGGATAACATTGCGGCATCAGCGACGCCTTTTGGAGCCCCTATCTCGAAAACGATTGGAGTTACGGACTTTTTGTCACAAACATTCTTAGTCCCTACTGGGGGGGCTAAGTGCAGAACTAGCCTGGAAAGCCATAAATAACATGAAATTTAAATTTTGTACCACCTCATACGGTTCATGACATATTAGCAATTTAGTCTTCTAATTGCTCATTTTCATGTATGAGGTCCACTATTATGCCCACATTCTTCGTATTTGCTACCCTTTTTCATGCCCCGTCTCTGACACAGTGCATGTTATGGATTCGTTTTTGCTTTAGCATTTTCATTACTGTTAGTGCTTGGATTTTCGTTAATGTTACCCTTGGTGTTATCAGTTGCATTTTCGTTTGCGTTTGCATTTACATTACCATTTTTGTTACCATTTGTGTTTCCTTTTGTGTTTGCATTTCTGTTTGCGGTTGCATTTGCATTACTATTAGCATTTGCATTTGTGTTATCATTACCATTTGCATTTGCATTTGCGTTACCTTTTTCGTTACCATTTGCGTTTGCATTACCGTTTGCGCTTGCTTTTTTTTGTGTTACCATTACCATTGCCATTACTGTTAGCATTACCATTCGTGTTTGCATTTACATTATCGTTTGTGTTTGCATTACTGTTTTCATTACTGTTTGTGTTTGTATTACCGTTAGCGTTACCATTAGCATTTGCGTTTGCATTTGCATTTGCATTTACGTTTCCATTACCGATAGCATTAGCGTTACTGTTAGTATTAGCATTAGCGTTAGCATTTTCGGTACCATTACGGTTACTGTTACCACTACCGTTAGCATTACGGTAACCATTTGGCATTTGTGTTTGCATTTGCATTTGTATTAGCATTTGTGTTACCATTAACGTTTGTGTTTGCATTACCATTAGTGTTCACATTAGCATTACTAGTTGCATTTGCATTTCACTTGCATTTGCGTTATCATGTGTATTACTGTTTGAGTTTGTGTTACCGTTTGTGTTATTGTTTGCATTTGCATTTCCATTTCTGTTTCCATTAGTGTTAGCATTAGCGTTTGCGCAACCATTAGTGTTAGCGTTAATGTTAGCATCACTGCTACCATTAGCGTTAGTGTTACCATTACCATTAGCATTACTGTTAATGTCACCATTACCATGGCAAATCACTGTTACAAGGTTTCCTTACACTACAGGGCTGCGGTATGGCTTCCTGTTTTTGTATATATGGGACAGCAGGGCCCTGAGGGCCCGCACTCCCACAAACACATGTGATAACGAACACATGGGCAGCTTGCTGGGAACACTGGTCCCAAAGTACTGCACTCCCACCACCACATACCATTCACTATTTATAGTTCACATTCTCAAAAAGAAGGAAAATTCATGGCAAAAAACCTTGTTAATGCATCAGTTAGGGATGTTTCCACAGTGACAAAAGCAATGAAATTCAGTGTTAGGGTTCAAAACCCTAACTCCACATTCTCCCCAACCCCCACCACACACACACACACACACACACATACATGCAAGTTGGGGAAGGACCAAGGCAACGCAACCAATCAGAGGCAACCAGTAGCAGGTCTATACCTCTGTTACCATAGCAAGTAGGTAGAAAAATCAGCTTCAGGTAGCATACAGTATTTCCAAAGTTGTTTCAGCAGATTAGTTCACCTAAAGGTGAACCAAGCTGACAGTAGCGAAAACTCTGTACCTTTGATTTGTTTTCAACATATGAGTGCCAAAAGGTGTGATGGGCACTGCAATGTTACCTGATGGGAAATTGCTCAATTTTGGAACACTGTAACTTTGTGATCCTTAACTATTATTGCACCAAACCAGCAAAAGGCACATCTGTGGGACCAGCGCTTGCCACCCTGCAAATTTCAGCCCAAAGGACCTAACAATTTGCTTGCAGGAGGATGGCAATGCTGTGCAGTTATCAGGAGCATAGTTTCTCAAACACAAAAGTGTTGCAAACTTAAGACAAGATACTTTTGCATTTGCGAAAGCATGCAACATGCTTTCACAAAATACTTTTGCAAACATGAAACTTTCACAAATGCGAAGGATGACACTTTCACATTTGTGAAACTGTTTTGCGAAACCATTTTCAGGAAATGTCAAAAATGTTGTTTTGGGGCTTGTAAACCCCAAAAAGCATATGTGCAGTCTGTGTTATGTGTTTGTGGCAGCGTGGGGCCCAAGCTGCCCAGTTGTCTGCAATGATATGTGTTTGGCAGAGCATGGAACTTTCGAGATGAGAGTTAGTACTGATGACTCCATGCCACACCCTGACATCTGTTGGTGTGTGTAAGATGGGAGCATGGGGGTTGGTTTTTGTGGTTCAGATAGTTGTATGTTATTTCAGTTAACTGCTGCTGGTTGTGTGTGATTGGTTGTGTTGCCTTGGTCCTTCCCCTACTTGCATGTATGTGTGTGTGTGTGGTGGGGTTGGGGGGAATGTGGAGTTAGGATTTTGAACCCTAACACTGAATTTCCCTGCTTTTGTCTCTGTGTAACAACCCTACACTAGAGAAGGAAAAACTAGGTTACTTGCCTGTAACCATAGTTCTAGAAATATTCAATGAATATTTTATTTTTATTTTATTGATAATATATTTTTGATTGATTCTGTTTTAAATTGTTAGGCGCTTTGGTCTTGGATAAGGAGCCATATAAATAAATTTATTATTATTATTACAGTAATGCAAATGGTAACACAAATGGTAACACAAATGCAAATGGTAATGCTAACAGTGACACAAATGGATATGGTAATGTAATGGTAACCCTAACGGTGATGCAAACAGAAACAGTAACAGAAATGCAAACACAAATGGTACTGCTAACCGTAACGCTAACATTGATGCAAACGCAAACTGAAACAGTAACGGTAATGCTAACGCACATCCATTGTGTCTGAAAGAGGTGCATCAAGAAGCACAGTGAATACAAAGAGTGTGGGCATAATAGCGGGCCTTGGACAGGAAAATGAGCACTTGGAATACTAAATTGCTTATATCTCAGGAACCGTATGAGGTAGAAAGAAAATTTGAATTTCATATTATTTAGGGCTTTCCAGGCTAGTTTTGTACTTAGAATGTTTGCAATGAAGAGTCTGTATCTCAAACCAAGGCACAGCAGATGTTGTAATGTTATCCTATGGGAACAATCGTGAACTTTGGAATACAGTAACTTTGGAGCCCTGTAATATTTTGGCACTAAACCAACAAAAGGCACATCTGTGGGATCGTGGCTTTCTATCCTGTAAATTTTAGCCCAAAAGACCAAACTGTTATCTTACAGGAGGGTGTAAGATTTTCGGTTATTTGTGTGTACACCATAAAATTACAATTTTAAGTGATTTGTGAAAATTTAAGTAAAAAAATCATGGACCTTTTGCATTTGCAAAAGTATTCTTTCAAAAATTTAAAAATGTATTTCTGGGGAGTTTAATCCCCCCAAAAAGATATGCCTAGCATCTTCAGGACCTGACTAGGTGAACACAACAAGAATTGTGTTCCTAGAGGGTCCCAATTTTAAATGCCAGGAATTTTTCTGAGCTCTAACTGAAAACAAAATGGCTGACTAATGAAAATAAAAGGGTCATTTGTGACAGTAAAAAATGGCCATTGTGAAACTTTTACATATTTTATCTTTCCCATAGACTATACTGGGAAACTTGTTTCTAGAATAAAATTTGAATCGTTTTATATTTTTTCACATCTACAAAAGTTACATCAGTGACCCTGAAGTTTTCAGACCGAACGTGCAAACCATGCAGCCTGTGGGTGCAAGCAAAGAAATGTGCAAAAAGTCCGTTTTTTTGCATTTTTTGGTGCTCTGAAGCTCTGCAACCGTACATTCAACCTTAACACAACTTGCCAGATCCGGAGAGCTATGGTGCCAGACTGCACATGCAAAATTTCAGGCAAATCGGTTGTACGGTAGCAAATTTATTAATGTGCAAAATTTGAGGTTTAACCTTAAAGTGACTACTCAACCCTAACTATAGTGCCACTACCATGCCACTATATATGTGTGTGCCTGTGTGTGTGTGTGTGTGTGTGTGTGTGTGTAGGGGGTTACCACAAGGCACAATACCACAGCACACCACCTTACCCAGGATTTGAAACTGTGACTGACTCCTATTAGATGAATACAATTTGCATTACATATTGACTCCTAGTAAACACAACATACTGTTAAAATATATTAATGGACACCCTCCACACACACACAAACAAACTAAAGAAGGAGTGATTAAGTATTAATGTTATTTCATGTCAGCAATCTCTTCCACATTTAGAAGAGGTTAAAAAGGTCAGATACAGTTAATGGTCAGAAATCTGTTGCAGGTTTCAACAGTGTATAATGTACATGACTGTATAAGCAATTTAATATGAATTGTATGGACATTTGTGAGACACTAAAGTAAAGTACAGTGAGATGGGGTTGGCACTTAATTTGTTGTGAAGTGTACCATGTCAAGCTATCATTATGTCCTTTGCAGATGAGGTAAGCTGCTGTAATTCATAGAAAAACTGCACATGGTTTTGGTCAGCTAATGTATACAACATAAATATACTACTGTCATTTTTTAGCCAATATCAGTTTTGTAATTTTCTTGTTAAAATTCTCCACATGGATAAAGTCAAAATATGAAACCCTTAATACAGCATACATCAGGATAGATCACATTCACAAATTTATGCAGGATACTATACACCAATACAATTCATGTTTTAATGGTTATCATTGAATGACATCATGTCGCTGCTCCATGCTAGTTGCCTTTCTGAATGTTGTAATATCTTCAACATCTTTACAGTGTTATTACAAAGCTGTCCATACCCTGATAAGCTTCTTAATGCCCTTTTGTGGTGTCTGTGCTGCATTACCTCTGTGGTATCATTTTTCAGCACTTACGTGAATCCTGTACTTGAGCACCTAACAATACTGTATTGCAGATGTATCTGTACATTTCTGACTCTTTTGTGGGTTACAACTTTGTATTAGGCACACTTTGGAATGTATGTTGCTGAGGAAGATCGGGATGGAAACTGCAACTTTTTTTGCAATTCTGTGGCACTAGATCATACTGAAATGTTCAGGATACTTATCTATACAGTACATGCACTAGACAAATCCAACAACTTTGCATTCCAAGGTCTTATTCAGCTCATTGTATTGTTTGTGAGAGCTGCTCACACTATTGCAGGTTGCAGGCATATCTGTGCTACACAGGCACATGCTTTCAATGTGTCGGCATGATTCTGAGGGCATTACTGTTCATTATGCTTGTCCTGCACAACTACCATGACACCCCCTATCCTCCACACACTTGGGTGTGCCTGCCCTGGTGGTGTGTGGGCTCAGACTCCTAAGGCATCTGACTGCCACAGGTAGGCACCAGTGCACCTCCCACCTGACTCTAAGTAGCACTGGCACACAGGCTGGTAGACCAAGGTCTGGTTGGTCTAACCATTGTCAGGACTTGCAGGCTTATTGAGGCTTTGAAAATCCCAGATACAAGGATGCTGCAGTCCCCTTGTGGTGCATGCCCCCTTCTGATATTGGGCACCCCCTTTTCTGGTGCAGTTGTGGCGCAGGGCTGATCTGGTGCAAGGGCTCTTGTTTTTGATGCAGCCTAGGTTGGAAAATCTGGATTTATGCAGGGTTTGATGCAAGGTGCTTCTTGCATCATGTCTGTTTGATGTAGGCATGTTGCAGCACTCTCAGGGCTTTGAAAATGGAGCCTTATGGCTCTGGAGGCCTCATAAGCTGCAGACATTTTGGTGTTCTCTGGTGCAAAATTACACATTTCTGCTACTTTTTCCTTGTCTTTTTTTTTGTCACCTGTTTTCTGCTAATTTGTATCTTCCTTTTGTTCCCTTGTCAGGCAAAGACTTCATATTGTAGATTATTAAGCATCTCTTTTCTTCTAGGTTGCTTGAAAGGACAGAGCAAAGAACCTTACCAGAGCAAGGGAAAAGATTAAGGCTTCTTTTGGCCAGGTAGATTTACTGTGTGTTGTTATTTTTATTTTATACTCACAGGGATTGTTACTGTTTGTTGCTAACATTTTATTGCTTTATTTTTCTCTTATTCAAATTGTTGTTGCAGGGTATACCTTTTGCTGCATTATTACAGGGTGTACCTACAGGTGTGTGCTAACCGATTACTGCTGTACTCTTCTGATTCAAATTGTCTTTTGCAAGGTATACCTTCTGTTATTGCTTTATTTTTCTCTGTAGCAAAGTGTTTCTTACAGGGTATATCTTCTGTGAAATTATTACAGGTGGTGCTTACATTATTGTGACTTTTTATCATTAGGCTAAACAAAATTACTGTTTGCCACTATTTTATTTTATTTTTTTGCTGAAAATGTTTTTGTCTCAGAGGTGTTTCAGTCTCCTTCTCACATTGAAGGAGCTAATTGCTTTCCTCCCACAGATTTTCCATGGGATTAGGTGTGTATTTGTGGGGCGGAGCTGACAAACTGTCAGTAACTTCCAACAGAAGGAAAGGATAAAAGGTCAGATTAGTTGATATCTTGGAGATGGAAGACTAGGTTTGCTTGCCAAGGCACCTAGCTTCACCTGAGTTCTTTTCTTCTAGGTTGCTTGAAAGGACAGAGCAA
Source organism: Neoceratodus forsteri (assembly GCA_016271365.2). Taxonomy (NCBI): domain Eukaryota; kingdom Metazoa; phylum Chordata; order Ceratodontiformes; family Ceratodontidae; genus Neoceratodus; species Neoceratodus forsteri. The sequence continues at coordinate 915,375,892 of CM057455.1, read as the reverse complement.
AGAACCTTACCAGAGCAAGGGAAAGGATTAAGGCTTATTTTGGCTAGGCAGATTTACTGTGTGTTATTATTTGTATTTTGTACTCACAGGGATTGTTACTGTTTGTTGCAAACATTTTATTGCTTTATTTTTCTCTGATTCAAAAAGTTATTGCTGGGTGTACCTTCTGCTGCATTATTACAGGATGTGCCTGCAGGTGTGTGCTAACAGATTACTGCTGTAATATTCTGATTCAAATTGTCTTTTGCAAGGTATACCTTCTGTTACTGCTTTATATTTCTCTGTAGCAAAGTGTTTCTTACAGGGTATATCTTCTGTGAAATTATTACAGGTGGTGCTTTACAGGTTTCACAGTTTTATCTATCATTAAGATAAGCTTTCTGGACTACTGCATTTGTTGCTGGCTTTGATTGTTTCGGCTCTTACCTCCTTGTTTCTTTTGTCTATGGTTCTTCTTTTTCAACAGGGGAAGGGCCCAGCCACCCACCCCCATCCCCAACCACCCCACACTACACTGCTTTTATAGGGTAGCACAGTTGTGACATTTCCTGTGGCAAAGCAGGAAGGGGCGGTTCAGAGGGGTATCCACACAGTGACCTAATTAACATGGGCACTAATAATTTAACTTGTTGTAACAAGTTATACAAAAACAAACAAACGAAACACAAAATCAAACTTTTGCTTTCATTTTCTTCCTTCTAATTACTCTGACCAGGTAGTAAAGCCAGCAACTTATCTGGAATGGATATCATTAACTGTAGTTACTGTGGAACACTTTTCAGAAGGGCAGTTTTACAGGATTTAGGGCACTGTCCTACATGCTGAGCCATTGGAGATCTAAGGGCTCAGCTCCAGGCAGCATGGGCAGAGATTACGCACCTCAAATTGCATATTCAAGAGGAAATATATTATATGAACTGCCCACCATTTCCCCAACATCCAACAGGTGCACCTTGACCACAGAGGGTAATTGGTCTGGGAGGTTGGCAGGTGGTTAGGAGGGGCAAATCGGGTGCCCCATCACTCGGTGCTCTCCAATATATTACCTCCACAAAGCATATAAAAACTACAAACAGGTATCTGCCTCTATCTCCAAAATCAAACAAAGGGGCAAAGGACACTGCAGAGCAGGACACTGCAGCACAGGAGCTAGCACAACAAAACTCACCCAAAACAGGACCCAAAACAAAAAAAGCAAAAAGGAAATCCAAAAAACTTCTGATCATAGGAGACTCCATAATTCGAGGAGCTGATACCTATCTCCAGCCAGGTGTAATGGTCAGATGTCTCCCAAGTACATCAGCATGGAGAGACACTGACTGCATTGCTAAAATCATTCAGGAAGCAGGAGAAAATGTTGATGTCCTGGTACACATAGGGACTAATGATCTCACCAGCTGGTCAGTTGTGGAGACCAAGGAATACCTGAACAGGCTGGGTGACAAATTATCATCCATTTAATCTGGCATCTCCTGCTCTGAGATCCTGCCAGTCTGGGAGACAGGGTCAGATGGATGGAAGGTCAGAGAAGGAGACATAGGGGAGCTAAACATGTGGCTCAAGGGCTGGTGCCAAGAAAAAGGACACACATTTGTAGTGAACTGGCAACAGTTTTGGGAACAAAAGTTCTTTAAATTTGATGGACTGTATCTGACTAAGGAGGGAGTCAGTGCATCAGGACAGAAGTTTGACATCTTTGCAGAATATTTAAACTCATAAATGGGGAGAGGGGTGCAGCACCTCATACATCAAATGGGAAGAACACCCTTCCCCCCATAGCTAGTGGTCAAACAGGAGTTCAGTATGTTTGTAGTTCATTTGCATCACCAGGAAAGGAAAAAGGTTTGCTCTCCATATGACGCATAGGGGAAATGCCAGACCTCACCCAACAGATAACACACCGAAATCTGGCCAATGGAAAATCATGTACACAAATGCTCGCAGTCCTGGAAAAAAGATCCCAGACCTACAGGCAATAATGACAGAGGCTAAACTGGACATAGTAGCAATTAACGAGATGTGGTTTATCAGTAACCACACTTGGAAGACTTCAGTACCTGGCTATGTACTATTCAGAAGAGACTGATGTGCAAAAGGGGTCAGGTGGAGTGGCCCTGTATGTCAATGAAAATATGAAAGCTACAGAAATTCAGAATACACATAAGGAGCCAGAATAACTGTGAGTCACCCTGGAAACAGGAAATGTGACAGCCATATGAACTGGGGTTGTCTACAGGCCTCCAGACCAGGGGGAGGACATAGACACATTGCTGTTAGAAGATATACAAAACATGACAGCTAAAGGGGAGGTTCTGATAATGGGAGGCTTCAACATGCTAGATACAGATTAGTCAATACTCGCAGGAACATCTGCCAGAACTAGACACATGGTAGATTCCCTGCAGGGGGAGGGCCTCGAACAACTGGTACAACAACCCACAAGAGACAGAGCTATCCTAGATCTAGTACTGACTAATGGGGAAAGGATCACAGATATCCAGGTAGACAGTCACCTGGGAGCCAGTGACCATCACATGGTATGGTTCACTTTGGCTACTTGAACTAAATCATCCCCATCCACGGCAAAAATATGGGACTTCAGAGGAGCTGACTTTGATAAGATGGCCAGCAGAGTTAAGCTAGCCCTGGCAAAAAGAAATGCAGGTGAGGGGGCACAGGCAAAGTGGGCATGCATTACAGATGCAATACTTGAAGCAACATCTCATTGTATTAGACAGAAAAGGAAGTGTAAAAGAAGAAGGAGACCAGTTTGGTTCTCAAAAACAGTAGCAGAAAAGGTCAGAGCCAAAAGGCTGGCCTTCAGGAAATATGATGGAACGCAATGGGATGAAGATAGGGAGGCATACCAAACTTCCCTAAGGGAAGCAGGGAAGGCAGTAAGGCAGGCAAAGGCCCAAACCAAGGAAACATTAGCACAGCCATTAAACAAAGGTGACAAGACTTTTTATAGATTCATTAGTGAAAGGAGAAAATCCAGAGGGGGTATTGCTTAGATCAAGGGGGATAAGGGGGCATGTGAGGAGGAGGACCATGTAAAAGCATCTATCCTAAATAAATACTTCTGCTTAGTATTTACTGATGAAAAGGTAGGGCAGGGTCCAGAACTCAGCATCATGGGCACGGGGGAGGGAGGTGTGCACTAGTCCCTTCAAAAAGTAAAGGGTTCTACAAGAGCTCAATAAGCTCAGGGTGGACAAGGCAATGAGACCTGTTGGCATACATCCCAGGGTACTAACGGAGCTAAGGGTGGAACTAGCAGATCCATTATCAGAACTGTTTTGTGAGTCTCTGAGCACAGGAGAGGTCCCAGAAGATTGGAGAAGGGCTCATGTGATCCTGCTCCACGAGAGTGGTAGCAGGGAGGAGGCAAGAAACTACAGACCAGTCAGTCTTACCTCAGTAGTGGGCAAGATTATGGAGGCACTCCTTAAGGAAAGGATAGTGCAACACCTGGAATCCATAGGAGCACAGGATCCAAGACAGCATGGGTTTACAAAAAGGAAGGTCCTGTCAAACTAATCTCATAGATTTCTTTGACTGGGTAACCAGAGTGGTGGACCAAGGGGGAGCAGTTGATGTCACCTGCCTTGACTTCAGCAAAGCTTTCGATACTGTTCCACATGAAAGATTGACTAATAAACTGGATAGGCTTGGGGTGGGTCAGAAGTTGGTCAACTGGGTGGCAAACTGGTTGAGGTTCAGAAAACAGAGAGTGGTGGTAAATGGTATACAGTCAGAAGAGATGCAAGTCACAAGTAGGGTACCTCAGGGATCAGTCCTGGGGGCCAGTCCTGTTCAATATCTTTGTCAGTGATATTGCAGATGGACTGTATGGTAAGGTTTGTCTGTTTGCAGATGACACCAAGATCTGCAACAGAGTAGATGATCCAGATGGGGTGGGTAGAATGAGAAGAGGTCTGGATAAACTAGCAAAATGGTCGAAAGAGTGGCACCTGGGATTTAATGCAAATAAGTGCAAGATCATGCACATAGGGAAGAGAAACCCTGAAGTCACCTATAGGCTGGGAGGGGAGTTGCTGGCAGAGACTTTGGCATCATCATCACCGATGACCTGAAATCATCCAAGCAGACCAGCAAAGCAGTAGGTAAGGCTAGTGGGGTGTATTAGTAAGGGTACCACATGTCAGAAGAGGGAGGCAATAATCACTCTTTAGAAGACACTGGTTAGGCCCCATCTGGAGTACTGCATGCAGTACTGGAGACCACACCTTCACAAGGACATTAACCAAATTGACTCAGTCCAGAGAAGGGCAACCAAAATGGTGCAGGGACTGCATCAGAAAACATATGAGGACAGATTAATGGAGCTCAATATGTATACCCTAGAGCAAAAGAGGGAGAGAGGTGATATGATTGAAATATTCAAACACCTTAAGGGCATTAACAAGGTGAAAGAGTCTAACATGTTTCAATATAAGAAGAGTAGCAGGACAAGAGGACACAGCAGGAGATTAGAGGGAGGTCGATTATGGGGTAATGTGAGGAAGTTCTTTTTCACAGAAAGGGTGGTGGATGCATGGAATGGACAACCTCAGGAAGTGGTGGATATGAATACAGTCCAGGGCTTCAAACAGGCATGGGATAGGCATAAGGAAGCAATACAGATGAGTATGAATACATAGGCCATAGACACAGTGAAGGCTGATGGCACATTCATAAGGTAGAAAAAGAAATGGGCAGACTGGATGAGCCTTGTGATCCTTATCTGCCGTCAACTTCTATGTTTCTATCATTAGCTACAAACTATCTCACAGTGTACACATGTGTGATGTGGGGAGAGAGCTTTAGCAGCAGTAGTAGTAAAACTTTATTTTTCAAAAGGATATAAACTTTAAGTCCAAAAGAAACCTATTTACAAAGTTATCTTGCATTAGTCACAATTTCACATAAAAAATAACAAAAAGTTTTTAAAGATAGTTAAGCAGCAGACCGTAATAATAAACAAAGCAAACATAAAGGAATTATCCCAAGAAAGCAGGTTATTATCTGCTCTTACCATTATCTCAAATAAAACATCCACAAATTTACATGACTTTCTATTTTTGTCCCCCATCATAGCCACCAGCTGCCAGGACCTCCTTCCACCTATCTAAACCCTATTACCCATCTCAGGAGTCCTTCGATGGTCCTACCCACCACCAGACTTTTCTTGACAACTTTTCCCAGATATCCTGACTGTATCCCACAGCTTAGCCCCCATGGGTGGGGCCTCCTGGTTCCCCCAAGCCAGGAAGACATACTCCACTCAACAGTCGGAGCCTGTGAGGAGAAGCCAGCAAGACGTGAGAGGAACTTGTGGCATGGGGGGTGGCTTTATCTGCCCATCGCTGCTGGGGGTATTTTATCCCCTTGTTAAACCCTCTCCTTATCCCACTCTAGGGCATGGTCCTGAGAGGTGACCTGGCATTCACCTATTAGGGCCATTGGAATGATGGGTAATACCCTCCCTTCCTTCAGAACTCCCCTGCTGGCCCTACTCCGGGCAGGTGGCACCTCCGCATCACTTGCCAGGTGAGTGGGTGCATGACAACATGAAATGACCCCAGAGGGACCACTTATTCCTTCCTGCACAATGCCCCCCCTCCCCCGGTTCACCAGGGTGTGGTTGCACAATGAAAGAAGGTGCCCTCCCTCCCTGAGGCTGGAGGCATCCAAAGGACTCCCAACCCTGCCTCATCAGTTGGCACCAGACATCTGGGGCTCTGGGTGGGAACCTGAGTCATCTGGATGGCATGCATTAACTCTACCAATGTGTTAGCTGGCTAGCCCCATAAGTTACATTACAAAAGAAAAATATAATGTTTCACAAATCCACCTCAAGCATCGAGGTATAATCAACCTCCCCAAAGGACCCAATGAACACGTAGGTATATTTTATACACGGACAGTCAATCAAATGGAGTTGGACCACAACTAGGGATTTGCAGTGCCGAGGTCTAAATACAGTAGTAAACAAAAACAAGCATTTGTCAATGCCGAATGTTTGCTTGATGGCATTGGTAGTGTAGAAGTTAGAGAGATGCATGACAGGAATGGCAGTGAACTTTAGCTAACCCCACCACCACCCTGCAGAGACTGACAGGCATTGGGGTGTGCCTTTGGGTCGTCAGGCATAACAACTACGCCATTTCACCACACCATACCCTGCAGACACCGACAAGTGTCATGGTGTGCCTTGGGATCTTTGGGCCTTATGCTCACCCCATTCCGTAAGGAAAAATGGTGAGATGGGTGCAGTATAGGAGAATGGGATGAACTTTTAGGCCAAAGAGTCCAAGGCACACCTCGATGCCTGTCACTGGCTGCAGGGTGTGGGTGGGGGTGGAATGGTATGAGCATTACAGGCAACAATCCCTAGTCACACCCCTGATGCCTGTCAGTCTCTACAAAGTAGGTCGTTATGGCTGGAAACCCTAACGGTGCAGGCGTTCATTGGTATTTTCACTCCAGTTTTTCAACATGGGTTTTTTGTAACCCCCACCTCATGAACAGTGGCAATATCAGTTTGTTAGCCAAAGGCTGATTTTGCACAGCGACTACGCCATTTGGTACCACAGGTGTGAAAACATATTTTGAACAGGATGTGACAAATGACAGCTGTACTGTTCATGAGGAGGTGTAAAAATGGCAGTGTTAAAAATCTGGAGTGAAAATATAAAAGAACTGGCAAAGTCACGAGCATGCTTAGAAATTGCGCAACGCACACCCGTAATGTAATTAGTTTGGGGATTGTTTACCGCAGATTGTCAACACAGGCATTTTGGGACCTCCACTCATGAACAGTGTCACTGTGATTTTCTTAACGTGTCCTGAACACTGATTTCCCACAGTGACTAAGCATTTCTGCGCTGGCAGTGTGAAAACACAATTCGTGCAGGGTGTGAAATATGACAGCTGTACTGTTCATAAGAAGATGTGGAAAAATGCCAGTGTAGAAAATCTGAACTGAAATTATTACAAATTCGTGAACTTATGATGGTGCATGGGAGTCAGTTTATGGACTTTTGTCACCAAATTTTCAACATAGCCATTTTAAGACCTCTGCTCATGAACAGTGTCACTGTGATTTACTTAATCTGTCCCGAACATTGATTTTGCACACCGACTGTGCCATTGTGCGCTAAATGAGCAAAAACACATTTTGAGCAAGATGTGAAAAACAGCAGCTATACTGCTCATAAGGAGGTGTGGTAAAATGGCAATGTTGAAAATCTGGAGTGAAAATATAAAAAATTCATGAAGTTACAAGCGTGCGTAGGAACTGCACAATGCATGCTCGTAAAACAGTCATTTTGGGGATTTTTTTCACCAAATGTTCAACATAGGGTCTTGGGGGGCCTACCTCATAAACTGTGACACTGTTGTTTCATTACTCAGTCCCAAAAGGTGGTTCCGCACAGTGACCATGAAATCACCTTTTGGGACCAAATAACAAAATGACAGTGACTGAATTCATAAGGTGGGGCCCCAAGATTCCCATGTTGAAAATTTGGTGAACAAAATTCCCCAAAATGGCCGAGATATGCAACAAAGTTGAAAAAACTCTATTTATGCCATTATACAGCTTACCGGCAATTCTTCAGTTAGCAGTTGGTTTTGAAGAGCGCAGACGTACTCCCGGTCCACTGAAGATCTTCACGCTGGACTCCATAGGTAAGTATGGGGGGGAAGTGTGGGAAGGTGGGTGCACAGAGGTGGGGGCAGGCAGGGTGGGGAGGGGCAAGACAGTCAATGAGGGACCATTTTTTTTTTTTACAGTTGTCTTTTTTTCTATTAAGAAGACAATGGGGGACTTTTGCCACACTGGGGTGGGATCCCAGCGTAGCAGCTGGAAGTTTATTTTGGAGGGTCAGTGGAGCCGATGGGAGATTGGGCACCCCTGTTGGCCATACGGACATTTGCCATGCTGGGGTGGACTTCCAGCGTGGCAACTAGAAGTCCATTTTTTTTTGTGGTAGGGTTTGGGGGGGTACAGTGGAGCCGATGGGGGATTGAGCACCCCCCGTCGGCCATACAGTGTGCGGGACTCAGGAGTGCATGAGAACACTGGAGTGGGCTCTCAGCATGCTATGTAGGTGTTTTTTGGGGGCGAACTGTCTATGACAGTTCAGATGCAGTGAGCGCTGACATGTAGGCAATTTGAAAATTGCCAACATGTTACCACTGCTGATTGTGGCGGTGTTTTCTTCAGAACTGTATGCCACTTCATCTGAATGGCTGTCATACACAGCTCGGACATTCATTGTCGCGGTGCAGCCGCACCTGCAAAAGGGAGTAGGGCATTGGAATTGGGGGAGACACACCTACGAAAACTCGTATGGTGGCACTATGTTTCTTGCACATGTGTTCAAGCAAACATAATGAGGAAAACTGGCAGCTGCTAATGTGTGGAGTTGCAGCTGCAAAGCTTAGACTCCCAAAAGAAAGCCCTCAGGACTGGAGCAGGTCTCCAGATAAAACTTCTTCTTTAATAAGTATTCATTAAAAGACAGCTTGTAAAACATCCAGTCAGTCCTTATACAGCTATAAAGCAAATCATCCAACAGTCCAAAAGTCCAAACCAGTATAAATGTAATGAGCCCTACAAGCCTTAAGGGCCCAATGCTTGTCCTTAACATGCTTTACTCTGCAACATCTTTTTCAAAGAGTTGAGGACGTTATCACAATCCTCTCCTCTTTTAAGGAGAAACAGTTTCTAACATACTAACATACTAAAATGCCAGCAGAATAGGCCTAACGGTCTTTTGAGTCTGCTCAATTGGTCAGTCCCCACCCTGGGTGCTGACCTTGCTGCCCCCCTCGCCTTCTCTGGCTTCTCCCTTCCCAGTTCTGGATATTCTTGCTGCATTGGATTTTGCTTCCAGAACCCTTCCCCTGTGCCTGTCCCAGCCACTCTTGAACCCCTCCACCATCTCTGCCTCCACCAGCCCCCTAGGCAGTGCATTCCATAGCTCCACCACCCTCTCAGTGAAGTACCACCTCCTCCTTTCTCCCCTGAATCTTCCCCCCTCCAGCTTCCACCCATGCCCTCTAGTGGCCCCCTCCTCCTTCCTTCGAAGCACCCTGACTGTTCCTCCCCTATATACCCTCTTCATGTACTTGAAGACCTCTATCATGTCCCCCCGGTCCGTACATATTTAGCTCTTTGAGCCTCTTCTCATAGGTCCTGTCCCCCAAGCCACAAATCATTTTGGTTGCCCTCCTCTGGACCCTCTCCAGGAGTTTAATGTCCCTCTTTAAGTGTGGCCTCCAAATCTGCAGGCAGTACTCAAGGTGTGGCCTCACCGAGCAGTTATACAGAGGAAGCATCACTTCCCTCCTTCTGGAGGTGATCCCCCTAGCGATGCATCCCAGCATCCTGTTGGCCTTGGCTGCTGCCCTCCTACAAGTCTCTGAGTTGTTCATTTTGACATCCACCACCCCCCAGGTCCCTCTCAGCCATCGAGACTTGTAGCATTCCCCCCCCCAGGGTGTACACTTGGCCTGGGTTTCTGGCTCCCAGGTGGAGTACCTTGCATTTCTCTGCATTGAACTTCAGCTTCCACTTTCTAGACCATCTTTCCAGAGCCTCCAGGTCCCCCTGTAGGGCCACCCTCCCCTCCTCCCCATCCACCACTGCCCCTAATTTTGAGTTGTCCGCAAAGAGACTCATCTCACTCCTGATTCCTGTACTTATGACAGAGACGTAGGCATTGAACAGGAGGGGCCCAAGGACTGATCCCTGTGGCACCCCACTAATGACCCTCTTTGGGGATGAGACTATCCCGCCAACTATGACCCTCTGGGTCTGGTCCTGGAGCCAATTGCCTATCCATCTGATCATCTGGTTCCCCACCCCCATTTCTCCCAGCTTATCCAACAGGCCCATGTGAGGAACAGAGTCAAATGCCTTGCTGAAGTCTAGAAAGAGGACGTCCACTGGTCTACCAAGGTCCAAGGCACTCGTCACCCAGTCATAGAACTCCACAAGGTTTGTCTGACATGATTTCCCCAAGACAAATCCATGCTGTCTATTGTCCAGGCACCCTGACTTTTCCAGGTCCCCACTAGCCTCTCCTTGACAATGCCCTCCATCACCTTGCCCACCACCGATGTCAGGCTGACAGGCCTGTAGTTCTCTGCCACCTCCCTTGATCCCCCCTTGTGGATAGGCACTATATGTGCCACCTTCCAGTCCTGGGGCACCCACCCTGTCCTCAGAGAGATGGTGAAAAGCTCCGCCCGGGGTTTACCTTTACCTTTACCTTTCCTCCCAACTGGTCCTTCTCCTTGCGCTTTCCTTCCTCTTCCCCCTGCCCCTCCTGCTCTAATTCACTGCTTCCACCATTTTCCTGCATTCCAGGTTCCCCCCTGTTCTTCCTGTTATCTGGCCCCTGCCTCCTGCCCCTCCACTCCCTTTCCATCTCTAACCACCCCTGTCATGGCTACATCACCCCCCTCATCCTCGGCAGAAGAAGAGAATTGAAGCAGTTACTGAGTGTAAGATCTGATCCACCTCCCTCGCCTTGCTTCCTTCTGTCCAGCCCTGGCCATCTGCCTACTTCCCTGAGAATGTTGTCCCTCTGTCCCTCCTTTGGGAGGGTACCCAGTTACCTGCCTGCTTCCTTGGTAGTGTCCTTTTGGACCCCTACTGCCAGGGTCCCTATGTGATCCCTGAGTATTCTCCTGCACTCCTTTCCCTATGCCGCTGCCCCCAGTGCTTGTTGCAACCCTGTGGGAGATCTCCTGCCCCCTTCCCCAACCATACCTCCCCCCTCCCCAGCTGTCTCCTAATCCCTCAACCTCCTCCCTAAGCTGTGCCAGCTGGTAGCACACTGGGCAACCACCAAACTTCCAAGCCCAGTCCAGTATCATGGCTGCTCCACACCCTGTGTACCCCACCACCCTCCCAAAGATGCCAGCCCTAATGCCATGTGGTTCCATCCCCTTCCAAGTAGGTTTCCTTGGGTGAGCTACCAGGTTCCCCCCAGTCCAAGATACACCCCTACTGCCTAATCAGGTCACCCGCTAATCTTAGATACAGTCCCACAGTACACCGGTAACCCTGTTACTAGGTGCAGTACAACACAGTAAACTTATAAGGGAAATGAACAACTTCCTAAGCTCCTCTCTCCCGGCCTTTAAATCCATTCTCCAGCAGCTAGAACTACATGAGCTGCACCTGCAGCCTTTTCCTCCAATTGCAGGGCAGGTGTTTCCTATAAATTAGTAAAACTCTGGGGAGGGAGGGGTGGGGAGGGGTGGGTCTTAGGGCAGACACCCGACTTGAGAGAGAGTGTATCAGTCCTGTGTCTCCTCTCCAAGCCCAGCAGCCAAATACCCAAGCAAATCCTACCAAATAGGATTTAAATCAGAAGAAATAGGCCTCTACCAGCGCAGCCTGTTACACAGTGAAACATCCAACAAATGAGCCCACTTACAGCCACCAAACCAGTTTTCAAACTTCCAGCAGCCCCCACAACAATACCCTGCTAGCCCATTAGAAGTAAGAAAGCAAAGAAATAACCTTTTACCAAGTAAAATCCACAAGAACCCTGTAAAAACAACAAGCAGCAGATACTGTCCTGGAACACAACTGATCCTGTCCTCTTCCAGTTCCTTCTGAGGAGACAAAGCAGCCAACACCATAAACCTGATTCAGCTCTGCCTACAGTCCATTAGCTGAGTGAGACCTGGCCAGACCATTAACACCCTTCCCCCACTATGCAGTAATCTTTGCAACTACTGAAGTCAGCAACAATGAATCAAAATTCAACTCAAAGCCCCCAAAATATGTTTGCTGCCAAAGGAAACAGGCCTCCAATTCAATCAGCTTCACTAAAAACACATCAAAATAAGCTTGAAATTAACAGATATAGGTCTCCAATTCAAATACCCAGGCCCAAGCAAATCCCACCAAATAGGTTTTAAATCAGAAGAAATAGGCCTCCACCAGCACAGCCTGTTACACAGTGAAACATCCAACAAATGAGCCCACTTACAGCCACCAAATCATTTTTCAAACTTCCAACAGCCCCCACAACAATACCTTGCTACCCCTTAGAAGTAAGAAAGCAAAGAAATAACCTTCTACCAAGTAAAATCCACAAGAACCCTGTAAAAACAACAAGCAGCAGCTACTGTCCTGGAACACAACTGATCCTGTCCCCTTCCAGTTCCTTCTTTTCTTAATCCCCATAAAAGAAAATTTCTGACTTGTCCTGTCCCTAGATTTCCAAATGTGCATTGCTAATTCATTTTTATTGTCACCGTTCTCAGTAGCTCTAAGGTGTTCACCTATCCTGAGCTTACAATTTCATGTAGTTTTCCCAACATAATAGTAACTAGAGATGCAAAAAGTTTTACTACACACACGAAATTAATGTGAAGTTCCCAACCTCGCATCTGTGGATAGTTACGCAACGTTGCCAATAAAATGTCGAAACTCACCCTTAATGGACTTCGCAATATTAACTTCATGTTAACTTTGTGTAACTTTTTGAAACAGGTGAAGTTTGTGAGAAACAGCCCACAGACCACATGACTGACAGTCTGCAGGTCACATGATGCAGGCAGGAAGTTAATCAGGCAAGACAGTGAACTACGGTAGTTTCACTTTCCCTTGCCCTGAGCTAGGGAAGAAGCTTTTTGAGAGTGTCTGCTTAGTGCTAGTTAGAGATTTACTCAATGTTTCTGTTTACTGCCATATTTCTGCTTTTGAGTCTTACCCCTTTCGTTATCATATTCCTGAGTCCTGATTCTACTTTCATTTTTGTTTACTTCTGAATACTTGTATTCTTTTTGTTTTTCCAAATGCAGAGAGGTGGTTTTCCTATGGGGACTCATGGTTGTCTTAGCCCAAGAACACATGATGGTGGTGTTTGCATCAACCATGGGAACTTGTTCCCATCCAGGATCCCCTCCCAGTAAATGTTGCATCCACTGTCAGTGAAGTTAGTTGTGCCAGCCAAGCAGCACCGGTTGTGCCTAGCACTGCCCCCCCCGCTTCTGCTGGCCAAGGCTCAAGAACAGCAGCAGCAGGAACAACAACAGCAGCAGCAGCAGGTTTACCCCTCCCCACCAACTCAACTGTACAGCAGCCTACGACATCTGGGGTCCCCCCACTGCCTGTGCCTGGTCCTCCATGCAGCTTGGCAGTGTGGCACTTTTTTCACCATACTGACAGGTGACCCTAGTGTGGTTAAATGTAAGATCTGTGGCAACCTGGAGTAGCGTGGTTGGAAAGGTATACATCTTTGAACAGGTGGCCAGAGAACTTACCTGACTGTCCACCACCATGCAAAGTGGGAGGCCAAGGTGGCTGAAGTAGAAGGAAACACTCCTGCAGTGCAAAAGATGGCAGCATGGCCTCAGCCTGCACAGTGTGAGAAAGACAGCAGATGGCAGAGGGAACAAGTGGCGGCTTCCACACCTGCATGCAAGCGCTACCCAGCCAAAAGCCTGGCCTCACAGGAAGATCTTGGCCTACTGTGGAGTGAGGTTGACCACCTCAGTAACGTAGTCGACACAATGCAGCAGCTGTTTGACCGAATGGAGGGTCATTAGCTGCAAATAATGGCTGTGCTCCAACTGCTGATTACTCAGAACCAGGCCCAGTAGTCTTTTTGTTTTCTTTCTAACTTGTATTGTGTGTTCTGTCTTTAATTTTTTCTAACTTTCTTCCCCCCAAAAAATTATTAAAAACATACCCCAAAAAAATTATAAAATAAAAAAGCAAAAAAAAATCCTGTCCTGCACTTTCCTTCTTTTCCTACTTAATAATCTTTTTATATACAAAGTGTTTAATTTTTTTTACAGTAATGTTTTCTTCCTGTTGTATTATGTTAAAGCAGCAGTGCAATAATATGTTAAAAATTTTGACCTATACTGTTTTATTCTATTTTCAATTGTCCTTTATCTACTGACTTGTATGATACCACTCCTTCCACAATTAATGTGATTCTGAATAATAAAACGGTCATTAATGAAAGGTCAAATGTGATGACTTGCCAGTGGGCAAAAAGTATCACCCGACCATTCATTAATGTCCTGGTAGACCAACAGTTGGCATGCTGATTGTAAAACGCTTTTTATTTTTTGATTTTTACAATTAGGTAGCCTGTCTTATAAGTGCGATAACCTACTTCAGCTCATGGTGTATCAGGGCATTAATGCACTTCCCAGCTGGTTTAAGTCACTTGGGCAAGCCCCTGTGCCTTACAATGCACCAAGGGCATGCATTAATGCCCTGATACACCCGTTGTCTGTCTTGGGTTATAGCATACTAACTCCCTATTTTTAGTTATGAAATAATAAAAGTAGTGTTCCTTTTAATATTGTTCAGATCTGGTTTTCATCAGTATACCCAGCTGTTTTTGAGCACCTTCAGCTCCATAAGGTCATGGTGGTGGATCACATCCTGCTTGATTGCATTCTAGTTCATTTTAGTCACAACAGAAATGATTTTAAATAATAGATCCTGGATATTCAGACTCTGCCAGGCAGTGGAGCGAGCCTGAGTGCAGCGCAACTGGGATTTGCCGGTGCCAGGGCCAGGTGATATTCAACGGTGATGCGCCATGGTGCAGCACCATTGAAAATGGCATGGACTGCACACAGCACAGTGGCACTGCACTAGTGCAAGCCATAGCCAGGGAGCACAGGGATGTGCCAGCATAAATGCAGTTGTGCTGGGTGCATCACCTGTGATATTCAGCTGAGGGCATGCAAATGAGGCCATAAAATATGCAAGGTGCAAATGAGGTCATTTGCATGTCATTATGGCCCCATTTGCATGACATGCACAGGGCAGCCCGACAACTGGTGCCTGGCACCCTCCACAGCATGACGTGTACAGTGGAGATCCTGTGGCATCCCCCGCCTTGTAGCCGCGATCGCGTATATGTATAACAAACAATCCAGGGTAGTCTTGTGGCCCCCCCAAGTCCCTGATAACTGTAATAAAAGATCATCCCTGGTGGTCTAGTGGTCCCCACTCCCACCTGATTCCCCGATAAATGTAAAAATTACTGTCCCTGGTGGTCTAGTGGAACCCCCCCTGCCTATTGCCATGATCGCGGTAATCCTCCATAAATAAATGCTATGGTGATTCAGTGGCACCCCCCACCCCACCCACCAACATCGAACCCCTGGCCTACCCCATCCACCCTGTCATCGGCGGGTGGCTTTAACCCACCCACATACTGCCTGGCCACCGGCTGAATGACAGGCACAGTATGGGCTGTAAGCCTATTGGTCCCCAGTGTAGACCAATGGGCTTGCAGAGCTTATACTGTACTAGACAGTCCCAAATATGTGAATGACTTCACTCACATATTTGGGACTGTCTAGTATAGTATGCCCTGCAATCCCATTGGTCCACACTGGGGACCAATAGCCTTACAGCCCATACTGTATCTGTCATTTGGCAGGTGGTCATGCAGTATTCGGGTGGATTGTAGCCACCCACCAATGACTTGGGGGGGGCATGGTGGGCAAGGGGTTTGGTGTGGATGGGAGGGGTGGGGGGTGCCACTGGATTACCAGAGCATTTATTTATGGAGGATTACTGCAATCGCCGCAATGGGCGAGGGGGTTCCACTAGACAACCAGGGACAGTTTATTTTTACGTTTCTCGTGGAATCAGGTGGGAAGGGGGTCCACTAGACCACCAGGGATGGTCTTTTATTACATTTATCGGGGAATTGGGGACTCAGGAGGGGGGGACCACTAGACTACCAGGGACTATTTTTTACTATATCTACTGCTATCATGGCAATGGGTGGTGGGGTTCCACTTGACCACCAAGGTTATGTGTGTGCTTGCCGATGGTGTTCTGGGTGGGCGGGTGGCCACCCATGACTGGGCTGCTGTGTTACACCCTGCAATACTGCAGCCCATCTGTGGGTGGCCAGGAGTTGTTCCAACTTTTCAGGAGCTAAACTTTGAGCCCCCCCTATGCGGCGCAATGCAGGGTTGTGCCAGAATATGCACCGCACATCCCGGGCTGAATATAGGGATGTGCCACACATGCATGAGCATGCCCCCTGCATCTGTGTGCCGCATACATTATCATTGCACCCCAGCACATTGGGATTTGAGCTGCACCAGGCAGCCTTCTCAATATCCCACCAGGGTGCAATGTGGGGTTGCACCAGGAGCAACCCCTTTGAATATCTGGGCGAGATGTACAAAAGCAAGTGGTAATACTGATGAAAATTAGCTGCAAGCCAGATTAAAAGGAGCACTCTGTTTATTATTTCAGATTTAAAAAAAAGTAGTACAGCAGCTGTAAACTGTGGAAAGAAGGGCGTAATATACACAAGTCAGTAGATAAGTACCAATCGAAAATCGAATACAAAAGTATAGGTAAAATTGTCACCTGATTATTGCACTGCTGTTGTACTTGTCATGCTATATTACTTTTTTGTTACTGTTGACTGTGTTAAGTTTTCATAGTACATCCACCACTACAATCAAAATATCCTACCATCACATACAATTACAATCCCCCTTAAAAAAATGTGAATGTAGCATGCTTATACTGCTATCCTGTTGCATCACTCAGCATGCAGTATGAGTGTTCCGATGAAGAATAATCACATGAAAGACTGTTCAGAAAAGTCACAAATAATTCTTGATGCACTGATAAAAATATGCACCTAGAGCCAGAACTCTGCACAAGTGTCCCAAGTGAGACAATGGCTTACTTACACCTACTGCTGCTTCTGTTTAAATGTCATGAAAAGTCCCGAAGAAGAATAATCATATGAGAAACTGTTCAGAAAAGTCACACGTATTTTTTGACACACTGCTAAAGGCATGCACCCACAGCCGGCACTCTGCATAAGTGTCCCAAGTGAGAAAATGGCTTGCTGGTGCATGCTGCTGCTGTTGTCCTGTTGTTTTCTGCTGCTGCTGATATGTTCAGTGTGTTGTTAAATGATGATAGCCACAGATGGCCATGGGTTGTACTATAATTTGATGTTCTGGAAAATTCTTCTGCTGCACTGACTTGAAACATGTTGCCCTATGTGTGTGTATCCATATCAACAATGGTAAGTTAGTATACGTGTCACTGTCATGCGTTTTCAGAGACACTGCCATTTAATTTGTATTGAATCTTGTTTTTTGTTGTAAGCAGTCTGTCGTGTTGCTCCTTTGCAGAGAATCATCATCATACATATTGAATGTTTCCCCTTCACCAGTGTGTTGGCCATGGTCACATTCACATGCCATACATCTGTGACGCTATCTAATGTGGTACTGTAAAATTTTATTTTTTTCTGGGGAGGAGGATACTGCTGTGAGGCAGTGAATTATAAGTACTTCTCATTACTATTCTTTTATTTTACATTCTCAGGATACAGCACACAGATTCACAACCGTAGTGATGAAACAATGTTGCCATCGCACATGTATTCCACATGTGTCTGACTGTTGACTTCGGCTGCACGAACAATGTCAATCCATGAAAGGTAAGCATTTTTTTGAGGGGTGGGGGTTGCATACCCATTTGGAAAACAATTTTTCATTAATGTTTTTATCTTCTTTCCAGGTCTTCAGTGTATCCAAAATGTTATCCATCTTCTGATTGAAACATACTACCAGCCCACAATACCTCGATGCTACCTGCAAACAGATGAAGAAGAAATTATTCTGAGTTCATTCCAGTTCATTGTGACATGACGTGAGTCATGATGAACTTCCCGGAGCTGTACAATGTTCGTGCTGAGATAATAGCTACTGGATTAAATTGGGCCAGCTTCTTGTGAGGACAAAGATTCGAGTCGGGCATCCTATAGAACAAGAACACAAACAGAAGCATCCTACTAGACCAATGATCTTGTGTGATGTGACATGATAACTGGGTGGCCTCCAGTCCTGATTCATCATGAAATCAAAGATTTAAAATAAAAAAAACAGGGCTGGAGAAAAATAGGTATTGTGGTGTGATTCATGATCATGAAGATGAAGAACGTGATTTGTCTTGTGACTTGTGATTGTGACATGACATGAGTACAATGTTCACAGTGAGATGATATGCACCACACCACTGGTACTCTGAATACTACTGGAACATTCAAAGTCATCCTCCTCATGTCTGTAGTAAACCTCTTGTGTTTTTTTTTTACTTTCTATTTTTTCCTCCTTATGCCCCCATTCTCCGACTCTTCGGGAGCACCTGAGAGTCATCCTTCTGCCAGTCACCTCACCCATGAGTCACCCTGCACCCCATAGAGCCATGGCTACACTCCCCCCGGGCAGGTAACGAGGTGGGGCCGGTACACCACAAATGCATACTTGTCTCGTCGGGCAAGGTGGTCTTGGTCAGTGAAGGCATATCAAAGGCATGCTCCTGGTGTTCCATCTTCCTCTCTATGTGTAGTGTGCACCCTTGACGTCTAGACACAACCCACTGACATCCACCACACGTCCTGGCCTGCCTTCCCTGCAATCAGGGCTTGCCATATCTCAAGCCTTTGCTCAGGGTTGCACAAGTTGCGGGCTTTGGCCCTCTCCCTCCCCCCAGAGAAGGCGAGCTGTCATGGGATGCTTGAGCCTTCTCACCTGGCTCTCCAGTGACCCGAGACCACTCCCAAACCCAGGTCGCCAGCATCACCAGTGGAAATCCAACTGCTGCTCCAACAGGCCGGCCTAATCTCCAGTGTTAATTCATAACTTTTACCTACATGGCTACCTGCTCTTACTTGATGACTGGCTGGCAGATTTTATTTCAGACACACACACAGAATTTATTTCACACACCACCTATGCTAAGGGTGATGCTGAAGGCACTGCTGCTACCCACACAGATTCAGGGACCTTGACTGGTCTAACTCTCTCTGACACAGTAATTTTTCCCTTCAAGGATTTTTTTTCTATTTTTATTTATTCCACATGATGTGACAGAATTCCCTACCCACAGAGCCAAAGCTTATACCCCACTGACTTATGTGGCTCATACGCCACCGTTAGAAACAGTTTTGACTTGCCGTGTCTTTGTGGGTATTTTTTTAGATTACACAGAGTCACCAACAAAAGAAACATGTTTATTGCAAACAGTGATTTTTCTAATTTTGTGGGTTGCTAACAAATTCAAGAGAATTCACAACCACAGAACAGCACAATGACAAAAATACTGCAGTAGGTATGTTTCTTTATTATGTCTTTTTCTTTTAGTTAAATGGTATAATATGCAGTGAGAGACAGCATTCAAACGGGGTACTGTGGGGAAACCATGGTACATGATAGTAGTACGATGACAACAATTTCAACAGACTGAACACAGACAATTAACAGCAACATTATAGTTATTCAGTTTTTGGTGGATGAGAAGCCAAAAAACAACAACAGTGACTTCTAGATGGAAATGAAGCACTAAAGAGATGTAGCCGCATGGGCATAAGACCTTAACCAGTCTTCAGAAATCCTACAGTGGAACAACACTTTATTTTGCAGGGTGGGGGTAGGATTTACAGCAGTAGCTAAACAGAAGCAGTAAAAAATGCCGCAGACGGGCTAAGAAATTAAGAGTACTGCTATTACGGTGGTGCAATAAAATGCACCTGACTAGATGGCACACACACAGACTAAAAGTAATGCACAGAAACTTTAACAGTTCAGTAAACTATAACACAGTCTTTTAAACAGACTAAAAAATGCACAGCAGCACAGCAAACAGCAAAAAATGAAAAAACTTACAAGAAGTATTACTATGTGTACCTGAACACAAAAATACTAAAACACTAGCCAACAGCAGTTGGAAAAACTGCCTTTCTCACTGTGAATCTCCCTTCTACAATCAACACCACAGACCCGCCCCTCCCCCAAAGCACACTTCTACAGTGTCTGTCAGTAGAGAGACCGAATGCACTAAATTAACATTTGATATTCACTCAATATCAATAAATGCTTGATGACATAAACACACAAGGGTTTACTACAATCAATGTACTAACATTTGACACAAAATTTTGTGGCAAAAATGCATTTATAAAGTTTTTTTGATAGTTTGATTCTCAGAGCTCTGAGATCAAACTGTCTCCAGCTTTCCACTACACACACTACACTGAACTGAGGTTGTACCAAACAATATAGAGCTCATGTGACTTTACATGCCATGAATCACTGCAGAATTCACCTTTAAGAGCAATAAAAAGGCAAAATAATGCAAAGTCCATAGATAACAATGGAAACATTGTGTCACTTTGAGATGTGAAGTTATTCACTTCACTTCACTTAGTAGATTATTATGCAAAATTCAGGTTCTATGAGAAATACTAAGCATAGCAAATTTTAGGCACTTCGTCCACCTCTAATAGCAGCCACATTTACAGATAACTAAATATACCACCCCACAAGTATTGCAAGTGAAAAAAAGCAAACTCACACATCAACACAGTATCAGGGTTGATAAAATGATCTGTAACCCTGAAGTGGGAACAGAATTTACAATTGCCATACCTATAGTTGCCATTTTCTTCTAGTCCGTAGCCACATCCTTGGTGCTTATTTTGGGGGTTGGGCACTATTTCATACATGTACAGGTAGGTCTCAGTCAAATGTGTGTTTATGGCATGGACAAAAGTATTCACTTTTTGCAGATTTCTTATGGTTGGAAGAACTTGGTTCCACAGTTCAGCTGTATTAAAAGAAAGAGACATTTGACCATATCTACCCCTAATTTTTTGAATCCTCCCCCCTCTGTAAACCTCATCCCTTAGAGGAATCTGTGTTTACTTTTTTCATCATCAAACTGTAGGTTAGTTTTAATTGAACCATTTTGTTTTGCACTGTTTATACTGTCCCATTTTTGTTTCTGGTACATTATACAATAATGGGTATCATAAGGGCACTGTAGAACAAATCTAGACAACCTGATACTGTATACATAAGGTTTAATAGGCCAAATAGATTTTGATTTGCATTACCATAGACCAAGTTTTTGTACTCAAGTACAGGCAGGATCAGTTGCACTGCAATAGTGTGTCCCATTTTATGTGAGACCAAGGATGCTTATCTTCTCAGAGTACACATTCTTGAGTTTACCTTTTGTGTTATTTCATTTATGTGTGTTTCAAAGGATAATGAGTTATCTAGGGTAACTCCAAACTACTTTTATTGTTTTGTCACCACTATTTTTACCCCTTCCAAGGTCAGAATCTCAGTGTCATAAACATCAGTTGGACAAGTTCTGATCAGTTTATTTTGGAATATCATTACTTGGGTCTTTTTTAAGCGCAAGACCAATTCTGAATCATGAAACCAATTTTGCAGTATATGAAAATCAGTTTGTAGCTTATCTGCCACAGACTTGTGATCATGTTCTATAGCCAATATTACTGTGTCATTGACATAGAGTCTAATTTGTGTATTTTTGATACAGTTCAATTGTTTATTTATATAAACCAAAAAAAAAAACAGTGGTCCTAGTATTGAGTCCTGGTTTGCTCCTCTTTTTAGGTATTCTATGACTGAAACCTGCCCATCTACTACAACTTCCTGCTTCCTATGATTCAAGTAAGGTTCAAGTGAGATGAGATAAGACAAGGATGGAGGGGCATGGTAGACATGAAGCTACTAGCTCTGGCAATTGATGAGTTTGCAGTTCCCCTGATGAAGATTTTCAACTTATCCTTGCAGTTCTCCCAGTTCCTGGATTTATGGAAAGCTGCTATAGTTACACCAGTACTGAAAGGTGAAGACTGCTCTAAAGTAACCAACTATAAGGCAATCTCTATCCTCTCCCCCTTGTCTAAGGCCTTGGAAAAAAATTGCATCAGACCAACTAGTCTCACACCTAAACAAATACAATTTGATGTGTAAGCAGCAACACAGATTCAGGAAACTACACTGCACTGGAACAGCCCTCACTGAGTATACCAACCACCTGCATGATGCCCTGGACAAAGGGCACCTGGTTGGTGCCACATACATTGACTTGACAAAAGCCTTCAACCTCATCAACCATCCTCTACTGTTGGACAAGCTCTCCACCCAGGGCTTCTCCATTGAAAATGTGGCTTGGTTTTGTTGCTACCTCACAGGGCAGTCACAGAGAGTAAAGATTGCTGGAGTGCTCTCTAACACTCTGTGTATCAAGGTTGTGGTCCCTTGGGGATCCATAACTGGTCTGCTCCTCTTTGGTCTTTTCATTAACAGTCTACCTGAAGCCTGCCCCCATCCGAAGATGTTACTTTATGCAGACAATGTGGTGATTTTTGATAATAGCCCACAGCATGGGTATCTTTCCCAGGACCTTCAGTCAAGCTTTAAATCTATGGAGGTATGGTTTGTGAACAATAAACTTGTCCTGAACTATAATAAGACAAAGACAATGTTTTTCTCTGGATCTCACTGAAAGAAAATGTTCTGTCTCTTGGCTTTGCAAAATTCACTAGGTGCTGCCATTGAACACATAAAATCATTTAAATATCTTGGTGTCACCCTTCATGACACCCACTCTTTTGCTGCATGTGTTGATAACATAACAAGACTGACCAACAGAAAACTTGGGGCACTTTTACATGAATGTTTGAATCTTACTGCTGAAGTTAGGTGCCTGGCAGTCTCAAGCTCCATCCTACCTCTCATTGACTATGGTTTTCCGATCTATGGAGCTGCCTATGGCTCAGTACTTGGCAGGGTACAAAGGTCCTCAATAAAGTCTGCTGATTTGCAAGTGGTGCTGATAGACTTGCATATACTGTACTTGCTTCCTGTATCCTCTTACCAACTGGCTTCCCTTGTAGGATAGGTTGAAATACCAGTCCTGGCTGCTGGTATAAAAAGCCCTCTTGGGGCTTACTCCATCTGCAGTTGGTGACCTTTTCTGCCCTGTAAACAATAACTACACCACATGGAGTATGTCTGGACATGCTCTGCAAGTCCCCTTTTACAAAACTAGTCTGGGTAGGTGATCATTTTCTAACCAAGCCACATGGTGGTATAACAATCTTCTGGAATGCATAGTGGACCTCCCCAGATTGTACTATATAAGAATTACCTAAGAAAGGAACTTGCATTCAATTCTGCTTGCTGTTATTTTTAAAGAACACATCTCTCTGTATAAAATTGTGACTTGATAGCCCTCTTTCTGCTCCATAAGTTGCAATACCTTGTTTAAATCCCATCATCTGTACTTGACCTGGTTCCCTTTGAGTTGGTGAAATCTATGTGCCACTAAGTGGTTCCTGTGTTCCAATGTTTTGTATAACGAAAGCCATGAGTCACTAAGTAGCTCTGGTGTTTCAAGATTTGTATACTTGTTTGTTCTTGACATTGAACCTTTAGAAAAGAGCACTTGTGCTCAAAGGTGTTACCAATTAATGAAATAAATAAATAAATAAATAAATAAATAAATAAATAAATAAATAAAGTAAGAAGAGAACCATTTTATGGGATGAGGAGCAAGCCCAATTGATCTTAGCCTTGCAATCAGGATGTTATGATCTACAAGACCAAAGGCTTTGGACAGGTCAATGAACACCACACCTGCAGACTCCCCCCCCATACAGTGTAAGATTTACTTTATCTGTGAAATCCACGGGTGCAGTACCCATCGAAAAACCTGCCCTAAAGCCCAATTGGTACTTGCTTATTTTAGAGTACTTTTCCAAATACTCATAGAGTTGCTTATAGATGATTCACTCCATCAATTTTGATATTATTGGCAAAAGAACAATTGGTCTATAACTCAATGTCATATTTGAATCCCCCCCCCGAATATGGGAGCAACCTTTACCCATTTCCAACTATCAGGAAAAACACCCTCAAGCATACTGTTGTTGAATATTTGTGCTAATACTGGAGCGATTACACTTTCAGCATCTTTCAAAAATTTGACTTCAGTGTTGTCTATGCCACAAGCTTTTCTTGCATTTAGTTTCCTGATTTCTAAGGCTACTTACTTAGCTTTTAGTGAATGAAATAAAATTATGGGACTGAATGATCAGAGATGGAAGGGAGAGTGACTGAAATGTAGCAGCAGACCATAGGAAATAACATTAATCACATTACACTTACAACAACCAGTTCTTGTTCTCTGTGCTCCTCACTCTCCACCCCAGCCACAGATTTATCTGCTCTCTACACACACACACACATACACACACACACACACACACACATATACACACAGACAATATAACACAAGCATCAGAGCTGGAGATGGGTGAATACCTTATTTTGAATGTTCAGTCAAGTGTTTGTATTCAGGGCCCACATATCTGGATATTTGGTATTTGTATTTGTTATCCATATAGCTGTTTGGGGGAGGTGTAAAAAAAAATACCCCACTTTCCTCCCCAACCCAATCATGTTAAAAAAAATCCCCCATCTCCCAACCTCTGCAAAAGTCCACTGACACCCCCCCAGAACCCACAGTTGAAGCTTTAGTAAAAACCTTCCATGACAGGTGACTGGCAAAACCTGCTCACCACCACAGCCAGCCACCATCTCCTTTTGAGATTTATTGTAAAACATCATCTCTCTACCCATTCAGTATGCAAATCCTACCCTTCAACCTGCAGCATCCAAATTTAATGACGTGAATTCCCCCTCCGGTAATGGGAAGGTGACTGACACAATGCCACCCTGCTCCATGGCTGGCCACCTTCTTCTGAATGCATGTGCTCCCATGCTTGCTTGCATAGTAAAAGAGCTAATCATGTGATCATCTGTTTTATTATGCAAACAAGCATGTGTAACTTCCATGCAGAAGAAGCAGATGGCCAGGGAGGAAGAAGGGTTGTGCGAGTCACCTTCCCATGTCTGGAATGGACTTACTGCTATGAAATTTGGGTGAGGGAGATGACATGGATTCTGCTGCTGTACTGGGGGTGGGAGAAATATTTTTTACAATAAATAATCATAAGAGTAGATGGCAAATGGCCATGGAGGTGGGCTAGTTGTGCTGGTCACCCAGCATGGGAGTTTTTTATTAAAGCTTCAGCTGTGGGTGTTGGGGGGGGGAGTGGGAGTGGAATTGTTGCAGAGGTTGAGGGGATGTGGGGTTATTTTTAACATGATTGGGCAGGAGAGGAGGGTGTGGGCTATTTGTCCCAAATACCAATAGACACGGACAGTGTGATTATTCATCTCTGAATAACAAATAGTGCATTATTCACAAAATTCAAAAAATGCTATTCATTAATTGCAATATCCCCAGTCTAAGCATTTTGTTGCACACCAGCCCTACAGATTTTCTGCCAGTAACAGAATAATAATATTTTTAGATTCTCTAGCCTCTAGCCTGGAGGTAGACAGTCGCACATTAGGCAGCAGCACTGTTCAAGAGATGGGGAGAAAGAAATCAGTCTACCCATCTCCTAAGTCAGCTTTATTCCCTCCACTTCTACTTGTGTCATCCTTGTATCTATGATACTATCAATGTCAGTGGCTCAGCAGGTAGCACACTCATCTCTGAGGCTGGGAGACAAGAAGGCTGTGGGTTCTAGCCCCACACCAGGCACTTGGGTTAATATCTCAATACTGACACTGTAATGCAATATGAGGGGGATGCTGCACTCCTGAGGTGCCATCTTTCAGATGAGACATTAAACCAAGGTCCCATCTGCCTGTTCTGGTGGTTCTTCAGGTGGACATTAATGATCCCATGGCATCTCTCAAAAAGAGTAGGGGGAATTTCCCTGGTGTCCTGGCCAAATTTCCTCCATTCACTAGAAATACCACCAACAGCTTAATCTGCTTCAGTTTCAGTTGGTTACCATCTGTATCCCCACCCTGGGTCACCCCTGAAAAAGGGACTTCTAGTCTCAGTGGGCTTACCCAGTCAACAAAATTCAATAAATAAATGGTGGTTCCCATCCCTTCCCTGACCTGGTCTGTAGGTGGATGTGATTGGCTGAGGCTGGTGTCTGTAAAGTCCTTCCATACAAGGGACTTCCTCAGCTCTCATGCAGAGCTGCTTGCTGTAGCTGGCAGGAGGTGATGACTGGAGCCCATCTGAGTAGCATCTGCCTGAATAACCCACTGTCAGGGTAACAGCAGTAACAGCAGCGAACCTCCATCTCTAGCACGAACTACAGCAATCACTGGCAACAGTTCAATTGACATGGCATCAATGTGCACACAGGGAGCGAGCATGACTAATTCTGTGTCTGTTTTGAACCATGTGCCATGCTCTTTGCGGTAGCTGACTGTGACATGAGTAGTGGTGACACAGCAGATGCTGTGTTGTTTGTTGTGGCTGGAATCAGAGCATTTAGACCCTCCTCAACTCTCACTGGAGTTCTGGGGATCCTACCTGAAGCAACAGCTTACAGGTAACTTTTAGGGTTTAAACACAAAAAAACTAATCAATGTACTGCAGGAAAACATTCACAGTCCAAGACAAAATGTTTGGTGCCCAAGCCATTAGAGGTCCAATCCTAGCAATATCTCTGCAAGGGGGAGTTTGACCCCACCACTAAAGCTAAACACATGTGACAGAGTAGTAAACTGGGTGGCTTGTTGGGGAATTATTGGTGAAAGAATACTCAGGAACAGTGCAGATTAAATGAAAATTCAACTATACTTCAGCCCCTCTCCCTTCATTAGGACCAGGTTTTGCTTGTTATCATTCCCCTTCCCTCTGAGGGACAACCAACAAGCTGAACATGCAGTGCACTGAGATTTTAAAGGGCCAGCTTTAAAGCAAGAGGAGTTGTTTTTTAAATCCCCTCCCAGCCCCTGCCAAAACCTGTGTTGCCTTTGTTGCAGGTTTGTGATGGGGTTTACAGGTGCAAGGAGTGTGACAGACCATTGCTTTATCAAAATGCGTAACTTGTAAAATCACATGCAATAGAAGGTATTTGATGTGAAAAGAGATTTTGTTATTTTTGGGGGGAGTCAGGGGACCATCTGTTTTCCAGAGAGTGGTAATATTGGTTTAAGGTAAGTTGCTTGCAAGAAACTGCATAAATTAAAAAGTAGAGGACATATCGCTGGTATATAGTGATGTGCGAAGTTGGAATGTTTGGCTTTGTGGATTAATTCATGAATTCTCCTCATTTCACAAAGTTAATCTGCCTTCCGAAGTTCAACTTTGTGGTATGCTTAGTTTGGCACAAAGGCATTCTTTTCACATGTTGCTGAAACAAGCAGCTTGCTATGAGGAGGCTGTCTTCAGTGCAGTCTTCTGAAGACAGAGTATTAGAGAAGTCTGTGTGTGCTTGTCTGAGAATTTTTTTTTTTAAAAAACATCTCAAAACCAAGCTTTTTGAATCCAAATTGCTCACAAATTGTTTTAGAGGGCCTTGTGCTCATTGATTCATATGTGTGTGTGTGTTTTAATGATTATTTACTTTAAAGTAGTGGTTTCTGTTTTGTCAGTATAAACAGTGGTGTGGGGGAGGCAAGGTGTACTGTAAAGCAAGGCGGCCCAGAAAGAGCCACATTTTTTTTTTGTCTAAGCAATAGATTAGTGTTATATGTTGGTGTTCTCACTCTTTCTTGTTTACTGTTTTGATCTTTTGTAAGTAATTTCTCATTTTTATGTTTGCTTGCACACATTTGTAAGAAACACAGTGCCATCATCCGAGTTTTTGGAGGTGTGTCACCCCCTCTTCCAATTCAGTCAGTGTGTTGGCAGGTACGGCCCCTGTCTGCCTATGCATGCTGGAGCTGTCTATGACAAGCTCCAAAATGCAGTGGCATACAGTTGAAAGGGGGAGCTATGCTTCGGTGAGCAGCGATAAGATATCGGCTGCTCATGCGCAGCTCCCCCTACACACACACACACACACACACACACACACACACACACGCGCACGCACGCATACTGCTTGCTGCCTCCCCCACGCACACACTCTATAGCCGACGGGGGTGCCCAATCCCCCATTGACTGTGCTGTGCTCCCCCCCAAAGCCTTCCAAATGCCACGCTGCGTGCCCACCCCAGCATGGCAACTCAATGGTATAGCTGATGGGGGTGCCCAATCCCCCGTCAGCTTCACTGTCTCCCCCCCGAGTACAGGGTGCCACGCTGGGAGCCCACCCCAGTGTGGCAACAAATGTCATGGCTGACAGGGGTGCCCAATCCCCATTGGCTCCACAACCCCCAGCCATCCTTCTGCCATGCTGAGAGCCCACCCAGCGTGGCAAGCGTCAGCGTCATCTTTTTTTTAAATACCTGAAAATTCAAAAGCGGTCCTCTGGCACTTCTCCCTGCCCCCTCCACAACCGCACCCACCCACAAGCGCACCTTGCCTCCCACCCCCTCACCCCATACTTACCTCCGGACCTCGGCGCGATGATCTTCGGTGGACCGGGAACACGTCTGCACTCTTCAAAGCTGACCGCGAACTGAGGAAATGCCCGTAAGCTGAATAATGGGATAGATAGGGTGTTTTCAACTTTGTTGCATATCTCAGGCATTTTTTGGAATTTTTGTACCAAATTTTCAACATTGGGTTTTGGGACCCCTCCTCATGAATTCTTGCACTGTCATGGCATTATTTGGGCCCGAAGGGTGATTTCGCAGCCACTGCGTGAAATCACCTTGTCTGGTCTATTAAAAGCGATGCTGCCAGTGTTCATAAGGTGGGCTCTCAAAAGCCTATTTTGAAAATGTGGTGGAAAAATTCAAAAAGCTACTGTTGTACGAGCGTGCATTGCGTAGTTCCTACGCACGCTCGTAAGTTCGCAAATTTTCAATATTTTCACTCCAGATTTTCAACATTGCCATTTTACCACACCTTCTTATGAGTAGTACAGCTGTCATTTTTCACATCTCGCCCAAAACGTGTTTCTGCCCATGTAGCGCACAATGGCGAAGCCGGTTTGCAACATCAATGTACAGGACAAATTAAGAAAATTACAGTGAGGCTGTTCATGAGCAGAGGTTTTAGATTGGCTATGTTGAAAATTTGGTGAAAAAATTAAAAAAAATGACTGTTTTACGAGCGTGCGTTGTGCAGTTCCTACGCACGCTCGTAAGTTCACAAATTTTCAATGTTTTCACTCCAGATTTTCAAAATTGATATTTTACCACACCTCCTTATGAGCAGTACAGCTGTCATTTTTCACATCTCACCCGAAACATGTTTTCATTTATGTAGCGCACAATGGCGCAGTCGGTGTGCGAAATCAATGTACGGGACATATTAAGAAAATCACAGTGACACTGTTCATGAGCAGAGGTCTTAAAATGGCTATGTTGAAAATTTGGTGAAAAAATTCCTAAAAATGACTGTTTTTCGAGCATGCGTTGTGCAGTTCCTATGCACGCTCATAAGTTCGCGAATTTTCAATATTTTCACTCCAGATTTTCAAAATTGACATTTTACCACACCTCCTTATGAGCAGTACAGCTGTCATTTTTCACTTCTTGTTCAAAATGTGTTTCCACTCATGTAGCGCACAATGGTGCAGTTGATGTGCGAAATCAATGTATGGGACACATTAAGAAAATCACAGTGACACTGTTCATGAGCAGAGGTCTTAAAATGGCTATGTTGAAAATTTGGTGAAAAAATTCCTAAAAATGACTGCTTTAAGAGCGTGCGTTGCGCAGTCCCTCTGCATGCTCATAAGTTTGCGAATTTAATATTTTCACTCCAGGTTTTCAACATTGCCATTTTATTACACTTCCTTATGAACAGTACAGCTGCCATTTTTCATATGCCACCCAAAATGTGTGTTCGCACATGTAGCACACAATGGTGCTGTTGGTGTCTGAAAGCAATGTTTGGGGCAGATTAAGAAAATCACAGTTACACTGTTCATGAGCAGAGGTCTTAAAATGGCTATGTTGAAAATTTGGTGACAAAAGTCCATAAAATTACTGTGTTACAAGTGAGCATTGTGCAGTTTCCACGCACCCTCAGAAGTTCATGACTTTGTAATATTTTAAGTCCAGATTTTCACCAGTGGCATTTTTCCACACTTCCTTATTTACAGTACAGCTGTCATTTTTCACAACATGGCCAAAGTGTGCTTTCACACTTTCAGCGCAGAGATGCGTGGTTGCTGTGGGAAATCATTGTTCAGGACAGATAAAGAAAATCACAGTGACACATAATCGGAGGCACCAAAATGCCTGAGTTGACAATCTGCTGTAAAAAATTCCCCAACCTAATTATATTACGGGTGTGCGTTGCACAGTTTCTATGTACGCTCATGACTTCACCATTTTTTTAAATATTTTTACTGCAGATTTGCAACATTGCCATTTTTTACATCTCCCCATGAACAGTACAGCTGTCATTTTTTACATCCTGTTCAGAATGTTTTTGCACCTGTGGTGCTAAATGCCGTAGTCGCTGTGCATAAGCAGCTTTTGGCTAACAAACTGATATTCCTCCTGTTCATGAGGTGGGGTCACAAAAAAACCATGTTGAACATTTGGAGTGAAAATACCAACGAATGCCTGAGGTATTCGTGTTTCCAACCATAACTCCCAACCCTGTAGAGAATGACAGGCATCAGGGGTGTGACTTGGGATTCTTGCCTGTAATGCTCATACCATTCCACACCCTGCAGCCAGTGAGAGGCATCGAGGTATGCCTTAGACTCTTCGGCCCCAAAGTTCACCCCATTCTCCTATATCACACCCATCTCACTGTATTTCCTAATGGAATGGGGTGCGCATAAGGGCTAAAGACCCCAAGGAACACTGTGACACTTGTCAGTGTCTGCAGGGTGGGGTGTGGTGAAATGGCATGGCCGTTATGCCTGACAACCCAAAGGCACACCCCAATGCCTGTCACTCTCTGCAGGGTGGTGGTGGGGTTGTCTTCAGTTCAATACTTCACTGCCATTCCTATTACGCAGCTCTGTAACTTCTGTACTACCACTGCCAATGCCAGCAAGCAAACATTCAGCATTGACAAATGCTTGTTATTTCTGTGGTTTAGTTTAGTGTGTTTAAGTAAAGTATTTTGTCAGTGTCTCTCTATAGCAGTCATATTAATTTTTTAGTTATACTTTTCTTAAAGTGGTGTTCTGTCACTTTTTTTGTTATGCTTAATATTAAATTACCCGTTACCTCTGTTGTTTTGATCCCTGTTCTGTTTTATTTTTTCAAAAGAAAAAATAAAACAAAAAGAACGTTTTTGGCTGTTTTTAGTAGTAGTTTATTAGATCACACTGCTGATCCTGGATTCCCTAGGGGGGAGATGTTGTCTGCCTCTGGTACTTATTTGTATTGATGTGTTAGTTTGTTAATCCCTGTGTTTTAAAAAAATCTTTTTTTTTTGTTTTGTTGCTTGCTATTAGCATAGTATTTTTCCAGATCAATCTTCTGATCCTTGATTCTCTACAGGGAAGTGTTGTTTGCTGCTGGTAGTTAATAACTAGTTTAAGCCTTTTACCCCTGTTGTGTGTATGTGTTGTGTTAATCCTTGTGGTGTTTCGTTTTTTCAGATCACACTACTGATCCCTGATTCCCAAGGGGAAGGTGTTGTCTGCTCCTGGTACTTATTTGTATTGCAGGCTTTTTTTTACATTTTGTAATTTTTCATCCCAAATCAAGTTACAATTAGCATATAAGAATGACTGGGAAGAGACAGTCTACTAAAGGGAGAGGTGCAGGGGAGGCAGCAAA
The DNA here is from genome assembly GCA_016271365.2 of Neoceratodus forsteri. Lineage (NCBI taxonomy): Eukaryota > Metazoa > Chordata > Ceratodontiformes > Ceratodontidae > Neoceratodus > Neoceratodus forsteri. Next base: position 915,344,323 of record CM057455.1, on the reverse strand, counting down.
GAAGTGTTCAAAATCTGTGGGGCAAAATATTGCTGCAGTTAAAAAAACATGTCAGCGGCAGCGTGTTCTATGGGCTCCAGGTCTGGTACTAGCGAAGGAGTAGTTGGCAGCAGTGGCGTTATGTAGCCAAATTTTTCTATGCCACATCAGTAGCAGCCATTATGGAGGGAGATGTGCGAGCTAACAAGAGAAGCAGCAGTAAACAAGGAACAGTGGTTGAGGAGGAGGTTGTTGGTGTCCCAGTTGCTGCAGGTGGTGGTGGTGATGCTGAGCCTGATAGTGTGTAGCATGAGTCAATGGCTGAGGTGAGAGATCTTGAAAATGTGCATCACACTCAGAATCCTAATGATGAGAGGGTCAGAGAGCCTAGAGACAGTGATGATGATGATGATGACAGACCTTTGGGGGAGAAGGACATCAGCTGCTGTGCTGCTGATGATTTGTTGGGTCTCCTATGAGAGCCTAAAGAGAAAAAGCATAAAGGTGGTGCTGCAGATGATGCAAGGGATGTTGTGTGCAGTAACGCAACTACCAAAGTCCGCCCCCAATATTATTAAAGTTATGAAATCATGCCAAAAAACACAAATTTACACCCTTTCCCTCAGCTGTCCCACTCCCACTGCCATGATAAATCAAGGGTTACAAAATACCAAGTTTAGGATTTTTATATACTTGACCCAGCTGATGAGACAGTAGCTATCTGTCAGCTATGTCAAGCATGAGTTAGTAGGGGGAGAAAGTGCAGCCACCTAGTCACTGGTGGTCAACACACACACCTGAAGAAGAGGCACCTGTTACTCTGGCATCAACACCAGAAGGAAGCAAGTGCAGGTGGGCTCTGTCCCTCATCATTATCATTAGGCATGGCAAGCAGAAGTGACAGGCAATAGGCCAGGTGGATGGAAGGGCAAATGAGGAGGACTACAGAGATGAGGAGGAAGATTCCAAGGGTCTGCCTAGTAGTGGACATAGCAGCAATAGTGGGTTGAGTAGTAGCACTCAGAGTCAGGAAAGCACAGTAACTCCATTGTAGAACCCCCCTCCAAATCACTGGTGTCATTCAAGCAGCAGCAAATATGAATCCCAAGGAGTCAAATACCACCCCAACAATGCCATCACGATGAGTACAACTGTTTGGTAGACCATCTCAAAGAAAGGTCTGGCCTACACTGCATAACATGTTTTTTTTTTTTATATTCTCTGTTTATGCACCCTACTCACCACATTGGACCCTATCTTCAGGGATCCCCTAAGCTGGCATGCTCCAGTAGTTCCTCCCCAGGTATCTCCTCTCAGGTCCCTGACAGCATTGCTCCCATCTGGTCTCATTTTGCCTCCCAAGTGGGGAGGAGAGAGACCCCCTCCAGTCCATTAGTGTGCATTGGGTATGCTTTCTAGGCCCCTCCTGGTGCCTAGTTATAGATTTTTCTCGGACAGCTGAGATCCCATCTCCGGGCACCCATTGTGGGTTTTTTCTCTTTTTTCTATTGCCTAGGATGTTGACATGCTAGGAATGTAGATGGGTGTGGGATGGATAACACAGATACAACTGTTTAATTTTTAAAACACACCTATTTGTGATATTTATTCAAACTTAAAGATAGGCAAACAAAAATATAAATCAAAACAAAAAGCAAAAATTCACTACATACAGTAGTTTGCACAGTCCTCAACTGTCAATACAGGAATATAACTTCTGTGTCTATATCTGGTTACTTGCCTTAGGTAGCTCTTTCTATTACCATTACCAAGGCTACACTAAAGAACTCTTCTCAAGGAGGAGTATTTATAGTGAACACAGGGGTCATCTGACCTGGCCCTTAAGCTAAACATACAAATATTTATTTATTTATTTATCTATTTATTTATGTATTTATTTATTTATTTATTTTTTGTTGACCGGGTAAATGCACTAGACAAATCCTGCCTATTTTCAGGCACGACCCAGAGGAGGGGTATATAGATGAATGCCAACTGACCTTGAACCAGATTAAGCTGTTGGAGGTATTTTTAGTGAATGAGGGAAATTTGGCCAGGACACTGGGGAAATTCCCCTACTCTGCCTGCAGGGGGACTGCTGCTCTGTTGCAGAGTGGTGGTCAGTTGCAGGATGGAGGGTGAGGAGGATGGACATCTGGTGCAGTCTGAGGTTCTATCCCTGGCCTTGGCTGCTTCCTTGCCAAGGGATGATGTTACTTGTGCTGAGAAAGCTTTGGTGCTATGTCCAGAGGAGATGTCTACTACAATGCAGACAGAGGTTGTGCATGTATTGAGAGCTACGGAGGAATTATCTTGTCAGGAACCAGCTGATCTGACTGTTTCCTTTCTGCATACTGTGCCGATCGATATGGCTGTGCATACTATGGCTGTGCCTTCTGTTGCAAGTGGAGAGACAGCGGTGCAGTCCCTGCCTCTTCCTGTGGAGCCTGTCTTGACATCTGCTGTCAAGGGTGTTTCCATAATTCAGCAGCCTGTGTTGGAATCGATGACTATGTCAGAGAGAATGCTGAAGTCTTTCTCCATTGCAGAGCCAGCCGTGGTGCCTGGTTTCAACGAGTGGTCAAAGGACAAGTCTTTGAGAAATGCAGGCTGGATTCAAACCCCACATGGGGCCTGGGTGCCTGATTCGGCTTGGGAGTCTTTTTTTGTCACGGAAGTACTCCTGTTCAACGTACTATACATCTTGGAAATGGGGAGGGGGAGAAGCCTCTACTTTCATCTATCGATGGGTTGGGAGATTCGGTGGCTGAACTTTCTGTGGTGCATACCCCTGTTATTGTATCGGATCGATCTGACTTTACTGAGCACAGGGAATGTTCTCCTAGCCAACCCCCTTCCCCACATCGAGAGAGCAATAGGACTGGGCCCAGTTATTTGGATTTATTTAAAAATAACAAAGCTGAGAAAGCCTCTAGGCGTAATGCTGTATGTCTTCGGTACAGAGGGGGTCTACAGGAGCACCCTGACAGGCTTTATGTGGCTAAAACTCTGTTAAAAGGTTCTATGGGATTTCAAGCTGCTGATATTTTTGCTCTAATTATTATCAGGGGGGAAGACACATTTGATATAAGTTTTAGGACCTTTGCAGGGCTCGATTCTATTTGGAAAAAATATGAATTGAATAAAACATTGCCCTTATGGTCTCCTTTTTGGGCCATCCCCTTTACTAAACTTCTGTATAAATCAGTGGTTGTAATGTTTCGAAATGAGGGGATGAATGTTGTGGATATTTATTACTGGATGGAAAAGAAATGTCAGGTTATGGGGCCTCATGAAGCTATCATTGATAGTGAAGGTATTTGGAATGGTATTTGGAGGTTTAAAGTCAAATTGCATTGAACTGGAAATGATGTGCAGCACATTCCCAATAGTTTTTTGGGGGGAAGGATAGAGGGGTGTTTTTTTACCCAGGACAACGGAAAGCTTGCTACAAATGTGGTAGTCCCAGACATCTTAGTAGCACTTGTGACAGGGTCATTCGTGCTTTATGTGGAGAATATGATCATCCCAGCTCTGTTTGTAGAAATGTATTTAAATGTAATCTTTGTAATGAGATTGGCCATGCTTATCATCAGTGTCCTTGGGCAGGCCAAAATCAAACTGGTGGCCTTAACCAGGAGAATTTGGTCTCTGAGGCCCAAAAGAGATATAGGCCTGCCAGACCAGAACCTGGACCTGATGTTCCGGATGAGGCCTCTGGGTCTTCCTCTCTGCGTCCTACCTAGGCAGCTTCTTCTTCTTCAGCTGGCCCCTCTACTTTTACTGCCTCCACTGTTTCCCCTGTTTCTCACACTCCCACTGTTTCAGTTATTGTTTCAGAGGGTGATGTGGGGCAGATGCCTCCCCCCCAGGTGGAAGCTGATTTTCGTCCTCAAAGAAGATTGACTAGATCCTCCCTGAAACCTAAGGTTTTAGTTGGCCCTATTCCCACACAAAATCCCTTTCAGGTGCATCAGGATCAAGAAGGGAGTTTTGAGTCTGATGTCTCCTCCTTATCTGGTGTGGTTTCAGAAATGGAATGTGATGAAGATACTCCTCGTAGTGTTCCAACTTCTAAGAAAAAAGTAGGGAGGAACAGGAAAAAAGATGAGGAGGTTTGAAAGACTTTTTTTGTTACATGTTTCTTATAAACTCATACATGGCTTCTTTTCGTCTGGTTTCCCTGAATGTATGTAGTATTAAGTCTTTTCGAACGCAAATGACTTTATTGGAGTTTTTTCGACACTGCCCATTTGATGCTTCACTTACTCAAGAAACTAGATTTACTTCCTTACAGGACATTGCCCAAGTTAAAAAACATTGGCCTTGGGGGCCTTCCTTTTGGTCCTTTGGGGAAGATGTAGCAGATAGTCTTGGGATTCTTATTAAATCGCCCCACATTCGGGTTCAGAAGGTGGTAGACATTCTGCCAGGAAGACCTTTGCTGCTAGATTGTGTTCATGAGGGTTTTTCTATACGTATAATTAATACCTATGCCCCTCAAAGTAAGAAGGCTAGAATAGAATTGTTTACCCTTATTAAACCTTTTTTATTTTCTTCTAGAATGTTATTTTGGGGAGGTGACATGAGCTGTAGCTTAGATGTGAAAATACGGGATAGTGTACAGCAAAAGGTATATTGTGATTCCCATGCTTTACATAATATCATTCGTACTGCAGATTTGGTGGATGCATATAGGGCTTTGCATAAGGATGGGGGTTTACATATCAGTGTAGTGCTTATAGTACCCATATTGATTATATCTTTATTTCTAGTAGGTCAAATGTTCATGGTTTTGGTTTAAAGTTTTGCGAATTTTCTGATCATTGTATTTTACAATGTGATATTCAATTCTCACATGTACCTCCTTCTTTTCCAGGGATGCCTAGGCGGTGGAAGCTTAATTCTGTTGTATTAGATGATACTGAGGTTAAAACCAAAGTGGAATTGTTGTTTGAGTTTCGCGGTTCTGTGGCTGTCCTTTATGACTCCTGGTACTCTTGGTGGCGGGATACAAAAATGGATGTTAAAAATGTGTTTCTTGATTTTGGGAAAGCTAAAGGAAATAAGGACTATTTGGGGTACCTAGTTTTAAGAGACCAATTTTATAACCTCATATCCCTCCCTACTATAGCAGATTGTAGGATTAAAGCACAGCTGGATATTGTGAAGCAAAAAATGTGGGATTATCACTATCAGCGTGCTGCTTTTGTATATGCTACTTTTAAATTTGGTACTACTAAATCTCCTTTTTCTGATCCATTTGAGGCATGTAAAACAAAGTTGGCAAATAAAAAAATGACTGGTCTCTATGATAGCTCTGGTCAATTACATACATCCCATGCCGAGATGCTGGATGTTATAGCGGAATATATTTAGAATTCCCTGGGACAGGAGTTTGTTCCTCATGTGGCTTGGGATTCATTGATAAATTGCTCATTGCCTGTATTATCTCCTGAAATTGCGGCTGATATTGCTGGTCCAGTTACTTTGTCTGAGGTATTGTAGGTGATTTCTCAATTATGCTCAGGGGTGTCCCCAGGAGAAGATGGGCTGACAAATGAGTTCTTTAAAACCTTTAAGGAATTAGTGGCTCTGCTTTTAGTGGACTTTTTTTTTGGGGGGGTATTATTTTCTCTCCTCCAGAGCTCCGGCTATGACCCCCACCCTCCGTTGTTCCCTCCAGCACCATCCCCAGACATCAGACCCCCTCCCTTGTGCACCCCGCGACTTACCCTTCATGGCAGGGTGGTGGGGAGTGACTCAACCCACCCCAACGGATCCATGCTAGGGAGGTGCCCTTCCAGGAACGGCGCCGTGGGGGAACAACTTCGTGCTGCCGGGCTCGCTTTTCGCTGTTTTCCTCGGCGGGTCATAGGCGTGCAATGGCGCTCAGCGACTGGGTGCATGCACCTCCTGTGCATGCCCCAATCAGCGTCTCGCCATGTCGCACCCCATAACTTGCAGCTATGTGCTGTCAACCCCAGCCTCCCGCTGAGTCAGGCAAGCCCGGCCTTCAAATCCCCCTCCCGGAGATGGAGGCGGTCCCTTGGATGCTCAATCCATCTCCTCCCTGCCGACCCGGCAGCCCATGCCCGTTCGAACTGCAGCGGGTCGCCCGGTGATGGCGCGGTGTGGTGACCAGTGCCTCAACCCTCCAGCGCCACCGGGCGGCTTTAGTGGGTGTTTTAATGAATTTTGTTGGCTGTGGATGTTCCACATTGTTTTTCCTCAGCTATGGTGGTTTATATTTATAAAAATGGTGATAGACTGGATTTGAGGAACTGGAGGCCGATTAGCCTTTTGAACTCTGATTATAACATCTTTTCACAGATTCTGTGCCATAGGTCACAGAAGGCTGCATCCATTTTGATTCACCCTGTTCAAACATGTTCCATTCCTGGAAGAAATATTCAACTGACCCTCAAATTATTGAGGGATGTTTGTGAGTTTGGGAGGCAAAGGAAGTTGCAGGGGTTTCTGATCACTTTAGACCAGAAAAAAGCCTCTGATAATGTGTCTCATTCCTTTTTATTTAAAGTTTTACAGGTCTATGGTATTCCTTCATCCATGATTATGTGGATTCACATTTTATATCAAAAGGTGGTGGCCATTTCTATGATGGGTGGTCTGCTGGGGTCTCCAGTTTCCATAAAGAGGGTGGTCAGGCAGGGTTGTTCCCTTTTGTATACATTTTGTTTGGATCCTATGATTAGAGTTATCTTGAATGATCCTTTTATTGTGGGATTATCCCCCAGTCCTGAGGTTTTTCCTCAAAAAATTATGGCATATGCGGATGATATTTTTCTGTTGATTGCTTCTGTTCAGGCTGGAGTGTATGCCTTAAGGGTATTAGATTCCTTTTCAGGGATTACAGGGGCAAGCTTTAACCACCAACAAAGCAAGGTCCTGCAGCTTGGGAATGGGGACCCAGTATGCTCAGTAAGTACTGTTCGGGTCTCTCCACATTTTATTAAGATTCTGGGTCTAAAGTTTGGAGAACAGGATATGGCACGGGTGAATTGGGAAGATAGGCTGCAAGTTGAAGAGGCAAAGGATTCACACTGGAAGTCCTGGGGAATGGGGAAGAAGAAATGGGTTTGTATCATTAAGCAATTTCTCATCCCGGTTTTTTTGTATACTGCCCACATTTTTCCTTTACCTACTGACCTCGAGACTAGACTGTTTAGCAGTTTTTTCCAGATGATATGGGGTAGTAGGCTGAACCCAGTAAACAAGGATTTTACTTATCTTAAGGTTTCGCTGGGTGGATTGGGTATGTTAAATCCTGTGATGTTTTTTCAATCCTTTTGTATTTTTTCTTCCTTTCATGGGACAGTGGGACTTCCTACACATTGGGCAGAGTGGACTTTGTGTTTGTTTCAAAAAATTTTTCTAAAATGGGAGGTAACTTTGCCACGGTTCAGTGAGTCTTTACGGGTTCCTGATTTTGCTCTTCCTATGTTAAAGAGAGTGAAAGGGTGGAACCTTAATAAATTTGAGATTACTTCCATGCAGAGAAAATATATTTATGGTCTTGTGATGGATAGACATCATGCTTTGTGGGTTGATTTTCCACGGTGCCTCCCTACTAAACTTCAGTTTGCATTGAACATTCTTAAAGATGGTAGAATCCCTGATTATGTTTGGGATGTTCAGTGGCTGTGCCGTCATGGGAAATTGGGGGTTAAAGGTAATTGGAAGCATAAGCCCGTGAGTGACAGGTTGTGCTTAAGATTTTCCTGGATTGGCATGGAAGAAACACAGGAACATTTTTTTATTCTATGTCCTTATATTAAACAGTATTGGATTGATTTGGCCTTTAGCTGGCATTTGTCTCCCCTACAGCATATTCAATATGAATGCGTGATACTAGGGGATTATTCAGGTATTTATTCTAGGTATCATCCTAGTACATTAAATGTTATTTTTGCATATATTAAATATTATCTTTGACAGGCATGTTGTCAATTCTATTTACAGCATGTGAATACTCCTAATGCAGTTTTGATTAATCAAATTATGGAAGCATTGAAACAACTTAAAATGAAGGAGTCAAGGATATTTGACAGAGGGAAGTTTCAGTCTTTTTGGAAACATGTTTTTTGGTTGTAGTGATTCTTTGATTTTTTTTTTATTTTTTCCTTTTATGTGACTCTACAGATTCTGTATTTGATTTCCTTTTGTATTTAATTGGTTCTCCTTTTGTTTTGAATCTGATGTTATGTATTTTGAAATAAAAAATTCCCCTACTCTTTTCAATAAGTGCCATGGGATCTTTAACATCCACTTGAACTACCACCAATCCAGGCAGATGGGACCTCGGTTTAACGTCTCATCCGAAAGACGGCACCTCAGAAGTGCAGCACCCCTCTCATGTTGCACTACAGTGTCAGTACTGGAATATTAACCCAAGTGCCAGATGTTGGAACTGAACCCACAGCCCTCTGATCTCCCGGCCTCAGAGGCGAGTGTGCTACCTACTGAGCCACTGACACTGACAAACCTACCATATTAGTATAATGTAATCAGAAGAAACATGTACGCTGACTTTAACATGTGAATTTTATACAGGAAGCCTATTTTGTGCTGTGCATGTTTAATTACATGATAATGAGCTTTAGGCTCATCCCCTTTCTCTTGGAGTGACAGCTCTACATATTATAAAAACAGCCAGGTTAGGGCCTGTTTTCTGTATACTGAAGGGTGCTCAGCTCTCTTAGATGTAGGTAAGTCTGGCCTAAGGCTTTTGGTAGAGCAAGGAATAATGGTTATCTGGCTAACATGCTTGCTGCAGGGAAAACATTTCAAACATCAGTTTAAATACATAGTTTAGTAATAATGATAATAATAATAATCTTCATTTTTATGGCGCCTTTCGAAAACCAAGGTGCCTAACAAACATTTAAAATAACATATCAAATTTCTCAGCAGCATAAATAGTATGAAACAGATGGTACAACTAAAAAAAAAAGAAAGAAGAATCAGTCACCAAATGCTTGTTACCACAGGTGTGTGTTTAGGGCTTGTTTAAATCTCTCCATGGTCACGCATTCACATTACTGACAGGGTAGAGAATTTCAAAGGGTTGGGGCTGCATGCATAAATGCCTGGGCCCCAGAAGATTTTAAACGCACCCTTGGAATCTCTAGCAACCCCTCATCAACTGAGCAGAGCGATCGCCCAGGGCAGTAAGGTACCAGAAGCTCTTTCAGGTAGTCCGGGCCCTGTTTGTGTAGGGCTTTGTAAGTCAGAAGACCAACTTTGAAGGTAATCTGCCACTGTACTGGCAGCCAGTGCAGTCCACGTAGCACCGGAGAAATATAACAGGACTGGGAGGTTCCTGTCAAAAGTCAGGGCTGCTGCATTGTGCACTAGCTGCAAGCAGTGGATTTCAACCCCAGGTAGCCCTAGGTACAGGGAGTTGCAGTAATCCAAGTGTGAGGACACAAAGGTGTGGACCAATGTGGGAAGATTGCCAAATGGAACAAGGTGCTTAACCCTGGAGATATTCCTCAGATAGTAAAAAGAGGACTGCAAACATAGAGTCAACCCTTCATCAAAAGTTACCCTCAGGTTTCGCACACATTCAGAGGTCGGGAGTGATAGGCCCCCAAGAAAAAGACCAGAGGGCAAACCTACCCCCAACAACCCTGTCCGGCACCCCGGGTCCACAACCAGCACCTCAGTCTTTTCCGAGTTCAACTTCAACCAGCTCAAATCCATCCAGTCCTGGATTTCTGTGAGGCAGTTGTTAAATATGGAGAGAGCTCCACCCTGGTCTGGTCCAAAGGAAAGGTAGAGCTGAGTATCAGCAGCATAGAGGTAAAACTTCAGCCCATACCTTCTTACAATGTCCCCAAGGGGCAGCATGTACACTGCGAACAACATGGGGGACAACACCAATCCCTGAGGAACCCTACATGACAGAGGGACTGGGTCAGAGAAATAAACTCTGGACACCATCCTCTGCATTCTTCCAGTGAGGAAAGATGTAAACCACCTGAGGACTGCACCTGGCAGGCAACAGAGGAACCTCAGGTGACCAAGCAAAACCCCATGGTCCACAGTGTCAAATGCTGATGAGAGATCTTGAAGAACCAAGATGGAATGGTTTTTCCAATCTCTACTCATCACAAGATCACTGAGCACCTGAATCAGCACAGTCTCAGTGCCGTGCCTCTTTCAAAAACTGGACTAGAGAGGTCCATAGATGTCATGGATGGTCAAATGGTTCTCCATTTGTATGGCCACTAACTTCTCAGTCACATTCCCTAAAAAGGGAAGGCTTGAGATTGGTCTGTAGTTTGCATGGCAGTCTGGGTCCAAAGAAGCTTTCTTCAGGAGCGGTGTTACCACCACCTCCTTCAGGAAGCTAGGAAACTCATCTGTTTCCAAAGCGCACCAGACTATCTGTGTTAGGACTGGGCCAATGGAGTCAATAAAACCAAAGATCAGGGTAGTTGGTCCTGGATCCAAACTACAGCATGTAGGGCACATACCCTGGACAATCCACATGACATCCATGAACTCTGGTTGGCCGAAAGTACTCCAGGAAAACTGAGGGCCAGAGGCCAAGTGCTGATCCAAAGCAACGCCCATAAAGTGTGCTGGTTGGAGTGCCACCCTGGTGTCAGCCACCTTAGTTGCAAAGAATTGAGCAAGTTCATAGCACTCTACTTGCAAAAAGGCTTTCCAGACTTGTTGACAGGCTGGATTGCACAGTCTGTCCACAGTTCAGAAAAGCTGAGCTGGTTAATTCTGAGCTGCTGCAATCTCCACAGACAGGAACTCTGCATTCATATGGGTGATTTCAGATTGATAGGCTTGATAATGGTCCATCAATCAAAGATGGTCGGCATCAAGGGCGGATCTCCACCAACAATGCTCTAACATTCATCCTAATTATTGCATCCCCCTCAAAGTCCCATCAAACTATGGGGACCCGAGGGCAAAGGGAGAGAGGACAAACTCAGACAGGAACAACAACATCCAGGGCTGCTGAAATGGCCATATTATAGGCCATCACAAGGGCCTCTGGGTCTCTGTTTGCACTGGAATAATCGATTGGTCAAGTACCGCCGCTAGTCCTTTAGAGCTAACATCTCATAAAGGGTGATACCTGACCATCTCTACAGGGGTAGGCCTATGAAGGGGGGTGCTAAAACTGAACCCCACGGTGTAATGATTGGACCATCCAACTGGTTCCACTCCCAAATCTGAGGCTTCGATCCACAGGAAGAAGACTAAGTCAAGAGAGTGACCATGTTCATGGGTAGCAGTGGTAAGCATTTCTGTAAGACCCAGAGATGTCATCAACTGGAGGAAGTGTTGTCCAAATTGCGAGAGTTCATCATTGATCCAGGTGCTAAAGTCACCCAGGACCATCAACCTGGGTGACTCAAACACCATGTCGATGATGAAGTCCACCACTTCCTGAAGAAACGGCTTCTCATCCCCTGCTGGATAGTAGATGAGGGCAATCCTACCACCTACACCTGCTACCACAGTACACTCAAATGACTCAGTCTCCTCAATTGGTACACTCATGAGGCCCCGTTTGGTATTGAAACAGACTGGAACCCCCCCCCATGATCCAGTCTCAGGTGCTGAATCACCAAGCACCCGGTTGGAAATGTGACCTCTAATATAGGACCAGAGTTCTCATCCAGCCAGATCACGATGATGCAAGCCGGATCCACCATTCCTACAAGATCTGAGATAATTGCAGTCTTGTTTTTAATTTGTCTGGCATTGCATAACACCGCTTGAGTTGGATGAACTTCCAGGGCCACCCAAACCACCTGCCAACCAAAATTGGTAGTGCCCTTGGGTATGGAAACGAGACATGGCGGGCCATGACCTGGGTTCCATTTTGCCTCAGGGTATCTTCTGGATCTTACAACCCTGATGTGGTGGTCCCGTTCATTCACCCACCTCCATTTGCACCCCCCTGCCCCCCCAAAGAGCAATACCCAGTGCTCTACAGTGCTGGCAATTTGTAAACTGCAGCAGGGGGGAGATAAAGGAGTGGAGGGTGAATAGCGCACGTCTGTGGGGGCAGGCCTCCAACACATTCAGGTGAGCGAATAATTAAACTAAAACAAAGAGCAAATAACAAAACAGCCCTTACTTAACTAAACCAACTATATTCCTAAAACAAACACACATTGAACACATTTTTAAAGAAAAACAAAACAAAAATACAAACCCTCAGCTCTTACTTAAGGGAAAAGAAAAAGGAAAATTTCTAAATAAAATCTATAACCAAACTTAAAAGAAAATATACAGCCTATAAAAACAATTTCTAAACCTAACCCCTAAAAACTATACTTTTAAAATTATAAGCAAATAAGATAAAACATTCATTCAAGCAGAGCTAACAGAATTTAAATCGATGAAAAGACTAAATATATTTAATGCATGTGTAAAATGCTGGGTCAGTGGAACTCAATTTGTATCAGTCCAGTTCTTCAAGGTGTGTGAAAACTCCAACCCAGCCTGGACTAGAAGAGGGAATCCAGGCCCCACTACTCTCTCCACTTTAGCAACCAAGGAGTACCCAACCCAGCCAGGTAGATCACAGAAACCACGGGGCCAAACCGAAAGAACATTCGATCCTCCAATCAATCTCTCTCAGTCCCCCCCGGGGACAGCAGCTGGAACTGAGACCCCCTACAGCTGCAGCTTGTAGGACCACACCCCTCACCACACCAAGGGCAAAATCCCCCTCAAGGAAAGAGTCAGATGCTCCACCGGATCGAAAAACCAAAGGAACCCCGAATCAATAGCTCCCGGCTCCAGGCCACAGATAAGTCCACTCCTTGACACACCTCCAGTCTGAATTATTCTGCCATCTGATTTAACCAGTCACTACTTCTCCAGATCTAGGCAGACCCTCATGGAAGGAAAGTGCAGACTCCACAAGATTAGTTTATATAATTAATGGATAAGTTCCCACAAAGTCTTCTGCAGATTAACTTGACTTGACAACCACCTGGTATAATGTGGCGCACTATCACCGACCTAAACTAGGACCGCCGATGAGAGGAACGCCACATTAAACAAAATGGGTGTACTAACAGGTATACCCAATTAAGGACTGCAATGACAATGAACTTAATTATAAAAATAAACTTAATAACAAATAATAATGTAATTAGAGTTAAAACCCAATTCTAAATTGCTGATGCTACTACACTCTATGGCAAGCCCAGCGTGGCAGCCATTTTCTTTTTGAAAGCAATGGTGCAGTAGCTCTAGATCTTACTGAAGATCGGCTCCTTAGTAGTCTAAATAATGTTACAGCTTAGCCAGTATTCTGTCTGACAATGTGATATTTAACAAAATGAGCAGCTGCTAAAACTGTAAATGAGTAGCCTGTCTGCCACTCATTTTTTTTATATTTCTTAACATAGTCAACGCTGTTAGCAGGAGCAAGAAACCTTTATGCTAGTTCCTAATTTGACTCCTGCTCTGCTTATTGTGCAAGTTTATTTGTTTAGGAAACAACTAAAAATAAATGTATATGCTGCGTATTTAATTCTCATCTGGTTTGTTATACCAGGAAACACTTTTGGAATTATTCTATTTTCCTTTTTAGCAAGGAGAATATTCCAGTACAATCTACTATATTGGTTCATTAATATTTTAAAACCCACGCTGCATAGTTATACAGTTTCTTATTCTGAACATCATTTTAAGGCATTACATCCCTCTTTTACTTGTAAACAGGACAGACCTTCAATGTTTTATTTTTCAATTAACCCTGGCTATAGCCTAATTACTCTAGGCACCATTATTGCTTTTAAATTGTAAAAAACAAAAACAAGGCACTGTGTCAGCATGTGATCTAAAAGCAGAACAAAATGGTTATATTAAATGCACGCTGAAAATAGAAAATAGAGTTAAAAATCTATCTTTTGACCTTAGGTCTTCTTCAGGAAATATCTAAAAGAGAAAAAAAAACAAAGTTAGTGTAGAGGGGAGGTAAATTGAGATATATATATATATATGTAGGGAAAGAAGAAAGGGGAGGTTCAGGGAGAAGAAGTGATAAACGGTAAGATTAAGAGAGAATCTGTGAAACAAAAAGGTGATGATGGGAAAGATAAAGCATAATGGGAGTGAAAGAGCTAGGAAAGTTCCCAAGTGGGGACTAATTAACAGGGCCTAGTAAGAAGGCTGAAAGGTGACAAATGTGTGGGAAGGAGACAGAGATGGAGACTTATGGTGAAAATGAAAAATAAATTAAATGAGTACAAAAACAAATAGACTATAGGGGAAAAAAGGGGATGGCTGAAAGATGTTAGTGGAAAATAAGTCTATCATATCATTATTGCTTTTATACATTTCTGAGTGCACTCTTTATGCATAAGCCTTCTTCAATTTATTTTGGCATATCTTTAGTGCCTTATTCCTTTGTTTGGGCACATTCTCTTTAGGGTCCCACAGAAAAGAAACAGGAACTGAGAAGGATAAAAAGAGCAGCACAGGAATAAGTATAGAATATTACAGGACAGGGTTACAGTAGGTGTCCAACCCACCATAACCTGAAACAAGAACAGAAAAAGAGAAAGAGATGATACCGTGCAGTAGGTTTCCAGGAAGAAAAATACTGGAGAACAGAGAAAGAGTTCCTAGGACCCAACCTTTTTAACTAAGGTGGAACACAAGTCCACCATAAGAAGAGCCAAAGGTGTAGCATGTAACCACATGCAGTTGTCCCTCCTCCCGATCGACATCCTCCCTCTCTTCTACATGCTGTCCCACTGCACCTCCATGCATGGTTACCCAGGTGGCGATATAGTGACAGGACTGTCACCTCCATCCTCCCCAGGGAAGGAGAGCAGCCTGTGGATGCTCGTTCCTCCTCCCCCGACTGGCCCTCCAGCAGCCCGAGTTCGCTCCCTAACCTGGGTCATTGATGTTACAAGCAGTAGCCCTACTGCTGTGCTGGTGGACCAGTGACTGCAAAGCATATTTGAGCGTCACTCCAGATTCAATCCCAATCATCTTCAGACCCTGAGCCCGCTCATAGTGTGGCTCGACCAGGACTTGCTGCTTCAACCACTGCTCCCTTGAGGCTTCCCCCTCATGGAGCAGGAGTGCTACATCCAAAGGACTCTCCCTGGACCAAGGACTGTGAGCCTGGCTGCATTTTGGAGCAGTGGGTGGCAAAGCCATAACAGGCAGCAAGAACACCATCAAGCCCACTGGGGCTTTAGACACTGATCCTGCTACCGGCGTGGCTCAACCAGGATTTGCTGCATCAACCGCTGCTCCCCTGAGGCTTCCTCCTCATGGGGCAGGAATGCTACACCCCAAGGACTCTCCATGGACCAAGGACTGCGCACCCTGCTACATTTTGGAGCAGTGGGTGGCAAAGCCATAAAAGTCAGCAAGGTACGTCTTCTCAGCTCCTAGTGCTCCATTGGAAATTTTGAAAGAAGACACCGTGTATCTGATTGGCTGTCCTTGTACTGCTCTGGCTTTCTGATTGGTGTGCCTTTCCACACTGCTTACTTATTGGTGTGCCTTTCAACCCTGCTTTTCTTCGGTGGATCTAGTGCCACTTAGGCGGATAGCAAGCATGCAAGTAAATCTTTATTTATATAGCACCTTTCAATGTCAAAGTGCTGCACAAAGTATAAACCATAAATATACAAACAAACAGCAGTATAAATTTAAAATCAGTCTGGGAAAGCCAGTGAAAATAAATACATTTTTAACAAAGATTTAAAACTACTGACAGTCAGGCATTCTTTTAACTGATGAGGCAGAGACTTCCACATGGTTGGTGCTGCAAATGAAAAAGCATGAGCTCCATATGTTTTAAGATAAACCCTGGGAATCTCTAGCAATCCCTCATCAGCGGATTGGAGGGGACAATCAGAGGAATAGGGAGTCAGAAGAACTTTCTGGTAGTCAGGTCCCTGTTCGTGTAGGGCTTTAAAGGTAAGCAAGCATATTTTATAGGTGATCCACCACTGAACTGGCAGCCATTGCAGTCTGCGCAGCACAGGCATTGTGTGACTGGACCTAGAGGTACCAGTCAACACCCTGGCTGCAGGGTTCTGCACCAGCTGCAAGCAGTCAAGACGGGTAGTAATGAAAGCATGGACCAATCTTGGAAGGTCGCCTGGTGGAACCAGGCGTTTCACCCGGGCAATATGCCTCAGATGGTAAAATGAGGATTTAATGACAGCTGACACCTGAGATTTCATGGTCAAGCCATTATCAAAAATAACGTCCAGGTTCCGCACCCGATCTGAGGTATTAAGCTGGACACTGTCAAGCCACAGGCCTGACATGTGCCCATCCCCCATACCCACCCATGGGCAACCCGGGTTCAAAACCAACACCTCAGTCTTATCAAGATTCAGTCTCAGCCAACTGGAGCTCATCCAGTCTTTGATCTCAGAGAGGCAATTATTTAGCACAGGAACCACATCAACCTGTCCGGACACAAAGCACATATACAGCTGAGTGTCATTTGCATAGCAGTTGAAACTCAAGCTGTATCTCCTGATGATATCTCCCAATGGCAGCATATACACTGCGAACAACATGGGTGCCAATACGGAACCCTGCGGCACCGCCAGGACAGGGGAGATGGCATCAGAGGAATATATTCCAGTGACCACCCTCTGAACCCTGCCTACAAGGAATGATCAAAACCATTTGAGGATTGTACCTGACAGTCCACAGAGAAATCACAGGGTCTCCAAGAGCACCCCATGGTCCACAGTGTCAAAAGCTGCTGAGAGATCAAGAAGTACCAAGATGGTACGAGCCTTTCGATCTCTCACCATTAGGAGATCATTTAGTATGTGAACAAGGGCAGTCTCTGTGCTATGCCTCTTCCTGAAACCAGACTGAAGACCTTCATAGACATTGTGGGTTACAAGGTGATCATCCAGTTGCAATGCAACTACCTTCTCAATAACCTTCCCCACAAATGGAAGGTTAGAGACAGGTCAATAGTTAGCTGGATCATCGGGATCCAAGGAGGTTTTTATAAGGAGTGGTTGAATGACCGTCTCCTTTAGGGGGTCTGGAAAGACCTCCCTCTCCAAGGATCTCCATACAATTTCAGCTAGGATCGGGTAGATAACATCTACACATCCCACTAAAAGCAAGGGTAGGGCCTGAATCCGAAACTACAACAGGCTGGGCACAAAGTCTGGAAAATCTGCACAATGTCCATGAAATCCGATCAGCAGAAATCCATCCAAACAGACTGGGTGCTCACCACCTCCCATCAACCTCTGCAACCCCTCATAGAGATAGTTGGGCTGATTCCAAGCCTGATGCTGGCAACCTTATCTGTGAAGAACCGAGCTAGCTCATCACACTTAATTTGTGAAAAAGCTCTTCCGGACTAGAGACAGATTGGATTGCACAATCTGTCAACAGTTTGGAAAAGTTGAGCTGGTCAATTCTGCGCAGCAGAAATCTCCCTGGACAGGAACTATGCCTTCTTACAGATGATTTCTGATTGATAGCCATTATAATGTTCTATCAATCTAAGCCTGTCAGCATCCAGGCTGGACTTCCACCATGCTGTATCCAGCCTTCGACCAGCTCTCTTCAACTCCTTCAAGGAACCATCATACCAAGGGGACCTTGGGTGAAGAGTGAGTGGTCAAACGCGAACAGGAGCAATCAAATCCAGGGCATCTCCCACTGCCTTATTATAAGCTAGTATGAGGTCACCTGGACTTATGCTTTCGCCCAGCAATCCAATAAGGTCCAGGACCACCGATAGACCATCCGGGGTAACTCCCCTTGAAGGGCGGTACCAGAACATCTCCGAAGGGTAGGTCCATTTCGGGGAGCCTAGAAACTGATCACTATGGTGTGATGGTCAGACCAACAGACTGGTTCCATCCCCAAGTCAGAGATCTCCATCCTCAGGAGGAAAAGCAGATCCAATGAGTGACCCCTTATATGGGCAGAGGAGTAACCACCTGTGTAAGGCCCAGCATTGTCATTAGCTGGAGGAGATTTTGACCAAAGGGCAAGAGTTCATCGTCGATTCATGCATTGAAGTTCCCCAGAATAATCCATCTGGGAAACTCCAATACCATGT